>OX421980.1:37670738-38964670 GCA_949128135.1 Parasteatoda lunata
AAAATCGATGCAAAGTTTGTGTTAAAAAATCAGAATTAAAAGCTTTGTTCCTCTTTGAAAAAGTAAAAATTTGTTTTGAAAAAATTCAGTAAGTATAATAAATTTTATTTTGTATAAGTTTAAACAATGCCTATAGACTAAAAAATAAATATTATTTTAATATTAATTTTTATACTTTATCAGTGCAAACTTAGCATTATATATAAAAGCTTCGATTGTGACATTTTAAAATCTCAATTTTTCCACAAAAAAATAATATATAAATAAATCGAACTCTGCAGTGACAAACTCTTAGAGCTTACACATATTAAAAGCTCTTATTAAAGTTATTCACTTTAATTTACGCAACTTTTCAATAAGAAGCTCTCAATACACGTTACATGATCGGGTTTCTTAAATTTTGAAAACTTCAGTCATCCTTAATAGTACTTTTCAGACAATGATTCTACAAATCTGATAAAAATAAACAAAACCTATTACATAAGATTTTTTTTTCACACAAACATTAAACTTCTTGATAAATGTTACCTTTAAGGCATATGATAAAAACTCATTACCATAATAAAACCACGTACACAAATACTTCAAATCTTGAATTTTTTTTTTTCATTAAAATTGAAGTAGATTTTAAACAATTTTAAACAACAACAATTTCTTTCAGAACAATTATACAAATGTCTATTATATTAACATTTAAGATAGACATGAGATTTCAAAATTCTTAAAGAATAATATTTTTGTATATACTAGTCATCAAAAAATTAATTTTCCAATTTCTGAATCATGTATAAAGCTTAACAACGTGAAAAGAACACAATGTCAAATACAGATAGATATACGATAGTATCGATATAATAATGAACCTTTCAAAAGTTGCAATACAGAATGTAACAAATTATGCGTATTGATTTTATACATAAATAGCAATAAGTATAAACATTTCTTTGAATGTATGAATTATCTTTTTGTAATTGACACTTCTCCAAGGACTTATAATGTTTATCTTTAGAGGCTTTTCTCGGAGGGAGTGGGGGTCTTATCAGTTCAACAATAATTCCGCTCCACACCGTATCCTAAAGATTTTCCTAGCCCTGAATATTTTACGTCCATTGCTTGAAAAATTGTGTGTAACAATTGGTTTCTTGATTTGCAGTTTCCTTGAATTCCTAAATTTTGTTTCCTTTAAATTGAATCTTTACCTGTAAATAAAAAGAAATGCTGTTTCATTAAGTTAATAAATCTAATTACCAGTAAAAATGTTTGGTTTCCAAGCCATCAATTTCAGAAATCTTTTCAAGAGAAATTTTTTTTTTTAAATGTTTCAAATTTCGGTAAAAGGTATTCACTATGAAGATTTTAGTGTTTTTAATATAAATTAGTATTAACCGAGGTGGTTGATGAGCAGTTTAATTTTTTAGTTTTATAAGAAATTCACAAAATGACATGTACCTTCGTGATAGATGTTTAATTTTGAAGACAAACAAAACTAATACACGTGTTTCAGAACTTATTTCGTTTTCAAAGCATTTCTAAAAGCGAAAAACAAGCTTAAAGATTCCGTAGAAGTGAATCAGGCTGGAATTTGAAAGAAACTTATCAAATCAAACATAAGTATTTTCACACTGTTGCTTTGCAGGGTGTAGTCTTTATCATTTTCAAAGAGTTTGGTTTGTAAATCCACAATTTTCTTCCATACTTCACGTGGAGCACAACTGCTGCAGACTATCAATTAACCCATAATTTTTAACAAAATCTATTTTTACCAGCTTTTAGCTGTGCGAGGATGCAATAAGCATTTGAAAGTTGCTCCATGTTAATTGGCACAGATTTTTGTATACACGAGCAAGCAGAGTTGTTAAAATATCAGAACCAAAAATTTGCAAGAACACCTGCCCAATTGACTGCATGGTATGCTAATACACATGAAGTGTTAGCAATTTTATATTGTCTAAACAAATATGTTTGCAAAATTTCCTTGTGAAGCAGGGTAAATAAACTAAACAAACGTGAAACAACTCACTAATTTATATGTAACATAGCATTACTAAACAAGATTTCTATAAAAAATTTGCTTTTACTCCCTGGTAATGGCTTATGAAAGTACATTATATAAAGATTTTTATCGATAGAGTTAAAAAAAAGTCCCCATACTTGCTGATACTGAAATTCTAAAAAAATAGGAGTTCCTAATGTAACGAAAATCTCTTGCGAAAAAAAGATTTAACCCACGACGGAAAAGTGGTGGAAAAATTGTTGCCACTGTTTCTGGAAATAAAGACTAAGAATATATAATAACAATTCAGGGATACCAATTTTCTAAGTTTATTGGGAAACATTTTAGTGGAAATTATGTTTATGTTATGATGTTTTTCTTTATCTTGTAAATGGGGTTTTAAGTTATTTTCAGCATTACTACACGAGTTCAAAACTTCTTATGAAACGACACTTCGTTCCAGCTCCCTCGTTGGGAGGCTTTTAAGATGTTGGCAAAATTACCAAAAATTCTAAAAGCTTTAGTCTTTTAACTGTCTACCACTCTATAAAATATTTTGCAAAAAGTATAGTAGTCGGCAGCTCTGATAATTTCAGTGTTTGATATTATTAAACTTATGTTTGAGGTTTTGAAATTTTAAAAACATTTATCAATATTGTAGTAATGTGCTAATAAAAATTATGCTAGTCTGCGGGGTATACCTTAAACATTCCCCTTTCTACCCATATTTAAATTTCTCAAAAAAAAAAAAAAAATCTTCAATTTTAGACATCACAATTCTGAACTTAAGAATAACATCTTCACAAATTGAAGTTAGGATTGAGCAATTTAAATTTTTTAAACTAATTAGCGACAAGTTCCTCGCGCTCTAACAGAAATTAGTAAAACAGACAATTGGGGAAGATTAGTTTTCCGTTTACAAAAAAATTAAGTCCCAGTGGGTGAAAATCCAATCATTGGATGAAAAGTTATTCCATGCGTTCTTTATTTTGCACCTTTTACATAATACATTGCTGCATGCTTAACCGCGATATCATGGAAGATAATATAAATGAGGTTACTATTAGCTATTGGATTGCAAACTCCTCTTACATTCCCTTCATTATATAATTTACATTAAGCGACGATGCGTGGGCCGGGATAGCCTGGTTGGTGGGGTGCTGGACTCTCGTTCGTGTGAACGGGAGTTCGAATGTAACCGTCTGAAGACTTCTCGTGTAGTAAATAATAACAAGTGCACGTTAAATCTATCGTGTTACAAAGTCCTCCATGTTCCCATAACAAATTATACCTCTGGGAGTACTGAATTTGAGATTGATCATTCTCTGGTTCAGGTCAAAATTACAATCTAGATGAATGGATATATGAATGGGTCCGCCCTATAAATGGGTGTGACGAATGGGTGCGGAAAAAGTTAATTCTGGGTCATAGATGGCGCCACTGAAAACAATCGCACCCGCTGTGCCTTAATGGCCTATGACAACAACTACAGTTAAGATGCTTCTTTCATATTGTATTCCACTTATTAAAACTGCAAAAACGAAACACTGGACAGCCAGGCACATAAAGATAGAGCAAGTTTGAATATTATGGTGAAACTCGCAAAATTTGAAGTTATTTGCTTTGATAAAGTTAGTAAATTAAACTGCCTTACCTCAATATAAACAAAAGTTATTCTTCCTGTAATAGTATGGGTGTACTGCAGACTTTAAGAAGACTTTTTTACTTTTCTGTGAGACTATTTGATTAGACAACTTTCGCGAGTTCTTTTTCCTGTTAAAAAAAAAAAAAAGACTAATAAATAGTGACTTAATACTAAAAAAAAGTGCTGAAATACTCATGAAGATTAAAAATTTATCCATTACCTCCACTTATTTCGGGAAAGTAAAATGTGATGAGTGCTTGAGTCAATAAAATTGTCAAATTTAGAGTTATCAAAGTTTTCCTGTGTGTTCAATGTCTTAAGGAATGTGCATTGAACTATAAAATTTAAATCTGTTCAGTTAACAAGTTTTAAAACTCTTTAAGCATATTTAATAAAGCTTCTTTTAATTGACACTTTTCATGCAATTTGTTCCCTCTGAACTACTTTTTCTAAAAGTAATACAAAACACTAGAAAATTAACACTATTTACCTCTTAACGATAATAGATTTCATCCTAAATTACTATTCCTTAAACTCTGAACAGCAATATATATCTATTTAAAATGTACGTCCTATATAGTCGTAGATATTAATTTCCACCGAAAAATTTGTAGTCGAAACCTCCCGTGCTGGAATCACTACACTGTAGTTTAAGTCTTTAGTTAAAACTACTCGGATACATTTAAAAAGAGAGATTGAATCTGAAATTAAAATCTACTTTAAATTTCTAGTGTTGGAAAAGCTAATTCCTGTATATTAAGATTTTTCCACTTTAAAAACATTTATATGGACGAATAAAAGGCATATTAGTGTCTATATAGTTTTGATGCGAGAAATAATGTTAAATATGCTTTAATATCTGTGTATTAAATATAATGGTGCTAGCCTCATTTTTTACAAAAGCGGTAAGTCTTACATTACAACTATAAATCTAAAGATTTTTTTTATATACATCTGCAAACAGATTTCGCTGTTACGATTTTAAAAGAACTAAGATATTCTCAGATAATCCGGTATATCGTTGAGTCATAGTATGACTACTTTGATTAAAATACCTTTCTATTCATTGCAACCAAATTAAAGTTTTAAGTTGAAGCATATTTCTGTTAAAGTTTAATATTCAGCTTGACACTTATCGTTGAAGCAAATTTAAACAATATCGTAGGTTTTAACAGTGCAGAAAAAAGTAGGAAACGTCATTTTGAAGGTATATTCTACCAGTATATAGCTGGAGTTCGAAATTCAATCGTTATTTAAAAATTCTCCTTTAAGTTTTAAAACAAATAAGGGGAGTTTAGAAATTTGATAGCACATTACATTAAAGTTAACGCAATAGTTTCCTTTTCAGAAGTACAAACAAATTGCAAGGTACGACAACTGAGATTTGTTTCCAATTTCATCAGTCAGGGATTTACATATGTGGCAGTACAAATGAGACATACAAATATGGTACGAGTTATTAATCTCAAATTCTTAGGAAAAACTTGCTAGCGGGAGCCATTGTTTTGTTTTTAAGCAGATCTCTTTCACCGAAAATCCTCAATATAATCCTAGACTCTTATATAAAATGTCAAAGCAATTGAAATGAAAAAAGTTTAGCGCTTAAAAGACTGGTTGAAACTTAAAAATTGATAAATTTTTAAGTATTGGAGAGTATTTTATTTTGTGTAGAAAGGTACATTCTAAAAATGCATGTTAAAATCAACTTATCGAAAAGTCTCTTATGATATATAGTAAAGTCAGAACCCTACAGGAATTTATTTGTCTGAATAAAACCATTCGAGATCAAAAGGAAGTACTGCTTTAAAGTCGTAATGCAAAGAGACATTGTTTTTAGAGATTTTAAGAATTAAAGACTTTTTAATTTTAACAAAAATAATTAATTATTTTCTTCTTTTTGTTTCCAGTACAATAAGAAACTCCGCGTGGAAAATAAACGAATGGGCAATAAGAAAACTTATTTCTTAATTTTTTTTAAGGCAGGTAGATGTTTTCTGAAAAAATCAGAACTAGAACCCAACCAAAATTGTTTGACCTCCTGCCAAAAAAAATATTCTAGGCTGTTTATACGGCTTGCTTCATTTATCAGAGAAACACTTAAGTTGTATATTCATTGCACACATTCAAATGTCTTGTTTGTATTTTCATTCAGTAGTTTTAAAGTAACAAAATAAGAGTTTTATACCACTTTAAGTATTTCAACTTTAGAAACAAAGGAAATAAGCAATTTACCTAATAACTGGACAGAATCTGCTTAGTAAAAGAAAAAGGAAGCCTGGTTTGAAATAAACTCTCAGTTCTGTTTGTAAGCCCACGTGCACTCTTTTTTTTTCTGTTATAAATCTCAAGTGCCCCCAAATTATACTGATACAATATGCTGCAAATATTCTTTACATACAAAAAGCAATTTTAAAAGAATATTGTTTAAAATATATTTACCTTTTATTTAGTAGCTAGCAGCATTTTTCTTTTCAACTCTAAGACACTATTTTAAATGGGAAAGTTAAAATTTAGAAAAGAACTAAAGCTAAACAATCACAGAGTAAAATTTGCATTTCTAAATATTTTATTACTTACTTACTTCAACATTCTTAGTTCGTTGCCGTGGAACTGGGCGTCTGAGGCATTGCGGCCCTTTTCCCATTCATCCTGAAATTAGACTGAGAAACATACATGACAAGAACAAAGTCATCATCATCAAAATTTATCTGGGCACCTGGAGCCATTAGCGGCCTTTTTCCCATTCGTCTTGTACAAGAACAAAGAATGGTATGGTAGAATGGTAGAAATCACATAAATCTCGGTGCGCTGCCGCTAAGCGGCATTAACCGATTCATCTGACAAGAACAAAGTTTGGTTGGTTGGTTGGTAGGTTGGTAGGGGATCTCTGCTTCACGCTTTTATCCCCTCTGCTATAGAATGGAGTTTTAGATGAGTTGTATTGATGCTGGTGATGATGATGACGATGAGACGTGAGAGTGAACGCTGTTCTTGAGGAAGCCAAACAAGTTCATAGTGAACTTAGTATTTTTCCTGGAGATCGGAATTATAAAAAAAAATTTCCAAGACACTTTTGGAGAGATTGGATTAAAAAATCCAACATTTGGTGAATCCAACACTTATGGAGAGACACGTTTATCAAAACGAAAATTCTTTAAAAGGATGTAATTGAAACTCTTTTTCCCAGGCGATCAGGGAGACTTAAAAAATTTTAATAATTTGTAACTGTATTTATGGGTTTGGAGACTGGAAACTAGAAACGTTTAGTAGACATTAAGAAATCCACTAAGTTTTTAAGAAGATTATCATGAGGGTCATAACTAAGAAGACGATGTAGGGAAAGTGGGAAAACTCCTATTGAGGCTCGCAGAGCCTGTCTCTGATGTTCAAACTTGTTGCATTCAAAGAGAAAATGGATAGCAGATTCTGGGTATTGACAGTGATCGCACAAAGGGGAGTCAACTAGTCCTATTTTTGCATATATTTCGTTAAGTTGGATTGTGTTGCTTCGGAGACGCGAGATTAAGATATCATATTTCCGGTTTGGGAGTTGATTGAGGGAGGTTTTATTAACAGGGTGATCAAAAGGGAAACGCTTGTGGTATTTTGAGTTAGTCCGGAGGTTATTGAGTTCGCGGTTTGAGTCTAGAGCTGCTGAATATGATAAGTCCTCAGGTGAGATAAGAGGGATGGCTCGAGGAGCATTGGTGGCATGTTTGGCCAGTTTATCCGCGGTTTCATTGGGTGGGATGCCAACGTGTGCTGGTGTCCAGGCTATCGTAATTGATTTAACTTTTGCAGTTGCTGAAACGATCTTATTTTGTAGGAGGAGGATGCTGTGGGGGGATTTATGGGTAGCCGAGATGAGGGCAGTGATTGCGGACTTACTGTCCGATAAAATAACGTAATCCAGATACTCTGTAGTGATTTTTGTGATTGCTAACCAAATTGCTAGAACTTCTCCTGTGAACACTGGGTTGATAGGATGGATTTGAGAGATATAGGACATGTTGTTCTTTGAGTTAACAGCTGCAATACCTGTGTTCGAATTGGATTTTGAAGCATCGGTAGCCAGGATGGTATAATCTTTCCAAAGGGTGTGGAGGGTTTCCTGAAAGAGAGGGAGGATTTCGTTGGGATTTTTCGTAGTTTGGAATGGAAGATCGTGTACATAAATATGGACGTTCGGGAGATCTGTGAGGAATGCTGGAATGTGGAAGGGGATGATATTGTATTTGCTTATGCCCTTATGGTTGAAGATGTCCTGAAACTTGAGGAAAAGGTGGGGTTTCTTTTTAAGTCTAGTAAAATGAAATTTATGCAAAAGTCGATGCATTGGAGAGTGAGATCCAAGGGAGCAGTGACGGAGGTAGAATTTCTTTGCTGCTAAAACAAGTCTGTGCGATATTGGGGTGGTGCCAGCTTCTTTGTGGAGGATATGAATTGGAGTCCAGCGTGGGAGGCCTGTCGCTGCGCGGAGGCTAGAGTTGTAAATTGTTTCGATTACTCGGAGATGTGATTTTGGCGCAGAGAAGAGGATTGGGCTGCCATACTCTAAAGTGCTTCTGATAGTAGCGTTTACAATCTGAGTGAGGTGGTAGGTTCGAGACCCCCACTGTGTACTAGAGATGCAGCGGAGTGCATTAATTTTTTTTAAACATTTCTTTTTTAGGTATTGAAAATGGCCGAGAAAAGAAATGTTTGCGGTGTAATAGATGCCGAGAATTTTGATGGAGTTGACTTGGGGAATTCGTTCGTTAAAGATTGTTAATTGAATTGTGGGTGAGAGACGTTTGTTGGAGAAGTTAATAGTTGCACTTTTTGAAGGTGAAATAGCCATTCTCCAATCCGTACACCAAGTTTGAATGGCAATGAGGGCATCTTGGAGTTTAGCAATAACCCTGTCAAAAGATTTTGCAGCGTAATAAATGTAGATGTCATCAGCGAACACAAGAATTTGTACTCCAGTGGGAAGGTGTTTGTGGATGTCTTTGAGGTAAAACATAAAAAGAAGAGGGAAGAGGACACTGCCCTGTGGGAGGCCCTGGGGTTGCTGGAAATCTTTAGACCGGGTGTTGCGCCAAGAGATGTAGAAGGTTCTATTGGAAAGAAAATTTTGTAAGAAGAGCGCTGTTTTTCCAGAAATGCCGGCCGATAGGAGTTTGGTGAGGAGACCATCAATCCATACGTTGTCGTATGCAGAAACTAGATCGAGTGCGACACAGACAATAAATTTTCTCCTTTCACGTGCTTCGCGTATGTCATGGTAGAGTATTGAGTGAGTAGTGTTACAGTCTCGAAAGGGGAGGAAGCCAGTGTGGGAGGAGGGGAAGATATTTTGTTTAAGGCTAAAATTAAGGAGCCTTTGAAGTAGCATCCGTTCGTATACTTTAGCGAAAGTAGAGGTGAGGGCGATCGGTCTATAGCTTCTAATTTCTGATGGGTTTTTTCCTGGTTTTAGGATCGGCACGATTTTTGCTAGGGTCCATGAACTTGGGGGCTGGGCTGCATCTTGAATGGCATTAAAGTAGTTAAGGAGCTTAGTTGGATAACGGGAGTGAATAAATTTAATAAGAATAGCTGGAATGCGGTCTGGCCCAGGTGTCGTATTTTTTGTTCTATGTATAGCAGCATCCAGTTCGGTACGCGTGAAGGGGGTATCCAAGTGATTGTGGCCTGTACCCCAAAATGAAAAAGGGATTGGGCAGGGGCTTTGAGCTTTAAAAAGGTTCTCCCCCAAACGGTTCGCTTGGTCGAGTGGGCCAGTGATGTCTGTCGCTTGGTGGGTTAAAATCAAATTTCCGGCGGGAGCAGAGGAATTTCGCGTTGAGATGCTTTTTAAGATTTTAAAAATGTTTTTTGAAGACCCTAAGTTGGAACAAATTTTGTCCCAATAAGTTCTTTTTCTGCTTTTAATGTATTGACGGAGTTGGGCGGAATAGTGTTTGTATTTCAGCCAATATGTGGATGAGACTTGTTTTTTTGCCTTGCGCAAAAATTTCCGCTTTTGACCTAAGAGAAAAACGCATTTTTGATCCCACCACGGGGTCGTGGGATGGGGAGAAAATTTTGTAAATCGGGTGTTGTCTTTGACTACGGAGATGCAAGTATTTTCTATGTTCCTTGCATTGAAATTATTGTTTGAAAGAACTTCAGCGATTTCATTCTGTGCATTTTGCAAAAGTAGGTACGGGCGTGGTGGACAAGGGTTATTTAAGGAAAATTTAATTTTGGTTAAAACTGGAAAATGGTCACTATCAAATGGGTCTGGAAAGACAGAGAAAGAAGATTTCTGGAAAAGTTCAGGGGATACTAGGGTAAGGTCTAATAATGTCTGTTGATGATGTGGGCTGCTGAAATGGGTGGGAGTACTTGTATTCAAGATAGTGATATTATTTAATAGGATCCAGTCGAGGAAGATATCCGCAGTTTGGGAGGCCGAGGCAGAGCCGAGGGCTCGGTGTCTCACGTTGAAATCTCCAATAATGATGAAGGGTTTCTCAATATTGGATAAGAAATTTTCCAACCATTGTGAGGAATAATTTCCGTCTGGGGAGTAGAGATTAACTACCGTGATTTGTCTATTGTTAACTTGGATTTTGGCATCGATTATCTCAGTTCGGGAAGGGGGGAGATTTTGGAAATAAATTTTTTGAAATGGGATATGTTTCGAGATGGCTAGGAGGGTGCCACCACCTCTATAATTAGGGGGCTCACGATCCTGTCGGAGAGTAATTTTGTTTTTAAAAGTGATTTGGTCATTGGTTTGAAAAAAGGTTTCTTGAATACCAATGATATCGGCTTCAAGGAAAATGGTTTGACTCAGCCAGTGTCGTTTATTTCTAAGGCTGCGCGCGTTCCACTGAAGGAAATTTATTGTGGGAGTCAACATGCTACTAAATACTTGAGTTTTTTGTTAATAAATTTATTTGTAACTTTTTAAGGTATCCCTAAACACCTGGGGAGTCAAAAGGAGGAGTTTTTTTTTTTTTTTTTTTTTTTTTTTTTTTTTTTTTTTTTAACAAACAAGTTAGAAGACGTTTTCTAAAGAGTCAAAAGGCATTTCGCCGTCAATGTTCGGCGGTAAAAGAGGCATTGATAGGGGCTGCTCTTCTTTTAATGACACTTCGTTTCCTTCTGGTTGATTAGTACAGCTTTGTAGGGGAGGATTATTAGGCTTCTTTTTCTTCTTTTTATTTTCCCGTTCGGGTGAGGAGACAGGTGAGTGGGTCACTCTGTCCTCCGCGGAGGGCCCCTGAGGAAGGCTGCTACGCTGGATGTTTGCGATTGCTGGAATTAGGACTTGGTTGATTGTTTTCGTTAAATTCTCAATTTGGGCCGCCAGCAACGAAACTTGTTTTGTGCATGTGCTCTCAACTATCTGTTGTATTGATCCCGTAAACTTGTTCAGTTCTGATTTTAACTCAGTACGGGTTATATATTCTCCTGCCTCGGATTTCGTAATCTGGGCGAGTGAGGGTTTTTTTGAAAATGCTATTCTTCTCGCTTCGCAGAGCGGAACATGGTGTGTCGATTTTATTTCGATTAGTTTTGAATAATTTACTAGTGCTGGACAATCTCGCTGGTTAGGGGTGTGAGGACCGTTGCAGTTTCGACAACATGGGTTGTTGGTGCATGGGCTCGGATGTTCGGAGTGGAGGCGTCCGCAGTTTTCGCATCTGGATGGTTGTTTGCAGTATTTCTCGGGGTGTCCAAAACCCCAACAATTTTTGCAAATGGTGATACTGTCTTTAAATATTTTCGTTTCATAGAATTGGTACCAAAGCCGAATTTTGTCCGGGATAGCTGTTCCAAGGATATTAAATAAGATTGTAGATGTTGGCTTTCCGCGGTTGAAAAATCGGCGGATTTCGAGAGCCTGAACTTTATTTTCAGAGTTAAATTCTCAGCTAATGTCTAACACTTCGGTTTCTGCCGGTAGATTTCTGACGATGCATTTTGTAGTTATTAGTTCTAAGAGGCATTTGACTGTTACTTGAATGTCAAGTATAGTTTTGATAGCTAAAACGTACCTTGCTGTTTCCAAATCTTTACATTGGATTAATAGTGCCCCATTTTTTTGGAACCTAATGCTTTTTATACCTTTGTTTGGTACAGAGTTTGATAAGTCACATTTGAGCCGTACTGGTGAAGTTTGGGGTATCGTACAATGTTTTTCTTTGGCCTCAATGATGAACCAAAAATCGGTTGAGCCATTTTTTTTGGCTTCAAACAGGATATTTTCTAAAGGCTCATTGGATTGCCATCTCTGTGGAGAGTCTGAATGGCTGGGCATTCTTGCAGGTGCACCCCCAAAAAGTAAAAAGTCAAAAGGGCTTACCTGTTTCTTTGTATTCAAGAGAAAGGGAGAGATGCTGTAACCCTTTATTTTGTGTCAGCTTCTTGTCATTATACTAGCATCATGCTAGAGGTCAATCTTTCCGGCTCGAAAGATTGTGTCAAAAGCACAAACAGTTGAAGCTGTTGTTATCCTTAAGGAAAGATCGAGAGTAAAAAGGTGGTTTCACACTTTGGGGGAGGGAAAAGAGTTCGACACTTTAAATTCGAAGTTTTGTGAATCAATCCCAAATAGGCGTCATCATCTCGATGGCACCAAGAAAAGAACAAAGCAACCTGTGCTTATTATCAAAAAAGTAAATTCAAAATCACGTAGCGCCAAAAAGCTGCCAGAACAAAGTTTTACTTTAACATTCTTTAAATAATAAGCATTAATGGTCATCTGACCTTTCATTCACGCATTTTATTGGCCATTTAAATATGCATATTAAAGTAGCTGGAGGAAGTATTGTTTATTGATACAACATACATTTGCAGGCTTGTGTGCTCAATTAAGGCTTATAAACCTTTGTCAAGTAGAAAGACAGATAGCACAATATAGAGAAAGACATCACAAAGAATACATCCAGGGTTACGGCGGGATTCGAACCCGCCACCTCCACGCTTAACAGAGCGTTTGGCGAGCGATACCGCTCGGCCAGGGAGGCCCCCTGGAGGAAGTAGTAGTATTAAGCGGATGGTTTTCTTGTGTTGAGTTGAGTTGATAAGGTAGGTAAGTACTTTATGAACGTCGCTCTAGAGCTGCGCAATGGGCTATTGGCGACAGTCTGGGTAACATTCCTGAGGATGATCCGAAGACAGGCCGTAGCAATTTTGATCTTCTGCAGAGGAAATGGCTTCCCTGTTTTGGCAGCTCGACGACCTGCTCGCGAAATCGAGTACTTTATGGTTGAACAGTTTAACGAGGACCCTAGGTCCTTACACAGGTTGATCAAAGTGGTCACCCACCCACTTACTCTCAGCAGTCAGTGATGCTTGACTTCGGTGTTGTACTGGGAACCGTGTCTTTACGATCAGTCCACTGCGGGACGTTGAGTTGATAAAGAGGATCTATGCTTCTTCTTTTTATCCTCCGCGGCTTAAGAGGATTTTCTTGCTTTTATCCCGAATGATGTAGTAGTAATAGTACTTTATATACGTCACACTGAAGCTGCACAAATGGTCGTTTGTGCTATTGTCGACGGTTTGGGATACAACTCTGAGGAAGATTTGAAAACATACCATCACAATTTTGATATTCTTTAGAGGGGTGACTGCCTGGATTTGGTAGCTCGACGACTTGTGCGTAAGACACGACGCGAGGAGCACTTTAATGAGAACCGATGCCGCGCACTCTCGGTCCTTTCACTGACTGATCAAAGTTGTCACCCATCCGCTCACTGACCACTGCTAATGCTTTAGTGTTTTACAATCAGTCTACTGTGGGGCACCCTGGATGATGATTGCAAATAAAGCTGCCTGTCGACCAGTTACCTCACCTACTTTGGTAGCCTGATGACCTGCGCACGAAGTAAAGCGCTTTATGGTAGAACAGTTTCACGAAGACCGATACCGCACACTCTCGGTGGATTACGGTGGTCATTAAATCTTTTTAGTCTCGTGTTTTTTCTGTCGTTTTTTATTTAGTTGCTGAGGTTCTTGTTTAATGAAAAATTAGTTCGTTCTACTGCAATTGGAATTTTGAATGTAATTAACTTGCAAGCTCTGACGTTGTACGATGACTTTAAGGCACTAATCAGCGGCCTCCAGTGTTGTAGACTGGAATCTTATTTTCTCGACCATCCTAAATTAAGGAAGTTTAGATACCTTCATTTTAGAGCCATCACTGGCCAACCGATATCGCCGTTCCGAAAACACTCTGAAGCGCGAAGGTAGCGGGTTCGGATTTTCCCGTAACCCTGGAATTACCTCTGTGCCGTTCTTCTCTAATTAGTGCCGTATCTTCTTTATTTACAAGAATTTACAAACTTTTCTTTGTATTGAGCAGTTAGTTTGTGAATAAATAAAGAAAACTTTCCATAATAAATATGAGTTCCAACTCAGTTTTGGTGACTTAAGCATTAAACGTGTTATCCCAGCACACCAAGTTGTAGATGGACAGGACTTTTGAGTCATCAAATTAGTCAATACATCTACTTAATAAAAATGAAGAAAATAAGCGTTCAAAGCTCCACTTTTAGGGATTAAATAAAAAACACCATCACTAAAAACTTTATAACATTTTTGAGAGCAAAAAACATAAAAGAAAAAAACATAAAAGAAAAATTTAACGCTGTGTGAAGTTTCAAAATAATTCAACAGCAAAACTTTCTCCCTCGCCCATGGTTGCTGTCAGTGTGGAGGTGGGTGTCCACTTGGGTGAGTCTGCGTAGGGACCGAGGTTGTGCGGTATTGGTCCTCGTTAAACTGTTCTACCGTAAAGTGCACGACTTCGCGTGTAGGTCGTAAGGCTACCAAAGCAGGGGAGCCATCCCCTCTGCAAAGGATCAAAATTGTGATGGTATGTCTTCGGATCATCCTCAGGGATGTTTCCTAGACCGTCGTCAATAGCCCATTGTGCAGCTCAAGTGTGACGTAAATGAACTACAACAACAACAACATTCTCCCGCGCCCGAGCTAAAAACTGCGATTAACCAATCGAACCTCTGACCGCCTGCTGGTCACGTCTCATTTCTACTTCATAGTCGAAAAGTGGAGACTTCTATAGGATGAGGGGACTGAGTTACTAAGGTCTCGAACTTCGATACAAAGGATCACAGGTGCGTGACCTGTCACCATTTAATAAACTCAGCTCTTTTAAGCAGCTATTTTATAAGCAGCAGAAGCAGTAGTATACTTTTTACGACACACTAGAGTTTTCCAGTAGGTTATTGGAAACGGTCTGGGAAGCATCCCTGAAGATGATCCGAATTCATGTCTTTACAATTTTGATCCTCCGCAGAGGGTATGCCTACCTCCCGCTTTGGTAGGCCGATGACCTGCGTTAGTACCGTAAAGTGATCCAAACACATTACTCTTGAATAGTTTAACGAGGACAAATACCACGCATCCTCGGCATCTGTGCAAGCTGATTAAAGTGGTCACCCACCTACCCACTCATTGACTGCTGTCTGCCTGTGATGCTTGACCTCGGTGATCTATCAGGAACCGTGTCTTACGATTAGTTTACTATAGGATATTGTTTGTAACAAGCAGGACCCGTAGTAATTACTGTGTGTATGCTGCCTTTAATCCAAGTGCCAACACTTTCATCAGTATGTCTGCAGTCAAAGTAAATAATCGTAAATTAATAAGAGTCAAATACCAAAAAAGTCACACCATTTGCACATGGTAGGCAGGTACTTTATTTACAGTCGCTGCACAATGGGCTATTGGCGACAGTCTTGGACACATCCCTGAGGATGATTTTCAGTTATGCCATCGCAATTTGGATCCTCTACAGAGGGGATAGCTCTCTTGCTTTGGACGCCCGACGACCTTAGCGTGAAGTCGAGCGATTTACACATGGATATAATACATAAAACCATCAGACCTTCCTTAATATTATCGATCATCATAATTATTTCATTTTATATTGTTTATGATTATATTATCGTTTAATTATACCCCGTGCTACTCTACATTTCATGATTGTCCATGTCACACGAGCCCCCTCTTGATTTTTTTGGTGCTGAGCACCCTCTCTTCCTCCCTTCTCCATTCCTCCTCACCACCGATTTATAACTACCGACGAATCGGTTAATGTCGCTTCGCGGCAGCTCACCGAGATTTATGAATTTCTACCGTTTCTACATAAAACCATAAAGCACTTGAGTGTTTATTCAGGAAAGTGCAAGTCGGCCTAGCAGTTTGTTTGACGGAAAGAACATAAATATGTAAATTGACACAAATATGTCAAACCTTAAGTGCAAGCGTCACCACGTGCACTTAGTTGATTTGATTGTTGTTAGTTTTTTGATAATTCAAAATGTCTTAATTCATGTAAGCAAATCAAAATTTCGTGAATAGACCATTAGCGTAGCCCTAGTGCTATTTTTAAAAAACTGAAACCTAAATTTTTGTGACGAACTCGTCTCCAGATATGAGTTAATTGTTAAAAAATTAGGCGCCTGTCTCAACACTATTCTCTCTTCTTTTATAATTTATCAACACGGCATAAAATAATTATAATTATTACTTTTTTCTTTAATTGAATTGGCCTTTTTTCCCCTTTCAGGAGCACGGGGCAATCAAGGAGTTTGTTCCGGGTATTCTAAGACATCTGTATGCCACTGAATTTCGAACAAAATTAAGAATTATCTGTTCTGACATTTTTCTCCTCGTACACTGTTAAGAATTCCGGAACTAGTTACGGAAAAAGGAACCGGTACTCTGAGAGCATTATCCGTAAAATCCGTTTTACCGTAAAATCCATTTTTATCATAAAATATTATACCATATTTTTTATGTGATATATATTTAATTTAGATTATTTGAGATCTCCGGAAAGTAATGACATTTTAATCAAATGTGGACTAATGGCGTGACTTGAGTTCATTTTTTTTTTTTTTTTCATTTTTCATGACCCCTGTTACAATTTTCAAAACGTTTTCTCTCGTTAAAAAATAACAAAAATAAAACCGAGTCACATCCTTTACCCACACTTGATTCAAACATGATCACTTTCTAGATATTTCAAATAATCTAAATCCAAAAAATAGACAGAAATCTCGCGAATAACACTTTTGAGAATGGGAAGTTTGATTTTTTTTTGTTTTTTTTTTGGCATATTTAAAATCATTATCAAAAGTGAATTAAAAAGAGTATACGCATACAAATTAATATTTAAGCGAGAAAATAAAATAAAAACCCAATTTAAATCTGCCAAATAACCAAAGAGGAAAGAGAATGAAAAACATCAAAGCGTGCTTTATTGTCAGTTAACACTTTCAGGTGTTTCTAAACAACTCTTTCCAACTTCCTCAGACAATTATATTTATTTTTACTTTTTCAATATCGCCTTACTTAGTTATGATTCATTAAAAATTTTGAAAGCTTTTTTTTCTGACTTGATAATAAGTTTGTAACTACTAATTAGCATTTTCATCTTTGTTCTTGACAAGGATTCTAGAAACATCTATTAATGGCTGTCATTTGGCGACGTACACGAGTTGCACATCTCTAACTTAAAGTATTAAAATACTAACCTATTTCTTTCTTCTACACTTTGGGCGGGAAAGCCTGGCTGTTAGGGCGTTGGGCACATGTCCGTAAGGTCGTGAGTTCAATACCCATAGGCCGAAAAATCCTGTGTAAAAAATGGCCACTGGTGCACGCTAAATCTGTCGGGGTCACAAAGTAATCCAAGTTCTCGTAACATATCAATACCTCTTAGGGTACTGGATCGGATAGTGACCTTGCTTTGATTCAGGTCTAAATTACGATCTGCGGATGAATGAATGGTGTGTGAATGAGATCTTCCTGTAAAACCGGATGCGACGTATGTATCTTGTCTTCGGATCATCCTCAGGGATGCTTCGCAAACTGTCACTAATAGCTCACAGTGCGACGTAAATGAATGAACCTGTACCGTCTTCTACACATAGAGAATAACACGAGAGTTTTTAAATATTATCTAACATATATGTATGCAAAACATATTTTTTAAAAGATTTTTTTTTAATCAACCTGACTTGCAAACATAAAAAAAATTTTGATTTTATTTTTGAAAAAATAATTTAGCACTTTTTTTTTAATTTCAATATATTAGAACATTCATTTCAAGAATATCTTAAGGGGACGTTTGTTATTTTCCCATTATCACGTTACTTATTGTTGTTATCACGTTACTATATTGTTCATTTACGTCGCACTAGAGCTGCACAATGGTCTATTGGTGATGGTCTGGGAAACATCCCTGAGGATGATCCGAAGATATACCATCACAATTGTGATCCTCTACAGAGGGAACATTACTTATGACAGAAATGAAATTATTTCATGCGATTATTTATTTTGTGTAAGATTGTTAGTAAATTGCAAATCTAAAGTTAAAGACAACATTACGAAGAATTTAACTAGAATTTTCCTTCATTTGAAAATCAAATATTTGAGTATAATATTGTAATATAAATAAATATTGTAATATTTTGGATGAAATAAAATTTCATTATATATATATATATATATATTTGTCGAGTATTTAAATTGTTCTAATATTTTAAATGGGCAAATACAGTTTACAAAATAATGTTCAACCAAAGCATTCTATTTATAATCCAAGACCGAAGATATGAATGCTGACAACAGTAAGAAGATAATAAAAAAGATCAACAAAATTTAATCAATACGATATATAAAAAAAAAAGTATAGGTATTTACACCAATGAAAAAGGTTTTTCTTTCTTCTTCATTTCATAAAAAACATATAAATGTTGTTTTTTGGGGAAAACCATAAATGATTAGGAGGGTTCCTTTTTATGAAAACCACTGAAGAGTAGGAAAACGGAAAAAATTTGAAAATTGAATCGCAATTTGCCCAAATAACTACAGAAATATTTTTTTTCTAGCGAAAGAGCAGGAATACATGCCATTTATATTTACATAACCAACTGTCGAAAACTATATTCTTTTTAACCCGTTCAGAACCAGTGAATGGAGAAGGACACGCTTTCGCAGGTTCGCACATTTCGAGTATAAGTACTAAAGAGTACGTATACACTAGTTGTAGTAGAGTATCGAATTGAGTTCACGTCCATGGGATCTTAGGCCTCTGAAGACACCTGGTTATGGGAACTCTGGAATATTTGATGCAACATATTTTTTGATGTCGCACAGTCTGTCGTTCCCAAAGAATATTCTCTGATGTATTAAAATTACTTCAAAACTTCAATTTCAGTCATATAATTGAAGAGCTGAGTGGATAAATGGTTTATTTGATTGTATACCGTGATCAGATCAGCGGAATAATTTGATTTTGAGAATAAATTAAGTATTCAAATTGTAAAAGTTATTAAAATGGTTGCCTTTTTCATGACGCTTTCAGATATTCGCGACTGATTTTTAAATAAACATTATTATTATTTTTTTTAATTTTAAGTGCTATTTCAGGCTAAGTCTTCATTTCTAGTATATTGTTTGATGTATCACTTCAATTCATTTAGTATTTTTCTCATTTTATGTTTATGTGTAAAATATGCTTTGCTCCGAAAGCAGCTGAGTTAACAATGAGTATAAGGGACTTAGAATGATGTTTCAAATGCCTTAGGTACTGAACGCTTGGCATCTACTTCAGCTGAAGACATTAAAAAGTTATTCTGAAGGAACGTAAATTTTTTTCCTCATTTGTGACACTATACACTTTATTTTCATTTGGTGACCGCGAATTATATGTACATGACAGCGATACCCAGTTCACAAAGTCACTGTTCCCATTCATCTGACACACTAGATGGTAAATTCTAGTGCATTCTATCTCTCAAACGGGATTGCAACCTTATTTCACAATATGCCACAGTTTTCGTTGATACGCCACATTCTACTTCTTCTATAGCTACAAGCCAGGGCCAAACAAGGGCTTGTTTGGCCCTGGCTTGTTCCACAATTCTATTCCATATAACCCTCTATCATGACTACTCCCTCCACACATGGCACATTCATCAACCATGCATAAAATGTGAATAAAAAACGCAGAACTGTACAGATAACTTTAGCGACGACCTCATAAATACACCGTTCTCTGGAGAGAGACTGTTGCAACGATCATCTGATACATTCAGCTTTATGAATTTTAGAACTTAAGTTTGAAGAGCTACGTCATCATTTTAATAACCAGTTAATCGGGTGTTTTGTTCTTCTAGCTCACGTTGTTTATTTCCTCTCCAATTTCCAACTCGTGATGTGTGAATCCATGACAAAATGCGATTGTGTTTATATAATTACATCACAATAATCTGAAGAAGTGTTGGCCTTGCAAAAAGGGAGCTTGAACTCATCTTTAGTAGGTGATTACTTATAGATTATCTAGTATTAACTACGTCATGGATAGTTCAAGGAATAGAGCGATTGCTTCCCAAAGAATCAGTATTCGAATTTAAACGATAGCTTATCGAATGGAACATTCTTCCCTGCTCGTTCCGACCACATTTTTGTCGTAATATATATCCAGTGGTTGATGAATTTCGGACAAATCTCGTTTCCGTTGGGCTTACCATGGGAAACTTTTATAGCAAATGCGTATTAGTTTTATTTAAAATTTTCACCACGAAAGCTAGTTTGTCCCTTAATTTTATTTCAGAAGTTTCCTTGCCTCCTAAGTTCAATGTTACAAAGCTACTGTACTGAACGGTGCAAGTCTGATATGGATAGGTTGCTTAACACTTGTTATAACTAAGTTAAGTTCAAGATGGAAAATCAGTAGAGTTAAATTTTACCAATTCAAGTCTGGTGGCTTTTTTTATAAACTACAGTTTTAAGAGTTTTACCACCTATTTCTACTAACCTTCCCGGAGAAAAATACTGCTTAAAAAGAATAGATAAAATAGCGGATTTAAAGAAATTAGATGTTTGTTTTAAAATACATTTAATAACAACTTTAAAAAAATAGATATGCATATTGAAAATATAAATAAAGTTTAATGAACGCGTTTTCACAGTCAAGCAATAATTTATAATCATAATTAAAAAGATAGTTTTTAAAAAAGTCAAATTTCAGATCCTGCCTATCAGCTTTGTAGAATTGGCTGTGTTTCTTCAATTGACACAGGACGTCTAGGAACTCGATAGTTTCTTTTGAATGCAAAGATAATTGCAGTTATCACCTATAAATTTTAAGGGAAAAAAAGTTAATCAATGAGCAGAAAATTATATAAGGTATTTCGTAATAACTGCCTTTAATGTATATATTAAGAAAATCTTGCTAAGAAAAAAAAGTAAAAGGTATGCATATCAGTTGCCGCAAATTAATATTCAAGTGCGGATAGAGATACAAACATTTATATTAGGCGTGGAGATGATGGAATATTCTGAGTTTGCTTTTAGCTAGAAATAATTAGGTTTTCTTTTCAATATAAATCATACATTATATATATATATATATATATATATATATATATATATATATATATATATATATATATATATAATATCGGGCCAACATCCCTGATTTCATGGGTGTATTCAGCTTGAATAAATCAGTCGTAAGCCATAATACTCTCTATAAAGGTTTATTGAAATGAAGGCTGGTGGTTATAACAGTTCACATCCCCACTACTCAAGGGAGGGGGTGTGCTAAAAAATAATATTTATTATTATTTTTTCTTTGTTAATTTATATAATTTTTCCATGTGCAAATCCAATCCGGGCAAATCCGTGGGTAAAATTATTTACTAATAAGTTTCTTTGTTAAATTATACAATTTTTCCATGTGCAAATCCATTTCGGGCAAATCCGTGGCTAAAATTATTTACTAAAAAGATTTCTTTGTGAATTTATATAATTTTTCCATGTGCAAATCCATTTCGGGCAAATCCGTGGCTAAAATTATTTACTAAAAAGATTTCTTTGTGAATTTATATAATTTTTCCATGTGCAAATCCATTTCGGGCAAATCCGTGGCTAAAATTATGTGCAAAACTGGCAATTCATGTTTCTTTCTCTTTTCTATTTTATATTTTTTTCTTAAATAAATATTTATTTTCTGAAATTATTTATAGTTAACTTCTTTAAATTATTCAGTATAATATATTACCTCACGCACATCCGTTTTCTGACCCATCCTTGGTAACTAACAAATGAAACGGACTTCAGTAATGCAGCAAGAACGCACTTTAAACTCCTCTAGTTACACTCAATTTGCGCTTTTGTTTTCATAGTTTTCATATTTTGCAATCTGGCAATCTTGTTACGTAAACATTTTAAATCATTCTTGAAAAATTTCCCGTTCATGTAAGTTCGCTATATTTCACTGCTCGCTTTATAGATTTTGTTTTATTCTGCTCTTCCTTTATATTTTATTTTCTGTTTTTACGTGTTATTTTTACTTATTGTGTTTAATTTTTTTTGTCGTAATTTTTGTAAAAAAATTATTAGAGTGCTCCTCACACTATTGTATTGATATATTTTGCTTTGGCTATATTGATACAATATTAGAAAGCACTCTTTTTCGGATATAATGGTGTGGGCTGATGAAAAGATTATATCTTTTATTTTCCTGTTTTTTAAATAAACTTTATCCTTTTTTTTTTTCAATTTTTTTTTTTAGATCAATTCTTTTTCTTTCCCCAGTTGTTTGTTATTATTATTATTCCCCCCCCCCTTTTTTTTTCATTTGTCTGTAATTTACCTTTGTTTTATCTTCATTTTAAACTTATTTTATGAGTTCTATTTACTTGCAGCTTATGCGCAATAAATAATACTTATTGTTTTTCCTAATTTTTTTGTATTTATTTATTTTGCTATATATATATATATATATATATATATATATATATATATATATATATATATATATATACACACGAATAGTACATGAAAACTAGTAACTTGTTTTGGGAAAGTTTTAAATATTCATGATTAACAATATTTTTTTAACAGTTATAACATAGATATATAGGACTTTTTTTGACCCGAAATAAAGTATGTAATAATGAATAGTTTATAATTAAGAATAGAGAAAGCTTACTTTACTCATCACGAAAACTAACTATTAAGTGAAATAATTTCGCTACCAGTTCTACTTCCTTTCCGCCATATATCCAGTAATGGCATGGCAAGTTCTTTTAGAGATGAGTGTAAAAATTTAAGATTCCCCCCCCCCCCTGCAATTTGGGGTTTTTCCGAACTTCTTGGGTAGCGAATGTGCTCTAGCGAATCTCTATTCCCTGCTCATATCGGATCGGTCTCCGTAATCGATTACTCTTTCTTTTTCCATATTCTCCCATAGCGACAGTCAGAAATGTTGTAAAATAATTGAACTTTTTTAAAATTGCAATTAGTATTATTTATTGGTATTATGAGCATAATTAATCCTTTATTTATCGATGAAATTTTCATGTCACACTAATAATATTTCCAAATGGTATTGAAACGGAAAAAAATATCCCATCCGGACTTGTCTGCTCCATTATACTTTCCAATTATCATAACTAATTGGCAGAACAAGATTAATTGAGCTTAAGGATCGCCTTTAGAACTGTTTAGTTTTTGATATTTCGTTCAAAGTGGCCATAGCATTTAAAGATGAAAATGTTATAATAATCATTAATTTTAACTAAAATCATTGTGACTAGAATACCATGTGTCCCAAAAATTCTTGAGGATTTGAATAATCAATTCATGAAAAAATAGGAGTAGACATGTGTGTTTTTCGCCATGTTCTGCTTAGAAAACAAGGTTATTTATTAATCTCACAAAGTATCAAAATTAGTTTTTATTTTAATCAACAGATTGTGCTGACAAGTAAGAAAAACTATAAAGCGATGTTTTTAAAATAACACCCATTTAAGGCAGCAGCGTGATAAAACTAATAACCGCCCTTACAAATATTTTGTTTGGAATGCTCTGACATGCAGCAAAAAACTTGTTTTATAATTTTGCCAGTCAGCAGCACCATCTATTGTCGAAATTTATAACTTATTTTGAAACGTTTTAAGAAGAAGTTTCTGTTTAGCACAGTGCTTCCTGAACTTTTTGTTGTCTCGCAGACCCCTTGTCAAGTTTTTCCGTTTTGGATAGACCCCCTGCTTTCCTGATATTGATTTTTTTCCAAACTCATCAACTTCAAATGTATTTTTGATAGCTGGTATAGTGCTACTCACTGTGAAAGATTTAAATTTCTAACTGTAGTGAAGTGTAGTGTGAAAAAAAAAACACATGCTAATTTTATACATTTATTAGTTAAATTCAACTTATTTAATTAATATGTAAATGGAATAAAATATAATTCCACTATAAAACCCGTACTCCGCGACTAATATTATAATTGCGGAAATAAGTTTGTATAAAAAACCGTAGTAGTGTATTATCGGTCTGTTTATTACTTTTTCACTTAAAAACCATGCAGCAAATCTCCGTGATTTTGTGAGCAGATAAAGTTGGAAGTCTAGCTAGCTAAAGAGTTGATACAGGTTAGGCTACAATTTACCACGGAAAAATACTTTTTTGTTACAAAATAAAACCTTACACGCAGAGAAAATAAAAACGTACGCGGGCAGAGCTGCAGGCAACTGCTAATTTATAATAATTCAGTTTCATATATCAAAAAATAATCCTAATAACTTAAATTTTAATAAAATTTTTACTTCATGGCTACTTTTATAAATTATGTAGAATGTTGATAGATATTTGTCTTTATATTATAAGGTAGCATAATGTAAGTTAATAGGTACTATCAGTGTATGTTGATTATTCCATTCATGAAATGTCAAAATTAAAAGTTACGACCTGCTCATATGAGATCCACAATCGTTGACCCCCATTTTCATTTCATGGACCCCCAATTTTTTTCTCACTTGACATTCTTCTGTGAAATTTAACATAACTGTGCAAAAAAAAAATTTTTTCTCAGATTTTTCCTCCAAGAAAATATTTATTCAAATACAAAAATAATCGTGTATGACGCCCTTTTTTTTTTTTTTTTTTTTTTTTTTTTTTTTTTTTTTTTTGGTATTTCGTGAATATAATTTAGCATGTGCGTAGCAGAAATTTTCTCGAAGTAATTCTTCGATTTAACTTTTTGAAACCATTCATTTGGACGAAATTATTTACATTTGTAAATTTTAAATCGCATAAAGGAGGTAATGAATATCATGTTTTATTCAAATTCTTTGAATTGAATATGGTCTGAGCGGAAAAGAAGAAAAAATTTAATTTCAGATGCTCCAGAATTTATTTATTTATTTATTATTTTTTTTTGTTGCTATAATTTCTAATAAGTCGAAAAAAAATGTTAATTTATCACAGAATTAAATTTAAAAGAAAAAAAAATCTTGTCACTAAGTTTCTGATTAAGAGAAGATTAAAAATGATATGTAATTACATTATTTGTAATGCTTGTTATTTTGCTTTTTAATATTAAAAAAAAAACTTTACATTTAAAAGCAAAATATAATTCTTATTTTATTCTGTTTCCATTCGAATGCAAGTACTCTTCCTCGGTCCCTATTACAGGTTTTTATGAGTGTCAGTTGTGTTACCTATCTATTGCACATTAATTTTTTAATACATAGGTGCACATTAAAGTTATAACAGCCAGAATTTTTTAATATGCAATTAAATATATTTAAAACTCTACTTCTTATTTTAATTTATAATTCAACACTTTTGTTTTTTACAACTTGATAAAAATCTGATAGTAATATTTAACGTTCCTTTAAACATAAAAGAGTCCTATATAAAATTGTGATACAGTTGCGGCCTGCCATTTGACTGGTGTTTTTAATTGCAGCCCCTGGCCTCGTGTAAGATGGAAACCCCTGGTTTATGTTATTAAAAAAAAAGTAGAAGTTTATGCAATTTATTAAATTTCTCGAAAAAAATGAGATAAATGAAGATGAAACTTACTGAAATAGCTTCTAAAGAGTACAAAAAGTATGATGTGTTCTTAATACCACGATAGTAGAATGTAAATCCTGATACAAAGCAGCCTGTAAAAAATCTTTAAAGGAAAAAGAGAATTTAATGTTTAATGTTTAATAATAAAGTAATATTCGTTAAAGTAAATATTTTAATAAAGAGAATGAAGAAAAAAGTTTGCCTTTACCCTGAAAAAGCTCCAAAAGTAAATATTGTGGGTATAAGTAACGGTTGTGGTTCGGGTGTTCCATTAATAGTTCTCCTTGTTCTAAAACGAGTAAAAAATATAATTTTATGCACTAATTTTTAATAACAATGAAATTAACCGTGAAAATACTTAAGTGATAGGATATTTTACATGATTTTAGAAATCAAAACGAATTTGAGGTGTATGATCAATATTTAATTAAAAAAACTATTAATCTGATTCATTTCAAATTTTGGTTTTTACCATTTAAAATTATGCAGTTTAACACTAGATTGCCTAAGGAAGTCATTTTGACTGTTTTAATTTCAATTAGAAAAACAATGATGTGTATAATGACACAATTTCTTAGAATTTTGTGATTTTTTGTACAACATATAATAATATTTACTAATAACTAATATTACTAATTATATAACTGTAAATAATATAAAAAGTGATAAAAATTAATTTTAAACAAATTTATTTACACGTTCACAATCCAGTTATTTTGACTGCTTTTGGGCAATATAGGTATATACTAATTTTTCGTCTTTCTAGTGTTAAAAGAATAAAACTTATTTATACAGATTTTTTCAATATTTTTTTATCTAAATATACTTATTTATAAAAAATAACATATTTCTTATGTGACAATATATTTGGACAAACCAGTTTTTTTAATTCGCACAAAGATATTTTTAATTCACGCAATTCATTCCAAAAATATGAAAAAAAGTGAACAAGAAAATAGTAAGAAAAAAATATTAAAGGTTTTATATTTTATGTACTTTTTATTACAAAGCTATTTATATTGCGGCTGTTATTGAGGATCAAAAGCCTGACTTATTCAAAAGACATGTTGACAGAATTGACATGTTATTCCTTTCCTAATTCATTAGATCTAAACTTATAAGTTAAACAGGGTGTTGTTTTTCTTTTTGGAAATTCTTTTCAGTTTTATTAAAAATAATTTAGACAAAAATTTCTATGAAAATGTAGTTCCCAAGTGTTGTTCCTTGGAACCATGGGGTTCGGTGAAAAGATTACTCAGGTTCCAAAAGTTAGGAATTTTAAACAAGTAATAATATTTTTATCTAATCAATAATTCATAATTATGTTCAATATGTAGGTTGTTTATATGAACTTAATTATATGAAATGCCAATGAAAAAAGTAGCAAAATTTCGAATTTTTTTTTCAATAACAATATATTTAATAAATAATGAGAAAGATATGCATTTATAAAAAATTCATTAAATATTTCTCATCAAGATTTTCAATTCAAAATTGAGAAAATCCAAGTATAAAGAATTACATTTCTCTGATAACTATTTTAAAAGTTTATTTTATTATTAATTATTATAAAATTATTTTATTATTTCCTTATTTTATTGATTTTCAGCACATACATGTACCACTAGCAATTTTATAATATTAAATATTTAATTATTTACATTAAATATTTTTAAAACAATTTGTGAATCCCCATGTATTAAATGGTGACTAGTGCACTTTAAATCTGTCGGGGTCAGAAAGTCCTCCTAGTTCCTAGAACAAATCAACACCTCTGAGGGTACTGAATTGGAGATCAATCGTTCTCTGGTAAACGAGCTGTGACGTGAGTGTGACTGAAGTCGTATTTATGATCATAGTTGTCGCTACTAAAAAAACAAGAAATGCACTCTTTCCGTTAAAATTCCACTTGATTTCAAGCAGGCTTGCTGGTATGAGGTGAACCGAGTTCGAATCCCTGCCATGGCTGGTAGATACGAATTCCACACCACAGTGCTGAAGTGAAATATCCTCAGTGGTAAACTAGGCTAGTAATAGGAGCTAGTAGTGGGAGGTTTTCTGGGTTTTCCTCTCCATGTAACGCAAAGGTGGGTTAGATCCATCAAAAAGACTTCCACGATTGCAAAATTTCTCCCAATACATAATCTAGGAGCCGCCACGGTCACTGGGTGAGTAAATATGTGACTAATGTATGAAACAGAGTGTATGAAAGCCACTCACTATTTCATTTCAATTGGCCTGCAAAACCAACAGACTTGAATTCTACAAAAAATATATGGGACATGCAGATAAAATACTGTAACTAGCACCTGATATAATCGTCGAAAATGGCGTAAACTGGATGCGAAGTACTTAGAATGGGGTTATACGGTATAACTTTTCCAGGGGTGATCTATTTTTTTGTCGGGTAAGCTTATCACGATGTTACGTAGTAAATGCGCTATAAACTTGCAAAGTATCTATCTGGAAATAACTCTAAGATACAGTTTAGTGTAAAAATATCACATTAGTAATAAAATGTGACTGATTAATATATTGCTTCTAAACTCAGTTATTGAAAATATCAAATGCGAATTTTAAATACTTGAGTTCTCTGTTGGCAGCATACACAGAACAGGCAAGTTTCCCGCCACTACCAAGACCTTGAAGGAGAAGAGCGACAGACACATTCACTAAGGATCTAAGAAAAAAATAATAATAATAAATAATTTAATTTTAATGTCAATAAATATAGAAAGTCACGATTTATTTGATTTTTCATATTTAAGTTATTATTTTTGAAAGTGGGATAAGTCATTTGTATCTAAAAAGTCATTTCATATTTTATCGATTTAATATTCATTGTTGAATTTTTATATTTTTCCAAATTAGAGTGTTAATAACATGATCCAAATTGAATAACATTCACCATACATATTTTGAAAGTCATACAAATAGTAATCCTTAAAAGCCACGGACTTAAAAGTCGCAGTCCAAATGTGATTATTCCACTTTCAAAAATAACAATACATTTATGACTAAAAACGATTTGGAATTCGATTATCAATGATATTGATGGCCTCATACCCATTCAAAAATGCTAGTAATAAAACTAAAAACACCAGTTTGCCAAGTTTAACACCATAATTTAAATTTTCTAAGTGGGCAAAGTTTAACGCGTATATTTCTTACATAAAATACGAGGTATCAAATATTAAATGTATATGAGAAAAAAAAAAAAAAAACTTTATAAACGGAATACAGAGAGTGTTCTGTAGAATTGTTGATAATAGTTGCTAAATAATACAATGACTAGGGTAACTAATGTCACATTTTACTTACACATCTAAAGCTGTAAATGATGCTGGCACTATTAAAATCAAAGCAGCAATAATCAGGATACTTGCTATACAAGTAAGCAATAAGCTATTGAACTAAAAAAAAAAAAAAAAAGACATATTATTTTAGTATAATTTATCATTGAAACACAAAAAATAATACAGGGTGATTGTGGTGATAGTTGTAGTTCGGTTTGGTCAGGGCATTATTTGTTTATTCAAAATTTAATATCGAGTTTAACCCATTTGTATCAAGCTGCCTTTTAAACGGATGGTAGCTTTTTTTTTTCAAAAACTAGAAAAATGGTACCATAAGCGCTTGTATAATTGAAATTATTCTGCAGAAATAATATAGTCTTGTCAACCATAGTAAGTTAGTAATATAAATATTTATGTTTGGTTAAGTCAAAGCACTGTGCTTTTTAAATTTTAATTGGTTTGTAACAGAAAGCTATTTATTCTAAACAGAAATGTACTAACACTTTTTTAACGAAAGTGTTTTTTAAATTTTTGTAGTTGGGCTAAAATTGTTAATTAGTTGTTCTACTTATAAATAGCAACATTTATAATATTCCATAATACTTTAAAAAAGTTAGAGTGTCATTTAGTCTAGAACTTTTAGACAATAATCTTCAGAAGTAGTCTCATCAGAAAGTTTTTAAACAGTTTTTTTTTTAATTTCAAGTTTACATCAATTGATGCCTAATGTTCAACAAACACTTAATTTAGATATATTGCTTTAATTTCAAATTTTAAAAGTAAGTGATTCAATTTTTGTTTTTAAACTTTTGGAGTTGCAAAACGGCACATCATACAATAATAAAGGTCAGATCAGAATGGATATAAACGGGGTAATTTAATTCTATAAAATTTCTTTTCAAAATGTACTCAAACTGTTTAAAGCTTTTTAAGGCACTAAAACAACGGCTTTGCGGTACAAATGCTTGAATTCTATCTTCAAAATGCTCCTCGTAACGTTACAAATTTACCCACAATTCCCTCTATAAAACTGTATTGCAAGTTTCAAAAACTGATATAGCTCAAATGCTAAGTGTTCGGTCCCATTTTAAAAGTTGAAACTCTTTTCTTAATAATTAGAAAAAAATATAGTAAAAAATATACAGAAAAAAGAGAAATATTTTGCGATGTAGAGATGAGAAATTAATTTTTAGTACTATAAGATATATATGGATGAATGTTAAAAATTCAGCCAACCTTATAAGATTCCTAAAACATTCTACTGGCATATTTATAAAATGTTACAGCTCAAACGTAAAGTGATAGAAATTAACATGCATCGTAAAAATACAAATAAACACACGAAATTAACATCAAGAAAAAAAAAATAACACTCATCGAAAATATTTAGAATCTAAGGGCTTCGCGGTGCAAATTTGCGAAATAAATTTTTATAATGTCTCTTGTAATGTTAAAATTTGGTCATATTTCCCTTTCTAAATTGTTTGATATTCCACTGCTATTTTTGAAGAAAGCCTAATTGATTTGATCTAAACATAAATTTTTACAATGTATTAAATTCGTTAAGTAAAACTACAACATACGTATAAAAAAATATAAAAAAAGAGTTTTTGTTTATTTAATCCTACGACTTCAATGAAAAGCATGGAACTTATTCCTGTTTTAATTGAACCAGTGTAAAAATTTAATGAATCTTTTTAACGGAAAAATCGAAAGTTGGAGAATATCAACTCGTCTTTTACGGAACATCATTTTTTGATACTTTTTTGGGCAAATTCGTAAGTTGGAATATTTTTACTTCTTACTTGTCGTATTTAAATATGGATCGATTTTCTTCTTTTTCAGCGCAACATTTCTGTTTAAGTTTCTGAATATAGAATAAATACAATTTAAACTTTTTTGGGCGAATTTGCAATTTAGAGCTTCATATATTTATAAATTTAAACATCATTTTTAGAGAACTCGCTTTATTAAATTTTAAATTTGTGTCTGACATCTGACATCCTATTTCTGATAGGGACGGAATTAAAATACACAGTTACTAGTAACAATTGTTTTTAAAATTTCACATTTGAACCAAAAATATTCAGAATTTCTTCATTTTGCTAAATATTTTCAAAACTGTTATTTCTTTTTTTTAAAAAAAAAATTTCTTAGCTTGTTTTTTACTTAACTAAATTTAAATCGATGAAGATTTTTTTTTATTTATCTGAAATATTTTAGAAAGTTTCATTTATTTTTATTATTTTTATTTTAAGATTTATATTTATTTAGAGGAACAAATTCTTACCGTTCTTTGCGCCTACGACGTCTATTTTTATATTATTTTTTTACATTCATGTATAGTTTCGTATGATTTTAATAATGATTTAAATCATTCGACACTTAGTGAATCTGCACCACATGATAATGGCAAGGCCCAGCTGAAAGCACTGCTTAATTTGTAAACATGTTCTAATACCTGTTGTACAGCTTTATTAAATATATTAACATTGTAATGTTAGAATTATAATGCAAAACAACATAAAAATAATACCTAATATTAAAAAATATAATGAATAAAAATATGATAAAAGAATATGTCGAAAATAAACAAGATGGCTGAAAAGATTACTAGCATTATAGGCTGCCATCCGTTCTAGCAAAAAACAAATTCCGAACCGAATCAAGTATATAGTAATCAACATAAATTTATAAAAAGCACACGAAAGACCCTAAAAAATGATTTTAATTGCTGATGCTGTGTAATTGGTTTAAGTAATTAATCGTAATTTCCAGTGGAAAAAAAAAACACAAAATTAAGCATTGCTGTTTATTGCCAAAGTTCATTTTGAGCGAGTAGTCGTGGCCGAGTGGTTAAGGCGATGGACTAGAAATCCATTGGGATCTTCCCGCGCAGGTTCGAATCCTGCCGACTACGTGTTTTTTTTTTCTTCCAGCCACAGGTAAAAGTCAGATTGTCAGAATTATTTATTTATTTAAGTTACAAATTTTTTTATCTTTTATCTGTTTTTTATATCTATCTATCGACAGAAACTTGTGTTTTTTAAAAATTTGTAACACTGCTTTTTTTGTTTTTTAATAATCTAATTTTATAAAACTAATTGTTAATTAAACAATGTTTATCTCTTGATTATATCATCGATGAGCTTTTTAATTTTTACATAGCTGAAAATACTTGTTTAAAAAATCGGACACAGCTCAAAATGGACATCGTTTAAAAAGCGTGTTTAAGAAAATGGACACAGATTAAAATGTGTGTTTAAGAATATAGACGCAACGCGAAATGCATGTTTAAGAAAATGGACATAGCATTTTATTCCGTTTTTCAGACTTCTCTTAGGAAAATAATTCTATTAAAAAAATATATATAAATAAATTCGCAATGCGAGGTCGTTCTTTGCTTAAATCACAATAAATACCTTTAAAAAAAATAATAAATAAAAAATAAAATAAAAAAAAAATAAAATATATATATATATATATATATATTGAAGTGATAATTTAAGTCAACCGTTCTTTCTGCAAAATTGTAACTAGCGCTAAAAATTTATAATAGGGGTATTAAATTGACGTTGTTCGAATTTAGATTTTTTAAAAACCATATTTTAACCTTTAGTGTTCTGAATACGAATCGACCGCCTGAAAAGTTACATCTGTAATACACCCAACAACCAGTATCAGTAGGCTGAACTACCTAAAAACAAATTTTTTCTTTGGTTCCTTCTTGATATTCTTTTAAATATTTTGTGAAGCTTTCTTTAATTTCTTTTCCCTTTTGGGCGTCTTTCGTCAAAAATGCCAGACGAATTCCTAAATTTGGCGTGATGAATTAAACCTTCCTTAGTAGCCACTTCGTTAGAAAAAAAATAAAAAATTATAAAAAAAAATACATTAGAATAAACATTAAGAATAAACAATAGAGTACATCGGCTTTTAGTATATTAATGTAAGTACGCCAAAATAAAACAACTTTTTTTTCCATAATTGTTAATGACAGTAAAGTACGAGAAGTAGATATTGTGCAAACAAAAATTGTGTTTTATTTGAAAATGATGTAGCATGCGCTTTATTCTTGAATTTATTTACAAACGGCTGATGGGCAGAAACAATTTTGATTCTGCTTGATAATGTCGATTTAGTGGATGAAAAATGAAAGCTTACTCCTTTTTTTGTTATCCACCACCAACCGGGAGCTGAAAGTCCGCAAGCCAAAGATGGTATAGCAAAGAGTAGTCCAAGGTACACTTTATCTAAATGAAACTAAATAATATAAATAAATGTTTCAATTTGCACTGCTTTACTGATAAGTACAGTGAACACAGCGTCCTATTAAATATTAAAGAGTGGTACTCGTTTTGTGTTTAAAAAATAAGCGATTAAGTTTTAGCTTTCACTTTGTTTTAAAAATATTACAATAGTTAAATTTAGTACTAACTATAATCACTTTAACAATTAACATATCTCGAGAGGAAAATTACAAATATTAATGAAAAATATCTTAATTTTTCTAAAAATTTTTTTTTTTAATTAGACGCTGTGGCCGCTGTAAATGTTAGTCAAGTAGAGAAAATAGAGGTTAACTGTGCCACTTACAGGGCTTGGTTGTCACTTCATTCCTGACCTTACATAAGCGATGTCACAGTATTTATTTTACTGTACTTACACATACGTTACTTAACTGAATGAATATTAGTTGTGTTTTATTACTGGTTTAGTTTTATCTCTGTACTGTGAAAAATATCGGTGTCTAGTTGCAACCGCTTGCTAGCCAGGTGGCCGAACCGTTAGCGCGCCTGACTGCTAAGCCAATGGCTGCGGGTTCGAATCCCGCTCTGGTCATGGATGTTTCTCTCTATGTGTTGTCCTTTGTTGTGTGATGTGTGAATGTGGCCCACCCTATGAACGGGTTTGTGGCGTGGGTAATGTTGCTCGCCTCCGTGACTTTGGTTCACAGGTGCCCACTGGGTAACGTGAAATGAGTAACAATTCCGGCATCTTCTAAGGCGAAGAATAGTGTTCAGTGCCTGCCATTTGGGGGGAAAAAATTAATAAAAGTTGCAAACGTTGCAACAGGGCAGGAAATCACATTTTTTTTATTTCTTTATTTTTCCATTTCTTGTTTTTTTGTTTACTGACAACACATATTTCCATGTACATTTGGATCAATTTAATAGCTTCAGTGTGAAAAAAGTTCGTTTAAAAAACAAGTACTTAGTAATATATTCTCACTAATTCCTTTAAACAAATGTTATTTCGTCAATTTTAAATAATTGTTTCATGATAGCTACAGTTCTTCACTTAAAAATGTATTTAGTTTACCTTAACACTAAAACTGGTAATGGTTATATACCAAATTTTTTATTGTGTGACTTCAATAGTATTTTCATAAGCCAACAACAATTTTTTTAACAACTACTTCGTTTGTAACAATGAGTATTGATTACAATGATTTGTTTCATTGTTCTAAATTTTAATGAAATATTATGAATAGCTTACATTTTTACTATTAGCTTACATTTTAATCAGGTGAATGCACGGAAATTGAAAAACCTAATGTGTTACTAAATTCAACCAGTTTTTAGGATAATTTTTTTTTCTTTCCACTGCTCGCCTGTGTTAACATCCGTCAATTCAGGCATCTACAGGGCGATTTTGTTGATACTAGGTGGGCCAACGTCGCTCCCACAGTAAGGACCGTTAGTACAGAGAATAAAAGAACACCCATGCCTTTTCGGGAATCGAACTCAGAACCTTTCTGATGCAATGACAGTTCCCTGCCCTCTACACAGGCCGGTCGGCGTTTTTAGGATAAGTTGTCTCCCTAATGACAAATAATTACAGTTTTTAATAAGAAACAGAAGACTTATGAAATAAAAGTGATAAGCTTCTCCAAATCTCAACGAAAACACATTTCGTTTATGCAAAAAGTGCTACGTAATGAATATCCTTAATGAAACTTTTGCATTATTGTAAAATCCAACCACAGTGCTTACGTAAAATAGTGTGGTAGACGGATCATGTGTCAGAGTTTCCTTGCCGTGAAGCTAATCGTGGGAGATTTTTATGGTTTTCCTCTGCATGTAACGCCAATGCGGGATATTTCCTTCAAAAATGTCATCAGCGAAGGCAAATTTCTCCCAATACTTAATCCAGGAATTCTTTTGTCTTCTGAATTGGGTTCAGAATTACAAAGCTACGGAGTTCAACATTGGTAGTTGTAAACTGGAAATTGGGTCGGCTGTTCAACAACAGTCATAAAATAAAATAAAATATTTGAAGTTTTAAATATGGAAAAATTTAAACAAAATTCAAAATAATAAAATTGAAGCATTGTACCTGTTGTAAATACGGCTCTAATATTACAGCAAGGACACCAGTGAAGTTAAAAGTAACAAAAATTATTATAAAGTAAGGCAACATCTTGGTTTCTTTCATCCATGATATAACAGGGATGTCTTTATGAGATATTTTCTGGCCTAATAATAAAAATACATAAAATTGAATTGAGATATTTACATTTTGACTTATAGATAAAAGGGGGTCACTATTGATAATTCTTCATTCCTAAGCTTTTTTTCAAAAATTTTCTACGTTTTTTTTTTCCTTTTTGTATTTATTTATTATGATATATATATATATATATATATATATATATATATATATATATATATATATATATATATATATATCATAATAAATAAATACAAAAAGGAAAAAAAAAAACGTAGAAGTTTTTTTTTTGAGTACTTCTCACACTATTGTATTCACATATTTTGCTTTGGCTATATTGATATAGTATTAGAAAGCACTACTTTTTGCGGATATAATCGTGTGAGCTGATGAAAAGGTTATATATTTTATTTTCCGGATTTTTATTTATTTTTCCCTCTTTTTTAGACTTTTTTTCTCCAGTTTCTTATTATTTTTATTATTATTTTTCTTTTTCCCCCTTTTTACATTGTTCTGTAATTTTTTCCATGTTTTCTCTACATTTTGAACTTATATATATATATATATATATATATATATATATATATATATATATATATATATATATATTAGTTTTCGTATATTTAATTTAATCTTTTTCAATTATGCATATAATTTGATTTATAAGTAATTTAATAAATAATTGAGCTTACTATGTCTTATAGTAACTTTAAATGAATTCACACTTATTTGTAAACTTCAGTAGTAATTTTATTACTTAACTTTATTTATTATTTAACTTTACTTTATTATTTATTAATGATTCTTAAAGTTACTAACATTGATTAAGACCATTTTATAATAATTTTCTCGAATAAAATAATCATTTTTTAAATTAAATTTTTACATTATTTTTGCTTTTTAATATATAGAATTTCAAAAAACCAACAAAACTTTTATTCTTCAATATTTGAGGGAAATATGTTGCTAGAGAACCACAGATATACATTTTTTCCATTATAAAAAACATATTTTATTTATTATCTGAATTTTTATTGTTTATTGTTTTAATTTTTACAAAAATTTTAAGTTTCCAATTATATTTTTAGATATAAAGATATAATATTTTGAAGGAAATGCAACAAATATTTATATATTACTGATTGTTTTGTGTATTTTAATTACTGATTATTGTGTATTTATTATAAAAATAAATGCTTGCCTTTATTGTATATTGTTACTTTGAGAAAATACAAAATCTTCGACCAAAAAATTTACGAATTCGAAAATGCATCGGGGATCAAGGAACGAATTTTATTTAATGAATTGGGAGTTTCATAGCAAGGGCTAATATTTATGTAGCGTGCATTCAAAGAGCTGAAAAAATTTTTGATTATAATTACAGAATTTTAACAAAACTACCGTGTGAATATTTTTAATTTTTTATCGTGTTTATTTTACCTGGTTCTACTATCAGTGCCAGTAATAGAAAGCTGGATAAAACAGTGATTACACCTATTCCATAAAATGGGATGCCAAATCCAAAAGCCTGCAATGTCATATGTATAGCAATTAAAATTCATGAAAAAATATGAGAGTAGTATATGTATGAAAATTCATGAGAATAGTATATGTATTCAAAATAAATCATTGAATTTCAAATGACCTAAGAGATTCTTAGTTACCGTAAATTATCTGTAATTAACCTTTATCACCTTGCAAAATATGTTTTATTCAAACAATAAATGCCTTCACTTATGTTTGTAAACATCAAACTGTTCTACAATAATATATGCTCTGGATATTTATTATATACAAGATTTATAAGCTTCAACATTCTTACATTTTTATGCAGTTTGAAACAAAGCTGAATATCGTCTAAAAAGGCCAAAAATATCACAAAAACATATGCCATTTATCCATATTTTTTAATATATTTATTACTTATCCATGTTTTTGAATAGATTTATTGATATAAATTTATTTTTAATAATTTATGTTTAATATTGATTCTTTCTTACAGTTCCATAACTTCAGATAAATAAATGCTGATTGAAAAAGAAGTTAAGGAAAAAAATTTGAAGAATTTTAAAGCTGTCACAATATGCAACAAGATGATATATTTTATTAATTTTTTTTCAAAATAAATATTTATATATTTCAGATATTACTTAGATTTGATATTAAAACATTTAGTTTTTTTTCTTCTTAGATTTGGTATATTTTTTCTATTCTGTATCAAGTTTTAAAATAAAAAATTACCTGAAACTATGACATTTTTAAAAAAGATTGATAGAGAGTTTTGAAGTTGTTATCCAATACTAAGTTTTAACCTGCTCCAACTGATTTAGTTTTTTAGAATAATTGAATAGAACGATTCAACTAAAAAGTCTTTTTAAATACTATTTACATATACTTTAAAAAAAAAAAAATATGATTTCATGTATTTTAACTACTGTTATTTTAAAAAGTAATGTTTAGTCGTAATTTATGAAAAATGTATTTAGTTTTACGATAAAGTTAGTTGGAAAAAAAAAGACATATTTTTACGTCTTAAGTAAACTATAAATAAAGGTGGGTGCTTATGATTATTAACAGTGGTTTCTTACAAATGAAACAGTTGATTTAAAAATTTTCTTATATCTTTTGTTCCCTTTTTAAGAGGTAACAGTATGAATGAGTCGAAGAAAAAAAAACGAAATTACAGTGTTGAATATTTGAAGTATGTCTTTATTTTTTCACCAGGAAATAGTACTTTACCTATGTGTCTGCTATGTAATAAAACTATAGCAAGTGATTCAATGACATATTCCAAACTTAACGAACAATTCATAAAAATCCATAGTGACAAAAAAGATAAAGATTTAACTATTTTTCAAACAGTCAAAGAAAAATATCTGAAAACACCGTCACTGCAACAACTTATAGGGACAACATTTAAGCGAGGTGACGATGGATTGCATGTTTCTCATAGTTTCGCATGTTTCTATATATTACATGATGGCAAAGTCCGGAAAGCATCACATTATTGAAGAACTTATTTTATTATCTGTAAGTGAGATAATACTCACCGGGTTGCACAAACCAGCTTTTAACATTGTAAAAAGAATTCCACGGAGTAATAATAATGTACAAAGAAGGATTGACAAAATATCTCAGTGCGTAGAAAATTCTTTATGTGAGTACTTAAAAATATCTGAATTTTCTATACAGCTTGACGAATCCACTTATCAAGGAAACGAAGCTTTTACTTTTAGCTTATGAAAGATTTGTAAAAGAATAAAAATTGTACCAAGAATTGTTATTTTCTAAATGTTTGGAAAGCGATAAGAAAGGTGAAACACTATTGACTGAATTAAAAGCTATACCCTTGATTAATATCATTTCTGTAGCTACTGACGGTGCTCAGGCAATGGTAGGAAGATACCGAGGTTTTCTGGCTAACTTGAAACAAGCTGCAAGCAATGTATTTTCAGTACATTCGCCAAACTTAAAGAAACCAATTTGAAACTACTAGATGAACAATTAAATTTACTCAAAACTAAAATCGCAAAACTGCGTTTGTTGCAAAACTTTTGCTGTATAAACAAAACTTGGGAAGAGGATATTGTTCTCTCAGTTTCAGTGCCGTCATGAACGTCATCACACACAAATAAATAAATAAATAAATAAATAAATAAATAAATGATTAGAAATTAGTGCTCACAAACATTGAGCCGGACATAAATGCACTCTTAAAATCTCACCACGTTCATCCAAGTCATTAATTTTTTTATTTTATTTTAAACAAAAGATATAATTTCAATAAATAGTTCTTCAACAAAATGTTTTTTTTCTAATTTGTAATTTTTATACCGTACATATATGCAGTTTTTCACTTGGGGGTCCGTGGACAAGTTTTAACTATAAGAAGGGGTCCATGGGTCAAAAAAGTTTGGGAACCACTGAGCTAAACGAAATCCATTTCAACGCACCGAAATTAGATATAACATAAAAAGATACACTGTTAGAAATTTCTCAGAAAAAATAGTTATGTAACAATTTATTTCATTGTTATTTAAACATATTCCAGCAAAATAGTCAAATAGCCATAATAATATGGTATTGAAACTATTAACTATGAGAAAACCATTTAGTAACTGCTTTCACCTAGGACGGTTAAGCAACCAGAATTTTATCTCCCCAACTTGGCCCACCTAATGAAACCACTTAGTTTCTGGTAACTGGGAATATGTTTTAGCCGAGAAGGCTAATCTGTCAATCTCATGACTGACCGAACAGGGGTTCGAGTCCCAGCATTGACGCCACGATATTTCCTACATTCCCTTCAACACATGAAGAGTTTTCAGCGTACTGCACTCCAGAATTTGTGACCCTGGATTATTAAAATACTATAATCATTTTCACGCACAGATGGCAGCACCTAAAATCTGCTAAACAAAAACTAGCCCTAATCTCTTACAATCGGTAAAACAAACAAACTAATTAAACCACATTCCACGATTCATTTGAAAAAACACAACTTAACCACAACCTAGCTCCAATGTCCAGTGAAATTTGTTTATTTAGGGTTTGAAACCATGCTGGTGTTAAATGGTTAAAAAACAGTAAAGTTTTGAAATCATGATTTTTTTTTAACCAGAGTAGTTTTAAACGGTTTCTAACCGTAAATGTCAAAATATTCTTTACCAAAAACTTAATCGTAAATTGAATCTTACTTTATGAACAACTTCTCCACATATTGGTCCAATAGATATTCCAAGAACTGTAAAAGCCATGATCCATACCTGTAATAAACATCAGGTACATTTAATTTAGTTACTTATGTGTTCACTAAAAAATATTAAATTTTTTAAAAATGTATTTGCTTTTAAGGAATTCGTTGATTAAAATTTCTTTTTATTTATTTTGAACTACTTTTTGTTAATTCTGTTCAGTGATAGATAATTTTATACTCTTTCAAACCATATTCTTCTGCCTGGGTAAAATATTCACAATAATCGCTAATATTAGATTCGCTATTCTCTCAAACATATATATTTTTAAAATTTATCAATTTTTTTTTAATATTAGTAAGATTGCAATCTCAAGATAAACAATGTTTTAAGGCGAAAAAAAAAATTGCCTTTTTTGCGCCTTTGTTTTAGTGCCACTTTAGCTTTTATTAAAAAAGAAATTTAAAAAAAATTTTAAGAAAAGAAGGAAGAGAAATAATCTTTTTCTCAAAGAAAAATGTTACTCCCAAACAGAAAAATCTAGAATATAAATCAAAGAATATGGAGGGGCAAAGAATATAGAGGTGTCTATATTGGAATATATGGACACCTCTATATTCTTTGTATAAATTTCGAGAAAAAATCAACAGCTACGCTCTTGGAATTATTGTTCTTTATAGACACATTTTACAGATCAGTGTGAAGCAAAATTCTTCGTTTCGATAACAGCTGAAAATACTTAACGTGTGGAACCCTAGAATGTTACAAAAGTTTTAAAAGACCATTCTAAAAGAGATACTGAGATGACTTTATTCCATTCTAAGTACATACTTTTTTTTTTTTTAGTTTTCTAGCAATTCATTTATTTCATGTAGAAACTTTTTATTTCATGAATATAACTTACTTTATAGATAATTTAAAATTAATAATTCTTTTCGTCTGTTCGAATACACATAAATGAGCTTAGTTGTAGGATGTCTTATTTTTAAAGGCTTTTTTAATATATTTTTAGAGTCCTTATCAAAAATGATGTAGAAAAAATTATAGGCTTAAGGAGCCACATGTAATATAATTTCGTAGGTAAGATATTTATGCAGAGAAAAAACAAAACAAAAAAAATCCCAAATCCATAATGAGAAAGGTGAGGTGCAAAATATTAAGAAAGGTATGATTGCCTGATGAATTCAGAGAATAATAATCACCCTTCAGTCCTTTTTTGTTTCTTTTTTCAACTACAATCATATTCCTCAGTAATGATTCGTCAGAATTTAAAAGCGTTTATGTTTTTCTTAGCCTACATATTAATTTTAGACCCCTAAAGTGCATAAATTTTCCACTACATTTTAGACAAAGATTTTAAAAATATATATATTAAGCGTGGTCATTGCAAAACACCCTCTATAGTGTTTGATATTTGCTTTTTTTTATCTTTGACATAATTAAAAAAATAGGTATAAAACAGAAAAATTAACTATAAACGTTATAATGATTTTAAAAATCTTGTAACATGTAATTAAAATAAAAAGGCAAAGTATAACTAAAAGGAGAAGTAAAAGAAAGTACAATTCAAAGGATGGTACTAGCATACAGAAATTAACTTACTGAGTTATAATTAGCTTTTCGCGTTTCTTCTGAAAAGAGAATTACGAATGTCGATACGACTAAAACTGCAATACCAGTACCCTCAACAACTTGAATAGCAAAAGATATTAAGACAAATTCCAGTTTATAGTGCATTTGTTCCAAAGCGCTGAAAAGAAAAAGAAAAGAAATGAATCAACTTTAGCTGCATAGAAATTATCAGCGGGAAGTAATCATTATGAGTTCAGAAGTTCTGTAGATTCTTAATCTAAGTGTGTATGTTATAAAAGCTTATAATAACTACAGAAAGTCCCACTGTGGGCTGATCGTATGTAACGGTTCCATGTAGATCACTGAAGTTAAAAGTCACTGACTACCTTCAGTGAGCTGTTGAGTGACTACTTTGATCAGCCTGACAAGAAACCGAGGGAGAGCGGTATCGGTCTCCATTAAACTGTTCTACAGTAAAGTGCTAGGTTTCGCGCACAGGTCGTCGGGCTATCCCTTCTGCAGTGGATTAAAATTGTGATGACATGTTTCAGGAATGTTTCCGTGACAATGGCTGGTTGCCTATTGTGAAGCTCTGGTGAGGCGTTAATAAAGTACTTCAACTCCTAAGCAGAAGGAAACGCGCAACAGTTATTCAAAAAAAAAATAATAATAATAAATAAACCCAGACCATAATTGATAAAAATTGTGCAGTTCTAGCGAGACGTAAATAAAGTACTACTACAACTACAGAAAAGGTGAACTATAGCGTCTAAAAGAGTGAAAGGTTTTGATAAAATTGCTAAAGCAAAGCACGTGACAAAGCAAAGCACACTATTGTATTCATATATTTTGCTTTGGCTATATTAATACAATATTAGAAAGAACTATTTTTTCAGTTATAATCGTGTGAGCTGATGACGAGATATCTTTTCCTAATTTTATTTTTTTCCACTTTTTTTTAAATTTTAAATTTGGGAATATTCTTTAAAAATTTTTTTTTTAATTTTTTTCTTTTTCTTTGGGAAACCCTCATTTCTTTTTATGAATATATATATATATATACAGTCGAACCTCGGTATCTTGAATTCGCTTAATGTAAAATATCTTTTAAGATGAACTCGAATTTTATTACCCATGGAGAAAAAAAAATTACTTTTAATATGAACGAAAGATTTATTTCTCCTCTGACAAGTAAGAAAACTGATCATTCACAGTTTTATGCCTATAAGAGTTGGTTTTTTGAATGCTTTGCTACAGAGTTGATAATTGCAAAATTACAGCAGTCAAATGAGAAAGTTGTATGAAGTGAATCCATTGAAAGAGAGGAACATTGCCCTTTTGTCATTTAATAGGAAAGGATTTTCACCTCATGGAAGTACTGCAAGAGTGTGAATGCAATGAAGCATATTTTTTTGTGAAATGGCTACCCATAGTGATCCTTTGTTCAATATGGATAGTCATGTCTTTCACACATTCATAGTTTGTTCTAAGAAACTGATATTGCTGAATTGTTTTTCTCCAGATGAAGACGAGTGAAGCTCTTATTTTTCTTAAATTTCACTAGGGAATACATTGGTTTACTTGAATGCTTACTAATGTTTTTTTTTTTTTTTTTTGTTCTTTTTTTTTTTGCAAGCAGTTGAAAAGTTCGAAGACTTTTGAAAAGTATATGCGAATAAAAAACCAAAACAGCATGCTTTTTTCAATTATTATGTTTGGAACCTACTCTAATGTATGCGATAAATCAGTTTACTTTTTTTTTTATACTTTTCATTACTTTTTTATTTGCTTGAAGAGAATCAGAAAAAAAAAGAAAAGAAAAGAAAAAGAGGAAGAACAAGAAGACCGGAAAGTAAGTACACTTTTTTAATTTCCTCTGAACTAGAACACTTTTTTCTTTCTTTCTAACTTTATTTCATTTTTTAAGTAACTGGTTGTATTTATTATAAGAATTAATTTAAAATAAAGTTCAAAATAAAAAAAATATTGAAATAAATTATATATTAATTTACATATTCGTAATAGAAATTTTAGATTAGAAAACGCAATTAAATAACAAATATAAATAATAGTAATAAAATGTCTGTGTATCCAATTAATTATAAAAAAAATCCTAAAATGTCCACCCTAATGTCAGCGATATATTCCAAACTTATCATGTTTCGAACAAAACAAATTTGTTAAAATAAATTTTCTATAAATATTTTTTTTTACATAATGGCTACTTTCACTCAAATCGGCACTAATTTCTTTTATAGGGAACAAATTTCCAATGGAATTTCTCATCGTAAAAAAAAATATTAAAAATTTGCTAATATTTTAACATTTTGTTAGCGATTTCAGATTTTGTTAGCGATTTTGTCGGATTATATATGTAATCTGAATTTAGCTTAATTTTATGTAAACAACTTATACTTCCTTATATGCGAAGTACAAAAAAATGAATAAATAAAGAGAAAAAAAAATAAGTGTCCCAATTTTTTGACCGCATTACAACCTAAACTAATGATAAAGGTATTTTAATTCAAAGGAAGTTATTTTTTTAGTCTCATACCGTAATTTAATTAATTGTTAGCACTTTTTAATTAATACAGGATATGCTGTAACGTTCTCTCTTCATATATATTTTTAAAATCCTTGAGTCTAAGTCACCCCTTACAACCATTATGAGTGACACTTAGTACGAGAAAGTCTGATAATTTGAACCAAATTTATTCATATTGATATGCATTTTATTTTGAGCACTTACGTTGAAAAAAAAAGAAGAAAAAAAAAAAAAAACGTTTGATAAAAATATATTGCTTGTTTTATGTTTTAGTTAAGTACTCTTGACTACAGGAAATAAAAAGATGTAAAATCAGTTTAAAACTTAATTAATTTAAACTTAGTAAACTAAAAATTACATTTCTGCTTTTTCAGAATGAAATCTCCCAACGACATTTTCAATTTAATGAAAAATCATTTAGATTACTATCATTTATCTTTTAGATTTCTACAACAAAAATCATATTTCTACTTACCCAAAAAATATTCTACAACATCCGATTATGAATATACCTGTAAATATTGATTGCTTACAAGTTATATCGGATACCTGTATATAAAGAAGAACATTATAATTACTAACATTTACACGTAATTTGTTACATAATAAATGAAAAAAAAGTAAATGTCCATCAAAAGAAAAAAAATTTTCTTGTACAAATTTTTTATATGGGCCATTGAAATTTAAACTGATGCAGACAATTGTTTTCATAAAATTATCTAAGTTCATTTAATGTAATGTCTATCACAGCACGAGCTCACGACAGAGGGACCATTAGAAGTTATGCTTTCTTTTGTGAATATAAGTGAAATTATTTTTATGAATTCACACTTAACACTAAGATAAATAAATATAACACTAACATTGATAAATATTTGCAAAATATATTTTATGACAAGGATATTAATTAATTTAATGCGTCACGTGCTAAATAAAAACCGTGTAATCGTCCCACACCATTAATTAACACTATTTGAAGTCGTAAGAAAAAACTTTTTGTTTAGTGAATTTCAGTGTTAATGTTAACTTAAAGTTGGGTCTGATGACTTAAAATAAGTGATTAAATAGGTTGTTCTTGCAGAATTTTGTTTTATAATTCTAAAAGTTTTATAATTTTAAACTGTGTGTTAAAATAAGATACTATTAAAAATTTTCTGTTGTTCTCCTCTTAGTATTACTTTAAGGCACAGATGGGCTACCCTTAATAACTTTTAATTTCATCGGCACTTCTTAATTCTCAATTGTAAGACGCCGCTCTTCAACCGAACTCAATTGTAGAAGCGGAGGAGGAAAATTCTTAATATTCTTTTAATTCTCTTTATTTAATTTTCAAAAATAAACTGATAGATATTTACTTTGTTCGACAGTATCTTTCGATACATGCAAAATACAAGGCCGCCACCCATTCACTATTTGAGCTGTAAAAAGTGCTGTATTTCAGATACTCTATTAATTTTTTGTGACAAAATTGCATCAATACGATTCCATAATTAACAGTTCTTGAAAGATAGCTAAATAGTATACAATCGATTTTTTGAAAAGTGTCCCTGCTTTTGTGAGCCGAGATGGCTCAGTGGTTGAGGCACTGAACTGCGAATATAAACTGGGGTTCAGTTCTCAGTGGCGGCTTCAGGTCCATCCGCTTTCAATCAATGGATGCCAGTTTGTCTGAGGAGTAGAGCCGTTGATCACGACTTTCATCACGAAATTGTGAAACCTTTGTCCATAATGGGCTGTTGTGGATGAATGCTCTACTTTTTTTATATTCGCTTTTGCACAATTACGAAAATAAAATTTTTTTAGCATCATCCAATACGATTTTTATTAGTTCCGTAAAATTAAATTTCAAAAATTCTAAACGGTGACAAATACTTGTTTTAAATTACTTACTCAAAACTATGTATCTCACAACTTTATTACTTTAAAGCTTTGAGGGAAAATTCATAGAGACTCTAGGAATTATCAAGCTCTTTTTAATGAACCAGTCCCTTTGTTTTTTGCCTTATTTTAAAATGTATTGTGCTGTCAAATACTATTATAACATCAAAAGTTTGTTAAAATCAAAAAAATATTAAGGAAGCGTAAACCAACCTAAAATCTTCAACCTAACCTAAAATTTAAGACGGCGAGAGTAAGAGGTCTAGTTTATAAAGTGTGAAAAGAAAAAGAAAAAAAAATTGGTGAAATACATTAGAATCTAATGTAGATCATTTATCAGAAGCATCATGTAAAATTACAGAGAATTAAAGGATGGAAAGTTTCTATAGGAATTAAAAAAACATTCCCAGGAGACCAATTCATTTTACAGAAAAGTAAGTAAAACTACGTAATTTGCTTTTATATACATTTAAATTAAGCCTTTACCCGCTCTTAAACCACCAGACGGGGACATTACAGTAAAGTGGAGTCCGAGTCATTATTATAATACAATCTGAGAAATTGTAATTCGGTCAGACATTCAGCTCTTAGAATGGAGAACCTAACTCCAGCCTAACTCGTGGTAGGCGGTAATTTTACCCAAAATACCGACAGAGCAGCTATTAAGTAATGAAATACACTTTATTGCATTGAACTATCTGAAGGAAAGTCACCTTAGAGAAAAATGATAATTTTTTGCAATAAATAATTCTTAAAATTAATTTAATATTTTGCTCATAAATTACATAATTTTTAAACGTATACGTTTTCTACAGATTAAAATTTATATATGCAACTTTATACATCATTTTAAAATGTGTAAAAGATTTAGATATACATAGAGCTTGTGGTTGCTTTGAAATTATGCTTGTTTGAAAACGCTAAGTCAGGTGGGTTAAATGTTAAATGGCACTTTTTTTTTTGTAATTAGGCAAATTAGCCTAATAAAATTACTCTGTACTTTAAACACAAATGTGAATTACTCAAATATTTTAAATGTTAGAATTGGTATTTTGAAGTACACTGGTTAAGATGAAAAATTATGTGATTAAATGTTTGAATTTTGAAATTAACTCTTATGTTTAATCATCTGTTTACATATACTAGTTGATAAAAATTAGTTATTTAATTTATTGCGTAAATATCATTTAAAATAATGCTTAAGAAATGTAAAACTCATTCAAAATAGGTGTTATTTTAACCTGAAGTGATTAAATACCTACTTTTACTTAATGTAATACGTTTTTTTTTTATCTGTTTGTGTAATTTAACTAGCGTATGGCTGTTTTGCAACTTAAAAAAAAAAAAAAACTACCACAAGCAACTTAAACAAAATAATTTTTGTTAATAATGCAACTGATTTGTCAGCTATACTGAGCCTATTTGTGTAAAATTTTAAAACTTTGGCAGATTGGAAAGATATTATAAAAATAAATTAAATCTCAGAATGTTCAACTTGACACCATCTTTCATTTACGTAGCATCTTATACAAAGAATCAAAATATTAATGATATTAAGCAAGCAATGATGATTGACAATAAATATTTTTAATAAATCTTTCATTAATTATCTTAGCTAAAACTAAGTAAATATTCAAAAAATATACCGCTTTAGAGGCTACTGGATAGAAGAGTATCGCCACTAGATAATTGCAGGAAAGTACTATTCCAAAAATGTAGGATGGGACCAATAAAATATCTGCCTAGAACATAAAGTAATATGAACTGCATATTCCATATAACTATATTATACTCTAACAAATTATAAGAACACACAAAAAATACTACCATAATTGAATTATATTTATAATTCTTCGTTTATATTTATAATATATTTATTTATTTCATTTATATTTATTATATGTGATTCTATATTTATAATTCAGGAGATGGGATCGAGTTTGGAAGTGAGGGAACATAAACAATTTTAAATTTAGAATCCTTTTTAAAACAATATTAAACACATATAGCAAAAACTGCTAAAGGCAAATTAATTTTTGTTGAAATGAAGCCAAAAAATGTTTAATATTGAAGCATAATATTTTTTGTCGCATTTAAATTTAGAAACATCAATTCAAAAGTTTCCTTTATAATACTATTCCACTAAGTTCTTCATTTATAGACAATAAGGTTTGAAATGGGTATTCATTTCCGTGAGATAATAAATGTTTGCTCGAGCAGTTTAGTATAACAGGTGAAATAAGAATTTTGCGAAAAATACCACTCCTGAGTTTATTTTTGTGAAACGATATGTAGTATATGCTAACACTGTACACAAAAATATTTTAGTTCATACAATAATTCTTCTATAACAAGAAAAAGTTTGTTAATAACTTTGTTTTCACTTTTCACTTGTTTGTGAAGCTTGTATTTCCTGATTTTTTTATGTACCACTGATTTATTTGTTAAAACTCCATGTTTGATAACGCAAATAACACCTGTTTAAATAACATAGAAATCACGAAGTTGATCTTTTAGATGGTGAGCTTTGAGTGTCAAGAAAAACAATCTATCAAACCAGACTACATATTTTTACCGATGCTCTGTAATAATACATGAATGGTTTCAGATTAATTTTTTTACGAAACTAGAAACAAACTAAAAGATCACTTTTTATTAGAAAATTAAGCATACCCTGTCTTAAAATAAATGTTATCTTAATTTCAAAGGGGGTGTTTTATACACTGAGGAAAAAATTTGGTTAAAACTACTAGAATATGGTTAAATTTGCCGTGTTTTTGGCTCTATGGGAACACCAAAAAGCTCGTTAATTATTAACGACGCTCTTTGGCTCTAATGATTTGGGTTTAATCAATCATAACATATAGTGTTATAATATGTAATAAAATTTAGCAAATGTGGTTTTTCAGGATTTCTTATAAGAACTGTAATTATGAATTCTAATAAGAACTGTAATTCTGAAAAATAAAATTTCCGGTGAACCACTACCATATGAATGGAAAAATTATTTAATAATTGTTTATAAATACTTTGGTTTTATTACCAGAATTATGGTGTTTTTTTTTTTTTTTTTTTTTTTTTTTTTTCAGGAATGTCATTACCATGCAGTACGGTAATTTTACCAGAATTTTTTTCAGCGCGTACTTATTCTTAAGAAAATGCTGCGTCAAAATCTCAACAATTTGAATTCTCATTGTTACTTTTTAGTGTCCATATTATTTAAAATTAATAGTTATTTTAAACATTTTAAATAACATTAACAATTTTTTCAATAACTAATTCTGTGCAAATATTTTTTTCAGAGCTAGATTGGTCAAATGTTTAGAATTGCTTAACGAGAAATTGCACGAGACTTCAAAAATAGCCACATAATTTCCCTTTTCTTCGTTGTCTATGAAATCTAAATGAATGAGTTTAGATCAAAATGAACGACGTATCCTAAGCCCCATAATATGAGAGAAACTATTGTTTTAGCGATGATGTCTTCGACAATTGCAGTCACTTATCTACATATGACTACTTGTGATCACTGCTAATACATAGCTAATAGATAGATGCTTTAGATAGCAAAATAATTTATTGATAAAATAATTTTTTAATCAACTTTAGATAACAACAGTGGAGGCAATTTAAATAAAAATAAATATAAGAATAAAGGAAGTGCTGAATGTCAGAAACCTAATTGAGCGAAGCGACTCTGCCTAAAATATACGTGTCATCGAATTAAATGTAATTGTCCAACACTCAGCAGAAGAAAGAATTTAAGACAACTGGGAAAGAAAGAATTTTTAATGAAAAAAAGTATGATCGAACTATCAGTATATGGTAAATTTTACCGTGTTTTCTGGATTATGGGAACACAAAAAAGTATAATAATTTTTACCCTAGAGCTTTGGTAACGGCTTTTGGTAAACTTAAAAAAATATATGGTTTTATTGGCATGCTGCTACGTGAGTGGGTGACCACTTTGTTCAGCCTGCATAGGGACCGAGGGTGTGCCGTATAAATCTTTGTTAAGCAGTTCTAATGTAAAGTACTCAACTTCGCGCACAGGTCGTCTGGCTACCAACGTGGGGCAGCTACCCCTCTTCAGATGATTAAAATTGTGATGGCATGTCTTCGGTACATCCTTGGGGATGTTTCCCAGACCGTCGCCAATAGCCTATTGTGCAGCTGTAGTGCGACATAAATAAAGTACCTATTTTTCAAAAATGGAGGGATGGATGTAGCGGTTGCGAATCTCTCCAGAACACTAAATGGATCTATTTATTTAATATTTATTTATTTATATTTATTTATTTATTGTTACACATACATATGCAGGCTGGTATGCTCATTACAAAAATAAGGTTGTTCATTACAAAGCTCTTGTCAGGCCGAAGAACAGATAACAATATATAAGAAGATTATTAAAGGGATACGGCGGGATTTGAACTATCTACCTCTTTGCTTCAATAGATGATTTTGATCAAGAACAGACATTTTATGAAGGGTATGCTCATTTGAAGTTTAATGTTTAAAACTTGTACGTAAAATATAAAATGAGAATTTTAAAGAAAACTGCATTGCCTACTCATTTTGTTTTATTAAAATAAAAATCATAAATATTCGTATGAGAGAGCGTAACATTAAGAATTGACATACGGGGAATTAAAGGTTGATTCTTTATTAGCTAAGGGATTTAAAGATATCGGGATGTAACTTTGATTGCAAATTAGCGTATAACGCAGAAAAATAATGCTAACAACTAAATTCGTTTTAGTTTATTCCGAGGTGTTGGTCTACTTTTGAACGAGAAGGAGTTTTGGATCTTTTGGAATTCGTCGTGAGATTTTGGTCTGTTTTTCTGAATTTTAATATTTGGAGATATCCGAAACTAATAAAGCTTATATCAAGTGACTGCAAAAGACGTGCAAAATATTATGACTTGCATAACATTTTGCAATTTTTTGAACATTTCATTCATGTTTACCGAGGCCTTTATCTTGTGATTTTGCTCCACTTTTTCGGGTTTAAAATATTTGAGATGCCTGGAAAGTAATAGGAACCAAATGTGGGCAAATGGTTGACTTGGGTTCACTTTTTTTTTTTTTTTTTTTTAATTTTTTCATAATGTCTACCATTGTTTTGGTAACGTTCAAATACTCTTTCATTGCTGTCTTTATTTAAAATATAAGAAATTCCTATCAGTGGACAAAATATAAAAGGTGTACAAAATGTCGTAATTTTTACCCAATTTACATAATTTATGTCCGTTTCAAACACATTCGTTTCCAGAACGCGTAGTTAGGATTTTCTATATTACAATGCGAATGGTGTGACATTTTTGGTCACCTTTGGTCTAATAAAGTAGTTTATTTTTATTAAATTGTAATTATAGTTCTCTTACTTTTAATGGGTATAGAGGTCCATACAGCCCAACTCCAATTCCAAATACAAAATAAGTGAGACTGAGCAAAATAGTTATGCGTATCCTTTTCTTTTCCTTTACTGAATTATGTCTTAGAATTTCTGTTTTCACAACAATGGAAGGTCGTGCTGGATAGTCATCGGGTACAGAAAGATCATCTATACTACTCATTTTACTTCTTTCTTAATGGCTGTTTAAAAAAAATAATATACTCAACTTACAAGCAAAATAATGCATCTTTATAAAAGCTATTGTGAGTTGTGTTTCAATATTTTTAAAATAAATTATAATATTAGGTTTGAAAAATAATTTTTTTCTATATTGAAATCAAGATAAAAGTATTGTATATGAATTTGGAAATGTAAATTACCTTAAGTTAAAAGCCGAATTTATTTCTTTAAATGTAAAGTGAAGTTTCTAGAAAAACACACCTTATTTCATTTAGTGGTCAAATGCGAAATAAGTATAACATGAAATTCTACATAATTATTTATTCTGAACAATAATCTATCTAAACAAAATATACATAATAATCTAAACAAAATATTAGTTTTATAATGCATACATCAATAATAAAAAAATCCTTGTCGTTATTCTATAAACTCATTATTAATGCTAGAAGACAATCTTTTCTTAATCTAATTTCAGGAGATGGCAGTATTTTATTGTTTAAATTTTATTGGCCAAATAAATGATGTTTTGCTAAAAGAGATATTTAAAAGCACCTAATATACATTTAAGTTGATTTTTGCCTAATTAAAAGTTAGAGAATAAACTCTTTTGATAGAAAATATCACAATATCACAAATTAAATTCTCAACAATCGAAATATTGTAAAATCTTTTTTTTTTTCCTCCTGCAGCTACTAATAAATTTCAAGAAATGTTCAAAGTAACATTCCGCATCAAGTATATGTCATAATTTGTACTAGTAAAGTTTCTCTGTATGCTTTGTATACTTTTAATTATTAAGCATCTTAGCATTGTTGCAAACAGTTATTTTACCAAAATTGTATCAAATGTTTTAACTACACCGTAACAGCAATTCTGATCGAATTAAGGTATAAAATACTTACACTTAGAGTCCATCATCCGTAAAATCCATTTTATCGCAAAATTCATTTTTACTGTAAAATATTATACCGTAACTTTTTCAGTACTGTTTATTTAATTTGAGTGATTTGGGAATTTCCTTTTACGTAACATGTTCCGGTAAAAATGGATTTTACAGTAATTTGATCCGAAAATTTTTACAGTGTAGGGGAGAGTATGGTCAATTGTAACATTTTTTACTTAACTATTTTTAACTAACAAAAAATCCAATATATTATTAGTATTAATTGACAGAAGAGTAAAGTAGACTATCCTCTACTAGAAAAAAAAATAAATACCTTATTTTAAATGTTATTATATTAGTTATTAACAATTTTTGACAGTCGTGCACTTGTTACATTTGTCCCCACTAACGGGGTCAATTGTAACAGTTCATAAATTCAACTAAAACATAGTTAATTACACATATTATCATAGTTGTGATATATTTTTTTATTGATCAAAATAGCAGTGATATTTTAGGAGTAAAAATAATAATGAACAGAGACCTAAAGAGTTAAACTTTTAACTTTAAGGGGTTAAAAATTTTAATTTATGCTGTGAAAGGTGACAAATAAAATAATGTGCATGCAACATAATATAAATGATATAGGAAACTATTGGTGGTTCTTAAAGAGTTAAGTAATGGTTTCTAAACATAAGATTATTTATTTTCAGCTGTTACATTCGTCCCTTTACTTATTGTCACAATCGTCCCCAAGACGCCGTTTCAGCTTCATTTCTTAAAAACAATGCTAGTTAATTAACAAAACTAATCTTTTTTTTAAAATGTTAATTATAAGGTGTCCACTTACATATTCGGTTAATAATTTTTATTTGTTTAAACAAAATTACTTTGTTACAATATAATATTCCAATGCCAAAAAAAGTAGTTACGTAGCGTGAAAATATCTTTAGGTATGTAACTCTTTCAAAAGTACATAAAAATGGTTGCCAGCAGGGGTGTACATGTAGATTTATTAAATACACCTTGTGTGCCACCTAGGAAACAAATCTAGAACCCGACACTCGAAATTTTTCCTCTGTTACAATCGCACCCTGTTACAATTGACCCCACTCTCCCCTATACTCAGTGCGAAGAGTTAAGCGTAGTTAATACTTAGTGTTACAGTGTTAAGCATTGTACTGTCAAATTCAGCCTAAAAATACTGGTTGATAGGGCTTTTAGAATACTCTGCACCGCTCTTTTTTTTCTGTACATTATAACGTGAGAAAGTTAACGAATTAATTGCAACCATTTCAACTTTCATTCGTTTCTTATAACAGACAATTAATTTTTTACAACAGTAATTTTTTACAATAACAATTGATTTGAAAAAAAAAATAGACATGAAAGTTTTTACACTAGCAGAAAAAAAGGTTCAACGCTAAATCATAATATTGTTTATTTGAACCATTATACGCTGTGAATTTGCATGAACTTTAAAAGATGTTAAGTTCCTTTATTTCAAGTTTAGCCATTGTATCATGTAATCAAGTTTAAGAAACATGATGATCTGATTTAACTTAATAATGTATTAAAGTTACAGAAAGAATGAAAACTATTATGGTTCAACAAGCTTCAACTTTTCTAACAGTGTATTCAAACTTTGGTTATACGGATTTCTATTCGTTAATCGAAAGAGACACAGAAATTCTGAATAGAGAATATTTCTTTATTAATAACTTTACCTCCAGAGTGTTTAGAACTGCGCTGTTTAAGATTATAATTGATGGCTTATGTCATAGAATTATAGTATGAATACTTTTGAGGAATGATGCCATACTAAAGTATTTTATTTTATTTTATAACTGTCGTTGAGCATCTGACCCAATTCTGAGTTTACGACTATCAATGTTCAACTCCGTAGCCTTATAATTTTGAAGCTAAGCCAGAAAATAAGGGAACTCCCGGATCAAATATTGAACAAACTGGCCTACGTGGAGGACTTTTTTTTAAGGAACTAACCCGCATTTGTGATAAAAAATGGAGAGGAAAACCACGAAAAACTCCCATGGTTTGTCCGATGGCAAAGGGATTCCAACCCATGATCCGTCTACCACTGAGGATATTTTACGTCAGCACTGTGCTCGGTGGAAGTTGGGAACAGAATTCTTATCAATCAACCACCGCTGGGATTCAGACCTGGTTCACTTCATTGGGAGGCGCAAGTTCTATACTAAAGCATAGTAAAAATAGACAAAAATAGATATTTTGTTGAAATGATTCAAGGAAGAATAACCATAATTACAAAATAAGACGTGTTTTCCAGAGTGCCTATTTCGCTTATTAAATAAAAATTTAAAATATTTATTTTTAATTATGCTTCGGACTTTAATATAAATATTAAATTGATTTTTACAAAAAATGACTGCATAGTCCATATTATTGGACTCATTTTTTACACAATAAATGCAACATGCAATACATAACATGGCATAGATGTGACACGAGTCTAACTGACACACTGTCAACAAAAATACATTGACCGCAGTTGTGATCCCGTCTTCATAATGGTCACTTCATTCCTAATCGTCAAAATGTTCAACTATTATAGTGATATTAAAAAATAATAATGGGTTTTTGTATTGCAAAAAGGGAGATATTACTTTTGGAACTAGGCAGACTTAGAAAATTGTTCTAGAAAGAAAATCTTCCACCTGAAAATTTTCTCATAGTTCGAGTATATTATAGTACTAGCATATTATTGTATAGTTCGAGTTTGATTAAAGTACTGAAAAACACGTTTAACAAGTCATGAAATTAAGCATTAATACTGATAAATTTCATACAGAATTTAAAATTTCCTATGAAGAAAACTTACACATTTAAATTGCATATTATTCCATTTAAAAAAATAATTAATTTATTAACTTAAAGAAACGCAATCTTATATTACTTTAAGGTTTTGGAAACATTGCCTCATGACCAATTAAAAATTTAAAACATATTTTTATGATTTGTAATATTTAAAACATCCTTATTCAACTTACAAAAATATTGTGACTTATAAAATATTTACGATCATATGAATTTTATTGCTTAGAATTGTTTTTACATTTTCCTTAGTTGCAATAAAACTTAAAGGTGTCCATCTCTACAAAACATAAAAAATATGACTTAAAATTTTTGATACCTATGATTTAAAATTGTTCGCTTTAATTCGATCAATATTTCCCATCATTAATGTTTTAAAGTTCATGTGAAAAAGTTAACTCTAAGATGATATTAAAAAATGATGATGTTGTTGTAGTTGTAGTTCATTTACGTCGCACTAGAGCTGCGCAATGGGCTATTGGCGACGGTCTGGGAAACATTCCTGAGGATGATCCGAAGACATGCCATCACAATTTTGATCCTCTGCAGAAAGGATGGCACCCCTACTTTGGTAGCCCGACGACCTGCACGTGAAGTCGAACACTTTACGACAGAACAGTTTAACGAGAACCAATACCGCACACCCTCGGTCCTTACGAAGACTGATCCAAGTGGTCACCCAACCGCACACTGACTGCAGCCAGTGATGCTTGACTTCAAGTCAATTAATTCTGCGAGACTAAAAACTGATGAAAAAAATAACTTAGTAGAAAAAAAGAAGGAAAAGAAAATTAAAATTGTAAACTAAATAAACGTTATTCAGTACGGTATGAAAAACAATTTTTTTCATCCACATATAACTCAAATTTTTAGATATTTTGACATACGTATTCGTAAAAAAAAAAGATACGCAAAAAAGAAATGAAAACGAAGTAATAGTTATTGGTTGAAATAGATTATTGAAAAATTAGTTTTGGACGTTAGACAGATAACAAAGGTAAGTAAAAAATAATGGCGGATATTGTTAATTAATAGATATTCATAAGTAACAGACACTAGTAAGTAATAAATATTGAAAGATACCTTTTTTATTACTACAATATTTACTTAAAGAATATTTCAAAAAGATAAGATACTTACGCTGAAAAAAAAAAGAATATTTCAATTGTCAGCTAAATAAGCGTTCCTTAAAACCAGAAAAACGAAAACACTTTTTTTTTGTACACATTACACTCATTTTCCGGGTATTGGAAACAGTAAACAAAGTAATTTCTATAAAAATATTACCTAGATACCCAATCAAAAAGATAATAATGATCAAATTTGATATCACTTGATCTGTTTTTATCACCTCTTTGTTCTAATCTCATGCATGGTTTTTGATTATTGCTATGTCACTTTCCCTACTTACAGATAGCACTCAAGTTATGAATACAAATTCTTAACGTCATTTATTAGTACATTTGATAATTGATTAATTAATTATGTCATTAAAATTTAAAATTTCTGGTGCCTTTTGCTTCTGAATCCCTTTCACAAATTTGTATTTACTGCTAAAATATCAAGTGATTTTCTGTAATCGTCAGATTGCTAATGACTGTTTTCCCTTGAATAAGAACTATAAATAAATTTTACTAACTTTAAACAGTCTTAAAACTGATTTGAACATGGTTACGTTTCAAATTTTTTGCTATCTTAGTGAGAAGTTAGATTGAAACACTTCAAATTCAACTATATTATTGTGCAAGGAGAAAATTTTGGTAAAATTATAGTACTGTATGGTAATGGCAGTTCCGGTAAAAAATAAATGAAAAAAAGACATAATTCTGCTATTATAAACCAAAATATACGATATTCAAATCATTCATTTAGTCATTTTTCTTCATGTGGTGATTGCTTACCGAAAATTCTAGTTTTCAAAATTATAGTTCTTATTGCCGCACATTTAACAAAAACTTCAACACTGAAAAATAAATTTAACCTAAAATGGTTTTTATGCCATGTTTTGAGGTATATTATGGGTATAATTTTACCACATTTACCAAATTTTATCACATAATAAAATGCCATATTTTATTGTTAATTTTACCAAAGTGCTTTGGTGAAATTTACCGAGCTGTTTTCTATTCCAATACAGCCAGCAACACAGTCAAATTTTACCATATTCTGGTAGTTTAGACCATACTTTTTTTTTCATTCTGTATTCAAATTCAGAGGAATTAATTTCTACTTTAATATGATTACTTGTCACTTTATAAAAGTTCCGGTAAATTTAAAAAAGTTTCATTGATCAAAACGTTCCAAAATTTTTAATGCGTATGACATAAAAAATAGTTTTTCAATAATTTTATAGTTGAATATAATAGAAAAAAGTACTAAAGGCAGATTTTTAAAATATAATTTTTAATAAAAGTTATTGATAACAGAGCATTTTTGTAATTATTCTAATCATAATAAATTGAAATTTCAGCTGCTTATTATTGGTGTTATTGAACTTTAGAGAAAAAACTAATGCGTTTAAATTATAGAAATTGAAACGATTCATGAAATTTAAAAAAAAAAATAATAATACTGATAAAAATGAAGAACATTGTATAAAAAATAACCTAATAATGTTTTTCTAAAATTCACCAGGTAACTTTAATCTGCAATTATTGATAATTATCCTTAGCAAATTTTAAAAATATGTTTCAAGCATTTATTTTTATTACAAAGCACAAAATTTTGCAATCACTTTTTCTTTTAATAAAGAAATTTCAATGTCTGCCGCTAATCAAAATCTCCAGAGACAGCTTACGATTCCAGTCACATGGTGTCGCAAACACACAGCGGGCCATCTACTGCTAGCTGTTTATGGAGTGGAGTGGGGACTACGGTCAATAATATCAGCACGGAATGACTAACAAATGAACACATCGCATATGAGAAAGTTTGTTATCACCCCCTCAGTACTTGCCCGATTTGTCCTCCTTGACCTACAATTTGTTTGACTAGATAAAAGACACAACTAGTGACTAAGCCCAGTGATTCAAGACTTTTTGCAGAATGGCATTTAATTGTCCATAAGGTAATACTCCAACACCTCGACACAATGGCTTACCAAAATTGTACACTTATGGCATAGAGCAAAATTAATGGTCACCACAGGCCACAAAGGTTACTAAAAAATTGTTTGCCAGATACCACCCAATTGCAACTTTTTTAATTGAAAATGCACATCATGTTTATTATATTTATTTATTTTTTATTAAATATGGAATTATTATGAATATTTTACATTATGAAAATTACTTTATTTCACACTTGCTTCTTAAAATTTTTCTTCCATTCTGAAATTAACCTTTAAATGTTTGCAATGGTTTGAGAAATGCCTTGCATTACTAACGTCAGCAGTTCTTTTAACCGCTTAAACTTTTCAATTTTGGAAAAAGTAGCCACATGTTTAAAAAGCGCCCGCTACAAAAAAATAAATAAATAAATAAAATAAAAAATAAAAATAATAAAAAAAAATGCTGCAACTGGCCAATGGCCTTCAGCAAATGTTTCTAATTTTACTTCCGGTACTTCTCGAGCAAATGACGAAGAGCATCAACGTGAACGGAGATTATACGTATATACCTCATGCATTATCCGATTTTTGTTAATAAAATGTTTTTCACTCAAGGATAGAATTTATGTCATAAGTGTCCTAAGTGCTAACATTTGCTAAATGCAAGTTATTAATTTAAACCAATAATTAATTTAAATCAATAATTATGCAAACTTATAAAAACTGCTAATATTTCTGCTGGAATTAGATTTAAAAATTCATTATGGACCATAAAGTTAATAAGTACTCTAATTGATAAAACTGAAAAGAAAAAGTTTGCTAATTTATAACAAATGTGTGAGAAAAATAAATCCCTGACGCATTTTCTGAGTCATGCTTAAAGAGTGACCATGTGTAATAATGGGTAAAAGGATGGAAATCAAATTACTAGACCAGAAGTTACCGAAGTTTTTTCTTTTTTGATTTTCCTTTTTCATTAGTCAATTAATTTTGTTGCAATCCTCGATACAGAAGCAATTCGCTGCAATTTATGAAGAATAATATGTAATTAAGAATCGTAGTGAGTGTATGTATATGCAATAAAATTTTTACAAAATATTGGAAGTATTTTATTATTAAAAGACACAGTTACAAAATACCAAAATAAAAAATGACTATTGATTGTAACATAATCTGGTTTAGTGATTTGCTTAAGCAAATCATTAAACCATATTGATTCAATACGTGAGGATGAAGTACACACATGAAAAATGATAAAGTGATTGAGGGAAAAACTAAAATCAAATAACTAAAAATAAAATAATTATTAGAAAAAATAATAATTCTGTATTTATTACTTTACTTGCAAGAGTTTTTTTTGTTGAAGTTATTCATATAATTAAAAAGGAAAAATATCGCAAATGATTAACATGAGTCAAACGTAGTTATTCAAATGCAGTTTAAATTATTGTGCCCCCAGATTTTTTAGGCTTCATATGATTTTTATCAAAAATGATCTTGTTTTGACTTTTGAAACATGACTAAATTTCAAAAGTCAAATATCAAGAATAATATCCGCCATTGCCTCATAAGAGTAAATTTGCTAAAGCGATAGGATTTACCTATTTAATACGAATTCAAACAAAGTATTCTCTAAATAAAGTGCTGAAAAAAATGTTAGAGCCAAAAGAATTTCAATATTTTTGTACTACATGTTTGTATTTTTTACAAATTTAACAAAAGACTAAAGATAAATTGCTTTAATTATATCCAGAGAGATGATATTTAATGGGAGGAATAGGAACACAACTTCGAAATTTTTTAAAAAATTTTTGTGCTCTTGTATCATTTAGAAGGAATACAATTTTTTTCACAAATTTCCTACCAGGTAGTCTAAATAGATTTTAAAATATAAAAATTTCAAAAAGAAAAAAGTATAGTTTCAAGTTTTTGGTGCAAACTGAAATATTACGATTTATTATTATGAATTATTGATTTAATTTGAAAAATTATCCATGTTTAATTTGTTTTCAGTGATGTACAGAGAAAAATATTCTGAAACTTAAATATTGAAATTATATATTTCTCCATTTCTTTAAAAATGTTTAAATAATAGTTACTGGGGAGACAAAAGAGATTAACGGATTGTTTTCTCTTTAAGTAGCAGCACTTGTCGTGCAGAGGTTAAAGGTAAAAAATCGAGAAGTAAACAAAATGTATTTTAAAAGTTTTTGAAATTCAATTAAAAAAATTTTTAATTTATTTAAAATGAAGGTAAATATTTTGGATTAATATGAAAAATAAGTGGTTTTAATTTTTTTCCAAATTTCCAAAAGCAGAAAAAGAAATAAAAATTAAATAAAATGAGAAGAATTTTCGAAAATCTTTCCAATTATGTCGAAATAAATGCTTGATTATTTCCACAAAATTTAAAAATAGAGTTTTGAAAAAAATTAAAATTTTTTTTTGGCTCTAATTTTTTCCAGCATTATATTAATTTGTATACCAAACGTTATAAAAATTTCAAAGGTAAGTAAGTATAACAAGAATTTATTTTTCAGGTCTTTCATTAATCCTATCTTATTACCATACATGAATCCGTACTAAAATCTTGAACACACAAAACAAAATTCATTCATTCTCCCAGATTTTGCTTTTCAAGGAAACAGACATAAAAAGTGATAACATTTTAAATGCAAATAAAAATATTTTTCTCTTAAAATCTAACATGATTCAATTTAATACAACACTATAACATAAGGGTGTTGCTGCTTAAAACTAGCCTCAAAAAACATTAGAAACATATGCGGGCAAAACCATAGTAATGGATCCTGGCTGTTTTTCCTGTATCATTACAGATATTTTTGGACACTTTCAATTTATTTTCTGTTTCAATTAAGTTAAAAATATTTCTTCTTATTCATAATTTATTAGATATTCATGAAAATTAACTTAAGAAAATTTGAGCAAGTTTTGTTTGAGAATATTTTATTACATGTGGAACAGACAGCACCAACTATCTCAGTTTTGCCCTCATCTCTTCTATTTTTTTCATTTAAGGAAAAAAAGAAGAGTTTCATAAATACCAAACATAAATAATGATTTTGTAACAAGGTGTATAAAAAAAGACGGAGTTTAGAGTCTCACGCTATTTAAAAATAATTATTCCCGATAAACTTTAATATATTTTCTACTCAGTACAAACTTTGTAAGTTATTGGATTTGTATCATGTAACCTTAAAAAGTTTAAACCATTTTACCTTTATCGTTGAAACTATACATATTTTAAAAATGCATCTATGCACAACCACACACTGCCAATGAATATATATTGATCAATTTTAAATTTAATACTAGACTTAAAATATAGTATTTCTCCAGCATTTGTATGAATTCTTCTTTCTATGGGTTACTTAAAATAGATTTGGGAGAAAATATACCATTGTTTGCTCGAGGTAGAATAGATCGATATCAATTCGATTAATTATAAACTTCGAACATAAAGCGGAAGTAATATGCAGTTTCAATAAATATCTTGAACAGTTAAAAGATAAATAGGTTTTTTTTAATTGGTTTTAAATTAAAAAGCACCCAAAAACACCTAAAATAACTAAAATTTGTGAAAATTTAATAATTACTAAATCTATTCAATTGACAAAGGTTGAGATAAACTGTATTAAATGGTTGTGTTATTGAGTTTCAATTAGTTAATTTTGTATACTTGAGCTTTAATCCTTAATTTTCATATTTGTAGCAATTGAGAAACCAAGTCCAATGTGCTCAAAATTAAAAAGCCAACTTAACGTATCTCAAATTTATTTACCAGGTGGTTGTGTTATTGAGTTTTAATTAGTTTATTTTGAATCCTCGAGTTTCATAGATGCGGCACCTCTAACCCAATGTACAAAATCTAACCCAATGTGCTCCAAATTAAAAAGCCACCAAATGACACCTTTCCTTTTTAGAATATTTGAAGCCCACAAAATTGACTAGAAGTACAATATATAATACAATAACATTATGTGCATTGTATGAATTGTTATAATACTGAAACTTTAGTGTCGATTTGGATTTTTTGTTTAAATAACGCATTTGAAAATGCTCATAAACCTGATTTAATCTTATAGAATTTGATTTGTAACAGGTGATTTTTTGTTTGTTTATTCTTTGTCTCAATCATGGAGAAAAACACAACTTTCAACTGAAGTTTGTTTCACTTTCCAGCAAGCACTGACTAGATACGCTTACAAATTGTCAATTTTTAAAAGTATAAAATATTAAAATCAGATTAAAATTAGCTTTATATTGCTAACTTCAATTATTTTAAATATTTTTTTTTGTTTAAAACGGAGTCCATCGGGATTAAGAATGCAAAACAATATTAGCCAACAGTGTATTTCATTACATAATGTTACTCATTTAAAGTTAAGTGTGTCTATTTTTAATACACCTTGTAGTTAAAAACAGCATTAAAAGAATACTTTAATATATAATTTTATTTGTGCCGTTTTCCGTTTGATAAACCCCAGTCTCGATTTTTTGGCAAATCTTTACTCCTTGACAAACAGTAGAAATTGCTCTGTTCTTATTTGAAATTTTAATTGTGTGTTTATTTTTCACTAAACAAATATAAAACATCAGCAAAATGACCTGAAAATAAAATAAGAAATTAAAATTTGTACAAGTTAATTTTTGTATAAAAAATATAAATTAATTAATGAAAATTTTCTTAAAATATTTTTTCAAAATATTAGTATTGATCAAAAAGTTATCTGCAGTATCTTTCATTTATCTCCAAATAGTATGGAGTCTGTCTGCAACTAGTTACATGGTATTTCTGATTAATGGCAGCAGTAATCTAGCCAAAAGCTCGGGACCTGAGTTTTATCTACCTATTCTGCATTGTTCAACTCTCCTCAACTAGTTTTTATAGCTTGAGTTACTATCGATTTCAAATTATAAAGACTATTTTGCATCTTGAAATCTATGGTGACTTGGTTCTTCTTTCCTTTTTAATGATTCTCACTACAACATGCAACTGTATTAGATTCAGCTGAATTTTTTGATTATACGAAATAAACAATTTCTGTAGTAAACTCTTTGACGAACTGCTTTTTGTATTAAAATAATACATCAAATGCCCTTCATTTTTTCATTAGAATATTGTATAATGTGCGCCAAAGAAAAAAAAACGGACCACCCTGAATCACTTTTGATCTAATGATCGGATCTTCACATTCTAGGTCTTAATCTCAAATATGCTAATTAATTAGTGCAGACAACATTTCAAGTTACGAAATCAGACACAAAAACGCACTTTCTCTGAATAAACATGTCTTTTTTACAACTGCTTCGGATTTCTGACCCCCAAAATATAGGGGATAGCTGCAATCTGGGAAATACGGTCGCCATAGATTGGTCAGGAAAGCGATCCCAAGTTTGAACCTCATAATGTTGCGTATTTCGCCATATCTCGAGAACTTTTTAAGCGAATTGAGAAAATTTTTTGCATACAATTATAAAACTCGGTTATCCAAATATTATATTATAAGTTATAAATTTTAGTTGACTTTATTATTTCATTTAATAATAGTCGAAAAAAATTTTGAATTCTAAGGTATGAATTTTTTACATCATTTTAGAGAAAGCAATTTTACATGGCAAGATACAAAATTTGACCGAAATCGGTTGAATTGTTCTTGAGAAATTGAATTTTAAATATACGACTTTTTTATCATTCGATTTCTTAGGAACTATTCAACCAATTTCACTCAAATTTTGTATTTTGCTACCTACTTTAAAATAATGTAAAAAATTGTGTACCTTATAATTCAGAGTTTATTCGACTACTATTAAATAATATAATAAAAATAATAAATATTAACTAAAATTTAATTATTGCATCAAATTATCTTTGGATAATTCTATGCATAAAATAAACGTTTGCAAAAAATTCACTTCGCAGCTGTGCAAAAAATTTACTTTGTTTGAAAAGTTCTAGAGATATAGCGAAATACGCAAAAAATAAACTTAACGTTATGAGGTCTAAGCTTTGGATCGCTCTCCTGATCTAACTATGGGGACCATATTTCCCAGATTGAGGCTACCCTCTATATTTTGGGGGTCACAAAAATCTGAATCCATAGAGAAAAGGTTATCTTGATTTAGAGAAAGTACGTTTTTTAGTCTGATTTCGTAACTTAAAATATCATCTGCACTAATTAATTATCATATTTAAGGTCACCATCTCGAGCCATTCAGAATGAGCTGTAAAATGCGAAGATCCGATGATTAGATCAAAACTTATTAAAGGCGGTCCATTTTTTATTTTACGTACTGTACATAATTCTTGATTATAATCTCTACATACAAAAAAAAAAAGTAGAATAATATGAAAAATTTTAAAAAAAACTTTCCTAGTTCTAAATACAAAACATAAAAGAAATTATGTACATAAAAAAAAACAAAAAGAAAATAGGATTTTAATCCCGGAGTTAAATATTTGTTAAATGTTGTTTTATATACTCTATCATAATTATTTTTATTAAAATTGCCTGGAAAAACTTATCAATATTTTCATTATAAAAATATACATGTCTACACAGGTGCACTGTAAAAAAATTTAGTGTATCTTAGCACCGAAAATGATGGCAACTAAAAATGAGTGGGCTCAGCACGAGTCCGAGCCAGGGCACGACGCGATCGTTTATTAAAAAAAAGTTTCAGACTCAGGTGAGCTCAGATTCATGACAAAATTTTCTTAAACTTGCATTTCTTTTACAAACATCTCTTAAACAAACGTTTTATTCCGTTATTAAGTACAACAAATTAAAAATTGATACGGTATAAAAATTTCAGTGGTCTGCAGCTTTCATTCAGGGCTTTTGCTTTGTGAGTAATTGTCACAATTGTCAAATGACTTTAATTTAAATTTAAGATTTTGATTTTCTTTTCCAATTTTAATTTTGGCATCAGTTAGTTCAGCTTTTCTCTTCACTTTTTCTTTCATGGGTTGGTGATAGAAAAGTTTTTAATTTGCTAATTTCCTTGTTTAGGCATTAAAGACGCAAAACTTGACCTTTATCAACGTGTGTCTCGGGCTTTAACCTTCAAAAGCGAGCCCGAGCTCTTCTCTAGTGGAGTCTGCTTTACATCAAAGTGGTGCAGAACAAACACTGCAAAAACTTTGGTGTGATATCTCTCCAAATATGATGTTTAACAACCCAAAAAATTGTGTGAATGAGCACTTTATAACAGGTTAGCACTAAATCGAGCGTTCATGTACAATTTAAAGAGTGTAGTTTAAATCGTATATGAACGCTCGATTAAAATTGAATAAGTTCACACCAAACTTTATTTAGCATATGGTGGGGAAGCGCCATTAATTCGTTGTAAACTTTTCCCATTATAAGAGTTTTAGATTTATTTACATCCTTTAAATTTTATACGAAAACTCGCCTTGGTGTTAGCATGAGGAAGAGCGTTCCATCACACAACTTTTTGGGTTGTTCGACATCAAATTCGGAGGGATAGTATACCACAGTTCTTACAGTGTACGTATATGCATTTAAAGTAAAATGAATAATATGCCTTGAAATTAAGGAAACAGGAGAGATTAATTTTTTTTCGCAACATAATAACAAATCATTGAGTAATTTAAATTATCATTACCAATGTTGATTCAAGTCCTAAAATCATCATGGAAGCATTACGATATCCAAATTGATCCAGAAGAAATCCGCCTAAAGATGGTCCAACAAAGGCACTGCAATTGAAATTCAGGTTTAAAATACTCATATAAAGCTTTTAGTAATTATACAATATTTTATGCACTATATCACAATTATAAGCATGTATAAGTCGTAAGCATGTATAAGCATGTGTTTCGTTTATAACATTTTAGATGTTCTTCAGAGAAAAAAATATGAAGCAGGAGATCGAGATATCTGGGAACTCAAGAAACGGGCTCACCGTGGACGATCAACTGCTCGTTAAGGCAATATTCGGATAGTTTTCGGTTTCACCAAGCACCTACCTTCTCAGAACTCAATCTTTACTTTCCGACCCCATATTTTACGCTTAAAGCTGTTTGTTTTGGCAATTTAATCATACCTTGCAACTGTGACCATTAACTTTGTTTCACCCTGCATGCATAATCTAAGATCAAGATCCATAAATGTTTGAAATAGAAACTCATATTCTTCAATTTAAAACTGTTCTTAATTATGCAAAACAAATAATTACATACGTTAAAAATATTTGAATGTAAAAACTTAGAAAAACTACATAAAAATGTTAGTTTCTACCTCTGATTGTTTTGGTAAATGCCTTAGATACTAAGTGCATTCATGGTATTTAGGATAAAAAAGAAAACAACGCATTTTTTTAAAATATTTATGATATGCACTATGTTGTTGTTGTTGACGTATGCCTGTCTAGGCAGAGGGGGTGCGATTGTTCTTGTTTTCCAGTGGCGCCATCTATGGCCAAGAATTCGACTTCTGCCACACCATACGTCACACCCGTTTATAGGGCGGACCCATTAATACATCCATTCATTCATCCACAGATCGTAATTTTGACCTGAATCAGAGAACGATCGATCTCCAATCCAGTACCCCTAGAGGTATTGATTTGTTATGGGAACATGGAGGACTTTTGCGACTCGACAGATTTAACGTGCATCAGTCACTTTACTACACGGGGAGTCTTCGGCCGGCGGGGTTCAAAACCACGTACTCTCGGACATGGGCCCTGCGCCCTACCGACCAGGCTATCCCGGCCTGACATGCACTATGAATATAATATAAATAGATAGTGATATCATTTTGACAATAATAATATTACTAAATTTGCTTACCCAAGCGATTGAGAGGAAGCAATCATAGAAGATACCAATCCATAAGTAGCTAATCCTGGAGGCATTCCCATGTTTCTACGAGATAATAAAACTTTTCTTATCAAGATATAAAGCTTATATTCATTTTTAAACTAAAAAAGAACAATCTTTCTATTATATGCTAGATTGACATGTAGAATAAGGTTAGCATAACTGAATTAACTCCTCATATTCTGCAATTCGATTTTTCGTAAATCTGTCATTATTAAAAAGTTATTTTTGCACTCATTAGACTTTAAAACTAAACTCAGGGCCACGACAGCCCATTGAGGGCCAAGGCCTACTGTGCCTATCTCAGTTTTCTTGACCTTTGGGCTCTTCCGGTTAGGTGGTCAGCCGAACGCGAAACCTCCAGTGTTTAGTTACCAAGCATGTTTGGTACTCATTTATCGACTCACTGAAGGGATGAAAGGCTGAGTCAACGTTGCCCGGCCCGAGGATCGAACCCAGGACCTGTGACACGGGAGTGCGAAGCGCTACCACTCAGCCACCGGGCTCATTGGACTTTAACGAAAAGTTATTTTCGACGGATTTGAAAACAATAAAAATTAATAGATATTAAAAATATTTTATCATTACTTATTTGAAAAGGTTGTTTGAACACAAAAATTATCCAAAGATTGTTTTTTGGCAACATTAAACTAAAATCTTTACTTTGCTATATAATTTTTGCCTATATTCACACTATTTGATTTCAAAACCAATTCAACCCATTCCTTTTCAAAATAAACTTACTTATTTTAAAATTTTGTATTAAAGCCCTTTAAGCAATTTAATACTATTAAAAATCATTTTTTACTTGGTTTTTTATAATTTTAATTTTTTTAACGCTTTACTAAAATAAGTTTTTTTTTATCTTTATGAAAATATTCTTCAAAAATAAATAAGTTTAAATAGTAATTTTTTTTTTTTTTAAATACTATTTTTTACATTTTCTTTTAAATACTTTTTATTTTTTTCATGAAAACAGTTCAACAACAAAGTAAGACTTGTATCATTATTTTTTTTCCAAACAAAACCAATGAATCAGAATATCACTACTTGATTCTTGTATCAAAACCAACTCGAAACAAAATATTTTTCTAATAATTAATTTGATAAATATACACAAAAAATAGAATGTTTTTGACGATGACATTGATCTTAAAGTAACCATAGATAATTTTTTTTTCCAAACAAAACCAATGAATCAGAATATCACTACTTGATTCTTGTATCAAAACCAACTTGAAACCAAATGTTTTTCTAATAATTAATTTGATAAATATACACAAAAAATAGAATGTTTTTGACGATGACATTGATCTCAAAGTAACCATAGATAATTTTTAATAGAGCATAATTTTTTCTACAAATAACTAGAATATGTAAATATTCTTAAAGGAAATTCAGAATCCTGTTAAATGTAAAATTATATATTATTTTTAAATACAAATACCACAAAGAAAATTAATATTAAGTTACTTACACAGTAGTTTGCAATGATCCAGTAAAAGCACACACTAATTTTGCTCCCAAACCAAATCCAAAAATAACTAACGAAATTATGATGAAATATAGGTTTCTGAAAAAAAGTAATAATTATGATTTTTTAAATAGGAGAAAGTGGTCAAATAAAGATTTTAAGTAACAGTAAGTAATATAGATTTAATTTCTAAGACATAAGTAATACTAAACATAAGTGACATTAGAATGTTCATTTTGAATTCACCCAGAAATAGTTTTCTGGTAATTCTGTTTAATGAAAAGCGCTCCCGAACACCTAGTTGTTAGCACGGAGCTCATGGAGGTTAAGGCTTCATAATGTCATGACTAGCGTCGTTATCGAGGCAATATGATCAGCTTGACGCACTGTCCAATTGTTAAACCCACTTTATTCTAATTTTTCTTTTTCTTTTTTTTTTTTTTTTTTTTGTATTTTTTGGAGAAAAAAACATTAATCGCTTCAAGTATCTTAGCTAATTATTCAATATCTTACTTGTTCAAATTTTAATTTGTTTATTACATTCCTTATAGCATCTTGTGTAGATTCACCAGTGATACCTCCATAAATAAAACAACTTTCGGAGTATTAATTTTGAATAGAGTATAGTTCGTTCATCAGGAGTTGGCACTTAGCTCCACCTCCTTTGGCGAAGAGTTCGTTTCAGCGCTGGACTAAGAGGAGAAACATCTCTGCTCTTGAAATTGAGACAACCCTTAATGCGCGCCTAACGCAAACAGTGAATTCTTTTCCAGTCACTTACTCCCGCTTTATCATCTGCTATTATACCTTTCGATATTCTAGCTAATATTGCTGCTGTAACTCTAGCTTAGTATATTGCAGCTAAATGTCTAAAAAAGGACAAACTATTCACTTAAAAGAGAGAAATATCATCAATTTATGAAATATTTTATATTAAAGAAATGCACATAAATATTGAGGAATAAAATTTTTGTCATAAGATCACCAAATAGCAACCTTGTTCAGGATTGTTCATATCCTTCTCCCAAAAATAGCAAAATAGTATAGTCGGATACCACGTGATGATGGCGGATACAAGTGCCAACTCCTAGTGAACGAATTATATATTTGTTTGCTGTTCGCACATTTTTTAAATATAGAGAAAAAATTACCAAGAAAGCATTTTATGATTTAAAAGTTTTCGACATGTTTTACTCTGTTTCTTGAAGTTCTTATCACACTCTTTTCTCGTTAGTCGTCACAAAAAATGGCGACGCTTAGAAAAAAGACTAGTGTCACAATTTCTTGTGCTAAAAATCGTTCCAACTGCATTTTAGATTTTATTATGCAAAGATTAAGTTTCGATAAAAAAAAATAAAAAAAGTGGGTGTTTCCATTTGAAAATTTCGAAATTTGGTCACTATAACTGTAAACCGTGAGGGTTACGCAATCTTGCTCGGCATCATTCCTGAGCGCATAGATCATAATACCTATATACAAAATTTACAACGTAAGTCAGCAAAGTTATTTTATTTCATAATCACCCTGTGTTTATATATATAAATCATAATATATCTATATATAAGTGACGCCACTGAATGTTAGAATCAAATGGGTATAGTAAAATTTAAAATTTTATTGGTTTAATATTACTAATTTTTTAGATGAAATGTCAAATTCTTACGACCGAATGTTTATAGTTGAAACACTTTTGAATGTGAAAATTAATACATAAATGATTTGAGAGGTTGTTAATTATGAATCCGATTTCGAATCTTCGAAAGGAATTTTAAAGGGTTTATTACCAATTTATATGCTTCTTCAAGATGAACAAGAAACTATAATCTTTGTTCATAAATAATTTTTACGTATGTTTGTTACTATAAATAAGTCGTACTTACGGTTCAGCATTAATAAATGGTGCCGGACCAATTAAAAAGAGTGACACTATTGTTAGACTGCAACCAAATAAGCTTAAAACATGGAAATTTCCCTGTAAAAAAATATATTACACATAATATAACTAAGGGAAGGCAGTATTAATTTAATAAAATTGTATAAAGTGTTTCCATGTAAGAAAAGTAAAATAATGTTAATGCAAAATTAATCAACAAGCTTTACTTGAAAGCAAATAACTTTGACTACGGTATCCTTTACAAATCGAATAGAAAAACAAAAATTATTCAATTTTCAGAAGGTTCAGAATAATATTAGAAGATACAATAAGAAAGAGATTTTCAGATTTATTTACTTATCCACGGACATACCCAAGAAAAGAAAGCGTGCATGTGATGCTATAATAAATACATTTTTTTATAATACTATCATTTATATTATATTATTTTGCCTGTAAGAGAATTAGTCAGAGTGAAAATAAGCCCCACTACGTTTCCTATCTGGGCGGAATATTTTGCATGCGTGAGAATTTGTTCCAAGATACTTTATCCACATGAGATTCTATCCAGCAATATTTAGATCGAATATCTATTGACCCTTTTTTCCGTTTGTAGAATGTAAAAACTGTGTAATATCTCTTCGAATCTGATGTTGAACAAACCTAAAATTTGTCAAAAGGATCACTTTTTTTTAGACTTAACGCCAAATCGAGCGTGAATTGGAATGGTGTATGGAAGCTCGAAACACCGAAAATGCAAAAACTTTACACCAAGATTTCTCGCTTTTACTCCATACCTTAAATATTTTCACTTTCGAAAACTCCGATGTTGGGTTGGCGAGTTGTGATTTCGTCTGTGCTTGCATTTGATAACGAGTTGGCGAGTATTTACGGCTGTCTTCAATGTTGCTTTTCATCTGCAGAAACTTAAGTTTGCCGTAACAAATATGCATTTATGATTTTAGTTGTCTAATAAGGATATTTATATTTAACTTATCAAGCGTTTTTAAGCTCTATTAAATAATTTTATAATGTATAATTCATATTCGCTCCAGCTCAGTTAATCATAGTTCGAACTCGTCTTAATATCATTTTATCTTAAGCTCATTTTATCTTAAGAATTAGTGCATGTATGCATCCTAAATTATTGATTCTTACTTTATATCGTATTATCTCATGAAAATAAATTTACTGACTTTTAAACGTATCACATCCTTCTGTAGCTATAAATTTTAGTGTTACAAAATAACTAAAATGGTGATGGGTGGTGGTTACTTAATACAAAGTATGTAAAAGAATATTCTTGGAGTTTCATAGAACCAGGAACTTTCCTTAAGTATTGGTGTAAAGTAGTTGCCACCATTTTTGGTGTTCAGATACATGAAAATTTTTACAGTGTACATTTTAAACACCTCTTACACCAAATAAGCGGTGTTTCAATAAATTAACAAATTCGTGTATTTTTTTTTTTTTTTTAACGATTTCGTGGATTATTTGTAGGTATCCAAGGTATCCACGTATCTGAGGCTGTAATATTCATGGAGCCCGATTCTAATTCTAATTAAGAATTACAGGTATCCATTATATGAACAGAAATTCGATAACCAATCATTTTAAAAAAACGTAATTATTTATAAATTAAACGGCACTCTAAAGATGATGAATAATAAAAAAAATAGTTTTTAATTCTTTAATTTTTTTTGAAGTACATAGTAGTAGAAGTTTTTTAGCACTTAAAATTAGAATGCCCTCGATTCTTATAAAGAGATTTCTGTATTTTCATTAAAATTTCTTTCAACCATGAAAATCCAACTTCAAAACTGAAGAAAAATTTCAACACAATTTTATATAAAGATTTCAAAGAATGATTATTCATTCAAAAAGTATTATACTACTTTAAAAAGATTATCACAATATTAATAGCTTACCCATTTATCACAAATCCATCCCCACAATGGGGCACTCATGGCATACACAGTTCCAGCAAGAGCAAATAGCATGCCAAGAAATAAACCAGATAGATCGAACTAGAAGATATAAACAGATGTTAAAAAGCAGAAAAGTTTCTTATGGTAGTAAAAGAGAAATGCCAACTTTAAAATTCATAAACCATATTCATATATTCAAAAGTCATATCATAATCAATTCATTTATTACAGACGTTGAAATATTATACAAATTTTTCGAGATCATTTAGAGCTTAATTTTCAGTGTACAATAATAGACAGACAAAATGGTACTGAAAAACATTACAATTGATAGATATGAAGCAACTTAAAAATATACATTATTAACTACTGTAATATATTATTTATAAATTTTGCCTTTTATTATATTTATTGGCTTTTATCTTTTATTATAAATAATTGAATGAATGAAAGGCATAAAATTTTTAAATGTATATAACTTATTTAGAATCTTATATTTGCACTTTTAATCTTTTTGGATTTTTTACGATTTATTTTTAAATTTCAAATAATGGTAGTACAGATATACACATTAAAAGCAAATATTGGAGCATTTAGTGCGCAATAATAGATAGAAAAAATGGCAAAGACAAACAACAAATGAGAGATATGAAGCAAATAAAAAATCTACTATATTAACTGCTGTAATATATTATTTGTGAATTTTAACATTAGCTTTTCTATATTTCTATAACAGATATTCAATGAATGAAAGCCATAAAATTTCAAAACTGTACATAACTTTTTAGAATCTACTTTGCATTTGAACTTTTATCTTTTCGGATTTTTTTATGGTTTATTTTTTAAATTTCAAGTAATGGTAGTATAGATTTATAAAGTCAAATCAAACATTGCAGCATCATCCTTAGTGCACAATAATAGGTAGAAAAAATGGCCATGAAAAACAAAACATGTGAGAGGCATGAAGTAAATAAAAAATCTTCTTTATTAACTCCTGTAGTATAATATTTATGATTGTAATTTCGTAACTTAAAATATCGTCTGCACTATATAATTACCATATTTGAGGTCACCCCTTCGAACTCTTAAGATTGATTCTAAAAATGTAAAGATCCGATCATTAGACCAGGATGTTCAAACATTGGAGCATTTAGTACACAATAATAGATAGAAATTACTGGTAATGAAAAACGTAATAAATAAGATGTATAAAGTAAATAAAAAGTCTACCTTATTAACTACTGTAATATGTTATTTGTGAATTTAAACGGTGGCTTTTATTCTTCCTTATAACAGATATTGAATGAATGAAAGTCATAAAATTTTAAAATGTGCATAACTTGTTTAGAATCTACTTCGTTTTTGTGCTTTTACCTTTTTCGTATTGTGCTTTACTTTTTCTTTAAATTTCAAGAGATGGCAGAAAAGATTTATATAGAAAAAGTGAAAAAAAATCATTTTTATGCAATGCACGTAATAAATAATAATCTTTCAATTTTTTGTCTTGTTAAAAATTATAACACAAATTAAATAGGTGCTATTTGAATAATTTAAAAAGGAGATAAATATTAAATAATTTGTTTTGTCTGTCATTATATTTTAGATTGTTTTAATTTAAGCATTTGTTAGAAACCGAATAACAATATTCACACCGTATAATGAAATACAGTAAGCAGTAAGAAAATCACCACAAATTTTACCATAATCACCAAAGAAAATCACCAAAAGCTAACCATTTGTTACAAATTATATTTCTTTAATTAAATTATATTTGTGTTGCAAATAAAAAGGGAAATAAATTTTTGATGTTTCCAACATAAGAAATAAAACGTTTTAAAAGTTTTCAAAGTTTAAAACACTTAAAGAGTTTTAAAAAATTACCGTTCGAATATGGGGTTCCAAAGCAGCTTGATTGAAGCCTATATAATTAAATGCAGTAAAAACACTAAGTGAATAAATTAAAATTCCAGGGCTCATCCAAAACTTAAGTAGATTTCCCCGCTCCACTATTACTGGTCTTTCTGAAATTAAATAAGTATAAATTAATTTGCAATAATAAAATTTGGAATCAAGTTATAGTGTGAGCGTGACAAGTTCTTGGAAAGAGATTTGAAAAACCTCTCTAAATCCAGGACAATAAACACAAAGCAATTTTTTTAACACGTTACGTAAATATTAATTGTTAATAATTTCTTCTTTAGAACATTTGAAGACAAAAATAATTAATAAAAATGTTGCACATTTATCATTTTTATGTTTTTCAATGTACTTACCAATTAAAATACTAATTTAGAAAATGATGATGGTTATCTTTTAACTTAAATTACGCAATAATAAATTTAATTATCAAAATTATTAAAACAAATTCATATATAATATTAAACTATCTTAAACAGAATTCTGATTATAGATCAAAACTTTAAATACCCATAACTGTATAATCCAAAACTACTTATTTAAAATATATTTATCGTCTGAAAATCTATTGAGATTCTAAAATAAAAAAGTAGTTTCAAAATAATTTTTTTTTCATTCATATTCCAAAATTTATCAATAATTGATTTTGTAAATTAAAGAAATTTCAATGATGAATAACTGTTTCTCTTGGATTTAAATAACTGAAAATTCCAAAAATGTGTTTGGATGAGAGCCATGATTAGAAGATTTTACTTTTAACTTAAAAAAAGACACCGATTTTTCATGCTGTATTTCATAACCATAAATAATTAAAATGCTAAATATAATATTTTTCACTTTTTTTTTACCTAAAGGGATAAAAAAAAAATCATGAAAAATATGTTTAATAAAAATTATGCGTCAAAAGGAAACCTCGACTACGCTACATTATATTTGCTCATGTGTTCAATTATTATTATTATTATTGAGATTTTAACTATGTCAGATAGTTTATGTGAATAAAATAAAAATTTATCGCGATTTGTAGAAATATTCTGTAAAGTTGAATAGTAGTCTTACCAACATCGGGAAGTGCGAAAAATATGATTACAGCATCCACAAACACTATTGATCCAACAACATAAAAAGGTAGTTCATAACCTCCAAGCTAAATGCAAGACAAATTCTTTTATAAGATTAGTAAAATCGAGGTATTAAGAAGTTATTTCAAGAAAATTTAATAAACATAAAATGTATGAAATTTATATCAAATTGAAAATATCTGACAATACTCACATCATAAAGTGCTCCACCTAATGTGGGTCCAGTAATAAGTCCTAATCCCAAAAACATTTCTAAAACAGACTGTAAAAAGATAGTAAGTTTACGGTAACGAATATTTTTACCTTTATGGTTTTGAAACCATTTACAAGTAGTATGGTTAAAAAATCATGAATGCAAAACCTTAGATTTTTTTTAACCATTTACAACTAGCACAGTTTTAAAACCGTAGAAATGAAATTTAACTAAACATTGGAGCTAGGCTTTTCGTTAAGAAATGGGCATTGGAATTAGGTTGTGCTTGAGTTGCGCTTTATCAAATGAATCGCGAAATGTGGTTTAATTAGTTTATCTCGCTGTTTCACCTATCCTAAGAGATTGAAAATTCTAGACTTTTTCGCGTTAAGTAGCTTTATGGTGCTGCCATCTGTGCGTGAATGAGAGTACTGTATTCTAAGCGCCCAGGATCAGAAGTTATGAACTGCAAGACACTGAAAACTCTTCAAATGGTGAGGGGAAGAAATATTTTGGTGTCAGCGCTGAGACCCGAAACCCCGTTCTGTCGATCATGAAATAGACAGATTAGCCCTCTCGGCTGTACTATGTACTCAGCTGCAAGGAACTAAGTGGTTTTATTAGGTGGGCCTAGTTGGTACGATAAAATTCTGGTTATTCAACCGTGTTAGATAAAAGCTGTTAATAAACAGTTTTCTCACAGTTAACAATTTGAATACCATTTTATTTATGGTTATTTGAGTATCTTGTTGGAATATGGTAAAATAATAATGAAATAAATTGTTATTTAACCATTTTTTCATTGAAATTTTTAACTGTGTATTATGGATTACAACTTTCACACACTTTCCTGAACTTAATTGCACGATTATGATTTAACTTGAATGAAAATATGATTCAAATTCTTTAAAGCTTAGGAAAAGTGTGATAGCTTTTGTTATTCCATTCAGGATCAACGAAATTGAAAAATATTAATTTTAATATATGATATATACTTGATAAATTAATATTTATTTAAAGTTTATAAATGATATGTTTTGTATAATTATTTATATATGAAATGAAAGTAGCGGTCAAGAGTTCAGTATTTTATATTTAAACTACTCATGGTTCTGCATGTTTTCAAGCAGAGAAAATCAATTTTTACCATGATATTTAAATAGCATATAGGGAGAAGCATATACGAAAAGTTTTCCAGTTGCAAAAGTGCTTGACATTTTAATATTTTCCATCCTCTAAAATCTTAGCAGTTAACCAATAATTTTAAACCTAGAAAATTCCGATCACGAGTATCAATTTCAGTAAAGATCAATATTGTATCTATAATTTTCTGATTAAAAAAATATTACTATTTCTTAGAAACTATTATATCCTTAAATGACATCATTTATATCCTTATATTTAATATGTGCTATCTCCTATACATGACGCTGTTTAAAGAATATTTATAAGATAACGGTTTTTAAGGACAATAATAGCATTTTGATGGCATAAGTAAAATAATTCTAATAAAAAAATAAAATTTAAAAGCATCGAGCTTTACAGGCATTTATAGTTATAAAAAAATTGACTTTCAACAGAAGTTCAACAGGTCTACAAAGGTTAAAGTGCAAAGAACACACTGCTTCCAATCTGGTATCACTAAAACAATTCTCCAGCTTGGTGATAACGAGGCATTGTTAGTTGTCTGTTATGTTTAGATTTTAAAAAAAAAAAAAAAAAAAAGACTTAAAAAAATGAAACTAGCATTGAATTTTGTTTATAAAGGAACTGCTTATGGAACAGTAAACTGAAATGTTTTACGTAAAACTGAATAATAGAAAAATATTTTTTTAAATAATACAAATTTTTAACGATCGTAATATAACAAAAATATTAAAATAAATATTAAAAACCTCAGCTGTTTTTTAACTAAAGACGCTTTTGTTCTCTTTAATACACATGTTTTAGAAAACTTTCATACATGTCAACATAGAGTGAAACTGCGTAAATGCTGACTCAAGTTTTACATCAATTCATCTTTCTTTAAAGTAAATGCAATTAAATTAAAAGATATCTTAGTTGAAGAGTAACCTTAGTAACTTCAAATGACTGTATGTGAGGAATATAACGTTCAATCAAGTGTATATTCTTGTACATCAAACCACGCATAAATATGCTATTTAAGAAGCTTAAAAAGTTAAGACGAAACGTAAAATATGAGAAGTGCGATTTTCTAAAGCTCCTCGATAATGACTATTATGTTTGTCAGGATTGTATAGTTTAATAGTTTGTATTTATTTCTATGCAATTTCAATATTTTTTGTGCATGGAAGCATTAAATGAAAAAAAAAATACAATTTTATTAATGCTTTTTGTTTAATAAATATTAAAAAGAACAACAAGTTTTTAATTTTTTTTAACCCATTTTACTTCTGCGAAAACGATACATCTTGTTGCGCTACATGTACTATTATGAAAAAAGTAGTAATTTCCTTGTGCTTTGACTAAGCTGCTTTTATCCAGTATAGTCTGTCATTTTAGTTTTAAAGCAGCTCGGGTACCTAATTTTGAAACAAAATATAGATATTTATGTCATTAATGTTAGTATATTATGGTGGATGCAAACATCTTGTTTATCCAGTTATTATATATACACTGCTCAAAGCAATTAAAAAATATTGTAAGTCTTGTATAAAATAACAGTATAAGCAATTGGCCAGCGTGTTCTCCGGACATGTACCCAATCGATCATCTTTGGGACATTCTAGGCAGACGACTGCTGGATGCCTACCACCCCCCACAAACTCTCCAAGAACTGGAAATGGTCAAGAAAATGCATTTTGTTCAGCCAAACAAAAGTCAATTTGATCTCATATAGCTTACTGCATCTATCGATAATGTATAAATTATTTAAACAATTCTCCAGGTACAAGATCAACCCACAATATATGTTTATATATATATATATATATATATATATATATATATATATATATATATATATATATATATATATATATATATATATATATATATATATATATATATATATATATATATATATATATATATATATATATATATATATATATATATATATATATATATATATATATATATATATATATATATATATATATATATATATATAACGTTAATTTTTAGTAACTAATTGTGCAAATAAGTTCTTGTATTCTACGAAGGATTGAACTGACAACAAATAATTTCTAAGCCTTCATTATTTTAATAGCATTCCAATTATTAATAATTTTTATTTTTTGCATATATTTTACTCTATTTTCAGTTGTCCTTACGATAACAACAGCTGGTTAAAATATATTTAACCAAAAAAAGATCTAGTCTAGATTTCCCTTTGCTAATAAGAATATCCCTTATCCGTAATTACTAAGAGCATTATACAATTCGTAATCTTTTTAAAATGTATTCTGTGACAACCCAAACAGAGTGCATTTTTATTATTTAGCACAGGCGATATTTTACTTTTTCTGAATAAACACACATATTATGACCGATTTCAATTTTTACCCAATACATTGTAAATATATGCGAATTTAATTTTGTGTTCTGAATGATCTTAGGATACTTTGGTAACAAGGCACTGTAGAACAACTTCATAACTAAACTTACAAACGTTGTCCCTATTCCTTCAGTAAATTGCGACGCTATTATGGTATAACATGATGTCCTTAATGCCGCTGCTCCCATTCCTTCTACTGTTCTTATCACAAACGCTAATGCAACAAAAGTAGTAGTGTCCCGGATTAGATCCAAAGTTCTAAATTTAAAAAATATATATAAATTCAATTTATGAATGCCAATATAAAATCAATGTTTTTTAAAGATTTTAATAGAATCAGAAATGCCAACTTGCTCCGGACAGCAAATATATATTTTAAAGTAGTAGTTTATCAATTGTGATTTTTGGTTTAATAAATTCAATTTAGTAGATTTTTTATCCACCACTATTTCTAAATAATTCGTAACCTTATATGATTCACCACTTAATGGTGCTCATGTCATGTTATACCTTTTAAAAAGCAAACGAAAATAGTCAAATATTTGCAAAATTTACTTTGTAGTTATTTACCGTTCTTTTAATTATTTTGGCGTGTCCGGAGCAGTTGGCGACTCTGTAGAATAATATTTACTGAAGTTAAAATCTGCATTTCAATCAAACTAATTAAAATGTTGTAGTTTATTCAATACTGATCAAAAGCTTTTACAAAACTCAAAACTAGATCGTTTTTGAAATAAAGCCATTTTCAAGTCCCAGGTTGGTGTGTGAACAGAGATTACTTTTCAATATTTCAAAGATTAGCTAACTTTCAAATTTGCTAGAAATGGTAACATTTACTCAGTAATTTTTGTTGCATAATAATATATTATCAAAAAATGGCTTTATGTTTATTTTATTCAATAGCTGAGGTTAAAAATTAGAAAATATTTCTGAGACTGTATCATTTATAAGATAATTTTCTAACAGTAACGTTCTTTTTTCTTTTCTTTTTTTCAAAGAATTACTTTATGCTAAATATGGCCTATCAAAATACTTTTCAGGTAACAAATTAACCTGTAGTAAGTTTCGTAAAAACCTGGAAACTAATTTTACCACATTTCGAATAAAAAATTTAAATGTAGAATTTTGCAATACATTATCATTAAGCGAAAACTTGCTAAAAGAAATATTATTCCATTCTGGAAAGAAAAAAAATTTCGTTCTAATAAAGTTGTATTTTGAAGTTTGGAAAAGGATATTTATTAGTCCATTTCTAAATATTAATTTTGAACATACGGGAATAATAATTAAATATTTTTCAAATAGTTGAAATAATTATCTTTAAAAATCATCTTTTTCAAGCAAAATATTTTAGTTTTTATAATATTTAGTTTTCAGCTAAATTTTTAAAAATGAAAGCCATTTTAGTCCTTTTTTTGGTTAAGTAACATAAATGATAAATGTCAGAAAGATAAATGTGTTTCAAATTAAATTTTCATGATTTATTGCATCGTGTAAACAAGAAATATTGGTTTATGTAATTTCTACATTTACTGCTGAGTTTCACAATCATTTTTTTTTTTTTGCAATAAAAAGGAATAAATTGTTAATTAAAAACTCAGTTTTTAATTATTGAAACAATTTATCGAAGCAGAAAGCGATAAAAATTGCGTTACAGAAAATAGAAAAAAAAGCATTGAAACATATTTTGGGAAAAAAAAGAGATCAAAATAGGATATATATATTGTATTTTATTACAAATGATTTCAAGAACACTGAAATTTAATGCATAATAAAATGTAGATTACTCGTCATAGGATCATTTATTACAAGTCTAAAACGTGATTCACTGCCATGTGATTTACTGTGGGTACCATAACCTTACAGTTTTTTACAGTGCGCAAAATTAAAAATAGATTGCCTTTTGGTTTAATGACGGGATTGTCACGTACTAAGATTAAATCTTAATGGTTCTAGGGAGAAAATTTAAATATGCCAATTAATTTATTTAGATTGTATTTTAAGTTACGAAATCAGACATAAAAACGTACTTTCTCTTTATAAACTTATTGTCTCTTTTTTTTCATCGCCAGCGGATTTTCAATTTTGGTCAACAAATAATGGGGAGAGTCAAAAGTTAGAGCCCTTTAAAACGAATTCTTCCATACTTCGGCAATCAATTTCAAGAATCAAAATAAGCTTTAAATTATATAACTCATTTTTCCAAAAGTAATTCGATGTAAAGCTTTTTCTGTAATTATTTATTATTTTTTATTCTTTATTTTAATAATGGTCAAAAGTTTTGAATTAAAGGATATGCAAACTGTTGCATTATTTTTGACTATGTAGTTTTAAATTACAAAATCCAAATTACTGGAATTGGTTTTAATAGTTCTTGAAAAAGAAAATTTTAAAAATACGAATTTTTTGAAACTTGATTTACTCCGAAATAAGTATTAATATAGAAATAAGTAGAATAAATAATAATACATAATAAGTAATAATAATAATAAATAATATTAATAAGTAATAATCAGTAATAATATATAAGTATTAATATAGAATACGAAATAAGCTTAAATTTTGTATCTTGACAAACTAACTTACTTTAAAATGTGGTAAAAATTTTTATACCTTACTATTCAAAAAGCTTTTAATCATTATTAAAATAAACAATAAAAAATGGTTAATAATTATAAGAAATTATTCTTACGTATATTTGGATAAACAAGTTTCAAATCTTTCAGCATTTTTTTTATTTACTTAAATAGTTCCATTTCACATTCGCTTAAACAGTTTAAAAAATTTCTTGTTTTTCTTTAAATGTTCCAAATACGTAAAAAGTGAAATTTTATTAATCACGACAATTTTGGATCGTTTTCTTAGCTAAACTATTAGGACCATATTTTCTTAATTTGAGCTACCCCCACATTTTTAGGGTCAAAAATGGAAATTCGCAAAAAAAAAATTTACATTCAGTATATTTTTTTATGTATTTTTATGTCTGATTCCGTAGATTAAAATATCGTCTGTAGTCAATATATTTTGATTTAGTCTCTTGTTCAATCAAAATTACATCTTAATACGTGTGAATACTTAATCACTAGGTCAGTTCTGTTTTTTTATTTTATTTTTTTTCATTTTGCAAACTGCACATTGTTACAGTATAATAGTTCTTTCAAAATCGTAATAAAATATGTTTAAATTTAGGCTATAAGTAAATAAAACATGCTTGATTTCTTATATCTCACAAGAATTAGAATATATATTTTTCGCAAGATTGCTTGATGAATCGGACTCTAGATGAATTAGAAACATAAACTTACCCAAAGAGGATGCATGTCACTCCAACAGTTAATATTCCAGAATTTAGAATAAACTTTGGAGAAATATAGCATACCTGGAATGAAGATAAATATGCTATATTTAACGACAAAACTTAAGTCAGCTTATTAACTATTTAAAACACAGTATTACAATAAAATGAAATCTTTAACTAGTTCAATAGAAGCAGAATTTTATTTTAGCTCATTTATGTTATTTAAAATTACTTGCGATTTTTTTTGTCAACACTTTTTTTGTCAAATTACAAATGAAGAGTTATTACTATGTTCTTTTAGATCTGAAGTAATTAAGTAATTGTAATCAAAATATATTGTATATCGCTTATATCATTTCTCAAAAATACCTTTTAAATTTCCCGTGAGTCTTATGAAAATTTAATTATGGTAGTAAATGCTAGAGGGAATTTCCTAATTCGTTTATGCTAGTAGGAATTTACTTTTTTACGATACCATTTTAACATTAGGGCTCCTTTAAGGCATAATTTTTATATAGAGGCATACTTTCGTTACAAAACAACATATACAACTTCGGAGATTCAGTACGAATAGACACTTTGTGGAATTTAATGCTAAAAAAGCGTACGCGTAAAACGTGCATTTATTCGTTCGGAATTTGTCATGAACTAATTGTATTAATTGTTCTAAGTTTACTTGTATTAATTGTACTAAGTTTAAAAAAGTCTGAAAATCAAAAGTAAAGATATCAGGTAGTAACTAGTTTTCTTCCCTCGATCGTGAAATTCTGAACTGCACGTTATTATTATCATTGTTGTTATTTTTATTAGTAATAGTCACAGTAGTAGCAGTATTATTAGCATTATTACTGGCGATTATCTGCACAAGATGTCCATTTGTACTAAATCAAAAATGCTTTACTTTTTGTCATTTTTTTCATTCACTTTTCACCCATATCTCGCATCATTTTCTCGTATCAAATCTAGCATAAATTTTTCATACCTAGTACCCCTTAGACATATTTTTTATAACTACATCTACAAACGTTTAAAATTTAGGAGAGTGACTACTGGCCTTAATAATCACACTTATTATACTTTATCAATAAAAAGCATATGGATAGAAAAACAAAAAACTTCCATTTCATTTCAAATGTGTAAATAACTACTCTTAGCTTCACGTCAAGAAAGAAAATAAATAAAATTTTGTGAAATTAATTTAGTAAAATAATAGTCTCTCCTAAGCGGCAAAAACAAATAACTACTCTTAGCTTCACGTCAAGAAAGAAAATAAATAAAATTTTGTGAAATAAATTTAATAAAATAATAGTCTCTCATAAACGGCAAAAACTAATATATAATAATTAGATTTAAAAACTTACCAATTTTCCAAAAAGTGGAGCTGTGACAAAAATTGTCAACTGGAAAATTCCAAAAATAAAACCATACTCTGTCGGAGTGGCTCCTTTCTGTTCTGCCTACGACAATTGAATTAAAAGAATAGTTATTGTATCTATTTATTATTCTTCATAGAATTTTGATATACATAGCGAGAAGCTATTTAAATATGTAATTATAATTATTACGTAAATTATGATGATGTAAAACTGGGTAAAAATTTAGGGATGAATTTTAATGAAAAATTTTTGATTGTGAACATCAATGACATGATTGTGAACATGAAAATTATAATATGCAGGCAAATAAAGTTCACCAAATTGTCACAACTACGGTGAAGTTTATAATTAAAAAAACAATTTGTAATAAAAGTATTAAATAAACCGAAAACTATGAAATAAACCGATGCATAATCTTAATTTGAATGTTTAAAATAAAAAAAAAAATATTTCGTTAATAACTATTTATTTATTTACTATCTGTCGCTAATACGCAGAATTTTATAGTTAAAAACACATTTTGTAATAAAAAGTTCGATGGCTAAGATGATGCATATTCTTATTTGCATGTTTTAAATAAAAATTGGCTCTTTTATATATTTTAAATAAATCCTGAAATGAATATTTATTTGTTTAAAATAAAAAAAAAATTATATTTTTTGTTTATTATTGTAAATAGGATTTTTAAATGCATAACGCGAAGCAGTTTTCGAATTTTTATTGAAATCTCTAATTAAATTAAAGAAATATAGTATACATGAAACATTTAGAGGTTCATTTTAGAGAAGTTTTTGCTTGCGAGTTTTAATACAATAGCAGAAAATGAATAATCAAATAAGTAATTCAAATTGTCACTAATGCACGAAATTTTATAGTAAAAAAAACTATTTAGTAATAAAAAATTTATAAAATTAAGAAATTAACTGATGCATGCTCTTCATTCACATTTTTTTAAATAATAAAATAAAAGCCGCAGATTACGAGAAATAATACGATTCATAACACTATTAAGTTACTTTATTAAAATATTCAACCTGAAAATTTAATATTTCGTAGCAATTTATTAAAACAATTTTTGTTAAACTTTATATTTACTACTAATAATAAAAAAATCATTTAAGTAACCGAAAACTTGAATACTGAAATAGTTTTTAGAGGAAATTTTAATTAAATAAATTCTTATCCAGTATGCAGCTTCTAAACTGCCCTAAAAGAAAAATCAAAAAGATCCTTTGTAAAACTCTAGATAGTTAAAAAATATCTTAACCCTGTTGAGATATAGGGTGTTCCTTGAAGATTGAGCATAATATGTGTTTTCAGAATCATTTTTTAAAAAAAAGGTATAGACTTAGAGAGTCACAAATTAATATTTGACCATAATAATCTAACAAATCACAGTACAGGAAAGCGTATGTAATAAACAACAAGATAGGTTGGCAGGGAACAAGAGGAAGTGATAGAGGATTTTTAGAAACACGTTCTAGTTTCAACGTCCACTTAATTATGAGAATTTTGTCAGTGAAGGGTTTTAATGTAAACCTAAGTTTCTTAATTTATTATTTTTTAATTTCTTTATGAATTAAAGTAGCTTGTAGAAATAAAAATTGAAAATTTATACACAATGATATACAAACATACTTATTCCAATGTTAATTTATTTATTCATTAGGTACAAATTGCTTTGTGATTAAAATAAAAATTCGTATTTTTAAGATATGAATCAGTGTTAAAATGCAAGTAAGTATTTATTAAATCAAATTTTGAATGATGAGACCTATGAAATAAAAGTCACTATTTATTTATGGAAAATAATACGATCTGGCTGTTTTGAAATTCAATTCATGCAGCTCTAGTTTACATAGATGCCCTTGTTTTACTAAACAATCGAAATTTATCTATAAAACTAAAATTATTCATAAAAATAAATTTTCATTTTCTCATAAAACTCAATGCCAATCGGAAGTTGGCAATAAGGAAGTCGGCGTCTGAAAGAAATGGTAATGGTTACAGTAAAATACTTAAACAAAAAGCGATCTTTCTTTTCCTCTCCGCACGTTGAACCGTGCGAACCTTCTTGAATAACTTTTGATCTAATGATTGGATTTTCATGAATTAGGACTCAATTTTAGGATTCAACCTTTAATATGCTAATTAATTTGAAAATTTGCGTAGACAATAAGTTACGAAATCAAACAAAACCATAAAAATTTACTTTCTCTGTATAAACATACTTTTTGTTGTTGTTGACGGAATTGGATTTTTTACTCTCAAAATATAGGAGGTAGCCGTAATCTAGGAAATATGGTCCAAATAGTTTGGTCTTAAGAGTGGTCCAAAGCTTGGACGGACCCCTCAATGTTGATTTTACTTTTTGCATATTTCGCTCGGGAACTTTTTAAGCAAATTGAAAAATTTTTGCACTAAAAATGTACATAAAAATTTCTTTTATAAAATTCATTTATCTAAAGATAATTTCCCGCAATAGAAATTTTCATTAATTATTTGTTATTTTTTATTATCTTATTTATTAATTGTCGAAAACATTCTGAATGGCAAGGCATGCAGGTTTTTACATTATTTTAAAGCATGTAGTTTTAAATGGCAAAATGCTAAATTCATACCTGCCAACTTTTGATCCCTTCCAATATCATTTTTCCCAGTGATATTAAAATGGAATTAAAATTTCAAATAAATGCGCTGTATTGGAAAAAAAACTAAGCTGACAACCATGACATATTAATATATGTGCTTAGTTTTTTTAAAAATAGTGGTGATCAAAATCATTTAAAATTTAAGTTTATAAAAGAAAAAATAGTATATATTTACTACCACTTTACACGTGAAAATAAAATTTTACGCCAAATGCGTAAAAGTTGACAGGTATGTAAATTTGATCGAAATTGGTCGAATAGTTCCTGAGAAATTGAATTTTTTTAACTATACGACTTTTTCAAATTGAATTTATCAGGAACTATTCCACTGATTTCCCCCAAATTTTATATTCTACTACTTAAAACTTTGTACTTAGAAATAAAATAAACAATTGTACTCAAAATTTTCAAAAATTTTTGACTATTATTAAATAAAATAATAAAATATAATAAATAATAATTAAAATTATTTCTTGCAGTGAATAAACCTTGAATAAACGGATTTTATCATTGTGTGCAAAAAATATTCCATTTGCTTAAAATGTTCTATATAGCGAAATATGCAATGTTCTATATAGCGATATAGCGAAATATGCAAAAAAGTAAAAGTAACATTAAGCGCTCCAAACTTTGAACCGCTTTTCTGACTAAACTGTTGGGACCATTATTTATCAGATTGCGGCTTTGAGGGTAAGAAATCCAAATCCATTGAAAAAAAGGTATGTTTATTCAAAGAAAGTACGATTTTATGTCTGACACTGTAACTTTAATTATCGTCTGCACAAATTAATTACCATATTTTAGGTTACCCCTTGGACCATTAAATTTGACTTCCAGTTTGTGAAAATACGATCATTAGACCAAAAGTTATTCAATATGGTTCGTTTTTTTTTCCGTATTGGACATTAAAATCCTTAGAGTTCTAAGATTGGATCAATTTAATCTTGGTGGATAATTCGTTTTAGATTATCATTATTATTATTTCCTTCAAAAGGATGTAAACTGAAACCATTCCTCTTTTATTATTTTGTCTACTTAGTAGTAAGTTTCAGTCACTTTAATTTGTCTCTATTTGTAACAAGCATCCTGTTACTTTTTTTAAAAAAGAAAAAAAAATAGTATCACTAGTGTTTCTTAATTAGAATTTATTTCACGGAAGAAAAATAGTTCTGTCTACAGTAATATATTAATATTAAGAATATTTAAATTTGTACCTGGCGTCAAAGCACAGCGCTTTTTTAAAATTAAAGTTAACAGAAAAAATATCCTGTTGGTATGAGCAAATATGTACCGCCATCTTTCTTTCTCGTGGATTTTTTTCCTATAACGATTGATTTTTGTGGTCGATTTTGTAACGATTAAATTGATTTTGAAGACATAAGACATAAAGCGAAGTAATTCTGCTCTGTTCCCTTAAATCAAAAATGACACCAACTTTTTTCAGAAGTATAACAAATACTTCTGTTATTTTGTGTCTTAATTTCTTCAACGATGAGTACGAGGGTTGCTATTTATATTTCTGGCCTAATAATGAAAAAACAAATATGTAGGATCGAAATTGGTTTTATTGTTTTTCAAAATATTCTCCATGATGATCAATACACTTTTGCATGCGTTTGAACCAATTTTCAAAGCACTTTTTCCAGTCCGATTGAGGTAACTCCAAAACATGCGTTTTGAATGCATCAACCGCTTCTTCGGGGGTCGAAAATCGTTGTCCACGTAATTTATTTTTGATGTGTGGGAATAAGAAGAAGTCATTGGGTGCCAAATCAGGGCTGTACGGCGGATGACCCATCAGTTCGATCTTTCGCTCCGTCAGAAATGCCTTTGTTTGAGTCGATGTGTGAGAGCTCGCATTGTCATGATGAAGAATGATTCGCCTGTTCTTCTGCTTTTTTCGAATTTCTCCAATGACTTCTGGCAAACAAATGGTCGTGTACCATTCAGAATTGACCGTCCTGCGTTGCTCTAACGCCACTGTTGCCACATGACCGTTAATGCCGAAGAAACAGGCAATCATTTGTTTCGATGTGCTTCTTCCTCGAACAACTTTTGTTGGTTTTGCCTCGTCTTGGAAGACCCATACAGTTGATTGCTGCTTTGTTTCCGGCTCATATGCATAGATCCATGATTCGTCACCTGTGTAGATGTTATACACAGCCTTTGATGTACCTTGAACGTATTTTTCCAACATTTCCTTGCACCAATCGACACGAGCCTTTTTTTGAGCGTTTGTCAGATTATGCGGGATCCAACGCGAACAAATTTTTTTTACGCTCAAATGTTCATACAATATTTTATTGATGCTGGTCATACTAATGTCCAAAGACGCCTCTATCTCACGGTATGTCACATGACGATCTTGCTTTATCAGTTCACGCACAGCATCGATCTTTTCTGGCACAGCAACGGATTTTGGACGACCTGCACGGGATTCGTCCTGGATCGAACATCGACCACGATTTAATTCGTTATACCAATTTTTTACAGTGCTGTAGGATGGCGCTTTATCGCTGAATAAAGAATTAAGTTCATCGAAGCACTCTTGTCTTGACAATCCACGTCGAAAGTTATGAAAAATAATGGCACGAAAATGTTCACGATTCAATTCCATTTTTTGAAAGAGAAGAACTTTTCAATTTACTGTCAACAACACAAATGAAGCTATAATGGTAAATCGTCTGCTGAATTTATGTTTAAAAATATCAAACTTTCGATTAAAATCGTCTGCGGTCGCCTAGCAACACTTACTGTTGCCAAGGCCAGAAATATAAATAGCAACCCTCGTAGCAGATTAGAAAGTAACTGCAATGCACTATTAAAATTATTCACTGGTAAAATTAACAATATGGTTTTATAATAACAAGTGTTAAAATTATGAAATTATATCATGAGCTTTGAGCATGACATAAAAACCTTTTATTAGGTTAAGTTTACTTTTCAGTTTGTTTTTTTTATTTTTTATTTACTTTTTTTTTTTGTTTTTTTTTTTATTTATTAAACGTGTAGTAATAAGAACTATAATTTTGAAAACCAGAATTTCCAGTAAACCGTTATCATATAAAAAAAAATAATCAGTAAACGAATTATTTAAATACCATATATCGATATTTTGGTTTTTAATGCCAGAATTATGTTGCTTTTTTTTTTTTTTTTTTTTTTAATCATAAATGCTATTACTATATAGTGCGGAAATTTTACAAGTATTTTTTTCTCCGTGTGTATTTTTTCTCTTTGCTCACAGAACTCATTTTCAGTTTCAAAATTACTTAGAAAATCGGTTTCTGAAGTTTTTAAATAAGCTTGACCATATTGGAGGGAGTGATTATTCATTTCTTTTTAAAAAAAAAAGAAAGGAAGAATATCTATCCACTGTAAAATTCAGTAAATAAAGTTAAAATAGCTCTCCATTTGGCAATAAAATAATAGCCATACATATACACTTAATTTTAAGATAATTATTATTAATAAATAAATTCTAAGGAATCTCCTAAAACTCTTCATAATGCTTACAATTCATTTAATTTGAAAAAAAAAAAAAAAAACATTATATTTCTATGAGACATATTTGAATTTGCATAACAATAATGCTACACACATTTGTTTACATAATGCTTAATGTATGTGTAGATCAGATAATTTTTTATAGATGGAATAAAAATAGAAAATGTATACAGAGGACATAGATACTTATAAAATCTATTTTTGATATGAAAAACATATTTATTGCTCAATAATAAAATCTGTTATTGATATAAAATTGTAAAAATAATAATTTTTGTATGGAAATGATGAAAGTACGTTAATTTTGCAAATTATTTTAAGGATTGTCATTTTGCTTGAAATCTTTGCTCGCGAAACCATGAAATGGCTGCCTGTTTAAGAATTTAAGAATAAGTTAATAGTCACAAAATATGACGGAAAAAATAGTTGAATATTGGGAAAGAAGTGTTAAAACTCTTATTTAAAATAGTTTTTAAAATATGAGTATGGTATATAATAATTTATAAAAAATGGTATCTAATAATTTAATTGTATTTAATACTATTATTTCGGCTATTATCTTTAATACTATTATTCATACTATTATTTGCGAATAAAATCAATTAAAAATTACTAAATTATTGATACGTTTTATGTTTAAGCGTAAACATGAAGAAAATTTTATTTCTAAAAAACCTGCTTACTATACAGTTTTCTCTTTCTCAATTAAACATTAAATTAAAGACCCTACTGAACAAATTTTTTCAGTAGATATGTATGAAGGGTACTCATTATGAAACACCCAAAGGAAATGCAAAGATTTTCATAATTTGCACGTGAAACAATGCTCAATAGCTCATAAACTATTGCTATGCAAATTGAAACTTTTACTCATAGTGATGAAAAAATCAACTATACTAAATTTTGTCAAATTCCGCCAATATTTTTGAACTGCATATATGTTTCTTTCTTGTGTAAAAGTTTCAGTTTTTATTGATGCTTATCATCTTTGAAATTTTAAACTTTTAACGTTTCTGACCAATGAACTTTTTATTTAAACAACAAAAGCTACAACATGTCTGATTTTCCAATATTTTTTAAAAAAATCGTATTTCATAAAAATAGTATAGGATCTATTGCCTTTTTGAACATTTAGCAGGAAGAGTAAAATTGAAATTGAGACGACAGCAATCATAAAAAATTTAATCATTTATGAAAGAAAGAATAGGAAAAACAAAATAGAAGAATAGGAGAAGAATTGTAGAATAGGAAAAACAAAAATGAAAAAAAGAAAAAAAAAAAAAAATCTTAGTTACAGTTTCATGCGAGTAAGAACATCACACAGTTTATTATACAGTTAAATGCTTACCTCTGCTGGGAAGAAAGGAGCTTGTAAAGATACGCAAGCACCAGCACAAAAATTTCCAAAAGCTAAAGTTATCAAAGTTAACCACTGAATTGATGTATATTTTGCTTTTTTAGGTTTTAAATCATCTGATTTTTCACACTTCACTAGACTGGGATCGGGAACACTTCCATAGAAAGCATGAGCTTTCTTTATCGATTCTTGAGATTCTTTTGTCATCTTAATTTTGTCATGAAATTCCTCACTAGATTTTAAAACCTGGAACGAAATGAAATTTTTGCAATATTTTGTATATAGACTGTCTGAAATCATTAAAAAAACTGATAAATCTCGAATATTACTTTTAATAGAAACCGATTGGTTTAGATAACGAAGCATTAAAATATTTTTTTCAGCATGAATGATGCACAGTTTTAAGCCACATTGTTAAAATAATAATGCATTATAGATGAATTTTTTAAAATGATTTGCTAAGAAAAATTTCAACTATATTTTATAAAATTTCAAAAAACTTATTATGTTTTAGACTTTCAAAAATTTAAAAAAATTTTATACAAGAATTTGTTAAAAAATTTATTTTAACAAAAGTTTATTTAAAACTAAAAAAAAAAAATTATTGTGTTATTTATTTATTTTTTAAATTTCGTTTTATTTTATTTTTGTCAAAAATTATTCGGGCAGCCTAAACGATTTCATATTTTACTACGATTTTTATAGAAATTAAATTAACAGAAATAATCGTCTAAATAAAACGGTATTAATTAGTAATAAAAATTATCGCAAAACCCAAAATTATGAGAAGCGATAAAAACTTAATTATAATTTTTAAAATTAAGTAATTAAAATTTACCTTGGGAAGATTAAGTAACTTCATTTTAATTGAATTGGTAAACAACGCTTAAACCTAAACGAAAACGCTTGAAACTTAACAACGCTTAAAACTTATCAACGCTTAACGAACTTCTAATAGCAATACAAATGTTGAAATAAAAAAATTGACTTCTTGGTTTGCAAAATTTTTTAGAAATGTAATATTTATTTGTTTATTTAATGCTTAAGAAAATTTTATCTGTTATAAGAGGGAAAGGAATGAACTAGAATTTTAAGAAATGCTTGATAGAAAGAGGCGCAAACAACTTTCTTATTGTTTCTTGAAAAATTTCTTATCTCAAATGAAATTATAAGTATGCCCTATTGTTTTTAAGTCTAGGTTCAAGTTATTGTGAATAAAACTTTTCTTACTGCACTCTTAAGATTGATAAGATGTAGCTGAAGTTTTTGTTCTCCATTTACGTGTTTGATAACATTAGAGGTTAATATGAGACGCGTAATGAAAAAGAAAATAACAAAACGCAAATAACAGTCTATTACAACATTACGCACTTGAAATATATTATTCCCTTTAAAATATCTTTTTAAATAAATGTTTTCAACCTATAAAAATTACATAACAGTTAGATAGTTGCAAATGTCCTGTACACAGTGCAAAATTTGTTATCTTTAATACTTTAACGGCTTCATACTATAATGGCTTCAGTACTTTATTGATCATTATAGAATCTTAACCAGTATAATCGTAATTAATATTTGAAAACGATAAACGTGATTTATGCCGATTATATTACAGATAATTGCGGAAGGAATAATGAAAAAGAAAATAATACGTCTTAAATGATAATATATTATTTGACATCAATACGCACTTGAAATACCATATTAGTTTAAAGCAATTGCTTAAACAAATATTTAAAAATTTTAGAATCTATAAAATGTTTATTATAGTTTGTGATTACGGATATAGTTTATGATTACAGATATCCATTGCGCAAAGTTAAGTTAGTTAGTTAATTTTGATATTTTTATGAATACACCACGTCATTCATGATAGTAGAGCGCGTCATTCATCATGGAATCATAATTAGCAGAATTTGTCATTATTTTTATACACAGTCATAAAAAAAAACTTTTATTTCAATGAGCTTTGTTGAGCTATGTTTTCAAAGAAATGTCACCAAGTGTTATATAAAATTTTGATGCTGAACAATTATTTCTTCCTAGATTTCATGGCTCTAAGTTGAAATATGGTATTTATTTTGAGTTTCTTTATGTGTGTTTTCAAAGTTTTTTTTTTAAAAAAACATAACAGAGAGAAAAAGATTACCGTGACCGTGAAGATTTGGTAACGGACTTGGAAAACACATGCATCTTTCCTTCAAAAAACGTTAAATTAAAACCCTATATTGGCCAAAGCTTCAATTTTATAGTTTTTTCCTTGCCTTTTTCCAATGATAAATTCAAATTAAATAAGTCTAATAAGAATCTATAATCCCATTTTTATAATTTTGCCATTAAAAAATTGAGGTAAACTCGGTTGGAGCAAAAGGTTTAATGCAATATCTAGTTGTTGTTTTTTTCTACTAATGAAATTAATGATGCGTTTGATCTTTAAAGATATCAAACAATGTCATTCAACGGCAGCCGATAAGAAACGATAATTTGTTGCTGAAGTCTTAAGTTTGTTCTAAACCAGTTTTCATCAGACTCATTTAGAGTTATAATAGATGAGATACGTCTTTTAAAATCGAGATGTAATGGGAATTATCCAGATAGTTTTCGAAACGCTGTCAGAAATTTTATTTTCATTTCGAGCAGATTATTGTAACAAATGTTTGAACAAAGAATTTAAAAAATTTTATCATTGCCATGAATTGTATACAAATGTGAATCTATACTATACAGATATGATATATTTCCTTATCTTGAAAAACTTTTATTGAAAAAATACTTATTAATTAAGCCTTTCATTTTCTTAAATGTAAAAAACTTTTTAAAAAATCAAAAAATTTAAGAAAGAAAAATCCGTAAGAAAAAAATACTGTAAAAAAGTTAAAATTGAAGAATAATATTAAATTGCTAGGCAAAATATAGCAAGCATAACATTTTTCCAAAAAAATTATGTTTACCATTCATTTGAATCGGTAATATTTTGAGCGAAATAATCATATTATTTTTCACTTTGAGACTGGGACATCACGATTGCTGAAATCTTTTATATTTTTTTCTGATTTTATTTATTTATTTATTTATTATCTGTTGTAAGCAGCTTTAAAGTGCTTTTTCTTTTGGATACATAACTTACAACGAGTCTCAAAATAGATAACTTATACATATCCAGATCATCAAAATCAACAAAAAAAAAAAAAATTCTTTTTTTTTTAACATAAAGATTTTATGTTACCATTGGTGTTATTTCCTTGTCAGAGGCAGTTTTAATCTTTCTTGATTCAAACCTGAAATTTGCTAAGTAATCAGTACAGATGAAAATTTAAAATAAAAATGCAATATGTTTAGAATTAGAAAAATAGTTGAAAGTTTGAAGCCCTTAAAATTATTTTTACTTTTTACGTATTTCTCCATATTTCTGAAACTAACTGAGCAAATCTTAAAATTTCTGCACCTATTTATAATGCTTGTTTAACCAAAAACAATTTCAAACTAAATATAATTTTGAAGAATTATTTACCATTGCGCTGAGTTGGGATGAAGAAAGTCATCGATTCCTTTCTTAAAACATAGTTTCGCTTGAAATGCTCAGTTTTTCTCCAATGATCAATCTCAGACAGTCAATAGCTAAACGTTTTTGACAGATTTTGTCCGTTTTTGACAGATTTTGTCTCCAGAACTAGAACTTTCTCCTACCCACTTCCATACCACTCGTATTTTACGCTTATTTTTAACATTCCAACTTCTTTGGTAAATCTTTGCAATTTAAACGAAACGTAATGATATAACGTGTTGCCTAAAATCTATAATGTACTAAATAAACGCTAAATACATCCTCATATTTCTTACTCTGGAAGTCTGAAGTAACAACCTATTTAAAATTTGCGGCTACTTCTAAAATTGAAATGGAATATTTTACTTTAAATAAATTTCAAAAAATGGCTAATAGTAATTGAAATCTATTTGACAACCACAATTCGCTTTACAATATAGACTAAAATTAATGAAAATATTTAAAATGCCTTACACTACTGTAGTATTCCATCATAGATGCTTTTATCTAGAACAAAAACCCAAACTGATTGAAGATACGCAAATCGTAATACAGCTGCTTGCATTCATCCACTTTTAAAATATTTTATTGAGAATATTATAGGTTTTTTATTTGCAGTAAATTTTACATTTTTAGATTTATTTTTCGCACTTGCATGCGCGTTTGAAATAAAATATCACAAATATTATGAATTAAACCTGGCTAGAAACAATGATTTAAAACAAAATTTTTAATGTGTCTGTCCCAAGAAATATAAATAGCGCAAGCTGGAGAAACTTTGAATATTAAATTAATTGTCATCATCAAGCTGAAATTACATACGTGGCGGTTTTATTAATACACGTACTCTTGTTTAAATTATACATGAAAGCAAGCAGGTATAAAGCGTTATTTTATTAAAAATTTTAAGAATATAAACAAAATCAACAACGATTATAACAAAAATAATATGAATAAATAATAACAAATTAAAAAATAGAAATTAAATTATGATTTTTGTTTACAAAAATGTAGAAAGGGCACTGACAAAACGTATGTTCAAAATTACTAGAATATAGTAAATTTTACTGTGTGTCTGGTTTATCCACTGGACACCAAAAAGCTCGGTAATTTTTACTGAAGAGTTTTGATAATGTTTTTGATTAAATTAACAATAAAATGAATTTTTATAACGCGTGATAAAGTTTGATAAACATGGTAAAATTTGATAATTTTATCATGATACCTTAAATCATGGCATAAAAATCACTTATTTTGTTAAATTAGCAATAAAATATGGATTTATAATATATGATGGAACGGCATTAGAGAAATAGTGATAGAATGGCCTTAGAAAATGGCATTAAAAATATTATTATTTTATTAATTAAATTTATTCGGTTAAATTTAATTTTCAGTTTTTTTATTTTTTAATAAATGTGTGGTAATAAGAACTACAATACCGAAATCCAGAATTTACATTAAATCGTTACCATATGAACAGAAAAACTACCAAATGAATGGTTTAAATACCATATATTTTGGTTTTATTTACAGGAATTTCCTTCAACCAGAATTGTCGTTACCATACAGTACTGTCATTATACCAGAAATGTTTTCTCCGTGTGTATTATCACTTTTAAATAAGTATATAACTTTAAGAGTATAAATGAAGAGTATCAGTTTTTTTAAGTTTTAAGCAAAAAAAAGTTTAAAAAGTATTACACAAAAGTAAAAGACTTGAAGTTCTAAAAAAAAAATTTTTTAATATTTTAATTTTTTATGCTTTTAATTATGAAAGGTGCATAACGTATGATATGTTTGTTCAACTGTAAAATTTTTCAATTGGCGTAATTTAAATTGTTAAATTTCTCACACAAAAAAACTATAAAAATAATTTTTGCAAGTTAAATTTTTATATTCAAATTCATATTATTCAAATCATATTATTCACATTATTCAAATATTTAATTAAAAAATAAATTCCTGAGGAATGTATTTTTATGAAACTCCAGCAAATTAAGATTTTAATTTCCTAATTCCAACTTATATGCATAGTGAAAAATACAATTTATTTCATTATTTAGTAAAGTATTATTCGTTTAACAGATTGTAAGGCATAGCTTAAGATTAGTCTTTAAAAGCTAATTTTATTCAAAAGCATGATTTCGACTAAATTTCTGGAAACCCCGAGGAAATAAAATATTTTGTCATTTGCCGGAATTTCTCCATTTAATGACAAATTTTGACTTTGAAATTTCTGTTAATAATAATTTTTTCAATTTTTTTTTTTTTTTTTTTTGCAAAATCTTAATTTTCAGCTGTCTTATCATATTATAAATGTGTAAAAAAATTATCAGTTTCAGCTACTCAGTTTCTGGAATTTCTTTTTTTCAGTAGCTTTAACTTTAAAAATTATCGAATCACTATTCGAAATATCTGTTTTTCGTCAAATTTAGCTTAGAAATTTCAATTCCTCATCAAAAGTATATTGTTTATAATAATACATTTCTGTTTTTTTTTTAAAGAAAAAGTTTTAGAAAGTTCAGAAAATGTTAACTCTTTTGCTATTTTTTTTCTTGAAATGAAAGAAAATTAAGGAATGAAACGGAAACCAAAAAATTCCGATAAAAATTTGCAGAAGGCGTAAATGTATGGATAAATATTTTTCCAGTCTTAATTGTACTTTTAAACTGGTTTGCTGGTAGTTGATTATTTGGGTTTATTTGCTTAAACTTAGCTTGCAGTTAAAAGTGCTTTTGATCAGAAAAGAAATAATTGGAAAATATATTTGACTTAGAAAAAAAGTACGTTTAAAGCTATCTGAAAACGGTAAAATTTCTTTTGTTTCAAGCTCTATGTGAACACCAAAAATCACGGTAATTTTTGTCGAAAAGCTTTGGTAATGATTTTGGTAAAATATGCAATAAAATATGACTTTAAAATTTGTGATAAAATTTGAAAAACGCAGTAAAATTTGGTAAACAGGGTAAAATTTGGCAATTTATTCATGATACGTCAGAGCATGGCATAAAAACCATTTATTCGGTTAAATTTGCTTTTCAGTTTTGTATTTTCTACTAAATATGTGGTAATAAGAACTATAATTATGAAAACCAGAATTTCTGGTTAAACGTTACCGTACGACCGAAAAATTATCAAATAAATGGTTTGAAAACAATACATTTTAGTTTCATCCCCAGAACTACCATTTTTTTTTTTTTTTAAATATCAGAAACGTATTACTATACATTGAGGTAATTTTACCAGAATTTTTTTCTCCGAGTTCCCTACTTGAATTAACTGAATTCGGAATTCTATTTTCTAGAATTCGTTAACTAGGAGTGAAGCATATTCAGAGGGTCTCCTTAATATTTTTTTTTAATATTATTACTCGTCAAAAATTAACTGCGAAATTAACTGAACCAATGTGATCATATGCAATTGCCATTTACCAATAGTATTTAACCAAGAACCTTGGAAACCTGACATTTAAACTAAGTGCCGCCAATGCATCACCTAAACATTGGATTGAAATGAAGCGGACATCTGTAGCCTATAGTTTTTTAGATTTTTATTCCAAAATACGTTTGAAGCGCTTCATATTATCACAAAATTTTATTCAAAATGTAATTTTTTTCCCCATGTAATTTTTTTATACTATTTATTGTTCTTTAAAAAACGCTTTTTAAGATATTTTTACAACCAAAAGATGCTACTTTTCATTTTAGGGGATTGTTAGGAGAGGTTTTATTACTTTAGTAAGGATTCTTTTTAAAGGGTTAGCTGCTTTGTATGAGTTGGAAACCACCGTTGTAAATACTACTTATCCAATTATTCAATCCAATACTTATCCAATTAGCCAATCTAGTCCCGTTTAGAATTAGGACTTAAAATCTCCTAGAATTTGAAACATTTGTCCGTATTGATAAAAGAATTCTAAGAACCTCATCAAACCTTTCAAACAATAGATTCTAAAGGATCTATAAAACTATGAACTATAAAATTGCATTATTTACTATACACTCAGATAAATATTAAAAGTTTTTGTTTCATTATTTTTAAAATAAAGGAAGTTTTACAAAACAAGTACTTTCAGTTTTAAGTTTTGTTCACTAAGAGTGTATAATGTAATATTTAAACAGCTATTACATAACACTTTTTTAAGTTAACAAAAATAACTAAATGTCTTTCTACATTTTTTAATTTAACGTTTAATTGTTAATCAACCAAAAAATATTATTTTTGAAAAATAATCATCTTTATGATGAAATGTACGAAGAAAGTATAAATGACTTACATGCCTAAAAGCGTGCAATTTGGTAATGTTATAAGTAGAGCCCGGATTTTGATGACCTAAAAAATCTCAATTAATGCCCTTAAAAAGTGCAAAAAATGCCCTTTAAAAGTGCAAAAAATGCCCTTAAAAAATGCAAAAAAATGCCCTTAAAATGCGAAAATTGCGCTAAAAACGCCTTATGACATGACTTAAATAAAGTAAAAATATTGAACTAAAACAATTTTTTACTCTTTAAAATTATTATGAGTCATTTCAAAAAATATAAAGCAATGCAATACTTGTTCTACGTTCATTAAAGTTTGAAAAATATGTTTTATATCCTAAAATAACAAAAAAAAAGGAAAATATATTGACTCCAAAACATTTTCATTTTGTATAGAAACTTTAATGAATATAACAACTTTCATCTCATAATATTACTAAATATCAGAATTACATTGGATTATTAATTTTTTTTTTTTAATATTTTGAAATGTAAACGAGCGTCTCTTGTCTGAAAGTTAATTTTTATACCTGAAGAAGCTTCTTTCAACGTCCACTGATGTTATTGGTGCATACTTGAAAAAGACGGTCTCACTTACTGACAATTCTTCTTCAATTTGAAAAGATGTTGCTTCACCTGTTAATATCCTAGAGATTTTCTTCATTGTTTGGAAGCCAGTGTAATAATTAAAAATAATAAAAAATAATAAAAATTGGAAAAAATTTAAAAAATGCTTTAAAATGCAAAATATGCCCCAAAATTTAAAGAAAAATGCCCTATAAATCTAAAAAAATGCTCTAAAGGACAAAAAATGTCCAAAAATGCAAAAAATGCAAATGTCATCAAAATCCGGGCCTTAGTTATAAGCTTTGCACAGAAAAATTTAATTTCACTTTTTCAAAAATTCTATTCAAAATATGCTATAACTTTATGAATAATTTTATTGACTTAATACAGTAGAGTTCTGAGGAATATATACTGTATAACCGCGTAATGAGAGTGAATAAAATACTTGAATATAAAAAATATATTGAAACTTTTCATCTAAATCACTCATTGCAATAATATTCCATTTCATTCATTCAATTCATATGCATTACGACCCCCTTAAATGTATAGAAAAGTTTAAAGTTAATACACATTTTAAAAACAAATAGTATAGTTTGCTTATAAATACAAAAATAATGAACTGTTAGCAAAATCTTTCAGACTTTGGTTCGAAATGCATAATCGTGTATTGGAACTTAAATTATCTCCGTCAAATATTTAACTGTAAAGTATTTAATGTATAACAAAAGTTTTTAAAAAAAGACAGTATTTGTTTAGATACATGGTTCAGAATTAGAATCAAAATATGTTTAGAATAATAATATTCATAATATAAAAATAAAAATTAAAAGAACTAAAATCTAGAACTTAATTCGAGTAGTGTCAACTAAAGTTAGCAAGATTTATTTAGCACATTAAAGAATTTTGTCTCAAATTATTAGTAGGACTAAGTATATTTATTAAATAATGAAAATAATTACCTTACTTCTTACTGTGTGTTATACTTTTAACTTTCCGAAAATTATCTTGTTTTTATGCGTCAAAACTTATCCAGCAATCGCCCCCAAACTAAGGAGATTAAAAACCGTCGACAAATTGCCGCTCTTTATTATTTTAACTTAAGTCTATTTTTACTAGCATCTCAAGTAATCGTGAAAATATCTAATCAGTTTTAAAAGATTTACTCAAATTAACTTATTATCTTATTTACTTTGTAAATTTTGAGACAAAGCCTTATAATTTAGATCATTTAAAAATAGACAATTCAGCAAAGTCCAACTGAAAAAAACGGCAAAATTATGTCACAAAAATCAAAATATTTATCAAACTTTAACCTTGATAAACTTGAAAGAATAGTAAAGAAAAGACAATATCGTTCAATTCTTATTACTAGTCACGTGTTGCCTTTTGTGCTATCAGATCGATCACCGTGTGTTGGCTTATTTACGGAAGCATAAATGAGAGTTAAACGGCTTAAAATTAATTGAGTAGGCTCTCACGTTGAATCCAAATCACGTTGATTTTTTTCCCTTTAACTAAAAGGCTCTGGTTCCTGCTGATTAACCAATCGCCATAACTTAAGCTCTTTTCATATCATTTCGTGATTTGAGCTCCTTTTTTTGTCACTTCATATTTGTCTTTTGTTTTACTATCACTTTAATTTACTTTATCATCAGACACATCCTGAATTATAGAACTTTAATCCCTTTTCAGTTTGTCTCAGTCTTATTTAATCTTATCTTAGCTCTTGTACTTTAAATATACTTTAAAATATTTTGAACTTTAAATTAAATGTATTAAGATGCTCTTCCCCTGATTGTTATTGCTCGTCAGCCCATGGAACTGATTGCTAAGTTCTTTTAGGATCGCTTCTCTTGCTTATTTCGACTTTATGGAAACAAAACAAAGGCAAAACAATTCAAATATTGAAGTGGATATATTTGACTCTCGCTCTAAAATTTCAAAATTTGCAACTTAAATATCCTTAAAAAATTTTAACTTGTAAAATTATCATATGTAGTTATAATTTTAGATTTTAATCGATTTCATAATATTTTATTTTATAACCATTGTTGGACAACCGACACAATTCTGAGTTTACGACTATCACTGTTCAACTCCATAGCCATGTAATTTTTAACCAACCCAGAAAATAATGGCTAAAAAATCGAAATATTAGAGTGGATTGATATTCGTCTTTTGCTCGATTCATGCTAATAATAACGACTCTTGCTAATAATTAACTCCTGGATCAAGCACTGGGACAAACTAGACTTCGTGGAGGACTCTTTGGTGAAAGTAACTCGCATTTGCGTTTCACGAAGAGGAAAACTAAGAAGAATTCAAGCGTTTAAGGGGATTCTAACCCATGATTCATTGACCACAGAGGATATGAGGGCCACTTCATTGAGAGGCGAATGCTCTATTCCCTGAGCTACCACGACTCGTTTTCATAATACATGATAAAAACAGGCAACAATTTAATTTTGGTTACAAGTAAAAAGATATGCTATAAGACGGTTGAAAGTGTTAAAATTTATTTCTGCTGAGATAAATGACAAAATAAATTCATCGGAAAACACCAGATCTTTGAAAAGAAAAACGCTTGGTCAAAAAGTTAGAAAATTCTCTGTAATAATTTACATAAATATTACTATCGAGTGCCGCAATTAAAATAGTTTGAAATTTTTTTATAAAAATTGGCTATTATGACATGCTACCTTCCAAAAAAAAGGGAAAAAATATGGAAAAGGGAAGAACGTGGGCTAAATTAAACTAAGAGGTGATAAAAATGATTTTTAACTATATATTAAATGTCCTTTCTCTTGAAGAAAAAAAAAGACTTAATATTTGTTATTTGCACTAGAAAAATTTTAACTTTATCTGTAATTCTCTTCAATCAAAGAGTATTTTATAATAAACAAATATTATTTTCAAACGAGATCTAACTAAAAAATATATTCTAAAAGGGACATGACGCATGTATTCATGGAAAAATACTCTAAGTTTGCAAGCTTAAATATATGAAATTACAATATTATCCAAAATAACCTAACATGTTTTAAGTTTACCTTGCTACTAAAGAACAACTGCATAAAGTCACACCGATATTACAGGCCTCAAATCACATATTCAGATTCTCATTTTAAATAACTCTTTCATTTTTTTAAACTTATTTTTTCTTTTTTTAAGAAATAGCACTGAAACAAACAACTTTTAATCACATTTTTCTTCCTAACCTGACATTCAGCTTCTAATTAGGTCATACTTGATTCAGAATTATCTAGTCATAAGGATCCGAATATATAAAAAAATTTATGATCACCGTATGCTTAGTATACTTAATAAAAAAAATAAACTTACCATTTGTTTTTGCGTACCTTCAATTCACGTGTAAATGCCCATTTCGATAACTAATAGCTCGCCAAGTTCTTCAAACTTTATGCGCTATCTGTTTAGAAATGCTACATATTGATTCAGTAATTATCTAGTTATAAGAATCAGTATATCTGACATTGTTTTATGATCCCCGTGTGCTTAATATACTTAATAATAGCATCTTAAACTTACCATTTGTTTTAGCATATTTTCAATTCACGTGTTAATGCCCATTTCCATAACTAATAGCTCACAAGTTCTACTAACTTAAGCGCTTTCTGTTCAGAAATGCTACATATATTCAGTGCTTATCCAGTTATAAGGATCAGTATATCTGACATTATTTTATAATCACCGTAGTTTAAATATGTTTAATTATAAAATTTAAAACTTACCATTTGTTTTTGCATACTTTCAATTCACGTATAAATGTCCATTTCCATAACTAATAGCTCACCAAGTTCTACAAACTTATGCGCTATCTGTTCAGAAATACTACATATTTACACTGCATAAAAACTAATATTTCTTAAGCAGATTAGCTAATAAAAAATTCCAATGACATTAAAACCGTCATTTTGAGGTAAAATACGTAATCAAAAATAACTTCGTCATTTATTGGCTGTTCATTTTATGTTTTAAGTAATAACAATTTATTGATTATGTATGTATGAAAACTAGTTTTTATCCAACTGTTGTTTAAAAAAATAAGAATCAATAAAAAAAAAAATTTTAACACTTTAAAAGGGGACAACACTGTTTATTTTTATCGAAGACCTGTTATTAAGACCATTTTCTTACAGTTAATGTATGAGCCGCGTAATATACAGGGTGTCCAGTAAAAAATGCGACAAACTGCTGAGGAAAGTAGGGCGCATCATAAGGATTAAGAATTGCATAGGAACCCATGATCGGAAATGTTATCGTATACCGCTAGGGGCGCTTTCCTTATTATGAGCTGTTACTTCGTGTGCCTTTGAACATCAGGCACTTTTATTTATCTTAATTATCTTAATTTTTGTTTTCTATTAATTATTGTCAAAAACTGCTTTCAAATAGGAACAGCATTAGCTGTTTTATCGTAAATTAATGATTTGGCGACTAACTGAACAAGCTAGCCTAGCTTTTAATTACGATAAAACAGTATTTCTAAGCCTATTTTAAAGGAACTCTCAACAGTAATTAATAGTAAACATAAAATTAACACGAATAAAATGGTTTAGATGAATAAAAGTGCAAGTTCAAAGACACACGAACAAAACGTCCATAATAGAAAAGCGCCCCTAGCAGCGTAGGATGACATTTCCGAGCATGGGTTTCTGTAAATTATAAAAAATAATTAATTTTATCTAGAAGAAAAAATTATGAAAGTCAAAATAAAAAATGATAGGTGTTTAGCATTATTTACATTTCTTCAAAAAAAATTTAAGAAAATATTTTGAAAATTAATGATAAAAAAGAATTTTTTAAAAAATTTTATTTACCTAAAAACTTATAATTCCAGGTCATATACCATTCATTCCATTCCCTCTAATTGGGATCAACTCATTAAATAAAAAACTTTCAAAACAGTTCAGACTTTTATATATAAACAAATATAAATAAAAATGAATCAGTATAAATAAATAAAAATGAATTTATTTCAAAAGTTGTTGAAAAAACAGTAGTTTCGACATTTATTTTTTCATTCCTCAATTTTATTTCATTGTGCTGAAATACGCCCACAAAAATTTTCTCAAGGGGGAGGATGCAACTATGAAAGAACAACAATTTTTAAAAATTGCAGTTTAAATTAAAACGCCTTTGTAACACATTTCTAGATAGGAAGCTTTGGTTTAACTCCTCCCGTTCGCTGAGTTACTATACTTTGACGACATAAGCAAACCCCGCCTAATTTTGTGTCACGTGAAGTTAGTTTCGTTTCGGGCTAATTTCAAGTTAAATTTTTTTTAATATTCGGGTCAGTTTTTTAAATTCTGAATGGATTTTAGGGACTTTTAAAATATAGACTATTTAAAATAATCAACATTCTGCGATTGCCCAACGCATGCAGGTTCCTCATTACGATAAAACAGCATTTCTAAGCCTATTTTAAAGGAACTCTCAACAGTAATTAATAGTAAACATAAAATTAACACGAAATTAAAATGTTTTAGATGAATGAAAGTGCAAGTTCAAAGACACGCAAACAAAACGTCCATAATAGAAAAGCGCCCCTAGCAGCGTAGGATGACATTTCCGAGCATGGGTTTCTGTGCTATTATTAATTCTTAAGATGTGGAATACCTGCCCTAGAAGTTTTAGGGGTAAAAGTTATAAATAAAAGACGATCACTACCCTTAATACAACCTTATTATTTTAAAATGACAATACCTTATTATTTTAAAAATCATTGCCTAAAACGAAGTAAAAAGAAGACTAATTGGTGGTCTTAAATTCATGATAAAGCGCAGAAAACACTATAAAAATCTAGCAATTCCCAACTGCCTGAAATATTAAAATTCATTGCTTGCCGGACGAAAGAGAGAGGAATTAAAAGGTGAATATTAGAAACACCCTCAAATCTCATCTGGCTACCAAACTGGTTTTGATGTTTTTCACACCGGCTTCCTTACTAGTGATTCAACATATTTCTACAACGTTTTTCTTTCATTTCTGTTGAGCCAGTTTTCTAAAGAATCGGGCAGGGTTAGAAACTTGACATTTTTGGTTCTGTTGAAATTTTCAAGAATTGTTTTACGTGAAATTATCAGATACTAATTATTTCCGTATACAACTCTTGCGAAACAAGCCTCAAAGTATAGAAGCTCCTATTATATTAATGTTTAATAAGTTACCACATATCTGTGAATTGATTTCGTTTCTACTGTACCAACTTTTTTCCAGCGAATTTCATATTTGTTTACTTTAGCAAACGAAGTTAATGACCTTGAAACTTATGCAAAATTTCATTTTTAATGGCTTTAAGGACAACTTAAGAATCACTCTAAATGTGTAGTTCGTAAAAAATAGACAAAATACCCTGAATGACTCTTGATTTAATAGTCAATTTTTTCACGTACTCAATCTGAAAGGTTCGAGGGGAAATAGACCTCAATTTTGTTAATTAGTTAAAGCAGGCAATTACTTGAGTAGCGAAATCACACAAAAAAACGCACTTTCCCTGAATAAACATACCTTTTTTTCAACAGATTTGGATTTCTAACCCCCAAAATATCTCACCATTAATTTTACTTTTTGCAAATTTCGAACTTTTTAAGTGAATTGATAAATGCTTGCGCGCAATTATAAAATTCATTCATTAATAGATAATTTTATGCAAAAAAAATAAAAAATAAAAAATAATAATAATAAATAATTCTAATAATGACTTATTATTTTTCTATTATTTTATTTAATAATAGTAAAAGAAATCTTTAAATGTAAATTAAACAGATTTTTACGTCAGTTTAAAGAATGTAATTTTGTGTGGCAAAACACAAAATTTTAATCAAATCGGTCTAATAGTTCTAGAGAAATCACACTTTAAAAATATGAATTTTTCCAAATTTAATTTTTTTCAGGAACTATTCGACCGATTTCGCTCAAATTTTGTATTCAGCCATACAACATTACATTCTTTAAAAAGATGTAAAAATTCGTATACCTTACAATTCAAAATTTTTTCGACTATTGTTAAATAAAATAATAAATATTATTTTTTTTTTATTTGCATTGAATTATCTTTGAATTATTTTTGGCACAAGTTAGGAATAAAAATTTTATAATTGTGTCCAAAAAATTTTCAATCCGCTTAAAAAATTCACGCGATATGATGAAATACGCAAGAAATAGAATTAACACTAAGGGGTCCAAACTTTCGACCGCTCTCTTGACCAAATTATTGGGACCATATTTCCCAGATCGAAATCTGTCGAAAGAAACATATGTTCATTCAGAGAAAGTATGTTTTTGTGTTGTTTTGTCTGATTTCGTAAATCAAAATATCGTCTAAACAAATTAATTATTATAGTTAAGGGTTACCTCCTAGAACCATTAAGATTGAGTCCTAGTACGTGGAAATCTGATCATTAGATCAATAGTTATTCAGGGTGTTTCAATTTTTTTCTTTTGTATTTTATTTTATCATTTTCTTTTTATTTATTTTATTTTATTTATTTATTTTGCTTATATATCATACATATCTTGCTATTTTAGGCGCTGCTCGTTATATGCATGCACTGAAATATATACACTAGAAATTCACTGTTGGCACAAGTAGATTTTGACTGTCAAAATCTAAGAAAATCGTTTCCTTTCATAGAAATTTGAATGACCTTTGACATCCGCGCTGGAAGTCAATCATGAGTATATATTTTCTAATAGTTAATAAGTCGAATACAAAATGAGTATCAATGCCATGGTTTACTCTTAGCCAAAACATTTTGCCCTAGGTAAATTAATGTTTTTTTTTTTTTAAATTTCAGGTGGCTTTTCTATAGAAGCAATTAGATAATTTATTTACTTTAGTAGCTTGTAATTCCAGCTTAATTGTCTCCTTCCCCATGTTCTTCACCAAGAATAATTTAACTGTTCTTCCAATGCAATCAATATCGTCCTCGTTGGCAGGAAATTGCAATTCTCATAACTTTTTCCAGGCACAAATTTAAAAAAAATATGAGTGCTGGTCCTCCTGTCTTATCCTCTAGTATCTCTAAATGCCATAGTATTTTTACACTATATTTGCACCTTACACAAGGGGCCTCGAAGAGTCTTTTTCCTTAAAATTATTAACTTAAAAAATATCGGAAATTCTTCCATTACTTCAAAAAGTTTGGCTGTGTTGATACTATTCTAAGCCTGTTTGAAGATTACAGACAAATGCTGCCACATTTATGCCATTTTTCCATAATATTTCTGTTTGCTTGATATTGTTTGCTTGAAAAGAATATTTATATATTTTCATTTTTTAAATTATATATTCTTAGAATAACTTACTATAAGGGTTAAGTTCAATGCATAAAAGTTTTACTTAAGATGGAAAGAACAGCGTACAGCAAAAAAACTACTTGTTTGACTGTAGATAGAAAGAGTTCCATATTTTCCAAGGGGGAAGGTGGGCAGTAAGTTTCACGCAATATTCTCAAAGAGTGGATGCCAGGCAAAAGCCGGGAGGGTATTTAGAGAATGACCATGTGAACTCATCATTTATTCTTCTTCATAATTTAATGAGTTATCTTTTTAATTTTATGAAAACCGGGGAAATTTTTTGAAAATAAAACATCACTTTGGAACTTAGGTTCACAATCAAAAAAAATTTTTTTATTACTTTAACAAAGATAAGAACGAAATAATATAATGACTTTTTAAACGCTATTACTCATGTATCATTCATTATTTTACGATATATGGTCTTTTCTGCTGATTTTTTTTTTTTTTTTTTTTTAATTAAAAAAAAAAGCTTTCCTTTTTGTAATGCATTTTAAAAATGTGTGTTGTATATTTTAAACTATTAAAATTATTACTGTTTTTTTTTGTACAAATATAAAAGAATAATAGGAATTAATTTTCTAATAAAAAATTGAGTAAATTCGATTAAGTTCTAGATATGGGTCTTGTATATGTACTACACGTGAACCTGAGTGTCAAATGTACTCTTAATATAATGTGAAATTGTTGATATAAAACTTAATATATATAATGTTGAAAATACTCCTATTTTGCTTCCAATTTAAGTTTTTCATCCAAATCACTGCGGGTTTTTTGAGAAATTATGGTTACTTAGAAACAAGACCGAAAAGTTAATTTTCAAGATAATTAGTAAAGATTAGATAATTACCAAGATCTTAGTAAATTTCAAGCTAACAACAATAGTTAGTAAATTTTATGTTAACAAAAAGAAACATGTATTCATTTTTTTACAATATTTCATATAAGTTGTTTTTTGATCCTTTTAATTAGGCGAAAAATTAGTCCAAGTGCGCCCCATTGCCGGGATCAGTTATTTTTCCTCCAAGCGATTTATGGATAAAATAACGTTTATGCCTAAAAAGTTGAAGTTCTTGGAGACGCATAAACGTCCCCTTAACAGCGCACCATCAACAACAATGATTTCACAAGCTTCATTGATGAGACAGCATATGTCCCGCCGTAAACCCAAAGCATCTGAACCCCGGGACAGGGTATGTCCCGGCCGGAATTCTAGAATCATTAGCTCATTTTTATTGACATTTAACTTAACATTTAGAGGGCTATTTTAGGCAATGTTTTTTAAATTAACATTTACATATACATTTGCGTTAACATGTACATTGCGTTTCGGAATTAACAGTTGTAAAATAAGAACGGTTAAAAATTTAAAAAAATTGAAAGTAGTGGAGGAGCAACAGTATCTAAAGTCTGAATTTTTTGAGGGTGGGGTAGGGCTGGAAACAGTTCTTGCACTGTGCTACGTTGCAAGAGTTACACACTATTTTTGTACCTGCCTTTTTCTTCATTTTTGCGCACCATGCACATCTTCTGCGCTTTTTTCCCTCAATTGGGAAATGGTTTCCAACATTGAAAAGTCTCGCTGTTGATGATGACGATGACGTAGTTTTGGAGGAAGAGTGCCTTTGCTTATTGACTTCCTTGCATGCATTTCCAAATGTCTGGAGACTTCCAGCAACAGCAACGAGGAATGGTAGTAAGGGACGTCTTTGTTCAGTAACGTCTTGATGAACAACATGGGCATTAAAAATCCAGGTCATCAGTAATCTGTAGAATACCTTTTTCCACCATTTGTTGGATTAACGATCCACCTCGTAGCCTGTTCTCAGTTGGTCAGAGAGGTCAACTCCACTCATGAACTCGTTGTGAAACATTACCATTGACGTTAGGGAACTCCGTCTCAGGAACTCCTTAGGAACAGTGTCCGGAACTCCGTCTTAGAAACAGGGGAACTCCTTCTTAGATCCATCTTTTCGACTTCTAATCTCAGTAATTAATTCAGTGCTATGGCAATTCGACATGACAAGAACTTCCTTCGTGTCCATCCATTTGACAGCAATTATTCCCTCTCTTGTAGTTTGGAAAACCGAATCACCACGCTGTACTTCTGGTATTCTCGCAGTCGGAAATGTTGGTGTATTTTTTCGTCCTTTTATGTAGGTGCCGACACATCCATGGGGCAGGGTGTACATCAGATTCACTATAGTGAAGAATGGTCGAAACAAAGAACGATTTGAGGAATCTTCACAGTAGAAATAAGCATTTTTGCAACGCGTTCTCTTAGAGTTCCTTCAGTCACTGAAGATTCTTTCTCAGTGTAAATGTTGAAGTCGTATACGTATCCAGTCTTATAATCGCAGCGCTCCCGAACTTTGATACCTCTCTTTACTGGTTTCATGGGTTGGTACTGTTTTAGGCTGCTCCTTTTCTTGAATTTGACCATTGACTCGTCTATTGACTGCCTTGTGCTGTCAGTGAAACTCTCCAAAAAAGTACACATCAAGCAGGAAACTACTTCTTCAATATAGTATAATTTCGAAGCACCTGCAGGTTTCTCCGGGGAATTGAAATATAATTTCGAAATAAAATAAAAAAATAAGCGATCCCTACTCATCACCTTTTGAATAGCTGCATTTCCCAGCGAACAACTGAATGACCAATAGTGAGCCATTTGAGGTACCCGGTTATAGCTCATCATCAATAATATCCCAACTACCGTCATGATTTCAAAATTGTCGGTCATATGACGCATTTTGTCTGTAGCTTTTCGATTGTCTGATACTGAACTTGCTTCCTTTTTCTTCAATGCTTTATTCTCCATTTCTATTCTTTCGTTCGTACATTGGGTAATGTAAATTAATAAGCTTTAGTGAAAGATCATGAAGAAAATATCCACTTCGGTGGTTTCGTTGCCAATAGAGAGATTTGTTTGAACCTTGACGTAAGAAACTAGTGGCATTCGTGGTGCAAAAGTTAGTTGCAGGGAACCATGAAAATGATGGTGGATTCTGGTTCTGGAGCTCTATTTCATCATCAAACAAATTCTTGTGATTGGATGGAACGACTTCATTGTCGGTCTCCTCTTCGCTGCTTTCCTCTAATGTGGACTCAGTGTTTTCAGTTTCAGAAGAGTCTCTAATATAAGCGAGCTGTCTCAACTTGTTATCAGGTAAATTCTTCTTCGACTCATTTCGACCCTTCATCAGAAGAAGGAAAGAAAAATGGGGAAAATATCTGAAACATTTCGTGCAAAAATGCAAGGGGCAAGCGTTAGAAAGAAATGAGTAAATTGACGTAAGAAATGAGAATCATCAACTGAGCTACCTTGACAGTGGTCGATTGCTTGATTAGATCGGGAATGATTGAGATGAGAAATTTATGGAATCAGAACGATTGAGACAGTCTTAGAATCCGTTTGGAGGCCAAACTTGGCGTTATTTTCTGTCCTTGAGGTTTTTCAGTAACTGGGACATATGTTGTCCCAGCTGTAATATCAAAAATTTTCCAGACTGGGACAGCACATGTCCCGTCCGGTGCGAAAGGGTTAAAATAGTAATTGAAATATTTTCTGGGAGGCAAAGTAAGACTTTTTTTTATTTACAAATATTTGTTAATACGTGCTAGATTACTTCGTTATTCATCTGATTTATCTAGACGTTCGTTATTGTTATAGTTTCTGTTGCACGTTGATTTTTATTTATTTATATAGATTATTTTATATACATCTATATTAGTCTCTTGGTAGAGAATATCTACTCTTTCCCAAAAATTGTTTGGTGGCAATAACAATTAGAAACAAACTTTAGGTTGCAGTTATACAAATACTTGAGCTTGCCTTTGAGTGTAAGGCTTGCTTTGAGTGCAGCTTGAGCTTTAGGTGTAAGGATTTCAAATCAGAAATCATCAAAAGTAAAATTGCATAGGAACCCATTCCAAAAAACGTTGACACACGCGGAGTACTTCCCTATTATGACCTGTTTAGAAGCACACGAACAGTTCATAATAGTGAAATTCCCCTAGCTGTGTATGATGTCATTTCCGGGCATGGGTTCCAATGCAATTTTAATCCTGATGATGTTTCATAAATCTCTTAGAAGTTTGTTACAACATTTATGCGTCAAAATAATAACATTATTTTGACAAAATAAATAATAATATTAAAATAACAATATTTTGATAAAAATAGCCCGAAAATGTCATTCAAAAAACACTGTAGCTTAGAGAGAGATTTTGAAGAGTCTATAAAACTGACTGTTTGCCACTACTATAGCACGTAAAAATAAATTTTAATGTTTATAATTATATATATTTGTATATCATGTAAGATTAAACTCAATAAAAATATTACCTGTAATAAATATTTATTCCAGAATACATGAGGTGATACTCTCAATAATTAAACTAACGGCTATTTTCAGCTTTGAATACGTTTATTGTTATTTATCTTGTTCATATGGTTCCTAAATATACAGAAAATTAGAAAATAAAGAATATATAGAAAATAAAGAAAGGTTTATATAAAAAAAGAAGATATAGAATAAACAAAAAAATTCTACAGCATTATGACTACACTGGTGAAACAATTCAAGTTATTTAAAATAAAAATGAAATCGTTTTTTTTTTTTTTTTTTTTTTTTTTACTTCCTGAAATTGAGTTTTAAGGACCCCGTTTTTCAGTGTTGCCTGGAGCACATGAACGTCTTCTGCCGGTACTGCAACCAATGCAATGTTATTTTAACGCTCATTAGAACTTTTGCACTTAGCGTGGCCACAATCAGGGGTAGATTATTAAGAGTAGTGTAAATATTAATAGAACAAATGTAATATAATAGTTTTTACTTTCACTTCAATTCTTACATAACCTGTATTATTTCTAAGTAAATTTTTAATTTGGAATATGTAGCAGTGAATAAAATTATTTAAAGCATTACTATCCCACCCACAAATAATTAAGCTATCACCTTTTTTTTCTCTTTTTACCTTGATTATCAACACCTCTGCACATAATAGTTTACAACAGCAACCAAAATATAGCGCTATACGCACTGATCTACAACAAAAAAATTTTGACTTTGAGCTGGAGCATCATAAAAACTTTGAAGTTGAAGTTAGTGAAATCGTTCCAGCCGACGTATGTTGCCTGGAACCATGCTCCTCCAATGACTGCTGATGCACGTTGCCCAGGACAGGGCTTCAACGTAATTTATGCATTTTTTAGTAACCAGGAAGTTATTACTGAATTAAATTGTTTTAAATTATATTAGTTTCATCTTCTTAATCTCAAAGTTAAATCACTTCCAGTTCATTCTAATATAGTGACTGAAATATTGTTTCATTTTTGTTTTATTCTCGTGAAAAACACTTCTGAAATAAATGTCCAATAATTGTGCTCTTCCAAAAGAAATATTCCCTCATATTACGGCTCATTATGTGTAAAACATCTTGAATTCCCTTTGAAAAAAGGAAGAGTGACGGAAGCCTTTAGATTATTATCCAAAACGGACGTTATCTATGAGCAAAAAGTTAGAGAAATATGAATTACTTCACATTGAAGTTTTTGTTGCACGATCTTGCGCATTCATTAAGTAAAAGGATTGCCTTCTCAATTTGTGTAACTTTCCTTTTAGTATGAACTATAAATTTATGAATCCTATTTTTCTTGATTAAAAATTTTATTCAAAATGTTAAAACATGTGGTATTAACACTTCATGCGCTTGGTTTTGTTTCTATTTTGACTTTATTTTTGTTTGATCATATGTTATTTAACAGAAATGGCAGCCCGGTACCAATGTATAATTTTCCAAACATTTTTCCTATAATGTATAAGAATAAGCTGTAGTAAGCAGTTGCAAACTTTCTAACCGGAACTAGAGCAGGTATTGAGCTCGAGATTGTTATTGTTTATATTTATATTGAAAACACCATCAATTCAAGCGTTGCGAGCTTTTTCAGGAATTTTTATGGTATTTTAGTGCACATATGATAAAACGTTCTCACATTATTATAAAAATTAGAGGTAAAAAAAAATCACAACCTGTCTAAAGTTTAAGTTTTATCTTATAGTCTAAGTTTTTTAATCACCGTCAGAATGGATGGTGTTTTCAATACAAATGTAAACAATAACAATCTTGAGCTCTATACCTGCTCTAGTTCCGGTTAGAAAGTTTTCAACTGCTTACTACAGCTTATTCTGCGAGGCGATATTTTCAAACGGATAATTTTGCTCTCAATATAAGAAGTAAATTAGATAATTTCTGAGTTCAAATCTGCCGCACTTCATAAGATATTAATGATATTAAGTAATTCTGATGAGTTTGAAGTGAAAATTTGTTTTAGTTATTTATAGATTTATTGTTAAAAAAGGTGACATGGTTGCTAGATTTTGAATAACTCGCTTTTTTGACAGTCCTGATTTGGCCTCTTGCCATTTGTTTATTACTGTTAGTTCTTGTTGTAAGCTGTGCACCATCTTATGTTAGTGCTAGCACTTTTAGCACTGTAAACACAAGTAGTATTGTTAGTAATGTAAATACAAGTAATATGTAATCAAATACCACGTTTGCAAGAATCTCAAAACACAATGATCACGTTGTGAGCCAAATGGCTTTAAAATACATCGGAAACAGTAACCCGGAAAAATCGGCGGTATGGAGCTTGCAGCGTTCCCTAGTGTAGAAAACACCATCCATACGCAGTGAAACTTTAAGGGCCATTCAGAATGAATTCGTTTATTTGTTAAATATCGATCACACATGCGAATTGCATGCAGTAAGAAAGAATGCTCCATTAAAAACCATTCATGCTGGAAGCGATTTCTTTCAAAACGAGAACCTGATTGGCAAGCTCACCGGTAAATATTTTCCACAGTCCGGTTCTCATTTCTTGTGGGGAAAAATGCATATAGTGTGAATGGGCCTTTAGAATTGAAATTAGTAGAGATTCTAGTCTTTTAGCCGTTCATTCTACGCATAAGCTAAAAATGAACAGAAATAAGCATCTGGAAGTGGCTTAGGCTTTAGTAAAAATTATTTAAAACTGAAATAGCCGAAAACTATATTTAGTATTCCTGTAAGTATTCTCAATATAGAATATTGGTTGATTTATTTCAATATTTGTATTATCTTTCACTTATTTTGGGTTAAAGCTAACTGTTGATTCTTTTTTCATATATGTAAAATTGTATAATAATAAATATTTGTGACTTATTAATGATGAGAATGAAATAACAAAAGAAATTTACAGTGGTCAGGAAATCTATATTTTAGGCATATTTCCGTATATATATATTTTTCCTCAAAAATTTGATCATGTTCGAAGATGCCTGTCTCAATCTCTATCATAGGCTTCTGATCATAACAATTTTCTATTGTTAAATGTTATAATGGCCATTGTTACTTAAATGAAACAATTATAGTTTTGATATATCAGTAGATTATCAATTTCTCACAAACGCAGTCCACAATATGTATTTACTATAATCTTCCATCAAAAAAATTTCTCCATAAAAAAAAATGGAATAAACTTCATTATACACCTGCTGCCTTTTGAAAAATATCTTTGAAATTATTATTTTAAGTGCAAACTGAAAGTCTAAATTTTGCTAACACTCACAACTTTATAGCTCCCTAAAATAATGTTTAGACAAAATGTAAATTGGAGAAATTAAGGTCTACTATTCATTAAGGTTATTATTTGTTATGAGAGTAATTCAATATTAAATCAATTTTTTAAAAAAAAATTTAGGTCAATAATTTTTGGCATATTTGTAAAAACCTACTTTTGATTTGAAAAATACTGATATCATGTCGGTTTTTTTTATTTTTTTTTATTCATTTTTATATTTTTTAAATGGCTGTAACTTTAGAACTTTTTATGTACAAAGCTCAATTGTGAGTCATTAATGACATTTCATAAGATATATGCATAGCTAAGTCATTTTCAAAATAATTTTTTATTTGGTCAAAAGATTAAATTTTTAAAATATTAAAAATCGAAATTCTAAATGTTTCTAAAAAAATTTATTTTCTTTTCTTTTTAGTAATGTGTGTGCCACATTTCAAGGTGGTAACCTTTTGGGATCATGAAAAAAAAGTTTTTTAATTTTAGCAATGACTAATCATGTAAAAAAAAAACTTAACATACTATTTTAAAGATGGTTCCTCTACAAAACTGAAATATTCATGTAACTATATGATTTATTTTAATTTTGTACTAGATAAACACTTTTTTTAAATTTCTTTTTCAGAAAAATTTCAATTTTGAGCTTTTTTTTAATTTAGTTTTTTTTTTTTTTTTTTTTTTTTTGCAAAGAAGCACTTTTAAAAATAATTTTGTCATGTAGGCTATATATATATATATATATATATTATAAAATTTAAATTAATGCTATTAAACTTATTAGCTGTATTATTTATGCTATTAAAAACTGAATAAAATGGCATAAAATTTAGCATCCTAGGTTAAATAATTTAGAAGCTACAACAGCTTAATTTAAATTGTATATTTTCAAAATTTTAAAAAATTGTATTTCAGAAACAAATTTTTCAAAATATCTGACATGTAGACTGTTTATTTATTATGCAAGCTCGACATATAAGCAAAAATAAACTAAATACAAAGACCTGAAATGCTGACCATTGGTTGTTTTGATGTGGAATCCAGTATTTTAAAGAATGTAAATAGAATATGATGTGAAACATTTTGTTTCGTTGTCTTTGTGAGTTTCGTAGAGTGAGTATTGTACTACTTTCACAAAAACTTTTCTAGGCTGAAATTGAGATTTGTATTTTCTGGAAAATATTAAAATAAAAAATATTCTTCCTCTAACAAGGAAAAAAAAATAATTATAGATTGAAATTGTGATTTAAAAGTTTTTGATTGTGTTTAAAGCAGTAAACTTAAAATATAATTCTTTATTAACTTATATGCATACTTAGTAATTAATTAAAAAATATATTGAAGAACTAAAAGGAATCTTTGAATTTACTAAATTAATCTATGAATATCTAAATGGAAAAAAAATATGCACTGAAGTAATTGCATTCAGTAGGTACATTTAAATTTACTCCCTTAGAGTACCTTTTTTTTTCTATTTACCTACCTTTTCGCTTTTTCTAACATTTGGTCCCTGAAGCCCCTTTTTTACAAAAAGTATTGTATCAAGTGACCAGCATGTCTTATGCCAATTTTCTTTTTTTTCATTCTTTTGTCAAACAAGAAATGGGGAATTTTTCTATATTTTTCAATTGGGGAGATAGGTATTGAGTAAGTGAATTCTTGCAAAACTAGTTTCCTGTGCAATTCTATATTTGTCTAACGCAAGGGACAAAATTGTACTTACAAACTTTTTATTTAGGCTACTGGCAAAATTATGCATGATTAAATCATAGTAGCATTATCAAATGTGAATGCTAACTTGCCCCTTAAAACTATGCTAATAAGTTTAGATGTCCCAAATGTTAATAAAACAGTCTATTGATGAACGTGAGTCTTCTGGCTATATGAGAAAAGTCATTGATTGACATCAGATCATACAGTTTATACAAAGTTCATAATGCCTTTCAAAAAGGATTAGGAGCCATAGGTGACAAGGCTGGTAATTTCTTTTTCTTTCTTTTTTTAGGGCTGGCCAGCAAGATGAGAATATTTTTTAAATTATAGAAGGAGTTGAATATTAAAATTTCTAGATTTATGAAATATTTCTTATTTAGATGGCTGACTCTAGGACCACTGCTTCAAGAATTCTTGTATAATGGACAGTAGTCATTATAAAACAATTTCCTTTGCGTGCTAAATACATTCAGCTGCAACCTGGCCAGTATCAAAGCATTGCAAAACTTCTAAAATCTGACCTTAAGGTTAAATTAATTTTATTATAAATGTACTATTTTTTTTTCTTAAATTACCGGAAACGTTTTCAAAATGAAGTAGCAATGGTACATAAATTGTTTGATGAAGCAAAAGAATTGCTTTTAAAACATGGGTACATACCTTCAATTCCTAGGAATTTGAACTTTTAATTGCTAAGTTCAATTGGCGAGGAAGAAGATAAATTATTGCTATTAACAAAAATGAATTACAGCTTGGAGCTGTGTAATGAGTTATTTAAAATAGAGGAAAGAGATGAAAATCAATTTTATATGGTTTCTTAGAAATTTTATGTGACAAAATACTTATACCTTAATAGACAGTTAAAAATATGAGTGAGTATTTTATCCAAACTTCTATGTTTGGATAAAGATAATTTTAAGTTTTCTTCCAGCCAGTCTCAAACCATTGCAAAGCTTTATCATTAACCGTAAACATTTGCTGCCTTCTAGACCTATGAAGAATTTAAATGAATTCGAAAACTAAAAGATTTTATCGACTATTATAAGTAAAAAATTATTCTGTCTGAAGAACAACTAATGAACTTAAATTTACTGTTGTTGATAAGTTGTGAAGGTCATGTTAGCCTTGTCACTTGACAGTGTTGCAATTGAATGGGTACTTAGTCCCTATTACGTTGAATTAAATTTGTTAGAATCTAATGCTGACCGAAGCTATAAGAACTACTTAGAAAATTTGAAGCAAACCAATGAAAGAAGGGTATAAAGATTAAAAATTAAAATTGAATCAGCTGCAGAGTTTAAAAAAACTTGTTCTGGTCTTAAATTAGATAAAAACAAAAGTCAAATTTGAAAATTGTCCTATGGTTAATAATATATCTTAATTTTTATGTGCCTTTTTCTCTTTATTTTTGCAAAAGTTTTAGTAACCTTATTACAAAAGCATCGTTTTTTGCATTGCTTGTCAAGTGTTAACAGGTCTTGAACAGTTGCAAGTCAGTGTCCATTCATCACTTTTATTAAGTGTGTCTATGTTGTGAATATTGAATATCACTACATCCATAGCTGCTAACTTTTAAGTGTTTTGCATAAAAAAAAACTTGTTCTGGTCTTAAATTAGATAAAAACAAAAGTCAAATTTGAAAATTGTCCTACGGTTAATAATATATCTTAATTTTTATGTGCCTTTTTCTCTTTATTTTTGCAAAAGTTTTAGTAACCTTATTACAAAAGCATCGTTTTTTGCATTGCTTGTCAAGTGTTAACAGGTCTTGAATAGTTGCAAGTCAGTGTCCATTCATCACTTTTATTAAGTGTGTCTATGCTGTGAATATTGAATATCACTACATCCATAGCTGCTAACTTTTAAGTGTTTTGCATAAAAAAAAATTTTTTTTTAAATTGGTAATAAAATTTATGCTTCCTATTTTTTTCTAGGATTTCTAAATTTCATTTAAAATGATTTTTACCACCACTACCTATAATTTTTCAATATTTATAAAATTGCATGATAATTATACAATTTATTTTTGAACTCTGTGCCAAATAAAACATATATTACTGAGTATAATTGTAATTCAATTTTTATTTTACTACCGCTAGGTAAAATAATCCTCAGGGAGACTATCAGTTGGCAGGTATGCTATATGTATATTTTTCCTGTCAAAAAAAAACAAAAAAACAGCTTTAGAAAAATCAGTTATTTTTCACAATTTTTGATCCCTTAGTTCCAAGCTACAGAAAAACACCCTGCATATTTCTCAACTATGATATTAGTTAAAAAATAATTATATTAAAATTAATTGAATCTTAGAGAAAATAGTTTATTTACTAAATTGCTTTATGAATATCTAATATAAAAATGTATCTTCCAAAATAACTATATTTCTCCACAAAAAAAAAAAATTTAATAATTTTTTTTTTCTATTGACACGGTTGACACGCTTCATGAAAAGCTAAAAAAGTGATATGATCAGTTGATACAATCATAAATTTGTGGTAAAAAACTAAGTATAACACAATTATGATCGCGATACTTCTACAAACACTTAATATATTTTTCCACAAGAAAGTTAAAATGAATTTTTTTTTTATTGACACTGTTGACATGCTTCATGAAAAGCTAAAAATGTGATATGATCAGTTGACACAATCACGAATTTGTGGTAAAAAACTAAGTATAACACAATGGACAATTGAAGCATATCATAATTTTTTTTATTTCCATACCTAACTTATTGGAAATTCTCTCCTGAAACCAAAAATCTGAATGGGTTTTTTTTTTTTTTTTGGCAAATACTAATTTATTTAGTTATTAAACATTTAAATTGTCCCAAAAGCCCTCCGTAGGTGATGCAATCAAAAACGATCCCTGATTGGTTATGACGTCACATGTACTTCAACTATTAAAAATTGATCCAACATTTCTTTCATTTAAGATGAAAATAAATCTTCGAAATGAATTTAAAGTATGCATTAAGATTAATATGGTTGAACAAATGATAAAACAAAGTTATTTTGTATTTATAACGCATCATTTAATAAGCAATACCGAAAACTTTTTTTTATTGAACTTAAAAATCTTAAATATTCAGAGCTAGAAAATTTCGTCAACTATTGACAATGTTTCAGTGGGTATCATTGAAATTTAACATTACAAAAATACGTTATATTAAACCCACATTTTTATTAAGCGCAATTTTTTATAGAGATAATTATTGACCCTCTAAAATAGTTGGATTTAATTACAAAAATTCAAATGAAAGCAAGAACATATTGGCTTGCACAGCACAGCGATTATAAGTGAACGGCAGATGGACACGTGTGACGTCAGTTCGTGAATAATCACGTGACTCCCCATTTCAAGTGAAAACGAAAGTAAGCGTTTTTTTATTAAAAAATAACTAAATATATAGCCTTCTTAGGAAAGAAATAAAATGTTTTTTGGGGGATTCTGAATGCATTAAAATTTTTAAAAAAATTTACTGTAATTTTCCTTTATGATTGCAATACTTCTACAAACACTTTTCTAATTGTGCCCACACCAAGATTATTTGATGTTAATATCCTAATTTTCTGGGTCTCTTTCAAAACTAGAGAGCATTTGATTTCATGAATAAGAATTCATGCTAAGTGAAGATTCTATGTTTTCTTTTACTAGATCATGATCAGTAACAGAATTAGAAAGCATGACATTGGCATTGCTTATTACCTGACAGAATCGAATGAATTTTTTTTAATATCCATATCTAGTGCTATTTGCATGAGAGGAATTCCCTTTATAACAATATAGTGGGGCCACCTCCCTTCCACCACTACCTCGTTATGTTGTTTACCAAATAAGAGAAATGGGTAATTCATTTTCTGAGAGTGCTTTTTTATTATGAAAAATGTTGAATTGATTAGTTATAAATTACTCAAAATAAAAGAAGATGTGGAAAGTAAAAATATGGCCTGTAAAAAATGTACCAAAAACATTTAAAATTTTTCAGAAGAACATTGTGCGAAATTTTCTGAGGAAAATTTCTTTTCCCACTTCTCTAGACTATAGCAGACTTGAAAAGTGCTTGAATTTCCTACAAATGTCAACTGACAGTTCCAAAAGATCAAGTTAAATGTTCAAATCTTCTTTTTTTTAAATTTTACAAACATTTAATTCTTTACATTTCTAAGGGCTATCCCAATGAAGCAGATATCATTATAATTTTGATGACTGAGCATCGCCATTGATTGTGAGCTTGTCATCCAAATTTATAAACCTGTTACAGATTTGGCATGTTTTAAACACCTAACCAGGCACATGTGATTTACTTTATTTTATATTTAATTTTTTTCCATTTGGCTATTGCAAGCTTGTTCACTTGAACTTAGCATTAATTTTGTTACATTTTTCAGGTTTTATCTACCTTATTATGGCTTTTCTGAAGGAAACATTTTTCGTCTGAATCAGAAATTATCATTGAACATTACAAAAGTAAATATTTACTTTTTATTCTTTTAACCTTTAAAGTCATAAGAATTAACTTTAATTGACTTTCTTTATTGATTTTAATCAACTTTAATTGACTGTTCCTGAGTGTATAGAGGACTAAGTCTCTACAACTATGTTGATGCTAAGTTTATTTAAAGCTTTATATTTGAATCATTATATTACTAATGCAAAGGGTACATTTAATAAATCTAGTAGCAAATCATATTTTCTTCATGTAAGGACAATTTCCTCTCAGTGAAGCTGAGTTTTTTCTTTTCTTTGGTTAGAATTCCTCAACCCTTTCTTACTTTCCATCAAAATTGGCCAATGTTGCCTCTTATATCCGGTGATCTGAGAAAAATTATGTTTTGTCTATTGAGCATCTTTAAAGTTTTAAGTGATTCGGTTAAGTGATCATATGTGAGAGCTTAGGGATTTTTTAATTTTGATGTGTATAAAGAAAGCCTAAGCAAAATTTCAGTTAGATTTGTTGCCAGTAATTGCTCAAAAAACTTTAAAGCAAACAACTATATATTAAACTTTTTCCTACATAAATCTGCTGACTCCCTTTTTAATTATGACATGTTGCAGGGTTTAAAATTATAAATGTGTTGCAACTTAAAAACAAGCCAGCAGATTTATGTAGGCAAAACTTTTATACATAGTTATTTTTCATTGAAGCAAGTATTTGGTTCTACAGTGTAACGTCCCATATCCGGACGTCCCTTTTCCGGAAGAGTCAATTTCCTGGACACTTTTTAACAATCAAAATAAACAAACATTTCTTCACCTTCCCCTCTCTTAAAAAGGGAATTAAAAAAAAAAAAAAAAGAAGTCTTTTGACAGGTTTTTTCCTTTCTTAGCTTCTAGTGATTTATGCATTGAACCCATAAATCAACAGAAAGGGGAACAGAAGATCTACCAAGACCATACCTTTAGTAACGCTCCTCCTTTGGAATGCAGGAAAGGGGGGATTTGTTTTCAAAGGAGCACAACTGAGTCCCCTCCACCTCTTCTTTCCTATGCAGCTGGCTAGTAAAAGAGGCATTTCCTGGAACCTTTTTATTAAAGTGTTAGGGAAAGAAAAAGTACTGTGAAAAAGTGTAAACACAACAAACGTTAAAGTGGAAGGGGAATCCCCTTTAGTAACACAGGAAAAAATAAAGAGAACCCAATCAGCATGCCACGCCTTTATGCTTAATTGATAGCCACTGATGGGAGAGAAAATAAGAATTTGTCACTGCTCCGCCCTCAACTTGAATGAGAAATAAGGAGGAAATGAATTTTCTTCTCCACCTACCCACCTTAGTGAATGACGGGAATTTTCCCTTCTGGCTTGAATCGTTCTAGTTCAAAATGGCGGAGAGAGCAATTAATATTTTTCGTTTTCTATATTTATTTTTATAATAGCAATAATTATTTATTTTCTAATATTTTGTTTTTGATTGATTAGATATCATTCTAATACTAAAACATTATTGCCCGAAAAATAATGTTTAATTTTTGGCTTCTTAGATTCAGATCATTTTAAGTTTTGTTTACCTTGGGGGTCTATTATACGGAAAAATTGAATATACGGACTTGGGGAAGTCCCGCCGATTCCGGATACGCGACTTTCCACTGTAGTTAAGAGCCGTGAAAGTTCAAACATAACTTTTCTTGATTTGAAATTCTTAGTCTATCAATAGGTAGAATAATAATAATATGAGTGTGGATATTAATGGATAGATAAAGAGGTTGAAAATTCATATTTTAAACAGGGACCAGCTTTTAGTATAAAGGAACCCAGATATATGGAAGTCCTAAGGACTCGTAAATTTTAAAGTCTTGTGGAATTACTGTGTAAGGTCGGTCTAGATATACAATATGACATTCAAAAATTCTGTTTGGAAATTTTGGAAAAAAATTTGTGTGTTCTCAGTCTTTTGACAAAGAGTGTATATTTGTACATACGGCATGGCATGTGAGATTTTGAATGATAATATATAAATATGCTTTGATTTCAGTTATATATTAATCCAGCCTTTCATTTGTGTATATTCATGAATTTGCTTAAATTCAGATTCTTTGATCATTGATTGATCAAATATTTCAAAATTTTTCTTGTATTCTAAAGCATACATTTAATATTTTTGTCATAATTTCTTTTATTCAGTTATTTTGGCGTTTTTTCCCCCTAAGTTTCATTAATGATTTGGGAACCTTTTCTGTATTCATTCATGCTACATACCTCTCAGATCTAGATCAACTTACTGAAAAACCTAGCTATTTAGCATTACTGATAATTAGGCATTACTTTATAATTGAAAAAAAAATTATGAAATTTCTTTAGTTTTTTCTTTCATCTGATAAGAAATACAAAGTCGAAATTAAATTTGAAACTTCTATCTTTGTTGCAAATTTTTATATAGAATTAACTTTCAGTTGGGGTAATAACCCTGATAATTATAAAATGTTGAAATGAAACTTTTTAGTTTTCCATTACTCTTATAAGAAACATGTAGTTTAAATTTGAGACTTCTATCTTGTTTAAAACATATGATTCGACCCAACCATTGCCAAACACGTCACCACATTATATAGGTCTTAATATACAAGATCTATATACAGATCTTACAAGCCTTTCCTCTGTTTTCTTTTTTGATGTTGGTTACATAAATACATTAAGATCATTACTGCAGCATAAACATATTTTTTTTATTAGGGTGACCCGGGGTAATTCACGATCACTCTGTTTCTGGGATAAATAATGACCACCTAAGTTTTATTTAAAAAAATAAAAAAAAATTAAATTTGAGACTTGGACAAGAATCCTTGTACACTTTACTAAAGTATAACTACATCCACTTAATAATACTTTTTTGTTTAATCTAACAAAATAAGTATATTTTAAACTGCTTTCTGTATTTTCCATTTCAAAGATGGATTTCTTAATGTGTACATTTCTGCTAAGATCCCCCTCCCTCTCATAATAAATATTTTGAGTTACTTTCTTTTTCTTTTATATAAAAATAGCGCCAGCTTTTGATTAGTTGTTTCACATCTACTGTAAACATTTTAATGGATTATATGAAACTATATCAAATATTGCCACCTTCAGATGGGGTAATTATTGATCACTGGGGTAATTCCTGATCATTTTCATTTCTTCTTACAAATAGTATAAAAAATAGCTAATAAATATAATTGTCTTTTCTTAAATGACAGTTCATATTTATTAAGTAGAACTACTATAAAATATATTTCAACTGTAACCACAAAGTTTGTTTTTAACTGTATACAAGACAAATGTGTTCTGATAAGCACCAGTTCTATTTTGTCTTACCTTGCTTCTATCTTAATTTTATGTGTGTACATTGTTAGAAAAAATTTTAAGTTTATAAATTTGCCTAATGAATATGGTGAGAAATTATAATCCTAAAAAGGATACTAAGCTTCTAGAAAGCATAATTAGTGAATGTTTTTTAATGATTGAAAATGAAAATTTCAGTGCGAGAGCTGCTGCCAGAGCTGTTGACATACCTTACTCAACTTTACACTCTCACTTAATGAAATAAAAAAAATCCAGCAAAAGTAACCCAGACCCATTTGCTGTTGATGATATAGCAGTAAGCAGTGCGTATAAATGTTACAAGAAATTTTGGAAAATTTAAAGTGTTAATCTTTATTCTTGTTTTTAAATAAATCGTTTTAGCTACTTAAACATGTCTTTTTTGATTTATTTGATCTCAATGTCTTGTTTGTGAATTGCCACTATATATATATATATGTTACGGCAAATGACCGAAATCGGTGGTTGTTGACTTTCACCGGTGAATGTCGACAAACACCAAATACGTCGGTGAAAGATCGAATATTTCATTACATTTTTGTACATTCGGACCCTCACCGGTGTATCTCGACAATCACATAGTCGCTTTGGTGAGTGTCCGAAATATTTGTTATATCCAATTCTATATTCATTTATTCGTTGATATTATTATATTTATTTGATATATTTATATTTATTCTATATTTTAATACTTACTGATGATAGATTAGAAGAAACATCAGTGTTTGGAGTATCGGGCAAATATATACCGGGCAATGGCACTTGACCTTAAAAAAACATCAGTGTAGGGTATACCAGGCAAATGTATACCGGGCAGTGGCACTTAACCTTAAAAAAACATCAGTGTTGGGTATACCGGGCAGTGGCACTTAACCTTAAAAAACAGCAGTGTATGGTATGCCGAGCAGTGGCACTTAACCTTAAAAAAACATCAGTGTAGGGTATACTGGGCCGTGGCACTTAACCTTAAAAAACATCAGTGTAGGGTATACCGGGCAGTGGCACTTAACCTTAAAAAACCATCAGTGTAGGGTATACCGGACAAATGTATACCGGACAGTGGCACTTAACCTTAAAAAACATCAGTGTAGGGTTTACCGGGCAAATGTATACCGGGCAGTGGCACTTAACCTTAAAAAAACATCAGTGTTGGGTATACCGGGCAGTGGCACTTAACCTTAAAAAACAGCAGTGTATGGTATGCCGAGCAGTGGCACTTAACCTTAAAAAAACATCAGTGTAGGGTATACTGGGCCGTGGCACTTAACCTTAAAAAACATCAGTGTAGGGTATACCGGGCAGTGGCACTTAACCTTAAAAAACCATCAGTGTAGGGTATACCGGACAAATGTATACCGGACAGTGGCACTTAACCTTAAAAAACATCAGTGTAGGGTTTACCGGGCAAATGTATACCGGGCAGTGGCACTTAACCTTAAAAAAACATCAGTGTAGGGTATACCGAGCAAATGTAAATTTATGGCCCGATACTCCAAACACTGATGTTTCTTCTGCGTCAGTAAGTATTAAAATATCAAATGAATGTAATTATATCCACGAATAAATTCATATCAAATCGAATGTAATAAATATTTCAGACATTCACCAAAGCGACTATGTGATTGTCAACATTCACCGGTGAAAGTCAGAAATAAGGGTATTTAGCAAATATTTCGGACATACACCAAGCGACTACGTGAATGTCGACATTCTCCAGATTTCGGTTTTCACCGTGACATATAAATACAGGTTGTCCCCGGATTATTGGGGGAAACTTTAAGGGACATCACAAGGATTCAGATTTGCATGGCAACCCATAATTGGAAACATCTTCGTTTGCTGCTAGATGATATTGTTTTTAAGATTAATTGAACGTAGTGGGCAGGCTCTCTGGTAACCATGCTCTCCTGATTTAAGCAACATGGATTTCTTTCTTTGGGATGCACTAAAAAGAGACTGTGAACACAACACTTGAGGATTCCAAAATGGATCTGGTTGCAAGAATCGTCTTTACTGCTGCGGATATCCAACAAAATCCAGGTGTATTTGAGCGAATCCACTAATCCAGGGTTCAACAGTTTTAACACATAAACCGCTGGCAACGGTAGAAACTTTGAACATCTTTTGTGATATCTTCACATATCTATTAGAACAGCATATGTAATATCTTTGACCAATAAATTTTTCAGATGATCTTAGTCTTGTGTCTCTTTGTTTCTTGTACCTGTCTTAACACTCACAAATGACTACAGATTGCTATGCAATTCTGAACCCTTGTATGATCCCTACATCCCCTTAAAAATATCCCAATAATCCTGGGAGACATTGTATATATATATGTATGGAGATGGGTTTTGAGATGTTTTTCCTCTTATCTCTTTATTTGTGACTTATTCTCATCTTTATCTTTCAGAGATTGTATACTTAACTTTAGATTAGGAGATATACAAAATTCAAACCAATCATTTTTAAAAAATCCTTGAATTTTAATTTTGAAATAGTGTGAACTCCATGCACCTTTTTTTTTGTGAACCACGTTCTTAATTTCTCCAGGTTTGTCTTCCCAGGCTGTGTGGGATTGTGTGTAGAGATAGCCCTTCGAACCTGATGCCAGATTCATTGCCCCATTTTTCTCAATTATATCTGACTTGTGCTCATTAGCTGAGTAGGGTTATATGGGCTGTGAGCAGAGATAGCACCTACAGCCCTGAACCTTTACTCATGTCCGCCACATTCTCATTTGCTTCTGGCTTGTTCTCGCTGTCAGAGTAGGGTTGCATGGGCTATGTACAGGGTCAGCCCCTACATCCCTATGCCCTTACTCATCACCACATTATTGTCACTCATACCTGTCTTGTTCTCACTGGTGCTAGAAACAGTTCTCCAACTCTCACATTTACAAACCGCCAGCACTTTCTCAATTATATCTTGTTAATTCTCACTAGCTAAGTAGGGCTATGTGTAAAGACAATCCCTGGTACCTTACACCTTCAAGTAATCTCAACCACTTTCTCAGTTACTCCAAGTTTGCTCTCACTAGCTGAATAGAGTTGTATTGGTTCTGTGTAGAGACAAGCTTCTCTAACCCTATGCCTTTACTCAAGTCGACCACATTTTCATTCTATTATATGGAAAATATACATTATGAATTTTCATCCTGCCTAAAATTAGTCAAATTATAAAAATTGCATGAAAGCTAGTTATTATTTTGTGCTTATAATATATGAAAAAAAAATTCTGCTTCTCTCTAACAGAATATTTCATATTGTTATTTTAGATCACTTATGAACATGTTATTTTAGATCACTACATGAACACTTAGTTGGTGAACTAAATGTTAAAAACAATTACCTTTTTATTGGTGGTTACCTTATATTGGTTATAGTAGTTAGTATACCAACTCCTTTGATATTTCATGAAATTAATGTATGAACTGACTGGGACCTCGTAAAAAAGGATTTATTGTAATAATCTGTGATCAAATTAACTGGTATTGAATCTTTCTTTCTACATGTACAATTAGTTACACAGCACTCTAACAAATTAAATGATATACATATTACCAACAAAAATATTAACTTACGTTATCGAACAAGGCAATAATGATAAATTTATTATTTTATTGATTTCTGGATTAAAATGGTGAATTATGTCCCTTAATTTTATTCTATTTTCAGGTACTCTTTCTTAAAAAGAAGAAAAAGAAGCAGTCAAGATCTTATGATTTCCATTTGTAGAATCTGATAAAATTATTAGCCACTAGATGGCGTCTTATAATGAAAATGTAATTCAGAGCCACTAGATGGCGTCTCATTATGGAAATGTAATATAGATTGATTTAAGAATTCAATGAAGACAGTTGTAAGCCTAATGTACCAAAAGAAATTTTTGTTATTGTTTGAAATGAGAGCTCAGATGAAACAAAAAATTAGAATGCTCTATAAGCTACCAAATAAAAAGTTTGAAACAATTTTTTAATTCGAAACAGGGATATAACGAATATTCGGCCACTATTCGGTATTCAGCCCTTTTGCCGAATATTCGGTTGACTAAATATTTGGCCAAATATGCGGCTGAATGTTCAGACAAATATTCCTCAAAGTATTTTTTGGAAAAGTACTTTTGACAAAGTTTTTTAGGAGGAATTTGAACAGATTTAATAAAGCACAATCTATAATCATATCTTTTACTATCCATTATTAGAAATAGTTTTTTACACATATTGAAGTTCTAAAACTTGTTAATTTATATTTTGACAAATGAAAAAGCGAAACTTGAAGAATTGAAACTAGATTACTTTTTACTGAACATTAAGTTTTGTACTACTGATTTTTATTTTAATTGTATTCAGGCAAGTCTATTTCTTAATTTTTTCGACCCTTTTTTCTTTTCTTTTTTTTTTAAAGAATTGAGTACTTTTTTTGTTTTTCTGTTTTAATTATATTATTCGGCCGATTTTTTGACCAAATCACTATTCGTTACATCCCTAGTTAGAAGCATAAGAAAATATTTTTACAAAATTTCTATTTAAATGGTTCATTCATAAATTGTGTTAATAAAAGTAAAATTAAACTAAACATTTGCCAAGTTCTAATAATTCATATACATGGTTCTTTTTCAGAAAAAGCGAAAATTCTACTACTCATTTTTTTAAATTAAGTTAATTCTTAATTTTAAGAAAACTGAGCTTATATGTTGACACTATTATTGTTCAAAATGATACAACAACCTAAATCACATTTTCGGCGAACATCAACACAAGATAATTATTTTATATCTGAACTCAAAATTACTTTTTTCTACAGTTAGGTGCTATGAAACGATTTCTTATAGTTTGTACCTCGGTTATGATTGCAGTTTTATTACAATAACTGGTAAAATCCTGTGGTTTGCATAACTGAAAAGGCTCAAAAATGGATCTTGCTAGAATACTATAACCTTTGAATCGAGGTGTCCTATGAATCCAATAATTCTAACTTAACTGAAATTAAAAAGTAAGTCCTTTAAGTACATTTTTTTCTTTAATTTTTCCATATTTGACTTGAGCTAAGACGTGATTATTCCGGGTAGTCTACTTGCATAACCAATATTTTATGAAATTTAGCAATCTTTTCTAAATTTTTAAAAGTGAATTTTTTTTCATCCTCCTTATTTTTCTTTTTTAAACAAAAATTCTTTTCCTGACTAACACATCTATATTCTGACCGGGCTATAAAAAATGTACCTATAACTTATTATTCGCAAACAAGTATCAATAAAAAAAAAATACAGTGAAGAATAAAATATTCAATAACAAAAATAGAAAAAAGTTTAGAAAGAGGGAGCAGTAATTCTGAAGTACAAAAACTCTAGGCTAGTGATTTCTGTTATAGCAATTTAATTTTATGTTTTTAAATGTGCCAATATACTTTCTAATAAATCTAAGTTTTTTTCAACTATTATTTCAAGTTTTAAACACCAAACAATATGGATCAACTGTCTGAACAATCGCTATCGATGTGTTTCAGTTTACAGCCTATGTATGTACTAATTACGAAAAATATTTAAATGATCTCATACTTAGTAACGCTTCTCTTTAAAAAAAAAACTTAGCTTTTATTTAACAAGCCAGACCATTGAGCAACGGATTCTTAAATATTTTTAGCTATACAATTTATTTGTCATTTAGTGAATAATACACATCCAGTTGAGGAGCAGTCATAGCTTAATCAGAATTTCATAAAATGCAGTTAGGTGAGTTCATCAAATTAAAACGAAATAAAGGCAATCGAATCGTATTCATGCAAAAGTTTTAACATTGCTACAGTAGCAGCATGGAGGTAAATGTAGGACACAGGGATATTTATTAAGCAATCTCCAGGACTTATTTTTGACATTCTGACGGGAACACTCGCGACAAAACAAGTATAAAAACTCTCTTGATCCCTAATCTCTCCCAGGGGCGGGTCTCTACTGAACATAAGAACAATACTAGTATACGTTTTGCTAAAAATTCTGCATACTCGTTACCACAAAGCCCACAGTATAAAGGTATCCATTGGAAAGCAGCATTTCTTCACCAGTAGCTTTAGCCCTGTACTCTTATTTCCCTGGTTGATTGACAACACTTGAAGATCCTAGATAGAATCTCAGAATATTGCATCTCTCTCTGAAGTTAAAAATAAAAAAAATTTGCAACTTATAAGGATATCAAATATTTGTGTTATGATTCAGTTAAAATTCTTTTGTCCACATCTATCTATAGTGACTATAGTCCTAAACAGTAAGGGTAACAGTATTCAAACTATTTAAGAACGAATAAGCTTAAAGAATGATCGCGGTTTCTAGGAAAAAATTGACATTGAAAATGCAAGAGATATTTATTTATTTCGCAGTTTATGATTTCTTTTTTAATGCGAATTTTTGTACTGAAAATCAGAACGTGTGTGCCAGCTGAATCTCACCACTGCTAAATCATGGGTTTCCAACATGTTTCAACTGCAATACAATATTAACTGCGTGGTAGATTTCACGACCAAAAAATCTATTTTGATTTTGGCATTAGTATAGTTTATAATAACATATTCATTATTATTTAAAATGCAGCAAAATTTTATGTTTCTGAAGTGAGGGTCACCATTGGTTGAATTAAATTTTATATACTTATAAAACCACGTAAATAATAAGGGTAATCTACAAAAATGCAATTGATATATTTAATCGGAAATTTACTGTGGATATTACAACAAAAATATTCTTGATTAAAAAATATATATATATCGACACGCCTTCGAAGAACCCTAATCCCAGGTTTAGGTCAGGGCCCATAATGTGAAAACTCGCTTCAATCGTTCTTTGTCTATTGCTTGAAACAAAAAGCGACAAAAAATTTAAATACATTTGTTTAGCGTACTTGGAGGTCAAGGTTGCTTTTGAATAGGATTTACTTTCATTTTTCGTCCATGGAAAACTTGCTCTATTTATAGATTCTCCTTTCCTTCCACCGTTATCTTAAGAGTGATTTATAATGAACTTGCCTAACGGGATGTTCTGTTGTTGAATATACTGTCCTGATAAATTAACTCCCAACTTTTTTCTGAAGGTTTTATTGTAGCATTTCCGAATCTTGAAAACAATTCACCATTTAACGACACCAGGGAGCTTTATATCTTATGTAGTACTGAGTTGATTCAAATTTATATTTGCCTTTTTCATTACTTTCCCCTCTTGAATTCAAAATTTTTTTTTTTTAAGACATTTTTACTCTTTCACCCCCTCCCTTTTTTTGCGTGTAAAATAGTAGCAGTTTTACACTCATTGACGTCTGCAAGGGAAAAGAGGGTGCACTTGCAATCCGTTGGAATCTAATAAATTAAAAATTATATTTTGCTGTTAAATGCCATTAATTATTTTATGTTGCACTTGCGACCCTTTAGAATTCAATAAATTAGAAATTATATTTAGCTTTTAAATATTATTAATATTTTTGTGATAAATAAATAAAAATATTGCTAAAGATCAATCTTATTGAATCTACTTCGGTTTATGAACTAAGCACGTAAGTGATATTTTTTTAATTTAATGCTTTATTAATTCTTGTCAAGCCAGTCTTGACACATACTTCTGAAGCTTGGACAATGACAAAACTGGAAGAAAATTGTATCGCAATATTTGAGAGAAAGATTTTGCGAAGTATACTTGGTGGTGTTAATGAAAACAATAACTGGAGAAGGAGATTTATAAACAACCCGATATTATTAAATACATAAAAATGAATTGGATGGCTCACGTGATTCGAATGAGTGATGACAATACAATAAAAAAGATACTGCTTTTTAGACCCACTAGAACAAGAAAGCGGAGAAGGCCGCGGTTGAGATGGGCTGACTCGGTGGAGTCTGATTTTCTTGCAATTAATAAAAAGAATTGGAGATCACAGATAAATCAGAAGTAGTTAGGGATAAATCTTCAGAGGAAGACGTTGGGCTGTCGGGCCAACTATGATGATAATTACTATTTAGTCTTTGATTGATGGAATATGTAGGAAAAAAAAAACTTTCATTCAATTTTAGAATTCTTTTTTGTGTGTGTGCATCATACTATATTGAATTTAAGGGATTTAAATGGAGCATAACTTATAATTATCTTATGTTTTACATATTTAAATTTTGGTCGAACTTTGTTGATTTTAAATAAGATATTGATATTTCTTATAAAAAATTTCTGCATAAATTTAAAAAATGAAACATATGCATGTTTTTTTTAAACATGAATATTTTCTTTTATTTCATTAACCTTGAGAAAATTTCTTCACGCCCCCTCGTTTAAATAGATAATTGCTTTGGAAATGTGTTCGAAAAAATAAATAAAAATTTAAAAACTTTTTTTCACATGTGTTACAAGTTTACATTTAAACATCCTTTAACAGGAAACAAGAGGATCTATTGTTGCGATAGTTTATATATTAAAAAAATGCAATTAATCCAAATTGGATTGATCGACCCTCAACAAAAAAAATTTCGAAATCTAATTCTTCCTTTAAGATGCTAAAGGAGAAACTGATCCAAACGTTTAGAATTCTATTCACTAATTTTGTGTGACACATTTATTTAATAACTTTCTCCAAGGTCAAATTTCTGTCAAAAAGGAGGCTTCCCCGGAACTGGGTCATCACGTATGTGGCTCCAAGCCTAGAGAAAGTAAGTAGGCGTTTTCATCGTACCCGTAAGGGTTGTTGACATACCCATACAAACAACAACATTTCGTGTTACGCCAGAAAACGAAGACAATATTTCATAACACGGGATAACAGTTTTCCTTTACCAATTATATAATTAGTTGAAAGTGAATTGATACTATAATGTATAATCAGAGCTGTAAGTCCTGAAAAAAAAAAAGTTAAAGATGATGATAAATTTATGATTAAGTTATGTGAGAATTGGTAAGGTATCTTTTTCATTTTTTAAAAAAAAATTATTTAAAAGATTTTGTACTTAAATATCTATAGAAAATTGAGTAATAAAAAATTGTACTTTCATGCAGGAGTATTTCATAATTTAAATTTTCCAAATGGCATCACGATATTTAATAATTATTTACAAGATTGACAGAGGAGAAACTAAATTCTATAGTGAGTTAGGCGTTTTTTAACAATTTCAATCAGTTTACAACTTTTACAATGATTGTTAGAAACAAAGTTGAATAATTTTTAGACATAATAGAATTTAGTGAAAAATTGTTTTCATAATTTCAAGTCAAGTCTTTTTTTTAAAAAAATATACGTTTTTTACTGTTTCAAAACTTATTGCTTAACTGATACTATAATATAAAATCAGAGCTGTAGGGCTTCTTAAAAAATTAAAGATCATGATAAAATTATGATTAAGTTCTGTGAGAATTGGTAAGGTATCTTTTTCATTTTTTAAAAAAAATTAGTTTTCAAGATTTTGTATTTAAATATATATAGAAAAATGGAGTTATAAAAGAATTGTATCGTACCATCTTTTTCATGCCGGATTTCATAATTTAACTTTTCCAGATAACTTTGATATTTAGTATTTATTTACAAAATTGAAAAAGTGACTCTCGGGCTTTAATGAGTTGAGCGTTTTTTTTTTTTAATTACTTATAACAACTTTTACAATGATTGTTAGAAACAAAATTGAATCATTATTAGACACAACTTAGTGAAAAATAGCTTTCGTGGTTTAAAATCGGTTTTTTTCTTTAAAAAAAAAATAAGTAAAAAATATATTTTTTTATTGCCTTAAAACTCATTGCTCTAATGACACTCGTATAAGATTTAATCAGAGCTGTAGGTCATGTAAAAAAGTAAAAGATCATGATAAAATGATTAGGTTTTGAAGAAATTGGTAAGCTATATTTTTATTTTTAAAAAATATTATTTACAAGATTTTGTATTTAAATGTATAGAGAAAAATGGAATTATAAAAATTTGCATTTGAACATTTGTTTATTTTGTTAAAACTTCTTCGCCAAAACTTGTATAATTTAGTTAAGATGATAAGTAAAATATAGATCATTGTTAGTAAAAAGTCGTTTAGTTTTATTGTTGCTCATAAACATTTTTAATCGAAGAAGCATATTGAGTATAAACAACTAGAATTCTAAAAAACGATATAAATTGATAATATAAAAGTATAACGAAATCGATTAGCTTAAGTTGAAAAATTTGCTGTGGAGAAAAATTCTTTGTTCTGTGGTTAGAGATTTTTACAGTCCTAGTGCAGAACAGATTTTTACAGAAATTGTTGCAAAATATTTAGTCAGTGTTTTAATTTCTAAAGTACATAGCTATGAATTTTAACTAAAAAATAAATGAACTACATATTATAAAGTTATTAAATTCTATAAATGAAATTCACAAAAAGACATTTGTGGACAATTGAAAGTGCATACGAAGTTTTAACATTTGTGAAATAAAAACCATGTATATATATATTTTAAATCAAAACGCTGGATTGAAAATTTTTGTTCCGCTTTGTTTTATTATGATCTTTAAGTGGTTCCCGATAATCTAATGATATTGATAAAAAATTGATCTAGAATTACAAAAATTAGTATTATAAAAATTTGATATGTAGTCATTTTTTCTACTACTACTCTTTAGATATGATTGTTACTAGTACGTGTTACTTAAGATCTAGTCCTAATACGTGAAAATCCGATCATTTGATCCAAAGTTATTCAGGATGTTCATTTTTTTAATTATGCGATCTGTACATTTATTTAGAATTGAAGAAAAATAAATTTACTTACCGTTAAACTTACTTTGGTCCAGCACAAGAAAGAATTTGTTAACTTTTGTACTGAACAAACAAATATTTAGTTTGAGAGTATTTTAATAGTTTTGGAAAAATTAAACATTTTGCCATTGGCAACACTGGAGTTTTTGTAAATGTTTATTTTGATGATTGAACTGCTTACCTTCGAACTTTCCTAAATAAACGAATCCAGTCACATGATTAAAATAAGAAGGGGGGAAAACCCGAAGTTTTACTCATGTTAATCTAAATATTTGTTTTTTTTTTTTATATTTAAATATGTAAAAAAAGTTTTGAATTTTGCTAATTTGCAATGTCATTTCAATAGCAAAAGATGACTATAGTCAAACGCATGAATTGTATTCAATTTCTGCTAAAATAAGTGAGTCTTCCAAAGAAAACCCGAAAAGGAGTCAAAACTTTAATAATAATAATAAAAAACGTAAAAAGGGAAATTTAAAAAAAATATATATATATATATTTTTTTTGCAGTTTACTTCCTTTACTTTGTTAGCTAGTTATAAAACTCAGTTTGGACGTGGTTAGTCCATTCATTCTTTTCATATGAAAGTGAAAATATGAAGAAGTGACTCGAATTAGCCGCCCTTACTAACGGTATCTTTCTATTAAAAAAAAAAGTTACTTTCATTGAGCGTGATTCTCACTGTCATAAGGTCAATTATTAGATGAAATAATGTGAACTTCTTTACATTTTTTGAGAAATGTTTATGAACTTACTGATATCTGAATTATTGATGTGGTTATACTTATTGAGTTACATCCAAGTTCAACATTTTATTTGTCAAAAATGAGTTTATAAAGTCGTTACACATTATACTTCGAATTATTTCGTCGCCTATAGCATATCTAATATTTTAATTTAAAGAAAGAGTGGAGCTTATCTTTTTTCGCATATTTTGTGTTGTCTCTCTTGCTGCATTTTTACGTTGGTATGTTCTTGTGTAAATTATGTTCTCTTTTTTAACCACTATATTTTCACCTAATATGCCAAATAGAAATTACCCCATATGCCTAGGTATAACACGGTGAACATATAACATGGTGGTTGTTTTATTAAGGCATTGCATAATTAAATATTATCTATATTTATTTATCCATTGATATATAATACTTAATGATCAAATTTAAATATTAAAATTTAAGATCAAGACTGACTGGCCGAAAAATTAATCAGTAATCAGCACGTGTATAAAATTGAGAATAAAAGATAAATTTAAAACTCAAGCATAGAAACTGTAAAATGAGAATAAAGCTGCAATCAAATACTACTCTTAAATTTTATGCTATAAAATCATTTATAGTGATGGTAACACGTGCTGCGAAATAAATTAAGATCATAGGGTTAGTACAAAACATGTGAAACGCTCAATTCTCTAGAATAAAAAAAAGATTTTTAGAATAAGATCAAATCAAATAACTAATCAGAACAGAAACATCAAGGAGAATAGAATCAGAATATACTTACAAAAACATTTTTATTTTCTTGGCTATAATAGACAAGTACTTTAAGTACTGAAATTTTACATCAATTTTATGATTTCAAAACACCAAAATAATTTGCCATCGTATATCCATACTGGCAATGAAATATTAGATTGCTAAAACAGCAAAGAATTTAGAAAAAAATATTGAGATGAGAAGAGATTCTTCCCACACTCTAAAAAAATTTACTCCCTAATACTGGAGCTGCACACTCTCTCACTTTTTTTTTTGCTAAGGGGCCGAAGCCCCCTCGCCTCACGAAGACCAACTACCAACTCCTTTCTTGTTTCAAAGCTCGCGGCAAGGATGAAAATCAGACTGATGCCAACATAAACGAAAAGTTTTTCTATTTTGTCTTCGGCTTATCAGCCTTACACTTAATCGCCTCATCTTTAGCGGAATTCAAAGAGTCTCATTCCTTCATCTGATTGGCTCCGCTGCCGTTCCATTGCCCAATAAGAGATGAGTGCATCCCGAAAGATTTGCTTTCTTCAGACACTGCTTTCCATGTTGTTTTGTTTACAAACTGAAACTAGAATGTCTTTGAAATATGTGAGAAAAGATTTGTGAGTTCTTGTGCAAAAGTGTGATAATATTATTAGCAACAGTTATTACACTAAATGTTAAATTCCTATTTAACACTAGGTAACTCCGACTCAATTTAATAACTGAACAAAACAAGCACATTTTTGCTTAGTTTAAAAGTAATAAAATTGTATATGAATACTTAATCTCTCAGACAGTTTTTTTTCCAACCCATTTTAGACCAAGCATTGAAATTTTATAAAATGTGGTGTTAATTTCATTGAAATATGCTTCGACACAAAGAGGTTTCGTGCATGAAAAATATTTTATTTAAGAAATAAAATGCTACGAATACAGACCATGGCCAAATTAACGGACAAATTATTTAGTTGACCACTAGTTTTTTTATGCCATTTGTTTTATTTTATTTACGAAACTTGCAACTTTAATCCATCATAAAATATGTGATTAATCTCAAATGGAATAATTATACTTTTTCAAAAAGTCAAATATGTCTAGAACCATTCCAAGTTTTCTTTTCTTTCTTTTTTTTTAAGCGCAGTTGGAAAATTTCTCAACAGAAAGTGTTTACTCCAATAGAGTTACTGATATTTTACAGATGTCTTCAGAATCCTTGAAAATAGCATAAAAATAAAATTAATAAAGAATATACATCACAGTGTTAATAAAAAAAATATCTATTGAAATGGGTTAGGAAACATGATACATGAAGAACGTAAATCTGGATTCACCAATTATTTGTAAAGTGGCTCAGAGAATAGTTGTTTACTTATTATTACCGAATTACTTGAACATCCAAAAGCACTTCAAATTTCAAAGCATCTATTATCAGATTTAAATATTAAAACGAAAATAGAAGCATAAATAAACCTTGTAACGTTAACAGCGTATTAATCATATTCAAGTGAATCCCCAAAATGACACACTGTTTATACACGTGATCGGCAAAGCCCAATCAAAATCGAAAGCGGCATGAAAGTGACGGGAACGCAGGTAGTAGTGCATAAAAACCCACAGTTTTTGAAAGATCAGGAAAAAATACCCTGGAGTTTTGCTGATTAAATCTGAAATTTTGAAGGTAAACTAAGCAGGCCTATTTCCAGTAGAAATTGAAAAGGAAGTTTTTGAGCAGCTTGTAATACTTAATTTCATTACAACGATTTTCTTTGCACTTTTTGTTCTGAAAACATACCTTCAATAATCTTGCAATATTTCATTAAAGGTCAAGTTTGATATTTTCTACTCTGTAAATTTATTACATTAATTACTAATTATAATCACTATAAAATGATACATTTTTCTCAAAATATATATGTTATCAGCAAAAAATGTATGGATGGTTGACTGAATGTAAACAATAACAATCTCCCTAATGCCGGAGGAAATTTAGAAAACTTCTGTTGTATCCCTCCGCTTGTGTTATGCTTACGAGGAGATGTGTGAACTAGCTTAATATTCTAGGAAGTTTTGTTAATGTGATTTATGTTTAAATTTACTCGTAATTTTACCATTCATAAGAGTTTCCTTTCATTTATAAATTCTGACAGGTTGTGAGCCTAAAACAAATAGAAGAAAATTAATATCACAACATGAATAAAGTGTAAGGTTCGCCATGTTTTGAGTGTTTTACTTTATTTGCTATACTTGTGTAAAATATCACTGTTAGTATGAGTTTTCCAAATTCATATGTTGTTTGTTTCGTTGAAATTTAAATTGAAAGAATGCGTTATATTGTAAGCACTACAAGTATAAACAATATTTGATGGCGCCCTCTTACAAGCTTAAGAGTAAAAATCAATCGGACGAAGTAACCCAGAAATCTTACGACGAGTTTTTACCCCTAGCACCATCTGTGCTAAGCTTTACACGGTCAGTCAGCCATATTATCATTATTATAAAAAAAAAAATAAAAAATAAAAAACATTGCTACCGCACGAAATTTAAAAAGACATAAAGTATAATTTTATTTTTCAAAATATACTTTCGTAAAGAGTAAGCAAAAAGTCTAAAAAAATCTATTTAACTTATTGGCCACAAAGCTTCAGTTACTTACGCTGAAAATGCATTAATTTGAATGCCAAGTTAAACTGTTGAGAATTAAAAAAAAAAAAAAACAGTAATTTTCCAAATTTCTTTCCCAAAAACCCAGTTCATTCTAAGGAATAAACAATTTTTTCTTTTCCATCTACAAGAACTCTACATGTAGTTGATATTTGATTTTTCACATGTACTTGCTTTTTGCACTAATTGAGCAATTATATTGTTTACAGTGAAAAATGCATTAAAATTTTTTAAAAAATGTTGCATCTATCCCCTAAATTTTAATATGCCAGAAAAAATTTATTACCAATAATTATAAAGTATTAAATCTATTTAATAAAGGCGTTTCTAAGAAAGTAAATGTTCTGGCAGGCTAAATGTATGAACCAAATGGAAATCTCGGAAAAACAAGGTACACACTCTTCTCCCCTCCCCTCGGTCAAACGGAATAAACATATTTTAAATGGATTTTTAATAGTGTCTTTTATAATTTTGGTTAATTTACAAGTAGCTGAAAATTTCAATTTATACGCAATTAAATTAAATAATTTAAGTTAAAGGGTATGTAATGGTCGAAGTAGGAAATCGAAACTTATTTCAAACAAAAGACAAAATAAAATTAAAAGTTTCAATAGAATTAAATATTAGGCTGAATATTTTCCATCATCACAAGAAATGAAAATAAATATTATGAAAGTGAAAAAGGAAATCGTAATATATAGTTTGAATAAATACTATACTTTTAATTTTTTAACGTACTGAAATTAAATGTATTTAATCAATTTATTACTAAATTAAGATTTTTTCGTTACTAAATTAACGTCTAACAAGGAAATTGTTCAGTTATGTTAAATATTTAATAAGATTTACAATTATACTACACTTTGCAGAGGAACTTAGTTTGTATTATTTTTTGTGCTTAATTTTAAGTTTTGACATTTTTATTTGCTTCAAAATTGCCAAAAATAGAGCGTATAAGTAACGCATTTCAGATTTTATTGGTTTAAACAACAAATAAATTGGCTGTTTTAGAAGACCTCATTGGAAGTTAATACTCAAAATTCATAATGAAACAAATTCATTTCTTAATTAGCAATTTAATTTTAGCGAATCTTTTATGCATTCAAATAGCTAAAATAGACCGTATCCCAAGGATTTTTTTCTATTATCTGTTTGAAATAAATATGAAACTTGCCATGTTGTATTTTCCTTTTGGTATGAAATAGCCCGTGCATTCTATCGGCTAATCATTGGCTGTTCTAGAGGACCAAAGTAGAAGTAGTAGTAGTACTTCATTCACAACGCTGCACCATTACAGCTGCACTATGAGGAGTTATTGATGAGGATCTTTTAAACATATCTGAGGAGATTCTGAAGATATACCATCACAATTTTGCAGAGGGGATGGTTCCCCCGTTTTGGTACCCCTACGATCTGTGCGCGATGTTTAGCACTTTATAGTAGAACAGTTTAACAAGAACCTATACCGCGCATCCTCGGTTCCTTTGCAGACTTATCAAAGTGATCGCCCACCCGCACACTGATTGCTGCCAGTCGAAAATTATAATGAAATTATGATGCCAATTGAAAAATTATAATGAAACAAATTTACTTCTTATTTAGCAATTTAATTTTCGCAAATCTTTTATGCATAAAAATAGCTAAAATAGACCGTCACAAATTATGTCAGAATTTTTCCTATTATTTGTTCGAAATACGTAGACATGCGTCAGAGGAAAGAAAAAAAAGACCCTGGTTGTACTTTCCATAAGGTATAAAAAAAATTGCCGGTGCATTCTATAGGCTTAAACAATACTGAATTGACTGCTTTAGAGGACTACAGTAGAAGTTAACTGGAAAATTTTCATGTAACGGAAACACGTTTTCCTATTGTTTCTCAAGGAAGACACAAAAGAATGACCTACTTTTAAAAGTGAAATTACGACATTTTTGTTAATAATTTATAATTGTCATTTCATGTACCATTAATAGATAAGGCAATATCATGATAACTTTTTTCCTTTTAAAAGCAATTTAAAAATCGTAAGGAATCTTCAGCAAAATGTATTATAGTGTGAAACTTTAAAAACCTTTTTAGTGATTTAGAAACTAGGTTACTGGAAGAATAAAAACGCTGAAAAATTATTAACAAATAAAACCCAAATCGTATTCCGTCTAAGATGGTATGTATTAACATCAAGTTAAATAATTTCTAGCCCAGCCGACTTGTGGGGACTATTAAAAAGACCTTTAATTAATTTCTAATTTTTTGCATTTTCTGCGAGTTTATGGTGTGTTAAAATAGTTTTCTGAAATACGAACTTCTGGAGAAGTAAAAGCGACAAATGCAATTTCGTAAACTACATCACATCCAAATTTGCAAACTTCTCACATCCTTCAGGAAACTAATCCTAGAAATCAAAAAAGTTTATTTCCGATTTCCATTTTCTTTTATAAGATCCTAAGTCTATTTCCTTAACAAAATATGTCCACAGACGCGATGAAACCACATTTTTTCTATTTTTAAAACTCTTATGAATTAAGACGACGCTCTAAAAATTTGTAAACAACTTTTTAACACTATTAAATCTATGAATTTGTTGATTTATTTAATAATCTCCTGTAATTATTTTAAACCTGTTAGTTCCATATGTGTTGATCTTTACGAATCACTAAAAAATTCTCAAAGCTTTAAAGTAATTATAGTAAAACACAAAGTATACATTTGTCTTTGTAGTTCTAAACAAAAAGCCTCCTTGAGAAGAGATTTATGAACTGTAACAATATACATATTACTACCATGTGGCAGAATTTATTGTTACTTCTGTTTCTATTCACAGATGTGACCTATTACTCTGGGTGGAGACATTTGATTTGAATTTAAAAGTACATTAAATTTTATTATGTAGTTTTTCGATTGAAGTACAGTTATTTTAAATACATTCATAGTCTGAAATGTTATTTTTTGAGATCTTTTTATATTTTTCTACTGATTGAAAGCTTGGAAATTTGTAAATCAGCAAGGATGGACAGTCTGAAGACAAGACTTATCATCCTTTGTGAACAAGTTTTGAAAGTTTCTGCTTAGTTTAAAGATTTTAAGCTTTTTAAAGTTTATAACCAATTTTAATATTTATTTATTATAAATATTAGATGAGAAAAGTTTCTGCGAATGACCTAAATATATACAAAAGGTTGCGTTTTGTTTGGTAAAGAGAGTCATATTTCAATTTTTAGTCTATGTTTTTTATCTTAATTACCATATCGCATTTTACTCAATTTATTTTATAAACCCGAAACTGTTCTCACAGCAGATTTTGTTAGCTTAAATTCGTACTTTAGTTAAAATTAAACGTATCAGCATAAAAAAGTTTTTTTATAATTTGAATAAGTATAAATTTTGAACATAGAAGAATACAGTGAAATTGTTTAACTGCGTACCTCTGTACATTTTGGGAAAAAATAATCGGAGAGAAAGTTAACAAATTATTGTTTACAGTGCTTATCAAAATAAGTCAGAATTATCAGAAAAACTGAAAGTTATGCCAAGAAAAAAAAAGTTTTATTGTACACAAGGTGCTATTTTATACATTACATTGCTTCATAAAATGAAAAAGATATTGCATTAATTATGAACTATCATCGAAATTATAAATAAATAAAAAAGTATGAAATAAGCTATTTCAAAAAGATATTAAATTATTTGAACTAGAGATTTTACTTAGAAACAAGAGACCAAATAGTCTATGCTTAAAAAAGCTCAGTAGTACAATAATTCTCCTCCCCCCCTTTTTTTTTTCGGATTGATTGAACAAACAATGGTTGAAAATATATGTCTATTTGATCATTTTTTAATAAAATGAAAGCGTTAGAGATGTTATTATGAGTGATGTTAACTAAAGAAAAATAAATAGACAGGACCTATTTTGCGTTTAACTTCATCAGTTAATGGTGTTAAAATTTTTGAAAGATCATATTCAAGAAAATATTAGAAGTGAAGATGACTGGTTTAAAATACCAAAGTTTAAAATACAATATTAATTTAAAAACTTACTTTCTTTTACATGTTGTGCTAAAACTAAACTGAAAGCTAAGTTCGTGAAAAGCAGGATCGGGATAGCCTGTCTGCTAGGGCGTTGGGCCCATGTTTGAGAGGACGTGGGTTCGATCCTCTCCAGCCGAAGACTCCCTGTGTGCAAAATAATGACTGACGCACGCTAATTCTGTCGGTGTCACAAAGTCCTTCAAGTTCCCAAAACAAATCAATACCTCTGGGGGTACTGGATCGTGCTCTAATTCAGGTCAAATTCCGATCTACGGATGTATGGATGGTGTGTGAATGCGTCTTTCCTGTAAAACGGATATGACGTATGTAATGATGTCTCCGAATTATCCTCAGAGATGTTTCCCAGGCAGTCGCCAATAGCCCAATGTGCAGCTCTAGTGCAACATAAATAAAAGTACCGTATCGTGAAAAGTAAATAAATTTTAAACTGCTTGTGTAAACTAACTATACAATTAAATGTATTTTCAACTTAAAGAACTTTTTTTTGTATGGGGGGGATCGATGTTAAATTGAGAAAAACAGTTTTGGGACAAGTGCGTCCTTGTATTACCAAAATGTGCGTATCTTCTCTCTCTCTCTCTCTTTTTTTTAAAAAAAAATAATAATAAATATTTCTATAATAAAGCTTTCATTCTTCTTTGAAAAATATCAATACAGAAAATTAAGTCAAAATTTTTTACCATTTTAATAAGAATAAAAATTGGTATCGTATGTATTAATTAAATACACTAGTACACTCTTCATTCTATATACTTTTTTATTCTTTTTTCTTCATTCTATAGAAGGTTTAAAATTGGAAAACAGCATATCCAAAGTCAGTTTTAAAAAACTGCTATTGAAAAACAAACAAACTCAGTACTAAATTAGATGTTATCTAGCCTTTGTTCATGTTAGCTATTTATTTCATTGATTTAATGCAAATAATTAATTGCTCTATAAAACAGTAACATTTTAATAAATTGATTCACAAAGTATCTTGGTGTATCAGAATTTACAAACATGTCGGCAAATTATAACTTCCAAAATAAGTTGCTGTATTCCAAATTATGTTGGTGAATCATAATTTCCAAGTTATGTTGGTGAATCATAATTTCTTAAATATGTCAGCGAATCATAATTTCCAAAATATGTTGCTGATTCATAATTTTCAAAATATGTCGGTGAATCATAATTTCTTAAATATCTTGGCAAATCATAATTTCTAAAAATATATTGACCGAAACCCATTTAAGAACAGAAGAAAATTGTGAAGACAAAGATTAACCATCTAGTTTAACATATTCGACAACGCGGAAATCTAATCTTCGAAAAATGTGCCAGTTTAGATAGATTCTGTAGCAATAGAGTTACAAAGAAAAAAAAAAAAACTTTTTTTTTTTCAAATGATTAAAATGACCTAATATTGTTAGGTAGTAAGAAGGCCACCACACCGCAAGCAATGGATGAAACTCTCTTCCTGTTTCTGATCAAGTTGTTAATGAAAAAAAAAAGTCATGTTTGTTTTGAATGTTGATGAATTATTTGCGTGAGAATTTTGAAGGTTATTAATTTTGTGTTGATAATACCTAATCGTATGTTAAAATATAGTGATATTGTTTGAAATTTTAACGAGTTACGAAAAAAAATTTAGACTGCAGAATTTTAAATACAACAACATAAACTGAAATGTAGAAGAACCGGGAAACAAAAAACACAGTAATAACTTCTAAACGTTAATTTTTCTAAACTTTCAACATCATCCTAACTTTTTTAAATTAAAGAAAAAGTGATAAAATCAATAAAAAGTCAAAATTATGCTCTAAAAATGAATTAATTTTTACTAGTATTGGATATTTTCTGTTACAAATGTTGAATCTGCCTAAAAAGATGGAAATCGCTGATATCTACCTCGCAACGATTAGCAAAATAACTTTATTGTATTCTTAATTGTTTTTATAAATTAAAATAGAAATAATACTTTTTCTTTAGTCATAAAATTTAATATCTATTTTTTTTGTTTGCTTATTTTTATTTATTCATTAATTTATATATTTTTGCAAAATATAAATTACGTATATTGTAAAATATGCATAAATATGTATATTGTAAAATACACATTACGAAAAACATACATTTAAGTAAGCAGTTCAAACACTGCTTAGAAGTATATAAAATTAAATGTTCTTTATTTTTTGTGATTAAATTTCTTGAAAACAAAAATGCTGTAGCTGAACTTGGAAATTGTAGCTACTAAACTGTTAAATTTCTTAAAAGCTTACACTAAGAAAAAAGTTATGATTAAAACTACAAGAATATCGTAAAATTTACCGTGTTTCTAGCTCTAACAGGGAACACCAAAAAGCTCGGTAATTTTTATCGAAGCTCTTAAATTATGATTTTGGTAAAAATAGCAATAAAATGTAAGATTTATAATATCTGATAAAATTCGGTAATTTTGTCATGATGCCTTAGAGAATGGCATTACAAATATTTATTCCATTAAATTTAATTTTCAGTTTTGTATTTTTTATTAAATTTGTGGTTGTAAGAACTGTAAGTTAAAAAATCAGAATTCCCGGTAAACTGTTATCGTATGAACAGAAAAATTACCAAATGAATAGTTTAAATACCATATATTTTCGTTTTATTAACCAGACTTATGGTTTTTTACTAGAAATGTCATGTATACTGTCATACAGTACAGTACTCATACAGTACAGTACAAATGTCATACTGTCATACAGTACCGTAGTTTTACCAGAATTTTTTTCTCCGTGCATAAACCATAGCTCTCAGAAACTGTTTTATTTGTGTTAAAACAAAATCAATATTATTAACAATAATATGAGGAACCATTGTTTCTCTTTAATAACAAGTCAGTTTCAAAATATTCCTCTTTGAAAGCTATAAATATCGGTTCAAACTAATAAGCCTATTTTTCTTATAATTTACAAATTTTATCTTTAACTCTATTGAAAATATTTTATCAGGGTAAACAGTTATTAAAAACTTTATAGATATGCAATTTGTAGTTAATATTTTTTTAAACTGGATTCAAATTAGGACTCAGAATACTAATTAAAATTTGAATGAAAAGGAACGAAGCTAATGAGCACATCTTGCGCATTTTTTAAACTGTCAAATTTGTGTAATTTGATTTTAAAAGAAAATAAGTTCACACCAAGAAAACAGCAATTTTTAGTTATTGAAATTTTATTGACGAGAATTTTTTAGTTAATTTTTTTTTTTTCTTCCAATAAGGATGGGAAATTTTGAATGAGCCAAAGCAAAACCTGAATGAAAGTAAAATAGTGAAAACATTTTTTGCTTTGTAGTAAATTAGAATCTCAAGCACTGATTGGAAAACTGTTAAAGTAAAACATGTTTTCTCACGTTATAAGCAACAACAGTTTAGGAAAAAATTACCGACCGACGAGTAATTTTTGGTTAAAATTTTCAAACTGACTTATTTTTAGTTAAATGAAACAACAGATGACTAAACGAAAATTAAATGAAAACAGTGGGAAATAATGAAAGCGGCTTCCGCTTAGTAACAAATTAGAATCACAATTCCAAACTATAAGTTATTTCATTAAGATGAAATATATTTTTTTTCATTGTAAAAGCATTAATTTTTAAATCTTGGAAGATTTATCTACGAATAATTTTAAGACAAAATTTTGAAATAGTTTTGTTTTCTGTTAAACAATCAGAATATTTAACAAAATTTAAATACTGGACGGATTAAATTATAAAAGAGTCTTCTGCTTTGCGCCTTCAAAAATTCATTTTCATCTTGCAATAAAAACCAAAATCTCATTCACAAATTAAAAGTAAATTTCTTTCTGAATATGCTGGCTCAACAATTTATAGTTTTTGAAAAATTAGTCAACTAGTAATATCTTGGCTAAAATTTTTAAAAACTGCTTTACTTTTAGTTTAAGAAAGAGTCAAAATGCGAAACAAAGCGTGAATAAAAGAAGGCTAAAATTATAAAAGTGTCATCTGCTTTGTAATAAAAAACTGAATTCGCATTAATGAATTAACAATAAAATATTTTCTCAGTATGCTCGCTCAATACCTTTTAGATTTTGAAAAACTTATCTACGAGCAATTGTTTGGCAAAAGATTTTAAAAACTGCTTTGTTTCGATTTAAATTATCAAAATGCGAAACAAAACTTGAATGAAAGACGAGTAAAATTTTTAAAGTGTCTTCTGCTTTGTTATTAACTTTAGAATCTCATTCACGAATTAAAAAGAAATTATTTTCTTACGCTCACTCAGCATTATATAGTTTTTGAAAAAATTTTCAACGGCAACTATTTCGGCAAAAATTTTTAAAATTTGCTTTGAGTTGAAGCATCAAAATGCGAATCAATACTTGAATGATTGATGGATAAAATTATAAAAGCTTCTGTTTCGTAACAATATTTAAAATCTCATTCGCAAATTAAAAGTAAATTTTTTCTCAATATGCTGGCTCAATAATTTATAGTTTTTGAAAAATTTATCAACGAGCAATATTTTAGCTAAAAATTTTAGAAACTGCTTTATTTTGAATTTAAGAAAGAGTCAAAAGGCGAAGCAAAACTTGAATGAAAGATGGCTGAAATTGTAAGAGCGTCGTCTGCATTGTAATAAAAAACTAAAATCTCATTAGCGAATTAACAATAAAATATTTTCTCAGTATGCTCGCTCAATACCTTTTAGATTTTGAAAAATTTATCAACGAGCAATTGTTTGGCTAAAGATTTTAAAAACTGCTTTGTTTTTATTTAAATTATCAAAATACGAAACAAAACTTGAATGAAAGGGAGAGTAGTGAAAGCATTTTCTTCTTTGTTATAGTAAACTTTAAAATCTCATTCACGAACTAAAAGGAAATAATTTTCTGACACTCGCTCAACAATATCGCTCAACGTTTTCAAAAAAATTTCAACTACAACTTTTTGGCAAAAATTTTTAAAAACTGCTTTGAGTTGAAATATCAAAATACGAAGCAAAACTTGAATGAAAGACGGCTAAAATTGTAAGAGCGTCGTCTGCTTTGTAATAAAAAACTAAAATCTCATAAACGAATTAACAATAAAATATTTTCTCAGTGTGCTCGCTCAACAATTTATAGTTGTTGAAAAATCTATCCACGAGCGATTTTTTGGCTAAAATTTATAAAAACTGCCTTAATTTGAGTTAAAGTATCAAAATGCGAAACAAAACTTGAATGAAAGAAGGGAGAGTAGTGAAAGCGTCTTCCGCTTTGTTTGGATACTCACTTCCGGTCCTGTTGACATAAATACGTTTTCCTGGTTCACTTTTTTTCTTTCTTCGAGCGAAACAACATCTTTAATTACAGCTAATCTATTAAATTTCCGATATTTTTCAGCTCTGCAGTGCTTCCTACTCGAATGACCCACAAATCTTGCGTGACGTAATCTTCTCTTCTCAATTCACTTTCATCTTTGTTTTCTTTTTCTGATGGTCACTCTTTTTGTTTTTCTTGGAATTGTGTGCACGAGATTAACGAAAAACTAACTTCTAACTCGGAAGCTTCTTATGATAGCCTTTTAATTAGAAACTATATCAATGGTTTCGTCTGATAAAGTTCAACGTGTTTGTTGGAAGTAGTTTATCGTGCCCAGATGTGTTTTCTTCCAATTTTGTTATACTGAAAATAACATTTTAACTTTTTACTCAAACTGTTACAGTGATAAGTACCGTTAAGGATGAAGGTGCCACAATGGATTTTATAATTTTTTTTCGGTAAGATTATGGAAAAATAAGTTTCATTCATATAAGTTTGTAGTCGTGATTATATATTTTAGAACCACATTACATTAAAGTGATTGTTTTTCAGTTTATTTTCAAGATATGTTTTTAATTTTTAAAAATATTTTAAGACTTTGTTTTCTTAATATTTCTAAAATTAACTTTTGAATATTCTTTTTTAAATTAAACGTCATAAAAATGGTAAAGATATAATTTTTGTTGATCAAAGAAAGAAAATACTATGCATTTAAAATTACCAAATCTAAAGGTTTTTAATGATTTTTTATTTTGATGATTTACGCTGTTATTATTATTATTATTTTTTTTTTTTTACCCTTGAACTTTTCTTCTTTAGTTACATAAAGTCCTTTTGTGCATTTTAAATGTTTTGTTATTGTTATGAAACTTCCCTAAATGTACCGTGTAATCTTCAGTTTTTAAAGTAACCTTGGCACGCATTGTTTTTTTATTTGTGATTGCGGGTCTGTCACGTGGATATGTGTGTGTTATTTCATTTTGTGTTTCTATTTCGGATTGTGGGTATCGCACGCAAATGTGTGATTGTTATTGAGGATTATTTAACACCTCGAAACCTTGAAAATCATCAATTTTCACAACTTTAAATGATCAAGTAGACTTCCGAATGATATCAGAATTGATGGATGAACTGCAAAAAGTAGTAAATGGGAAAAAATGTGTAAGTTTTATGATAATTTAAAAACAACATCATATGCATAGCTGCCAACTCTTCCTGTTTTCCCTGAAAATTTAATTTTCATATTTAAAGTGGTAGCGAAACTCCTGTTATTCCATTAAACTTTTTGAATTATAATAATTATAAACGAGTTTTACCACCACTATATATAAATATTTACTACATATATATCGAAAAATAATAATCTTTATGATAGAAAATTTCAACTTGGTCAAAATATAAATATATTTTTGAGTAAAATTGTTTTTCGGTAATTGTTTTACTACCACATCAAAAATTTAATCTCCTCAGAAAGTCGTCATGATTTTTAACAAGGAAGCTTTACTATAAACAAAAGCATTCTGCAGCATAATAAAAGCAAATTTTTAACATGGTTGTCATGGACATCGATTCATTTTCAGTACAATATGTAATACTCCAATAACTAATCTAATACAGCGACGCTTTTATTTTCGACTTATTTCTAAAGATATAGTTCGGTCAAATAGCACTGTATCATCAAATATTTGTTAAGACCAAAAACGAAGACTAAAATCAAACATTTAACCTAAAATACAAGATGGGTTATTTTCCCCGTATCCTATAAAAAAATTATATAAATATCAATTTCCTATTCATTAAGGCACTTAAATTATTTTAGAGTAACTTTTAATTCATTTTATTCAATAAGGCGAATTTTATGAAACGTGATTGAAAATTTTAAATTTTAATGAATTTAAATATTTTTTAATCCTAGTAAAGCTTTACAAAAATATTCTGTAGTAGTTTTGAGAAAAATTTTAAGCATATTTAAAAAAAAAATAAACAAATAAAACTCTGTAACTAAATTCATAAAATTTAAGGAATATAAATAATGGAACAAAATGATTTTCAAAATATTAACAAGTGACTTAATATGGAATTGGTATCCAAATAATTCTCCTTTGGTTAACTTAAAGAAGAATCTGGATACTATTAAAAGATTGCTACACCCGTTTATTGTTTAAAGTGATGTACTAATATTGCTGACTTCACTTCAAGAAAAAGATGGAAGTCTGATGGGGGCAAAATCGGGGCTGTAGTCCAGGGGAGTCAATCTTTTCCATCCTTGGCTAGGCAAAAAATACGTTCTTTTGCGCCATTTTGCTGCATAGGATGTTGCATTATTGGTCAAGAACAAAATTTCTTAACTATAAAGCTCTGATTTCTCGCATAGAATAACGAACATTAGTCGTGCTACATTGATGGTTCCTGATGCAAAAAATTCAATCACTATTTACTCGTTCTATTGCTTCGATTTTGCCCCCTTAGGTTTTATATATTTATAAAATAAATAAAAATGTGCAGTAGGCAGTTGAGAGCATTCTTAATTGCTGCGTATCAATTTTTGTAAATTAAAATCTTGAAATTTTAGGTAATAGCAAATTTATAAATCTTGTAGATGCTTATGTGAGAAACTATGTTTCCTTATGCCGTTGTATATTTCAGTTACTAAGGAAGTCTTCCTTATGAAAAAAACTAACGAAACGTTTTTCGAAACATATGTCCCTCGTAAATATAACATTTGTTATCATGGCTGTAATGAATGATTGTACTTTAGTTAAGAAAAAACTTTTTTTTTTTTTTTTTTTTTGCAAAATGGGTGATGTCTAAAGAAGAGGCTTTTTATGAAATTACATGGCGCAAGAAGATAAATTTAGCTTAACTTAATTTCAAACCTAAATTATTTGTAAGTGCAAGGTGCAAAAGAAGTGAGGAAACAGTTAAATATCTCGATAAATATACATCGGATAGAATAAGTGTCACGTTCAGTGTTTTTTAAAAGCTATCCAATAATACCTAACTCGATCGTTCACGTCCTCCCCTTGGAGGCGAGGTGGAGGGCAACTTTGAAATCCTAATGTGAACCCCTATTTTTTTATTGCAGATTTGAATTCTTCGGAAAAAGTAACCCTTTTTGAGTTCTAGGTTTATGCATTTTGCTTCACAAATGGTGCTGTAACCGAAAAAATTAAATTTGGTACAAACTGCTTAGAATTGTAAATCTCGAGGCCCATCAGATTAAGAATACAAAAATTAACACGTTTAAAAAAATTTTTTTTATTATTTTATTTTTTCGAAAAAACTACCGAAAAATTCAATTTTTATTTATTTAATTCATAATTTTCCCCCCTATCTGATAGGTCATGATATACCTCCAATTTAAACAGTTTGTACCCTATTTTGATTTTCCTGGTTACAGCGCCATCTGTGAGTAAATTTCATAAACCTATAACTCAAACAGGGTTATTTTTACAGAAGAATTTGAATCTAATCTGCATAATAAAAGACGGGGGTTCATATTTAAGATTTTAAATTGCCCCCCGCCCAATCCCCAGGTGAATATAAAGTTCAGTGTCATTGGATAGCTTTTAAAAAATATTGAATGCGCCTAATTTCCCTTTTTCGATCTAATGTATATTTCTAGGAAGATTTTACCACTTCCAAACTTTTTTCACACCTTGTATATTTTCTTCCATAGTAAATATTTGTGATAATCACAATTGTGTTTTGAGACTTTATTTTTTGAAGAAATGGTTTTAAAAAAGGATATTTTATCAGAAACTTTCTATTTTTTTTAAAAAAATTGAATAAATAAAATATGAAAACATCTCGAAAATGCAGTTTGTCCTTATTTCAAAACAAGTCCTTGAGTTTTTCACTTAGGGTAAATATTTAAAATTTATGGTTGTTTAAATTTGAAGTAAAGTTTTTCTATTGTTACTTGTAGTAATAAGATATTATTTAGACCCATTAGAAAATTCATTTGCTGAGTAAGAGCACACCCCAGTATTGAAAAGAATTATTGAACTCTAGAAAAGTGCTTTAAAACTTAATAGTGCAGCACTAACTGAAATGTTTGGAGTTATTGATTATTTTTTATACTCAACTTAAATAACAACCTGTGTATTTTTGTGACGCAAAAACATTTTTTCCCTAAATAATTGATGTGTAAAATATATATGTACTTGATTTTACAGATAAGCTGTCTGCAACGTCGTTCCACTCCAGTACAGCCCTGTCAATATACCTAACAAAAATGAAAGTACATGCTGATATATCAATCAGTCAGTATCTATCTCTATATTTATTATTTAAAATTTATATGCACTGATAAATCATAACAACCCAAAGATTGAGTTTAGAGCACTGTAGTCTGAAACAACCCTTTCATTTTTTGAACGGGTACAGTTATGGTTATAATAGTGATTTATTCAGAGGAAAGCTGCAGAGTTAGATATTTTATCTTGAAAACGAATTGTACATTTCTGTTCGCAATTGTGTGTCAGAATTTTGTGTTTCGCAATAAGTGTCAGAACAGTCTAGAAAGAAAAAAAAAAATATTTATCAAAACTTAACCCTTATTTTGCGTAAAAAAAAAGAAAAAAGAAAAAGAAATTAGTTACCCAGAATAACTTTTGAAGTAATGATCGGATTTTCACTCACTAAAACTCGACTTTAATGATTCAAGGGGTTGAAATCAGACATAAAAGCGTATCTTTTCTGATTATTTTTTGCATGGAATCTATGGATAAACAAATTTTATAACTGTGTGCAAAAAATTTTCAATAACACAAAAAGTAAAATTAATGTTAAGGGGTCCAAGTTTTGGACCGCTCTCCTGACTTAACTATGAGGACTAGATTTCCAAGATTGCGGCTACCCCCTACATTTTGAGGGTAAGCAATCCAAATACACCTAAAAAAAAGTGTGTTTATTCAGAGAAAGTATATTTTTTTGTCTGATTTCGGAACTTAAAGTATCGTCTACATTAATTAATAAGCATATTTGAGGTCATCCCCGTGAACTATTAAGTTTGATTCCTGGTAAGTAAAAATCCGGTCATTTGATCAAAAGTTATTCAATGTGATTTTTTTTCTCTTTTTTGCGCACTTTGCCTTTATTAGTGCCCTTTAGAAAGTGTCAGAAGATACATTGTTGTTGTAACTGTTTTTTATCCATTTCGTCAAGTCATAAAGAAATATATCGTGAACAAACAAATTCACGTTTTCAGCATTCTTTTCATTATGCCAACAAAGTATAGTACGCAAAATAAAAAAAAAAACGGACCATCCTGAATAACCTTTGATCTAATTATCAGATATTTACGTTCTAGGACTCACTCTTAATGGTTCGAGGAGGGTGACCTCAAATATTCTAATTAATTCGTACAGACGATATTTTAAGTTACGAAATCAGACACGAAAACGTACTTTCGTTAAATAAACATATTTTTTTTCGACGGATTCGGTTTTCTGACTCTCAATATCGCCGACGTCTGGGAAATATGGTCCATATAGTTTGGTCGGGAAAGCGGTCAAAAGTTTGGGCTTCTTAATGTTAATTTTGCTTTTTGCACATTTCGTTATATCTCGAAAACTTTTAAAGTGAATTAAAAAATTTTGAACACAATTATAAAATTAGTTTATCCGTTAAGATAACTTCCTGCAAAAAATAAGATCTAGTAAATATTTATCATTTTCCATTATTTTATTTAATGTTAGGAGAAAGGATTTCGAATTGTAAGGTAAACAGTTTTTTACATCAGTTTAAAGAATATAATTTCAAAAGGCAAAATACAAAATTTGAGGGAAATCGGCCGAATAGTTCCTGAGAAATCGAATTTTTAAAAATGACTTTTTTTGAAATTCGACGTTTTAGTGCCTGCTTTCGTACTTAATCTATCATCTGCATAGCATGTTTGAGGTTATCTCTTCGAATCATTAAGATTGAATCCTAGAACGGGAAAATCCGATCATTAGATCAAAAGTTATTTAGGGTGGATGGCTTTTTATTTAGTGCACTGTACATTATGACTTTCACTTTATCAATGATGCTCAACACCTTTTATATAACTTTCCCTTCCCTATCTCGTACTGTTTCAAAGAAATAAAAAGCTAATTTTTAAACTTTTCTCCAAGTAAATAACACCGTAATTAATCTCATCTTTCAACACATGGCGACTTTACTATAACTAGATACCTATCTTATTATTATAGCTGCACCTGAGTTAAGAGAGTTCTTTCAGAATTTAGATGGTATCCTGTATAATTGATAAAAAATATAATAGGTATTAAAAAATTAATATAATTTATGTCTAACGTAATTGGGTTTTTAAAAAATGGAACTTTTATGTTGATTATGTAATTAATGTGTTTTATAGTTAAAAACATTTGTGTCAAATTTTACTAACACTATTTAATAGCTACATTGCCAATTAAAAGCTTCAATATTTAATTTAAAATCTATGCAGGGAATGTTACTATTTTTAATGTTTAAAAAAACACCCCATCTCATTTAAATATTTCTTTTTTTTTTATTCGAATTTCAAATAAGCTCCTTAACTTTTGCACACTATTTCTTGTCCCTTAGTTTTGGAAAATGATTTTCATTTAATGAATAAAATTCTAAAAGCAAACAATGGAAATAAATTTATAGTACCTGCCAACCATACAAAATATATTCAGTTTCAAATTTCTGATCAGACTTTAGAAGTTTGTTTTATTGAAATCAATAGAACTTGAATTATTTCTCAATGGGAAGTTGGATTTGGGTAAAACTCCTTATAGCGTCGAAATAACAGTCTTCTTATTTATGGAAGGATGATGTTGGAGACAACATGTAAGAAAATAATTTTTACTCTTTATTTATTCATTTTTATTTATTTTTTAATAATAATCGAAAAAATTTTGGGTTTTAAAATAAGTACATCTTTACTACATTAATACACTGTAATTTTAAATAGCAAAACACAAAATTTAAATGCTGTGTGAGAATAGTTCTTGAGGTAAGAAATTGTAAAAATAGGTTGTTTTTTTTTGTAGTTTAATTTCAAATTAAGATCAGAAATAATGCGACTCATTTTATTAAAATTTTATAATTTGTCATTTAAAATAACACAGTTTAAAATGAGGTAAAAAAAAGTAGTTTTCAGTTTCAAAAATTTTTCCAACTATTACTAAATTAAAAAATTTGAACTATAAGCAATTCTCTTTAAAAAAAATATTACGAATAAAATTATCTTTGAATAAAAAGAGTTTTCTGACAGCAATATGCAAAGAATTTTTAAATCACTTAAATTGATTCAAAGTTATAGAAAAATTCACAAAAAGAGAAAAAAATTAACAGGACGCTACCACTACGGGAGAAACTTTTCACCGCAATTTTTTTCCACCCCCATAAGTAATTTAAAATTTAAAGTATAGAGAAAGTGAAGTAAGGAAAAAACCTAGTTTAAGCCATGAAGTTCCAGTCACTGAAAAAAAAAAAAAATCAAAATATGAAAATGCAAACAAATTATTGGAAAAGAACTTTTCCAATTGCGTGATCCTAAGTTATCATCTCATAATAAATTTTTACTTAGATATTTTGATTTTTTTTTAGAGATTGAAATGATTGAATGATTTTTTTATCCGTTAGGAAGAAAATTTTTTTTTTTAGAAATTGCCATTAATGAGGACTGCTAGTGGCATAAGTCAAAGTTACTTTTTTAAAATTGTTTTTGGTATTTTTTTACCTATTTAAAAATACAAATTGAAATTGCCAAATTAAAATTGAAATTAAATACGAAAACCCAAATTTCTCTAAAAGAAAAACTCTATAAAAATTAGAAATACACAACCTATTTATTGCATGACTTTTGATTTCATTTATTCAATTTTTTTTTGGTACCGTGAACATACAAATTTTAATTTTTCACGAAAAAAAAAAAAAAAAATGTGTTTATTATCCCCGGAATATTTTTGTTGTTGTTTCTTTTAGAAAATATATTTACTTATTTTTATAATCGGGCACTTTATTCTTATGAACATAAATCCAATTTAACAAAATTTCAGTTGTAAAAACTAGCCTTAGTTAATGTTTTTAAGCATAATACAAATTTTATATATGCAGGTTCATTTGTAGTGTATTATATTTCTATTTGGGTTAATTAAGTTACTATTATAATATTATAATGTAAGAGTAGACAAAAAATGTAAATTGGGAAAATAAAAATCAAACTACGTAAAGAAATATTAAATAGGAATTATAGCACATAATATAATAATTATTAACATATTCAACGTTTCTTAAATTTTTACAGTTTGCGACACTGTTTCTAAGAACAGGCAGGCTATGGACGATGTATCAATTTCTAATTAGAACGCTTTTTGGATGTTTTTCTGGAGCTCTTTTTCCAAGCAAAATAAAAACAAATAATCACATTTTGAATAAAACTCGAAAAAAAGATTCGATTTGAAATTATAAATTCTCTTTTGCTGAAAAGAATTGAGTGTTCTTTAAAACTGATAAAAATTTTAAATATTTCGAACTCTTATTAATGGCATATTGGCACAAACAATGCTTAACTGTAACCTTTCTTTATATTGACATTTTACATCACTTTCATAATAAGTTAACTAGAAAAGGACAGAACATAAACTAACAGTTAAGGATATTGTTATGCATTCTTAACAATTATAAAGGTAGAAAATTATTCGCTAAAAACATTATTTCATATAATAAGAGAGATTTCAGAAATATTAATTGTTTATATTTGCAACATTTAGTGATATAAATTTAAACACATAGACCAATTCTACTCACTCATAAAATAAATTAGAAATTTAGACAACCATAGTTTTAATACGCCTTAAGGGTTAAGAATAAAGGCCATGTAAACTTTGGGCGAGGCCATTCGATGATGAAATGAATTTTTTTTTTTCTTTTGATGAAGCAAAAAGAATGAAATGAAATAAAGCTATTTGTCCATTAGACTGCTAATGAAAGTGAAATATGATTAAATAAAGGTCAGGGAATAAAAACACATTTACCGAGTTCATTATGTCATTATGAAAGAACGTTTTTAAAACTTTCATGGTATATATATATATATATATATATATATATATATATATATATATATATATATATATATATATATATATATATATATATATATATAATCATCATTGTGCGCAATTTTTTTTCCGATTTGCTCAAAAAGTTTCCGAAACGGAACGAAATGCGCAAATAATGGAATTAACATAAGGGGTAAAACTATCGACCTCTGTCCTTACAAAACTAGAGGACTATATTGCGGCTATCCCCTAATATTTTGTTGGTCTAGAAACCGAATTCTTTGGAGAGGCATGTTTATTCAAAGATAGTACGTTTTTGTTTCCGAACGCTTATTTTGTATCGGCGCATGTAATTTCATTCATATTTAGCACAAATTTATTAGCATATATGAGTGTTTTGCCCCATTAAGATTCACTCTAAATAGTATTGATTATTAGAGCAAAAGTTAGTCAGGGTGATTAATTTTTTTTTATTCTTCTCACTGTAGATATGTAAATGTATATCAGAGCAAGCGATGTACAGTGCGTGAAAAAGGATCAATGTGAGGAACTTTTGATCTAATGATCTGATCTTTACGTCCTAGGACTCAATCTTAATGGTTAGAGATAAAAAAAAAAGTCGTATTTTTTAAAAATTGATTTCTCAGAAACTGTGAGATAGATTTTGTAATCATGTAATGATCAAATTTTGTACTTTTTTATGTAAAATCACATTCTAAAAAATAATGTAAAAATTTTATACTTTACAATTCAAAATTTTTTCAACTCTTGAAGTGAAATATTTAAAACTAATAAATATTTACTGAAAGTTATTTTTTGCATGGAATTATCTTTGGATAAACGAATTTTATAATTGTGTGCAAATATTTTCCGATTCGCTTAAAAAGTTCTCGAGGTATGAAGTAATACGCAAAAAATAAAATTATCATTAAGGGGTAAAAACTTTTGATCGCTCTTCTGGCCAAACTATTGTGACTACATTGTGGCTACCCCCTATATTTTGGGAGTCAGAAATCCATATTTGTCGGAAAAAAAATTATGTTCATTCAGAGAAAGTACGTTTTTGTGTTTGATTACATAATTTATAATATGGTCTGAACTAATTAATTAGCATATTTGAGGTCACAACTTCGAATTATTAAGATTGAGTCTAAAACAAGAAAATCCAATGATTAGATCAAAAGTTTTTCTGGTCGGTCCCTTAATTTTCTTTCGCACTGTACTAACTATTGGCTAAAAAAAAGAGAAAATGAACAAAGATTAATATGCGCGCTTGAAAACTGACATCGTTCCAATACATATGCTTGACAGGCGCATGTACAAAATACGCATTTAATGAAACAGGACATCACACAAACGATGCCTTATCATTGCGCGAAACTTTTAAAACCTACAGTTTTACTTTATTCACTATAGTTTACTCTTTGAAAATACAATAGGAATAACAGTAGCTCAAAAGACCGAATCAAATCCTATGTCGATATCTTTATATTATTTACGAGCTTTGTCCATTTAGAGTAATGTCTATTTCAATTAACTATGTTTATTTTTTAAATGAACAATTTGAATTATGTACGTTTAAAAGATGGAACATAGACTGATGTAAATAGACTTAATGAAGATTTATTGTAATCAGTCTAGACAGATTCAGGCTGAGATATTCTTTGCACATTTCCTAATCAGCCTAAAGTGCATATAGACGGATTGTAATAACCCTGTCTAAAAATATCCGGTAAATTAGAAAATACTGAAGATTTTTCCTATTAGTTTAGCTTGATGCAAAATACTGGAGACATTTGCTAAGATGGAATTTTTAATTAGCCTACGATATGTCCAATTTTTTAAAAATCACATGTTTGTTCATCTTCTTTTTATTCAACAGGTTTGAGAATAAACGATTGATTATTTAGCAATTGTATAAAAAAAAATTATTATGTTGCTGTGGTGCGGAAGTTTGTTTTCTTTTTTACGGAAATTTGGATTCGGACGACTTGTCAGATGAGAAGGAAAGATAAAGCTTGAATGTTCTATCCTAATTATCAGAGCATGTTTCAAGCATAGAAATCTTCAAAAAATATAACACGTTACGTCTACTATTTAAAGCAAAAATGTTAAACGAGCGGCGTGCGAGGATTCTGATAAAATGAATTTTTGGAAAAATTTATGGTTAATATTTTATTTATTATTTCAAATTAAATTATTAAATATTTTTAAATAAAATAAGTTAGTACTAGAAATAAATTGTTTAAAACCAAAGTTATAAGTACTTTCGTTGTGATAAACAGGTCATTCCAAAAATACAGGTAACTTTTAATAAAAAGTACATTTGAAGTCAAAAAAAATTTGAAATGGTTAAATAATTATTCAAGAATATAAATCAAGTCTTCACAGCGAACTTTTTACAAATTATTAATCACTACATGTGTTACTAATAACATGATAATACAGAATGCAAGTAGCACGAGACAAAATGAAATTTAAATTCTCTCAAAAGTTAATGTTTCTACAGAAACACAATAAATTCACATGGATTTTTTTTTTTTCTTTAAAGTATTACTTAAAATTTATGCACAAAATGATCTAAAATTCTTCTCATTTGTAGTAAAAATCTGTGATGACATAGGGGACGTACAAAACGACACCTTACCTCAAATCCTTAATGATTCAATTTATTCTTAAAATTTCATTTACTAAAAAAGAAAAAAACATACAGGTAACACAGTGGACAAAATTTTCCGGAACGTATGGATTTTTTTTCAAAGAGGTAAAAAAAATGAAAATATTACATAAAAAACATCAAGAGATGATATTTAAGAACACTGGAAGTTAGTAAAAACCATAAATTACAACTTAAGAATCATATTATATAAAAAAATGTAATTTAAAAAACAAAATATATTGTTAAGGTGTGGAATTTTTTTAGAAAACAATTTCTTATAACCCAATTAGAACAGAAAAAAAAAATGGAAGTAATTTAAAGTTTCAGAATTTAAAATAAATAAATAAATCTGAAATTTTTTATGTGAAAGGTCTCTCTCCTCTCGATCGAAATCAACTGTTGAAGGGATGGAGACGGGGGGGGGGGGATTTTAAGTATGCTTTTTTTTTATCATCTTTACTTAATTTTCAAAAATAAACTGATGGTGTATATTAACTCTATTTGGCAGTATCTTTCTATACATATAAAAGACAAGGTCATTACATCGCCAGAATTTGTGATATAAAGCGTGTAGTATTTAAGATACTCCTTTAATTTTTTCTGACAAAATTATACCTATACAGTTTTCCAATCATTAAGTTTTGAAAGGTTATTTAATATTTTACGTTTTTCTGTGTTTAGATTCTTGATAAATATCGTTGTTTTTGTGAGTTTTATGTTACGATATTTTTTTAACATCATCAAAATCGGTCTTTATCAGTTTAAACTGTTATGAAATTAAATTTTAAAATGTCTAAATGCTGACAAATATGTAGTTTTAAATTGCTGATTCCAAACTATATGATTTTATTGCTTTATAGTTTTGAGGAAATTTTCATGGTTAGATTTTTTATTCATTCCCCGTTATTCTTACGAAATTAAACTTCTAATTCGCTTTTTTTTTTTCATTTTTATTTTATTCATTTTTTTTTCTGCTGTTGAACCAGAGTTATTTGAGAAAGACGGTGAGATTTGTTAAAAATATTTGATTTTTACAAATATTAAAACATACACTTTTCAAACCTTTAAAAAAAGTGGGGAAATATTAGGGGTTACAAGTTAATATAAATGTAAAGAGAAAAAAAAAATTATCTAATTCTAGTGGCTCATTATAGATATACAAAAACACACGCGATTCACTAATCTAGTACAGTAACATATACTCCTTTTAAAATAAAATAAAAATTATTAATTACCAGTAAAAATAGTAACTTATATTTTAAATGTGTGAAATTTTTAAGCCCGGAACCATTTCGAGCTCATGATTTATGAAAGATTGTCAGCATTAATAATGATTAGATGTTATTACAAATTTTGTATGCATGCAATATTTTGAAAATGTAATTTATTATTAATAATTTATCTCTATAATTTATGCTTATATAATTATACTTCAATACTATTTTACAATTATACTTCTTATTTTTGTAAAACAGTATTGAAATACAACAATTATTTCTATTTCAGTTTTGTAAAATTTATCAACAGTATGTGAGCTTTATATAAATATTAAAAAGTGATACTGAGTAGTGTAATAGTATTATTTTATAATAGTGTATAGTAATATATATTTGTTTCCAGTTGTAAATTTATCAACTAATAACGGTACAATATATTTAAATGCTGAGCTGTATAAGGCATTAATGCTGTGGGGAATTCATAATAGCCTGAGAAGCATTCGAACAAAATATCCAATTATTTATATAAATATTAAATGCTTATACATTGAATTGAGACTAAAGTAAAAAAAAATGCTGTTTGACTGTCGGTCTGACCGCACTGCGTTGAGGGTTAAAATTATCGTAAAATGTAGCTGTCAAAGTGCAAATAATAGGAAATACATAATAGTCCGTAGTACATAGTAGTAATACACAATAGTTTCAGATAATGTAGTTTGATACTGCATGTGAGCATTCAGTGGAAATTAGATCTTTTTGAAATGTAATAAATTATATTGAGTTGTTTCCAACCAATTACATTCTGATACTGATCTATTACACACCGATTGCACTGTTGATCATTTTTAATTAATTAATTTTTTACTTAATTAATTTTTTACTTAATTAATTTTTTTAATTAATTTCCTACTCTTTGCACTTTATCTGGCTCATATTAAAATGATTTTAAAATTTTTTTTTTTATATTAACCTTCAACGCACCGCAGTCAGAACGGCAGAGTAACGATTTTCTTGCTCTGTCCTAAAGATTATTTAAAAAAGAAAATGTGAGGATGTCACTCAAAATATACGTGACTTTTTATTATCTTGATGATCCTGAATAATTTATATGTATAAATAATCTCATAGAGTAGAGTTTTTAATATTTCACAATTAAAATTTCAAAGAAGGATTATGATATTTAGCTAATATGTAAGCTTCATGTGTTACGCTTTTTTTTAAACAAAAATTTGTTTTGGGGGGAACCATTAACTATGCATGCTATAGGAAAAAAAGAAATTATATATTTAAAAGATAATAATTATAATAAGAAAGTAAGCAAAGATAAAAGTAATTCAACGCTTAATAATCTCGACATATACACATATTACAGAAATACTTTAGCCGATACAAGGCTTATTTTAAATGCCTTAAAACTACCTGGTATAGCACTATGTACCTCAAAAAGGTTCAAAAGCTTCACATAATAATTTTTGTATTAAAAATTAATTTTTATTTCGAATAAGTTGAAAATTTCTCAAAAAGTTGAATAAACTCAAAAATAAGTAAATAAATAAAATACATATTTTAATTTATGATAAAAAGTATTTACAACAATACCAACGTTACTCTAAAATATCTTTTAATTAAATATCATCGAATCGAAAGAAGAATGTGTAGAAAAATGTGCAGAAATCGTAATTATGTTAAAAGTTGGAACAATCTTTCGAAACTAAAACTGTTAACCAATTCTTCTTTTTTTTTTTTTTTTTTTTTTTTCAATTTATCTATCCTTAAACTAAAAGTTAATGATACTATTGCATCAAATCGATTATTTTCGATCCAAACCAGTTTTTTAATGTAGTTGAATGAACTCTTTAATTACAAAAATTTGATGAGACACTTATGTCACTTTATGTTTAACAGGAAACGCCCTGTTCAGGATTCAGTTCAAGATAATGTCTGGAACACGCTTTACGTCATCACTAGCCCTGTCTATACAATTGAAAAATATCTGACGTAATATCGGAAAAATTCATTAATTATTACCGAAATGAAATATTTTCTAGAAATGTTCATTAATTGAAATTGATTTTATTATTTAATATTGTGTTTTTTAAAAATTATGTTTAAAATGACTGTCTCAAAAGTTGAAGAGCATTTTAGGAATTTCTTAGTAAATGTGGGACAGGCGGACTATTTCTAATCAAACTTCGACACTCACAATAAAACTTTTTTTTTTTTTTTTAAATATTATTAATGCGTAATTTCTGCTTCCAGTCTTAAATATGTGCAATTAAATAGTTTTCAAGAACTTACACATGGATTGAAATAATTTAAGTTTTCTTCCTCGGATCATTATTTTATTTTACTCTTTTAATAATTTTTTTGTAAAATACTAAACTTGTTTTGGTTTTGTTACTTTTTTTGGTTTGTTTCTTCTTCATATCAGTCATAGTTATTGCATCAGTCATACACAAGTGGTCGTCCCTTTTTTTCCCTTCTGATTCTTTTGTTCTTGTGCTAGAGCGTTTATAGCGTAAGGCCTTACAGATCCGTAAGACCTTACTGATTCGTAAGGCCTTACTGATTCGTTCATAGCGAAAAGCCTTACTGATCTTCCCCATTTTTTTTGTCTTTCCTTTTTTGTTCTTGTACCACACAGAGTTTATAGCTGAGTGCCCTAAAGGTTTTTAATCCTTTTTATTTTATCTTCTTTCGTTCTTCCGTCAGGCATGGTTTATAACCGTTATCCATACTTTATAGTTGATAGCATATTTATTTATTTTATTTTTTTAATCTTGAATTTAGCAGAAGACGGATGCATCCGGCTCTAATCCCTTAAATCAGAGTCAAGGAGCACCGGAAACTTTACTCTAGTCGAATTTTTTTTTTTTTTTTAAATAAATAGTCTTCTTTTTTATTCTTGTACCAGACATAGTTTATACAAGAACAAAAAAAAAAAAAAAAAGCTTATCCACAGTACCCTTGTCATTTTCCTCCTTTTTATTAGTTTTTTTTTTTTTTTTTTTTTTTTTTTTTGTTCCTATATCAGGCGTGGTTTGGTTTATATAGCACCGTTATCCATACATTATAGTTAATAGCATATGGCATTTTTTTTATCTTGAATTTAGCAGAGGACGGATGTATCCGACTCTGATCCCTTAAATTCGAGTCAAAGAGCATCGGAAACTTTACTATATTTAAATTTTAAATAAATAAATGGACTGTTTTTTTTAAAAGGCAATACTTTTAACTCGGGAATAACTAACGTGCATTGTTCCAACCTATTTAATAGCATTAACTGAATCAAAAGACAAATTGCGTTTATATTTACAGAGTAGGGGCTGGAAATTTGATGTATGATTAAAATTTATTTCCCCTCTACGATCGAATCTTACTTGACTTTCTTTCTGTTTTAGAATACTCTTCAGTAGATTTCCAAACGCACAAATATTAATATGAAGAAAACTCCTGATCACTTCAAGTTTGATTGTCCATGAACAGATGATCAAGGCCTGTTGTAAGTCTACATTTTGCAGGTTAAGTATTAATTCTTCCAGATACTCAGATAAAACTTAAATAAAAAATGGATGCGTTATAACGTGAATAAATTTTTAAAAAAACTTTGTTTATTTTTTTATTTTCATCAAAATATTTGTATTTTCTAAGATTTTGTTTAGCATAAATCGCATTTATGATTAAATAAACCTTTTTGTTAGAAAAGCAATATGATAAAATTACACCCATATTTATTTCTTATAAGAATATAAAAAATTTCCACTATAAAACATATCATTCGGCTGCCAATTTTAATTAAAACTTCCTTAAAATTTTCATATTATAATGCCTGATAATCATTTTAGAAATATTATAATGCCTGATAATCATTTAAAAAATATTATAATGCCTGATAATCATTTTAAAAATATTATAATGCCTGATAATCATTTTAAAAATATTATAATGCCTGATAATCATTTTAAAAATATTATAATGCCTGATAATCATTTTAAAAATATTATAATGCCTGATTATCAGTGACAGAGAGGAGGAGGACGGCATCCAAATGAAAAGGATAACCAGTCGATGAGACACTGAAACTTTAAAGTTACCTTTATTATTAAATTAAGTTTCTTACAGGTAAATATTTTTCTGAAGCAAAATATTTTGTGAAGAACAAAATCTGATTTTCAAACAAATTTAATGATGAAGCTTTAAATCATTATAAAATTTAAACATATTCTTTACATTAAAGTAAAAAAACGTACGAATATATTTTTGTTATATTTTAACCTAGAATTGAATTAACTTAATTTTTTACCTTAGATTAGCTTTCATTTACAATGTATTTTTATGTATTTTTTGTTTTAATCCGTTATAACGTTTAATTATTTATCTCTTAAAAAAAAAGCTGGATTCTAAAAAAGAAAAAAAGTCAGCGTTCTGTAATTCTTTTAGCTTAATTTTATGATTGGGATTCAGTAACTGCTAATTTTTAGTCAATGACAAAGTTGGTAAAAAGAAGAAAGGAAAATAATTTTTTAATGTATCTAAAACTATTTTTTTTAATTATTGAAATTTATTGTTAATAAGTTTTCTTCAAATATATTTAATTTTAATACCTAAGACTAAACATATATAAAACTGCTAAAATGCTTTTTTTCACCTTTAAATTTATTCAGTGCAAAGTGTGTCCTGAATGAGAATAAATAAACTTATCTCTTATGACTGATTAGAAGTTGGAACATTCCGACTTTGAAGATAAACCAAAATCTAGAAAATGTGATAGCAATAAACCAGACAGAAGAGCGGTCAAAAGTTCAAACATTTTTATGTTAATATTTATTGCAATTAAAGTCACAAACCAAATCGTCTTTTTGTTTGCTGAAAAAATTTACATTTTTTTTAATTGTTTCATTTTTTTAATGATCATTATTGATCAAAAATATAAAAACATTTACATCATTTCAAACTGCTTTATTCCGTATGCGATAGAATATTAAGTGTTTGCACTTTGCAAAAGCAAATCGATTGGTTACTTCTCAAGAAATTATTAAAATACGAAAAATAATATATTGTGATTGTTATTCTTTTTCCTCCATAAGTACTTTTTTTTGTTTATGCATTGTTCATTTGTTAAGGGCGGGAAATGAAAATTAAGTCCTCGATACACATAAAAGGCAAAGTCCTCACTCACTTGCATTAAGTTAGAAAGCTAAAATTAGAATTTTGTATTTTGTTATGAAATAAACAGAAAAACTAAAAAATTTCACTTCAATTTTGGACAATGTGTTTCTTATAATTATAAAGAAAAACTAAAAACAAAAACAGTTTCATTTTGATGTTTTTAATTATCGAGGTAATTATGGATAATCATCCTAATGGACAATAATGCGAGATAACACGTTCCAAGCAAAATACGAGCCTCAAATGTTCTTTGTCAAATTATCGAGCAGTAATATTAAATATCCGGATTACTGGATAATTGGTGCAGCATAGCCGATTGAGGCAGCTGTGTTATTAAACCATGATAAATTGAGTTCTTGCAGGTAAACGACTAAGAAGAAATTCAAAATGGTGAGCTAAGCAACCTTAAATAATCAACTTAAATTTTAAACTCTTAACCCAATTTAGACTCTAACCTTTACCAAGGGAGTCTCTCTCCAAGTTGTAGTGTTGAGAACAACTTTTTTACTCTGTTTGTTTTACAAGCTTATAGAAGCAAAAAAAAAAAAAAACATAATAAGCTTAAGAGTACGAGAAACATAGAAACTTACTGTTCACTAATAAAGCAATTTTATACCTAGTTAGGTAATGAATAACTATTTATCACTATTTATTAAAATTCCCTGCTACGAAACTAACGAAAATATACCCTGTTTTCATGATGATTTTCATCGAATCTTAGTACTTATTTTCTAACTGACAATTTTTATTTTTCTAGTTTTCTCAGATGGAATTAAACATAACAGTATTCTTGATGGCGTATCAGATAGCAGAGAAACTTTGTGCAAAATTATCAAATGAAACTTTTTCGACCGAACGAATGATAAAAAGAAATGTGCAAAGACATAGAACTTTATGAAATTCAAGGAAATGTTTGTAAATAGGTAGCAAAGAAGGGTAGAACTTTTTTACTCGTAAACCTTACAAAATAAAAGACACGCAGCTTTTACATTTTTCTTTAGAAGTAGTTTTAGGAGAAAATAAAAAATTTTCGAAATGAAAAAATGGCTGAATATTGGAACAGAGAACAGCCTCTAGATCTTAGAGTAAAGAATTCAACAAAAAGAGGGAACAAACCTTATAATCGAGATAATGTGAAATTCGAAAGCACAAGTGAAAGAAATTGTATTCTTGCCTCTCTTTTAAAACAGCCATCTTCTTCAAAATCAAATGTAGAATTTGTATCAAATTCAAGAAATAGTTTTTTCCTGAACAAGGCTTCAAACTCATTTGAAAACAATTCTTCAGCAACTTTTATTATCCCTCGGCAACCGGAAGTCATCCAATCTAACTTTCCAACACATCATTCATCATCCGGCTCAATTCATCAAGGAATTATTAGCAATATTAAACATGAAATAGGTTATAAAAGAAATGGTATAAAGCAAGAAACTGACACAGATGAAATTACTATTGTGTTTGACAGTTATAGAGACTTAGCAAATGGCTTGAGTAAGAATTACAACACTCAATCTACATCTGAAAATGCATCATCAGGATTTGTTCCGAATTATCGCAAATTTTATGCTCGTTGTCATAGCAATAAAACATTCCATCCAAGATTAATCAATCAGCAAAATCTTAATCTTCAAACTTTCAGTCAATCAGACTTTCCATTTTCTAATTTTCCTCAGCGAAATAACGAGCCTGGTCATATAAATTCAGTACAGTACCAAAGTAGAATTTTGAATGCACATTTTCAAAATCAAAATGTTCCTTCCATCAAACTCGAACAAGACATAGAAAAGCAGGATTCTCCTGAGAATTATAAACACGAAAAAGATAAAATTCTAAAATGTTTATTGACTAATACGGTAAATGATAAAATTTATTTGTGTAATAATAATTTTATACTGCAAAATTCTGTCTACGATAAGAAATTGCAATATAGTGATGTGTTCTTAAGATTTAGGTATCCTCAGTTGAATCAAAAGCAGCAACAATCATGCCATATATATTATCCTGAGGCAGTAAGAACAGCTCAAAAGGATAGCATATTAAAAAGCTTACTAGTTACAAATCGTCTAAAACCAGATATTGCTCAAGGTTCTTCTGGTTCATACAATGCTGGTTCGCCTGGAAGTGAGTCAACATCGAGTAGTAGTACAGATTCTGGAGTATTTAGTGACATTTTACCTGATGAACGGCGTCGAATTTCAAGAGGTCCTAGTAACAGGTATATTAAAACAGGTACAGGTGCAAGTCTTGAAACGTTGAAAATTCTGCGTCAAGTATTAATGGAGCGGCAACAAAAAACTGATCGAGAACTTTGACAAAAAGACAATTGATAAGCCTTTTCAAAACATCATACTGTTACTACATTGTTGTGAGAGCTTAATCTTGAAATGTTATTTCTAAATTATAGTACAAAGTACACACACTACTAATTTACGAAGTAAATATATTTCTAAATCAATATTTAATTTTCTCTGGGCTGAAAAGAATACTTATGCGTGGAAAGATGTGGTTATAATAAACAAGTAAAGTACAATTTTATTTGTATTTTTGTAAAACTCTTCTGTTTTCCTTGGCACACATAATTCAAGAATATAAAATATTTAAATAGCTAGGTATGATATAAAATAATTCTTCTTTTTGACAAATGCTTTTTTGATTCAGTTATTGTATGAACTTCCAATATTGAAGTTGTTTTCAATCGTCGAAGCACAGTGAATCTCTAAACTCATATTTTTAAAAACAAATATATTGAAATAAGCATTTATATTTTTGAAATTTACAATCTGATGTATTACTGTAATATAACTTAATGATCATAGAGTGTCCTAAAATGTATGATACTTAACAACTAAAAATTAGCGAATAATTCTAAAAATCCGCTATTAATAGAATCATTTTCTCAAAAAATTGTGTTGTTTTTATAATTTTAAAATAATGTTTCTTAATTAAAAAATGCGTATCAAGACATTTCTTAAATTACAAATTATACTACATACGCTATACAATACTGTAAACAAAAACATACGCAATACAAACGATAACATACGCAATTTACAACGTAACATACGCAATACAATACTGTAAACGATACAATACAAAGTTAAAATATCAATGGTATCACAGCTTTTTATCGCTAGTTATGCATGGTCATCCAGTGCTCAAATGATAAACAAAAAATAACATAAACTTAGCAATTTTAAAAAGCTGCAAGATTCAGGTTTTCATATCTAGAATCTTTCCTGAGAATTCGAATGAATTGTATCTACTTTAACCCTTTCGGGGCTGACAAATTGAGAAAGAAGCGCTCAAAAATAAATAAATAAAAAAAATATCGTTAAATATTGCCAAATTGATATATATTTTAAAAAAATCCGTAAAAAAAATATAAATAAATGGACAAAAATTTTTGTTTTAAAGGAAAAAAAATTTCTATCGAAGTCCATCAGCAAAAGAAAGATTAAAATAATCAAACTCATTAGTTTAGTGAGACTGAAATGAATACGCCTTCATACAAAAATAAACTAATTTTGATCATTTTAATCCATATTTGATTAATTTCGATATTATTTCACCAGTGTTTGATTTTTTCTCTTAAATATTAGTTTGCTGTATCTAATAGTCTAAATTTTTGTTTTTATTGTTTACAACGAATATAAAACATAAACATAAAGAGCGGTTATTACGGATCACCTTGTATATACGAGCTTTATTGGTGCACAAATAAAAGAGAAAAGTTTCACTTTGATACACAATTCACCCCTTCTAATGTTCTTAGTTCATTGCACTAGGAAGACTCATTAATAATTTTATTATCACTATTATCAGTGCTATTCCAGATTAAAATTGTTTTTGCTTTCAAGTTTTAAGAGAAATGTTAATTAATATAACATCGACTTTTCTACAGTTTATCTTTTAACAAAAACTTTAATGCGTTGAAGATCTCAAACATTTATATTTTTGGATCAAAACTTACTTTGTATTAAAGGTATGAGTGCAAATACGTGAAAAATAAAGATAATATTTCAACCTGGAGCCGCGATGGCTCAGGGGATAGAGCGTTCGCCTTCCAATGACGCGAACCGGGTTCGAATCCCAGTCGATACGAATTCCGCATCCGGCTTGCACTGACCACAGTGCTGACGTGAAATATCCTCAGTGGTAGACGGATCATGGGGTAGAGTCCCCTTGCCGTCAGGCTAACCGTGGGAGGTTCTCGTGGTCTTCCTTTCCATGTAACGCAAATGCGGGTTAGCTCCATCAAGAAGTCCTCCACGAAGGCAAATTTCTCCCAATACTCGATCCAGGAGTTCCCTTGTCTTCTGGATTGGGTTCAAAATTACAAGGCTACGGAGTTGAACATTAGTAGCCGTAAACCCATTAAGTTGGGTCGGCTGTTCAACGACGGTTATAAAATAAAATATTTCAACCTGATATTTTATTTCTTTTGAGAGTAATAATTCATTTAAGAATTAAATATTTAATTCATTTAAGAATTAAATATTTGAAAATAAATGTTCAGTCTCTTATTATACTTCATAAAATCTATGAGAAAATGAAAACAGAGAGATAAATAATGAAATATAGATATTTTTTATACTCTTCTCTAAAACTATTTATTCGGAAATTCCGTAAAATTCTCATTAAATGCCTTCTTAAAGTTTGACGAAAATCACTAAGATATTGACAGAGCGGATAAACGGGATAAACCAAAGGAGTATAAGCGTAAAGCTTTGATCCATTTTTACAATTGAACATTAGTTGTTATGTATTAGATAAAGTGGGTATGTTGAAGGACATGCGTGCACTTACTGATAATAATTAATATTTCTGATAATAATGCTACTTTGATATTAATACTTTTTTGTTAATAGTACTTTTTTGTCATTTCTAATAATCTGCATTTACTTCATCAATGCTTATTCATGTAAAACAACCCTATCAGCAAAGTAACTTTGGCCCTCATTGAACGAATATTTACGAATCTTGGCTCAATAAGGGTTCAAAGGGCCGTTTTCTCCGTAAAGGCCCTATATAGAAGTTTTTGATTCACCCGATATTTTACAGCCACTTTTACAACCAATATCGACCCTATGTAGTATTGTCAGACTCCCCCGATATTTTATATTCATTATTAAGCCAATATAGGCCCTTTATTAGTCCCATATAGGTAGATATTCGCTCTATATAGGACCTATATTTAAAAAAATGGAGACATCCCAACATTGGTCCCTCGGTACATGTTCATATAAGACCCATACTGAGCCAATTTTGAGCCCAACTGAGCCAAGGTAAAACTGTTGCCATGAGACCAATGAGCTGTGCAAATAAACGTGCTTAATACTTTTTTTGCTAATAATACCTAATACGTCTTTGCCAATTATACTTTATATTTCAGATTTATACCTAAAATAAAAGTGTGAATGTAGATATAATGTTGTTAATGTGCTTGATACTTTTTTTTTAATAATATATAATGCTTCTTTGTTAAATACTTAATGCTACAGATTAATACTTAAAATAAAAATATTGTTGTTATCTAAGGTGTTAATGTTCTTTCGTTCGACGGAAATTCGTTACATACATGTATTCTAAATTAATATGTATTCGAGAAAGTTGTTTCCTATTATATTGCTCTGGATACACAGTGTCTCACTGTTTAAGAAATAAAACATGATGAAACGAATACTTTTCGCCATAGAAAATGGAGTTGTAAATTAAAAAGGTAACTAAGAGGTTCTAGAGCATTAGATCGAATTTTTAAAAGAATATTATAAATAGATAAATAATTTTCAAGACTTAAAATTTTAAAAAAAATAAGCTCTTTATTAAAACTACAATTTCAAAAATAAATTTTTTTAACTGTTATTTCTTCAAAAGTAATCAACCAAATTATTTAATTTATTTGTTTATTTACCTACTTATTTGTTTAACACACCAGCACTATGATCCATGATGCACCATGACTTCCCTATAAGTTAGTCTCTAAAGCAATCTGTCTAGTGCCTATTACTTATTTCAAATCCTTTTTTTAAGCTTTCGAGGTGTCTATCAACCTTATTTATCCATCTTTCCTTCGGTCTTTCCCGTTTTCATCGACCCATCGGTGATTGTCCATTCTCTTAATGTGTGCATGTGTCTCAACCATTGGAATCTTTTGTATATATTATTTTGTATATATCGTTTATTATATATTTTTCATAAAACAGCTTTTATATTTTATGGTTGAAAATACAGTGACTTAGAGCCCACTATATCGTTCTCCTTTACATTTACAATTTTGAATTCTGTGTCGAAAATATATATTTCATCATGTTCTATCTCTGCTTAAAGTTAATAGGAGAATAAAGTAAACTATTTGTTAAAACATCATACATAGATGTATGACTAACTTTACAAATTAGCTTTTTATTCTCTTTTTTTTTTCTTCAAACTGTTACTTGCCTCTTAACCAATGCTCTAACTAATTTGCTTTTATGTTTGTCAAAATTAATCATTCTCAGTTGTTCTGGGTCCTTTTCAACACAAATCTTTTATCAAATTTTATAACACCATATAAAGGTTTAAGTACACCCTTTAATATATTTTGCAGGCAAATGGAAGAAAACTACATCCAACTGAAAAAGTCTTCCGACACCTGATACCTTTTTTGGATCGAACGTTACTGTAATGCTTGTGGAGTGTCCCAACTTGTTTCTTCGAATTCAAGGATCAGAACTACAGAAAACTGTACGAAGCAGCAAATTTTACTGAAACGAATTAAATGAAACATTATAAAGCGTCATCACTGTGAAATCACCTTTTATTTATTAACACATATCAAAACTGTTTTCCAAGCAGCAAAGTTGTGATAACAACAAATTTAACGTGTTCAATCCTTTAGAGAGTTTGAAGATTTATATGAGTGAGTTTGCTTATAAAGTTATCTTCAGCCATATAGCCACATGAACTCAGGGTCTATCCATAGAAACAATTTGAAAATGTGAAGTATGATATGGCTCTGCGATAGAATACATTGTTTTGCCTCATTAACTGTTACAATGATAGTGTTATGAAGTATTGTGCCATTAAAAATTAAAATACGTATTTTGTTTTAACTGCATAATATTTCGTAATTATGTATATCCTATGTAGGATATAACTTTTTTGCCAGTTACTATTTTTTTTGTACATGTTTCTCTCTCTCTTTCTTTCCTTTTTTTCGTTTTTCCCCTCTGAATCTAAAAAGTGTTTTACAGATTAATTACACATGTCTTACAAAAATTTTCTTCTCTGTTTTTTTAAAAATTTAAATGCTCCATTACCAAAATTTATAAGGAAAATTTTTTTGCAACTACTAAAGATTTTTTCAACATTTCATAAAATGAGGGGGGGGCATTTATGGAAAACAAATGAGCTAAAATAAAGCACGAATCTCCTGAATTTTTTAAAACCGGGAATAGAAAATTACTAAATTATTAATTACTTTTATATTTAATTTTGTACATTCCTCACTTTTCTATTCAGCCGCAATAAGCCTAAAAAATATAGTTGCATTATTTAGCATGGGCTATATTCTTCAGCTCAGAACCATAAATACATACTCTTTACAATAAAATGAAGGGGAAAAAATTGGTTGCTTGATTCTGTCGTTAAAATAGTAAACGTTTTTAAACACACTGTTTTAAGAAAAATGTGATTAACACTTAGAACTGCAACTACATATATTAAGCTATAATTACTATTTATTTTATTTATAATTTAAATTTGTTCGCCAAAAACTTTTTTTAAAGATAGAATAATCATGATTTTTTATAACATTATTTTCAATTGTACTTGTTTATGAGAATTAATTAGAAATATGTAAATTCCTGAATAACATAACTGTCTTTAAAATAAAGAGGACAAACTATAAAAATAGTAAAAGAAATGAAACCTTAATAATTGAATATAATCTAATGATCGAATTGTCATGTACTAAGGAGCTATTTTAATGGCTCGAGGAGCTAAACTTGAATGTACTAATTAATTTGTTCAAACGATACTTTAAGTTACAATCAGACGCAAAAATGAATTTTTTTTCTGAATAAACCGACGTTATTTTCCCTCGGATCTGGATTCTTCTTCCTCAAAATATGGGGGGGGGGGGAGCCGCAATCTTGCCAATACAGTCCCAATAGAACTGTCGAAAGTTGTCTTAACCCATATGTGTGGAACGTCCTTTTAATGAGACGGTTCATTTTTTCAGAAAAGAAAAAAGTGGCACCACACGTGTTTTATTATTAATATTTATGTTGCAAAAACAATAGATCAATGATATAAATATGCATATTTAGATCGAAAGTACTTTTTTAAAGCTAAAGTGGTAAGAAAACATCTACTTTTTTCGTATTTGTGCTTTTTATATATATACCACTTTTTTAGGTCATACATTAACGGGTTAATGTTAATTGTGTTAATTGCACTTTTTGCGTATTTCACCATATCTCTTAGACTATTTACGAGAATAAAAAAATAAAAAAAAGAATTGCACATACGTATAAAAGTGACTTATCCAACGACATGTTTTAGTAAAAAATATTTTTTAAACTATTATTATTATATTATTTTATTACTATTTTTATAAACAACAAAATATTTAATAGATTACTATTTTATTATTTATTTTAATAACGGGAAATTTTGGATTATAAGGTATATAGATTTTTACATGATTTTTAACTTGAACGACAAAATACAGACTTAGAACGAAATCGGGCAAATAAAGCTTGCGGAGCCTTCCAAGGAGGTGAATCGGGTTCAAATCCCAGGGATGGCTGGTTGATACGAATTCCATACCCGGCTCGCACCCACCACAGAGTTGATGTAAAATATCTTCATTAGTAGACGGATCATGCGTAAAGTCCCCTTGCCGTCAAGTTGAACGGTGGGAGGTTTTCGTGGTTTTCCTCTCCATGTTACGTAAATGTGGGTTAGTTTCGTCAAAAAAGTCCTCTCCGAAAGCAAATTTCTCCCAATACTTGATCCAGGAGTTCCCTTGTCTTCTGGATTGGGTTCAAAATTACAAGACTACGGAGTTGAACATTAGTAGTCGTAAACCAAAAATTAGGTCGGCTGTTCAACGACGATTAAAAAAATAGTTCTCGCTAAATGAAAGTTAAAAATACTACATTTTTGACCAGAAAAAAGTGTAATTTACATAAAAGAATCCAAACTATAGAAAATTCTTCAGCCTAAACTATAGGGACTATATTTTCCAAATTGCGGCTACATCCTGTCCCGCTTTTGAGGATCAAGAATCCAAATTCGTCGAAAAAAAGATATGATTATTCAAAGAACTTAGGTTTCTATGCCTGATATCGTAACTTAAAATATCTGAACAAACTAAATAACATCTTTAAATTTAGCACCTCTATCCATTAAGGTAACATCTAAGTACATAAAAATCCAATTATTAGATCAAAAGTTATCTAGGTGTTCCGTTTTTTTATTTTACGTATTTTATATTAAGACATTATTAAGTGAAATATATTTATTTTAAATCATATGAAATTTTAAATTGAATGTGGAAAAATGAGAATACAATTTTAAATTGAAATGTGATCTAATTCAATGGTTTAGAAAAAATATTTAATAAATTATCTTTCGTTTTGTTTTTAAAATATAACGCCAAAACATTTGCAAAACATTTTGATGCATTTTAAATTAAATGTATTTGATTTTTTCGAAAATCAATGCTAATGAAATAACATTTTATTTCTTCTAAATTTTATATTTCATTGCTTTGAAGAACTGAACTGCATCAACGAGCTTACAGACTGTAAAGATATTTTGAGTGGAAATTTTTTAACTGGTTATATTGTTTTATATATTTTTTAACAAAGGATTATCGTTACTGTAATTAAGGAATTTAGAGCAAAATAGTGATAAGCCACACTTTCTCGAAAGGGAGATTTCTGTAGTATTGTTTTCGGGAAATAACTTTACAAGTTTCCCGCATTTCTACTTGATAACAACACAATACACAGAAACGTCTTATTGCTTTCATGAAAATTGCAATGTTTTCGCAATAATTGAATAATCTCCTAAAATGTTGGAAAATGTGGCTCATCATAAACAAACTCCAAACCTTTCAATTGTAATTTATAAATTTTTGTTCTCTAAATCTGTTTAATTTTGCTTTGTCGCGAAGAATAAAAACCAATATTATGTTATACTTGTTTTTAGCAACTGATTGTATTATTAAATAATTGTTATCAACTCAGTTACTTTTTAACCCTTTACGGCACAATAATTCAATAAAAAATTTGTTTTGAGAAAACTTTTAGTAAATATTTTATTTCGTAATCTCTTAAGAGGACTGCGAATTTTAAAATGACTGATTATTTTATAGGTGAATTAACAAGTTGAGAAAATTATTTGTCAATGATATAGCGAATTGAGTAAAAAATTTAATTTAAGAGAATATTTAATGATCATTTAAACTCTTGTCAAATTTAATAGTCATCAGTATATCGCTTTTATTTTTCTTTACCTGCAAAACCCATTCAAACAAATAAACTTACTTCTCGAAATTGTATCAAAATTATATAATTAAACTGCTAGCGTTATATAGAATTACAATGACTCACAATGAAAATCTAACAACTCTTTTTTTTTTTTTTTCTTTTAATCTGCATTCGAGAATTGTTTTGTTTTTAATCAAAAAACAATGAACAGGGAAAGATTCCTGACCACTAACGATAAAGTTTTGATTCAGCTCCTGTATCTGAAACTTTTCAGTGAAAATTTTCTAGAAAAAAAGTAGTCCACAATAGTAAAGAACTTATAACATACTCCATATTGTAATATGTTTTTATTTTCTGTATTCTAATATAGTAATCGTCATCTAAAATAGAAGCAATGTGACCCAATAGAAAAAAAGTTGTAAAAAAAAAATTACCCATTTCGAAAAAAAAGTGCTGATCACTGGTTTAGGTATCTAAGAAAAAAATCATTGTTTTTTTTTTCTTCCTCCAAATTTTTTGAGATTGCAAAGAATAAACCACGTTATATCTAGTTAATGAGGCTTTCCAACTTAATAAGCTTATGCATGTCTAACACACATATCTACTATTGGTTGGTGGGTTGGTTCTAATGCCACTTGCCACACGGGCAAGCCTGACAAATTTAAGGAAAGCCTGGCAAACCGAGCAAATGTAAGGCAGAGTGTGTGATTCTTGATTTTCAGTGGCGTCATTTATGGCCAAGAATTTGACTTCTGCCAGAACATACGTCACACCTGTTTATAAGGCGGACCCATTCATACATCCATTAATTCATCCACAGATCGTAATCTTTGACCTGAATCAGAGAACGATCGATCTCCAATCCTGTACCCCCAGAGGTAATGATTTGTTATGGGAACATGGAGGACTTTGCGACTCGACAGAATTTTAACGTGCATCAGTCTCCAACTACACAGGGAGTCTTCAGCCGGCGGGGTTCGAACCCAGGAACTCTCAGGCATGGGCCCAGCGCCCTACCGGCCAGGCTATCCCGGCCCTTATCTACTATTAATAAGCTTGTGTACTTTTCTGACGTAATCGGTCCCCGAAATCCCTTTGCCATCAGATAAGTTTTTGTCAGTTTTGTTTTTATATACAACAAATACGGGCTAGTTCCATTAAAAAAGTTCTTCACGAAGATGAGTTTCTCCCAGTGCTTGATCCAGAAGTTCCATTGTGTTCTGGGTTTGGTTCAAAAATACAAGGCTGCGGACTATGAAATTGAACATACATTGCTGTAAATCCGATAGAAATGAGCCCTTCACGTCGGTAATAAAATCGAAATAAATTAAGAAAGTTAGAAAGAAGATGGCTGAATACACGAAAAATAATTTAAAAATAAACTACAATTAAAAATTTGATAATTACATCTTTATTCCTCTGGAACTTTTCGATTGATATAGATATAACTTTGTATTTATTTGGTATAAAAAACTAAGTAAATTTACTTAGGGCGAAATTTTCATAAATAAAATAAAATTATTGAATAAAATAACAAGCAGTTATTTCGCTTTTTTTTGCGTGAATAAATTATATTTAGGTAATTTTACAGGGTTTTTTTCTTTTTAAGCATTTAAACGTTTGAAAAAAATTTCGATTTTAATTCAAATCGATTCTTACAAATGAATTATTTAGCGGAAGACAAAAATCCTGTTATTTCAAAAAGAAAAAAATAGTTTGTTATGAGTGAGTCGTTTTTATTTAATTCACTATGCTCATAACACCGATTCTATAATTTATTGTATAGATCAGAATTAAGGAAAAAAATAATACCAGAAACCTGTGCTTATGCTGATAAGGATCTTACTTAGTAGCTCTAATCAGTTCAAGGTTAGTTGAGGCATTTTTAACAAAAAATATAATAACTCTTTATCAGGCTTATTCTTTTGAAAGGAATCTTCTTGTCAAGTAGATAAGATTTTAAAACTGTTCGTTCGTATTCTTTTGATTTGTGTTCATTATGTTAGGATCAAAACAGGATTTCACTTTTCAAAATTCAAAGTTTAGTTTTTTTTCAGTAGTACTTTTTTGAAACTTTTATTTTATTGTTATTATAATTTCAATAAGCTTGCAATAATTTTATTTGTTATGTACAGAGAGCTGAAATAAAAAAGAGAAAGAAAGTAAAAAAAAAATCACCTTGAATAACCTTTGTCCTAATCAGCAGATGTTCGCGCAACAAGGGGTTGATTTCAAATGTTCTAATAAATTGCTTTATTAATTACGTTATGAAACAGACATAGTATACTTTCTCTGCATAAACATGCAACTTTTGCAACGGATTTGAATTCCTGATTATTTAAATACTGAAAATGGCCGCAATCTGAAAACAATGATCCCAATAGTTTAGTCAGAAGAATAATCGAAAATTAGGGCACTTTAATGATAACTTCACTTTTCGCCTTTTCTCCGAAACTATACAAATGAATCGAAACATTTTTACAAGGAATTAAAAAACTAGGCAATCCAAATATGATTCAATGCAAAAAATAAATAAATAAATAATAATAATAACTTTTAATAATTTTTATTATTTTATTAAACATAGGTTAAAAAAAAGTTTAATTATAGTTTAATAAAAATTTTACCTAAGTTTAAATTTAATTCAAAATTTAAAAATACGACTTTATTTTAAATTTTTATAACTCAGAAACTATTTTATCAATTAAATAAAAGTTTCGTATTTTGTCATTTACAATTAAGTAAATGTGTCTGCTTTGCAAATTAAAATGTTTGTGAAAAAAAATTAATAAATGATAATAAAATTATTAACTGCATATATTTAATCTTTGAATAAGCGAGTTTTATAAATGTATGCAAAAATTTTTCGATTCGCTTAAAAAGTTCCTGAGTTATGTCGAAATACCAAAAAGATGAAATTAACATTTTATCCTCCCTCTTTATATTGACTGTCAAAAATCAAAAATTATATTTGGGGATCCCATCTTTTATGTTGGGCATTTTTATTTTAATTTAATTTAATTTTAATTGTAAATGTAAAATACGAAAATATTCTCTAAACAACCCAATAATAAGTTTTCATCCTTTTGATGCCTTTTATTATCGCTCTGAATTTTTTGTTTAAATTCTGACATACCCTCTCTTTCTCTTTTTTCTTCTTCTTATTTTTTTTCTTTTTCTTTTTTTTTTTTTTTTTTTTCTTTTTATTACACTTTTTAAAACAGTGACAGACGGGAGAACGCCCGTGTGTAAAAAATCTTGGGCGAAAAAAAAAAAATCAAAACTGTTTAAATTAGACTTCGATGAAACAAAAATAAGCAGTCGGAAACCTATGAAAGAGTTGGGGTATAAAGTAGCCAATTAAATCATCGGAATCCTTTCGTGCACCAAGTTCGAGTAACCTTGTAAAAATAAACACGTCAACATGTGATTTTGAAAGGGTGAAGTACAAAACGAAAGTGAAACAGCGATTCTCTCGGTAATGTGCTTTATCAAAAAAGGGTGATTAGCGATGGGGCAACATTAAGTTGATTCGCAAAGCTGAAGAAGTACAACCGGTTCCAACAAAAAAGTTGAAAATTTTTGGTGTTTCATCATCGGCCTTTTAACCGGTGATATATCTAATGATAGCTACTTCAGTTCTGTAGTTAACTCAATCGTTTCATAGTCCACCCGTAGCTCACTTTAAAAAACAATTCGTAAACTTATATATATTTCGTTTAAAAATGTCTGCTAAAAGTATTATTTTTAACAATGTAGGCTGTGACTTGAAGCTGAATATAGATGAGTCAAAAATACCTCTGGTAAGAATCAGTTTTTTCTCATGTACATAAAAAGCTAAATATTAATTGTTCTGTATTATAAAAAGTGTAGGTAGTAGGAGTCGATTCATTCAATATACAAATTTGCCAATATATTTTATTATCATTCTTTTTCTGTTTATAAAAGTATTGTAGATAATTTCTTTTGAGAGAAAAGATAAGCATAAATTTCAAAATAAAATAAAAGTTTTTATTCCATGGAGGATAGGATATGAATAATTCAAAACAACGTTAATGAAGCACAAATAAAGGTACAAAAATGGACATGAGCTCAGTGGCCGATCTAGCGCGGGGGATTTCTTACCTCGTCAAACATTCATCCAGAAATTGATTTGGATGTTGAAACAATCATTCACAGATTTGCCAAAGTTTCTAAAAAACGCTTTACATTTATTATATAAAGATGTTGAATACTTGAATTATTTATGTATTGTTCATTATGAAAATAATAAATGAGAAAACTAGCATTGAAAACCCCAGCTTTTTTTTTTCAAAAAAAAATATTTAAAGAAAAAAATTTTTTATAAAAAAAATTAATTGTGAGGAGGGGGGATCTGAATCTATGACCCCCACCCAGGAAAAATTTCTGGATCCACCCCTACACGTGCTATAGTTTCGATTCTATAAACAAGAACCTTCCTTTGTGTTTGAACACAAAATGACAGTACAGAAGTAACGAACATGTTAGATTGTGTACAATGTTTATTTATTCTTATTTATAACTACAATTTTTTTATTAATGTATCTGTAATAGTATTTTTTACTTTATCAAAATTAGATAGCAAACAAAACTAATGAGGCATTGAGTTTTAGAACAACAATTTCTCAGACTTTTCACAAGCATACTTAATTTTCCTCAGAATATTCTATTTCACTAACAATACAACAGAGGAAAATTTTATTTATGTTACTTGCAAGCAATCTGGTATGTTCCTTACATAAAGAAAAGAAAATCATTTCTATGGCATTTTGTTTTATTTTTATCAACTTAAGGTAAATATAGAGAACAATATTTTAAAATAGAAAATAAATAGTACCCACTTTAAGTTTATGGGTAGAGTATATACCAGTTCATTTTTCTTTCTTTTATAGCTTAAATCTGTTACTGATGATTATTTGCTAACAGATGATATTATTAAAAAGATAAATGAAGTCTTTGAAAGTGAAATGCAGTTAGGATTGATGAAAAATCCTCCTGTAGAATCATCTTTACAAATGGCAAACACATTTATTCCTAAGCATTTATCGGGAGACGGTAAGTAGCATTTTGTCACGTTTAAATTTTTTGGCTTAGCTCTAGAATTATGGAAAACATTGAAGTTTTGCAAAATTTTTATTTCAATAATTTTTATTTTTTTTTAAAAAAGAAAGAAAAATAAAGCAATTGACTTATTTTGCTAATTATAACTTCTACACTAATCAGTTTATTAGATTTCAGATTTTTAAACAGTTTGTCAGATTGGTTAAATTCTTGTTTATGTTATGGCAACACACAATTTTAAAAATTGATGCCTACATTGAAATAAGGCTATTAACATAAATATTTTACAGCAAATGAAAAAAAAAAAAACATAAATATATTGGTAATTTTATAAGAACCAGGTAATGGAGACACTAACCAAGCTCTAAATAATTTAAAATGTAAACATTTTTACCGTCTCCATTGGACAAGGCAGTATTTTTTCTTTTATTTGATCTCACTGTTAGATGATTTAGACAATTATACACACGAAACTAGGGGAAAAAATCATAGAGGACTATATATTTAATGTGTATAAATTTTCTCCTTTAAGCAAGATTGTATCTATTCAAATTAATCTAATTTTATCTAAGTAGTTTTAAAAAAATTAAACATCATGGAAGATTACAAAATTTAAGTTTAAAATTTCTTGTTAACCTCTAGACAAGAAATCATTTTCGCATGCTTATAAAAATCTGCATTAATGTATCATAACATGTTTTCCTTCGATTCCAACTTTCAAAAACTCATTATTTTTAAATATTGTTCATTGATTAAATTGATAGAAAAAAAATAGTAACCTACTAAATTTTTTGCTACTGCAGATAACTAACTCATTATCTCCTAAATGGCCAAAATACTGGTATTAAATCTATATATTTTAAATTATATAATATGCACTGTCCCAAAACTATTGAAAAAAGGTGTTCAGCTTTGTATAATTGTTATTCACACTGCTATATCTGTTTTCATGGATGATATTCTTTACTTCTAAGTGTTTCCAGCTTTCATTATATCAACCTTTTTTTTAATATTCTTTGCTTCTATGTGCAGCCAGTTTTCATTATATCAAAAAAAAATTTTTATTCCCTGCTTTTATGTGTAGCCAGTTTTCATTTATCAACATTTTTTTTTATTTGTAAAACATAATTTTTGATGTGTTACTAGTTTCTATGAGTTTTATTCACTTATTATATCATAATGCTACTTTCATGTTTACACAATTGCCTGCATTATTTTTCAGGTAGTTTTAATAAGGAACTTGTAACTAAAATTTTGTTTGTACTGGAGCATTGTACTTATTGTCAAATTTCAAGAGTTTGGTTTGTATATTTTCATGTAGTCCTGCATGATAGTTTTAAAGATATCTCCTGAATGTTGATCCACTAGTTTTATAAAACAGAGATACATAAAAACAAGTGGTTTTGAGTATGCCATGTGTAGTTTTCTATAATTTCTATTTTTTTAATTTTGTGTTTAGTACTACTATGTTTTCTAGTTCTTTCTATTGTCTGTTAAATTTGTGTCAAGTGCTATCGTTAAGGCCATTTAGCTAATTTTACTCCTCCTAACCTTTTGTTTTAATCAATACCCAATAATAATATCATTGACTTTGTATTATGTAATTAATTATTAAAATATGTGGCATATTTCAATTTTATATCTTAGTATAATCTCTAAATGTGAATAAAGAAATCACAACTGATATCAAGATATCAGTAATTTCCAGACAAAATTCTATTAAATGCCAATGTAAAAAATAGCCAAATCTGTATTGTGAATGACAATACTTGCATTTTCAGACAATACTTGTTTTTTCATACTAAACTTTATTTTTTTTCTAGTTTTTTTATACATAAAATTCAGCAAACTACATAGAATTGTCTGTCTCTTTAAATTTCTAAAGAAGTTAAATATTTTGCATTAAAAGTGTACTAAGATAGTAATATACTGGCTATTTTACTCTCTGACTATATAATTTATGAAAAATTAACTAATTGTATCCACACTTACTTCTTGACCCAGAAAGTGGTTTAAAAAAACCATGGATATTGCACATTACACCACAATCTAGATGCACCCTATTCATTTTTCCTCTTTTTTTTTTTTTTTTTAAATTTTTTAATCATAGTTTACAACAGTTTTTAGTGTGTAATGTCTTTCGACTTTTGTGCTGTATAACAAATACTGGATTTGTACCTTTAAACTTTAGGCTCTCAATGCAAAGATCTTTAGGATAAAAAAAATGTTTTAACTTTTTTTCTTTCTTCTCTCATCTGTAAAAAAAAAAAAAAAAACAGCAATGCAGTATAAGATCCTTATAATAAAAGCCTTGAAATGTGAGGCTTTGTGTTATATAGAAATTTTGATAATTCAAATGATTAAACATACCCACTAAACATGGCAATATATATCTGGTCCAGATCAATATTAATGCTTTAAAATAGTTGTTTGAATAACGATACTTTAAAACACAAAAATAAGCACTTAAGTATTTATTATTTATAGAAAAAATTTCTATAAAAAAAAAAATTGTCCCGCAGTGGACTGATCGTTGAGACACGATTCCCAGCAGATCACCGAAGTCAAGCATCACTGGCTGCGTTCAGTGTGCCGGTGGGTGACCACTTGGATCAGTCTGCGTAGGGACCGAGGGTGTGCGGTATTGGTCCTCGGTAAAACGTTCTACCGTAAAGTGCTCGACTTCGCGTGCAGGTCGTTGGGCTACCGAAGCAGGGGTGCCATCCCCTCTGCAGAGGATCAAAATTGTGATGGCATGTCTTTGGATCATCCTCAGGGATGTTTCCCAGACCGTCGCCAATAGCCCATTGTGCAGCTCTAGTGCGACGTAAATTAACTACAACTACAACTTGAAAAAATTTAGTTATCAAGATCAGTAGAAATAATATCCAATAAATTTATACATTTTGAGTTGCTTTAGAGATAGTAAAATTAATGTAATTTATATAATTGTGTTTGGTTGGTCTTCTATTGTAGTTATAGCTATAAAGGCCTAAATAAGCATATTGAAGTGTTTTTATCCTTTAAAACAAGATAAATAATTTCAAGTATTGAAAATTATGCCTCCTCTGTGTTCTAATGAATATATTATCTGGCAATGTAAAATCAAGGTCATGTCCAAAAACTTGTTTTGATTTCTAGAATTTTGTAAGTACGCCATACATGCTAGATATTTTTGGCATAAATAAAAAGATTAAATTACATTTTTCAATATCAATTATTTTCACTCATCATCACTAATTGTTTCAATTTTACAAAACCTAGGATACTAATAGGTATAATTATTTGTTCACAAAATTGATGAATTCAAACTTTTCTATATTAGTGTTAATAATTACAGTTTTAAAGATTTTCTGCCAAATCTTCGTTTTTTTTTTAAATATCTTTCTTACTGAAATTGTTGGAATGATTATGATTTACTGTTTGTTTGCTCTTGAAATTTGGATGAGCAATATTTAAGTCTTTACATTCTTAAACTCCTCCAAGTTTTTAATGGTAGATACATTAATTTTTAATTAGATATTTTAGTTATTTTTTAATTTTAAAAAAACCATATGCTTAGTTAAAATATGCGTAATTAATTCAAAATGTATGAAAAATATTATGAATTATCTTTTAATGGGTATCTAAAGCATTTTACATCAATTCTGAATTTGTGGGTTTAAATTCTTAAATGCCTACCCCCATATGAATATTATCGAATTTCTATTATTTTTTGTTGTTTAATTATTATGGTCTTAAATTGCAATCAAAGATATCTGGAGACATTAGTACAGATTTTTTTGCAATTTAGTTTTCTTTCTTTAACAATTATTCTCATTTTTTAATTATTCCCGGGTTGCTGCTTAAAATGTTATTCTTTGTTAAAGTAAACAATATATATATGTGTGTGTATATATATATATGTGTGTGTATATATATATATATGTGTGTGTGTGTGTATATATATATATGTGTGTGTATATATATATATGTGTGTGTATATATATATGTGCATATATATATGTGTATATATATATATATATACAGATGGATGACAAAATAATACGAACACCTGTGAAAAAGTGTGACTTATTTCACACTTGCAGTACAGCCGCGCCACCTGCAACAGAAGTCTGCCACCTAGTGAGCGTGAAGAGAAAGCTATCAGTCTCTCAACATTAGTCACCTGTGTTTCATGAGTTTGTCTAACTAGCTTTTATAAGGTGAAATGTCTGACCTGTCAGAATTCCTAAGAGGGATGATTGTTGGGGCGCGTTTAAGTGGACCATCGGTGACAGAAACAGCAAACCTTTTAGGGTTTGCAAGAAGTACTGTATCAGCCGTTATGACAGCATACATGAAAGAAGGTAAGACGAAGTCTTCAAAGCAAAACAGTGGCCGAAAGTCAAAGCTTGATGATAGGGATAGACGTGTCTTGCAGCGTGTAGTAGCGCGAAAACACAAGCAATCGTTATCCGAGATAACATCAGACATGAACAGTCATCTTCAGGACCCCGTTTCAACAAGAACTGTTCAAAGAGAACTTCATGCTGCAAACATTTATGGGAGAGTGGCAATTCGTAAACCCTTGGTGACAGCAATCAATGCTTTCAAGCGCCGTCAGTGGTGTAGAGGTCACAAAGGCTGGTCCCCACAGCAGTGGCAGCAGATAATATGGTCCGATGAATCATCCTTCACCTTATTTCAGACCACCGGACGCGTTTATGTCTGGAGATCACCCAAAGAAGCATTTGATCCTGAATGCCTCTTACCAACTGTGAAACATGGAGGTGGCTCCATTATGGTTTGGGGTGCAATATCTTGGCGTGGTCTTGGGCCACTAGTACGTCTGCATGGGAGAATCAAATCTAATGACTATCTAAGCGTTCTAGCGGATCATGTTCATCCTTTTGTACAGACTGTATTCCCTGAAGAGCGACCGATTTTTCAAGACGACAACGCCCCTATCCACACCGCTAGGTGCGTTCAAACATGGTTCGAAGAGCATGACAATGAAGTTGAGCATCTCGTCTGGCCCCCTCAGTCTCCGGACTTAAATATTATTGAACATTTGTGGCAATATTTGGAGTCTAAACTTCGTTCCCGATTCCCACCTCCATCAAATCTTTTGGAATTAGAGGCCGCTTTGCTAGAGGAATGGCTTAATATTCCTTCAAACGTTGTCCATGACCTTTATGCATCGATCCCACGTCGTATTAAATCTGTAATTCAGTCAAGGGGTGGTCCAACTCCCTATTAATGAAGATTTTCTGATATTTCACAGGTGTTCGTATTATTTTGTCACCCATCTGTATATATGTGTATATATATATATATATATGTGAGTGTGTGTATATATATATATATATATTAACTTTTGTGTTCTAGAAAAAGGAGAATTTTTGGCTCTTGATCTTGGAGGTACAAATTTCCGAGTGCTTTTATTGAAATTAGATCCTAATGCAGATTTAGACAGCATTGTAAAATATTATACAGTTCCAGAAGAATTGCGCTTAGGGGAAGGTGTAAAGGTAAGATATATGCTTATGCTTCCAGAGTCTTTTTAGGATTACATTGTTTAGTAAATAGCAAATAATTAACATTAGTGGCTCACTTCGTTTCTTGTTGGAAACCCAGACTCATTGATTTTGAGGATGTTAATTATGAACCATTTTTATTATATTCTTAATTATCATATTCCACTATATTCATACAGATACATTTTAATAAAGGAACTTAAAGTTTTGATTTTTTCATCCATATCTGCACAGAGAGTGTTATTTTTCTTATGATACCTCTATCTGTCTATATTCATCTCTCTCTATCCATACCTGACGAGAGTGTCCTCTTTGAAAATTGTCGTTCCCCTATATTCGGGGGACAACATTTCCTCTCTCCCTCATCCATCTGACCCTCAGGCCAGAGGTCACTTGTGTGGGAGTTAGAGGCCTGACATAATTCATTTCTTAAAAAAATTTTATGATTTAAAAAAATTTTGTTTTTCAACAATACTAAAAGTGTCTCAGTTACATCAAAAAAAGTAAAATGTTTGTGAGAATAGGGGATAGTGTTACATATTTAGTATTTCACCAACCTCAATTTAATAGATTCAGTGTATTTCGTAATCACATTTAAATATGCAGCTAAACTCTCAAACAGTGTTGATGAGTGGCTTCTACCATACAAAGTGATAAAGTCAAATTGAACTTGGTTTTCACAAAAGATTTTGAAAATTTGTTTATAATCATCTTCTTACCTTCATAGAGGGCTATCTAGATTTTTTGTCCTGCATCTACATAAGGATACTATAGAAATTGTTAATGTATCAAGAAGTTAATCATGGTGTAGTGAAGTTGACAATTTAGATGTTAGTGATTGAAAAGGAATTTAAATGTATAGTAGTAATTGATTAATGAAAGGTGGGGTTGAATTGGGTACAACAAAAGTTTCAAAGAAATGATTTAAACCGCTATTTCCTTTTATGTTACAACTTAGTAGATGTTGTGGACTCTGGATATTTAACTAATTATGAAAAGTTTCTTTTATAAAAAGAAAATAATTTATAATTTTAAAAAAAATTCATAATTTTTGATAATACCCACAATACAATTGTAATTATCGAAAGTTTTGTCGTAAAACTTGAAATATTTTGCGCCTAGGCTCTTTTGTATCAGTTGTAAATAAATATTTGCCTGTTCTAAAATTCAGTCTCTCTTATATTTAATTATTATTACTGATGCATGATGTGTCAAAAATGTTGGATGATTTAAAAAATAAAACTGAGAAGAACCAAAATGAGATAAAAATCTGTAGTTTGCCTCATTCTGTTTGAGAAACCAAACAGTTAATTCTCACCAAGTTTCGAACTTAGTTAACATATAGTGTTGTTAAGTGAGGAAAATTAGAAAACTAAGTTTTCAAAATAAAGAACGCCTGCAGCAACAATGTAGCTTAGTCTCAGGCCGAAATTATAATAATAACTGCGTACGTAATTAATTCTTTTAGAGGGGCCTGATATGCAGCTAGAAAACATTGCTTTATAGTTTTTTTCAGTCAAAAATGCCATCTGTCCAATTGAACTGAATTAACTTAGGAAATAATTATAAAACTTTTAAAAAATAAGTTGCCCGATTTTATAAGCAACATCTCCTTTTGTTATTTGTTTAATTTTCAAATTGATAATCATTTTTCAGGACACTCTATAAGTTATACATTTGAATGGCTGATAAGAGATTTTTTTTTTTTTTCTAAAATCCGAATATCATCTTAAATTGCTTTTTTTTTCTTTTACAGCTCTTTGAATTTTTAGCAGACTGTATTTTTGATTTTCTGGAAACTAATAACTTGATCAAGAAACGATTGCCTTTAGGTATTTTTCCTATTCTGTTGCATTGTAGATGTTACTTTATTTTCACTCTTTAAACTTTTAAAAAAAGTTACAGTGGTTGGCAACAATTTTTCAAAATGGTTTTTAAATTTTTTTCCCAAAAATTTTTGGTGGTGGGCCAGATCACTCCTATTTTAGAAAACACATTATCTTAAAATACAGCAAGTAAAAATATTCTATTTAGCTTCTACTCTTTATTTCTTACTTTAATTTTATAATTTTTTTCTACATTTTTGAAGTTATAAATGAATTGACTATTTTTTTTTTTAAAAATGTCTTAGTTTTTGTCTTTTTTAAAAAAAATTGTCATCCTTAATTGCTCATTATCAAAATTTATGTCTCTAACATTATATTTATGTCTTGTTAGCATTGTAATAACTTCAGTTACTAGTTTACATCTGGCACAAAGTATACTATTTTTTGCTGACTTTATTTTAATACCTTCCTAAGTTTGAGCTTTAAAAGTCTTACTGTGATAGCCATTAAAAATATTCATGTAGTTTCAACAATAAAAAGATTATTGCTTTTAAACTTTTGTAATATTGAGAGATTTTAATAGCTTCTCATCATGGTTATTGATTATTGTTGGAAAGGTGTACAGGGATGCATCTATATTCATCATCAAAATTTGGTAAGGAAATAGAAAAAAGGCTATTTAATATAGAAAAGCGTGAATATGTTATATTTTGTGATATTAATTCATTTATTATTATTGTAGAACCTGTTTCTTCATTAAAAAATAATTCTGATTTGCATTTGTCTTTAAAAAAGGAAAAGCAGAATAGTAAATGAAAATTGTACGGTTGAATTTTAAACTCATAAAACATATTTAAGATTTATTTTCTTTTTACGCTTCTTTACTATATTATCACTATTTATTTCTTTTTCTCTCTTTTAATTTGGTTTTCCTTTTATAACTGTCAAATAATTATACTGTCAGGATGAATTTTTTAATACATTTTTTTAAAATTCTAATTAATAGTAATCTAAAATCAATATGAAAATTTATTTAAGAAGATATTTTATTTTAAGCTATATTTTCTTTACATTTTTTCCCCTTTCATTAGGATTTTGTTTTTCTTTTCCCATGATACAAACAAGCATAGATGAAGGAATATTAGTTACATGGACTAAATCTTTCAACTGTAAAAATGTTGTAGGGCATGAAGTTGTAAAAATGCTCAAAGCAGCTTTAGCAAGGAGAAAGGTTATTGATTTATTTTACAATTTACTTTATTTAATAACACAATGACTTCTCTAAAACAGCATCAAAATATCATTAAAATAGAACATTAAATATTTATGTATGTTTTAGTGACCAAAAATGTTTTAATACTTTATTTTTTTCTTTTTTGGATTATTATATCTTTAGTATTATATTTTTAATAATTTTTAAAATTTCATATATATTTTTACTACTTTACAATAATTAAACTTGTATAGTTGTAAAGATTTTTTTCTCTAGTTTTGTTCTTTATTTTGTATATACTAGTCATTAAATAATCCTGTTTTATTCAGATGTTATATTTGCTGATTTATATCAGAATAATCTGATATTTATTTAAGCCACAAGAAAAGAAATAAAAACAAGTGTAAAAAAAATTGCTTTAAAAAAGATACTAACAAAAAAAAAGCAAAAAAACAACAAAAGAAATGCTTTTCAACTATGTAAATTTCTGCTAGGTGCATACTGAACAATTAAATATATACATATATCTTTTACACAATTATTTCCTCTATCTTAAATCATTTTTTTAAAATTTCCCTTTATAATCTTACATTAATAATTTAATTATCTTTTCTGAATAACTTATTAAAACAACAGTTTTTTCAAATTACATTTTATGAAATTAATTTGCTAATTCAACTAATTATCTGAATAAATTATTTTACACCAGTGTTTCCATTTCATATCGACTTTTAATAGGTTATTAAAATAACTGGATTTTCTTTTAATAAAAAGTGTTTGGTTCTCATCTAATACATTTTAAATTTCCCCTCAATGTTAAATAATTAAATGGATATTGAGTATACATTATTTTAGTATATAAAACAAATTACCACTTTTGAATTTGCTACACATTTCACTTATGGTTTCTCAACTCTAAATAAGTTATTGTTATACTGAAGTTGAGCTTTCTGTATTTGAATTTACCCTTAGAATTTTATTAGAATTTTATATGTTAATATTTTACTAAAGTTTATGCTTCAAATTTTAACTACTTTTTGAAGGATGTGGCTGTTGATGTTGTAGCTGTTGTCAATGATGCTACAGGCACGATGATGATGGGATCTTATCTTGATAAAAGAGCTGCAGTAGGATTGATTCTTGGTAATATACTATGTAATGTATTTAGTTTTATCATTAAAATAGTATACATATTGTGAATTATTAATATTACATTGAGTTGCATATTTAATGTCGAGAGAATTTGATTAAATAATTTGAAATTCGGGCTTGTAGTCTACTCAAAAGAAAGTTAAAATAAAGAAAACAAAATATCAATGATTTGAAATAATTTTGAGAGTATGAATTTTGAGATATTTAAGTAGTATTTTAAATCATATTTTGACAGAATATTGAATGACTTTTTCTAGGAATATCTTTCAATTAATTTTCTGGACTTGGCACACAGTTCTTAAAAATTTCTAATATATTCTAAATAAAAAAATTCAATTTAACATAACAATTTTAAGAGATATGTTTACCAAGATAATTATTATTTTTCTTTAGAAATTTAAACTGCCCTGATCTTTTATTATATTTTCTATTAAACTTTTATTGGTAGTTATAAAGTTTATTTTTATTAATAAAAGACCTGAGATAAACTGCAGGGATTGTATCTACTTTCTATACTTATAAACTTCTTTACTGATACATTTTTTCATTTTTCAAAGTAATACTTAAAGAATCATTTTATAACTTCAGAAGTGTTTAGATCATGCAATCTCTCATACATATCTATAAAATTTAAAGCTTTTGGAGATTTTAGAGTCCATCAATAAATTATAAACGGAAAATAGTGTATTTGAACACCCTTTGCCAAAAAATGTAGCAATAAATTTATAATTTGTAACAATTATTTTGGCTATTATATGCAGTATAATTGCATAAAATTTTCTAAGCCTAGCTTAAATAGATATGGAAATATAGACATTTTTATAAGAACAAACTAATTTTTTGTCTTACGTTTTTTGCTATAACTTTAAAAATATTCAATAAAACTAAACAAACTTTTAAGAGCATTTGAAATTAATTACAAAACCTTTGCTTTAAAATTTGAAAAAAATCGTTAAAAACTGTGCAATATTGATTTTAGAAATATTATAGTCAATTGTATTTGACAGCTAGTTAATGAAAATATCCAATTTGAATATCCTGAAAATTTAAAAAGTTTCAAGTAGTTTTTGTGTTTTTTTAAAGAAAGCTCAATATAAGTGGTTTTCTGCAAACATTTTTTTTTCGTTGTAAGACAAAATTTAATAACAAACGATAATACCTTACAATAAACATTTATACACCAAAAATGGGATTGTATAAGGAAAGAAAACATGTGAAAGAAATGATACTTTTATGGGGTATGATCCCCAACAATACTGGTGTCATCTTAAGTAAATCTTGTTTAATATTACAAAATGAAGTTTGGGGAAAACTCTTATTTTGAGCTTTCTTTTAAAAAGTATGGAAACTAATAAAATTGCTTGAAACTTCTTAAATTTTTACGAAATTCCAGTCATACTTTTTTTAAAGTTGCCAAATAGGATTTACTACAAAGTTAAAAGAAAAAAATTTAAACTTTTTATGCATATGCACAGTTTAAAACAATTTTTCTCAAATTTTGCTCCAAAAATTTTGTTTAATTTTATTGTATATTTTTTAAAGTTTTAGCAAAACATGAGACCAAAAAAATTAGTTTTTTTTTATAAAAATGTCCACATCTCCTTAAATATTTAAGCTAAGTTTATGAAATTCTGTGCAATTATTGCATTTAACCAAAATAAGTGTCACAAGTTACGAACCTATTGCTATATTTTTTGGCATAGGGTGTTCAAAAAAACTATTTTCCGTTTATAATTTATTGTTGGTCCCTCATTAAGTTTTTCATTAAAAATTAAAAATAATTTCAGTACCTTATATAATTTAAAATTGATGCTCTCTGTAATTATTTTTATTATCTATTTTATTCTTAATATAAGTAAATAAATTTTTTTAAAAATAAATGTCGAAAAAAATTTAATTAAACACTTGGTATTCTTTTTATTATTATGACTAGTGAAGTGAGAAAAAGGAATCAGTGCCTTATTGTTTTGAAATGATATATTTTGTTGATAACTTATTTGTTAAACTTGATGTGTTGAAAAAATGAGTTTTATATTATGTGTTACATAATTTTTGTAATTGATGTGAGTTTTTCTTTAAAAACTTAGGCATAAAACCTTTCATTTATTATATAATATAACTGTTAATTTTTAGAATATTTTCTGTTTAAATATTTAGTGTTTGAATTTTTATCATATGTTATCAAATTGCAGGAACTGGTTGTAATGCTGCTTACTTTGAAAAAGTAAATAACATTGAAAAATGGGAAGGGAATCATCCCGGTGTTGAAGAAGTAATATATTTTGTACTAACTATTAGTGAAAATATCACTAGATTAACTTGAAATGCTTTGTTTAAAACATTCACATGATTTTTATAACAAGTCTTACTTTCCCCTTAAACAATGTGTTAAATAAAAAGAGTGATCTCTTAGCTTGTATAGCCTGAATAAATAATCACCTGAGAAATTATTTATTGTAATTACTGAATGGCTTGAATAGAAGCAATGTATTGATTAAAATTTTTGGTTACTAAAGATTCAAATACCTTATTATTAATAAAGTTTTATTTTATAACTGGAGTTGAACAACCGACCCAATTTTAAGTTTACGACTACCAATGTTCAACTCTGTAGCCTTGTAATTTTGAACCCAATCTAGAAGACAAGGGAACTCCTGGATTGGGAGAAATTTGCCTTTGTGGAGGACTTTTTGGTGTAATTAACTTGCATTTGCATTACATGGAGAGGAAAACCACAAAACCTACCATGGTTAGCCTGATGGCAAGGGGACTGTAATCCTTGATGAGTCTACCACTGAGGATATTTTACATCAACATATGGTGGTCTGTGCAAGCTGGGTGTGGAAGTCATTTCGACCAGCCATTGCTGGGATTTGAACCAAATCACCTCATTAGGAGGCAAGTGCTTTAACCCTGAGCCACCAAGGATATATAATGATATGGATTGATAATGATAAAAACTAGTTTTTTTTGGAATTCAATAATGATAAAGTTATTTAGGTGATTGATAAAAAAAATGTAGGCCTTGACATAACCAGATTTGAATAGAAGTTTCAATGTAAGTTATAAAGATATGCATTTTAAGGATACTTCTTATGATTTTGCTATTTTACTATGTTAACTGGCTGTTTATGTTTTAAATTAGACTAAGATTACTTATTATGCTACTCATTCTTTGAACTAACATTTTATATTCTGAGAAATAAATATATTCTGAGAAATAAATATAATCTATAAAAATAGTTTCTAATAATTGGGATTTAATCAATCTTATTTTTGATGACTAGAATAAGAGAAAAAGAAAATGATTTTTCACTATAACCATAATAAGATTCACAAAACTAAAAAAAATAAATATTTTTTGCATTTATACTTTTTCAACATTCATGTAAATTGGATTCTTGATGCATTTATGACTGTTTGATCAATCACTTAAGTAAACTCTTTAATAGTAAGACATAAATTGTTCAAACTTAAAATCCAAAACTTTCGAATGCTAAAAATTTAATTATATATGGAAGAATTTTAATTATTTAGTTTCTAAAGAAGCCACTATTTACTGCTACTGTTTAATAAGTATTTTTCTATTATATTAAGTGTACTTACATACTGTGTAAAATTGGGAAATAAATTATATGTATTGACAATACAATATGTGTATTCCAAACAATTAGTAATTTTTTTTTTTTTTCAAATTGATCTGAAAATTAAATAGTACAAAAGCATTTTTCTTACAACTATGCCATTGAATAATTTTATTTTAGAGACTTTCACTAAAACAATTACCAGAAACATTGTGTTTTTGCCCCCAAAAACCTACAAATATCCTTCGAATCGGGGGAAATAAGAAGTGATAGTAATAATATGAAACTAATGTGAATCAAAATAAATTGCAATAGCATATATTGCATTTTTTTGCTTTTCTGTTTAATCCATTCAGAATATCGATTTATACAATAACGAAAAAAAAAAAACACCTTTTAAAAATTTTTTTGCTTTAAGATGTTTCCTAGATTTACATATTGGTTAATAAAAAGGTATTTTTGATGAAAAATGAGGTATTTAGTAAAAATGATCTAAAGTACTCTTTTTGGGAACTCTTTGTTATAAATTTAAGACAAGTATTACACATTATTTCAGGTTCTTATAGACATTGAATGGGGTGCTTTTGGTGATAACGGTGTATTAGATTTTATGAAAACTGATGTAGATAAAGAAATTGATTTAGAATCTCTTCTGCCCCATAGTTTTACGTATGTATCATTAATTTCATATAATATTCATCATATTGTTCCTATTATTATCATCTTGTCTTAAAAGTATATTTTTAAACAAGAGTTCCTAAATTTTCTATAATTTTGTTCAAATTAATATTTATTAATAATAATTAATATTCTAAGTATTTGAAAGGATTTACTCTTAGAGCAAACATGAAGATTTTATATTTGTTTAGTTTAATTTAAGTTATTGACTACACATCTTATTTAAAAAAATTGTTTTTAAAAATTCAATAGTTTTGTTAAAATTATATCAGCTAATTTTTTTCACTCATACATTGTTTTGTTATCCAAATGTATGTTCAAATAAAATATGATTCTTTTATGTTGTATAAAAATATAAATCAAATAAGTTGAGTATTAAGTTTTCTCTATGCATGTGATTACATTATAAGAAACTTACATCATTTAGGAGAGAATGTGTAGTTATTGCAGTAAAATATAAGATACCATCTATGGATCAAAACTTTGTTATAACAATGAATAATTTTAGTTTAATGCCAAAAGTGATAAAAAAGTGAAATATAAATAAAGTAATCTAGAAACAACATATAAATCCCAAATCAACAAGTTATGAAAGACAGATAAATCATAAAAGATATGCGGAAGTAATAGTGGTAAATAAAAAAGGGAATAATAATTACTAAAGTAGAATGATAATTGTTTCTTTCTTTCTGTATTATTTAGTGAAGTTTTTAAAAATGGTTTTTTCAGCTGAGGAGTAGATGAAGTAAAATGTGTTTGAAGAATGGAATTTTATCCAAATTAATTTAATTATATTGCTAGTTATGGAAGAGCAATTGCCAATGCTTAAGTTGAAAAAATGATAAAATTATCAAAAATTTTTGGTTAAATTTAATATTTTTGAACAGATTTTATAATGTTATTTTCTCTATGACGTTGTTTCATTTTTTTTATCCATATTTAAAATTCTAAGTTTATCTTAAGAAATAATGAATAATCGAAAAGTATTGACAAATATTGTATTTTTGAGTACAAATTTGTTTCTTTAATGTGTGTTCTGCTGGTTTAAAAGCATTTCATTTGTTTCACCATAAATTTTTATTAGCCTCTTGAAAGTGTCTTTTTTATGAATATTTAGTATTTATTTTACAGCTCTTACTAGTCAAGAAAAACAGGAAATACCTGGAATTCCTATATCATACCTAGAAAATAACCAGTCTTATATTTGTCAGTATTAGTAATCATTTATTGAGATTCAAGTTAAACAATTCTAACTGCTACTGCAATTATTCCTTGTAAAAATAATGCATTTCAGTAAAGCTTTTTCATCATTTAGTGATATTTTGTTGCTCTCTATATCTTATTTTTGACATTAAAATAAAAAAAGCAATCATGTTTTTCCTATAAAAAACTACATTGTATGGGGAAAATATGGCCTGCAATTACGTTAAATATTTCTTAAAATACCTGAAAAAGTCAGGAAATTTTATTTCTGAAATTGAGTGGGAACCCTGTTAACTTAGTAAAATATTACTTCTTAGTTTTTATATGAATTTTGTAAAAAAGAAAATGAATTTTCTGTAAAATAGATGTAAAAATCAAGCAACACAGTTTCAGTTAGAATGCAATATAAATTTTTTTCACTATTTGAAATATTGATGATTTGAAGTGTTTCATTATTGTATAAATTAGCAACTTTGTTTTTATAAAGTTCTGAAACACATCTTACTTTTTTATTAATAATAATAAGTAAATGTAACTTTTTAGGAAAAGTATTACGTTACAACAACAAAAGGAGAAAAAAAACATGTAATTTGTTATGTGCGAAATATATTAAATTAAAATTTTTCAAATTATAAAAGGAAGCTTTGAGATTCATAACAAAAATGTGCAAAAAGATTGAAGGCTTATTCTTAGAAAGCAAATTGAATAAGATACTAACATTTTTATAAGGTATTTTTTGTAAACAAAGTTACTTACACAATGTTTTTTTTTTTCTTTCAAATCAGCAAGAATTTATTTTTGTATTAACATGAAAAAAACCCTAAGCCAATAACTTCTTATATTTTCTAATACTAATTATACTACTACTTATATCTTGTGATTACCAGTTTCACAGATTATGACCTTTCCAAAATTAAACTTGTTGAACAGTAAAATAAACCAGCTCTCATTGTTCGCCCTCAATTTTTATATTAACTTTTAGTTCATTGATAAGATTTAAACTTAATGATAATTCAGTTTTATTTCAAACATTTATCACCTATCTTTATTTTTCTTTTTTTTTAACCTTTGTACCATAATACAGTTGAATAGAACATTTTATCACATTGAACTGGATTTCTTAAGCATTCATTGTGCATTTTTGTCCGCAGTAAAATTTCAGAATATTTTAAATTTATTTTAAATATGATTTTAATTCTATCAATTTTATTTCAGATTTGAGAAACTCTTTGCTGGAAGGTATATTGGAAGTATTGCAAAAAAGGTTATGTGTAGACTTATTGAAAAAGATGTTTTGTTTGGATTAAGAAAGGACTTGCCCAAAGACTGGATATTTACTGCCGCAGATGTTTCTAACACTTTAGAGTTAGTGACAATTACTATACTTTTTAAAGATGTAACTTTTCTAATTTTTTTGTATTTCATTAAATTATAACAAATTAAATATTTTATTATAAAGTAAATAGATTAAATATGTTTCATTGCATTCAGAAATAATAAAAACAGTTGATTGGTGAAAATTTTTGATGCATCAAGAAAGATGCATATGTTATTTGCAGTAATCACTTTAGTAGATTGAATATTTTTTCACTCTTGCAATATTCTACTTTTAATGTTTTGCAAATGCACTTGCTTCCAGGTCACTTGTTGAAAATCACTTGTTTCTGAAGTGATTATCTATGGAATAAAAAAAACTATATTGAAGTAAATGGTCACATGCAAACTTTTGACTTGGCTCTTTTTGAATTTCCAAAGGGACTTCATGTAATAGCATATAGAGGAAGGGCTGTTATTAAGAGTCATATTATTTAGCCTAGACTAAATATTATGTGAACACTTGGTGTAATAACTCTTAATTGTTTTGTTGGGTTTAAGTGAAATACTTTCCCCCCATATTTTTTTATTGCTACTAATTCTAACATTATATAAAAAAATTTGGCACAAATATCTCAAAAATTATAAATCAGCTTAGATGATTTCTTTCTTTTTTTTATGTCTGGCTGTATGTAAGTAACTTCAATAGCATAATTCAAATAAATTTTCTTTAATATTTTATAAGAAACATGAGCATTTGAAAACATTCTTTTATTTAATATAAAAATTCCTATGACTATGATATGAGAAGTGAGCTATATATCCAATGCAAGAAAAAAAATGCAGGATTTATTAATAATTTTCTAGGTTATTTTTGTCAGAAATTTTTTTTTTCCCTTGGGGTGTCAAAAAATTAGGGGGATGCTTTGGGTTTCTAAAAACAGAAAGGATTCTCTAAACATTTCTAATTGAATATCGATTCAAGGAAAAATGAAGTTATTTGTTGACTGAATTTTTCTTCTTTGGTTAACAAACTGAATTTGGCTTTTAAATAGAATGAATGCCTTGCAAAATCTTCAAACATTTTACATCCATTACTGTTAATTTCATAAAAAATTGACAATGCAAATGGGGTGCAGCTACTTAACTGTTTCATTTTGAATGTTTGTTTGCCTTATAAGTAAGGTGATCTTTGAAGCAAAGAAAGAGGTTAAACAGCTTTGAAGAAGGGAAAACCTTTTCACTCGCTTTTGAACTGTTTTTTTTTTAATGCAGAGCAAAAAAGATACTTTTATGAGGAAAATATTTGTGTTTTGTCCTTAAGCTCGGTTAACTGTTGACTTAGTTATGTCACGAAAGGAAAAATTGACTAGTTGTTCATTGAGCCACAGTATCGTATACTGAACATTTTAGTCTAAATAATAAATGGTGTTAAATATCTAGAAATGTTTCCTAACTAATTCTTAAAATGGTTTCTTGCTTAAATCTATCTTAAAAATTAAGTTACAATGATGCATACATACTTATTCAATAGCATGATCATACCTTGTAGATTTTTTTCTGAAACAAATGAAGTAGTCAATTTTTCTTACAACAACTTATTTTTTTTTTTTGATTTTATGTTTGGTGCAAGATACACATCTCTGGTTTTATGTGTTTTAACTTCACAATAAGAATGTTCTGATTTATTTTTGCATAGCTGTTTTCTTAAAAACTAATTATAAATTTAGAAATTAATTTTATTAGTGTGATTGTCACTTTCATAATGTAAAATTTCATAAATTTATTAGCAATATTTTTTATGTGCAGGGAAACAAGTAAACAAGTCATTTTAGATATCATGAAAAGCAAAGGATTTAATGATATTTCAGAAGAGGATGCAGAAATTCTGCATTATGTCTGTACTATTATTTCAATTCGTGGAGCACTTCTTGTTTCTGTTTGTAAGTTGCAAGCATGTTATGTGCATATTAAGATCTTCATCATCTGAGTTTAAATTTACCAATATATGATCTGTGATTTTGGCTTATAATGCTTTGATAACTTTACTGTCCAAAAATCAAAATTAGATTCAATAATTGTTATTTTATTGATTTTTACAGACTGACGACATTTTATTATGACAAAATTATTATTATTATTTTATTATTGTAAAATCTATCAAATTTATTTTTTTATTGATATATTTGTGTTGCATGTAATCTATGTGTTTCATATTTATATTACATAAACTAACAATACATAGTTGTACCTAATGTAAATTTTAACTTAAACTGTGAAACAATTTTACTGTATTGATGCTAATTATTGCTCTGTAGGTATTTCCTGCTATAATTTTGCTTTTGAAATTTTTAAATTTTTGCTTATGGTCCTTAGCATAACACCTGTGATTCTGGTCCATAAGCTTTACCTACTGTAAGCATTAGGTTAAATATGAAAGAACAGTGATAAATTTTAATTTGACTTCTTGGAGACTGGCTTAAGAGCCATATACAAAAGTGAGGACTTTCATGGAAGCTTTTCTTTGTAAGGAAATAAACTTGGAATTTTAGAGATTGCTCTGTTCATGCACGAAATTTTAATCTCATTTTGCAAAACTTATCCTAAAAATAGATTGTAAAAAGAACTGGTTTGTGTTTTAACTTCATTACCTTACCTATTTTTAAAACAGAAATTTTTTAATGTAAATTGTGCATAAAAAGACAAAAAGAGCAAAATCACATAATTGTATAAACAAAGTATAATAATATATAGCTGTAATTAAATAATTTTTTTGAAAACTGCTGCTCTTTAAAATATGTAATCAAGTAAATATTAAATGTTAAAATTTTGTTGGAATAGTATAAATATGCAAAACCTTTCAAACTGTTTTCTAGAATTTAAAAAAATGGAAAATGAAGAAAATATATGTAGAAGCTTTTGTTTCCTATTGAACTCAAATGTTACTAAAAGTTAAAAATAATTTACTTTTTTAACTGCAGTTAACAGTTCTAATTAATATATACATTTAGTTTCATATAGTGTCAAGTTTTGAAAGATGTTTAATACATAATATCTTACTTGTATGTTATATACCACAAATTTCAATCTAGAAAATTTTGCGTTATTAAAAATATAATTTTTCTGTTTTATTAAAGAACAAATTATTAGCCCATTCCTCCTAGTTATTTTTATTTTAGAAAATTGGAAAATAAAACATATTCACCTTTTGCTTGGTTTTCTAACTTAGAGTTTAAAGCAAGCTCAGACATAAATGAATTTTAATAAATTCTATTTTTTCTTTGGATTATTTTATGCCTCAATTACTTTATAATGCGTAAAACCATTAGAAAAATTGTATTTTTTGAGACAGGTATTTTTTTTACCACTCTTTACTTTAATGATTTTTAGTATCAAAACATTATAGTTAATTTTAATAAATCTTCTGTTTTAAAAAGCAATTATGTTCATATTTAGATTACAATATACTATCCATATTTTTGTTTTAAACTAATAAATGAAAGAATTATGAGTTGCGTTATATCCTTAATTTTTGATTTTATTTTTATTAAACTAATAATTAAATTAGAACTAATGGTAGACTGCTTTTGTTTTTGATTCTAGGTCTTGCAAATTGTTTGAGGAGAATGAACAAAGAAGATGTAACTATTGCCATTGATGGATCATTATTTAAACTCCATCCAAAATATGCTCATTACATGAGCTTATTCATAGCTGCCTTGGCACCAAAGCATAAGGTAAGTACAATTTATTTTAGTAATTAAAATAGTTTGGCTTTAAAGTTTACTAGGTGCAGAATTAAATAAGTTGAATTTGAAGACAAAAGAAAACTTTAAGGCAACACTTAGAACAATATGGATTAGTTGGCTATGTATCTTTGCATTTAGAATGACTGCTAATTTTTCATTAGAAATTAGCTTAACTTGTCAATTATATTCCAAACTCTTATGAGATACATTTCTAATAAAGTTCATACATACAATCTAAAATGTTAATGAATCAAAATCTATTAAATTATGTAAAATCCATTCTCAAGAAACCATCGAAATAAAATTACTTAATAGTTTTTTAATATTTTTGATTTAAATTTCCAACCTTGACTTGAATGTTTGTGTGAAAAAATATATCATGTTTCACTGCGTTAATATTAGCCCCCAGTGGCTGAAGCTAAATTGATACTCCAAAAATGGGGATGAGAATGATGTCTGAACTATGAAAATCTTGTTGATGACATGGTGAAATGCTTTTGTGTCAGAGGTTGCTCTATGTGGTTAAAACTACACTTTTTGGACTCACATTTAGATTTCTTTCTTTAAAATCTTGGTACAGTTAGTGATTACTTGGACATTTCTTCATAATGGGTGTGATAGAATGGAAGTATGCTAGCTGAATATTGCCAACATGTTCTCAGGTACACACCAATTGAAAACTACAATAACATCAACAAAAAAAATATTTTATTGATAGAATTTTCTATAGTTAAGCCTCTGTTACATTTACTTTGTAATTAATTGGTATAAATATGAATAGTAAGTCTCTTACAAAACTGGTATGTGATTGTCAATTTTGGTTTTGATTCATGAATCAAGAGCCTTAGTTCAAATTTATAAAAGCTTAATTTAAATGACCAAAAAAAGTATAGATTTATTATTCAGTGTGATTTTGATAACTCATTTTCTTAATCTTTTTCTTTAAATACTTTGAATAAATTTGTAATGGGTATTAACAGAATGATAAAATCCTTTCAAACTAAGCACCCTTTTAAATTATTAAAAAATTTGGCCTTTTTTTAAAAAAACATGTCTCATATCTTTTTGAGTAACTTATATGAGCTTAGCTCTATCTTTATTTGTTTTTGTTTAAATGTTTTTTTGTTAAATACTGCATGCTCTTCATTGCAAAACTGAATTGTGGAAATTGCATTGTTTACAAGATTTAATTAATTGCAGTTTTGATTAATTATCAGAAGGAGTGAAAGTTTTAAAAATGGGAACTAGAATCTTGAAATTATATTGTATTAATCTAATTTTCTATGAGGAAGAAATTTTTTACAAAGAATTAAGTAGAAAATTTTAAAAAAGCTTCACTAAACACATTCTAGTAGAAAAAACAATAAACAGTCTAACAATAAACAGTTTTGTAAATGTCTTTAATTCATTTTGTCCTCAAACAAAAAGAAATATTAGTAATAGAGTGTGCGTCTGTCATATGACAATTTATGTACCTTGTTATTGGCTGTAGCTCTATTTAGAACCAATAAGTTGATATGTAAATTTTGTGATTGTGCTAAAAAACAAAATATTTCAGCTGATAAAACAGGCAAACATTTTGCTTATTGGAACTCTCTTTCATTCAATAACTATACTGACAGAAAGCATTATCTGATTCAAATCTCACATAATAAATGTAAAAAACAGTTAATCAAAAATTTAAAAAAAAATTTAGTTTTAAAAATTATATTTTAATGTTTCTTTAAATTTCTTATTTTAAAACTTTTCATGGAAATCTTTAAAAAACTGAATTTTAACTTCCTAAGAATTGTAAGGTTTTCTTTCTTTTAGTTTCAACTTATTCTTGCTGAAGATGGTAGTGGTAAAGGAGCAGGTCTTGTAGCTGCTGTTGTGACTTCTCTAAACACATCAGTTTTGCATAATTAAAATTAAAGTATTTTCAAGTTTAATGTTACTCCAAAACAAAGATTCTATATTTTCCCCAGAGCATAACATTGTTATGTTGCCCAGTTATATTGATTTGTTACTTCATCTATAAATTTGTTATCTAGCATATTTGCACAGTTTTCATTTTAATGGTTATTGTTCTTTAATAAAAATATTTTGTTATTTCTGCAGCTTCATATTTGTCTTATCCTTTTAATTTTATTAACTTTAATAAATAAAGTAACAGTTGGATTTTTAACAACACTTAACTTATTTTAACAACACTTAACTTATTTTAAGAACTTTTTTATCTTTTGCTATTATTTAAAGAAATTTTAATATTAAGTTTCAATAAGCAAATTTTAATATTAATAATTTTAATATTTAATAATTTATTAATTAAAGGACAATCCAAAATATTAAATCTTAAACCTACATTTAATTTAAACACAACGTTTGTATGTACTTGTGATGTTATTTTAAAAGAAAAAATATTAAACAGATTAAATTGTTCAATAATATTATACTTAAAGTGATGTATTTCAAAACGTTATGCTAAGAATAGGGGATAAAAAATATTTGTTGTTAATTAGGACTAACGTAAAAGAGAGACACTGAAAAACTTCTAAGTTTCATAATCAAAAAAGCAGGTCTTACTTGCATTATAAGAAACTTTTCATTCTATTATTTATACTCATTACAAATGTATTCAAAATATAAAAAGAAATTTTACATATATATATGTTACCGGCAAAGTATGAAACGCCGGCAAAGTATGAAACGCCGGCATTGTATAGAATGCCTAGTCATTGTATAGAATGCCTGACGTTTTTAGGCAAAGTATGAAATGTGAGAATTATTACATACTTTGCCTAGGCATTGTATACTATGCCTAGGCATTCTATAGAATGCCAAATGCTATTTAGGCAAAGTATGAAATAAATATCCTGATGAGGTTATTATGTAAATGATATGCATGTTACTGTGAATGACCGAAATCGGTGGTTGTTGACTTTCCCCGATGAATGTTGACAATCACATAGTCGCATTGGTGAATGTCCGAAATATTTATTACATCAGATTCGATATTAATTTATTCGGGATATAGTTACATTTATTCGATATTTTAATACTTACTGACGATAGATTAGAAGAAACATCAGTGTTTGGAGCATCGGGCAAATTTATACCGGGCAATGGTACTTGACCTTAAAAAAACATCAGTGTAGGGTATACCGGGCAAATGTATACCGGGCAATGGCACTTGGCTTTAAAAAAACATCAGTGTAGGGTATACCGGGCAAATGTATACCCGGCAATTGCACTGAACCTAAAAAAAACATCAGTGTAGGATATACCGGGCAGTGGCACTTAACTAGACCAAGTATATATTTCGGACATTTACCAAAGATCTAGTCATACTAGGTCTAGTTAAGTGCCACTGTCCGGTATAACCTACACTGATGTTTTTTTAAACTTCAGTGCCACTGCCCAGTATACATGTGCCCGATATACCCTGCACTGATGTTTTTTAAGGTCAAGTGCCACTGCGAGGTACACATTTGCCCGGTATACCCTACACTGATGTTTTTTTAAGGTCAAGTGCCACTGCCAGGTATACATTTGCACGATACTCCAAACTGATGTTTCTTCTAATGTATCGTCAGTAAGTATTAAAATATTGAATAAATGTAATCTATCGTCAGTAAGTATTAAAATATCGAATAAATGTAATCTATCGTCAGTAAGTATTAAAATATCGAATAAATGTAATTATATCCACGAATAAATAAATATAAAATCGGATGTAATAAATATTTCGGACATTCACCAAAACGACTATGTGATTGTCAACATTCACCGGTGAAAGTCGACATTCTCCAGATTTCGGTCAGTATCTGAGATGTATTTCATACTTTGCCTAAATAGCATTTGGCATTCTATAGAATGCCTAGGCAATGTGTGAAATATAAATCATTTCATACTTTGCCGTCTAATTTTAGGCATTCTATACAATGCCGGATTTCATACTTTGCCGGTAACATATACATATACACACAAGGGGCATTCCAAGTTGACAACACTTACTTTGAATCCTTGTAAAAATTAAATAGAGAAACTATGCATATTAGGGGTTACAAGTTGATATTTAAGTGAGAAAAATAAGAACATTTTCAAACTCTATTTAATCATGAATGAGGTCAATATAAAAGTAAAGGAGGGATTTAAATAATCTAAAATAAGTTAGTTTAGTTTGATACTTAAAGTTGGTTCTTAATGAAAGACAAATGCATTCTTGACCCACTAGGCAATTAAAATGGGATTTTTTATGATTATTTTTCTTCATTTGTTTCTTACTATCTTAATGATTAGTCAGAGTTTGAAAATGTTTTTTTCTCAGTTAATATTAATTTGTGTCCAAAATAAATAAGAGTCGTCATTAAAATAACCTCCACCTTACTTATAATTTAACCTTTCAAACTATCGCTTTTTTCATCCTATTGCCAGTCTGCATAGTTGCTGTCACTTAGGCGCACACTATTTTTTCTAGAAGTTTATCTCAATTCATTTTTACCCCTGCTGGAATGTAATCGAGAAGGTTCTAGGTGGCTATTTCTGGAACTACCTATAATAAACTAGTTTTTTGAAGAATTTAATCCCTCTTTTCAGGGAGGTAGGTTAGGGAGTGGTTAATCAAACACCTCCATTGTAAATGTCAATATTTAATATTTTCTCAAACTCATTCTTTAAAAAATATCTGCAAAGAAAATTTCTGTTTTTGAAGCTTTTTTTAGGTAAAAAACACCTTAAAAATTATCACATGAGGAAACCAAAGTATCCCTTCACATCATTACTTACTAGGTTAGCCAATTCTTTTTTACTGGGGGAAAATGTTCACAGTTTCAAATTACCCTGCTTTTTCTATCCTTATCTTGATAGCTATGAGGGATATCTATCTATAGGTGAGAAGAGAAAATAGCTTGTTAGAATTTGGTTAAAAATGTTTCACAGGGAAAATTTTTTGGAATTTTGGGAGTGCCTTTTGAGGATTAAAACAAGATGAACTTGTGGATAGAGGGTGCTCTAGGAGTGGTCATAACTCATAGGTAAGTTGAAAAAGGAGGTGACACTCAAATCACACACTTTCCCGACATTCAGCCTGTAAACTTTTACTAAGTTCGCTCAAATTTCGTTCAAACTTTCTGGTTGTCTTCAGAACCTTTAGTATATTATTTAAATATATTTTTTATTCTAATTTAAGGGAATATTTTTTTCATACATTTGTGTATTTTCCTTTTATTAACATTTTATTTAATTTTTATTATTATTAATTTTAATTCTATATTTTAATTGTGACGCTTTGTTGTGAAAATGGTTTATTTATTTTAAATGAGTTTTTTAATAAATTCAAAATACATTTTCAAAGAATTTTATTTATTTGGAGGCAAGTATTGATTTTATTCAGTTATGGTGATGCATGTAAATGCTAAAACTGAATTGGATTTTAAGTGCCAATATATTTTATAAATTAATTCTTTTAATTTTTATAATCGTTTCATTGTTATATTTGGTACAACTGCTATTAAAAATAAAAAGATACTAAATTTTACAAAGGTAATAACTCTAAATTTATGATTAAGAAAATGAAACAAATTTGTTTTCGATCCCCTAAGTAATAAACAATAATTAAACAAATTTTTTTTTTCACAACTGAAAATCTGCTCTGATTTAAATACATTTAGGTAATGTGTATGGAATTAAAACATTTGAGTTAATTAAATGAGTAAAGACGAAGTTAATAAATAAAATGAAACAAATAATTTTAAAGTCAGTATTATTTTCATTGAAATTTGGTTGCAAAGAAATTTTATATTATGATGAAGTTTAAAAGTAAAATGTTTTCTCTTATATGAATGACACTGTAAATTTTGATCATTAATTTTTACACTGGAAATCGCTTAAAAGTTTTGATTTGAAACTTATGTAATTATTGTAAGAAAAAATTTTATTGGGTGCAATTTATTATTTTTTCTTATAATCACATTGAGAGAAATTGACAAAAAAGAGATAAAAGCCCTTGAAAAACATTGTTTAAAATAAGCACTTTATATATAACATCTATTTTGATATTTTTATTAAAAACTTATAATTGAAACAAAAGCTTTTTTTGTGTAAATTCCAATGTTTCAAATTTCAAAAACAATTGTTCATCAGTATTACTTTTTTCTGGAAATTATGTTTCTGGAACGAATTAAATATTTCATTATAAAATGAGAGAATTATGCAGATCTGAAACCCATGATATATTCATCTTTAAAATGCTCGTAAAATTTTCATACATCGATATCTATATTACAAAAATCATGATTTGGCTAAATGTAAAGAATATTACAAGAGATCAAATCAGCTATACTGCTCTAAACGCAACTGTTATTACAAACTCAATGAAAAACAATCAAGTCTGTTGTAAAAATAATAGAGAAATCAAATGAATAAAAGAAAAAAATTGGTTTGTGGGACACGTACCTATCTGTAAAAGATAAATCCTATAGGCAAAAATACTTTAGTAGATGACAAATTTTTTAATAAAAAAAAAATCGAAATAGAGGATAAATAGAACAATTGTTTTCCTCTCAAATTCTATTCCTACTTTAATTTATTTGCTCATGAGTAGAAATATCAATCATATTTTACTGTCTCTTAAAAAATTTACTTGTCATCTTGCCTAGAAGTTAATTGGACATTTTTATATAGTTGAAAATATTTCTTGAAATGAAAGAAATTGTAAATGACAATAGAAACTGTAAGAGCTCGTGGACTCTGGACCGAAACTTTTCCAGGATTCAACAGGAAATGCTCAGTGAATTTAGCACTGTTAGAAGTTAATTGATTCCAATAATATCCGCTAGGAGGGAGACGAAATATTGTTAAAAAGAAATTGTCGTTGAATTGGCACAAAATAAGCATAAATTCGTTATTATTATTATTTTTTAAATATATATAAATAACACATAAAATAAAGCTTATGCGTACTTCGTGTCAAAAGTTTTACAAAGATAAAATTTTTTATATTGAAATTTTTCCAGTTGGCATCCCAAAAATGATTAGAACATGTATGAATGACATAGAAAACTAATAAAAGTCTCTTTACTTGATTGAAACACTAATTTAATACTTAAGTTACTTTTAAAATGCAAGTTATCTGTTGTTAAATGAATAGAAAATCGACATCAACGTTCATACCATTTATACTCTGGGTGCCATATTAAATTTTCCCTGTCCTGGAGTTGAATGGGACATTCGTAGATGATTTTTTAATTTCCAAAAATCAAAAGTTTGATTACCCTTAGCCCCTTTAAACTGGAAAGTGAGGCATCTTTTTCTTATGTATTTCTTCACGTTGAATTGAATGGTAACAATCCTAAGATGATGGAACTAAAAGTTTAAAAATTATGAAGGCTTTATGTACAAATTTGTGCTTGTACCTATTTACGCATCTGATGTTGTAAATAAGTGGGACATTGTTTCCTATGTATTATTTTACGCTGAGTCAAATGACAGTATACAGGAATCAATAGAGCAAACAGTTTAAAAGTTGAAAACGGTTCTATTCATAAAAAGTGCTATTTTTGTCATTGTTTTGCACACTTTTTTCTTTGTTATATAGGGACTATCTGAGCATATAAGGTGCAATTCCCAATGATTTTTTTACAGTATTGAATGAGATAAAATTGGAGTAGATAGAATAAAGAGTTTTGAAGTTACAAGGTTTTCTTCAAAATAAGTGTGATTCTAAAATAGTAAATTTTATACCTATAAAAAAAAATACTTTCAATTTTTGAAATATTAGCGTTTTTTATTTGTTTTTGGTCTCATTCGATTAAACGCAATATATATATATATATATATATATATATATATATATATATATATATATATATATATATATATATATATATATATATATATATATAGATAGATAGATAGATATATAGATATATATATATCGAAAACAATACCTCACTTGTCTGTCTAGCAGTGTATGATGTGTAAATAAGTACATGAACGAAATTATATTTTCTGTACATAAAACACTTCTAACTTCTAAACCATTAGTCTGATCGTCTCAGGATTGGTCTCATACAATTTAGCGTGGAAAATTGCAACGGAAAATTTGCATTAATATGTTTAGATAGTTCCTGGATATCTATGTAAATTGTATACATAACTGCTGAAAGAAGCACTGATTATGCATAAAAACTCATGCAACTTTTGAACTATTTGTTCTATTGACTCGTGTATAGTCTCATTTAATTTACCGTAAAAGAATACATAGGAAACAATGTCTTACTTGTTTAAATAGCAATATCAGATGCGTAAATAGGTACAAGTACAAATTTGTACTTTTTTTATTTATAAAACCCTTTATAACTTCCCATTATAACTTCTTAACTATTAGTCCAATCCTCTCGGTATTGGTCTCATTCAATTCAGTGGAAAAACATAAATCGGAAAATATGCCTCACTTGCTTGTCCAGAAAAATTTAATTCTTCCTTTCAAATCACCACCATTTATTTGTATAATGGAATTATGACTGCACATCGTAAATAATAAGTAAACTGTTAACCCTATGTTACAATTGATGCCACCGTCCTGTTGCAAAGGATGATCAAAACAATAATTTTGATAAAATAAGCCCATATCTACAATTATATAGACGGTGTTTTGTGATGACTGTTCTTAATATATTTTTTTAAATCCTTGTAAAAAATTAAGCAAGAAAGTTATGCATATTGGAAATCGCAAATTAAAATTCAAGTTTAAATAAAAACGTTTTTAAACTATGACCTTTCAGTATTGACATTAATAAAAGCAAAAGAGCAACTAAAATGAGATAAAATATTTTTTTTTTCTTTGAGATTGGCTAATGTATTTCAGACACACTAGACAAGCTGATTTTTGATTATCTCTATCATCCTTTGTTCTTGCCCAACTTGATTACAATTGGTCTAAGTTTGAAATTCTACTTAAACTTTTTTTTTTACATGACCTCTAATGAATATGAGTTAAAGCTGATCATTAAAAAATATTTCGTATAGATTTAATCACTTTACTTATTTACAAAAAAATAATTTTTTCTGTTACTTCAAAACGTCCATGAAGCAGTTCTTAAGTATCATTTAGGCCAATCATTGAATCTGATTGAACATTATTCAGAAAGGATTGGTGTTTATTTGAAGCAAATAACACTGAATATATCTAAGGCACTGTTTAGGCCACTTAATGTTTTTTTTTTAATCAATAAACACATAGACAAAACAATGTTTAAATTGTTTTCGATTTCAGTTCCAATTTAATAAGTCCTAAATAGCGGCAGTTATGATTTTTTATCACATATCTCCAACTTACTTCACTTAAATTTATTTAAAAGAATAAAAAAAGTGGAGGTTCCATTAAACTTCCCGAAAAATTACACTTAAAGAAAAGGGGGAAATGGCTTGTTTTAATATTCTTGGTTGCAAAAATTTTGTATTTAGAACATTGAATATTTTTTTTATCCCTAAACACATAGCAAACGCAAAACATGGATTTCTGTATTTTATTTCGCCTAGAAACAGCTGCAATAAAAGTAATAATAATATTGTAAATTTAAACTTTTTTCGCTTTCTCCAGATGGGAAGAAGCATGATACAACTCTGTCAGTGAATACTGAAAACTATTCCACGCAATAATTTAATTTTTAAACCAAATATATACACTAGCAAGTAAAATGTAAAACACTAAGCATTATAACATCAACTTCCAGACAATAACTATGCTCGAAGCAAAATAAACCAAAAATAGAACAGAAAAAATTATACACAAGCATTTTTTCGTTTGCCCCAAAGAATTGGTAACAGACCTATGGATTGAGAAGTCTTAACCAGAGCAGTCGATAAGGTAAAGAATTTATTATCTAGAATCACATGTTGGTGATATTCGAAAAAAAAGTAAATTATTCTAAAATTTTCTGTGTTTCCTTATATCCATTTTTAAAACAGGAATTTCGAAAACCATATATAAATCAAAATTGTAGATTTAAAAAATAAGGCTTGTTTAAACTTTTTTAGATTATTATTTAAGCGGGGACCTTAGAAACAAAGTTCCACAATTATAAACGCGAAAAGTGTCTTTAAAATACATAAATAAAATTTGAAAAAGAAAATAGAGATAATATAAAATTGTTCACTTTCGGGTGTGTAATCGGAGGGGGGGTGCACAATAGGCTATTGGGTCTGGTCTGGGAAACATCTCAGAGGATGAGTCGAAGAAAAGCCATCCCTATTTTGATCCTCGAGCGAAGTCGATCACTTTATCTTAAAACAGTTCAACGACGTCTACCATCGGTCCTTACGCAAGATGATCAAAGTGGTCACCAACGCTCTCACTGACCGCAGCCAGTGATGCGATAAGTCCACTGCGTAGAGAATATTTTAAGAGCCTCGAAAAATATTTTCACAAAGTCTAGCGATAATTTTGCCCATTCTATCCAATTACACAAAAGCGTAGAATTCTTGGAGCAAGGGTAGAAACTGTTAGGGGTGGTGTGAATGACACGGTCGACGCAATTGTTCAGTTCGGGTTCGATAGTTATATGTTTTATAAGAAGAGCTTTCTCGTTAGGGTTAAAAATAGCTCTATGCATGTGATTTTCTAGTATTTTTACTGATTTCAGTAATTTTTAAGTAAATAAACTGCTGCATGCAAATTGAAACTTGTGTGTAAACTTATCAACGTTTTAAAATGTACTAAATACTATTTTGCTATTTTTTTTATTCTATTTGTGGTTCACTTTTTTGAGGTAAGGGCTGTAATTTTTTTTAATCAATTTTTTTTTTTAACAAGGTATTTATTAATATCTTACTTTATTTATTTCCCATAAATCGGGTGGTCGTGATCTCGAATTTTGCTTTTATTAGCATAGATTTTTAATAAACTAGGTCTTGAAGTAGCACAAGTTTACAAGTTATTTTCAGTACATTACATTACTCGGAAATTACTCAATTTCTCATGGCTTAAATAGGGAAAGTGAGAAAAACTAATCTCTAAATCCATAGCGACGAAAAGTAATTCTTAGAAAATGCATTTAAATTGAAATTTTAAAAATATTAACCTTTTGTAACTTGCGCTGATGAGCAATTGAATTACAGATTAACGCTGTTTTTGAAATTATATGGCGTTGCTCCGTATTTATGCATATATGGCTAGCACTGGAGATGTTGTTAAACAGTTGTTTGAAATACAAGTATGGGTAAATCTTGTCATTTTGACGCTTTCGGTCACAGATAGGCGCTAAACGCCATTCTATTTCCGTAAGCATCAGAGATCTAAGATTTTATAAATCGACTATTTGCAAGAGATTCCAAGAATGCATGGATGGTGTGAAAATAAGCTGGTAGACTACAAAGCCTTGAACGAGTTTGGTGCGTGCGAAACGATTAAGCCATATAGTATCTGGCCAGCGAAATAAAAAAGCAGCTAATATTACCACTTTTTTTTTTTTTTTTTTTACGGTTACCACCAGTGCAGGGCGTTTCGGTCCCGCCCTTACGTTTCCTGTTAACGTTCCTTACCTTTTCCTTGATGCTTTTCTCTTTTAGATGTGGATTTTTTTTTTTTTAAAGAAATATCAAACAAGCGAAACGTTTCCATGTACTAGTAATGATCCTTATTTCTGTTTTATTTGAATGCCACTTTTCAAACATTTTCTTTTTTTCAAAGTAGGAATGATTTGAAAAGAGTTTCCAGTGGAACTCAGTTACTCTGAGAAAATTGTACTTTTTTTTTTAAAAAAAGAAATACTTAGCTAATTTTTTTTACCACTCATTAATTTTGGACTTCACATGTAATGGGGGGGGGGGGTTCGTCCACAACCCCCTCTTAAGTTACGCCATTGATAGAATGAAAAAAGAGGAGTTAAATATAAAACTTAATGTTCTCCTTCCCTCACTTGATAATTTTTAAATACTTAATAACCTCTTAAAATTCCTAATTTTTCTATCACTGGAAATAATAAATAAATAGTTAAATAAATTTACAAAAGATAAAATTTAGGGCCAAAATTAAATTAAATTTTATAAAAAATAAAATTTGAAACATAACCTTAAAAAAAACCTGGGAAATGAGATGGTATGTTAATATCAAAATAGACGAATCGAATTAGTAAGGGGACTGAAATGGAAACAGAACCGAAACGACAACAGGATCAGAATGTCATGTACTAGTAACTATAAGGCCCTTACTACCGTTTAAATAAGGTACAGCGCTGCACAACATTGCCCTTCCCGAATACAATTGCTCATCAGTGTGTTTTAGTTTAGTCATTATAATTGTAAGATCGTGATTTTAAAATTATAAATTAATATTGTAAAAAAAATGACTAAAATTACAACATATTAATAAAAAAATATATATTGTGATTTCTGTCAATAACATTTCATATTTCAAAATGAATAAAGCTTAACTTACAGCGCATAAGGCTTTAATGACGAAAAGTTTTGATCTTAAATTAAATTTTATTGACAAAGAAGACAAGTCTTGTAATCAAGGAATAATTGCTGTTAGCTGAAAAGTATATTATAGTTATGTATATTTTTGGACATCAATATCTTCTTGCCTTCTTGGTGTCATTCTTTAAAATTGTATTATAAACCCTTCAACTTTATCTGAAGACATAACATAAACTTTGTTTAACGATGATGAAATTGTGACTGAATTTTAATGTCACAGAGGACACTAGTTTAGTCATCAATTTCACACATTTGCACCGCGAAATGAATATATTTTCGATATCAATGATTGCTATGAAAGTTATTTTTTAAAATGGTGCCACACGCTTTATAGTTGAGTTTGAACTTTGTTTAAAAATTGCTGCCGAGATATATTTTAGATATAAATAAGATTTAAATTTGACGCAATTAAATTACATAATTTTACACTTTTAAAACATCAATAAATTGAGTCATACAGTTAAGAGTTGAGCTGCAACTTTATCTTAAAATGTCAGTTGAATTCTCAACTTTTTCATAAAAAATAAAATATGAATTTTAATATTAAGAGATGCTATAGATATTAATTCTGCGAATCAGCATCATTAAGCCCATATATTTTAACATAAATATTTTTTATAAATGTTAATTCTTTAAAATGTTGTCATACTTTTCGAAGTTGAGCCGAAACCTTGCGAAACCTCTTATTTTACATGAAAATTAAACTGAAATTTAATGTTACAAGGGGTGATAAAGAAATTTCACAAAATGACTCTGTGAATGCATTTTCTTATAACTAATAGTTTCTCTGAGAATTAAAGTTTGATCCCATGGCAAGGGCCACTATCTGATATTTCGGACTATAAAGAGTAAAATATTCACCTGCAATATATTTAATATAATTTGTGATGAAAGAGCTGCCTTAATATACGGCCTTGGCTATGAGTCCCCAAAGTTGACAATCCGCTTCTAAACTAAAACAATTTCTTTAAATTTGAAATTTCTTTTTAAAAAAATGTACAATAATAAGTGTATCATGATTTAATTTTTTAAAACCAAATTGAAAATCAGTTAATTCAAAATATTTTTAGCACAAAACATAATTTTAACATGATGGAACAAAAGAACGCTTGAAAAAAATTATATCGATTTACCATTTTCTCGTACTTAAAATATTCCCAAAATTCTCCCCCCCCCTACTGTAACTATTTTCAATTCAGCTAAAAATATGAAACAACTCTGGAAAAAAAATAGTTTGATACATTGTTTTTATTTTTTTAAATCAGAAAATGACAACAAAATTGCACAATATTGTAACATATTTTCGCAATTTTCAAAAAAGTAGAATGGCTTTAGTATTTTTAAATGAATCGAAATGTTACGTTTCGTTTAATATTTTTAAAGGAAACTTAATTATGAACAAATTTATTGATGACATAATAAATACACACAGAGTGTTCCTTAATCACCGGCTTAAATGTATATTTTTCTGAACTCTTATCAAAAACCAAGTACAAAAAATTAGGAATCTTAAGAGGACAAAATAATAAAGACTATCGAAGTCTTCGGAATCATTCCGGAGGAAGACGAAGTTAAAAACATCAAAGCTAATTTTATTGCTTGAAGAAACTTTGGGGGTGTTTCTAATAATGACCCTTCAAATCTTCAAGGTTTCTTTAGGTGTAAAATCTGTTGTTTTCAGTCCCGACTTCCTCATTAGTGATTCGCTAGATTTCGACAGCGTTTTTGTCTTTTCCATGCTCAAATAATAGTAACGACACCCACTGTGTCTAAATTTTTTCTTAATTTTTGACAAGTATTCTAAAAAAGTACATTAGAGGCGAATAAAACGGGCAATTTGTTAATTTATCTTACATTGTCATTTTGGAAAATGCTGACTCCGAATCAATCAATGAAGGATATAATTATTCAGAGTAAGACATCTTTGATTTTATTACTAAATTAATAGTTTGTATTAATTGATAAGCTTTTGTATTGGATGAATCTTTTAAAGATGGTGAGTGCATCTTTGTGTGAGAAAATCCTATCAATTGATCTTAAGTTATTCAATTTTATTACTTGTTTTTATTTTCCGCCTTTTGTGCCTTCTGGTGTACTGCGAAAGCGTGTCGAAGGAAAAGAAAATTTTTGTCTGTTTCATCTGATCTTCTCCTATTCATTTATTTGATGCTTCGTGTCATTTAATTCTCGGCAACAATTTTCTGTTTTGTATCCCATTCAACCAAATCACTTTATATTACTTATCCGGATCTAAGATAGCTACGCTTGCAGGATATGTTTTTGTTTTTAGCATTTGTGGTTCTCACTTCCTTAAGTTAATATCAGAAAAGAATCCAGATTGGATCTTATTTTCAGTTAAAGTTAAAAAAAAAAAAAAAAAAAAAAAAAATCTTTCTCTTAATCATTTTGTACATATATTTGCAATTTTTCAGATAATAAAATTATTACTCGAAAAAAACAAAACTTATTTTTTCCAATTAATAAAAATAGCTATTTTATTTACGGGAATTCAAAATCACTGATAGCAGAAAAAAATATTAATTCTGTTGGTTCAATAGTTATTTATCATAATTAAATTAAACATTTAATGATCAATTTTTGATGTGAATTAAAAAAAAAAAAACTTTATAGGCATTCTACAGAATTACTTATGCAAAAACTATAGGCATTTTATTCAATTACTGGGTAAATTATATATTAATTATCATATTACATACTTTCTCTAAAGAGCATTTTTCATTAGAATGTTTTGGCATTCTATACCATTAGGCATTCTAAATATAAATTGAGGGCATTTTGTACATTACCACTAAAATTATATTTGAAAAAAAAAAATGTGGGTTCGGAGCTTTTGGTATTGTAGTAATTAAAAGGAATAGAGAAAAAAGGGAATTCAATGGCATGTAGTGAAGTTTAAAGTTCAAGTAAATCTAGGGCACAAAATAAGTCTTCTCGCTCGTTTACATTATATTATAACGAATTTTTTATTTAATTATTAACATTCAATGATCATTTCATCTAGTTATAAAGATTGTTAGGGCGTCTGAAAGATTTTTATTATTATTTCGACAGGAAAAAAGTTCTCTTTTTTTCCTTTTTCTTTTTAACTTTGTAAATTTAAAAACTTTCTAAAAATTTCACGCTAACTATTGAAGATAACATTTTAAACATTAAAAAAAGTAAAAAGAAACATTTAAGAATTTGCTTGAGTCGTTTGGGAAGGGAAAAAAAAAATCCGATTGCAATGACTTCAAATTTTAAAAATTCCTTTCAGAGGACTAATATTCGTATACACATTATAATCTGGTTTCTGGAAAAATTTAATTTATGAAGGGTGCACCCTCGAATAATGTTCTGATACAGTGCTTAAATATTACAAACTTTAAGCCTTAATGGGTTACCATACAAAAGATGGTCTGGTCTGGTCTTGTTGGTTGGTCGGGGTGCCTGAGGCCGGAACGGCCCTTTACCCCTTCATCATGAAGTAAGGATCGATGAGGTGAAGCCCTAAGGTGAGAAGCATAATGCTAAGGATGCGGTGGGAGAAAAAATGGCACATTGCCATGGTGCGGGAAAGCTGTGAGGTGACTTGAAAACGAGTTGAGAGATATCCACAAAAATGTAGTCCACTGTGCTTTGCTTGAGGAAAACATCTCGCTGTTTTTAAGATAACTTATCTCGATTAGATAATTTGCATCTCCAGTCTCCGCTAGTAACTAAACTGGCGAGGACCCGAAGGACAATTGATGTTAGTAAAGCCAGCCTCCTACTTGTGAAACATGCTTCGACCAGTCGGTTTCAAACGCAAATGGCCGCCATTAACATGATCGGACAGGTCCTAGATGCTACTAACGAAAGGTCAATGCAATCATCACGTTCACGTACGACTAAGCTAAACAAGTTACAACTGCCGCTTACACGGTGTGTTCACGTTGGCTGGATTTGAAAACTATTTCATCTTGATGTTCTGACGGACAATTGATCAGTGATCGACGTCGCAGAAGTACTGCAGTCAACAGGCTTGCATCAAACGCTCACGAAAAGAGGAAGGAGACATCGCTGGGACAATGAGGTTGACCATACAAAATAATCTTTATTTAAATATTATCTTAATTTAATGTTCACAAATAAACTGGTGATAGATATTTACTCTATTTGGCAGTATCTTTCGATACATGTAAAATACAAGGCCGCCATCCAATCACAATTTGAGATATAAAGCTCGCGATATTTTAGATCTCTATTTATTTTTTTTTCTGACAAAATCATGCCAATACGATTCTGCAATCAACAGTTTTTGATAGATAGTTGAATACACTCAAGTTCATATATTAAGGATAATTCAGAATTACTCAAAAATTAAATTCTTAAAGTAAATATTTTACGTGCAGAATTATCACACATATCTTCAAGAATAATTTGCAGAAAGCCATTAGATTACGCCAATACGTCATTATGACAAGAGTGTAAGAGGGATACAAGAAATGGTGGCAAAGAAGTAAAATTGTTCACGAGCGTTCTGAAAGCTGCTCAGCGCCATAACCAAATAGTTATGACACAGGGGACGCATGGGGATGATTTTTTAGGTGGTAGAATTATCGGCCTTCTAGAATGTGGGCGTATTCAGAGGGAAGTATCCTAAGAACTTGGAATTGCCGTTACCATCTCTAGACTTTGGCAACTATTCTAAGATGAAAATGTTAGTTGACGTTACAGTACGGGTCCTTCTTGAGTTACAATACCGAATGAAGAGCCATGACTTCAAGACGCTTTGGACGCGGTGGAAAGCTAAAATGTTCCCCTGGGAGACGCAAGATAAAGCTCAGGAGCCTCCCGTTCAATTAGAAGACATCGTCCCTGAGGATCACGAGCGCAGTATTACTAAGGCTATTGAAGAGCTTATTTTATTCTTCCGGCCAGAAAGAGACACGATTGAAAACAAGTATTCGGACCCTAAAATAAGGAAAGAGGAATACGATTTAATTGACGGTATTATTGATACCCATACTAAGTTACTGGCTTCCCGAAAGGACAAATCCATCCCTGAGAATCTTTTCAAGCCTATGGATAATCATCAGTTAGAGCCAGAGCCCTTAGAAAAATCCCTTACTTAGAACAAGGGGAAAAAGAAAACCATGGCCAAGACCTACTAACAACATCATTGATTCGAAGCCGGCTCCTCTTCCTTCCCAGCCAGAGAATTCTCCCAAATTGAAACTACCCCGACACTGAGTTGAGTCTGCTCCTGAGCAGATAGTTCCCATACTCAGAAAACTTTAAGTCATTTTTAAAGGGCTAAAAGCTGACTTCAAAACTGAAGATCTGGGAGATATCTTACAAAAGAAAGGATTTGACTCTTTAAAGATCGTCCAATTCAAATTCAAGAGAAGGACCAGCCAACCTCATAAAATTCCAGCTTATATAGAATTGCCCATATTCCTTATCATCTTTGGAAAACACCGAGTTTCATCGCAGAATCTTCAATCTCACCACCATCGACGGAGAACAAGTCACTGGCTGCCCGCAAACTCAATGTCTCCGATGCCAGCTGTTCGGAAATGTTCAGCGCAATTGCAACGGCCAATCAAGATGCGTGAAATGCGCTGGCCCACACTTCTTTTACACCTGTACCAAGGACCGGGGAGATCCCGCCCTCTGCTGCAGCTGTGGCCAATCACATCCAGCTAATTTCACTGGATGTGAATTCAGGATGAACCAACCCAGGAGAAAGTCCTATACCCCTAGATAAGGCATCTGAGCTCGTCAAGACTCTGAACATCTAAAGTACCTCTTTAATGATCAAGAGGTAGTCTAGATCATCAGATCTCTTCTGCCCTGAGCTTCAACATCAAAATGAAGTCGGAATATTGCAAATCGGCTATTTTAGCTGATTGCCTTCGGGTATCCAGCATATGGAGAATTTGATATATATACATCATTTCTTCGGTTCATTGTAGCCTCATCTCTTCAGACGCTATACAGTACATCATTACGGAGGTGGCCTCATTAGCCAGGTACTCCATCTCACCTCTCTACTAGTTTCCGCACGGAACACAGCATCCGACCTGTCTCGTCAGCTATCTGCAGCCACGGCTACCACAGTTAGAGGGTAAATCATGTACAGACCTTTTGGAAATATTTGTCTATATGCTCGCAGACCTGTCACATCGTCGCAAAATGAGATATTTGGGTTCTTTTGTGTAAAACGAATGTTATTGCATTGGCGCGATTCGTTATCTTGAAAAGTTAAAAATCGCTCTCCTGAAAAAATTGCTTTTTTGAGTTACCACGGTTTAGTTTCAAAGCGGTGACATGTGTTCCGCTCACTGCAACTCGCTGTCGCCAGCGATTAGCCTGGAGTAGGGGACATGCAATGTGAACATCTTCACGGTGGGCTTGTGTGATGTTTCCCGACGAGTCCAGGTTTAGCTTGCATTGCTGCCTGATTCACGTCCGACTTTAATATGGAGAACGCCAAGTTCTCTTTACCACCAAGACAACATCATTGAACAGGAATGCTCGTTGCAATACTTTGTCTCCAAAGCAGTTTAATTTATTTAAATCTTAAGAAAAGCATGCATTTTCTTGTTTGACGCATTATTAAGCTTCAAACACAAGTGTAAAAGCCGCATTGGTTCAGGCGATAGAACGTTCGCCCTTCAATGAGGAACCCAGGTTTGAATCACAGCGGTGTCTAGTTGATGCGAACATTGCTCCCGGCTCGCACTGGCCACAGTGCTGAAATAAAATTTTCCCAGTGGTAGATGAATCATGGGTTAGAATCCCCTTGTTGTCCGGCTAACCGTGTTTTCTTGTATTTCTTCTCTATGCAAATGTGGGCTATTTCCATCAAAAGTCCTCCACGAAAACTAATTTGTCCCACTGCTTGATCCAGGAGTTCCCTTGTCTTCCGAGTTGAGTTCAAAATTACAATGCTTCGAAGTTTAACATTGATAATCGTTTGCTCAAAATTGGATCAGCTGTTCAACGTCGGTTATAAAATGAAATAAAATATCAGCTCAATAATTTGATACTTAGCATGTCTGGGCGTTGTACGGATTGTATTTCATCGAATGGGGGATATACAATGTATTAAACTTCATACCAACCGTGTAATATTAGGTTTTTATAAAGGAGATATTTTTTATAATTGCTCCTAGGAGTAAAAATCGTAGTTTTTATGAATGCTATCATGCATGCATACACCGTCTTTTTTTGTTCTTCATCTTTTGTGTACTTTATCTTTTTTAAAAAATGTGATTTATGAATAAATCCACACTGTTTCGTTTCTGGAAATCAATTTTTTGCTGGAGGATTGAATTGTCCTTAATTTATGGTCATGAGTGTAGCATTCAGTTGACTGTTTTTAAATGTTTGACAAGTAACTTTCATTTTATGCAATTAACGGTAAAAGAATTTTTTAGCTTCATCCAAATCGGTTTTCATGAATGTAAACTGTTATAAAACTAGATTTTTAAAAATCTAAAAAATGAGAAACGTGTCGTTTGAAATTACTTATTCAAAACCCCAAATCGCATCATTTTATTGCCTTAAAGTTTTGAGGAAAAATTCATAGAAGTTCTAAAAGTTATCGCTCGCTGTTTCTCCTAATCTGATAAAGTGATCCTTTTTTTTTTTCCTACCTTTTTTAAAAGGTATTGCTCTAATCATCATCAAAATCACTATATCATCAAAAGTTAATGTTAAAAAAAAATATCAAGAAAACGTAAATTAAAAATTTTACCTAAAATCCAAGATGGCAAGGGTAGAGGCCTCTTAAGGAAATTCCAAGTACCTTCTTAATTGTTTAAAATCAAAAGCGGAGCAGAAATAAAATTTGCGCATTTAATATTTTTAATCCATCGCGAAATTGTGTGCATTTATTATTTCTTTGCTCATTATTTTGTTTAAACTATGATTAAAAAAAAAAAAAAAAAAAAAAGGAGATAGCTCATGTAATACGTTTTTAATGTATTTTTAGTAATTTTAAAAAAAGAAATTGGCAAGACGATCTAGCCTAAGATAGCACTATTAATCTTCTTTGAAAAGCACTAAATACACTTCCAAATTCTTTTGTTATCATCTAAAGATTATGATAATGTATTTGCATATAATCATCTCTTCTTTTACTCAAATTATCAGAGATGGTTCAGTCTGGGGGTTGATAGGAGACTAATTGCTAGGAACCGTGCCAACCCCTACTTTAGACACGTTATTTAAGAGGATGTAAATTTGCTGTTAATCGAAAACGTATGGTTTATATTTGTTTTATTATATTTGTTAAATAGAAAATTCTGGTTCCTCTGCATAAAATCATGGTTCCTCCATGATTTTATGCAAATTTTTTTATCCAGAGAAAGAAATAAAAGTTGATAGTTTTAGCACTTAATTAGTTAATAAAAGAACTACTCTCATAAATGCTCCTTAAAATTAAAATTAATAAAGAAAAAAAAAAAAAAACATTTATACTACGTTTCTAGTTTTTGTCCGTGAGGGATCAATAAAGATAGAAAAAGGCAATATAGAAAACTTCTCTTTAGTCTGCAGACACAATATACTTTTATTGATTGAAATTTTTTAAAGGAATGTAATATTCTAAATTAAAATATTTACTTTCACCTATTTTTTAAAAATGAAAAAGAAAAGTTAGTTATAAAAAAAGCGAGATTAACGCCTGGCAGAAGAGGTAGTATTGATAAACTTCCCAAATAAATCCCCATACAAAATATATTTCACTATTATTTATTTCACTATTATGAAAGATAGTAAATATTTAAATGCTTCTATTTTTTGTAACACAAAAAAATAAAGAAATAAATAAAAAATAATAATAAATTAATAAGAGGCAAATATCTCAAAACTTTACTCCATATGCCCTTACACCAAAAGGCTGTGCGAACCCTGTTAACGAAAAACTGATAACGATATAATTATTAAGGAAAACAAAGTGACCGATACTTTCAAGTTAACCAGAAAATTAAATCGGAAAATTTTAAACCTTTTCTTTTGTATAATTGGTAACTAAGAGGCAAATATCTAAAAACTTTACTCCATATGCCCTTACACCAAAGGGCAGTGCGAACCCTGTTAACCAAAAACTGATAACGATATAATTATTAAGGAAAACAAAGTGACCGATACTTTCAAGTTAACCAGAAAATTAAATCGGAAAATTTTAAACCTTTTCTTTTGTATAATTGGTAACTGAGAGGCAAATATCTAAAAACTTTACTCCATATGCCCTTACACCAAAGGGCAGTGCGAACCCTGTTAACCAAAAACTGATAACGATATAATTATTAAGGAAAACGAAGTGACCGATACTTTCAAGTTAACCAGAAAATTAAATCGGAAAATTTTAAACCTTTTCTTTTGTATAATTGGTAACTATTTAGCAAGGTCATAGATTTTAGATGAAGTAGTTTTATACAGGTTGAATGTAAGTTTCCTGACTTTTCAAGACTTTAAGCTTGAATTTCCTAGATCACTTTATCCACATTCATGTAATTTACTAGTTCGTAAAATACTAAACGGTATAGAATCAACCACACAAATTAAAACTTAAATTTAGGAGCATATGCTTAACAATTTTAGACTTCTTACATTTTCGCATAAAAGAAAAATTTAAAACATATATTAAAGATTTACAGTTAACAAGTGTAATTATAGTCTTAACATATATTTATCATAATAAAGTAAATTGAAATAATTATGTTATGAATACTGAAGTGAAAATTTTTAATATTTTATTTTTACATGTATATAAATCGTGTTTTTCTATTATTTTATCATATATTTATTAACATATTTTACAGAAAAAATTTTGCTTTTACTAATTCTATACAATTTTGAATAAATTTATTTTTCTTAGATCCCAAATTTAGACAAATTTCTTTGGTTCCAAGGAAAGATTAGAGCGTACAAAGAGCATTGCTCAACTGAATTAAATACAATTTTCCTATTATTAAAAAATTTAAAATTTCATTAAGTTCCGATAGTTTCCGCAGGTATTTACAATTTCTTTGATAAAAATTTCTCTTTATTTAGAAACTAAAAATTTCTCCAAAATTTTTAAATAGTCAAAATTTCCCAGACTTTTCCCTGTCAGTCAGTTGTTCAAATGAATGTAGATCTCGTGAGAATAATAAATTCCCTTTCGAAAAACAATTGTTAGATAGCCCCTTTTTACACAGGGGGGGGGGGGGAGAAGTTTTTGCAATTTTATAGTTAGCTTCAAATTCCATATATAAATGGAAAGTTTTTATATTTGTGTCATGAAAAGTCAGGTAAAAAGATGGGAAGATTGACCTTGTAAAACCACTCCCGATTGAATTTGCAACTAAACTTCATGACTTGTCCACAATAACTTACTTTTGCGTCATCTGAATTTCCGTTAAAAAGTGAGCAACCTGTACGAGTCAAGTCACGTGGCGGATAACATTGCGTCACTTCCGACGGCGTGGTCGAATTGTTTGTTCCGTATATTTCACACGATTGACTCGAGAAGCACTTCTTTCTCTTTTTCATTGACCAGCGAACATGAACACTAGGATAACGATTGTCTGGGCTCTGGCTCATCTTTTTTCTACCGCGCTTTCTTACAATATAGATACAAAATTTCCAATTATTTTTAAAGGTTCTCCTAATAGTTATTTTGGATACACTGTTGCTCTTCATAGAAATAGAAATGGACCTATGTAAGTCAATTTAAATTTAAAAAAATTTTCATCTTTAATTCTTAAAATATGAATATTTTATTTGATATAGATGATATCTTTTAGTTATATTTTTGCTACTCTATTTTTTAATTAATTTTGAAAATTCTTAAAATTATATATTTTATCTTTTATTATAAGTATAAATTTCTTAACTATCATTATATATGTACCCGGTTGCAGAAACTCAACAGATTATTACAACTGCAAAAATTATTTTTCATCTAAGCTTTCCTTTTATTTTTAAAAAGTAAACAAATAAAAAGAGGGTAATGTGATGTTGTCCATTTCAAATTTCTCTAAACTTATTTCGAATAAAAATTAAAAAGCTGTATTGAGAGAACTCCGTATTTTTTATTTATTTTATTTATTTATTTTTTTTTTTTCGCTTTTCCTCTTGTCTCTTGATTACTGACTTGACTATATAAGGATCATTGTATAAAATTCAACTTAAATTTGAACACAAAGTTTTTATGTATAAAAAATAGAAAAAATGTTCTTTTTAATGTCGCTGAAATGCGTTAAACAATTTATTTCTTATTTTCTCATTACTATATTTTAGACTAATTATGTTTTGAAAACTTCCCAAAAATTTTAATTAAAATGAAAAAAAAAAAAAAAAAAAACGAATATAAAGATTACTAACGTCTTTCAACCAATTAAGTACACCCAAGGTATATTTGGGAGATACTTTTCTATCTTTAGGGGTTAAAAATCATTTTAAATATAGATATTTTATTTTAGCCTCAATGGTTTTGATTTTTATGAAACATTGTTTCACATTTTTTTATGTTTTACATTTTGGTCATTTAATATCTTTTATCCTTAATTAGATATACAAAACCGAAACAGATACTGTTTTTTTATTGCCTTATTTAAAAGTTTCAATTTTTGTGTCATCATAGTTCTTATTTGATATACTTTATTTCAAAGAAAAGAAGTACATTGTAGCGAATAGGTATAAATTGTTTACTATTGATTTATGGTCTTTACAAACAGTGGTATCAGGATTTGTGACCACAAGAGTGGCGTCAAAATTTTCGTGACAGTCGGTCAGAGTGTCCCCTCAATGGAAGACGTTGCTTTGGTCAATTTTTGGGACAAATTATCAATAAAAGAGTTTATCCAAGGTTCATAATCGGTATTTTATTTTTTTGATTTATAATGTCTGTTCTTTAGGATCTGAAATTGTTAAAAGTCAGCAAAAAAATTTTTTTTTTCTATAGCGGACACGAAACCCATATGTCGAAGCTTTTATCTCTCGTCAGATGGTCTCTGGGATTAAACTAATCAAATAAATTCAAGAAATACAATTGAAGAATCCTTAACATTATCTTTTTATCTGAAAAATGCCAATAAGATAAGTTTTTAAAGCATGTTAAGTGCAATAAATTTCACTTGCTGACTTCGATTTTAAGCTTTCAGGTTTATAATCCTTAGGCAACTTTAGTTACCTCGACCCTATGTTCTTTTAGGTATCTTTAATTTTTATTTCTAGTTTTTTTTTCCCTTCTGCGCCGGATTATTATATATTTTTACCTTGAGATTGGTGTTTCATAGTCACACCAGACTCTTGTGCTTTTTTCAGGGAATTGGCTTACTAAACAAAAACACCGGTTCCACAATCCCGAGTCCTTCAGTAATCTTTCTTGTGTGTGTCAGACAAAGTTTACAACATCGTTTGGTTAACTCATATCTTTGTGCAGTATATATATGAATTATGATATGCTTTTTAGGTTTCGACACTGAACAGCCTCTCCCTAATCTGTCATTAAACTCTACATTCAAATCTACCCTGCTTTTGTGTTATTAAATCAGGGTTGGTTGGTTTAAACCACGTATTAAACCAAATTTTCTTTGTATATTAATTTATTTAATGCTGCAGTATGTTAAGAAGCATAAACTTGAAGATCTATTATGTTAAAAAAAAAAAAAAAAATGAAAAAAGTATTTTATTCTTTTTCTTTTATTAAACCATTAGTACCAAAACATACTTTGTCTATTTTACATGCATCCCATTTGTCACTTTTATTCCTTTTGCTTATTCCATTATTTTCTAATATTTTTTTAGTTGAAAAAAAATATACTGCCTTAAATATTTTTTATTAAAATTGGTATTGATTCAATCGATGAAAAAAAGAAATATTTTTTTTTATAAAATTTAAGTATTACTCTAATGCCTTAAATTCTATTCTGTTAATGATAATGTTAATAAGGTTGATGTATGGCCTTTTCATATCACAGACAAGTAAAAAGGGTTTACTCTTTTAGATGCATTACTAAAATAACATTAATATGTTGAGAGTTTATTAGGATGCTAAGTGGAGTTGTAAAGCAATACGTAAACATATTTAAGATATTCATTTCTTTCTTCTTTTTTTTATTTATCATGTTAGCCCATTTATAGAACAAAAGTGAATATTTTTAAATTGTTTATTTTATTTTATAACCGTGGTTTACCACTACTAATGTTCAACTCTATGGCCTTGTAATTTTGAACCCAATCCAGAAGACAAGGGAACTCCTGGATCAAGTATTGTGAGAAATTTGCCTTCGTGGAGGACTTTTTGATGGAACTAACCCGCATTTGCGTTACATGGAGAGGAAGACCACGAGAACCTCCCACGGCTAGTCTGACGTCAAGGGGACTCTAACCCATGATCCGTCTACCACTGAGGATATTTCACGTCAGAGTATTGTGGTCGGTGCAAGCCGGATGCGGAATTCATTAAATTGTTTATTCAAAACATTAACAGTTTCTTCCATGAAATACTTATGAATGGTTTAGTTACTTTTAATTTGGACCTTAAAATATAAATGGACGCTTTGTTTTAGCAACAACAAAAAATCTTAGTGTTAAAAATAATAATAAAAAAAAAGTTTTAAATCAAAAAGCCGGAATCTTTGGTTTTTTGAGGGAAACAATTCATATTTTTTCCAACACTGCATTAAATTATAGTTTGTACTTCTAATTTATGCAAAGTCAAAATGAAGATGGTCGTCGCCGGGGCACAATTTTTGAGGGGGACGAAATTAAATTAAACAGTCATAATACCTCCCTAAATTTAACACATAAAAAAATAAATGTGCTAAATACCTGCAAAAGATTAATATTTTTTTCTTGTTCTTAATTTTAAGGAATTTAAATCGATAATTCACGAAAAACAGCCACCTGCCAGCGACGCCCATGGCGATGAAGTTTTAACTAATTTATTTTTAAGCAACGGTGTATATTTTTTTCATTTGTGATACATTGCGCGAATAAGTTAGCCAACAAAGAAATGTGTCGTTTTATTAATCTATGTTTTTTTTTATGCTGAATTTTTTTTAAATGTTTATTTTTCTAAAATAGTGTTTTTTTTTTTTTTTTTTTAATTTTGCTTTTCTTTAATCCATGACACATAACAGTTTAACTTCTAAAAATTTTCTGTCACTTTTGCTTTCCAATCATTTCATTTTTTAAAAATAAGACAGTAAAGTATTTTAAATAGCACATAAAATACTATCATAGCGCAACGCTTTTCGACCTTAACCAGCAACAAATGAACCTTTCGCTTTCTACGTATGAGGTCGAGTACCCATAAGGCCAAGGTTAAGTTCACCAACATTAAGGAATCCAATCCACCTTGATTTTAAATTTCAGGATTGATGACTTTCACTTGAGAGGATAGTACAAACGGATGAAGAATTTTTAAGATGGGAGCCTTACTGTTTCATGTTTGAGAATAGTCATAAAAGAACACGTTTAAAAAGAAAATAATAATATACATGTTTTGTTTAGTCTGTGGGCGATAAATGGTATAGAAGCAACAAAAATGAATAATTAATGACTGACTTTTTTTTTCTCGTTTTAACCCTTTCACTCTGATGGGATACCAGTGTCCCTTGTATATATATATTTTTCTGACGCTTTAATTACAAGCCGAAATAAATTTTGGTGCTTTTTAATAATAAAAATCTGTCTAATAGTTACTAAAAAAATCTGTTTGATTATCGAAATTATATTTGTACTAAAATGTAATAAACCAAAAAAAGTGGTTTAAAAAAATATTTTTTAAATTCTTATTCAAAAATTTATCAATAATTGATTTTGTAAATTAAAAAAAAAAAAAAATCAATGATGGATAACTGTTTCTCTTAAATTAAAATAACTGCAAATAAGTGCAAATTTCAAAAATTATTGTTTGGAAATGGCCGTGTTTGGAAAATTTTACCTTTGACACAGAAAAAGATATCGAAGTTTCATTCTCTATTTGATAACCTTAAATTATTAATATGCTAAATATAATATTTTCCACTTATTTTTATCTAACTTAATACAAAATAATGGTAAAAGTATGAAAAATATTTAATATAAATTTTAAAATTATTTTTAATATAAATTCTGCGTCAAAGGATTAAGATTTTTAAAAAAATTAAATTTTACTTCATATTTTATTGCTACTAAATATTTATCGGACTAAGATATTGATATGATTTCGATAGTAAATACAGTGATACTAGTTTAAGAAGTTCACGTTTGAAAAGTTACTCTGTTTAAGTAGTTAATTATTCCCGTTACGAATTAAACGTTACATTGGTAATTAACTTCTAAAATAAACATTTCTTACTGTGAGGGGCTTATGAGCAGTTTGTTTTTTATACCACTTATTTATATCTTAAGTATTTCTTTTTATTATTTTATAAAGAACCGAAATTTAATATTAAATAAATAATTTCAAGAAACTGATATGGTGATAGATTACTTGATTAAAAATTGCATTCGCTTCAAAATTGCATTCGACTGTTTGGAAATAACAGTCGATATGTTTCTAGCGGTTAAAAACAGGCACCCATTTCCAAGACTTGCCAGACGTGAATGAGAAGAAACAAATGTGATTTGAATTATTAAACGTATAGTGCCAACAAAAAATGGAAAAATAAAGACGTAATATATAAAGTGAAAATAAATATAGTAAAAATAAATAAACATACCTTTATTTTTCCATTTTTCGTTGGCAACTTTACGTTTTATTTTTCAAACGAAGCATAGTATATATATATATATATATATATATATATATATTGTACTTCGGGGGAATAGTTTCTTCATATTGTTTTTTTCCATATTTTCCTTCTTTTTTTTCGGGTTCAAAATTTAAATAAAACCAGTGAGGCAGAATTGTATTATTATAAGCAATTTTAAAAATTGCCTTTTTCATAAATCATTTTGCCCTTTGCGTTCTTCTTGCCCTTCTAGCTTTTTGTTACTTCCGGCATTCCTGGTTATGTGTGTTGCATGATGCCTATAAAAAAAAAGTAATTTTATGTTTTCCTTCGAATCAAATCTTTGGAACACAGTGGACTAGTGTGTGGTTTTTTGTGAATTGGCAAATCTTAGTTCGTAAGTTAATTCTCTATTATGTTATCAAAAAAACCTGTGATGCGTCAGAGGTGAAATCACCGGTTAAAAACCTTGTTCCTTGCTGTGACGTAGCTCATGACGTCACGAGCTTTCTCACCGCAGAAAGTTTACTTTCTTCTAAGTAAACGTTGAATATTGGACATCTGTGACGCTTAAGTTCCATTGAAGTGGGAATGACTAATTTTAATATTTCATAAGTCACGATTGTTTTCTTACAGTAGGGCAAGGAAGATGAAAAAGATAACTTTTAAAATTAATGATAATATTTTAATTTCATGTTTTCTTATTGTCTTTTAATATCATGTTTTCAAAACAATACATATTACTGAGTTTGTATAGTATTTCTTATATACATATATTATTTTTATTATATATATAATTTGATAGATGGAGCTAAATTGAATCTAAAAGTTTTTAAAAAAATCATCCTTTGATAATAATTATTTCTTTTTAATGGTTTTACAACCATGGATGGGATATTATTATAAAGATTTCAGATTTATTTCATGGTTGATTCTATTACCTTATAAATTTATCACATATTAAAATAACTAAACAAATATTTATTAAATTTTATTGTAACAAAATCTCATAAAACGTCAATAAAGTAAATTATTAGCAGAATGTTAAATTTAAATTCGTTTCTATTTTGTATGAGTAATATTTAGTATTGGAGGGAAAATGGAAAACGTTAAAGGAAATGAAATGTTGCCAAACTAGTCTGACAATTGCACATAAAAAACTGAAGAATGTATTTTCATATTCCAAGAAAACTATCTTTTTAAGGCCTAAAGATTCAAGTAAAAGCTACGAAAAAATTATAAACACTGGTTTTTTTGTAATAAAACAACTATACAAATAAATGAAAAGAAAGTTTAAAGTTTTTGTATAATATTGGTTTCCATTTCTCATATCGTTCTTTGTTTTTCACCCTATTTTATTATTTTATTTTTACTATTGTTGAGTCCACAACATAAATATTTCTATGGCAAAGATTTGAATAAAATTTAAACTTTGTCTTAATGAGGTTAGTGATATTGTTAATTTCAATATCACATGTTTTAAAAGCTGGTTTATTTCTATAATTTGTAGAAAAATTTTAAATGGATCAATGGATCAATTACATTGGAGAATAATTTTTGTCTGTTGCATAAGATTTTGTAACAGATCTTTGATACTTTTGTGTAGCTAAATTCAAATCTGCAATCGGTTTCTCACTCCAAGCTTCAATTTTTTTAAAACTGGCATTTTTAGTCTAGTTTTTGTTTTGTTTTTTGAAATGTAAACGTTACAGGGGGTTGCATAAATGTTGCGACAAACTTCTGGGGGAGTTAAGAAACATCATCAGGATTAAAATTGCATGGGAATCTTATTCCCGGAAAAGTCGTCATATGCCGCTAGGACCGCTTCTCTAGTATGAAGGGCCTTTCGCTACGTACGATGGCATTTCCGGGCATTGGTTTCTATGCAGTTTTAATCCTGATGATGTGCCCTAACTTCCCTTAAAGTTTGCCTCAAAATTTTTGCGATCCCTGGTATATGTAGCGTTTTTTAAATTTCGACAAAAAATGGACTAAAAATGTAATTTAAAAAAAAATCTGTAGTTTTAGAAGTAAAACTAATTACAAATTTGAAATCCCACACCAGAATTGGGCAAGATCAAGTATTTGTATAAATGCGACACTGTTCCCCAGTGTTATTTTTTAAAGTAAACTTTTTATTTTGCTTGTAAAAAATTGCTACTAAAGATTTTTTCTTGAAGTATATGAAATCAAATTAAAATCCATCATTGATTTTTAAATACAGTTCATACTATAACCGAATATAATATTTTGATTTGATTCATCTGAACAATATACGAGCTATTTACTGTTATGTAAGAAACATGAATATAAGGGAAAAAAAAAAAAAAAAAAAAAAAAACAGGGATTGCAAAAGAAAATTCGGGATTTTTCATTGGGGGAGGGGTTTAAATTTTAACTTACTTTTTCTTACTTTAAAAATATTTTATGTAATTAAAAAAATTATTTGAAAATTAGGTTATGGGGTTTTGGTTTATTAAAACATGGTTTAAACATATGTTACCACATCCCTGATGATAATAATTATATCGAAGCAACTCCAAAAAATATGAAACGTTATTGCCTAACTACAAGATCTTTATTTTTGGTAGTTTGGGAAAATAAATAACGATAAAAAAGTTTTAGCAAACACCTCATTTTTCATGCTTTAATCGTTACACAAACTATTGACTGATGGGAAGAAAAAAAAAAAAAAAAAAAAAAAAAACGGTGAAATTTTTAAACGATATCATCTCCCAAGTTTTTATGCCCGGAATGTCAAAATCGTCAATTCACACTATCTTTTATTTATGTACTTAAAGTTATCTTATAAGTAATAACATAGATGAAGCATATTTAAAAGACCGACAAAACAGTATTGATCAATTTTATCTATAATGAATAATACATTGCCTTAAACAACTTAAGGTTATATCCGTTGATTTATCTTGATGTTTGTTATATAGTATTTGCCTTCAAAAGGTATATTGCCCTTTTTTGGCCAAAATATTTATATCATAAGTTAGATATTAGGGTCGTTTTCACTATTCAGTGTTATTTGGAAATCGAGGAAGGTAAAAATAAATTTTATAATATGAGAAAGTGTAATTTTTTAAGGGTATATAGTCTATTATATATAGTTCTTATGTATAGTTCTTCATATGTAAGTTCTTCTATAATATTTGAATGTTTTTCATATAGTTCTTTCTTTTTATTTTAATTATTTTTAGTTGATACATTTTTGACCCGATTAAATGAAAATTGCATTCTCTATTAGAAAAATCCGTATTATTTTTGCAAATTTTGGACAAAAATTCATCATAAACAGCATTAATGTTTTTGATAACAAATATTTCTTTTTTAAATGAGAAACCTTGAAAATAATGTACTTGTAACTAACAAACATTATTATAAACCTGAAGAGAAAATATCCGTGAGTAAAAACTCATAAAATGTTTTTATGTAACTGAATTCATAAAATTTTCGTGGAAATTTTGCTCTAAGTTTTGTAATTAGGCCTAAAAGTAACTGTTATGGTGTTATGTTAATGACGATTCAGAACTCAGAACTTATTCATAGTAATTGGTTTAGTTATTATAACCCAAGTAAATAACCAGAGAACAATATTAGAAGCTGTATCTATAGTTAATTTTTTTATAAAAGAGTCTTACTATATCTCATTGCTCATCATCGGTTTTAGAGGCTGATTCTTGTTGTTTAACAAATTAATATAAGACTATTTCTTTTAATTATTATTGAGTAGTAAGGACATACTATTGACACTTTTTATTTTAACAGTTGAAAATAATTTTTTAAAAATATTTTTTGCATGTATTAATGAATAGTTAAAATTCATTGTTGCTCCTTGTCGTGGTTTTGAAATTAAAGAAAAAATACTTTTTTTTTTTAAATAAAAGAATTTTTTAATATTTGCTTTTAAAAATCGTTAGATTCATATTGCACATCAGATTTTAATTATATTATTAAAAACTGAAAAACATTATAATATTGATAAAATTAAAATGACAAGAAAAGTTTATTTCTATTACTATTTTTTTTCTTTACTGATTTAAATAAAAAATTAGCAAAAACATTGTCTTAAAATCATCTGAATTTTCCCTTCCAGGATTTACAATTTTTGAAATATGTTATGATTGTATTGTTAATATGCAGAAAGCATACACATGCGATATGTTTTGTGGAAATTATTTTCGCATTATATTTGCATGACATTATTATGATTTCTTTCTTTTTTCGCTACCTTATCAAGGACACGAAGACAATCTTTGGGGATACAAGATTTTCAAGGCTGTAAACATGTAATGCGTAATATTGAAAATGACGGATTTCTGTTTACAGTTTTTAACGAAAAAATTTTTAATAAAAGGATGATTTAATGTAATACATAAATCTTAGCTATTACGAATATAACTCAGATTTCAAAAGGAATTTTTCATAAATTTCCTGACATTTTTTTTTTTTTTTTTGACTCAAAACTATTTGTAAAAATTTCATTCCCTTTGAAAGGTTTAAAAATTCTCGTTTAGTTCAATTTGTACAAACATTGTATATGGATAAAGAATATAAAGAGAAGCAATATGAATTTCTTTATATACGGCAAAATATTTCTTGAATATTTTGCCGTCAACATGAATTACACAATTGTAATAACTAACAGATGTTTTTTGTGCAAATCATTGAATAAACTCTCTACAAATGGTCCACAAACCTTTTCATCTCCGACCCCCAAAAATTTTATTATTCTCTTATCGACCCCTTTCTTTATAAAACAGATAAAAAAGGAAGAAAAAAAAACTTACCTGGTTCTTAATTACTTTTATTTCATTTTGACAAATCAAGTTTTTGCATAAATCAAAAAGAAGTATGTGCGCGATGACGCTTGGCTATATTAATTAGCATATTAATATAGCCAAGCTATATTAATTTGGCTATATTAATTTGGTTCGAAATTTGTTAGTTTTAGTCTTAAGATAGGAGTTCCAAATTCAATTTATAAAAAATAAAATTAACTTGACTCAAGTAAAATAGTCCAGTCTCGTTTGAATTTACTGTTGGCTTCAAAGGCTAGTGCTTGCGCCATCTTGTAGCAAAACAGATGAAGAATCATTTCTCACAAGTAAAACTCTTTTGCGAAATGTGCGTGTACTTTTGCATTAGGACACGGGGACGACCCGACGTCTGCTAGCTTTTTTCTTTGTTTTATATAGCATTTAACGTTATTGGAAATAGCTAAATGGCCATTCAAGTGGCCTCAAAATAAATGACTAATTCAAATTCAGCACATTAAAATCTATCATAAAGTTTTGTTTGATAGCAAAATTTTAAAGATCATTATGAGTTCCCTATGAGATGTTTTTCTAACAAATTTGTTTTGAAATGTTTCGCCTTATTGAAGGTTTTAATAAAATCTAATCAAAATCTGATACGTCAGTTCTTTAATGTGATATTTTTTTATGCAATATAATCATTCAATTATTAAAAATGTATAATTAAATATTCATGTGTAATGAAACGATGAAATACTTTTTGAGTTAATAAATTAACTGATTAAAAATTAATTATTTTTTTTTCAAATCGTATTGGTAATTTGATTTTTCGCTATCTTTAAATTAATGTTTTAAGTATGCATATAGTTGAATGAAATCTTCAGAATTATTTATATTGGGTTATCAAATTTTATTTTTGTATCCCATTTTTAAAACAATTTTTTCAAGGTTTTAATTTTCATAAATATTTTACATACACTAGAGCTATTCATTTTTATATCTGTTAACCTTATATCTCGTAACTTGAATGAATTTTGGATTCACTTTTCAAAGGAGCTGTCGTATGACTGTCGTCACTTTAATATAGATCAGAATCTTATCGTTTTCAACCGTCAGTTACTGAAATTTAGTATCTTCTTCCTTTTATCAGCTCAGTTTCTTGTCTTTATTGAGATATAAAATACATGAATATATTATTGTAGACTCTCTGTTAACATTAAGATGCACAATCATGGAAAAAAAAAAAAAAAAAAGATCTTTATTTTTTTTCTTAATATTTTGTCCATAGATGAATTGCGTTATTTTGCATGAATTAATTTGTTATTATATTGTCAATATTGAAAATATCTGTAAAAAAAATTTCTGTTTAGGATGCACAAATTCGTGAAAAAAAATATATATTCTGATTTTTTCTTTTAATATCTTATTCATAGATGAAGTGCGTTATTTTGCATAAATTAATTTGTTATAATGTTGTCAACATTGAAAATATTTGTCAATAAAAATAAAAATACCTTCTTTATATATTGAGATGCGAAAATTCATAAAAAAGAAAAATAACTTGTATTTTTCCTTTAATATGTTGTACATAGATGTTGTACATATTATGTTGTCAAAATTGGAAGTATTTGTAAATAAAAATAAATAAATATTTTCTTTTAATTTGTAAATAATATGTGACTAAGTTTTATCAGTATAATTACAATTTTAACAAATTTATGAAATTTGAATGATTTAAATAATTGCCCCGAGGATTTATTTCGAGGTGTGTCTCGATTTTACTTGATTCAAAATAAAATCTATGTCTTCAATAAGAGGAAAAATACATGAAATAATTCCTTATCAGTCATAAAAATAATAGTATATAGTCTTAATTCAATATAAATCATAATTATACAAAATATAGTAATATTTAATTATAAATCATAATATATACTTAAAAATATATTCATAATTTCATATAAAATGTATATAAACACTTTCATTTTATATTATTTCCTTCTTTAGACTGTTATTAATATTCACTATAAATTTGACCATTTTTGTATTATGTAAATACTAGGTATTTCGTAATGACTACCTTTAATATAGAAGAGAGAGAGTCTCGTCATTTAGAGAAGTCTTGTTAAAAATGGATTCGTAAAAAATATATACAATGTGGGTCGAGATTAATATCTAAGAGTGAGCGAAAGCAAAAGCATTATAAATTTCAGCATATCCATATAATTTTTAGCATATCCATTTTAATTTTGTGAAGCATTATGTAATATCAAGCATTATATATTTCATCATATTCATATAATTTTCAGCATATCCGTTTTAATTTTGTCTCAGGTATAGTTTTTACACCATTTGAATTTATTAACGTGAGTTCATAATGTTGTACGGTTTTACTTATAATTTGGAACAATATAGCAAGCTTTTGTGACATTTAACTCCAAAATTTTTGTAAAATTGTCCAGGACTGCGCATAAGTAATTCAAAACTTTATATGAATATCGTGCTGAGCCTCATTATCTCGTGTTCAGCCTTTTAATGAATTGGGGAATTTACAAGATTTGTGTAAATTTTATTATTCTTTGCCGCTTTATAAATTATTTTACAATAACCGTAGTAGTTGGTATCCCTGAGAAAAGTCACTGTGAAAACGTCATTGAAAACGGTTGCCTTACGGAGAAAGCCTTATTTCGTAGAATTTTAAATGACCATTGTTATTTGTGCCAATCGTCAAACATAAGTATTTTCATCCTAATAGTTAGTGTAGAAGGGATTAATAAGACACAAAATAATCTCAAATGCACACTTGGTGCAAAAAGTATTGCTATATGTAAATAGATGTTTTTTTTTTTTTTTTTTTTTTTTTGTTTTAGTTTTTTTTAAATAAATATTATATGAACTTTAGTTTTGACCCCTAAAACTTGAAAACTTTAATAATAATGAAAATAAATAAATCATCTATGTAGTAGTTTTATATGAGAAACATATACTAAAAATTTCAATCCATACCCGCCAGATTTTAATTCTAAAAAATGTGCTGTTAAAATTTCCCTTAATGTTTGACTGATTTACCTCGAATAATAAGATTCAGATATAGATAATTTTGAAATTCGTTAATTTAATTCGTTCTCTTAATTAAATTCGTTAATTTTGATAACATTTTTCCTTCATTGAAATATTCATTCTTCACTTCTTATTTTTTTACTTCATTTTAATCCAAGTCTTTTAAAACATACATTAAGGATGTTGCTTTAGTTACTATGATCGCTCTCTACATGAAACTGAGACTTGAGAACGAATTATGTTTTGTTTGTTTTACAAATTGTTTATATTTAATCTTGGAGCAGATCTCGCTTCTATCTACCCACGATCCCGAATTACCCTCTTCCTTCTAGCTTATTTGTTCCTCATATTATTTTTAATTTTGTCTCAGGTATAGTTTCTATACTATATAATTTTATTAACTGGAGTTCGTAATGTTCTATGGTGTTTACTTTTAATTTGGCGCAGTATAGTTGCGACCAGCTTTTGTGTCATTTAACTGCACATTTTATCTTAATTTCTGCCTCATTTTTCTCAGTTGTGAGAGATTTTTTCCCTCAGATTATACATCACTTTGGGCATGCATTAGTTTGCGTCCTTAAATTTGTAATCATTACTTTATGCTTTTTGTGATCAGAAAAATAAAATTATTCACGTAAAATTATTCATACGAAAGTGTTTGCAAAATTTCGAAAAAGATGGATATAATTATACACTAGCTCTAAATTTTCAGAGCAATAAAGTTTTTTTTTTTTTTCTCCTTGGTACAAAATCACCTATTTTCATGGAAATAAAGAATAATTGTTGAATTTCAAAATTAATCACTTAGTACATTGTGCCTGATGTTATGAACTTTAAACGCGTGTATAATGTTATCAAATCGAATCAGAATCACGAATTTTTTTTGTTTTGTTTTATATGATGTTCATCCATATCCTTGTTATTAATACTTCTCTAACTTATTATTTTGTATTTTACAATTGACATTAATATAGAATTAACTCTCGCCATATTCCATATTTGCGTGATAAAACCAGTCAATCATGAAAAAAATATTTATGAAGCATATTCCATACTTTATGTGTTTTCATGGATTTTCCAAATTTTATCCTGATGTTCCTTACTTTTTTTAAAAAATTATTCCAGAAACTTAAGTAAATTATTTCCAACTTTGAGAATTAAACTTTTTTTTTGTCACATTACGCTGCCAAATATTGAACGATATAATTTCTGAAATGTATACGCTTAAATAGTTAAGAATAAATAATATTATGCCAGTAAAAATATCCTCTTATTAAATTATATCTTAAAAACATTTATAAAATTAACTTCTGTACCATAATTCAAAGTAAACAGTTGGTTTTTACAACTAAAATTGTAAAAAAAAACTTAAGTTCAACTATTTTTCCTCTAACAATTGAATTCAATTTGTCATTAGACTTGAAATACTTAGATTTCTTATTTCAAACTAAAATTAAATTCTGTTACAAAATTAAAGTAACCAGTAACTATTTAATTTTTGAAGCTAAAATTGTAAGAACATCCTACATAACCAATTTCCTCTAAAACTTGAATTCCATCGGTCAGTAGACTTGAAATACTTTCGATTTCTTATTCAAACTGAAATTAAATTCTGTTACAAAATTAAAGTAACAAGTAACTATTTAATTTTTGAAGCTAAAATTGTAAGAACCTTCTGTTCAACCACTTTTCCTCTAACAATGGAATTCCTTCTGTCAGTAGACTCGAAATACTTCCGATTTCTTACTCAAACAAAAATTAAATTCTGTTACATAATTTAAAGTGACAATTTGACTTTTGAAGTCAAAATTGTAAGAACCTTATATAGAACCACTTTTCCTCTAACAATTGAATTCCATCTGTCAGTAGACATGAAATACTTTCGATTTCTTATTTCAAAATATTTTCGATACTTAGGGTAACGTTTTTTAAACAAGCAAGCCTGCTTCTATGTTTTATGGCTTAGAAAAGAATAGTAGTGAATTGAGACCATTGTCTGTGAAAAATAATTTATGTAACTAAATAAGAAAAATAAAATCTGACAAGTTCTGATCACCGTCGTGCATTGCCATCTGTGGGATTGATTTATGAACAGCTGTGATAATGCTTTCATTCTCATCAAACCATTTACTATCATGTAATTCGTGCGCTTCTGTATTCCTCTTCATTAAGACATTCTCTGCCATTAGGTTCTAATAATAGACATATCATTAGTATATTTTTCATCTCGAATGACATTATTACTCCCTTTCCCCCAATTCCTGGAGGCCAAACAGTCTATTAAATTTACTGACTTATAACAATTACTTTTATGATATAAATTAAACTAGGACTGTTCTCTTATTTCCTGTTACAGCAATTAAGTGACTTGAAGAGTTACATGTGCAGATCTCTAAAACCTTTAACTTTTGATAATAATAAAAAAATAATAGGCACACTATTTTTACACCTCCAGAATTGTTTGAAAATGTATAAAATATCAGAAAATAATCGTGAACATCGAAAATTTTAATGCCCTTATTATGTTAAATTCAATTAATTAATCCTGAGGTTACGGTTTGACGATAATAAAAAAAAATGATAAAAAATAATAGGCACACTATTTTTACACCTCAAGAATTGTTTGAAAATGTATAAAATATCAGAAAATAATCGTTAACATCGAAAATTTTGATGCCCTTATTATGTTAAATTCAATTAATTAATCCTGAGGTTACGGTTTAACAGGGTTACGGTCTGGACAACCTAGAGAATGGATCGAATTCGACTAATGATTCCTGAGATTCGCCCATATGTATGTTACCTTAAATAGCCGAAATCCGGTTTTATGCTTAATTACTAGTAAGAATGCGAGATGTCTACAAGCTATCAATAATTTCATGTTCTTACAACGGAGGTCTTTGCAGAAGAGATTTGAGTACCTTAACGAACACTTGCCTTAAAAATACAGCTTTCAAACAATATTTTATCTAATAAATGGGCTCTTCACAAAAGATTTATCGTAAAACCAGGCCCTTCACTATATTGTTCATTTTAAAAACGAACCATTTGCAAAATTCTTCTCACAAAAAATGAAGTTGAAGACCTCTTTAATTCATAATTTTAAAACTACCTCTCTTTACAAGACATGGTTTTTGTATTACAAAACAAAAATAAGATCTTATTTTTACACATTTACAAAATCAGAGCCAAGGTATGTGAAAATCCTGATTCTACTCTAATTTTAGTTTCAAAAAATTATGAGAAACCGGACTTTTTTAAAAAAAAATGAACAAACCACTGGGTTTTGTGAAGAAAAAAAAAAACTTACACAAACAGGACCTTATTTTTACAAATTTACTAAACTATAAGTAGATTTTCCACAATTTCCCAAAAGCATAATCTTTCACAAAAATTCTGGAATGGCTCCTGTACTTGTTATTACAACAGAAGTTAAATGATACCCAATATTGCTCTAAGATTTATCTTTTTTCTAACTATAAATATATAGACTATAGCAGATTAAGTACAAGTTAATAAGTAACTAATTCTCTGATATTTTATCAATATGCTAACAATTTCATACATACATAGTGATTACATATTTACATAGTGGTTAAGACGATGAGCTATCGTTGTGAAGGGCTAAGGTTCGGTCTCCCGGTAACGACTTGAAGCCTCTGAGAAGTGCAGGCGGCCGGTGCTCAATACTGGCCAAATAGCCACCTTCGTACTGTTGAATTCAAAATTGTTGACCTCCTTGAACAACAACTAGCTGTAGTGGGAATTCTTCATATATATATATATATATATATATATATATATATATATATATATATATATATATATATATATATATACAGGGGTCTGTCCAGACATTTTGTGAAAGGTCCGTTTTTCGTGAAATTGTGAAAAAATTACTCACATTCTTTCAACCAGGGTCCGCTTTTGTGAATTTGTGCAAATAGGGTCCGTTATTGCAAAAAAAAAAAAAATTTCAAGGAGCTTTTAAATTGTAAAGACATACAAGATTATGCACAACACTGAAAACTATAATTAAAAATATTAAATTTTAAAAAATAAACAGCAATTGCTACTACTAAATTAGAGATGCAACCTACAAATATTTGGTATTTAGCATATACTGCTGAACGCAGAATATTCATTTCGGACGAATAATGGAAGAATCGTTTGCGGAAGACAAAACTTAATTCGTTTACATCCATCTTTCTTGTTTTCTGCCCTAGGAAGGGTTTATTCAATTAGCAAAACAGTAATGAAGATAAACAAATTTGTGAAGGGTCCGTTTTTAAGTTAAAATATTTTGTGAAGGGTCCGTTTTTATGAAAAGATATTTTGTGAAGGGTCCGTTAACGGGCCCAAATATCTTCTAAACAGCCCCTGATATATATATATATATATATATATATATATATATATATATATGTATGTTAGTATATTATAATACAATGTCTGTTTATTACAAACAATTAATCGCATGAATATCCAATTTGTATATTATTCCGATTATTGGCATGTGTACCGATAATTATTCCATAAATGTAAATTAAATAACGATTGCTGATTTATAATTTAACCTTATATGTAAAAAAAGGAGGCGTTTTCTTTACATTATGAAAATAATAAATAAAAATAAAAAATAAAGCTTGCTGTGTCAAAACAAAATACGAAGATACCAACCTAAATATATATTAACCTAAGATATATTTCACTTAAATAGAAACAAACTTTTGCAATTTTTCTGCTGTCCAAATTAACATATTGTATCAATAACGCGTGTTTATATGGCGTAGTAATAATTTTCACTAATATTTATAAAATTCATTCAACTCTTTTATGGAACTCGTAAAGGAATTTTTACGAACAAAGTAAAAGCATCTCTCTTTTCATTTCCCAATAATTTTTACCCCTGAGTTACACTTTTGATTAGTTTTATTTCCTATTGCGTTGACATATTATAATTTATCAATAACTCAAAGAAGAAAGAACAAATGCTTATAGTATTAATAATTTAATGTAACTGATATCAACAATTGCTTATTAGTTGGAAGAAAAGCTCATTGTTGAGAACGAGTACTCTTAGCCGAAGCCACTTAAATACTTACTTAGCCGAAGTGAAAACATGAACTGTACCTTTTTGAACTAGATTTCAAACTAAGTATGTAAAGCAATCTAATCTAATTATGTAAAGCAAAAATAAACTTAAAAGAAAAAAAATTAGCATGCTCTTGAAACGTCATGACTATTGCATTGATTATTGTAATATGTGGTTTCAATTCTCTGGAAATGACCGAAAAGTGATATTATTCATTTTAATGTATTTTAAATGTCTTTTTTAAACCTTTTCTCTCTTTATTTTTCATTCTTAGGAATGTTTAGCCGTTATTGGGATAGATTTGTTTTAAAAAGCTCTTAAATGGTTTTCTTTGTCATAACAGCTGTTATATTTTATTACTGGCTTTATTTAATTGTTGCCAAAAAAATAACGAAAAGAGTTCTGAGAATTTTGTTTTATAAATTGGTAAATGTATGTTTTCAATTCCTTAGTTTATATTCAAAGGAAGATAAAAAGTCAAAGGACAGTTAATGTAGCGCTTTTTTTTTCTACGCAATTATGTGTTTAAAGACAAAATAAATAATGTTTTATTCCAACCCTGTAGCACCTTTTTATTTTATTTTTAAATAATATTAAAAGTGCATTGCGTAACGATTTTTTTACATTTAAATTTTTTTTTAAAAATAAGAAAAATTTAGTGACAAATTAAAAAAAAAATTATCTTCAGCTCATAGGTTGCTTAGATGTTCAATGATTTTTTGCTAATTTTTTTTCTTCAGTTTTATTAAATATTGTACGTCTTAAAGGTTAATGTTAAATATTTCAGCGCTGCCTTCTAACTTAGTTTGATCTAAATTTTTGAGAATGAAGCTGAAAAACTGCAATTAGAATCAGAAATTTTTAATTATAAATTTCCTGGGTGTTCCGCAATGACCGCCTTTTATATAGATATTTTTCTAAAATCTTTCTCAAAAATGAGTTAAAAGAAGTATGCACATTAAAGAATCGCAAATTAATGTTTAAGCAATGGAAAAACTATCGGAATCTGACGAATCACTACTAAGGAAGGTGGTATTGAAAATATCAAAACCTATCTGATATCAGGAGAAAACAAAAATTGATTGATGATGATTGAATTATGATTTTGAAAGACGATTTTTAGAAATGCCTTCAAGTTTAATAGTTTCCTTCAAGTTTGGCTATTTACTTTTTTTCTAATACTTTTTTTTCAGATCTATATATCTTATGTAAAATATCCTAGCAAACTTGTAAAAATATATATTTCTAAGTAGTTTCAATAATTTAGTAATTTTACATAAAATTTTCCATAATTGGTTAATATACATACATATACATGCTGCAACTTAGTCGCGTTCATAGTTCCCATTTCTTCCGGAAGAAACCTATTTCTTCCAAGACATTGAATGAAATTGGAAAAAAAATCAGGAAAAAACTGAATAAAATGGAAGGAATTGAAAAAAAAAAAAAAAAGAAAAAAAAAACGGAATAAACTGAACAATATAGAAGAAACTGGACAAAACGAAGAAACTGAAGAAAAAAAAAATATAGAGATGTGTAGAAATTTTAAAGAAATAGCTTAAATTTAAACTAATTAAACTATTTAAATATAGTAACAAAAAGTTAAAAGCTTAAAAAAATAAATATTTTTATACAGAATTGTAAAAATATATATCATATTATTTAAGAGTCAGTATGAGTATTCATACTTAACTTAAATTTTTGTGCTAACTTAATTATTATGCTTATTAACTAAAATTCTTATAGCTTAAATTATTATGCTAATAACTTAAATTAGTTGATTAAAATATTATGCTATTTGTAATTGTGAATTCAATATGTGCTTTTTAGTAGTGTATTTGTTTAGTAAGTGATCTGTTAAATTAGTAGTATTAATAAAATTTGATTATGATATTTTAAAAAAAGCTTTATATAGTTATAAATTTAGTTTTTACTATGCTCGTTTAGATAAAATGATGTAAAATTGCAGTTATTTTAATTAATCTTATGAAATCCATTAAACATATTTTTTTCCAATTATTGTTTTTCAGTTTTCGCTTATTTTAAAATGATATATTAAATAGCTTGAAAACTAATACTATTATTTAAACTAGATTGCAATTATAAATTGTTTAAAAACTGTCTTAATGTTTTATATTTCTCTTTGAAGAAGAGTTTCTTCTATTTCTTCCACTTGGGTTGGAAAAAAAAACCTATTTCTTTCTGGGTGGTTTTTACCACTGTGAAAGAAACTTGCCATCCCTGCAATTATGTAACTAACTTTAAATAAATATTGTGTCTATTATTTTGAATTATTCGTGAAAACGCATTTAAGAAAGAACACGAATTCATTTAACCAAATTCCGAGTGAAATTTATGCATTTAACAAGGATGAATACAATAGCGGTAAAAATTTAAATTTGAATATTTCGTGACTAAACATAGTTTAAACTTTTTCTTATTATTTATATATGACTAAATGTTGCCTTTTTTCGCGTCTTACTCTGAAACATGGTTAGGAATTCCTGAAAACATTATAAGGAATTTAAAACACTGGATGAATCTTAGTTATTTTTTTTTCTTTGGATATTTAGAAGTGGTTACAAGAAAGACTTGATTTGCCTGCATTTCTTATAATAATCATTGAATAATCAAATGAATTATAGACATTTTTTTCCTTCTGATATCAATTTCCACTTGCAGCAACTTGTATCCCTTTAAAACCTGGTGCAATTTGAAAGTACTATTTTTTCCCTATATAAATAGCTCGAAGTGTAAAAAGTGGTAGTAAAGTTATTCTTTTTTTAAAAATTAATCTTATAAATTAAAGACAATTAATGCGTACTAGTATACATTTTTAAATTTAAGATCTAATTTATATTAGTAATGAAGCAGCTGGGTTATTTTCAATATTATAGTGGTAGCTATGATAAGAAAACTTTTACTCATTTTATATATTACCTCTATGCACATAATGGGATCCCACACAATCGTGCAAGCTCCGTCTTAAAGAGATATTGATACTTTTTACTGATATCCTACACAGCATACAACCATATTTTAATGGTTTTTTTATGTGAAGTTTTAAAATTATTTCTATATTGTTTATTTATATAAAATTTCTTAAAATCCTTTAATTTGTTTATTAATTTTTACTTTACTTTAGTTCACTTTTTAATATTTTGCGGATCAAAAATAACTTTTTTTTTCTCTCATTTTTTATTGAAGGCTTTAACGTATAGTTTTGGTCCAAATATTAATACTTTTACTTCATTTTCCTAATATTAATACTTTTTCTACATTCCAAAAAGCTATGGCTTAAAAAAAATTTTTTTTTTTAATTTAATTTTATACACAAAATATGAGTTTACTTAAAAAAAATCTATGCCTTTAATCTCCTTGAATATAATTCTCAAAATATTTGATTAGTTAAGTCTTTTATAAAAATACGTGTACTTTTTTTAAAATTTTTTATTTTGAATTGATATTTAGTATAAATATATGATACCTCAATATAAAAACTATTTTTGGGTACTATATATAAGCAAAAAGATTAACTAAAAAATTTCTTTTGTGATTCGTGTGTGTTATATGGAAATCATTTCTTATTCATTGTATAGTTATATGACTAATGTTAATAAATATTCGCTTTATATGAAGCTTAAAGTAGCATTAGCAAACCACCTACATGCTATATGAATACTTTATATTACTCTATATATGATATGAGGGCGTTAATGGCTTACGTAACTCTTTATTAAAGAAAATTGACTTCATTAAGTTAAGTAATTCAATGGACATTAATGAAATGTTATTATCATTCCATCTCTTGGGTTTTACTTGATAAGCTTCACGTTATATGTTTTCTCAATAAATACATGTGTTGCATGTTTAGAAGACAGATGTTTGCAATTATATAAATAAGGAAAAAATATTTTATTTAAATATTATTCAAACTTCCTATTTTTTGTTTAAAAGTGACTGAAAAGTTAATATAATGATGAGAGTCTAATTTTTAGTTTAAAAAAAACAGTAGAAATTTTTATTTGATAATAAGGGGTTGAGATATACTGGGGTGTTTGGTCATGACCACCTTTAATATATATTTTTAAGTTCTATTTCAAAAATGAGCTCAAAAAAGTGTAAACAGCTATCGCACGTTAATATTGAAGTGAAGAAATGACGTTATCGAAATCTGTCAAATCATTAGTAAGAAGAGCGGGGTGGCACATATAAAAACTAGTTTGATTGCCGAAAGAAACTTAAAGGCATTTTTAATAATTGCTTTTCAACTCTTGTCTGTTTCCTCTGGCAGTCAAACAAATTCTAATGTTTCCAGTCTCATATTCTTTGCAAATGACTAGAGAAGAGCCGTAGTGGCTCAAGGGATAGAGCGTTCACCTTCTAATGAGGTGAACCGGGCTCGAATCCCAGCGACGGCTGGTCGATACGAATTCCGCATCCTGTTCAGTGGTAGACGGATCATGGGTTAGAGTCCCCTTGGTGTCAGGGTAAAAGTGCGAGGTTTTCCTCTCCGTGTAACACAAATGCGAGTTAGTTGCATCAAAAAGTTCTCCACGAAGGCAGATTTTTCCCAATACTGGATCCAAGAGTTCCCTTGTCTTCTGGATTGGGTTCAAAATTTCAAGGCTACGGAGTTGATCATCAGTAGTCGTAAACCCAAAAAATTGGGTCAGCTGTTCTACGACGGTTATAAAATAAAATATAAAATTGTAGAAATAAATAAAATAAATATAAGAGTATTATAAGAATCAATTGGAATATTGTATTTAGATTTGTCATCTTAATTTTTAAAACACATTAACTCCTTTTGGAAAATGCATAGGTACACTATCCTACGATAATGGAAGAGACACTTTCAGTTTTTGAAATTTTTTTAAATTTCTGAAGATTTACTTAAAGGATTATTTTATAACTTTAGAGATGTTTTGTTCATGTGATTTTTCATACTTAGCAATAAGAATTAAAACTTTCAAAAATTTGGGAGACAAAACGAAATTACGAAAGAAAATAAGTATTTTTGAACACCCTATGCCTGAAAATCAAGCAATAAGCTTGTAACTTGTATCGATTTCTTAAGTTGTCATTTTTAAAGACTGCATAAAATTTCGTAAGCCTAGAGTAAATATAAATGAAGATATGAAATTTTTAGAAGAGAAAAATTTGTTTCTTTTTTTGCTATAATTTTATAAATATTCAATGAAATTAAACAAAATTTTTGGAGCAATTGAAAATGAATTACAAAATTATTGATTTAAAATTTTAAAATTATTCGTTAAAAACTGCGCAAGATATAAGTATTTAAGGTAGTTCTTTTATACTGTGCATGCGCAGAAAATTTTTTTAAAAAAATTCATTATTTTGTCGTGAATCATATTTGGCAACTAATGAAAAAAAATATATTTGAATATATTAAAAATTTAAAAAGTGTCAAGCAATTTTCTAAGTATGAAGTTAGTTATAAAATAATCTTTCAGGTATTTCTTGAGAAATTTAAAAAAAATTCAAAAACTGAAAGTGACTCTTCCATTATTGTAGGGTAGCTAGTGTAAATGTAATTATGAGCAATAAGTACATTTAATACTTTTCAATATTAAATACTGTTATTAAAAGCAATTTAATAGGTACTTTTAGTAGTTAAAAATTGAAATAATTGTGAACTTAATTTAAAACAAATATTTTGAATTTAATTTTTAGCCATTTTTTTTTATTTAATTGATTATCTGATTTCTTAATCGAAAGTTTATTTTCTTAAAACTTCCTCAGTATTATTTATAAAAAAATAACAGTTATAAGTCTATACAACAGTTATAGTTAGCAGTTTTCTGATTAATATAAACTAATTAGACATTATCAATAATTAAATTATTTTTAAAGTTTCATACGAATAGATATTTATAATTTATTTTGATCTAATTTGCGTCATTTTAAATAATAGGCATTTTTTATTAACTTGATTTTCTAATTGATTTCTTAGTCGAAATTTTAATTTCATAAAACGTTCTTAATATTTTTTATGAAATTATTTTTTTCATTTTAAGTCTATTCAACAGTTAACAGTTTTCTGATTAATAGAAACAATTTAGACATTAACTATAATTAAAGTACTTTCACACGAATTGTTACAACTTAATTGTAACACGAATATTTCACTTTGATCTAAGTTGTGTATTGGAATTTTGAAATTCATTTTATTGACAATTTTATTATTTCGTCGGAACAAAAACAAAAAAAAAAAAAATCGAAATAAATTTAAAAAATGAAAAAATATTTTTGTTTGTGATTCCGGGTCTCATGTAGCCGGCTGGTCACGTGCTGGACATGATTGTTCTATAAAGTAGTAAAAACTTATGAAGCGCTAAATTTTGTTTATCATCCTTCATTGCAATGCAATGTGAATGCTTTCTAAAAAGATATTTTGAAAGCGGAAATGAAAGTGAGCCGGAAATTCAAATAAATCATAAGTGCGAAATGATTAGCTAGTGACTCATGGCAACTCTGATTTTATTGCATTTGGGATTTTCTATTAGTGTAAATTTTTGTCTTTTAAGTGATTGCCAATATAAAACTAATAATATAGAAAAAAAGGAATCTTAAGAAGCCTATACAGGATAAATATCTTAAAGATGGAGTAGAAATAATGTTGCTTTAAATAATTAAAAAAAAAAAAAAAAAAAAAAAAAAAAACGTAACGTTTGGTATTATAGCTGGCCGGTTTATAAATACATCGCGTGAAATCGATGTTATTTAGTCATTGGATAACGTTATTTTTTCAAAATATTCCCACAGTAAATTTTGAGGTCTTACAATGAATATCGATTGTACGATAATCATAGGCAAAAATAATTCCGCAACGCTTATCGATAACGATAATTATCGAATAAGAAAATATCCTGATAAATGAATCATGAATACGATATTATCGAGATCATTATCTATTACGAGAAATTTAGATTATGATAATTTTTAATGAGTGTTCAATATTTATCGCCTATGATATTATCGATAATATTCGACGATGATTGAAATTGATTACGATAATGTAATTATTATATGTTATCATGAGTGCTGATAACTTTTATATGGGTAAAGAAAATATTAATTAATATTGAAGTAATGTTAATAATTTTAATTTGGAAAAATCTGCGTTGTATCGTTAAATATTAATATTTTCATTGCAATAGTAAAATTTGGGTGTCGCCCATCACTGTTCGTTACAACTAAATTTTATTTACGCGAAAAGTACCTGAAGTGACACTCACAAATAACAATGCGTTTTAGTTTAATTTTTTATAGAGATTGCTCATAAGTGAAATTGTTTTCTATTTCGCTCCGGTATTAAAAAAAATATACAATTCCAAAATAATGAAAAAAAAAAAAAAGAAAAATAGAAATTTTATCAAAAATGTTTTAAATATATCTCGGAATTCTCACCAACTTAAATAAATTTGAAGCCAATGTGATTTCAAGAAGCACATGGCGTTTTTAATGCAAAACCGTTCACTTTAATGATCAACATGTCTTTGATCAAACAGAAGTAGAAAATTTTTTTCTCCGTGAATTTCGCTCTCCGAAAGATTATAAAATTAATAACTATTGATACTAATATTTTTTAAATAGTACTAATATTTTATAAATAATTGATAAATTTGAATCGCTTATTCTATTTAAATATAAGAATTACTTCATAAAATCTTATAACCATAATTACAAAGAGGAAGGATGTATGGCATAGAAATGAGAAGGGAAAACAAAAATATAAGATTCCGTTTCAAAATTTTTGTCCTGAGAAGGCTTCTAATGAGGAATTTCTTTGTTTTGCTGAAATTTGTAATAATTTTGAGATCTTCATTAATTCTTCTTATAATTGTTTTGAAACAAAGTCTCACAATATTTTAAATTTTTTGTTTGCTCATCTTTTAATTGAAAAAAATTAATAAATAATGTATTTTTTAATTATTTTAGGGCGATAATCGGCTCACCTCGTTCAAATTCTACAGTATTAGGAGATCAGCTTTATCAACCAGGTGCTTTATTTAAATGTGATCTGAGAGCTTCCTGTGAGGAAATAACACTCGATAAAAAAGGTAAGATTTATTGTTTACACTTTGATAAGCCTTAATGATTGTGAAACTGATGTGTTATTTGAGCTGCAGGGATCAATAATGCGCATTTTTTTAGGATTGATCTTTATAAATAATGTAACAAAAGTAATAAAATAAAAAAGTATATTTTAAGTATGTGCGATGTTGTTATAATTTACCAATAATAAGGTATTACTAGCGGAATATATCGAGACATATCATCTGGTGCTAAAACTCCACGACTGGAGCTGTCTTAACCCTTAAACTAGACCGAAAGTGTTATGAACAGATTATTTCCGTTCTTAGTCAAAAAGAATAATAGAGGGTGCTCGAAAGCGTTAGAATCTACTAAGAAAGATGGAACACTTTTAGTTCATTTTGTAAAAGATGGTGCAACTCTAAATCGGCTCAAGTTATCTTGTTTAGACCCAAATAGTGTTCGTTCTGGTAAACGAATATCGATTAAACTTGGTAACATATACGCTATATGGATCATGGGGAAAAACAAATCTGCGGTAAAAAATATCATTTTGACTGATCGTTCAAAATCGTTATAAAACACTTATTACCTTGTCAACAATGTACTAACTTGGAAATTTAAATCTGAATGATAATTTGCAAAGTAAACTTTATCTTTCTAACTAAATACTAACAATAACGTATGCACTACTTGTATCAAGAACAAATAGAAATAAACCAGTCAAAAGAGACCAATTCATGACTGCGGAAAAAGTGAGTTCTTTCTAAATTTAGTAACCATATCACCTATTTTAACAATATATCTATAAATAATTAAAACAAATTTTCACTTCAAACTCACCAGAATATGTCATTAAAATCTCATAAAATACAACAGATTTGTGTTCAGAAATTATATTATTTATTTATTTTATTGAAGCAAAATTATCTGTTTAAAAATATTGTCTCGCACAATAAGTAGTAGCAAGCAGCTGCAGTTTTTCTAACTGGAAGGTAATGAGATCGAGATTTGTTTTTGTTTACATTTGTATTGAAAACACTATCCTAAAAAACAAGTTTCATCGAAATCCGTCTACCAGAACGTACTCTTTGTTGGTCTAGACACAATAATTTTAATTATAGCTACCCTGATCAAACATGTAATTCTCGGTTACTTAGAGCTTTATTTTGCTTTCCTATTATTTGATTTTATGGAACAAATTATGCAAGTAGTTCAGATTTTTTAATATTTAACATTTGCATAAAATAATAATTTTAACTTTGATTGCATATTTTGAGAATTTATATCTAAAAATTTATACAAAAAGTTACGATGAAGAAGGAGCGTTTATGAAATAGCGTAATATCTTTTTGCTTTGAAGAAATTAAAGAAAGACGGTTATTGTTTTTTTTTTTTTTTCTTTAATATTATCTGAAAATAAATAAAGTAAATAATTTAGGCACAACTAAATATACAATCTATAATCACAGTACACAACAGTATAAAATTCAAATAAGACTAAAATATTTCAATTAACATATTAAAAGATGGCACATAGTGCAAGCGATGAGATTATCCGAGTTTATAAGAAAAACAGATTTTAAGGATGTTCTAGTTGAACTTCCCCACCCACAAAACATTCAAATTTTCAAAGTTTCAAATAAATTTTTAAGAAATTAAAGTTAACAAAGGTTAAATTAAAAAATATTAAATTTTACTTAAATATTGCCGAATGGAATTTTTAGACCCTTGAATCATCTGAGTCGTAGTGGCTCAGGGGATAGAGCGTTCGTCTTTTAATGAGGTGAATACCAGCAATGGCTGGATAATTGATACGAATTCTGCATCCGGCTCGCTCCGACCACAGTGCTGACGCAAAATATCCTACGGTAGATGGATCATGGGTTAGAGTCCTCTTGCCGTCAGGCTAACCGTGGGAGGTTTCCCTCCACATGTAACTCAAATGCGGGTCAGTTCCATCAAAAAGTCCTCCACGAAGGCAAATTGTTAATGCAAAGAGGGTCCAATTCAGAAAAATTGTCGGAATCGCCAAAAACTATTATTTTATAACGATGATGAAAATGGGGTAAACTAGCGTTCTTTGCCTAGGAAAACTAATATTATCTTCAGTGTCCAAAGTCTGTAAAAAGTGTGGAAAAGAATTTGCTTAAAACATTGCCACATTTAAAATTGTTCAATCTGAAAAGTTGTCGATTTACCGAATCGGCCTCGGTTCCTGATTACTGATGCTCTACTCACTGTCTGTGATGCTGTTTGCATTAGTATAGTCAATTTTTGCTTCCGTCGTGGCATTAAAATTTACATTCACTCCTCTCGTGTTTTATTTTTATATTTTCAGCAACACTGAAATCTGATATAATCTTGTAAATAAATATATTAAAGTTTTACTAGTAGTTTTTTATTTAAAAAATATCAAAGTTAAGTTTCTAACCCACAATTTTTTTTAAAAATTTTAAGTAACTAGGAACATGAACTAATTAAAGGGATTACCTAAATGAGAGATGCACGCGAAAAAAAATTCAGTCTCGATGCATTATTAAATTAGGTTAGATAAGTGCACCGCTAATTGCATGTTACTAATTAATCAGTTCATCACATGAGAGCATTTAAAATGAATTTGAAGTCGTACAAAAATAGACTTGTTCAGTACAGAACAATGCACACTAGTACTATTTTTTTTTAGTAAGCACTATCTAGATTCTAGATCAAACGGTTTGAACAAGTGGTGTAAAAGTTTTTGTAAAGAGCGAACATGAATATCGGAGGAATAGCCAAAACGTAGGGAAAGCAAAACTTTGATACCTATAAATCCATAGCTGTCCTTAATAAAAGGTTCAGAGGTAATGAAAGCGTTAGTCTCGTGACTTCTGTGCAGCACTTTCTGACGTAAGTTAAGGTATAGCACAAACACTTTCTACCAACACTTAACAAGAAATGTTCGAACTGAACAACGTACTATTTCACGTTGTTATGCTCTAGATACATCCTTCTAAACTCAATTTTATATTCATTTTAAATGCTCTTACGTGAAATGGTTAATTAATTTTACACAGTTCTCTGTGCATTCTTCTTATCTTCATTTTTAGCCCTGAATGGTGGTACTGCTATAGCTACTATATTTCTGAGAACACCAACACCAGAAAAAACATTAAAAAAACATACACAGGGTGTGCCTTAAAGACCGCCCTTAATATGTATTTTTAGAATCTTTATCAAAAATTTAAATAAAACTATTCATATTGTAGGTCACAAATTCATACTTAAGCAAAAAACAAAAACGCTAACGAAATCTGACAAATCACAGTACAGAAAGGCGAATGTAATAAACATCAAAACAAATTTATGTGGAGGTTGAAACTTAAAGGTGTTTATAATAATCATCTTATAACTCTTCTCTATCTTTACGGAAAGATATACTATAAAAATTTAAAGCATGTGCTCCACCATTTTTTTTCACTCAAAAAATGTCACTTTTTAGAAGCCACGGACAGCGGACATATAACAAGATTAAAACAATAATTATAATATTAAAAAAAAAGCTTTGTCTTTGTTAATTTCGCTGCATTATTCCTTAAAGACAATACCTCAATAAAGAGAATAGCCATATTTTATAGACATATTGCTTTAAAATAATTTTCTTTTTGTCGGATTTATTAATAATCAATTTCATTGCATGTTTGTTTAATTCCATTTCGTCATTTTAAAACTAAAAACTATGTTATGCAATAAGTTGAAAGACGAGAAGAGAATACATATATCTTTTGCAATACAATCAGTAACATTACTTAATCGTATAAAAACGTAAATATGTTACATTTTATTAATTCTTAGTGTTAACCGTCATACTTGCTGACAATTAAATTAATAGTATTGAAAAATAAAGCATAGTGCTGCTAATTACAAAATTAACTTTAAATTTTACTTGCACTTTTTATGTATATTTGATTCGATTCTCTGTATTATTATTATTATTTTTTTTTTTTAAAATAGAGAACTGATGAATTGCTAAACTTTAAAACTTATATTCTAAACTTATATTCAAAAAGAAAATGGTTTTCCCAGACGTATTGAGAGTCGTATGAAATGGCGGATATTAGTCATGTATTGAAATATTCTTTTACTTCATCTTCCAGTTCTTTTATTTATACAGCTTAATTTGTTTCCCCTTGTTCATTTTTGTTTCTCCTTTTTTGGTTAGCATGACGTTTGTTGCATCACTGAAGAATGAAAATAAATAATGTACTTTTGTTATTATATTATTATTTTTTCTAGAAAAATCTTAAATGTTGGGCAAACGGGGCATTGTTTCAGGGTCTCTCATTTCTAGGATCTAGAGATCCCTAGAAAAAAAAACTAAATAATAATAATAATTGCATGATTTAAGTTAGTTTCTTTTTAATTATTCAATTAACCTGTTCATTTAAACCAAAACCATAGAATTAGAAAATCAAATGTATTTAAACATTTGTAGATAATTACTTAATCGGGACCATTAACGCTCACAATCTTTTATTTCTAATTTATCGGTTCGTGCCTGATGAATCATTAAAATTTAAGCAATAGTATAAATTTTAATGTAAAAACTTTATTTTAAAATAAATTCATAAATAATAATAGAATAAAAATGGAATTGAGAATAATAGAATAAAGATTTATTTTTAAGAATGAAATTTTAAATAAAATCCTGAATGAATGAATCTCTTTAATTTATTTTAAAGAATTTAAGCAAAAATCTAATGGTGACTGAGGTGACCTACAAAAAGAAAAGATTAAAAGGCTTCTCAAAATTTTTTGGCCAGGGAGTTACAAAATCTAGTGATGGCTCTGATTTTTCAAATTTTGTCGAATCAATCAAATAGTTAGTGAGAAATCAAAATTTAAGTATACGACTTTTAAAAAAATTTGACAAATCAGAAACTATTCAACCGATTTCATGTAAATTTTGATTTTTAAGCGGATCTCGAATTTTTAAACCTGTTTATTTAAGTTTCGATTAAGAAAAAAAAAAAAATTTTTTTTACAGCTAATGCTTTGTGTATTAAACAAAGTTCAAATGCCAATTTTTACTTGTTTCTTTATAATAACAAAGAATTAATTTACGTTTGTAACATTACCGAAGTTGGCGTTATTAAAACATGCATTCCAGAAATTGTCCTTTTTTATTTATCTCTGATATATAAATTTGGACCACCATTTAGTGCTTTTGAATAAATTAACAAATTATGCCAATTATTCACTTAACTAGGGCACAAGTCCTATTAATATCATCACGATAATTTAACCTTAATTAAAATATTTATTTCTTTTTAATTTCTTCTTCGTGATGACTCGAATCCTTGAGATGCGACGAAAAGTGAATAAATAATGTTATTCATTTTGTCAACTTTGTCTTATTTTTGAACTTGTTTACAGTCGTTAAATATTTTATTTTTTAAGGGGGGGGGGAGGATCTTATTTTATGTATCTATGAACCTTAAATCATATCAACTAATTATATAATCTATAGTATTTTTAGAACTTCAAAAAACTTATATATTCTATGATGCGTGAGAAAAAACATTGTTGAATGTTGACTTACGTATAAAAATTCGTAATAGTTTTGATTATATTGTTAGTAAATACTGTAAAACTTATAATAAATTTAAAACTAATATAACTGGCGCTTTACCTCGAGTTTTGTGCTCTAGTTGGAGTCGTTTGTTGTAAATTTTTGGGAGAGATTAGTTTTGATAAATTGGTTAGATTTAATTAGTTTTGATTCCTGAAGACAAAAACATTTTATTTTAATTTGTTTGTAAAAATAAAAAAATATAAAACTTTAGAATTTGTATAAATAAAAAAAATTTCAATTTGCTTTACAAAAAAAAAATGAATTTTGTAATTAATTTAGCGTATAAATTCAACTTTTTATACCATTAAATTTCTATTGTTCTTTCAAAAAAAAATTTAATTAATATTGTAGCTTTAAAGCATACTCTAATATTTTTGAGCATAATTTTTCGTTAAAATGATAAAAGCAGCCTTATTTGTTAATATCTTATTACTAAGCAAAGCAAAGCCCTTCTTTGCACACAAATACTACTTTTTCTAAAGTTGAAACTTTTCTTGGGAGAGTTTTCTTTTATTTGCTAAAGACTTCCGGTATTTGTTTATCAAATCATTCAACTGACTCCTGAAAACTTGCAGTTAACTTATTCCAGATTTATTAAGTTGTAGATTTAAATGTAGCGCCATCTATTGTTCGCTTTTCAACGTATATAATACCACTGATCCAAATGTTTCCCCCCAAATTTGTTTTTCCTATATGGAATGCAATGGATGACAAGTTTTGTTATAATTCTTGTGAATTATAATAATCTATATTAAACTAGACAAAAGAAAAGTTTTTTTTTATTTTTTTAATCTTTTTAAGATGAGTTTAACGAGAGCTCTTGTTTTCCGTGAAGTTGAGATATAAATGACTGTCTGTTTATATTTGTCTAAAATTAATCCACTACATAAATATAATTGACTAACATGATTATTACAGGATGATTATATATTGAAATGTTTTGACCATATGTTCTCATAATCTTAACTAATATATATATATATATATATATATATATATATATATATATATATATATATATATATATATATATATATATATATGTACAGTGCCGTTCCTGGGGTGGCGAACGCCTGCGTGCAAGTATAATTTTGTGCGCCCCTATATACTATGCTTAAATTTTGATGATAAGGCCAATTTTCATAATCATTTTTAGTTTGAGGTTTAAACTGAATAGTTTCCTTATAGACTAAAGTCACTTTAGTGTAAGTGTTTGATTATGAAAATGGGCGTAATAAAATAAAACAACGAAAAAATATGACCAAAAATTTATTTTCGACATCAAATAAAATAGACTATTAACGTACAATATAGGTCATAAATAAAACACGTCCATTCGGAAATTAACAAAAAATCTAATATAACTCAATTCACTCAACTGAGTGAATTGAGTTAAAACTCTCAAACGGCGCTCAACGCAAACATATCCGTTAACTTGAAAATGTGCAAGATCTGTCTAATACCTAAGTACCTAATTATCAAATAACAAGGTAGTTTTAGAACATAACACGTCTTGCTTTTGCAGATGCAAGCTCATTGATCATTTCATTGTGATCGATGGCTTCACATATTTTATTTTCGATTGAAATAACAGCTAAATCTGAAAGCCTTTCCTGGCACATCGAAGTTCTCAAATAAGATTTTACAAGTTTTAGCTTTGAAAAACTCCTTTCGCCAGACGCAACAGAAATCGGCAGCGTCAAAAATATCCTTAATGCTATAGACAGGTTTGGAAACAAAGACTGCAAATTTTTCTTGGTTATATAATTCAGAATATCTATGGGTGAGTCTGAGGTATTGCGAGAGTCTTTGACAGGGTTAAGGATTTTGTATGATGAAATTTCATTGTATAAATCAAGACCTTCAATATCCTTGCAAACATTTCCTTCGTGGTGAATTTGCAAATCCAAATCTATGCACGATCGTTTAATCTCATCAGAATTTAGGTTTTGAAAATCACTCAAAAATCCAAATAAATCATTGCATTGCTTCAATCTCTCGAAACGACTTTGTAGGGATTGAACTGTTGTATCCGAAATTTGAAAATAAAAACTGATCTTAATTTTTCGCTGCCTCCAATTTCAATCGACGTTTTTTATTTTGGGCTCCAGACAATTTTTTTTTACTGCCATCACTCATTTCTGAAGAGATAAAAAAAATAATTAGAAAAAAAGCTGACCGGAGTCAAAATATAATCAGAAAACTCGAATCGAAATATTGAAAAATTGTAATAGTTATCCATTAGAAAAGGTAAATAAAAATAACTGATTAATAGTTACATAAAAAAAAATTAAAGTTGTTTAACGCTAAAAATCCCAATTTAACTTTTTCTCATGACAAAATTTTCAGAGAAAACTGACGATAAACGAATACAATTCTTTAGAAACGCCCTTCATGATAAAAAGAAAAAGTTAATAAAAGAAAAAAGAGAAAATTTTAAAAAAATTGTTCTTAGTTCTTAAAATATAACTTTAACGTTGAAAAACAGTTTTATGATGCCAATTTAATAACACGTTTTCTTTCATCTTCTCTTACCTTAAGATTTAAAATCAGCAACACAACGGCAACACGTAATATTATATTCAAATGAAATTATTATTAATCGTCAAAATTCACCGACGAATACTCGATGACTGAACTGACTGACTGAAACAAGCCACATTCTCCTGTTTTATATCACCGCTAAAATCTGGTGGAAAAATCTGGAGCCGAAAAAAAGTTTTTTTTTTAGAACTTTTCAGAAAATAATATTTTTTGCACCTTCGACCTCTCTGAGGCACACGCCGCCGATAAATGCATAAAAAACAATAACATGTATATTATTTGTCGAGCGAGCCGCCAAAGCGGCGAGCGTATCATACGCCGCCGCCCGTAAGCCGAGTGCCGACACGCCGACAACAGATTTTTTGCATGTAAATTCTAGTGTAGAAGCAAAGTGTAGAAGTTACTTCTTATATTAGTTTACTGTTTCTTCCTGTAATCAAAGTTTACAGCTTTGCTATAATTTGATTTTTAATGCCGATTTTTCTTCCAATAAGAAGTGCGTTTTTGCAAGAGTAGCGAATAGTTGAATTTGGCGCCCCTTAAATTGGGCGCCTGCGTGCGGGGCATTCGCTGCATACCCGCCAGGAACGGCACTGTATATATATATATATATATATATATATTCTTCTTTTTCTTTCTGGAACAAAAACAAAGTTCAACTTTTAGACTACATCCGTTTTGTTTCAAAGTATGATTGTCACGACAAGGAAAGCCAACAAATATTCCTCCTATCAAATTTGCTGATGGGAAAACCATATGCTTTGTTTATGATGGAAATGCAAAAGATAGAACGAAAACATAAAGAAAGAAAGAACACCCAATAACCTTTGTTGTAGTTATCATTAATGCGGGGAAAAGTCTAATAAGAACGAAAAGTCTTAATATTTTATATTTCTATATAAATTATTTCAAGGTTAAAAAAATGAATGGTATTGAAGGAAATAATCTTAATTTTTTTTATATGCAAGAAATATTTAAATTGATCTAAAAATGCATTATTAAATTAAATTTTTCATATCTAATAATCATACAATTTAATTTTCCTGAAATAATTTGCTTGGGTCAAATATTTACCTGTTACAAAAATTTTATTTCATAATGAAAATTGTAATAAATTTAAAGTTAGTTGTCAATTGGGTGCCCTTTGGCTAGATTTAGATACATTGGGCAGTCGTAGCCCACTGCTTAAATTTAATAATTAATTTGTGCAAACGAAAGTTGTGAAATAGGACACAAAAACGTACCAATTCGTAACTCTCTCTCTCTCTCTCTCTCTCTCTATATATATATATATATATATATATATATATATATATATATATAATATAAGCATAATAGAGAACAGTTGCAAATAGCATATGACAATTTTCTTACAAATAGCACAGCACATTAATTATTCAGATGCTGTTACTAATTTAAGCATCATTGAAGATTTATTTTCTGATAAATAAAAAAAAAATAAGTTAAAACCGAAACAATTGTTTTAACAAAAATTGATTAATAAATGTTTTGTAGGTAGTTTATATTTTGAAAAAGAAAAAAAAAGAAAAAAAAAACCTTTTTACTTTTACATAACTCAACAAAAATCTCACTTAATATCATTTTATTACATATTCAGTCTAAGTTGATTTACACTTAATATTGAAACGACAAACGAAGCACGTATAAATAAAATTGGTCATCGGTAACTTTAAATCTTTTTCTAGAAAGCTGTGTTTTTTTTTTTTTTCTCGTTTTAGTCAATAAATTCAACTGCCAACCACACAGGAAAAAGTTACCTTTCCGTCGGATTAGCTGTGGAAGGTTTTCGAGGTTTTACTCTCTGTGTAACACAAATGCGGTTCATTTCATAGGTAAAGCTGTTCGTGAATCAAATTTGCCCTTTTTTGTTCCTTGATCTAGGAGTTTCTTTTTCTTTTGGGTTTTCAAAATTATGAGGATACGAATAGTTGCATTAAGGGCAACAACATTAAGAGTTTAACCAGGGTTTGGAAAAACGCGGAATTATTTGTAAACACCCAGTTCACATGTTTTTTTTTTCTTTTATAATCTTAAACCAATTGCAAAGTTTATTAGGTCTTATGAGGTTTTTGATGAAAATTTTCAGATTTCTTTTCTGAAATATTTTTATTTTTCCCCGCGAATTCTTAATGAAATTACAAGATTCACTTTTAACGTGAACATTAATTGTTTGGCAACTATTTATCACTTGTTTTGATGCAATGTAATTACTTTTTGGGTAAATTTTAGATTGTTATTATTTTTATGTAACGACAAGCAGATTGTTGCATAAAGATTTAAAATTATTCAATTAAAAGATCCAAATATTTTTTATTGCATTTACACAGATTTAGTTTCAGAGTCTATTGGGATAAAATTCAAATTTTTGCTCAGTTACCATTTAATCTTAATCAGCATTTTTGTTTTTTAAATACCTATTCCACTTTTTGTTATTATTAAATTATTTAAATGTTTTTCGATAAACAAATTGTTTAGTAATGTTGTGTACAGTTAACTCCTAATGACAGTTTGTATTCATTATTTTAGTTGCAAATTCTGGCTGGAAACTTTTTATATAAAGCTTATTTTATAAGTAAATATAATACATTTACTGTTTAATAGTTGCAAAATGATTTAAATTACATACCGTTTTCTCAATATGTTATTCATAAAATGTTTCACAATAATGTAATCTTACAGGATTACTTATAATGTAATAAAAGAAAGATAATAATTTTTTCTAGCAAATCTTCTTTCTTTATACTTTTTTTAATTATGAAAAAAAAAAATGAATCCCAATTTCTGCATTTATCTAAAGACACACTAAGTTTTAGAAAATAATTTCTTAAACTTAAATCAATTTTAATGCAATCATGAAAATTGAATACTAATAAACTTGATTTATAAATTATATCTTTCTGTATGCTTAAGAAAATTCAATAACTTTCCCTAGCTACATAAATCATTTTATTTCCGAAGAACTGATTTGTTAGTTTCTCATAAATGAAGTAAATTAATATTAATTATAGTTAAAATTACTACAAACTATCTAGACATTCCAAAAATGCAAAATGTATACCATATCAAAAGTTAAGAAATGTAATGAAATTTGGATTACTAAAAACATAATTTCATACAAATTAAGGAATATTCGAAAGGTTTTACGAACCTTAATCAACAATATGTTCTTCATACGAATAGATACTTTAATTTTCCATAATAATTCAAGGCATATTCAAAACAAGTTCAATGCATTTCGATTTATATGTTACCGGCAAAGTATGAAACTCCGTCATTCTATAGAATGCCTAGGCATTGTATATAATGCCAGATGTTTTTAGGTAAGGTATGAAATACGAGAAGTATTACATACTTTCCCTAGGCATTGTATGTAATACCTAGAAATTCTATAGAATGACAAATGCTATTTAGACCAAGTATGAAAAAAACGTTCTGATGAGGTTATTATGATGTGCGTTTCTCAAAAATAAAAATGTTATTCTGAAAAAATAATGAGAGTGCCGTTAAAAAAAAATTATTCAAAATGCGTAAAGAACGTTGTATATAACATAATTCATGCCTTTCTTATTAAGGGAAACAAACTTTCCGTATAAAAAATAGGAAATTAATCTACTTGTTGCAACATGGCAGGCTTGAATGACATTTTGAATTACGTTTCATTACATTACGAGATGTACTTTATATTTTGCCGGTTTCTCATTTGGCATTCTATAGAACGCCTAGGAAATGTGTGAAATATAAATCGTTTCATACATTGCCGGCTAGTTTTAGGCATTATATACAATGCCTAGGCATTCTATAGAATGCCGGATTTCAATCTTTGCCGGTAACATATATACTATTAAGTTTATTTAGCTGAATTGTATGATAATTAATGCTAACTTATTAAGTTGGTTTATTTTCAGTTGTTTGAAAATTTTTGTATAAATGACTATATTTTGCAATTATTAGTAAAATTTATTGATCTAGTAGAGTAAATTGTGAGAAAACCAAGAGTGGGTTTTTGGAAGTTCACGGATATGTCCACTTCATAGAAAATTTTAATTTAATATATTCTGAATATCCAAACACTCGTCCCTAATTTAAAAAAAAAAATAATAAATAAATAAATAAATTTTTTTTTAAATCTTTTGAATTATATCTTGTAAAATATTTGCTCGATAGAAAATTATAAGATTTATATATTGTTTTGAATAAATGATACAATATATGGTTGAGTAATAAATCAAAATTTTTTACCGAGTACCCCGAATCGGCTGCGTAAAAAATTCAATTTTCACCTGGTACCCGAACCCGACAAAATTTTTGGACCCGGTACATCTCTAAATTTTGAATAAACTTTTGATCTATGGGGGATTTGTTTTATTTTATTTTATTGGCTGAACTTATTTGATTTCAATAATAGTTCTCTTATCTGTATTTATCACAAATGATTTAAACTTATCCTCACATGTTCTGTTTCTAGTCATCTCTGTTTTTCCCCTAACAACAGAAACCTCTAATTGTTTTGCGGCACTATAAGAAAAAAATAATAATTTAAAAAAAATAAAGTAAAATAGAGAAATACTTTTCAGTCTATACAATTTGCAACCAAAAACAAATATTCTATGAGAAATAGATTAAAATCAATTGAAAAAGAAAAAAAATCTGGAACTGACTGTAAAAAATAACGAAATAAAGGTATAAAATATTCTCAATTTTAATCACTTTCTGCTTTTTAAAATATTTTTTTTTTATTTTTTTTATTTTTTTTATTTCCAATGGCAAGGCAAAAGGTACAAATAAAAAGGTGAAATAAATAAAGAATGCAAATGTACGTAGGATAACAAAGAAAGAAGATCGAAGTCATTGCCTTAAAAGTTCTCTTGCTTCCCAATATCTTGAGGACTCACTGTGTCCATGAAGGGCCCCACATAGAAGCAGGTGGTCCCTGCCCAATTTCTCTCCAGATTTACAAAGTGGACAAAAAGGCGTGGTAGAAAGGCCTATGCGGTATAAGTGAGTAGAAAGACAATCGTGGCCTGTATAGAAGCGGAAAGCCGCAACTGCATCACGTCTTGGTTTGTCGGGAATTAATGAAGAGCATACATTTCTCCATCTTTTCAAAGCGCTTTTTAAAATATATGAACGTTAAAAAATAAAATTTTCAGGAATTCAACTAAACACATGTGAAGTAAAAAAAGCTGAAGTTTTATATACTCTAAAACTTCAAAAATTACAAAATTCTATGTGAAATATAATAAACTAGCACGTTTTTAAGAGTTAAAACACGTAGGGGGGAAAAACGATAAAAAATTTATCTGGATATTTAGCAAGCGAAAAATTCTCTACTTCTTCATCCTTTTATAAATCTACGCATTTATATTTCCTGGGAATTCTATCTATTGAAAGACAAGACAAATAATTTCAAATCAAGAAAAGAGTAATTTTGACTAATGAATTAGAACTGATAAATCACCTGCATTAAGGAAAAGCATCTATGCTATTTAATGATTTTCATTTTTCTCATTCTGCTTTAAGAAATGCAAAATTAGAAATGTTCCTTTTTTACCTTTTATAGTTAAGTTTTTACGCATCCCAAGCGATGCTTCTCAACTTACGATGCGATGCTTCTCAACGTCCCTGGGAATGCAGTATGACTTTTTTAAGCGTCCCACGATATACCTGGTAACTGTTTATTACACATCCGAGAGAAACATCATAATTTTTTTTTTTTTTTTTTTTTCCGCGTCGCAGTGGATGCATTTTAAGCTTCCCAGATATCTTCATACTAAAGTACATAAGCAGAATTGCTGGTATTTGAAATGAGTTCGAAATATTTCTGCTTTGGTAAATTTTCCAATAAGCATTATATTAATAAAAATTAGATAACTCGTTTGCTTTATGCGCACTTTCTAGAGCTGTGTACAGGAATACGTTTGCTTTATGCGCACTTTTCAGAGATGTGTACAGGAATACAAAGATATATTTGACCCTTGTCCCACTGAACGGTCTTTTTTTTTTAAAGCTAAAAAGTACTTTACTTCTAAATGTCGCACAAGAAGAAACTTGTTTCAATTTACAAAACATATTAAGCGCTATCGCATTCAAAATATACCTTTAATGGTATTAATCCAATATAGGTAAATGGAATATTGGACTAAAGGTAAGGATTATATTACGGCGACAAAGCCGTAATGGTCCATTCGCCAGCTGTTACGAGCATTAGCCAACGGCAATTTGAAGCAGATTGGGACGGTTACCAATTTTCAAGCCTAACTCCTCGTTGCCCTCGAAGTCCAATCAAGTGTCCATATTAAAAAATACAATTTTATTTGTAAATTACATTAAAGATGCTTAAAGCATCTGACTTTAGTTTTTGTACTTTTCGTTCACAAAAACGAACGTTTCCTGAAAATGCTATAGATTGATTCGGTATATAATTAAGAATATTTGCTGTTACAAAATCTTTGTCAATTGTACTTTTGAACTAAATCCCCTTGGAATTTATAAAAATTCATTGTTGGACTCCGGAAGGGAAGTTTCTGCTCATTCCATCATTTGGGATAATTTCTAAGGGAAATAATGCTTTATTTTATTATAAGCCTTACCCGGAAGTATTGTAAAAATTGTAAGCTGGTAAAAAAAAAAAAAAAAAAAAAAAAAAAATTTAAGAGCTGTAAAAATGATTGCATTTAGCATTTGTACTTTTTCTCCTGAACTAGTAGAAAAGTATGAGTAAAAGTGTTACTTTTTAAAAAGTACCGAATTCAATCTGTATTTCCCTACTTGTATGACAGTAAAGATTTTAATATGTATGAAAGTAATGCATCAAGCTCGTTAACATTGTCTGTTTATGCAATATATACATAAACAAAACGTTCTCCTTAGCATAGATTTTCTTATCACTTTACATGGAGATATCACATAGTATATATCTCTATATTTCCATATTTTGTCCTCTTCCTTTTATATATTTCCATATTGTTAACAATAGAAATCAATTACGTACTATGTATGTTTTTTTTAAAGTATGTGAATTCAACTTAAGAAACAATTTCACAAAACACATCGTGAAAATTGCTCTAAAAACCCATTAAAGGTTGTTTTAAAAATTATATATAGCATTCAAAAGTAATTTACAACGTTAGAATGCTTAGTTTGAATGAAATCTATTCATTAATATAAAACATAAAGCCATTGGGCTCCAAGTTATTTAGAAGAAGGGGAGAAAAAAAAACTTCTCCCATAGACTAGCACAAAAATGTAGATTGAAGCTGGCAATGGTACCAACGCCCTTGATATATATTTTTAAAATCCCTTTAAAAAGTGAAGTCCGAAATCATGGGTCGCAAATAAATATGTAAGCTTAAAAATCCGTTTCGAAGTCTGATGAATCACTATTGAGGAAGGTGGGGTGTGAAAACATTCCGACTAGTTTGATTGTCGGTTTATTCTTGTAGGTGTTTCTAATAATAGCCTTTCAACTTCTCTTTCCTTTCTCGTCGAATTAAACACAATGTTTTAAGTCCCACCTTCTTCAATAGAAGTTTTTAAATTTTTGATGTTGGTGTTTTCTAGCTTAAATATTAATTTTATCCCCTAATATGAATATTTTTTTTCTTCATTTGTGATAAGGATTATTCATAAAAGTTGTGGTTACAGAATATTCTGTATTTAGTTATTAGAAAATATATTAAAGTAAAAAATTCTGTTTAAATTCGGATTTTTGTAATATGAGTTGATTTATATTTTCATTTATTTCATTAAATGTTCATAAACCTTTTAAATCAGTATTAATAATTATTTCTTTTACTTTTCTTTTATTTTTAGGTAATACTCAGACTGATAATGGAAATAATGTTGCCTATTATGACAAAAAAGATTCCATGTGGCTAGGAGTAAGTTTGGATATTTTGCACAATCCAACCCGAAGTGATATAGTAGTAAGTATGTGATTATCTTTAATGAATTTCGGATAGATTTTGTTTGAATTTATTAAAACAACAGTTGAAAGAATGATGGAAACTAACTAAAATAAATACCATCCTATGTACTATCCATCTAATAATTTCTATCCACAATATTATCTTGTAGTTCCAGCTTAGTCACTCTTTTATAGAATAGTACTTTGATTATTTTCATTATTATTATTTATCATTATTATTATTTTGTAAATTCAATGTTCATGATATTTTTTTACTAAATATAATGACTTAGCTATTTAATTGAAATGTTTATTATTTTTTTTCAGACTTGTGGACATTTATGGAAAAATCAGTTTTACCGACAGCATTATTTGGCTAATGGAGCTTGTTATGTTATCAATAGTGACCTTGATTCAAGGAGTGTGACAAAATTAGTGCCTTTTGTGGAAAAAGGTGATTATGTTATTTTGTAAAGTAATTTACAGTGTGTTGCAAAATTATAAGACCACCCCAAATATCACTCATTTTTATGGTGCATTGAATAAAATCAATAATTTTAAAATAGTAAAGCAATTGAAATAAGTTATATTTTATCAAGCTAGACAAGTGTATGCAAATAATCATTAATATAATTCAGTATACGACCTAAAAGAAGCTAAGGATGATTGGCACTAAATTCCTAAAACTTAGCTTTATAACTTGATTGAGTCGATGAAAAATCGAGTACCTTGAAGTTATCCAGAAAAATGGTGGATCATTATCATCTCATAATTTATTTACATTTGCACATTTTAAAATACTCTTTTCAGTATTTGAAACTTCATGGCTTACTATAGGTTTGTCTGAACTCACTTTTTCTACACTTTAAATTTTTAATCAGTAATGAAAGAAAAAGAGAATTTGTGACGAAAATTTTCTTCTGCAATTTGGCGTCCTCTTGAATGAATTAAGGCAATCGATGAGCCAAAATTACAGAAAAGTATACTTTTTAAAGAAATCTCTAAATCGTTGCGTGAAATATGTTTATATGGGGAAAAGTAAGGTAAAATCAGATTTGAGCTAAACTGGGCGAAATAGAAACTGTCAGATTTAATGAAGATATTCATTGTTAATTTCAGAATTTATTAAACACAATAAAATTAATTCTATTGAGACTTTTGATTTCCAGGATCTTTTCATTAGCATTCCCTGTTCTAAACTAAAAAATGTCCCTTTGAACTATTACTATGATTTTAAGAATATCTTTAATTGCAATTTTGACTATTGGAATTTTTTTTTGTCTTTTTAATAATTATCTTTGCAATGAAAAGTATATTTTTATTCAAATTGATGGAATACCACAAGGATCTAATTTTTCATCTGTCTTAGCTAACTTATTTTTGCACTAATATGAAAAAAATTATACTCTTAATATTAAATTTGTTTTTAGATTGATTGATAATTTAATTATCTTTAATTTTCAAGATTATACGATTTTATTAAATAATATTTAAGCCGAGGAATTAATCTTCCTTTCTAATAATAATGATTAATTTTACTTCGTGATTAATTTAAATTTTTTGGATTTGGGTATTATAAAAAAAGAAAATATCTGCTTTGTTGATTTAGCTGCTTTATTTTTGTAAAAAAAAAAATTCTTTTTTAACTCCTGGTCTTATAATTTTGTAACAGACATTTCAGATGGAAAATTTTGATATTGTTGACAGAATATTCATACTTAAATATATCTCTTAAAAATTATATGCATGTAACGTAAATAGTTTCTATTAACCTTTTTATGTTAGTTCTTTTCTATAAAACTTCTTCCTAATTAATTATTCCAATTCAAAACACTTTCTCATCCTTTTCAAAGCTTTATATAACACAGTGTATATTATATTGATTGTAGAAGTAAAATTTTAATTTTTATTTTATTATGGTGTTTAAGAAAAATATGTTATTCACATATTTAAATTGTTTTTTTCTAAATGTTATATTTAATTATTGAAATTTATTTTGATTATTTAAATGCCCTTTGGTGTGGCAAAAATTATAAATTCAATATAGAAGAAAACGTTAAAAGCAATACAGAAAATTTGAAAATGAGTTAAATGATAATTTACAAAAATTAAGTATTGATCAAAATGTACAGGATAAACCAGGCATGACTAATCTTTCAGCCTGACATTAGTGTTCAATTCACAGCCCAGCTCAAACATTTCAAAAAACAAACTATAGATGCTAAATTAAATGATGAATGGAAATTAATACAATGAATTTCAAAAATTCATTAAAGGTTCAGCTTTGAAATTGTATATTAATAACTGCCTTAATTGTTATTCATATCAGGAAATAGTTGAAAATTTTCAAGAGCATTATTTTTCACCTCTTTTTGGCTTTAATGATTTTCAAAATTTAAAATTTTCTGGCCAAGCTAAAGACCTAAATTCATATTTTACCTAAAAAATAGAGTAAGGTCGAAAAATAAATTTAAGTGATGATCATATAATTGATTGTCTGCCTATAGGTTTGCCTCCCCCTCTCCATTAAAACACTTTTGGTTTTAATTGAACCCAAAACCCCGATTGAATGGCTCACAATTGATTCGAAAATAATGCATGATGTACATACGGTCTTACCCCAAACTGAACTAAACAAAAATTACCAGAATCCAAATTTAATGGGGATAGGCGACAATATCAAAACTGGACGCCATGGCGGCCATTCATTAATAACTCAAGTAATCCAAATTATAATCTTCGACAAAATCAAAATTTTTCCCGGCCAAGTCAAAGTTATAACCAACAATCCCAATTTAGACCTAGAATTCAAAATGTAAATTGCAGATTTCATAAAAGTAAATAACAAACAAGTCATTTCGCCCAGGCTTCCCAGGAGTTGCCTCCTAAGCCATGTAAATACAGTGTTAAGCTTGGTATAACCAATGCTTATCATTGGGGCCAAAATTGTATAAACAAACCTAATTCTTTTGTGGCTGAGAATCAAACTCAATCGAAACAAGAAAGTGACTAACCACAAAATTGACAATTAATAGTATCCGAATACATACAAAATAAAAATGAAAACAGTAAAAGAGACAAATACCTGATAATGACAAATAAAACTATCCTGTTAAACATTGATACAGGTAGAACTATAAATATCATCCCGGCTAAGCTTTTTGAAAAACTTAATGTCCAAAAAGAAAAAAAAACTTTGTTAATGTAAAAGAAACAAAATGTATTTTGCAACTTTACCAAACTTGTACTTTAAATTTTAATATTGGAAATATAGCTAGGTCAGTGGAATTTTATATTTAAAATACTGATCTACCTTATGCCATTTTGGGTTTAAAGAATGTAATGGGTTTAAATTTTAATGGGTTAAATAAAATAAAAAATTTCCAGCTTCAGGAAATTTTTGACAATTTTCAAATATTTTTGCTAAAAATAAATAGGATACAGAGACAATAAAAATTGAACCTCAAAAGGTAAGATAACCATCAAACTTACCAGTGTCATTTTTTTGTTTTTTTTTGTTTCATGAAAATAAAAATACTGAAGTCTTAAACTTCAGAATAATGACCACTGTGTAAATTTTGTTTACATTTTATTTTCAAAGTATACAATCCTGGATACAAATTTCAGATTTAAATTTTTTTTGACAAAAAGTGTCAATTTGTATTTTTTTTATATTTCATATCACCTGTATTTTCATATTTTTTATCGTTCATGTTTTTGAATATTTACATTTTTAAGAAAACTTTTATACATTTTCTCATCTTGATTTAAGAGTTAAATTAAAATGTGTTTGTTTGAGGAATAATTTCTTTATGTAGAAAGACTTTATTGTAATTTTAAAAAAGGGCTGAAAAAACTTGAATCACAAAAACTATTAAAAATGAAAATCTAAGACTTTAAATTGTTGGTAGGGCTACTACAATTTTTTTTTCTTCCTCGAATACTTTATGAAAAATTTTTTACATTGTGTACAAATGTATATTTTTTATAATTCATGTTACCGTTTATATCTTGTTGATATCACAAATATTATTATTTTTTTCACTTTAATTGTGTCATCATAGGGAAATCTTTGCAAATGGGTAGTTTTTAAAATTTTTAGATATTAGTTAAAAATGTTCGATGAGGGGGGTGTAACATAAAAAGCTTCTATTAATCTTTTTATGTTAGTTCTTTTCTATAAAACTTCTTCCTAATTAATTATTCCAAATTGAAACACTTTCTCATACCTTTAAAAGGCCGTAGCCAGGATATTTTTTCGGGGGGGGGGGATATGGTAAGAAGAAAGGACAGTTTCAGACATGCAAAGTAGGGGAAAAACATTGTAACAAATAATGTTTATTCTGTTGTTTGCAAAGTTAAACTAGTAATTAAAAAATATTACATAATAATTATTTTTCAATTAATATTAGTACATAATAATTATAATCAATTGGTAAACAAAGTTTACAAAGATATGCGACGGGGATTTGAAGAAAATTTTTCGATTACTTTTTTAGGACAAACCGGAATATCCCGAAATATGCTTAATAAAGTTAGCCCTTCTTTAGTAGCATTTCTTGTTGCTGTTTTTACGCGTTTAAGAGTAGAAAAAGTTCTTTCTGCAGTTGCTGTGGTAATTGGCAACGTAGCCAATATTGATAACAAGCAATAAATGTTTGGGAAAAAGATACTGTCACATTTTTCCGTTGCTGAAAGTGCCGTATCTGGTCTACTAAGGGGTTCACGCTGGTTCCACTTTGATGCCCATACTTCCATTTCTCCCATGAGGTTTTCGATGTCAATGAAATCTGCGTAGATTCGGAAATTGCATAAATTAATATCAACGTTCACACAATACTTAGGTAACACTTTATTGAGAGATGCAAGAGTATCTTGGTGCTTCGAAAATCTTTCAATCAGTTGGGCAGCGAAATAATCTAAAAAAGGATTGTATATATTTTGACGGAAGTATTGCTCTGGGTCTGTGTTCTGAATTTTTATATTGCCACGGTGATTTTGATAGGACGCCAATCTGGATGAGCTCAAATTCGTATGTCAAAATGATCACCACTATCCTAAAAAAATCGTTCCAGGCTGCTATTGCGAAGCTCTATTGTCAATGAATCAGCATTTGCCAACTCACTAGACGATACCAAATGCTGAAAAACAATTGATTTTGGGGGAAGAGTCTAACCGAAGGAAAGATGAGCCACAAGGTCAAATGAAGATGATGCACTAGCGAAGGTGGTGTACTGGGAAAAGGTTTGATTCGACAGTTTTTCTTTTTACTGAGAGGCTCAAAGAAAGACTAAAAAGTTTGAATCCCAGAATTTTGGGGGGGGGGGGATTTGTCCCCATGGTTCCCCCCTGGCTACGAGCCTGCCACATCCTGTTCTTAAATCTATTTTTGGCTCAAGTATGAATAATTAAAAGTAAGAATATTTTTACTCTTTGTGGGAATCACACGACCTATTTAACAAACCAATTGTAACTACTAAGATTTCCCGTTTTCCCTAAAATATAACAAAATAGAGGGAAATTCATTTGCTACTTTCCCTAGGATGAAAACTTAAGCACACAGTTTTGATGTGCGAATTTGAGCTCCGTCATTGATAAGAAAATGTTTTTAATATACTATGTGAAGCTAATAAAATATTTTTTGCCTTCCAACTGCTATCTGCATGGCTCAACAACACTCACCATGACTGCTACCCTTTCATGCATGTATTTTTTTTTTCATTCATTTTCATTAACTTAATTTAGTTTTGGAAAATTTATATTAATTAAAATTCACAAAAACCACAGTGGTCTTATAATTTTATATTGTTACACACTGTATGTTTGTTTTATACAGGATGTTCCATAACCAACATTCTTAATACATATGTTTAAAATGCTTGTCAAGTATAAAGTAAAAAGTTTGAATGAATGAATATATGTATTAAAGGTGGTGATTATAGCATTTTCTGAATATTTATCTTATTTTTCTATTATTAAAAAATTGTATATACAATTAAAGTTTTTTGTATTCTGTTTTTTAGTCTGAACTATGCTATCAAAAAGAACATCTATTAATGTAGTTTAATATATGACCAGTAAATAGTGTAATATTTTAGTGCCTTTTTTAGAATAGAGTAAACCAATAATGTCGCTTTTTACTTTATGACACAAATTTTAATTTACTGTTGAACTTGAAAATTTATTGTTTCTACAAGTGGCATATTTCAAGTTTTTAGGTCCCATTTTACCTAAATATGAGTCAAAGTTATTGAATTATTGTCTAAAAATAAATAAATAATTAAAAAGATAAGATTAATTTTTTGAAACTACATAAATGCATTCAATTGTTTTTTTGTGCTTAATATTATGTTAAAACGATTTTTTGGAAAAAAAAATCAATACATGTTCAAATCATAATTAAAATGTTAGTTTTACTTTTATTAGTTAAACGTTTTTTATGTTTATCTCATGAAGTAATAAAATAACAGAAATTTCAAAGGCTATGTATAATAGAAAAGTGTGTACTTTTTATGAAACATTTTAAAACTGTTAAATGTTTGAAACAATTTTTTTTAATTTTCACATTTTGATATGTTTTCTGCTATACAGAAATATTTAAACAGCATTAATAAGCGAATTTGTCAACAAAAAATCTATTATTAGGAACAAATTATCCTGTTCATTAACAGCACAGATGCTAATAACTTTTTCACTGTTCTACACTACAATTTTGTAAAACATTTGTTTAGTTATTGACAGGCTCTTGAAAAATTGAAATTTCATTTATTGAACACTATATTACCATCTGAAATTAACATTTTAAGAGAAGCGGGCATTGTTTTCATTCTAATTTATTTCTGACTAAAAGAATATGAAATTAATTACATTAAGAGAATAAGAAATTTGTATTCATATTTTTTATTATTTATAAATAACTTTAATGAACTGTCTATATTTAGAAAAATTATGATAATAAATAAAATAATATAGGGACTAAGTTTAAGATCATGCTAAGTGACTTTTTAAAACAACTCAATGTTACAGGTTTAGGAACATATATTGAAATCTTTACAACTTTCTGAATCATTCTAAAGCATGTTTTCTTATATTTGTTAAATGTCATTTAACCTGACTTCCAATTAGATCTTTCGATTTTAACATTTTACTATTTTTCTTTGTAGCTAAACAAGCTATAATACCACCTGGAATTTATTATTATGCTTTTGGACAAGTAGGCACATCTGTAGCATTTTCTGAGGTAAAATTACATGTCTTTATTTCTCAAAATTTGCCAGAAAAGTAATTTTAGAAACTTTTTTTATTGTATTGTATTTTTTCTAAATCCCTCATGAAATAATCGAAAACATCAAGTCATCAGGACATTTCAAGGGCTATAAAGACTTTAATGTTAACAGATGCCCTTTGTGTGACGGCACATATCTAAACAACTTTCTTCAGGGAGTGAATGCTGTGCTTTTCCCCATCGAGTTTAAAGTCATAAACGTTTTAATTTGATTTTCATTTTAAAAATGAATTGTCTCAGTTATAAACAAACAATTTTTACTGCATGACAACAGTTTAATAATCAATTAGCATTGTTAATTTTTCGATGAAAGTGCTATAAAAGAGGAAAAAGTCAATTTATTATAGATTTCTTTTCGAAATTTAAAAAAAAATTGACCTTACTTCAAATGGTTTTGATGTTATTATTACAAAATTTTTTTAAAAGGGAAATATTTAAGTCATCAAAAAGATTGATGTTGTTACATTATAAATTGTTTTGAATTTGAGTTTCAGAAATAAATCTTAATACTTTTTCAGTGCTTGTGAAAAACATTCATTGGCAATCTTTTAAACTATAAAAACCTACACGTTATTTTTCATGTTTGTATGATATTTTAAAAATATTAAAAATTACTAAGGTACATAATTTTTTTTTTATTTTTAAATTTAATTCTCTCTGCACTAAGCTAGGATTAAAAAAGCATACAAAATTGTTCATTAGTATTTTTGCAATGAAATTTTATCTACTTATTTTAAGCCATTTAACCATTTAAGTTAAGAGATAATCTACAGCTAAATGATTGTGTAACAAACATTAGAGTTGTGAGCATTAGGGTCTACTTATAAATAATTTCCACGTAGTGATGCCAATAATACCTTTTTAATATGTTTATAGATCTTTATTAGGATAATACTGTATCGAAAATAACAATAATAGTTGGCTATTTATCTCAATTTGAACTAAAGGTCATTACTTAGACAGCATATAATAAAAGACTACCTCCTCAAAAACTTAATGAGCCTGCAGAACTATTTTATTTGCAAAATTTACTCTCTGTTATTTATTTTATGTGATGTAAAGACTAAATTAAATTTACCTCTTTTACTATAGACTCCCAAAACCATGATGCTTCTTCAGGAAGAATTTCTCTTTGAAAAATATTTATTGTCTTTTCACAAAACCCTCCAATAATATGAATACCCATTTGAGTTGGATAAATTAAGCTTTTTTAATCCTCAAAAAGAATCTTTAATGAAATATGCTATTTTAAGAATAATGTTTCCGTTGCAAACAAATTGATATTTAGATATTGACCAGTAACCAGTTGGTATAAGTCTTTTAACGATCGTTTAACCTTGTAGCTTTGGGATGAAGTTTCAGGCTTAGAGCATTCTTCATTTTAAAAAACACATTATTAGAATTCTGCTTTATTACCCAAAGAACTTTTGAGACACCAAAGTTGATTTCTTTTTGAACTTAGCAGAAATTGACTTATTTGACATTATTTGAATAATTTTTCTTTGATCCTAGAAGAAATCTTGCCCTGTTTTGTCAGAAACTTTGAAATTCACCAATTGAATAATTTATTATTTTAGAAATGTACGTATTTCTTTTACCCATGCTCTAAAAAGTTCTATGAGGAGTGATGTAAAGTTAAAATTTTAATTTTAAAGTTGGCTGCATTTTATTTATATATCAAAATAAATGTGGGGTATATCTATTTTTGCAAAAGTAATTCTACAGCAGTAATTAAAGTTAAAAATTGTAGGATCCTATAAATTTGTAGTAAGCCTTTTTTAGGAAAATATAATAAACTATGTGAAATTTAGGTGTGTTCTAGATTAGCTTATTTAAGTAGGGCATGCTTATTTTTGCATCACACTATGAAGATTATATTTAGTAGTACATTCATGAAAAAAATAATCACTAAAACTAAATTTGTGTTGAAATAAAATGATAGGGGAGTGTCGGGTACCCCCGCCCACTGTCAATTTCATATGTATAGAATATTTTTTCAAGTCAATGGGCCATCGGACATTATTTAGTATATTAAAAAAAGATTATCTTCAAAGTTTCAAGTATTTATGCAGCTGGTAACATGGTAAACAATAGTTTTGAAAATATGTTGAATACAGTAGTCAAATTTTTTAATTTTCTATTTTTTTTAAGTTAAACTATTCTTTTTTTGGTTTATTCTTTTTGCATTATTTAATTAGAAGATAAAACAATAGAAACATACAAAAATATTGATTATTACTCAATATTATTCAGAAATATAAGCAATACTCCTTAAGTGGGCGGGGCTACCCGACTCTCCCCTATATAAAATGATATAATGAAATAAATGATATATGAAATAAAATGATAAATGATGAAATAAATGATATATGAAATAAAATGATAAATGATGAAATAAATGATGTATGAAATAAAATGATAAATGATGAAATAAATGATATATGAAATAAAATGATAAATGATGAAATAAATGATAAATTTGTGTTGAATGAAATGATATAATGAAATAAAATGATATAATGCTTGATTCTTTAAATTGTAACAAATTTCTTACGTATTAATAATTATAAAAAGAATTTATTACTGTTACTAAATAGAAAATGATAGTTGATTGGATCCAGATTTAAAATCTGTTATTGAAGCTGCATGGTTAATCATAAAAAATGTTATCACAAATTATAAGTAAATGTGTGAGGAATAAAATCGTTTTAGTTTATTAATTTTTTAAAGCAATTGTCTCTAATTATTTGCATAATTTTGTCTGATTTTATTACTTGCAAATAAAAAAAATCTACTAAATTGATGATTACTCTGTACATAATACTAGTTTTAAAGTCTGACTAAAAACTTCAATGATAAAAAATTTCAGCTTACATTTTTTTATCTTTAAATTATTCACGAATAAAAATTATTGAATCAGAATCGAGAGATCATTATATGAGATCATTTAATATAGTACAACAAATTTTTCACTGATTTGTTAATTAACTAATTAGTTGCAGAAGAACTCTTCTTAACTTCCAAGATAATTTATAAGTCTTCTTTTTTCTCTCTGAAAAACATTCTGATTTATTTTATTATTACAGTTTTTAAAAAAAAACTTTTTCAGGATGGAAGCTTTTTACATCTTGGAGCTCCTGGTTTTTATGATTGGACTGGTATGCATACTTATATTATGAAATTCTAATTATTTTTTAATAAAAGCTAAAAATCATATGATTAAAAAATTACCTTGCTCTTTTCACCATATTTTAGTCCAAACTTTTTTCATACTGTTATAGTGTAAAGTTCTAAAATAACTTAAAATAAATTTGGTTTATAAAAATATGGCCTTTTTTTTGTTTTGAAGAGTAATGAAATTAAGTGCTTACCTGGAAATGGTGACAATTTCATTTTTGGTTTAATGTTCTTTTACATAATTTAATTGCTTATATAAGAAATACCTGTACATACATAAAAGACATTATTATTGCTATATTGCTTTGGGATGCTATTATTTCAATGTGATATATAATTTTTTTCGAAGAATTTCAGTCATTGTGTTAAGTTATGCCTTGAATTTAGATGGTATGAATGGAAATTACAGACAGTCTTCAAATTTTTATGAAAACGTTATAATTTATAATAAAGGATAGTGCTTTATTTTGCTTATTATTGAAGGTAATCTTATATTACTTTTTATTAAATACTTTAGGTACTGCAGTAAGTTACGCTTTGAATCCTGATAGTGTGAATCAAAACTACATACGGCCTTCAATTCCAGATCCTCCTGTTGATCAGAACTTGACTCCTGAATCATATATTGGTGAGGGTGAAATTTTTATTGAATTTTAGAATTACAAAATGGTTATTATTTCAAAAGTATAGGGTTTAATTATTATTCATTTTGTTTAATACACTGATAATATAAACTGACTTTTTTTTTTGTGAAGTTCCAAAAAAAAAAAAAAATCATGAAAGAATGAGAAGAGTTCCCATTCCAGTCATTTTGTTTGTAGTGTCAAATGAAACTGCAGAACATGGCAAAATAATTCAGTGCAGCTTAGTGTTCTCACTATCTTTAGACTAACCTTAACATTTTAATAATCCACAAAAAAATTTTAGCCAATTATAAGAAATGTTTGAAATAAATTTGTTTCCTCACTTTTTGATTTAAATTGAACTATAGGCTGAAAAAAAAATAGTTTTATTCTAAAAATGTCAGAATAAATGATGTTAAAAAAATGATTCAACATTTATGAAACAAAAGTTCACACCTATGGTTAACTCTGGTTTGTTAAAGTAGTCAGTTAAATAAATCGAAAAAAAAAAAAACTTATGAGTTCTGAAAATAAAATCATAGTACAAATATAAATAATAAGTAAGAATTAAAAATATTTTGATTTTTAAATTTAGTTTAAGATTAAACCAGAGATTTGGGTTTAAAGCCAGATGCTCTAACTACCATGATGGATATATACTCCTGATCGATGTGAATTAATAAGTTTAATAAAGTTGCTACAGCATGCTCAAGTCATTAAAAGTGCAGGATCAAAGGTTATTGAGTTGTTTGTTTTTTCACAATGTACATATTGTCAAACTATTTGAAATATAATGAATCAAAAATTTACCTGTGGTTTTCCCCTCTTAAGAAATTACTAAAAACTGCACACCAAATAATATCATTCAACAATTAGAAAATAGGCTAATGATCAAATTTTTCTATTATTAAATCTTTCATCATAAATTGCGAATTTTGGCTTTTATTGTATGTAATATGTAAATGTATGCAAATTTATTACGTAAAATGTTAAATTTAGTCTACTTTATTTCATTTTAAATTAAGGTTATTCTGTGACTTCTGGGAAATTTTATGATAATCATGAAAACTATGTTGCTGTTGGAGCTCCTAGAGATGGGGAATTTTGTGGACGCGTAAGTATGTTAGAAAGAGTTGTTCTAAGTTATGATATTATTCTCTTTATTTTTCAAAATTGATGATAAACCATAACAGTAGTACAATGATTTGTAGCATTTTAATTATGATTTATCAATTTATATTATTTTTAAAAATTTATAAAATACATACAAGCTAAAAATTCAAAACTATTACAGGTATACATCTATAAAGCAATGAAAACATCAAATAAAAGAATGGTTGTTCATCACAGAAAAACAGGCTTCCAGGTAATGTAATATTGTCACTATATTGTATGTTTTCTATTGTTCTATTTAATAAATATTACATTATTAATTATATTTATACGTGTTTAAAAGTTAATGCTGAAAAATGCAAAAAATATATTCATTAAATATACTCCAAAGTATTCAAAAAAAATTTTTACTCAATATTTTACGTTGTAATGATATCATATTATCTTAGTAATATTATTTCTACCAAAAGTCAATTTTGTGTTAAAGAGTTAATTTTGCTCCTTTAATTACAGTTAGGAGAATATTTTGGTGCTGCTGTACTTGGAATAAATTTGAATGGTGATGGGTATGATGATTTATTAGTAGGAGCTCCTTTACATTCCATGGATAATGGTGTTGATGAAGGAAAAGTCTATGTTTTTATTAGCAATGGTTTGGTATGATACTTTCTTTATTTGTTTTAAACTAAAATTGTATAGAATTTTTATCTTTTGTGTTTGGTCATTACATATATTTTGTTAACATAATTATATTTACAAATTGTGCAGTTGTTTTTTTCATGATAAAAAAAATGTGCAAATATTAAGTCATGAAATTATGACGTATAATAATTAACCAAAGTTTATCATAAAAGTATGATTTTTTTAATATTATTTTCTAGTCTCAAAATGATTTTTCGGCGGTAGCGCCGCGGCGCTATCGAAAAAAAAGTTGTTTTTTTCCTACATGCGGCGCTTCCGAGGAAATAATTTTTAGCAGTAAAAAAATTTCTCAAGTCAATTTATTTAAGATGAAATAATTTTCTGAGAGAAAGACTATTAAATAAAATTAATAACGAAGTTGACGAAATATTTGTACGTATCGCGATCTGCTGCAGAACAATTGCCAATTCTTAGCAAACTTTCGGCAGCAGCCTGCAAGAAAATAAATAAACGAAATAATAATTTTAAAAAAGCATCGCGTAAGGAGAAAATTTAAAAGGTAAGCATCTTGTATCCACCCCCAGCTTAAAGAAAAATCGAAAGCTAGAAATCTACTTAGCGCCTTGGAAATTGTATTTGGAGCGGACAGAAAAGGAAGTAATAGGACCCCAAACCCGCCCTCACGGAACCGACGAAATGCCGAACTTCGGATATCTTTCGGAAATTCCAATATGGCGCTCAAATATTACTACGTATAATTCAATTTTAGAAAAACCAATAAAATTAGTCAAGTTTCGATCGTAGATTATGATGGGGTGAATTTAAAACTGGTCCATCTTAAGAAATTTTATTAATTAAAATAATCATCTATATAATATAATCAAGAAGAAATAATCCGAAGGAGAAATAATTCAAGAAGTAATCCGAATCCTCCGATGAAGAAGAAATAATCGTTTCTTCTTCGGAGCGAGATCATAGTTCTTGTTTTTTTCTTTTAGATAACATTTTGTTTTAACAAAAGACGCTCACCTCACAAGAAAAAAAAAAGCTAACAAAGAACTACAAAAAAAAGTAACAATTTATGCTAAGGAACTAACGATAACAGCAAAAAACAAGCTAAAAACTAATAACGATAAAAAAAAATAATAATAAAAGAAACGACTAACAACAAGAAAAAAAGCAAGCTAACTAACAAAAAAAAAATTAACAGTTAACAACTAATAAAAAAGCCGCAAAATAAAAAATAAATGAATCAAATAAAAAACCGCAAAAGGGATAGAATTCATTTTGTACTCCACGTGGTAGTTTCAATGTCAACTGGGTGTGGCCAATTTATGGTCAAACAGAAGAGGGAAATGTGGGGACAAACCAGTAATGCACAAGCTCAGCTGTCAAGGTTGATTGATCAGTTTCTTCCAACTTGCATTTCTTTATTTTGTTCATTGGAAATGAAGGTGTTTTTACTTTTCACTTTATTTGAAACTGCTTTAGAAACAGATGTTTCCTTTGACACAGATTTATTATATATTTTTTTCAAGCTTTTTTATTTTTAAAAGATAAAATAAAGTTACTTACTTCAACAAAATAAAATTCTAAATAAAAAGAGAATATAGCTGATTTTTTTTTCTCATCAATATATATTTCTTAAAAAAAAAAAAAAAATTAGATCAGATTAAGTGCCTGATTAGGGGTCCAATACTGTATGCCCTTTTCTTTTCCCCAACCCCTTTAAAAATAACTGATTGATTCCTCCTAAACAGCTCCAGTAGAAATGACAAGCAGAGGAATTTTTCATCAGAATTTTTTTGGGGCGCTCTTAGTTATTTCTTATTCTTGTTATTATTAGTTATTTCGTTATTATTATTTTCGTTATTATTAGTTTTTCCTTAGTTTGTTAACTGTAATAAATTTTTTAAAATCTTTTTATTTTAAAATCTTTTTTTTTAATAAATTTTTCATTTTATTTTTCTTATTACATTGTTTTACGGATTTCTGTAATTAGTCCAGCATATTAATTCAGCTGCTGAGCATAGAAATATTTTTTTGCTGTTAATTATTTGCTATAATGTTTTTTTTGGCGCGGTGCCAACTGGTAAAAACAACTTTATTTTATATCGTTTTTTTTTTTTTTTTTTTTTTTTTTTTTGCTGAAGGAGAAAACTTTTTTCACTCAACTCTTTGTTAACGCAGTTTAGGATATTCTCTCCCCACCCCCCAAATAATTTAGAAATTACGTTATTTGATGTATTAAAAAATATTTTGTTGCACTTAACATTATTTTCAGAATTATTTGTTGTACTTAAGTTTATTTTTTGGTGTGGTGCCAACAGATAAGAACAATTTTATTTTATATCGTTTTGTTGCTTTTTTTTTTTTTTTTTTCTGCTGAAAAATAAATTTTTCATTATAATTTAGAAATTAAAACCTTACTTTATGAAATGTATAAATAATTTTTATTTTTTATTATACAGATATTCTAAATGGTAATTTAAAGGTCTCTTGCATAAGGATGCTGATATGCGCGGTGTAGTGCCATTGCGGCGCTTGCGCCGGAGCGGCGCTTACTATAACTTTTTTTTTAAAAATTTCATTTTCATCGATGTGCGGCGCTTGCGACGAAGCGGCGCTTTCGCCGAAAAATACGGTAAATGATTTCACAAAATTTTTTCTGAATTCTGATATGATGTGTTCTGTAATCACCACCTTTATATATATATATATATTTATTTTAAAAAACTGTAAATCTTTACGCAAGCCTTTCCTGGATAATAATATCCCGATTGGATTTATAGACACGCATTTGATTCAGTAGAGGAATGCCTTCCGAAGCAAAGTATTGCTTAGCTTTAAGCTACTGAAGGGTCTGTTGGATTACCTTGAATCATAATCGGGTGCCTGTCTGTATTTTCTTTTGTTATATTGAGGTTAATTTATTTAATATAATATTTGTTTATTATTTATATTTCTCCCTCTTTTTTTTCTCATATTTTTACACATTCTCGAACCGACATATTTGTTTGGTACTTGAACCTTCAACTTTCTAAATTCTATTTTCCATCTGGTAATTTTATGCACTTTGACTTTTGGGATTATGGTAAATGTCTGACTTGTTGTTTGGTTTGTTTTTCTTGGAGCAGTAGGGGTATAATTGTTTGCGAAATTCTACCACTAATCGTTGAAACTGCTTCCGCACTGGCTGCACAATAATACCTCCTTTGAGGATGCTGCCATGTATGTCAGTGCTTCCACTTTAATTTCTTTTAAATATTTTTCTTTTTTGTCAGCTCCTTTAGTGCTTTCACAAGATGGTTTTTAGTTTTCCTTTAGCTTGTTATTTCATGTTCATGATTTGTTCTCGTATGAGGTAATTACTTTTTTTTTATTTAATATTATAATTTTATTTAATATATATATATATATATTTACCGTATTTTTTGGCGAAAGCGTCGCAGTGCTATCGAAAAAAAAGTTTTTTTTTTCCTCCATGTGGCATTTCCGACTAAAGAACTTATAGTAGCAAAAAAATGTATGAAGTAAAATTATTTAAGATTGAATAATTTTTTGAGAGAAAGACTATTAAAAAAAGTAATTATGCAGTCGAAGAAATATTCGCCCTTAACGCGATCTACTGCAGAACAATCGCCAATTCTTAGCAAACTTTCCGCAGCAGCCTGCAAGAAAATAAACAAACGAAATAATAAAATAAAAAAAAACATTGCATAAGGAGACCAATTTAAAAGATATGCATCTTGTATCCACCCCCAGCTTAAAGAAAGATTGCAATCTAGAAATCTACTTAGCGCCTTGGCAATTGTAATTGGAGCAAACAGATAAGGAAGTATCCCCTTTTCATATTATGACCGTGTAAAAACTTATGCCAATAATTACCATAAATATCAAGAGATTGCTCTTGAACATCAAAATGAAGAATATAATAATATACCAAAAATATTAAATAATGTTGGGCTTTACCAATAAACTATCAATTTGGAAAAACAGATATCAATTGTTTCTGAAGCTTTAAAAAAGCTTCAATCAGAAAACATTTCAATTTCAGAAGCTGTTGAAATATGAATTAACTTACTATCCTGTGAGGAATTAGAACACCATAAACATTTTGTAAAAAGATTCATTCAGGCTGTTCAGCAACCTCTTTTATTAGCATATGCATCCTGGATCCCGAAACAAGGGGACAATTTTTAAATGATGAGCAAGAGCAAATAGCAAAAAACTTTCTTTCTAAGCATCATCCAGAATTTCTGCCAGGTGCTATGGCATTCAAAATTTCCGATCCTGAATACTTTCCAAAATCAATGATGCTTGACACTGTTATTCAACAGTCTTTATCAAAAAATAGTGGAAAATTATGGCAAAAAAAAAAAAAAAAATTCCAAGCTTCCACAAAATTTCTGCCAATTCTTTTTTCTTTACACTCAGCACCAGCATCCTCTGTTTCTACCGAAAGACACTTTTCAACTTTCGGTTTGGTGTGGAGTAAACTACGAAATAGATTAGGAATAGGTAAAGCTACGAAACTCGTGGACACTCTGGAAAATTATGGACACTCTGCTGTATGATAATAATAATAATAAATAAATAAATTGACTTTTTTTTAAAGTTAAATCTTAACATCTGCTGATAATTTTTAACTATTTGGAGAATTATCACCATTAAAAACAGTTAAATTAAAATTTTACTTTTAAGATTTTTTAAATATTATTTTTAAGATTTCATTTGAATATAATTTATTTTGTTTCTTTTAATCATGTTTAAAAAAATTGAAAACAAAGGGAAAAATTTTTTCTATTAAGTGATACATTAAACAACAATTAATAAATTAAAAGTTTTATTTTCTGGTTTTAAAAAAATAAGCTAAAACTTTTTATACATGCTTTTTTATAATTTTAAGATTAATTTGTTTTTAGAAATTATAAAAGTAAAATTTATCTAAGAATGCAGTCTTTTTTCTAAGGTTAAATATTTGAAAAAGGGGACAAGTAACTGATACTCCTTATAATTATACGTAATTTTAATTTCACTTTCTATTAATCATATTATAAAAACATGGAAGACCATTAAATATTTATACCAGTTTAGTTTTATTAATGGTAAAAGTCAGATGAAATTTTAGTTTTTACTGATTATAATTATTTATTGAATATAAATCTGTAATATATATATATATATATATAATATTATAGTGCTTCAGTTAAAAATTGTGAAACGTGTATTTAGCAATAAAGATTCAATCATGTATTAGTGATAGTGCATTATTAAAACTTATTTTAATTTTATGATATATATTTTACATAAATTTTTTGGATTTATTTCTATTTTTAAGCTTATAGGACACTATTTAATAAATAAAAATATTTTAACTGTAAAATTTTAAAGTTCATGAGCACTAAATAAAAAAACCCAATTTTCCCCAGGTTTTTTCAATAAAACCTGGGTGAGTTGGGTTTTTTCAAACCCTGGTTCATCCTTCTTTTAACATTTTCTTCTCCTCTCTTTCTAAGCTGAGTTATATTGTGTTATTTCCATTAAATGAGAGGGCATTCTACCCACTAAAATTCCACTCCTAAAGATTGTGAAAGTGAAACTCGTTTCAGCTTCATTAACTTTTGAGAATTTTTTTGGTGCACGCTTAGTTATTTCTTATTTTTGTTTAGTTATTTCGTTATTAGTTATTTCATTGTTGCGTTATTATTAGTTTTTTCTCAAATTGTTAACTGTAATAAACTTATAAATCTTTTTATTTTTAAATCTTTTTTTTAAATAAATTTTTAGCTTAAAATTTTTCATTTTATTTTTCTTATTACATTGTTTTACAGATTTATGTAATCAGTCGCAGCGTTAATTCTTCCGCTAAATATGGTTGAATTATTTTTTTATAATAGAAGAATAATTTACTTTCCTAAAAGTTGAGATTCTCCAACCTTTTTCTCTCAAACTCTCACTCTCCCAACGCAAGGTTTTTATCAGCCTGCTGAGCACATAAATAATTTTTGCTGTTAATTATTTGCGCTTTTGAAGTAAAACATGACAGCTTTATTTTATGGCACATTGCAAAACTGGTAAGAACAACTTTATTTTATAGCTTTTTTTTTTTTTTTTTCTGAAAAAGAAAACTTTTTTCACAACTCTTTGTTAACGCATTTTAGGCTATTCTCCCCCCCCCCAAATAATTTAAAAATGGTTTATATATGTTAAGACTCCTTTTTGAAAATTGTATCAAAAAGGAATATTGAAATTTGTATATAAAATTAAAAAAACTTTTAAATGCTATCAATTCTACTGCATCATTGTTGGGAGAATAAAGAAAAAAATCAGGATTAAAAGTATGATGAAATAATTTTGATTCGTTGGAGGTAAATGAAAAGTGTTGGAAGAATATTACTATAAATACTTCTCTTTCTTTAATCTGGTAGTTTTCATTATGAGTTTACTGTGATTGACTTTGATAAGAATTTGTTTGAATTTAATAAATGTTTTTTCCCTCGAAAATTGATCTTCAACCTTTAATGTGTCTATTTTTAAACTAACAGGTATTCTTAAAGACAAACATTGATAATGAATCAAACTCTAAATATTTTACATTAATTAATTTAATGTATAAAACGTGATTTTAGTTTATTAATTGAGATTTTTCTCTATTTTAGGGACTCCAAAATTATGCAGAGTTGTATGGAAAAAACAGAGCATATGGTAGATTTGGTACTGCTCTTGCAAATCTTGGTGATATAAATCAAGATGGATACAATGGTAAATGTATTTGCTTGCTTCCTATTTTATAAAAGCTGACATGTATGATACTGATCCTACTCACCAACATGTTTTTGAAACACTGCTAATTTTGCTGTTTAAGGAGTTTTATTGAATCTTCATAGCCACTGAGTCTTTCTTCCCATTGTTCTGAGCAAATTCCGGCTGCTTAATTAAATTCATCGCTCTGATGCAAATAGCAGTACAGTTTCTGTTCAACAGATTTGATCAAGTTTCTTTAATCCATAATGGATGGCTTTTTCTTACACTGGAAGCAAACTTGTTTTTCATTCAGTGAGAAATGCTGGGCAGCCATGCTACTATTGAATTTTTTGCTAAAGCAATCCTGAAATTAAAATTATTTTTCATCTATATAGAATAGTTTTTAACGCTTTATCATATCTTTTCTACTTTAGAGTTCCTTATTTATTTTCACATTGATCCAACTTGTCTTGATTTTTTTTTTTATCTATACTTAAACAAAGGCAATAGATTTATTCTGTTCAAGTTATAAGCTCATTTAAATACTCCCAATAATTAAAAAAAAAATACTTTAAACACCAATACTTTTTTTCCCTTTAGATATTGCGATAGGAGCACCCTATGAAGATGAGAAAGGTGCGGTATATATTTATCATGGCTCTGCTAGTGGAATGAATATAGAGTATGTTCAGGTACATGAATATATTTTTATTTTATTTTCATTATTTTTTGTTGGAATAAAATTGCATTGAGTTTGTAATCTATGAAGGAGAGTTTTTGTTTAATTGTTGAAACTAAATTGCCAATTTACACTTAGCAAGTGATGTTTTAAAGATTGATTTCATTCATTTTTCTTGCTTTTTGTTTGTTTGTAACATTGTGTATTTTGTTACCTAACTTAGTTCACATCATTTTGGTCACTTTTATTTAATTTGGATGAAGAGCCTCCTGCATGCTTAAAAAATGTCAACAGCATTTTAATTTTTATAGTGTGTTTAAAATTTTTGTTACATTAATAGTAAAGTGATAGTCTTTTTTTAAAAATAAAAACTTATCCATTATGAAATTTAATACCTACTTCATTCCATTTCAGAGAATAGCAGCTAAGGATATTGATTTATCTTTATCAGGATTTGGAATTCATGTCTCTCGAGGATTTGATATTGATTCTAACCAATATCCTGGTGAGAAATAATGATTAATTTATTTTCATGTTTGCAAATTTATTTGTATTAATGTTTTATAATTACATCAGGGTTCCCACAGTTTATAAAAACTGATTATTTTTTATTTTGGAAAATAAGGGCCCTTAAAAGTACTTAATTTTGGTTCATGGTTTTTAAAAGTCTTTAATTTTTTTGCTTTGTAACTCACTGTAATATTGCCTACCCTCTTATGGATAGTTGTATCATTGTAGAATATTTGTTTTGAACGAGGATGTACTAAAGAATGAAATGTACTAAAAATGCAAAACGAGTATTCCTATGTGAAGTTTATAATTTAAACTTATATATATTTTGACTGTGCTGAATTTACTCATGTTAAGAATTCTCATTGTTATTGGTGCAGGACATTTTCTTTGGAATTGAAAAAAAATAGTTGTAATTTTTTTCATTTTATAAAAAAAAAGTTCATTAATTTCTACTGCAAGCTATTTTTTTTAAGTCATGACCTTAATGTAGACAAATATGGAACTGTGCCATTATTTATTTTTACATTTATTTATTTATTTATCCAAAATGACATTTTACCTGTACAAAAAATAAATAAATTCTTATTTTTAAGAAAAAGCATGAAAAACTTGTGTAATCATTTAAAAATATAAAAGTAGCAAAAATTATTTAACATATTGAAATGGTAACCCCATTATTTATCTTTTATTTTATTTCTAGATTTGCTAGTTGGTTCATATGCATCATCTAATGCTGTGTTGTTTAGGTAAGAATTTAAATTCCCATTTACTATAAATGCTACTGCTATTTATAATAATTTTTCTCTTTTAGTCTGTTGTTGGATACAAATTCCTTTTATGTGTTTTTTACTGTTTTCCATAGAGACTGCCCTTTAACCCACTGATGGTTCTGCACGTAAAAAGTCGTATTTTAACCTGCAGTCTTCTCCGCATAACAAAAACTGGTTTTTTCATGTAATTAGATAGGGAAATAGAGTATTGAGAAAAAACATTATTCCTATTTTGCCCATTTGCTAAACCGCCAGTGGGTTAAACATATGTTTAGCATCTTTATCAGAAATGAAGAAAATTATACACATGAAATATACTCAAATCAATGCTCAAGGAAGAAAAATATTATCCTAAGACTGAGAAATCATCATTGAGAAAGAACTAAGCCACAAATGCTCCCAAAACTTCTTATAGATATCGCTATACAAAAAAAAAAAAAATAAATAAATAAATAATCCCTAATCCAACAGAGATTTCCAAAATATTTGAATATTTATGAAATGTCTTTTAGGAATCCAGGTTTGATGTCCAGCCTATTATGACATCTGAGTATTTTTCCAAGAAATCAGACGTGGTGATTTATCAAAGACATACAAAGAATATTTTTATATCTCAATCCTTTAACTTGCTCTACAAAATTTAATGATCTAGCATGAAAAGTAAATTTAAACTTAACATCTCATAATTTCATTGATCAAATTACTTCAAATATTACAGTCAAACATTAAGAAGCATATGATATTAGTTCATTTTATTTGCCTGAGCAAATTTTTAAAATTTCAATCTTTTGACAGATTTTATCTAAAATTTTAAATTAAATCTAATAAGAAATTTTAAATAAAAAACATGTAAAATAAAAAATGCTTATTATAAAATAAATAAATAAAAAATTCTCGTTTTGAAATGAAAATTTTATTATTGAATTTCTTCTAGTTAGCTTTTTTTTTCCAAAGTGTTTTAAGTTTTTAGATAATCTTATAAAAAACCATAGTGTGCAGTGCCTAAAATCAAAAATAATAATAATAATATTACTCTAAATAACTTAAGTTCTAGTCTTTGTATTTTTATGTAATTCTCTACTAATCTTAATGGTTTCTGGGGGTGAACTTAAATATACTTAATTAATTAGTGCAAACTAATTAATAGGGTTACAAAATCGGACACAAAAACGTACTTTCTCGGAATAAACATAAATGTTTTTTACATGTTTGGATTCCTGACCCTCGATATATATATATATCACACTATTGTATTAATATATTTTGCTTTTACTACAATGGTGCAATATTAGAAATTATTAGCAATATTAGTGCATTCTTTTTTTTGCGGATATAATAGTGTGAGCTGATGAAGAGATATATCTTTTAATTTTTTTTTGTTTTCTGGATTTTTGATAAATATTACTTTAATTTTTTTTAAATATTTTTAAAAATATTTTATTTTAATAATTTTTCTTCTTCTCTTTTCATTTATCTTTATTATTTTACATTTCTCTCTCTCTCTCTCTCTCTCTATATATATATATATATATATATATATATATATGTAAAGTCTCGTTTTATTTAGTATTTTCAATTATAACATACATAATTTGGAAAAATATATACTAATATATATACTAATCTTAATGGTTTTTATTTATATATATCTATATATCTTAATGGTTATATATATACATTGAATATGCTCGGTGAATGTTTAATAAACTTTAAGGTTTCTTATAATAGTAAAATAAGCAATAATAATCAGAATATGCATGATGTTTATTAAGTTTAAAAACAGATATCAAGTTAAATGCATTTTTATTGCATTTTATTTTGCAAAAATTTATTTCAAATTGATTTAAATTTCAAATGTTATTATTCAGAATCCTTAAATTGGTTTTGAGAGTAAGGTGTCTTCTACTAATTTTAAAATATTAATTTGGTTTATATATTCAATATTAATTTCTATTTTCTTCTACATTTCTTTTAACAGACATCAATCTGAAAGGAATTTTCTACTTAATTTAATATTTCAAAAAATCTTTTTTTTAAAAATATATTTTTAACATTGTTTATTTAAAGTTGTTTTGTGTGAATTATTTTATGTATTTCTACCAATTGGTGTCTCTATCAATTGTAATCTATTGATAGTAATCTATTGATAGTATTGATAGTATTGATAGTAATCTAATTGTAATCAATTGTAATCCCTCCACTACTGAGCTACGAATTTTCGTATGGGAATGGATTAAATTGAATTAAGGATGAACCCACACACTTTATGAAAATATGGCCTGATATTCCTGTTCAAAAAATGTTCTTTATATTTGTATGGCTGCCATTCATAAAGCTGAACACACATTCACATTCTGCAGTAGAAAACACAAGTGTATTTGCAGCATTAATTGGATTAATATAATTCGATTGAAAATGATGTCTTTAATTAAATTGAAACAATGCTAATGTCTTCTTATTTTTGGTAAATATTCATCATTGAATTCATGTTTATGAAGTCATGTCAGAAGATTTTTCATTGTTTCTACAGATGCTATGAGAGCACTTATTACCATATCTCTAATTAACACCACTAAAATATGTTTGTATGATTCTGTAGCTTTTTGTGTGTGGATTAGTGATTTTAGATGTAAGACTGTGGATTTCAGTGAAATTAAAGTGGAAAGATGGATTTTAGTAAAAACAGAAGTAGGGTGACATGGGTATTTTTTTAAAAGTGGCAGGATGTGTTCTTCCCACTTCTGGCACAGCACTGTATTCATGTCTCAATATTTTTTTATTTTTTAGATCTCAGCCAGTCATACAATTATCAGCAAAGATAGTATTTACACCAAAGCAAATAAATACAAATGTAACCAACTGTACTTTTCAAGGTCAGAAAGTATCTTGCGTCAGTGTAAAAGCCTGTCTTACATATTTTGGAAAGCATGCCCCTTTAAGTTTAGGTAATTTTTTTATTATATTCTTTAAAAGACTTAATAAAACATGTTCTTCTAGTCTTTAAAATAAAATATCACTTTTAAATCGCTAAATATAAAAAAACAGTTCTTTGCAATACGAATATTTCCTTTTGAAATGCATTTTGGATACATTTTGAACCTATAATTTTTTTTTGTTGCTTTTTTTAATGACCATTTTCTCATAGTGATTTGATATGCTTTAGAGACTTTCCTACTGCAAGACCTTTAGAACCCTTTACAGCAATTGATTATTGGGTCTATTAGTATGAGTAATTTTCATTATTATTTGAAATTTTTAATCATACCGATTTCTCTCTATCTTCATGGTGTACTCAACTCAGTTATGTAAAAATTAAAGTACATAGTTTTTAAAGTTCTATATATATGTCTTAGATGAACTGTAAAAATATTATTAAGTAATATTAGAATATGACTACTAATATCAAAAATCAATTTGCAAACAAATTCTGTGCTAATAATATTTATTTATCATAGATTAATAGAAGTGCATACACAATACTCAAGAGTAATCATTTTTAATTAATTTAGCAATAATATGTCTCAAATTAATTTAAAGCTAATAAATATGCTTCTGCATGGAACACTATGAAATTTTAGTAATACGCAGTAAAAAAAATTCAAAATTAATAAATTTTCTTTTTTTAAAAAAATGGTTAAGGGAGAAAAGGATTGTAACTATATAGTATTGTGAACAAAGTTTTGAATAAAGCATGTGTGCATAAATACCTGGAGATATCTTCTAATGCAAAAGAAAAAAAAATTAATATACAATAAAAGATTGAATTTTAATAATAAGTAATTTAATTAATATTTTTATTAACATGTTGAAGGGCATTATAAAATCAGATTCCTTTGTTGTCTAGGTTAATCAAATTACTTCCTTATCACTTAAAACTATAATCAGTGCATAGAAAAGCAGATATAATTTTCAGTAATACATGTGTTTTAACATGTGAAGCTGTACAATGTTCTGTGATGTTATAAGGAGGTTTGTATTAAGCTTCACTATAACTTGTTATGAAACATGTATTTTGACAAACTCAAACAAATATAGTATTCATTTAAAAAATTATAAAGTTGATTTTTCAGTAAGAAATTTAAATATGAGCATGTTGGTACTTATGAAAGCAAAAGAAAGAAGGTGCAAACTAAATATTTTTATCACACATTGCACTCCTCAGTGTTACATCACTGAAATGTAAATTTAAATGTTGAAGTCAAAGAACTGTTTTGACATACATCAACACATTGTTATGATATATAATAATTTTTTTATGAATTTAATAAACTTGTAAATGCTAAAATAATTTTTTAAACAATATATTTTACAATAATTTTATTTTTTATAATATTTTATATAGTTCTGATTCAATTTCTGTATATTTACAGATTTCACACATGAACTTTACTTGGAGCATCCAGTTCAAGGAAACTTTATATCAAACAGAGGATTTTTGTACAAGAATGGAAACAGTTACTCCGTTTTGAAACATAACTCAAGTTTAGGAATTGCTAGTGAAAAGTGCTTTACAGAAGAAATTTACATTCGAGTAAGTCATTCTTTAGAAATGGAAAATATATTCAGGCCTATTCTCTGAATAAACAATAAAAAATTTAGTAGAGTTGCATCAGAATTATGTGAAACGCCTAATAAACTTTCTGTGTGTTATATCATTTACTAGCACTTTATTGTTCATTTTTTAAATTTTGTAATTTAAATTTTAAAAATTTGATGATTAAAAAATCACAAAGCTGATTCTGTTCTGTTAATTAAAAACATTAAAAAAAATCAGAAAAAAATTTATCCCGTGAAAATTATAAAAAAAATAATTTATGCATACATTTTAATCTTTTTTTAACGCACTTTAATCATAGTAGACGTTTAATATGGAAATTGTTAAACTATAAGACTTAATTAAGATTTCGAATTTCATATTTCAAAATTTAAATTTTACATAGTTTTATTATTATTATTATTCCTTTAGTTTTATTTTTTTTACTCTGTAAAATTTTGATGCTTTTAGAGGAATTTTTTCTACTGTTTTCTCACTACAGTTGACTCTATTTCCTATAAATTTACTGATAGTAATGTAAAAACTATTCATCATACATTGCATTTCAGTTTTCAGTTAAAATTCATTCTGCATATTCGCTAAAGCTTTGGGAAGATGCTTCTGTTGATTTCCTCCTGTTTCTCTAAATAAATCCAGATTTCATCCAGTTCCTCTAATTAATCCATCTCTAATTAAATAAATTTTTGTCATGCTGCCGGGCAACGGGTTCTTGCCATCCCATAAAGAAAATGCTACTCTTGAGTTTGTGTAAAGACTTTTTTGAGGGGAGGGGGATTTATAATTCCCTTATTGGGTATTCTTTTTATACTCAATGCTACTGAGAGAAAAAGCCAGCTGTTTATCACTGGCATTGGTTTTGCTTTTTTTAGGTCACAACACCATTAAATTGCAGCTTTGTGATCCATTATTTTGTAACGTTTTCAACAGTTGTGAACTCATTATTTCATACATATTTACACTTTTTAATTTTTCAGAATGGCACTAAAGATCTAATCACTCCAATTCAACTACTTTATAAGTACAGTCTAGTTTCAGAAGAAGAGAATAGAGCTTTCAATAATAATTTTCCTGTTATAGATCCACAATCTTCAACAAATTTAACCTCTTTTGTAAGTATATTTAGTTCTTATACAGTAGAACTTTGATCGATCATTTCTTGTGGGACCACTCATTGCAAATGATAGATATGAAAAAATAATGCATACTGGTCAACATAAAATATTAAATAGTGACTTGAAAATGTATGAAAGTAATAAACTAATGGACTTAAAAATTAATAATTAAAAAAATTATTTTAATAAAATGATTATGTACAGTGCGCCAAAAAAAAATGGACCATCCTGCATAACTTATGATCTAAAGATTGGATCTTCATGCATAAGGGCTCAAAGGAGTGACCTTAAATATGCTAATCAATTAGTGCAGATGATATTTTAAATTATGAAACCAGACACAAAAACGTACTTTCTCTGTATAAACATACTTTTTTTTCAACGGATTCAGATTTCTGATGCCCAAAATATGGTCCCCATAGTTTAGACTGGAGAGTGATTCAAAGTTTGGACCTCTTAATGCTAATTTTACTTTTTGCTTATTTCGACATATGTCAAGAATTTTTTAAACAAATTGAAAAGTTTTTTCATACAATTATAAAGTATTTTATCTAAGGATAATTCTTTGTAAATATAACTTTTAGTAAATATTTAATATTTTATTGGATAATAGTAAAACAATTTTGAATTTTAAGGTATAAATTTTTTTATATAATTTTAAAGTATGTAATTTTACATGACAAAATGCAAAATTTGAGCAAAATTGGTTGAATAGAATCAAATTTTAAATAAGTTGTCTATTTAAAATTCGATTTCTTTGGAACTATTAAACTGTTTTCACTCAAATTTTGTATTTCGCCATGTAAAATTATATACTTTAAGATGACATTAAAAATTTTATACCTTATAATTTAACTTTTTTCCGCCAATTATTTATAAGAATAATAAATATTTTTAAAAAATTATTTTTGCATGGAATTATCTTTAGATAAAAAAATTTTATAATTGTGTTCAAAAATATTTGAATTCGCTTAAAAAGTTCTTGAGATATGACGGAATACAGAAGAAGCAAAATTAACATTAAGGGATCCAAACTTTGAATTGCTTTCCTGACCAAATTATAGGGCTATATTTCCCTGATTGCGTCTACCTCCCATATTTTGGTGGTCAGAAATCTGAATCCATTGAAAAAAAAGGTATGTTTACTTAGAGAAAAAATGTTTTTGCGTCTGATTTCCTAACCTAAAATATTGTTTGCACTAATTAATGAGCATGTTTGAGTCACCCCCTTGAACCATATAAGATGAGTTCTAGAACATCAAGATCTGATCATTAGATCAAAAGTTATTCAATGGGGTTGATATTTTTGGTGCACATACTTAATTCCAATATATATATATATGAAAAAGAAAGATAAATAAACACGTGTATTTAGTTAAAATATTTCCAAATTTTTGTTTTAAAACGCTTTTTTCTTTTAAGTGCAAACAATGAATTTTCAACATTTCTAATGCATTGCTGTTCATTTTCTGTAACTTTGAGTGAATGTAGAAACTTTCTCGTTTTTTCAAAAGTTTGGAGTCCGTGCGCAAATGTTAGCACTGGTTGTAGTTTCTTTTTGCCTCTTCTTTAATATCACTTTGCTTTTCTTCAAGTTCTTGAACCAACAATACCACAAGTTTCAACATTTTCATCAGCTGGTGCATTAACACTAAATATGCAGTTTGAAGTGTTTAGTGTTTCTCCCAAACTGTGAGAGCTTTCTCTTCATCATTATTAGCACTAATTTTCTCAAAATAAAATAACTACAATATATATATTATGGGCAGAATTTCTGAATGATAGATGTGAGAATCTGTTAGTTTAAAAAAGGATTGAAACAGGTATTATTAACATTATTAGTTTAGAATTCGTGACAGTACAGTTAACAAACAAAACAATACATACGGGAAAACAAAGAAACAAGAATGATGGATTGAGGTTTGGTTGTAATTTCTTAGTATTCATGACATTATTGAAAAGAGTCACAATGCAATGCTTAGTTTTATAAATGTTTGTTGTCTGAAATTTAACTTATTATATTTTCTTTAATACTGAAAGATAACATTACAAAGTATAAATTTGTTATCAAAATCAATATTTAATTATTTTTTGTTCTATTAATATATAGATTGAACTTTAGTAATGCACTTTAACTTTTGAATTGTAGATTAACATTTTGTGAGGTGCTTTAATTTTGTATCAATGTTATAATTTTTTAAATCACTGTAAAAATGTCTAGTATTATCTAGTATCTATTTTAATTTATATATTTGAGGTTTTTATAATTTTTAATCATAATAATTGAATAGGCTTAATATTGTAGGTGATCCTAAGTTAAAGCATTATTAGCTATACAGTGATACCTCGAGATACGAGTTTAATTCGTTCCGCAACCTTGCTCGTATGTCAATTTGCTCGTATCTCAAAGCAATTTTCCCCATTGAAATTAATTGAAATGCCATTAATCCATTCCAGCCCCAAAACTGCTACCCCCAATTGTTTTAGTTACGTGTTTTTGAATAAGAAAAATGTATTTATAAGTGACAAATATTGTATAAAAACGTAATAAACGAGAATGTAAAGCAAAAAAACTGGTTTTATAAAGTGTACATACATATTTGTATTTTAGTCACTTAAATGCAACTTACACACAACTTAAATGCTACTGTATGCTGAATTTTAGTCACTGCTTTTCTCTTCACTGGTCTTTGCTTTTTTAGCCGGATTAAAAAAAACTGTCCAAGGAGGTTTATTTCTTCGTCTTTTTCAGAATGCTGCAGAACTGAGTTAGGCAAGTGTCATTAAATAGCTCTGATGTACGACCAGTTGTAACTTTCTCGATGTGTTTCTTTTCCACGAACTGTGAAATTCTCTCCCACATTTCCAACAACTCTTTTATCTCACTCACCTCTGGCTCTTCTTCGAAACCAATTTTTTGCAGAACCCCTGAATGCTGCTGCGACTGTAACTCTTGTAATTCCTCGGTCGTCAGTTCCTGAGAGTGCTCCTCGGAGAGCTCTTTTATGTCTATCTCACCCATCACCAGGTCCATGGATTTTCCCAGAGGCACCATTTCCTCCTCCACTGGCACTTCGGGTTCAAATCCTTTGAAGCTACAGACTCACTCAGGCCACAGTTTCTTCCATGCAGAGGTCAAGGTCCTCGTTGTAACACTCAGCCTGGTCTGATCAATAATTCTGAGGCAAATCACGATGTTAAAGTGGTCCTTCCAGTATTCTCGAAGGATGAGGTTTGTGTTCTCTGTCACCTCAAAGCAACGCCGGAACAGGTGCTTAGTGTACAGCTTTTTAAAATTAGAAATCACCTACTGATCCATGGGCTGCAGGATAGAAGTTGGGTTAGGTGGTAGATAGAGAACCTTTATAAACTTGAACTCTTCAAGGATGTCATGTTCGAGGTTCGGTGGGTGAGCAGGAGCATTGTCGAGGACGAGAAGGGCTTGCATGGCCGTTCCTCATATCTCAAACGTGGCTCGTATCTCAAAAAAAAACTTCGATTGCTCGACAGCTTGTATCTCAAATAACTCGTATGTTAGGGAACTTGTATCTCGAGGTACCACTGTATTTAATTTGAAAATGACTCCAATAATTAGTATTGTTTTCTCTTTTGAAATTTTTTAAACATTTTGTGTATATTTATGTAGATAGCAAATTCTTAATGAAACATTTTAAGCAATATTCAAAAGCTTAAATTTCTAAATACCCCAAAACAGGATCTGCATTAGATGCATCTCTCAGTCATTTAGTACTTATTCAGACTTTAACTTAAACAAATTAGTAAGAAAGCTCTTAAACATGTCCAAGATATCCATGTCTAGAACTTATATATATCTTGCTATTTCTCTTATATTATCTATCCTCCACATAGCCATAAATGATGTCTTAGAGATCTCGAAAATATTCCAAATTCTTGGGCATATATCCATGGGCATTGAGCATAGATTTAGATACCCATGAGGTGTCAAACATATCTACAGGACATTTGGATACATGGCAGATGTGTTTGGATATCAAGACATTGATGGCTGTATGGGAGGGAGTCAATTATTAAAAATAATTATTTACAACCATGGAAAATATAAATTATAATTTTAAGGAAAATACATTATTAAAAGTTTACTACAATAAACATCAGATTTTGTGCCCAAACTAAGTTATTTGGTGAAGTAGTAATAATCATGCTTAATTATCTATGATATGTAATTTTTTTTAACATTTACTTAATTAGTAGACTATAAAAAAATATGCTTAGCTCACTTAAAAATTTTGCACTTAAAATCTAGACCCTTTTTTTTTAATTTGTAAGTTCAAATTTAAAATGAGTTTGTAACCATATTTTTAGAACTTTCATCGTTACAGAAATGAAAAATATAAAAGCAGGATTTTTTTTAATATTAATATAATATGAATTGCTCAAAAGCATGTTACTTAGTTTCACATGGAAAAATTCTGAATTCTAAGATTAGTAGAGATTCATATATTAAAGTATATAATATTTATACTATACAATATTTATATTTAAAGTATTCATATATAAAGTATAAATATTGTATGTTTATTTTTGAATATAAAATATATCTAATTTTATTTATTTAATATCAGATTTCATTTTTAACTGGTTGTGGAAATGATGATATGTGCAACTCTGATTTAGCTATTAGTGTGAACATAGTTGGCATGGTTCAGTAAGTATACCTCAAATAATATATTTGATCTAGATATCTAATTATTTATATTGTAGTAGAAATTTGCATTTTGTAATTTACAATTTGAGTATTAAAACAAATACATATGTTTCATATTTGAACTACATTGTAAATTGCAAAGGGTGAAGATAAGTCTTTATGATGTAAGTATATCTTAGAAAATAATCTTTCCCTCAGAGTTGTAGAATAGGGAACAAAAACTTAACTTCATCCTTCCCCAAAATTAAAGGATAAAGTTCAATTAATTAGCTGCTTACTATTTAATTTTGGAGTATTATGTTTTTCTGTAAATCAAACATTGAAATTATTAATTGTTTTAGTAAAAAGAAAAAGTGACAACATGTTTTTATTACACATTGAAAACATGAAACATTAAAAAATCAACTTTTTCATTGAAAAAAAATCATACGATTTGCATTTAGGATGATAATGTTTATGTTTTATAAAGTCAATTTTTTTTGCTGGTGAGTCTCTTAAATATCTTATTGTTCCCTTGATCGTATTGCTCTAAATTTTTAATTATTCCCGGAATTTGACTAACCATTGTAAACTTTCAAGCAATGTGAAAGTAGGATTAAAATCATAAGTCATTAGATTTATCTTTTAACTCAATAAAACCAAATTATTTTTAATTAGATTAATCGTCATTTTAATCGGATCATATTCCTTTATTTATTTAAAGCAATAAAGATATAGATTAATAGGTTATAGCTTATTATGAGTCACAAAGATTGAGATAAATTTCTAATTGAAATAAGTTATAAAAACAGAATTTATAACTAACAACACTTGTCACAAAGTGTTTCAGCTGAGATAAACAGTATGTTCATTGTGAATAATAGGAAATCACATTGAAAACCAAACAAAACCGGCATCCTATTTTTCCTAAAAAGCAAACAGAAATTTGTTTCTTAGAAGTAGGAGGAATGTTAAACTTTCTGTTACTGACCATAAAATAGTATCTTTGACAAGAAGTAAATTGGAGTAAAACATTTTTCTCTCATCTGAGGGGAGAAAGTACCTATATGAGGAAAAAAACTTTATCTGCTAGAAAAAAGTGAATGTTCATGCATCGTAATGAAATCTGGAATTGGTCAACTAGTTCTTGAGAAATAAAAGTTTATATACAGCCTCGGAAACTATTCTACTTATTTTGTTAAAATTTTTCATTTTATCATTTTAAATTACAAAAACTAAAATGGTCTAAAAACTTGTGTACCTTATGATACAAACATTTTTGTAACATTATGGGAAAAAACAATTATTAAAATTTTTTTTAAATTATTATAAAAAATCTTTTTTTATTTATTTATTTTGAGAAGTTGTCATTTAGAAGTTGGTTTGGGTCATAAGCAGAGAGCAAACAGTTTTTTTTATATTGTGGCTTGTGAAATGTTTTGTTTATTTACAAAAAAATGAGAAAAACGTCTAAATTAAGGAAAGTAGTCTGTAAAAATTTCTGTAAAAAAAAAAAAATTCAATTTTATCTTGTTATGTTTAACAATGCATCTAAAATAATGCAGGTTCAACAGTATAAGAAGATGGTATTGAGTTCAAGGTAAATGTTATGGGCTGTTTCTATGCATAAATCATGCAATGTTATGTAACTGGTAAACTCTCTTGTGTTTCATTTATAAAATTTTATTTTTCAGAAATACACCGTTAATTATTGGGAAGAACTCAACTCTAAGTTTATCTATTGAAGTTGTCAATCATGGAGAACCAGCTTATCTAGCTGAGTTATTAATCACTCTACCACCTGAATTGCCAAGCATTAATCAAGATTTCTGTTTTGCTCCTGAAGATTCTTTTAATCATAAAAATAATGCTACTCTTATTTGTGACCTAACACAGGGAAAAAACTTTCTTTCTCAAGGAAAAAAGGTAACTGTATATTTTGTGAGCAAGTAAATGAAACAAGTTGTTAATGTGCTAAACATATTTATAAAAAAACTGTTTTTAAGATCTTACTAATTAATCACAAAATTATCTAATTCTAATTAATCTTCTTTTGTCGTGATAAACACATTAACAAAATATTCTTACATAAATTATAATTATTATATATTTTAACAACAAACGCTTTTTTTTAAGAAAAAGAATTTTTAAGAAGAAGAAAAATAATAAATGAATGAGAAGCAACCATGTTGTTGAAATGCAGAGCTTCATAGTAACTAAAAATAATAATACACTTTCTACATTATAAAATAATCATAATTGTCTATAATAATGAAAAAATTTGTAAATTAAGTAATACTTCAGAACTTGCGATCAGCAGATGCATAAATAGCTTTTGTTAGAAACCTTTTTAAGTTGAGGAAGACAATGACTACCCAAAAGCGGTAGAATGTTTTTGTCTAAAAAATTTTATTGGACTTTTAATTTAATAAAATAATAGATTATTAGGAAAATTTTTTGAGTAAAATAATGTTTGAGTAAACCAGTCTAGAAATGAGGTATCATACTTTTACTCATGTAAAATAATATTGCAAGATTTTAATGCTAAGACATATCACAGTAGTTATTAACGTATAAAGTAAAAATTGTATTATTGAACTAATTATTCAGCCTATCTGGAACAATATTTATCACATTGCTCCTCATTTTTTTATCAAAAATATATAAAATATAAAAAAAACATTTATAAAAATACAGAATATTACGAGTAATTTTTTGGGCATTTATGCAGAAATTACATTTCAAAGTCTTAACTGTTGAAGTTAAGTTTATTTTGGGAATGGAAAGTTGATGGAAAGTTTATTTTTTATACTATAATACTTAAATTGTAAATAAGTGAAATTTTTTTTATAAACGTTGCATTGTAGATAATTTTTTGACGAGTTTCTATAACTGTGAAGAATTAAAAGTTCGTGCACCAAATCTTTTTTTCTAATCGAACTAAATCGAATTTGCTTCAGAAGCAATTAAAATGTTTCTACCAAAAAGGGCATAAAGCAGAATTAACAAGATATCATCAATGTATTGTTTTGAAAACTAGATTAATTATTTAAGAAATTATTTTTAAATTGTACTTCTTATTAAAAAAGTATTAAAGAACAATTTAATTTAAGCTTCTGTATTTAATGATTTTATTTAAAAAAAAGTTATAAAAATAAAAGAATGGAAAAGATACAAAACAGAACAGTAAAAAAAAAGGTATAAAAATAGCAAGGCTAGTTATTTGTCTTAAAAAAATTTATAAACTAACGTTTTGGAAAACAGGGTGCTTAAAATTACTCAATAATTAGTTGACCACATGTGTTTCTTTTTCCACATAAATGAATTTGAATGCTGAGAATGAAGAACCATTAACCCCCCCCCCCAAAACCCTTTCCAATTTCCCACTGGGAGGGAACTGTGGATGAGTTTAAGTTCAAAAACTTCCTTAGAAAACTGCCATAACAGGAAAATCTGAAATCTCAATCTCTTCTGGAATGGCAGAGTTAAGTGGTTATTATCTCAAAATCACTTTTATTTAAAATTAAGAAAAAGTTATTTAATAACTTGCTTTTAAGTTTATTTTTTTTTCTATAATAGATTGTCATCAGTAAATAGCCTATCTATGAAGTTGATGTTTAATTAGTTTACATTCTTATAATTTATTTAAAGAAATAGTAAAAGATTTACATAAATTAATAAATTAGGGGCATAGGACTAGTGACAATGCAGCTCCTCATTCAATATTTCTCAAAAATGATCGACTAGAAATTTTTTATTATTCAATAAAATTATTAAAGCATCAAACAGTAAATAGTATTTTCTTACAATTGAAACTTTTTTTGTATGATGACTCTAGTATGTTACAGATGTATGACAGATAAGATTAATATGGAGTTTTCATTTTCAGGAAAAACTTACTATTAAGCTTGATTTAACTAAAATTCCTACTGATAAGGAACAAGTATTGATTATTTTTGAAGCTAGAACAGTAAGCAATGAAATAAATCCACAAGACAATATTTATACTCTCCCGTTAAACTTCAGAACTGTTGCAGACATAAGTATAACAGGGTAAGTGTGCATTTATTACTTATATAACAGTCTTATGACAAATTACAGTAAATTCTCAATAACTTTAAATCTGATAGAAGTCATAACAGACTGGATGATCAGAAATTTAGCTTACTATTGGTTTTGGTTTTCAATCTCAGTTAACAATTCCTATTTTAAAAGCTGGTTCATATACTCATATTATTTAAGGATATTTTCTCTTTCTCTTAACATTATCCAGAAAGCTTCAGAAAGAATTTTATTCTTCAATGCTATACCTTTTCTTTTACATAGTTGGATTTCTGTCCATATCATTAAGAAAATTATTTTTAATTTCCAGGCTAAAAATTTTAATTTTTTGCTTAAACAATCTTAGTGATAAACTCCTAACACGTAAACTTAAACAGCTAATGATAAATGCAAAGCTCATAAAGAACTTGGTAGGTTTGAACTGAATTTAATAAATTTCAGTACATTGAATTTTCAATTTCCAATATAATGCTATGCAGCATTGAGGAAGGCAATACATACAAACTCGTCTGTTGCAGGTGTTATTCTTTTCTCTCATTTCAACTTAATTTGTTTTGACTTGTTAAATCTATCATACATAGGTTTTAAATGGGTTGAATCTATTTTGCCCTGTAATAGGTTTTAAATATAAATTTAGTTTAGAAATTTGTGTTTTTATATACAATAAAGAAATGCAAAATTCTCAGTAATAACTTTACTTGGCCACTGAAGTGCTCAAAATTGGCTCAATAAAGGTCCTTCAAAGAACATGTATTGAAAGACCAAAATTCAACTGTCTGAATTTTGCTCCTTGACTTGAATTGGCTGACATAATTAAATATAGGTCTTATTAAGGCTGGGTAATACAGGCAGATAAATATGGGCTGAGTAATATCAATAAAATACGGAGTGAATAAAAAAATTTCATGTTGGGCTTATTAAGAAAATATATTTGTTGATAGCCCTTTTTCGGCCAAGATTTTCAATTACTAGTGTCATGACAGCTTGAGTTATTTTGCTAGTAAGGTTTAGCTAAACCAGTGTCCCCAAGAAACTAAAAAACAGGCAGGCCAAGGATAATAGTTTTGTTTTAACCTGTAAGTTGTATATAAAAAACATTAATACCAAATTTTCTGACACTAATATTGCTGCATCCAGCAATTGTTTCCTTAAACCCTAACTTAATTTTTATAATCAATTTAATAAATATAATTCTTAATTATATCAATGTTGAGGAAATATACTATATGATTTAATATGGCATGAATATGCTACACTATTTAAAAAGCATAAATATTCTATATAATTTAGTATAGATTATTTACTCATCAAAGAAAGTACAAAACTTTCATAATCTTGTTAGAAGAGTATAATTAAAATACTAAAATATCTTGTTAAAAATAAACTAGGACATAAATCTGTTTATTGCTTTTTCATTCCTAATTTATTATAATGTAACCTTGTTTATATTTTTAAGTATTATAAAATTATTTCACAAATTTTAAAATAATTCTTTTATTAACTTTATGTTCTTAAAAAGTCATTAAATTTTACTTAATATGACAATGATGAAATGGTTTAATATTTCTTGTTAAATATAAACCATTATTAAAAATAATTTTTTAAATTTTTTTTATTTGAATAGTTAACTAAGATGAAGTATTAGGTAATAGGGTGATATAAAATAGTGATGCGAATTTCTAGTAAAGTCATTTTTTAATAAAATTATTTTGCAAAGCAGAATCTGATAAAAATTTTTATGTTATTCTTTTACTTTTCATTCATTAATGAAGTTATAGAGCTACAGATTCAATAATTTAGTAAATATAGTAAAAGTAAGACAATAACTTTGAGTCTTGATCATGAAGTATTAATTCCTTTAAACTACATTTGCTACATACACCCTATTCATTTGATTTTAAATAAATCAAATCCGAATTGAAAGAGCTATCACGTTTGGGAGTATGAAAAACGTTATTTTGAGGAAAGCCCATTTAATGTTTTTGTACCCTTATTTCATTCATACTAGTGTATGAATTATGCATTCTGTCCAATTATAATTAATTAAAATTTTGAAAATATCACAGTGCTGATCCATCTTAAAACATTGTATTCTTACCATAAAGCAAAATACCTGATGTTATAACAATGAATATCAACAGTTATCAGAACTAAAATTTTAATACTATCTTGGTAAAATTTATTTTGATACTATCGTGAAACTTCTTTTAAGCTAATTAATTATTCTTGGAAAAAGGTTTAGGATTGAAAGTTTAACTTGAAAAAGTATGAAATGAAAGATCTTGATAATGTATTATTCATTATTCCATAATATCCCATTTATTGCTATAATGAAATAATTAAGCAAATATTTAAAACCATACAAAATGTTTCTTTCAGAACTCCTACCCATGAACAGATCCCATATGATGAAAAAATTCAAGAATCATTTTTACCTCTTACAATTACTCATACATATTTTGTAAGTATTTTAGAAATATGTTTTATTGTGAAATTATCATAAAATAGGTAAGTTCCTCTGCTTTCAGGCTTATTATAACTGGATAAAATATTTTGAACATTTATCCAAAACTATAGTGAAAGAAAATTAGCATTAAAACTTTTTTTAAAGTAAAAATTAGATAATATGTATGAAATATCTATAAAAAAGTTTTTTAAACATTTTTTTTTTTTTTTTGTCTCCTGGAGTTCCTCTTTTTACATTCAGTTTTGAATTCCCGAATGTCAACTTTCTCGCACTCCATTGAAGTGGTGACATACAACCGAGCATGTATTAGCTGAAAGTGTTAGTAACATAAAGAAATAAATTTGATATCTTGTCGTATAAAGATAACTTTGTGGTATGGTTCTATGTACTGAGCTTCTATTTAGTCAATTGTGAAGATTCAGAAAATCGGATTCACTCTAGACGAAATTTTGATAGAATTTTACAACTATCACATAAAGTTGATCCAGGTGATTGTAATATTAGTGACATAGATAGAAAGGAAGAATATGTTCCTGCAAAAAATATCATATCTGAAATAAATTACAAAATGAAAGTGAATGTAGACAAGAATGTGAACGTGGAAGAAACAAGAGTATATGTAACGGTATTAGTTGAATGCATTGTAGGTTCAGACAATAGCTCATTTTGTTAGTATTTATTCTTAAAAGAATTACTAGACTAAATTAATAACTCTCAAGTTTATTTGATAGCCAAAATATTTATACACCTCTTTGTGGCTTCAGAACACACACACTGTGTACTTTTTTATTTTATACACTGATGATGCTTCAAACATCAACAGTCGTCATGAATGCAATAATCTACCTCCAGTTGGGAAAGAGGACATTTATGCAGATGGAACAAGGTGGAAAGTGATTTTATTTTCTGGATCAGTAGGTCATTGTGCATCCCAAAACTTGTGAAGGAAATTAAAGGTCCTACATAATATGAAAAAAAAATATTTTAAAGACAATGTACTTTTAAATGTGACAACCAACAGCCATTTTACTACTATGAAAAATTAAAATCTCAGTCAACAACTGTGGTTGGAACCCTACGAAGAGATTGAAGAGAAGTGCAAATAACAGCAAAATTAGGAAAACAGAATCTTTTTTTTAAATTTTGTACAGAAAAGATAAAGATATAACATTAACTGTCTATCAAGCAAATGAAATATATTATTATGAAATGAAAATATATTATTACTTAGTCCACCTCATAATTTTGTGAATTTTGATGACAATGAAAGTAAGACACCAAAAACTATAAAATATTATAATCAAATGATGTACAGTGTGAACATTGCTGATCAAATAATATGTCTTTATAACACTAAAACAGGAACTTGCCATTGGCCTGTACACATATTTTTTAATGTTTTAGATATATCTGATATAAATTCATGGATTTTATATAAAGAGGTGACTGAAAAGAAATAACTTCGTTACAGAAATTTTATATTACATTCATACAAAGAGCTCTGTGCTCCATTTGTGTCACTAAGAAATGTAGCTAATATAAGGAAGCCAGTGAAACAAAGAATAAACAGAGATGAGATCACCCTGAATTGAATTAAATTGAATGTAGGGATTAATGGCACAAGGTCCAAGAGAAAAAAAAGGTTAAGATACATATAACAAATTTATCTTACTAAAATACATGAAATTGTTAAAATGGTGTATAATACACCAATGCATTCTAAAGTGAATAAAATCATATATAAGTGTAAATAGGTTTAAACTACGCAAAATAGTTTAAAATGGTAAGAAGTGAAAAGATTCAAAATGAATAAAAAACAACTTTTAAAGTAAATCATACCCGGAATGCATGCCCTGATTTAGAACGAGCTGTTAGTGGCAAATGTGCTAAAAAAAAGTGAGATGCATTGAGTGTTTTGACAACTGAAAGAAATTAAAATGAATCACGTTAGTGTCATAAATTTTTAGTTTTGATATTCAAACAAGAGTAGTTTAGCTTATTATTTTTATTATCTTAAATTATTGTGTATATAGAGAAAAAACTCAATAATATAAACACTAATAATGTAAATATCGAAAAAAGTCACTATGCTCCATTTAATTAGCTGTTTTTGTTATCCAAATACATTGAAAATACAATAAAACATATTAAATAATCATGTTCCTTATTATATTTTAATTCCTTAATTTTCACCGTATATTTATATTTTAAATGTCTAATTGGTTTATTATCAAAAATTCTAGGAAAGGCCACACTGGCCCCTTCTGACTTTCTAGATATACAGCTATATTCAACCTTTTGAATGATAATTCTTTAGGATTTGTAATTGCTACTGATAGAAAATGAAATACATACAAAATTGAATACAAATAATAACCATTTTGGATCTATTTTTTCAACATAACCACTTTATCCCATCTTAGTTTTAAAGAATTTGTAAAACATGGAATAAAAAAGAAGATTGTATAAAATAATTATGTAGTTAAAATATTTTTATTAAAATTAGTGTAACGTGTTCTTATAGAATGTTGGAAAACTATAATAAAAAACTCTACAATATTTTATTATTATTATTTTTTATTTAATATTATTCCTCATTTAATTAGATAATGAATCATGGTCCAAGTCCTGTTCAAATAGTGGATTTCATTTTATATGTACCTACTTCATTTCATAAAGAAAATAGAGAAGAAACTTTTGTCACATTTACAAGCTTAGAAGTAAGTCATTCTAAATATTTTTTCAAAGTTTTTATTTATGTATGCTTTTTTTATGACATTTAGGGGAGAACTTCCCTAGTGTAGAAATTTTTTACATTTCTATAAAAAATGTCTACAAATGACTTATTAAATATAATTTTTATCTCATGAAGTATTTTTTTAACAATACTTTGTACGTTTTACTGTGTGTCTGGCTTATATCTTGACTTAAAAAGTTGTTTACTTTTTTCATAATAACTTTTTTTTTAAAAAAAAGGTTGTTTTGGTCTACACTAACCCTAGTACCTGCTATGGACAACCTTGATAACTTGTTAAGTAGTCACTTATTACAACTCAGAAAGATATATCTAAAGCCAAAATGAAATTTATTTCAATCTAAGCCTTATTAAAGAATAAATATTGACATATATTAATTAAAATACCAATTTATAATAGAGTTACTTAGTGTACTGAGAAAGAAACCATTATTCAATTTGGTTTATTTGATAAATATTTGGATTTTTTTTAAATTTTAACAAAAAAAAAATAATAATAATAATAATAAATGTCAACTTTAAATGTGTTTTGAGATGCAGTCCAGGTTTGTTTGAGGCTAGCAGCCACTGTTTCTTCTCTTAAGACTTGAGAAATGCTTTTTTCTGGAAAAATGAAAGATTCATTATTAGAAGAACTATATCCATTTTTTTCTTAAACACTGAATATCATAATCTCCAAATCCATAAACAACTTCCACTGTAAAAGCATATTGCGCTGTTTTTTATTTATTTATTAAAAAAAATTGGCTAGCACATAGTAGTTAACTCTTACTAAGTCGGTGTTTTTAAGATGTTTAATTTTTCTTTTTAATCTAATATAATTGCAATTTAAACTAAAGTTGCTAACTTTTGCATGAAAAATTTTACTTTAAGTATGCTCACACTACCCCACAAAGACATTTTTGTTTGTGGCTAATGCTGATTAATTGAAACTATACAAAGCACAAGTTAATATTAATAGGTAAAAAAGAGTATCATTTCTAACATATTATCACCTTCAGTTGAAATTCTGAAAATAAAATATGTCTGACTCAGTGGTTACGGCATTAAACTGTGGTTGTAAAGAACTAGTGTTAGATTTCTTTTTGTGACTTGAAGCTTACCCAGCTTCAGATCTATGTGCACCATCTTGTCTGGGAAATGAAGTCGGCCTGGGCACAATGCTGACCTCATCAACACCATCATGTTGGTCACAAAATAGTGGAGCCTTAACGTCCATAGCCTGTCTAGTTAAAAATATTCTCTTGGGGGAATGCTTTACTTTTTATATTTTCATTGAAATAAATAACTATTGCAAATCAAGAAACAAACAGCCCATATCTAGCTGTTTTTTATAATGTTAAATATTTCAAATGATAGGCAAATCCACTGTCATATGTGGAACAATCAGACCTCAAATTTATTAGACAGTTTCAGGTTTTTTATCAATATAGATCTATTTTTACATATTCATATTTGAAACAGTGATATTTTTGGAAGGGATGCACCGTGTACCTGCAATTACCCAGTACCTGGCCAGCTCTTTTAATACCAGACTTGGTTATTAGTCTAAAGACTCAGTACTAGGTTACAGTGCTGGGTAACATATATTTATGAATAACATTTTTTAGTCTAGTGCAGAATTTTAATTCTGGGAAATCTTGGTAAAAAGTATGCCTTAGGGACAGAAAAATATGTTTGCTAAAGAGATCTACTTTATTAAAGGATAAGTCGATTTATAAGTCTTATGCTGAAAACTATTTTAACTTAAATTAATATGATAGTTGAACAAATACAAAATTTAAAATAAGTAATTACATTAATATTTAAAGTCAATAAAAATAAAATTCAAGTCTAACCACTAAAAAATACAATATATATTTTTATAATTTGGGTTTGTATTTTATCGAAGTCTAATCGACAACAAACAAAACATAAATATTTTTTTTCAAATGACACATTAATTCTTCAAATGCCATTATTAGTTGTAACATCATTGAAAATTGATTTCCCAGTAAATTAAAGTACATGACAATTGTTTTAAAAATTGATAAATAAATTTTTTGAACATAGTTTTTATTTCTGAACCAAAGAAAAATCTTTTTAATTTTACAAACTCAACAAAAAAACTCATTTGGAAACTTTTTATTATATTTTCAGTATAAGTTGATTTACCATCATATTGAAAAAAAGAGTAAACTAAATGTTTACTAAAAAGTGTGTTTCCATGCATTAAATTCACTTTCTAACAGTTCTGGTTAAAGTTCTCTTACCGCCAGGCTTACTATGTGAGGGTTTTTTCTCCGTGTAGCCTACATACGCATTAGTTTCACTGAAAAACATTTTCATAAAAGCAAATTTTCTCTTCTTTTTTGCTTGAGTCAGAGAGTTACGTTATCTTTTAGAGGTTTAAAATTATTAGGGCATGGAAATAAAATCATAATGGCAAAACCGCTATATGAATTTTGGTATAAATTGGTATAAAAAAAAATTTCTCAGTATGAAAAAGTTTAAGAGTTTGTGTAATAAAGTAGATCTCATTGCAAGTAAATTATGTTTATAGTTATTGGATTATTAAAATTTAATCAATGACAGCTAATACATTTTTTCATTTAATATACTATCATTTCATTAAAATATTTCAAAAATATCCTGGGATTAATAAATACTACTACATTACATACTTCATATACATACTACATTAAATGTTATTGAAAATTTAAGAAAATCAAATGAAAAATTATTTCACTATAATGTCTATTAGCAGATGTCTCCTCTTAATAATAAAGTTTTTCATTAAACATTCTATATTTGAACTGTCATACAAAATTTCTTTTAGAAACTTTTCTTAAAATTTATTTTAAAAAATAAAAAATAAGTTTTTATTTATGTAGGTACAAAATAAAGTTCCCGTAAATTTATCTTGAAAAACATTTGTTTGATAGAAAATATCAAAATTTTTATATTGTTTTGCATAAATGTTATGCAAAACAATATAAAAATAATACCTAGCTGGGAAATGAATTGAAACTTTACTAGGTAACTGGACCCCATACATCTCTAATTTTAGGCCTAGATACATGTTAAAATATTAATTATTTTGTAAGTGTTGCAATTGAGTAATCTAAAGTGAACTTTAAATTTATTATTTGTTTAAAGGCATGCATCTTTAATATCATACATTTATTGTGTTTGAGTTTGTTTCACAAAATAAAATAAATCTTTAAAATTTATTATCTTTTATGTTGTTGTTACACCTAATGAGCAATGCAAACACTTGTATTTTTTAATTAAAAATTTCCGATATTCTGTTTATCTTTCATTGTATATTTCTTAGGCAGATAATGGAAAAGCATTGACCATACCTGCTAAATGCAACGACTCTAATATAGTGATAAAGCCTGTTTCTCCTGAAATTAATAAAAACAATAGAGATGGTATTTTTGATGAGGATAACCTGTTAGTTCCAGAAGAACAAAATAAAACTGATAAAGTGATGGAAGCCTTAAGCGAATATGGAACAACTGACGAAACTTCAACTCGTTCAAAAAGGAGTACTGCAGCTAAAGCTGCTCCTCAAAGGAAAAGTGAAATTGTACTTGTAAGTAGAAAGGAACCGTACATTTTTAATTATTTTATATTAGAATATATAAGCTTTTTGTTTAATCATCATAAAATGAACCTATAGCTAGCTTTTTTTTAGCCTGCAAAAATGTCATAACACAAGGTGTTATGACATTTTTGATAGTCTTTGCAAAAACTTATGTCAAAACACTATACACATTAGGAATTGTAAATTAATATTTAAATAAAAAAGAACAAAAATATTTTGAAATTTTGACCAATCATATTGAGATCATAATGAGCTCTGGAGAAATTAAAATAATCTAAGGCCCATTGATTTGAGTATGAAGCAAATAGATGGTATTTAGGCAAAGAAAAATGCTTTTCAGACCTCAATAATGGTCAGTAATCAAGAACGTTTTTTTCCCTGACTTAAATATTGATTTGCAACTTGTAATTTTTTATTGAAAAAGGATGTTTTGATGTTTGTGTATTTTAAAGACCTACTTTTTCCGAATTCTTCGAAGAAAACAAAACCAATGAGAAAAGAATTGCGTTTTTTTTAAAGGAATTTTTAAAAATTTTTAGAAATCACCTCTGCCAAATATTATTTTGCTCTTTACATTATTATTGTCCTCTTACCTCAGCCCATAATTACTTCTGGCATTCCTGCTTCTAGTTTTGATGGAGACGGAATTTGGTGTTTTCATAATTTCAAGACCAAAGAACTTCTTTAAGAATCATGTTTATATGCAAGTTTTTGCTATGGGTATAATTGTTTTAAGAAAAAATATGTTTGATTCTTGACAAAGATTATTCTAAGAAAAATCTATTTGATTTTTCATTGTTGATAAACAGCTTTTTGAATATGTTCAAGTAAATTACTTCAATAATTTAATAATTTTAAAATCAAGTAACAAGACAAACTTTTTTTATTCTTTCTTCATAAAAGACTTTTTGAGTAAAACGTTATTGCATTGATAATTGTACCTTCTGCAATACATATTTTGATAAGTATCATTCCAAAAGTCTGCCATGAAGGCAAGTTTAGTTTGTCCCAAAGCTTGGCCAAGGCGTTTTTATTTTCTCTGCTAGTTGAAAATTAATGAGGTTATAGAGTTGAACTATGTGAAAGGTGCTCATATTTACTGTGGATTAGTTAATAAACATAAGTAGTAAATTGAGATGCATTGTAAACAAGATTTTTCTAATTTGAACTTTCTTATATTTAGAGCTGTGAAACTATTAATTGTATTGCAATTGAATGTTCTGCATCGCCATTTACAGACACACGAAAATTTGCCAGAATTACAGTTTCAGTATTAGTGAATATCAGCATAATAAATGACAATTTCGTAAGTAGATATTTCCAAGTAATTTATATTATCAATAAGTTTTTTTAATTATAAACTCTGATAGTTATAGGTTTCTTAAATGCAACATTTCTGTAATCTAAATTTTTATGAACTAATTTGTAAATAATTTTAGCCACTGTCTATTATGAAATTTCTGTCATCTAATAACTCTATTCTCTAATGCTTGTATAAATTCATCAGGCATGCCAAACAATGGCTATTGAATTTTGAATTTAGTAGCTATCTTCGTTTTTGATTTTAAATCATTTTTAATATTAAAAAAGATTATATTAATTTAATTCTGAAATATAGGATTTTTTTTATATTTATAGAAAATATACATTTTATTTTTGTATCACAAATTATATTTGCATGTTAAAATTCATTTAAAAATTACATATTTAGAAAAGGATGATGTTTATGCTACAATCACATTAATGTTTCATTCCTGTGCACTCATGGACACTTAATTAGTTATTTTAAAGAGAGTCCAACTTACAGAGAGGAAGACTCTGAAAATACTATTGACCATTTAACTGTTTCAATGCTACCGTATTTTCTGGTGAAATCGTCGCAAGCGCCGCACATCGATAAAAATGTAATTTTTTAAAATAAAGTTATAATAATTGCCCCTCTGACGCAAAAGCGAAACACCACAGATATCAGCATCCTAATAGAAGTGACCTTTGATATACCATTTAGAATATCGGTATTATAATAAAAAATATTGTACATTTCATAAAATAAAGTTTTAATTTCAAAATTATAAAAAAAAAAAAAAAAATCTGTTAACGGGTCCGCTCACTTATGCCGTAGACTGACTGTTTAGGCAAGGATGAACTAGATAATCGTTGATACGGGTTAATTTCAAATAAGCGTGCATAATAAATAATCCCTTTAAATGGTCTGAAAATAATGTGAAGTACAAAAAAATATTTTTAAATACATCAAATAACGTAATTTCTGAATTATTTGGAGGGGGGGGGAGAATAGCCTAAAATGTGTTAACAAAGAGTTCATTTAAAAAAAGTTTTCTTTTTCAGCAAAAAAAAAGCAACAAAACTATATAAAATAAAGTTGTTCTTACCAGTTGGCATCGCGTGCCAATAAATAAAGCTGTCATGTTTTACTTCAGTAGAGCAAATAATTAACAAAAAAAAATCTTTATGTGCTCAGTGGCGCCTATAAAAACCTTGTGTTGGGAGGGTGGGAATTTGAGAGAAGAAGGTTAGAGAATCTAAAATTTTAGGAAAGTAAATTATTCTTCTATTATAAAAAAATAATTCAACCATATTTAGCGGAAGAATTAACGCTGCGATTGATTACATAAATCTGTAAAACAATGTAATAAGAAAAATAAAATGAAAATATTTTAAGCTAAAATTTTACTAAAAAAAAGATAAAAAAACTTATTACAGTTAACAATTTGAGGAAAAACTAATAATAACAAACCAACTAATAATAACTAATAACGAAATAACTAAGCACGCACCATAAAAATTCTTAAGAAGAATTAACGAAGCGGAAATGAGTTTCACTTTCACAATCTTTGGGGGTGAAATTTTAGTGGGTAGAATACCCTCTCGTTCAATGGAAATAACACAATATGACTGAGCTTAGAAAGAGAGAAAATGCTAAAAGAAGGATGTACCCCACATCCTCCGCTTGTTTATATCTACTTGAGCTGTTTCGGAGGAAACAATCAGTTATTTTTAAAGGAGTTGGGGAAAAGAAAAAGGGATACTTCCTTGTCTGTTTGCTCCAATTACAATTGCCAAGGCGCTAAGTGGATTTCTAGATTGCAATCTTTCTTTAAGCTGGGAGTGGATACAAGATGCATACCTTTTAAATTGGTCTCCTTATGCAATGTTTTTTTTTATTATTTCGTTTATTTATTTTCTTGTCAGGTTGCTGCTGAAAGTTTGCTAAGAAATGGTGATTTTTCTTCAGCAGATCGCGATACGGGCAAATGTTTTGTCGACTTTTTTTGCTACTAAAAATAATTTTGTTGGAAGCGCCGCATGGAGGAAAAAAACATTTTTTTTCAATAGCACTGCGGTGCTTTAGCCGAAAAATACGGTTTTTTCTTTTCTATCTCTCTTTGCCAGTATGCAGGGCAAGGCATAGAACAAAATTATATATAAAAAACAAATGGAAATGGAAGAACTTAACTGAAGCATAATATTATAGTAAAAACGATGCTCACAATACCATATCGCATAAAATTATATAAAAAACAGGCAACAGGTAAAAAGAATGAAATGGAATAACTTAATTTCTGTATCTAATAACTAAAAATAACTTGCATATTTATGTTTGGTTTTAATTTTATTATTTTACAGGATCCTTGGTACAGAATACAATATATTACAAGTGGAGAAGCATCTATCCGAAAAACAGGAAACAATATTGTCAATAAACAGCATCGTCCAGACAGAACTGAAGTAAGATTGCATCTTGCAGTTATATGAATTTCATTTGAATTGATAATCTAATTTGATAAACAGGTCCCAATTTAGAAATCTGGTCGCCTTAGGCACAAAACTGTTGGAGGCCTCGTTGGGCCTCACATTTTTATATTTACAAAATGCTTTTAAATTTTTTATAACAAAAGTAAATTAAAATATATTTGTAAATTTGTGCTGATATTCATTTCAATTTTTGTTTTCTCATAATTCTAATAGACATTCTTAAGGAAAAACACTCATAAAAGATATATTTGTAATATTTAGGGGCCCCCAGACATGTAGGGACTGTAGGCCTGAACCTCTCAGGCCTTATGATAAATCAGGCTCTGCTAATAAAATTTTGTCATAATTATTTTCCAATTAGTTTTTGTTACCTGTCTTAGACACAGAATAAACAAAAATAGGGAATAATTAAATGTTCGAGACTAACTAAACAAACTAAATGATATTTTTCATTTCTAATAGAACTTTTTAAGCTAATGAAAGAAGAAATAGACAGTGGATTTTTTATTAATTTTTATGAAGGTAGAATACACTTGAAAGAATTTATATAAAAATAAATTCAGTTCATCGTCTTAAAATTTTAATTAAATAATTAAAGAAATATAATTTGTGTAAATATTTATTTAATATTTTATTATAGGTCGGTAAAAAAGTGTTGTGATTCAGGTAAGTAATCGCGATAACTTGCAAACCATTAGTACGAAGGCCATAGCTAGGATTATTTTTCCGGGGAGGAGGGTTTTCATTAGACCTAATTACATTTTTATATAATAAGAAATTTAATATTCGCAAAATGCTGACTAGATGGCCGAGTAGTTAACGTGCCTGACTGCGGAGCCGATGGTTGGGGGTTCGAATCTCTCTCAGGGCATGGATGTTTCTTTCTCTCTCTGTGTTCTATGTCCTTTCTTCTGTGCGTGATTGTGTGAATGTAACCCGCCCTATAAACGGGTTTGTGGTTGTATAACGTGAGCAACGCTGCTCCACTGCTGTGGCTTAGCCATAGGTGCCCACTGGGTAACGAGAAGAGAGTAGCAATTCTGGCATTTCTGTGGTCAATGGGGAACTTGCCCCTAGTGCCCGCCATTAAAAAAAATTATTCGCAAAATTAAAACAATATAACAAAATTGAATATAACTAATTTAAGAAATGTAAAATTTGTTTAAGCTTATGCAAAAATAATGCAGATTCTGTATTAACAAACTAATTTCAAACCCACATGAAACTATTAAATAGACAATTATTCAAAGTCACATGAATAATTTCAGTACACTCAATTTTTTTGAAAATTTCATATTGATATTTCAATTGGAATAGAAAACATTTGAATAGAAGGGAGGGAGAAAAGCCAGTACAATTTTACATTGTGTTATAACTTATTATACACATTATACATACATAATAATAATGGATCTAGGTGAATTTATACTTTTAAAACAATGTCTTCACTTTTACATGCTGTACAAATAAGTAAAAAAAAAAAATTTGAAGCAAATTTTTTCTCTCAAACTTGAAGGGAGAAAAGAAAAATCGAAATTTTGAGTTATTAAAGATCAGCACAAGAATAAAGCCCTATTTTCTTTTCTTTTTAGAATTTTCTATTTGAACTTTTTTCCACTTTATCAGTAACTTGCTTCTTCATTTGAATTATAAGATTATTATTTTTTTCAATTTTCTTTTTTCCTTATAAATAATCACAAGAAGAAAATAAATAATGTTGATACATACTCAATGTGTTTGTGTATAATATATTTAACATGTCAAATTTGTTTTTTTTTTCTACTTACAAATTTCACATTTCATTATATGTTTTATTTTAGTTTACATAAGTCTGTTTCTAAATAATATGAAAAAAACCTAAACATATTTTTTTCTACAAAAAGTCATTTAAGCTTTCAAATAATGACCAATACATATGAAAGAATTACTATAACTTCATTGCAAAACCATCTTAACCCTTTGACAGTTAGGGAAATGAACAGTTTTCGCTTAATTAATTCGCGCAGTATTACGAGTAAACAGTAGTCGAAAGTGGCAGCTGTTTTTCCCTGCCGTCCTTCCGAAAATGTCACCTTTCTCTGGCCATGCCGTAGATAGCTCGCCTCACACGTTTTAAAAATTTCTTAAAGTATTTGTAGTATATAAATAACAGTTTTTACGCACTTTAAAGTAATTAATAAATTATAATTATTAAATAGTAAATTATAAATGATTATAATCAATTATATAAATAATAGTTAATTATAAATATAAGACAAATATTAAATTGAAAAGACTAAATAAATACAACTAATGTAAAACTTTATGAAGCATTTAAATACCGTAATTACCTAAATACTGTGAACAAAGTCCTCATCAGACTCAAAACTTGATAAGCTTTCTGTATCATAATCATCATCATAATTATCTAACTTTCGCTTTTGAGCCATTTTATTTTAAAAACACCCTAAAAAACGTGCCAAAATACGCATAAAAAGAACAAGGTAAAAAAGAAATTCATGGAACCCGTACTGCCATCTGTAAAACTAACTAAATTTCGCGAGTAGGATTCGTTTGTAACATAATCAATGCAGAATAATAATGGCGAACAAGCTCAGCTCATCAGCGCGTATTGGGGAAAAACTTTGGGAAAAACTTTACTACACGAGTAGTGCTCATTTCTAACCATTTCGATCAAAATCTTGCTCCTGAGCGGAACTCGTTTGCACACATTATGAAGCACGATTCGATTGCGAGCTGAACACGTTCATAACCATCAAAGGGTTAATCATAGATAATGTGTTCTTATTCAAAACTGGAGAATTAAACTATTATGGGATCCATGCAATGCTTTTACCCCAGACGTCACACGTTCAAATCAGTACATAATTCAAAGGGTTACAATTCATACAGTATCGTTGCAGAGTGCTGCTGTGCTTAATAAAAGTATTATTGCGGATTTCTAAATTTCCAGGTGTGACAACTCCTAAAATATCATAGCTACTAATGTCCAACATTTTTGCATAATTTAACATGAAAGCAATACCGGTACCTAAAAATTAGACCTGACTACTAAAAACGTTTCAGTTTTACAGACCACAGGGAAGGCTGATTATCAAACTTTTTTATTGAAATATACTACACTTAAATTAAAAAGCTTGCATTTATTTTTGTTACTCAATTTTATGAATCCAATAATTAGAATTTTTAATAATTCAAAGTAAGCCCAGTTATGCCATCTTGAATTATCAAGACTCTACTTACTTGAAATTTTATAATTCAATCTTCTTATAAATTAATATAGGTGCGAACAACTATTGTCAATTCTGGTCCACCAGCTCATGAAAAAATTGCACAATGGATAATTTTTGTCAGCATTGGAATTGGAATATTATTATTGTTAATCATCCTTATATTGCTTATTAAAGTAAGTACAATAAATAAGTTATGATATATGTTCTTTCACAAATATGACAGAAATATAATATGAAATTCATTGATATGACAGAAAAATCAAGTGAATAACCTTAAAAATTCTGAAAGTGCACTTTTGTTTTAGACTTTATTCAGCTTATCACAATCTAAAAAAAGCACAAATTTAATGCTATTGTAACATCTCGTTTTCTTACTGAATATAACTATGCAAATAAATATTTCCAACTGCAAGTTTGTTGTCATCCATATGTAATAACTTACTATATAGTTTCTGTTTATGATTAGTTTATTAGCGACTATTAAACCAATATGTATTTTGAATGTTATTTCATACTTTAATCTTTTTCTAAGTTTCCATGGTTAACTTATGTAACATTGCATCTTAAATTAAAATAAAATGTTTTAGTTTTAATTTTATGTTGATGCATGATAATAACTCTCATCATGAATGTTTTTAAAATGTTCATTTTCTTGTCAAATATTAAGATTTCTAAAATCATACTTACCAATTAAATACAATTTGGTTCATAGTTGCCTAGACCTTCTAAATTTAGTTTTGCTAAGAAAACAAAAATTGTAGTAATAATTGTAGTAATAAATTGTAGTAATAAAAATTGTAGAATGAATGTCATTACACAAGAGCAAAAATAAACTAAATGTTTAGTAAAATTAGGTACATAGATGCTTACACTGTGTGCTAACTGTTGTCGTAAGAAAACATAGACTATTATAATTCAACATATTATGATAAGTTGATTTTTTTATTGAAATTGAGTGTTTGAATCTTAATTCCGTAAAGTTTCAACCATAGAAAATAAAAGTGAAATAGTATGAAATCCAAAATGGAATAACATTAGGTATGAGCTAAATAAGAAAATTTGGGTTTGTAATAAAATTGGGTAAACAAATGCTGGACCAGTTAAATTACGCTCCTTAATGTTTTAGATTTAGAAACCTGAATTAGAGTTGTTAGGATAGACACAATGAAAGAATTAAAGATGCGCAAATTCACTTATTTGACTCAATTTGCTATGATGGCACAGAAAGCCACATGTTTGGTTTATAATTCTTTTCCTTCAGTCAAGTGCTGCAGCTTAGGTTCATCTAAAAAGTTTCTTTTTTTATTGTCCTATGTTTCCAGGTTAGTTTCGATCAGTCTCTTTCTCACCAAGGCAATTCTTATAGAATCTGTCATGGTAATCTTATTCTGTGTCCTGTAAAAATAATTGTCTAACTATTAATAGCTAGAGACATCATAGAGTGTGCTGATTGGTTAAATGATTCATTCATTGTGCCATAATAATGTATGCTGGTAGGGCCTATTTTTCCTGTGGGTTTTTAAAATGGAATATTAGATTACTTCACGCATGCTGCTAGAATGTTTTGTTCTATGTCACACATGAATTAGCGTCTTGATATGTGTCTTAAGCATTAAAATGCCTTTGTTTTAGTTTAAAATGCTAATCGAAAAAAAAACCCTTGATTTTTTTTTCATGATGTTAAATATTCACTAAAATCAGTTGAGAAGTGAAGAAGCTATCATGTTTGATAGTAAAAAACAAAATTTTTAGAAAACTTGAAAATTTGCACAAATTTATTTCAGTCACACTTTTCATACAATAAAGCATGGTATCTTATTTATAAGAGATAAATATTCTGAAATATGCAAAAGTATAAAAAAAATGTTTTACAGTTATGTCTCTCCTTTATATATATATTTTAGAATTATTGTGAAAAATGAAGTAAAATATGTACTTATATGGGGTAGAAATTCATCTAAAATAAAAAAAAACGTAACTAGGACATTATAATGAAGGAGAGATCAAAATTAGTTGGATTACCAGACAAAATTTGAAAAGAATTTAAAAAGTTAGAAATTCTTTTCAATTTCATTTGACTGGTTTTGATGCTTTTAATCTTGCTTCCCTTCACAAAGATATAAGCTAGATTATGATAGTATGTTTGAGCTTTACCCTGTTAAATATTTGATTTTAGTTCTTATACACTGGATGTTAACATGGTTATAATGTGGGAATGATTTTGCTATACAAGTACAAAACTGATTTTATACATATCTTTTTTAGTTTGGTTTCTTCAAACGAACAAAAAAAGAAGAAATGGAAAAAATGAAAACAAAAGAGGATTTAAAAGATTATGACCATCTCGATGAAGAAAGTGAAGCGTTAAACTAAATAGATGTGATACCTTTACGTACTGATGAAATTTTCCTGAAAAACCAGTTTTTCTTCGTTTCAAATTTCATATAAAATGAGATTGAAATGTATGAAAAACTTAATGTGATATAAGATTTATTAATGTGCACTATAATATCAGTTGAGTGATGTTCATGTTTGCATCAACTGGTAAATTTGAAGGTGTATGAATGATAGTTATTGATCAAGATTTTCACTGATCATTTCTCAAATCTGATATTTTACCAAATGAATGCAAATGTTTTTAAGTATTGATAATTTTTTGGCCAAAATATTTTTAACAGGGTTTACATTATTTGCATAATGAATTTCATTGTATATGTATTTGGTATTGCACAAATTTATTTTATGTTAATTATATTAGTGTGAACTGACATTTTAAAACTTATTTAAAATAGTTAACAACTGATTTTTTTAAATTTTCTTATAAAAAATTGAAACTCACATTTTGTGTAGCATGTAAAAGAAACAAAACATTCTGAATATCTTATATATTCTTTTTCACCTACCAGAGCCTATCTTTATGGTTTAAGAGCTCTAAGATATTTAAATTAATTTCCCAAAATAATTGAAGTTTGCTATCTACAAATAAATTCACTTTTTCCAACAGATTTGAATTCAGCACTATAAAAATATAAGTGAACTGTGGGATAGTTTTGTGATTTTCTTTGCATGTACGACACATGTGAGCTATTTTTATTTAAAAAATTGTTCCAGATGTTTGAGTTTATATAAATACTTGACTGAAGTGTTTTCAGAATGGGGTTTAAAACTCAAGGTTATAGAGGTGAGCCCACTTTATAAAAGCGGTACACCCACTTTATAAATTGGCTGTTCAACATCAATGATAAAAAATATGTTTGTGAAAATAAAGACTGTAATGTGTGAAAATTAGATCATCAACATGAGAACGAATCAAAGTGCTTCCAGTCTCTTTTAGCAAACTGTTGCCAAAGGTTAAAAAAGCCATTTTTATTGCATAATAAACTTAGTATCTCATTCATCATTAACATTATATTCACTCATGTAACTAGTCAAAATGATTCTTTTTCCTTTGAAAGGAAAGTTTTTAATTTTAGAAAAGTTTATCTTTTTGTGCAAATTTGTTGTACTAGTGTGTGTACTAGAATGTGAAAAATCATAAATAGTGCTATGCTCGATTAAATATCCTGTAAATAGCATATAAGAAAACTTCCACTTGTATTTAGTTCTAGTAAATTTACATGATTTGAAATTAGTTTGATATTGTTGAATACACAAAAACAATGCAATTGCTGACATCTATTATTATTTATAATGTTTAATACATTATTTATAATGAAAACTACGCATACTCTTAACTATTCATTAACAGTGATTATCTGTGATAAACAGCATTGTGAGTTACAGCAGTTAACATGTAATTTTATGTTACAATTTGTATGTCTTACATTAAATCTAAATAATGAAGCGCTGTTTATAAAATAACCGTATAAACAAAGTTTTAAATATTTAATCGAGCTGTATTTATGGCATCATAAATCATCAGGAATATCTGTTTTGTGATTTTGTTTATTTGTTTAAAAATTTATTTTTAACATTAAGTTTCTTTTGTTTGATAGTTTGTTTCAGTGATTGTTATAATTGCTAAATTTTTTTAAAGTTAAATTTAGAAATAATCTGAAGAACAAAATAACAGTAAAATTGAATAAATGTTGATCATTCGCACACCACAATAATATGTCATTATTTTCCAACATTGCAAAAGAAGTAAATTTTTTACATATTTAAATCAAACTTAATTGTTTGCTTTTATATGACATAAAAATTCGTCGTAGGTTAATATTGTAACTGAATTTACTTTTTTTTATAATTTGCATTGAACTGTGTAAGGTGTGTCTTTATTATTTAATTGTGTAAAAAGTATCTTTACTTAAAAAATTATGATTAAAGCAATATCAGCCAAATATTTCACAAAGCAGACAATTACTATGAGATTTTAACAAAATTGTTTTGTAAACATGTTAAATTTATGCAGAAAAATTAACAAAATATTCAATTCATAGGATTGGGATAAAAATAAATAGATTCCCCTCCGAGCATCATGACTTTGGGTAAAATTGTTCAAAATTTTCTCTGACACCAATACTTTCCCATTGAATAAAATGGAAAGAAATTTATTTTTGTTGCAGCAAAGCAACAAGCTCAGAAAAAGCTGAAACAATCGGAGGGTTAGATGCAATAAATTAATCTAGATATTGTTTTAAATAGAATATAAAATTTTATAAAATGTTTTAAATATCTTATTTCCCTTTATATTTGTATGTCATGCTGGATGTGACAGTAATAATTAACTTTAAAAGAAACCCAGTGATTTTGTATATCACTGAAAATAAATTTAACACAAAGGGTTAACCTTTTAATAATATAATAAGAGTAGTTCTTATGGAAATACCCTAAAACTGCTTTATTAATTTTTATACTAGAGTTCTAGTTTGCCTATGATGAATTATGTAGAATTGTTTGCTATCTTTAAACTTTTACATAAGTTGACTTTGCTGTGCATCAGACATTAACATCTTATTAATTCATTGAATATACAATGCAATTTTTTTTCCTCTATCTATTTTGAAAATACAAGTATTTTTAAAATTATGTCAAACAGGTTTTCAGTAAGACTTTTATACAGTGTTATCAATGGTACTTAAGACAGCACAGCAATAAAATATTGACGAGGTCAATACTAATATAATTGCAACAATAAAAGAAAATTCAATTGAAAGTATCCCTAACCAGGGTTCAGCCTAGAAAAACTAAGCGTGCTATTCCAGATCTTTATACAAAGTGGGTTTCTTTGCATATTTTATCATAATTATAAAGCCAAATTGTTCTTTGAATTATAAATTTTTTATTTTATAAATTTAACTTGTTAACTTTTTGTACAAAATTATATGAAGTGAAACAAATTTTAGTAATCTGATTTTTGTAAACAAAATTTAATATAAATGAATTAAATACATTACTTATCTATGAAACTTAATTATGTGCAAGATCAACATAAATATCCAATATTTCAAAATGAATATGACATATAATATTTTTAGACAAAAGAAAGTAAAATAAATTTTTTAGTTAAAAAAAACTATTTGTTAAGAGTATTTAAAAAAAAATAGGCTAAAATATCCCCATTTTATTTTAAGACTTATGTTATAGACTGTATCTGTTTCCATCTATTGCACCTTTGGCAAAAAGAACAGTGTTAAAAGATAAAATTTAGATTGAACGCATGGCAGAAAACCCATAATTGAGAATATCAGGTGAAAGCCAAAACATATCGAATTACTCAACTATTCACAGCTTTTCTTATAACGGCTGAAATGAGAAGAATATTTTATATTTTTGAATAGTTCAGTTCAAACTTTAAAATTGCTGAGGAAATGAGAAGTTGAAAAACTTTGTTATGTTTAAACATTTCAATGAAAGAAATAAAGAGAGATTTTTTGATACATGATACTTGAAATTATGATATTTTACATTTTAACGAGTACCTAAAATGTATGCATCGTAGATATTGGTTGTTCATGATGTTCATCCATACATAATTATTAATTAAATTTAATGAGCATTTCTGCATGTTGATTAAAACCGCAAATTATCTACTTGGAATGCGTAGAAAACGAATGTTTAAAAAATATTACTTTTTTCAATTCATTTTAAAAGCAAAAAGTATAATGACGATAAAAGTTGATTATTTTTTTTATGTAAGACACATAAAGAATTCATGCATTTAAAAATACAAATGAACATACAATGTGCTACAAAAAGAAAAGAAGTGTTTCATGTATGTATACAACACTTCTAGAAATTCCATTCATTAACTTTAAAGTGAATTATGCATTTATTTCTAATTTAAAACTAATTACTTAACATATGCTTTTCATTTAACAAAGAATCATTTCAATAACTTCATCATTATGCAACTCATTATACATTTAGAAGACAGAAAAATGTCTAAAATAGTTATACACATAACCATTTCTTTAGTAATCTCTTTGGTAATAATCAAATAATAGTTTTTCAGCATATATATATATATATATAGAATATATTTGAAAAACTCACTTATTTCCAAGCAAAATTGGGTCTTTTCATGAAAAAACCCCACTTTTATTCAGTTTTGGTGAACCATGTCCTTAATGTTATGTAAAGATAATCAGTAAATCTTTAAAGTTGGAATGTATAGATCGTGGGAAAATGAAATTTAATTTGCAAAAAGTATAAGGTCAAAAGTGAACAGTTGTAATTTTGGTTTTGTGAAAAAAATAGGTCTGTTGAGTAAAAATTATATTCTGTATTTCCATTAGGATATGCTGAGATCTCACCTTTGATGTATTAAAGTTTATGAACCAAGTTATTTTCCCACTTGCATGTGGGTAAAATAACTTGTGCACATGCTTATTTACACCTCCAAAGTAACATTATCAACTAAGGGAAAGATTTGGAACAAATTATTATTACTAGGGTTTGAAATGCCAACATTTCAAATTTAGTGACAATAACTTTATTGGTCATATAGTCTTCATAGGGATACTTTCTAAATTGAATGCATTAATTTGAAATATTCTAATGGATACTAGAAGCATTTTATATTCTATTTTGATTAACAAAATAGAAAAGTTGTCACATTTTAAAAATTAATTTAATAGTATGTATTTTTATAATTTATGAGCATTGTCTCTGAAATGTAATATAAATTATCATTAATTTTAGTGCTGAATAATCCACCTTATATGTTGATTGTATATATCAATTTTGTGATAATGTATTGCTTGGATAATATATATTTCTTAGGTTGTATTGTATATCTTATGAGAAACTTCATTGTTAATTTGAATTAAGTTGATTTGAAGCCTGTATCCTTTTGTTTATTTCAAGTAAACTCAGAATATTTTGTGATAATACACTTATCAATGCTAACATAACATACCGTCATACGTAGAGTCTTGCTTATCCGAACCCAAAAAAGTAGGTTAGATTTATTAAAATTTTAATAGAGTTCTCAATATAATTTAAACATTTCTTAACATGAATACACTAAAAGTAGCTATGCAAGCTCATAGTTATTCAAATGGGCATGATTTTCCATTGTTTCATTTTCTTATCACAAGAAAAATAAAATTTAACAATAAAAAAATTTGATTTATCAAAGCGAGGAAAGTATAACATTCTCTCAATTATTAGACTATTAAGTATAAAAACTTAGATTAAAATGTTTTTGTAGTTAAATACTTTTTGTTCTGGAGATTCTTGCATTAACATTTTAATAGAGTTTACCTCATCCCTGGACTATTTAATATCCCAAAAAGTGAATGCATGTGTTAAACTTTCATTAACTTTTGGGATTACATGTGGGTTAATTTTACTCAAAAAGTCTTCTTTTAGGCAAATTAGTTCCATTGCTGAATTGACTGAAGAGTTCAGTTTATTGCATTCAAGTTGAAAATCAAAAAACTATGCATATCAGTTCCATAATCCTGTCATTCAATGCAATTATTTCAATAAAACCTCTCCCTTCTTTTAAAAAACAAATTTGAGCTCTCTATACACAAAGCTTGAAGTGCTATTGTTTAAAACACTTTATCTATTAAGTTTTTATTTGTTTAAGTTCTATCTGATACGGATTTTAAATTGCACTATATATTGAAAAATTTGTTTCCTTATTTCAGGCAAAAAGGAAAATTAATTTAACCAGTGTTTAGAATGTAAAATTTTTAATTTTGAGTTTTTATAAAATGGCCTTTACATCAAATTTCATTGTTCTTTATATAATTTCAGATATGGCAGAATTTGCTTTCTAAGTACAACAATAATAAAAAGTCGTCCTGCATACGAATTTAATAACTAAAAGCAGTTTTTCTAAGAGGGTGACACCTAAACAAGCAGTAATTAAGATTGCTTTCCGTGAATAATAAATTTTTCAATATTAAAAATAATGAACATGCTAAGTAAGAGCCATCAGAATTTTAGAAAAGCTTATTTAATGCATGGATTAATAAATAACGTTTAAAAAAAGTTGAAAAGAAATTATTAATGAAATAGTAAAAAGTGGTGACCTAAGGCTTGGGTATTCTTGACTCTACATTAAAAAAATTCAATGAAGTTATACTGCTAAATAAGAATATCAACTTTTTGTACATGTAGTTTTAAATTTGTATTTGTTTTGTATATGTCTGTATTCCCAATCTACTTCTAAATGAATAAGAAGCCAAATTTCATCTGTTTGTTATGATATATGTATTAATAAATGGTTTTGTTTGTTTTGTAATTTTTATATATGGATTAAAAAAAGTTTAGCTGATTTTTAAAAGCAGCTATAATGTTTAAACATTGTTTTATCAACTAAAAAAGTATTTAACAAACAATAAAAATAAACAAAAAACTAAAGAAAATAAAAGAATTTGCAAATGACTTGGACGAAATGAAATTTCATTGTAATCTTTTCTCCCTCAGCATTTTTTAATCCTCTTTACTTTTTTGAAGTTATGCATAGTGATAGTTATGCAATAGAATATAATTACAATCAAAATAATAATCTATATTATTTGCAGTGATACATTGTTATGTTTTATTTAAACCAATCACTGCAGAAGTTCTAAAAACTGAAATCAAAAGAAATACGATGACTTTGAAGTTAAATATCTTCTATTTAGTGCATATTTTAAATTAGTAATTAAGTTATAATAAATGTTAATTAATATCGAGCATTTTTCCGCATTTATATTTAACAATGATGTACGGTTGGCAAAAAAAAAAGTATCCGGAATAACTTTTGTTCTAATGATAGAATTTTCACGTAATAAGTGTCAATTTTAATGGATCTTGGGAGTGACCTCAAATATGCAAATTATTTAGTGCTAACTATTAAATTGATGACAATGACAATTAATTGATGATGCGACAATGAAGAGATATTTAAATGAGGCAATTGATATTTAATTGTAGTTAACTTACGAGGAACTTGACTTAAGCACGAGTAGAGTAAAATTTCATTAATATTTCCCCCCCTAATAACCTATTGTTAATCCTTTTTTTTTAATTATAAAATACGATATTTCATTTTTAGTCGTCCAAAAATTTATTCGCATTTTAATAAAGAGATTTGAATAAAACTTTTTATCCAACTAATGTTGAGTTTTATAAAAGCATGTTTCTGATAGAATGTAATTTTCCATTAGCTTTTTAATTTTATTTTTTAGTTTGTTCTTTCAATAATTGATACATTTCAAAATACAAACGTATGCATAGATTTGGAATAATATGTTTATCAATTTCTTCAACATATATATTTTATAATTATTAATGCGAATACGTAGTGAACATTTTTAAAATTTCTCAACATATTATATATCGTTTTAATCTTAAAATAAATTTGTTAATTACCTATCCGTGCGTGTTTCGCAGAATTATTTTTCCAGCTATTTAATTAAATTTTGAAATTTTTCAAAATCTAATTCTTTACGCTAACACATATATTATTTTTCCATTGATATACTAATCAATTGTTTAAATACTTTAATTTACGTTTTCCTTCAAAGTAAAATTCTTTCTTAAATTATTGTCAAGTTTTTATTGAAAGAAAACTTAGAATTATTGCCCGCTAGCTGAGAATTAAATCTTATGAAATAAAAAATATTCTGCTGATAAAAATTATTCGATGTAGAACATCTGACTATTTACTAAGGATACTATTTTTTTCGAAAAATGCAGATAAATGATTGTCTTTTTTGTTGTTTCTTATTTATTTGAGTAATGAAAAGTAAATGCGTATGTGTGCACAACAAAAAATACAACAGTTTACTTTGTTTTTTAAATGAACAAAAAATTATGGACATACAATTTTATTTCGCAGTTCAAAGTTATTCTTGCCCGCTAATTCTTAGAAAGTTTTCCTTTGAAAAAGGATTATGTTGAAAAAAGTTTTTAATATTATTTCTCAACTTAAGCAAAATTCAAAAAAAAAAAAAAAATTGCTATATCAGAAAATGCTCGATATGTCTTGTTTTGTTAAACAGTTACTAAAATTGAAAAATATTCCAAAACCGTGCTATTTTTAGAATCATAATTTCAAAAATTGTTCTTTTTCTAACATTAGGCTTTTTTCTACTTAAATAATCTATGATAATAGTTTTAGCACGCGTTTCGAAGAAATTGTGAATACAAATTTTGATTTAATATTTCGTAATAAGGAAACAAGAATATTAATGATTCATAGATAATTGTTTCATTGAACCGAAGTAGTTAATTTTTTTTTCTCGAAATAATCGGTCTTGCAACTATTTAACTTTGATTCCTTGGACTAGGGGTCATTTCATGCATGTCATTCGACTTTGAAATTTCACATGTAAAATGCAAACATTACAAGAATATATAAGCTGGCTTCAACTAATAAAAAAAAAAGGACAAAATCGCCCACAGAAGAAGTCATCTATGAGAAGAATTTCAGAGTTAAAAAAGTATTGTAAAAATCGTAACAATTGCTACTCTTGTTTAATTGGGTGTAATATAAACCTAAAATTTCCTTTCTTATAATTTTTTAGATTACATTTTTTAATGAACTAACGAAATGAGTGTGTAAATAATACCAATTCTTTTTACTGCAAACCAAGTTTACTTAGTATCGTTCACAAATCTTATGAAGTGCAAATTCTTGAGTCCCCGTGTAGGATATTTTACGCATGATTGGTAGTTTCAAGAATTAATAGGTAGATAACTTCTTTAAAAATTCAAATTTGGAAAATTACCTGTTATTTTGCAAATGTTAAAAATTTTTTTTAAATGGTTATTTATATAATTTTCACAGTTTTCTCTTGAAGCAAAAACTTTGACCTTTGTAAGTAGCCGAAATCTAAATCAGAAGATAATTTATATTATTAAGCATTTTTACCTTATATAAGGCGGTGGGAAGAACATTAATCCTACAAACATTAATTTTTAAATATTGTTGCTAAGCCTATAATTTTCACCTATAATTTCTGCGACCATCTTCTAATAATTTCAGAAAAAAAATATCAATGAAAGGATTCGTTAACATAAAAGCTGGAAATAGTTAAGGGTAGTGGGGGGTCAAGAAGGGAATCAAAAACTGGGGAAATATTTTGTCTTGCGCATTAAGTGCTCCTTCAATTCATCACTTATCATTGAGTTTACTTCTAGTTACAAATAGAATTTATAAATTCGGTTATTTATAAGCACAGAATGATCAATTCTTTACTATATGTAAAATTTTGCAACCCATCAAAGGTTTTAAAAATCAAATTAGTTTCAGGCAAACTATAAAAAATAATAGGCTCCATGATCTTTTTTTACAAATAAATCTCAAATATCATCTCTAATTTAATATAAAATTACTAAAAAATGAATTAAAGAGTTAATAATGCAAATAGTTTTGAGAAACTAATTTATTTTTACAATACATAAAAAATTTGAATTTAAAAATAAAATCAGAGGCTGATTACAACTTTCAACTTACAAATACAATCTATTTACCTCAAACACCATCTTCTAGCTGTATAAGATATATTCAATACCCAACTAATTTCACTGATGGATTCTCCATCTTCAGAAAGTACCACTATTTTTCCTTTTAAAATGTTGGGAGTAGTGGGACATTATTTTCTCTAATTTAACAACTCTAATTAAAATTAGCAAATCTCTGAATAATCTATAACTGCAAAATACAACGAAAAACTCTAAGTAAAATTTACTTAGCAATTCACTACCTCAGGGCGTTGATGCAAACTTTTGACAAATTGTAGTTTTTTGAAGATTTGAAACTTTTTTTTAAAAGTCTGAACTTTAATTTTAAAAAAATTAAGTTTTTATGCTCGTAGTAGCCAACATATGTCCTTAATAGAGTAAGAAAACTGTGGTATCAGTATCGTAATTATAAAGTTATCATTAAATTTAAAATTTTGAAACCCAAAATTTCACGACCACAAATTTTGAAATTAAAAGTTTAATGTTGTGGTGACTATAAACATCATAAAATACATCTTCTTAGTTTTGCTGTCATTGCGGGCAAACCACAGGAAGGGTGGTTAAAGGAAATATGAGAGTTTAAATTGGAAAATTTGAAAGTGGAATTTTTTCCAGAAAGTTTCAACCTTAGAATAGTGGAATTTTCAAAACATTTAAAGAATGTTACTCTAAACTGCTGATTAGGAAATAGTTTTTTTCTTCTTGATTCTAGTGACCTACACGATGCTTCTAAACCAAAAATAAATGTTCTAGAAGCTCTGAATTTGGTTTCTTCAGCATTGACTAAAACATATAACAAATGGGTTTAATAAAGCTTCTTGGGGTTAATTGCTTCATGTTATCAAACTGAAACATCGGCCCTTTGTAATAAATTGCGTGGCTGATGATCTTTGAAAGTCAATGACATGTGTATCGACTGCAACACACATCTCATTACTTTTCAATTTCTTCAATGTCTGATTTGATGCCTACTTCCGAAGATGGTGATGTAAATGACGAAGATGAGTAAAAAGTATCATAGATATACCCACAACTGATCATAAGTTTCAAAGCATAAAAATTCTGAAACAATATTTATTTGCTTATGTAAACCAAAAGGAAAAAAAAAAAAAAAAAAAAAAAACATGAAAAGATTACACATTTTTTCTAGTAGTTTATCTCTTGTCAATTTTTAAAAAATATACAACTTATATTTTTTCACTCTGATTTTACATTATCCCACTTTATACGTTTTTTAATGCAATTCGAAGGAAAACGCATGATCCATGAAAAATGATTAAGGGAGAAATTGCAACTTTTTGAAGTTTAAAAAAAAGCATACAATATCTTACGTCTATTATTTTCTTCACAAAAAGTGTTTTTCATATTATTTCTCACAGGAAATTTCTTCAAAGGACTTGGTACTTCTTTTTTTGGTCTGATTTTCTGTCCACTTGTATCATATATTTTTTCCTTAAATTTGCAATCAGTTAAAAGATCTTAAGTATTTCCAACAACTATTGATTTCAATTTTTTTCCATTGTAATTTAATAATATTTCATCATTTTGAAATAGATGAAATGACTCACTAATTTCTTATTTTATTTTTGTAACGCATACTCAATTGATTGTCTATTTTAGACCAAAGATAAATGAAATTTCTCAATTTTTTCCTATATTATAAACAGACAAATTTTGTACAACTTTCTTGAATCTCTTTCACTGTATAAACTTTTATGCTTAAAACTGTCATATTTAAACTGTTCTTTGTATGTGTAATATTCAACATAGCTTTTGCTAAACTTTGCATACACAATTTTTTTTTTTGCCTCACATTCATATTTATGGAGATTGGTGAATGTCATAGTTGCATTTACTATATACATGAAACTTTCACAATTAAGTAAAACATTTTTAACTTTCAGTTACAATAAATTGTACAAGCAAATTAAAAATTTAATAAAACTTCTATAGAAAACAATAATTTAATTTATCAGCTATTATTTTAAGTAGAATTTTTACTTTTTTTTAAAGTTAAAAAAAACATAACTGTTAAAACTTTAAGCACTTTTATATTTAAAGGAGCAAGACATTTTTAGTTTTATCTGCAATAATTAAGATATATAAATATATATTCCATAGTTAAAGACAAATTATAAACAATTACATTTTATTTACAAATACACAAAACATTACAATAATTATTGAAAATAAAAAAAGGTAAAGTACTAACTAAATACAGAACACAAAAAGAGAGAAAAATAAAATTTAGTAACAAAACATTTATAAATATGGCATCATGAGGTAAATAACATGCTGAACAGCAGCATCAAGACAAATTCTAGGAAAAGCAATTTATTATTACCTTACATGCAATATTAAATTTAAATAATAAGTTAGAAGATTGAATATAAGTAGAATATATACATTAAATGTTAGCTTACCAAAAAAAGGGTTTAACACAAAAGTAAAATCTCACACATATCAGATAAGTCTTATGAAACATATTACTATCAATATAATAAATTTGGTTAGCATCCATATCAAACTGATCATTCATATTAACATAAATGCAAGTGGTAAGTATAGCTGCCAACTTATATTTTCATATTTAAAGTGGTAGCAAAACTCAAATTATTACATTAAACTTTTTGAATTATAATAATAATTACAAATAAGTCTGACCACCATTACATATAAATAATTACAACAAATCTATAAAAGCATAATAATCTTTACGATGGGGAATTTCAACCAGGTCAAAATATAAATATATTTTTGAGTTAGATTGTTTTACGGTAATTGTTTTACTACCACTTGGAAAACACATTTTCGGAACGAGTGATAAAATTTTCTATGCAAGCTGATTAGAGTACAAAATAAATAAATCTGGAAAAAGACAAATTTATCTATTTTCTTCATATAATCTTTCTAACTTATTTTAAATAATAAGAAATTGGTTATTCAGGACAACAGCAATATAACAAATTATTGGGATGGCAACGAAGTTTCTGGCGTTTTTAAAATTTTGCATGTAATTAAATGTTTTTGGCATAATGCTTTATATCATTCGAAAGAGGTTGTTTTGTTCGAGTTAATGTATATTAATTTAATCATTAAAATAGAGTGTCGAGTTGAGAAAAAAAGAGCACTTTTGGAGAAAAGAGAGCACAAACTCAAAATTGGAACGGCTGTTTAACGACACGTTTTAATCAAACTACAAGCTAACTAAGCTTTAATAAGGTATTTCTTTCAATCAGGAGATTTCAACTTCTATTTTGTAAACATTTTTTTAATAATGCTGTTTCCAAGACAGCAAATTTATTATTTTCATGACAGCAAATATGCAGAATGACATTTACATGATAGCAAATTTAAAATATTTTAAGTTTTATAAAACATAAACTTAGTGTATGTGTAAAGCGATCCTAACAATAAAGTGTTTTTAACTCTCTATAAAAAAGAAGTCAAGGAGTTATTTCTACAAAAATTTATTCATACTTAAAAATTAAATTCCTGAATAACAACACAAGCTTAAATGAATAAGTTACATGCCAGTTACATAAATAAAGTTATTTCTTACATTTAGGTAAAAAAAAAAATTTCTTGAAAAAGCTACATTTCATTTAATTTGGTTATTTGAATAACCTATTTTTTATTAATTTCTTCAATAATTCTGAAAAAATTAATTTTAACAAAAAATACCTGCATAAGCGTTTATTAATTTATTTTATTTATCAAGGATAGCCTATGAGAAGAAAATGCATATCGAATTGCGGTTTAGTTTAATGAATTTCATTCTCCTACCACATTTAGGCATTATCATTGCCAATTCCAAGCTCAATCGCCAAGTGTCTTTTCCTGGATAAAATCTGCTTATATGCGGGTAGTATTATTTGATCCTGGTCCAGGGGATGGAAACCACTGATCTAATGTATTTGCAAATACATAACATTTTAATCACTTTGATTATGTATAACCATTCATTATGCATACTAACCAGTTTAATGAATTAATAATATCATTAATAAAAAATTACATAAAATAGTTAAAAAAATTTAAATGCAAATCAAGATATCACAAAGTATAAAATCATGATCATATTCAACGTTCATGATATTTTAGTCAAATATACAGTAAAGAACAGTGAAATAAAATGTGAAAACTTTATGAAAATTTATAGAGTACTGTTTAAAACAACATTTAACTTCTTGGTAATGAACCAACTGAACTTTAAAAAATAATCTACTTTAGCTAAACTTAGTAACTAACTTAAACTTGAATCTCACTTAACTCCAGTTTCTATTTTCTAAATGATCATTGGTGATGTCAATTAAAAATGTAAGATGAAAGATAAAACATTTAAAATGCTGTATGATCTAACAGCAGACATAAACCAATAATTAAAATCACGTACACATCTGCAGTAAGTGGAGTCTAGAACATCATCAAACTCACCAATTTTTGCCACAAGGATTTTAACATATACATATTGTCATAATCGATCCACACTTCGAGAACACATTTTTTTAAACTTAAATTAGCGTAAAAAAGGATAATGTATCATTAGAAAATAAATAAGTCTGTTTATTTTCTAATTTTACATTAAGAAATTCAATTGGAAAAAACAAAAATACTATACATACATACCACTCATACTAAATTACTAAGACAAAATGAAGCAAGAAATTGAAAAATATATAATATAACATTTAACTAATACTTTCTATTATTTTTTTCTATACATTACTTAAAAAAGTTATCATAAACCATCAAGAATGATGAATATATTTGCACAAATGACTAGTTTTTTGTTACTTATATTTTCATTTTGTTACTTATATTTTCATTTTGGTAACAAAGATAACCTATCATTCTAGAATAAGTAGAATACTAAGTAATTAATAAAGTAATTTATAAAAAATATTTTTATTAAACATTCCAAAAAAAAAAAAAAAACTATGCAATATTTTCTCTTTTCAAAATATTAAATGATACAAAATCATAATCATTGTAAAGAGAGAATTGTTTTCTTTCATTCAGTTGAAAAAACTTTTTTTTCCACTTTTTTTAGAAATTATAAATCTTAAATGATTTATTCCAAATCTTCCTAACTTGATTTGATTTTAAAGATAAGATTAATATTATTATTTATTAATTAGTAGATCAAAATTAGTAGTTATTTTCAAGTAGTAGAAACCAAGCACTATGTCAAAAATTTACTGCAATTTAGGAGTAATCATCATAAACATGCAGATTTTTAACAATTAATACCCAGACATAATTAATTAGCATGTTTTAAAACAACACAGGCTTAGAAAAATGCTGAAACATTTAAAGTTTCATTTTCACTACATTGCAAAGCATGAAAACTCTTGCTCATATATTTCCATTCAACGTTAATGCAACATGATAATTAAACATTATATAAACAAAATAAAAAGAGTTATTTGATACTGTAGCAAGTAAAGAAAAACTTTTATAATTTTAAGTTTAAAATGAATTTTTAAAATCTAATTGTAAAATCTAAAAATTGACCTGGGGACTCAAAAAAAATTTTTCTTTTTTATTCCATTAAAAAATAAAAAGGTTCACTTTTAATATGATTTGAGCATAAATAACATTAAGTTAAAAAAATAAATACTGAAGTTAATAAAAAGTTAAAAAAAAAAAAATACTGAAAGATTCAAATTTTGCGTTTCACCATGACTTCTGCATATATATGTCATTCAACAATACTGCAAAAGAATAATGAAATAATACACAATAAAAATCAATATACAAACATGCATAGTAGGAGTTTATAACTTTAGTCAAACAAGTAAATTTTCAAAAAGAGAAAAACATGAGATAGTTACTAGAAACTTATATAGTAACTAGATACTAGAAACATATTTTGTTTTATATAGTGACAAATTGCCCAAAAATAAAAAAAATAATTCTGACTCAATTAAGAATTAAAAATTTTTTTTTTTTTTTTACCAAAACCACTGGGCAGATTAAAATGAAATTTAATGCAAACAAAATAACCTTTTAACAGTAATAATGCACATTCATATGAGTAGGAAAGCATTAAACAGTGGTTACAGAATAAAAAAAGAAAAGGTTCAACCTCAGTTTATTTTCATTTTTCAATAAACCAGCTCAGGTTTTTCAGTGACAATTGGTCCCACACATTCAGCAATGTTGTTATCTATCTCTGGATTTGTGACAGAAAAGGGCCGTGAGTTGCAATTTTCTTCCTTAGAGAGTTCACTAGGGTTGAAGCCCAGCGAACTGACTACCTGTACTGACTTCTTGGGCAACATTTTACAGTTTGAAAACAGTGTCGCTGTAAGAGTGAGACCACTTGCTAAATGAACACCTAATTTTTTCTTATTTCCTACGTGAAGCTATGGTGTAAAGACTGCAAATCATTTGAAACAGACATCAAGGGGACAATATCCCCAACATACCTATTCTTTGTAAGCATTACTTCACAATTAAACGTGCTGCCTACAATCATGCATGTGTATTATAACTATTGAATGGTTACTATGTTTATATTACTGTTACTATATTATTATTTTCATACCAAATTTCATTTAAATTAGTCCAGTGTTAAAGCTAATCACTCAAATCTGAAAATTCTCTTAATATTGAACACAAGTGTAAATACATAAAAAAATCCACAAGTAGCAGCTATATACAGTGTTTTCATTACAGAAAAAAAATGGGTGAGAATTTCTCACCCTTTTTCAAAAACAGGGTGAGATTTCTAAAAATTATATATATAAAAATAAATAAATAAAAAAAAAAACATGAATAGACTTGGAAAAAAATATTTCTTTAATTATAAAACATTTTTAACATCTTCTAATTTTTAGAGCATTAAATATTTTTGCTGCATCATCATATGGAAAATGTTCTATATCTACTTTTTCATCAGCTATTCTTATTAGGTTGCTCAAATGCTCATCAGTCAATCTGTTACGATATTTTGGTCTTAATCCGGCTGATAAATTACCTTGCAAGAGATGCTGAATTATTCGAAAACACTAATTAAATTTGTAGCATTGTGCACACACTTTCCTATCCTCTACATCATCCAGCATTATAAATTATTTCTGCTATAAAATCGCGAAGTACGTTGAAGTTATTTCCAAGTTCCAAGTTCATACTTCATGCTAGTATTGATCCATATCCATTAAATATCTGTATTTGTTTCGTTTTTACCGTTTCTACATTTGTCTTAACAATGTATTTGTCCATCTTACATTTAGGCACAAAAAAATTTAAACGTTTTACATGAAGAAACCTTACCTACAGTGAACACGTGGTTGCAGAAAAATGTCTTCTGAAAGGGGTTTGAGGGGGGTATTCTGGTTCTGAACAATACTGGAAAATAGAGAAGCTAGATAACAAGGACCGATATTGAAAATAATGAAAGATCAAAGAAGAAAAACGAAGCGGATTTCATTAGAAATGCAGAAGACGAAATTTTTTCCAAAATTCGCGAGACTCACACATTTTGAAATTCATTAATAGGGTGCGCGAACTTCTCTCGTTAATAATTTTTTAATGCGAGGAAAGAAAAAAATATGATGCGAGATTCTCGCGCTGTAGTGAAAACACTGTATATAGCAAATAAACTTTTAGTTTCTACGAACACAGAAAAAAGCACTTTGCATATCGTTACCTTAGAGCTCCACACAAGTTAAATATGTCTATCTTTTAGGAATCATATAAAGTATTAGTATGGAAGGATGAACTAATTCTCAAACAAACTTAAAGATTTAAATATGGCAACAACAAAACAAAAAAAGATTTTAAAAATATATTTAAAATAATTACAAATATATTGCATATTATTTATATATTATTAAAAACCCATTATTTACAAAATAAAGAAAAGTAACATTATGCAACGCTATTAGGAAAAGTCTTATATTTCTTTTTTTTTAAAGTAATAAATAATAAACTAAGAACATAGATAATTTTAATGGTGCTCAAAGTTAGTAGAAATATGCTGACAGAACATTTATTTAATTAAAATATATTAATTTGAATTTTGTTACAGTCTGCTAAATATGAGAACTGTTTTAAAAGTATTTTCTTTTAATTTTAGTTTAATTCAATTTAAACCTTCCTACTTTTTTCCACAAAAAAAAAGGTATTTAGTGCATAATTAACTGTTAAAAAAGACTGCAAAGAAGTTTACATGATTAAACTAGTAATTTTTAATTGCAAATATATTTACTTTGAAATTCAGAAAAATATAATTTAAAAAAATTATATAAAACGTATTTTTTAGGCAGTATATGTGCAAACACTTTATTTAAAAAAAATATTTACATTAAATGAGTTCTACTGTATATATGTGTAAATATCTACACAATTGAAGCCTTAATACCAGCAATTTGCAACTAATAACTGAAAATAAAATCAAGGTTTTAAGCAATTTATATAACTTTAGAAACAAATATATATATTCAGCATAAAATACTGCTTACATATTGTATATATTCATTTACACCTTAGAAAAAGTAACGTAAATGCTCTCATTTATTTACATATTAGTATCAGTGCTTGGTATCTGGCTAGTTTGGGTTTTGAAATATAATGCAATATTTTTAATATAAATGGAATATAGAATTTTTTGCTGAAAAAATGTTTCAAAAACTTTCACATCAAATTTTAATATATAAATATTAATTTCTTGAGTAGTATAATGGTATTATACTTGAGTATAAAAATATTATACTCAAGAAAGCAAAATTTTTGTCGTTCTATGTTCTTAATCTGAGAGAAAATAAAAAAATGTTAAATAAAGTTAAAACATAATGGTACGAGAATGAAGTTTTGAGATTTGCTAAATGCTGAATAATGCAAACTAGCTTACAAATGTTATGCAACTACGATTATCAAGGACAAGCACAGATGAGCAGTGAACAAAAAGGACTTATGTTATTGGCAAATGTTTGATATACAGGAAATATTCAAATATATTTGCTGCATAAAATTCATAATCTAAATATTAACTTTTAAAATAATCAATAGACAATTTTTTTATTAGAGTATATGAAACCAAGCATTTATAAAATAATTAAACTATATATTGCAAGTTTTATCTTGTAATATGTACTTGGTTTATATTAAATGAGTTCAACTAAGTTTGTGTACTTATAAAAGCATGCATAATGTAACAGAAAAATTACTCATACATAATACATGTTGACATAAGTAATTGCTTATTTCATGCTGCCAGAAGCAGACAAGAAACATATTTTAATACCACACCAATGATGTAAATTTCAACTTAAAATAACTAAAGTGTTTGGTCATTTTCACAATATATTGCACTTTGAAATAAAAATATGCTACAATTAAAAATAAAATATAGCAAATATTAGAGTCAAAAGCAGCATTGAAAAAGAGCATGAAATATGAGGACATTAGAAAAATAAACACAAAACTGAGTTTGTCAAACACATAGCCAAATTGTATGTTTATCACAGTGTCATATCAAAAGAAACATTTTAAATAACGAAAAAACGGGAATAAATATGTAACATATTGCAAAAGACAATGTAAAAGTTTCCTTACAATTGCTAACTTAATGACAATTACATACTCAATTTGTAATAAAAAAGAAAAACCTCATAACTCTGAAATGTCATAACTTGCCCTCAGAGGAATTTCATTTGCCACAGGTTAAATCTACTTAATGTTTGAGACCCACTTTTAAATATTGTTTCTTTGCTTTTGATTTGAATAGTTTTCTGAATAAAATTAAAGGATTAAAAAATTTTAAACCAGTAAAATTCTTTCTACTTATTATATAGTTTAAATACTTTTTACTTGCTAAAGACAATTGAAGGAGAAGGAGAGCCTGATTAGTTGTTGCAAAACAAAAAAAAAGTTAAATAGACACTGAAATTTGTTTGTAGTATCATACAAGCTGACAGAAATTAACATTTCATAACTCTTATATATATATATACACACAGTGAAACCTCCTGTTATGGACAGTCCTGCAAAATGGCTGCCTCTCAATACAGACAAATTTTTAATTCTCCGGGATTCTTCTATGATTAAACCATTGTGTACATTCTCCGTAACCGGATGCGGACAGTCATTTTGGCCCTGAAACGTTATTTTCTACCTCTTCAAAACAAACACTACTTTTTTTTAAATTTGAGAAGGAAAAAAATTTCTGCTTAAATTGCAAGGGGAAAAAATGCAACTTTTCACCATTTTTAAAGCATATAAATTTTCTGCCTTATCCATAACTATAAATATTGTTAAGCTAATTCACTACCGAAGAATCACTCTTTCACCTTGCCTTATTTTTGTAAAGAAAATGATACTGCTCTCCTGAAATAATTCAGACAGCTGCATCTTTTCATCTGGACTACACACGTTGACTCCTCAAAATGAAATGACATCTTAAATGCTCTCAATGCTTCTTCCCCATTGAAAATTTCTTTAATTTTCTTATCAATTTGAAGACTGTATTTCTTACAGCTGGGGTAAAAAAGAGAACAGAAGTATAATCTTTAAGGTGTTCATATAAATGAAACATTTATTTAGACACTTGATAACTAATTAATTGTGAATAATCAACTCCATATGTCCTCATGACTTGCTTTTTTTGTGAATCACGGGAGCTTACTTTTAAGAAGGTATTAACCATGTTCCCTATCAAATGATAGGTAGGTGTAAGGGGATGTAAACCTAATTGAAACCGACTATGGACTGAAAGTTCCCATTCACGGTATCATATGTCTAACCTGAGTATCTATGCTAATAGGAAAATTATATTCCTTTACCTATAGCTACATCTAGAATTATGTATTTATATCAAACTTCTTTATATATTCTTTTTTATCTTTCTTAAAGTTTAAATAAATATCCTTGTAGATAGTTATTGTAGATTATTTAATTATTTCTACATCTTTTAAAATATTGTAAAAACAATTTACAGTGTTAAACTTCGTTATTAAGGTACCCTTCTCGTAAATGGACAACTCTCTTAAACGGATAATTTTTTCAGTCCAAAGAATGCTCGCTTAATGGAGGTTTTACAGTATATATTTATGTATATAAAAGCATTCTTAATTATTTTAGCAATAAAAAAGGACTATAAGTGTTATCCAAACTATAAAAACAATTATAAAGCACATATTTAAGGGATACAAAATATAGATAAAAATAACAAAATACTAAGATTGAAAAATAATGCTGAAAGAAAATTAATAGGACAAGAAATGTAAAGAGAAAACAGGAATTAGGAAAACAGAAGATTTTACAAATTTAAAAATTTGAGGTAGGGAACTGTTTTAAAGCAGGAAAGCAGCCAGAAGAAATAAGGAAAATACCATGTGGAATGCTAAGAGAATTAATCTTTTACCGAATTGCTCTCAGGGCAAAATTGTCTAATATTTGTTTTTGATGATCAAAAGCAACTATTTTATAGTGGGAAAAATAAATCTAAACAAACAGAGGAGTAAAGAAATTAATTAAAAAAAGTATGATATTTTTAAAGAATTTTTTCATATAGTTAAGTTTTAACTTCAATACTTTTTAAAATTGAAATACTCTAGAACAAAGAGATTTAGCTATTTCATAACATGAGATGTCAAGTAATATTAAAGTTATATACATAATAAAGGTAGAGAAAATACAAGGGCATTTTTTCCCATTTCTTTCTTGGAAAAATATAATAAGTTAAATTCTAGAATATTTCCTTTTCTAAAACCAATTAAATTTGTCCTAAAAAGACTTTTCATTATTAGACAGTTCAGTTTCTAGAATAAATGAACACTTTTTGGTAGGTAAAAGAAATATAACATGGTGGTTTCTTAAATGACTAAATAAACAAAGAAATTTTTAAAATGCACTATATGACTAGACTCACACACAGAAATAAACTGAACACAGAAATAAATGATTGTCTCTTCTTTTGTTTTAGTAGAAGTTAAAAATTGATTAGTAAAACTGAACAAAAATTTTAAACAAAAAAAAATATTTAACCAGCATTAAAATCATGAATGAAATATTACTTAGCAATTAATGCTGCAGCAGGACACAGTATTAATTTTAAAAAAATTGAGCAAAAGTTTGCTAAAATTTTTGGCATTAAAATTCCAATTTCATTAAAATCTCTAATTTGAAACTTATAAATTATTTTGGTAAAATTACTTAACACTTACATTCAACATTACTGTTTAAAAGTATAAAGAAAAAAAAAAACACACACAAAAATAATGTAAAAGAATCCCTCAAAAAATAGTACCATATATATTTTAACACAAGCCCATTTCGTAAATACACCTAAGGTTAGCTTCTTAAAAATGTATTGAAAATTCAAAATTGATTTAATCTCTTGAGACTCAAGCTTTAAATAATGGCACAAAATGCAATTTTTCTTAGAAATATGTAGCTGAGAAGAAAGTTAACTTCGACAATGCAATAAATTTTTTTTTTACAATTATTTCAATTGAATAAACTTAATAGAAATTTTAAAATTATGACTTGATTAATTCATTACTTTAATATTTAAATGAAAACTTATAATTATTAGCACCTTTTACATATTGTAAGATATTTTTATAGTGTATTGGTTATAAAACACAACGTGAAACACTTAATAAGATCTTATATACCATAAAATTGTTTACAAAGATACTTGAATTAAATTTCTGATTTTCCTTAAAATTTTTATAGTAGTAGTTAAAAATTTAGATAATTTCTTTTGACTTCAAAGAATATGGGGCTTTTTTTTAGTTTCAATGAGATGTTGTACATTATGTTCTTTAATTTTATTAGATTTTTATGTTAGGTTTAAGTAGTTAGAAATGGTGAGCATGAGAATAGTTAAAATAGATCTATATTGGTTTTGCAAAGTATTTACAATTAATTTAGGAGTGATGCCATTGTTATACAACACACTAGTAAGGTGGAAATGTCAATTTTCTTTTTAATTAATAATTTAAAATATTAAAGAAAGTTTATTTTGACAATAGGTTTATTGACGTCCACAATTGTAAATTCCAATTAAAGAATCTGGGTAACCTTAAATCCAGTTTCAACACTTAATGATCATATGTTAGGACTTTTGTACTGTTAGATGCAAAAAGCTCAAGATTAGACATGGTTCATTTTTCTGATAGCTATGGTGGAATAACTAATATTTCAGCCTCAATATCAATTAAAAAATGGATTGCTGGTCCATTTTCACGAATATAAAGACTCATCAGTTTGACCTTTACCCACCTTTGCTGGCAAAAATCTGGGATTAGTTTCTGGAATCTTGGTCTTGGTAAACTGATATATTTACATCTTTTCATTTCTTCTATTTGTAGTACCAAGTTTGATATTTGTTTCAGTAGATCTCAGGTGGTATAAAAAATTGGAAATAACAGATGCTAATTAAGGTGAATTGGGAATTAATTTCCCTACTTCGTCATCATCGACGCTAGTTAGGACAAATCATCACTGCTTGAAGACAAAATGCTCTATATATTAATCAATAAACATTGTACTCACAAGGTTTTTAAAAATTCCCACAGCACCTAATTCCATCCCCAATTTGTGCATTTCGCATGTAAGTTCGAATTGTTTCTATCACTTACTTCCAATTTGGTCAGAAAAATAGATTTCAGAATTGGTAGAAATTTTAATTCCTTTTTAAATTAAAACTTTTTTAATAGCTTCTATTTTCCCCCATCATGTGGTTTTTGACAATATATAGAACTTGTGTTTCTGTTTAAAGTGAAACAAAAGTTTTGTTTCAATTGATCTGACTAGATAACTATATCTGGTATGATTTAGTGTAATTCTAGTATTATAGAATTTACAAGTTGATGCTGCCATGCGTTAAAGAATTTAACAATAATATTTAATACTTTTCAGATAAAAAAAAAATTGATGAGACTCTCCCCCCAGAAAGGATTGGAGTCTAAGTTTCTTCGAGCCAACATATTATGCTTTAATTTCAGTTATAACAGGGGCAAAAAACTGAGAAAATTCTCAAGACTGAAATTTTTAAAATAAAAAGTATGCACCTGGTTTTTGAGTATCTAAAAATTTAAATATATATCTTTATACTTAGAATAAAAACTAAGATTTCTAAGAAAATTGTCTGAAAAAAAATCTGAAGAGAATAAAAATATAGGATGATTGTTTAAGAAATACTTTGATGAAGCTTGAGTTATAGACTTTTGATATAAAATTTTTATCTTGTTCCATTTTTCAATTTGCTTTAAAATTTTTCAGAAAGATGGAAATCCATCAAAAGACTGAAAACTTCACCTTTAAGTTACTAGAAAATTGCCCTGACCAAAAAATTTAATTGATTATTAGCAGAAGACAATTGAACACACTTAGATTAAATTCAACAAAGAAATTATCTGTTCACAACTAATTTAACATGCATATCTAAAAAAATTTGGAATGGGAAATAAAGTTTAAGAACTAACAACAAAATGATGTTACAAAAGATGAGGTGGTTTCAATTTCAAAATTTTTTTTAAAAAAATTTTACAAGTACACTTTTTAAAGATTTAAGATACATAAACTGCTGTGAAAAATGCATAGAGTGATTAATTTATATACATATATTTAAAAAAAAAATAGTACATGTAAAATGCTAAAATAGTGACAGTCTAATACCAGTTAAAAGTCGGTTTACAACAATGTGACTAGCAACTTTTGGCTTTGCTAGGCTAGTAAATGCTTTTTAAATAATAATCACCAAATTTCACTTATTAAGATTTAAAATTTTTAACAATTATACAAAGTAAAAAAATACGACAAAGAAAGCCAAATATGAATTTAAAATGGAAGTCAATAATGTGATTTTAAAATGTTTTTAATAAAATAATTTTTTGAAGTTATTTGATTTATGTCTACTTGTCAAACTTAACTGTGGGTCTAATATGATGGGGGGAAAATTAATAGAGCAGTCTAAATTATGAATTTCGATTTATGAGAAAAGCATGATGTAGGTCACATTATGCAGAACAGATTAAAAAAATACTGATACTCTTAGAATTTTTGAGAACAAATTATATGCAGTTTTTTGAATATATTAAAAAAACAAAACAATTTATATTTTAAATTTTTAGACTGATTTCTATTTTTAAATATTTTTCCTTTATAAACAAAATCTAATTTGGCAAATTTGTTAAAAGTCATAAAACCAAGAAAACTTTACTAAAAGAATAAGGCCAACACAAAAAGCCCATGCAAATAGAATTTTTTTTTTCCTTCACTTGCATAGCATTTCAAACTTGATTAATAAGAAATACATAATGCCAAGGTTAACTAATCCAAAGAAGTTTCCAGTTAGTAAAACATAAAGGAAATTACAACAGTTCAAGCTTTTTTTCAAGTCAGAAGTAAAGAAAAATAATAATAATAAAAAAAGGAATTAAATTTTGCTTTTCTTATTCATAAAAGTAAATTTGTTGATAAAATATTAATGAAAATAAAAGGATCCTTACAACATTTCTCGTTTTGCTAATAAAATATACTAGTAAATATAAAAAAATATTTTCTGATAAGCTTTGTATAATCTCATCAAGTTCGAGTAATTGGCATGGGTCAGTGTAGAGAATTTGTTTTGAGCAATTATAAATATGGCGTTGATTAATTTTGAATGCAACTCAATCACCTACCAAATAATTTTACATTGAAAAATAACTTTAAGGGCTATTTCTTATCAGGAAATATATTTTTAACACACCTGTACTTCTAATTTCAATACAACTAGAGTTGCAAAGACTTGCTTCTACATTTCTAACTAAATTTATGATTAAATAAGTAATGAAAAAAGTAAATTCAATTATGCATTAAGTAAAATATAAATAGCTATTATTCCAAAGGATACTTTCATAAAATGGAAAATTGCAAGTATTATAGCACAATACCGAAATCTCAATAACATGGAATCTATTAATTTGGCCTGCTTCTAAATTGCATTGAAGCAAGCATTAGCTGAATAAATATCACATAATGACAAACCACAAGTATATCCACTGTATATACCTATTACACAGATACTAGAGTATAAATATATAAAAGAGATACAAAATGCTCAGTATTCAGGAATACAGAGTTTTGTCACATTAACGTTGAGTAAAAGTTGTGAACTAAATAATATACAGCAAAAATAGAACATAATAAACGATTTCAACTATAAAAATGTAACAAAATATCTTGTAAAATTTTAACACACAAAATTCAATTTCATTCTTAATATAATACAAAAAATAAAATAACAATGGAAGTATATAGATTAAGTAATTATTTAAAAGCAGTAAAATTCATATGAAATTTACAAATCATTCTATGAAAATGTAGGTTTTGGCACTTACGCAGGAAGTTTTAGCCAAGCAAAGTTAGTTACATGAATTTCGCTTTAAAGCTTTTCATTTTCACATTACACTTCTTCAGTCTCTTGGAAACATGATTTGTTACTTTTTACGAGCTTTCTCTGCCTTTTTCTGCAATTTTTCTAAAGCTTTTTGTTCTTTTTCATGAGCTTTTCTTTCTTTCTCAAGAAGAGTTTTCATTTCTTTAAGTTTCTTTTTAATAGCTGACAAATCGTTCCTATTATTCACTCCGATAGTCTAAAAATAATAATAATAAATAAATAAAACAATGCCAGAATAACTTATTTATAATGAAATTATGATAAATTAAATGTACTTTTAGTGACTTTAGCCAAACAACGTCAAAAAAAATAAAAGATAAAATAAATGATTAAAGAGATAAACATTATTTGAAGTAAAAAATTAGAAATAGATAATTAGATATCATTATGTCCCTAAAATTTTAGGGTTAAAAGCAGTTTGAAACTTTGCTTGTCTTTTTTTAACTACAATTATTTAATTCAAAATGTTCATTAGATTTAACATTTGAGTTAAAAACATATTTAATCACCTTCCAAGATATTACCTCTTTCAGCTTTTAGAAAACTTTAAACCTTTAGAAAACTTCACAACCTTCACAGCTATGATAGATTTTTGTGCATCTTGCTGCATATACACGCAGGTTAAGTCTGCTTTCAGCATCAAACTCATAACCCATAGATCTCCATTCGTGGAGTGAGCTACGTCTTTACTGACTGTACTACAGGAGCATCAAAGCACTGGATTCTTATCTTTCACAATTTATGATTCATTGCAACAGTCATAGATTACCTTATCTGTTCTAATTTCCTATTTCTAGTTTTCCCTAACTTTTTAAAAAGCTTTATTCAAAACCCTTTTTTTTCTTCTTTTTACATTCAATAACTTTTTATAACACTTTCTCATTGTTTATGTCTTAGAGTTGGTTGTTAACAATTGGTCAGATAACCATCTTAAGAGCTTTTGCAATACATGGTAGCAGCAATTTTCAGCTGTTATTTGTGCTTTGGTTTCAAGACACTTTTGAGTTTGATAATTAATTCGAGCACCCTGATATTGAGACTTGTCATGCTGGTTAAGTGTCAGAACAATAAAATGATATGATAATAGAATGAAAACTACAAACATTTTATTTACTAATTAGTTACATGATATTTAAGAGACACAAGCATTAAAAATAAAGCCTAGTTTGAACGATATAATTATTATATATCATTAGTTGCTAGTTACATTTTATGCTTATGCTAATCTTGAAAATAACAACATCATCATAGGCAAACATATTGTTAATGAATTTTATTATAAAAGTATATATTTATTTAAGGAATCAACTTCCAAATAATAAATCAAATATTTTAAAAATTAAATCATAGAAAATTAATAGAACATTAAAATAAAAGAACATTGCACTAGAAATATTACAAGGCAGAATTCAAAATCCATGTATCTTAATATTTTAAAAATATCAAAATTAAAAGCTAAGAAATTGATATGTCTGCTGAAAAAGCGATTGAAAATTCACATTGATATTCAGTGGAATTCACTAGAATTTAACATACTTTTCTTTTTATGTTTCATCTTTAACGTAGTCCGCATGTTAAGTGACTCGATTTCTTAGTAGCCATTTTCACTGTTATGCTCGCTCATTGGCAACTCTAGAGCTTTAAGTGTTAGACTTCTTGATTTGCAACTTTGTAAGAGGCAAGTAAAGCTCTCTCCTCCATAGAGTTATTTTTAATAATGGTCTTTGCTTTTAATTTGCTAATTATTTTTCAGGGTTTATTAATATAATGTATACACCATGAAGTGTTTTCAAGTGCTATTTAAGTTTATTATGTTTCATGTGGTCTGTTGCCAAAATGTTTGAGGAAATGACACACAAAGGGCTTCCTTTTTTATTTACTTCAGAGCTCATCAACACAAAATTTAAATATTTCTGAGAACAATTTCTTAATTTCATCTTCCGAATCATTTTTGCTTGTGGTGTTCATGCTTTACTATTGTCTAATGCTTGCTTATACTCATTTAAAAATTAATCCAAGGTTTTTTTATACATATCACTCATTTAGGGAAACAATGACGTAACTGAATATTACTTTAACTATCAGTTACGTCATTGTTTCACCAAATGAGCGATATATTCCACAATTGAAAGAAAGGTTTGAATTTCAGTATGGTTTAATTTTTCTCTTAGATTTCACTGATAATAATAAAAATATAAAATATCTTTTGGGGATAAATAGATCCAAGACTACACCTCTTTGCAATGACACTTGAAAGATTTTCAGAATTTTCCCTTCCATGTTATGCAAAGGTGGGTTTCCACAAAGGCCTTAAATCAGGCACAATTCAAAAGTTCCTTAACAAGTTCCTTTGCTTCAAATTTAAACAGTTATTTGAATATTATCTTTATCTGTAGATAAAATGAAGATTTTAGGCTTTTATCAAAACTGTTGAAGACAAAAATTGATTCAATGCTTACCTTAAGAGTGGTACTATCAAGATTTAGTAATTTAATACCAGTAATCTCATGTGCCTGAAAGCTTTTAATGTACTGTTCCATTCCAAGAACCATAAGCCACTGTCCAACTTGTGTTGTGGTCCATAAATGAACTGGCCTTCCTTGCCAATTATTTGGACGGCGATCTCTACTACTACTCCGTTCCTAATATAAAATGAAATTTTTAAAGAAACATTTAGAGGAAAATAATAAATTATGTATTTAAAATAATCAAATTTTATTTCCATTTTCTTGTGTAAATTTAACACAAACTTTAAATGGAGTAAATCTTCAAAAAGGGAAAAAAATAATTATTGACGTCAAAATTGAAGGAAAAAAAATGCATTAAGATTTTTACACTTTGTTAACATGATTCAACATAACATCTTTGTCAGTTTACACAATATCATACATAACAAATCAACCAAAAAACAAAAGATATTGAATTTAATTTCGAGCTTTAAGTTTGAACAGAAAGGACTTAAGAAATTTTTGAAGTTAAAATGCAAAATTTAGGAAAAACTGGTCAACCAGTTCCTAAAAATATTAATCAAAAAGCGGCAAGTTCTTTGTGGTGATTTAAAAATTTTTTTAACATCAATTATTTCTTTTGTTGCAGGAGTAATTATTTAAAAACTCTCACAAAAGAAAAAAATTAGAAACAATTGTGTTTCTCAGTTGCAAAATTGACCATCTCTACAAATATTGAAAATTTGTTTTAGTTTTTGCAAAGTTTTAAGTAAGCTTTTTTATCAGCAGAATACAAGAAACAATGCCCAATTTAATCAAATAAACAGTTTATATGCAATTGAAAATCACATTTTTCTTCAAAACAAGCCACATACAACAGGTTGTGAATATTAAAACTGGTCATCTCCATCTTTGCTAAATGTTGCTTTTGATCAAAATTTTTAATTAAGACTTGTTTAACATAATTGTGACTACATACTCTAAGTTTCGAATTGAGTTTTATATTCTAGGAGTATCAGAAGTTAGGTGGACAGAATTCGGTAGATTGAAAATCGAAAATAAATAATCATACTCTAGACTAGAGGATAAACACCAGAGAAGAGTTGTAATTATTATATCAGATGAAGCTGAATGAAGCCTTATCATAGATATTATTTTTGATTTATCAAATTCATTCAAGTATGTGCTGCCACACACGACAATTACAGAATGAACTAGAAAAAAATCAAAACATTAGCTGCTGGCTGATCAGAATGCTAAAGTTGAAAGAAACTGTTCTACAGCAGAAAGAGTAGTTGGCAGCAAAGCTATTGGAAAAAGAAAGGAAAACAGTTAACTATTTGCAAGCTTTTGTAAACAAAATAACCTGATGATAAATGAAAGGTTATTCAAACATAATGCGATTCACATGACTAACATAGACATCACCAGATGGAAACCACAAAAATCAAATTGATCCTACTGTCATAAATTGAAAAGTCATAAGGTCATTAGAAGATGTAAGTGCAAAAATGCAGATACAAGGAGTGATAATTTTCTTATGGTATTAGTTATCAAGCTGAAATAACACAAGAACAATAGAGAAAAAGTAAATAAGAGAATATGTAATATTAAAAAAAGTGAAGGATGGCAATGCAAGAAAGAATTCCACACTGGAATTAAAGAACAGATTTAAACATCTTTAAGAGTAAAAAAGCTTGGCAAATTATCAAATTGAAAACAAAGTTGAGCATCTCTGGAAAAGTTACAAGGAGACTCATAACAATACTGTAAATGAAGGCTTGGGAAGAAGTAAAAAGCAGAAAAATAAATGCAGAACAGGAAGAATGCTGTTGATAATCAAAGAGAAAGAATAAGTGAAAAGCATTATGAACAGCACAAAATCAATAAGATTACAAAAATCAATACTCAGATTTAAGCAAACAAATAAGAAAAACTCCAAGGGAGGATAAGATTTTTTAAGGAGAAATAGCTGAAGAGACAAAGGCTGCAGCAGAAAGAGGTGAAGTTGGTAAAATGTACCAAGAGATAAATGTAGAGGGAGATATTAAGAACATAATCATTCATGCAAGAGCCTTAGAAAGTCAGACATCCAAAAATGTGAAGTTTTTCAAAATTATATGTCTTAGAAAAATCTTAATAATATTTTGGCCTGTTAAAATAAGAAATTAAACATTATAAAAGGAAACCTCACTATGACAGAAAAAGAAATAACAAGAGAAGGTTCAAATGGACCATATACCAAGAATGCCAAGAGAAAAATTAACACATTTCTCTCCTGGGATCCTGATTGTAGGAGAAATAGAAGACCAAGCATGACTTTGCAGTGACAAAATTAGGTAGATTTCAAGAGGGCAAAATTTAAAGGATTAGAGGAAACCAGATCCCAAGTCCAAGACTTGTATGAAGAAGAAGGCTAGATATTTTGCGTGCCAAATGGCTTGAAGAGCCTTCATAAGTAAGTTACATATTACTTTTTTTTTAGAAATACCAACAAAATTTTTGTCGATTTTTAGAAATTTTATGAGGAATGTGACCCGTTAATAATTATATTCTTTAGTAATTATTTGTATATGGTGTAAGTTTATAAAAAATTGGAATAAAAAAACCACACACTTAAGCAAAAGGAGAATATGTCAGAGCTTTAATTGGTAGGGAAAAACTGATGAGTGTCAATAGACTTGAAAGATTTTATTTTATTTTATAACCGTCGTTGAACAGCCGACCCAATTTCATGTGTTTACGACTACTAATTTTCAACTCCGTAGCCTTGTAATTTTGAACCAATCCAGAAGAAAAGGAAACTCCTGGATCAGTACCCCCAGAGGTGTTGATTTGTTATGGGAACATGGAGGACTTTGAGACTCGACAGATTTAACGTGCATCAGTCACCATTTACTACACGGGGAGTCTTCGGCCAGAGAGGATCGAACCCACGACCTCATGGATATGGGCCCAGCGCCCTACCGACCAGGCAATCCCGGCCCTAGACTTGAAAGATTGTTGTGACTAGCAAGTTAAACTTCAAAGTAGTAGAAGAGGGAATGAGATAAACTGCAGAGCTGCTAAAGAGGGTGACACTCGATGGCCTTCAGCATTTTTTTATGGAAAGTAAAAACATATATACAGCAAATTATAAATAGGCAAGAACATTTTAGAGAGGATTCAAAAGTATTGGTTATAAATTTAAGATAAAACACATTTTTGAAACCAGTTCAATTATTTGATTGTTACAAAAATAGGCACTTACAGGTACCCGAGGTGGTAAAAGTGATGGCTTTGTACTGAGAAGATAATTAGTTTTGGCATCGCTCATCAAATCTTCTTTAGAATCATCTAAGAACAGAAACATCAGAACAGAAATTTTTTATAATTAAAAAGATAATTGAAGACAAAGAAAATCTTGAAAAAATTAAGAAACTATTACTTATAATATTTAAAATAGTTTAAGAAGTATGACACATAGAGATAATCATAATCATCATAATGTTAATCAAATGGAAACCTCCAATCACAATGGTAATCAACATCAAATTCTCCCTTATTTGCCATGCCAAGTTAAAAAACAAACAAAATAATCCATAAACAAAAACATGCAAAAATGAAAATTTGATCAACTGTAAACATTTTTAACAAAACATTAAAGTGGAAGCATCAAAAAATTTTCCAGTTGAGACGAAGTTGAAAGGTAACAAAATTTTTTTATATTAACCTATAAAACAGCAAAAGGCATTCAGGATGATTTAAAAAAACAAATTACTAAAGCAAAGATATCACAAACTTTAAAATGTTATATATAAAGAAATAAAAGCCATAAATAAAAAATAAATTTAAAAAATATATTTACTTCTTTAAGCTTAACTTTACTATACTTATTTAGACAAAGAAGGTCCCTACAGAGGTCATAATGAGGAATGTTTTGCACATTAGTTGCAATAATTATTTCAGCTTAAACATAAAATATATATTTTAATTTTTAAACGATGCAATATTGCAGTTGTTATAAGATAACATGATGGGGAAACTGTTTTCTTTTGTCTTAAGTGAGAATTCGAGTTAAGTGTTTTCGTTTTAACCAAGTTTGACTGTATTTTGTTTTGTTCGCTATTTTACTCTAACAACCTGGGGTAGTCTATAGGAGCACAATTCACACTTCTGCCTGAAAGTCGAAGAAAAAAATAAAAGCTTGAGCAGAACAAAATCAAATAAATTGATAAATGAAAAAACTTTTTTTTTTTGAAACTACCTTCATAATTTTCTCTTTTTTTCAGTAAGTTTTGAAGTAAATAAATTTTTTTTATTAATATTGGTATATTTTATCAATAATATATTGGTATATATATAAAAATAAGAATTATTTTGAAAATTTTTACTTAATGATTTGATCTTAGAGGAAATTGTAAGGAAAAAAATTTAGAATTTTAAGTTTTTATAAGGAAATATTTTTTTCATTTCTTTTAAAAAAAATCTTTTTTTTTTATTATTTACATAAAAATTATTTTAGAAGAGCAGGGGTCAGTCCAGGCTGAATTTACTACCGCTCAGCGATACCTTCACAAATTCAATTTCAGGTAAAACGGTAGTTTCACAAATTCAACTTTAGGAAAAATGGTAGTTTCGCAAAATACTTTTTCTAAAAATTTTATTTTTGTATCCTTTAAGAAACGATAAATCTACATTTTTACCATGTTTTATGTTGATTTTTTAATATAATTTTTAATTTTTTACAAATTATATCTAAATTTTCACAAAATAGGTACTTTTCAGAAAAACCTAGACAGACCCCTGAAGAGATGCAAATTATTCTAACCTCCTTTTAATTTTTATTTGAATTCTTAATTTTTTCTTCTGGCTAATAATATAAAACAGGGGTGATTGTGAGCCCAAGTCAAAATTACGGAAAATTTCTTGAGTTAAAAAAAAAAAAAACAGTTTAAATTGAAAAAAAATTAAAACAAGGTTTTTTTTTCTGTTTCTCAATATTTCTTAGTTTACTTAAAATATATTTAAAATTTTACACATACCTATGATGACCTGCAGAAGTAATTGAAATTTACAAATATGTCTTTCTTTCTTGAGTTTATGATTATAATAACTATTTACTGATAAAAAATTAATATTAATCATGAATAGAAGCTTATAAAGTATTTCTCAGGTTCTCCCTTACAAACAAATAAAATAAACTGTGTTTTTAAGTTCCACCTTTGAAAATTTGATTTCCGGAAACTTCTGTGATCATTGATTTTTTTAAACGTCTGGACCTTTGATCTCTGGAAACTTCCGGATCACTGTTAGTGAAAAATACAGATTCCGGAATTTTTCCGGAGCACAATCACCCCTGATGAAAATAAGATTAATTATTTTTTAGCCCTAAAAATTTGATTTCAATAGGGTGAAAAACAAGTATACAGATGGTTTGGATGCAGAAGTTAAAGCAGAACAAAAATAAATAATTTGATAAATGGAAAAAAATAGTTATGGAAAAAAAGAACCTGAAAAAAAGAAAAGAACTAATATCATCTAAGAATAAAATTCTTTCATTTCAAAGAATTAAAAAAAGAGTGATCTAAAGGCTATTTCATAAACATTTTGATTATTGAGATTACAAACAATTAAACCAGCGAAGTTCATCAAAAGCAAGAAAATCTTATAACATTAAATTATAATAAAGTATCTTTTGTAAAATAATCTTTACAACAGAATAATGAAGAAATTGCAGACAGAGATTACTTTGAATCACATTTGCTGGCTTAGCACCAATCATGTCTTTTTTCTCCTTTTAGTATGCTGAAAAATATTTTATTTGATGTGTTAAATGTTAAGCTATTGCAATGTGGTACAGCACAATACTTGTTGTTAGTGCTTGGAGCCATTTTGAGGATCTACTTAATCCATGTTCTACTTGGCATGGCACATGCTTCTGCTGTATCAGAAGGCAGGAAGAGTCATAATGGTCCTAATTTCTGACATCACCACAGAGATTAAAAAACTAAGGGCGTTTTAGGGTGCAGGGGTAATTGAGTAATTTTAAATATTTATTACAAAATACATAGTAACCCCACTGAACTGAAATTGGTGCCTATTGTTATTAAAGGACAGTTTCGTTTAAAAAAAAAATTAAAGCAGCTTCCCTACACTCATATATATATATATATATATATATATATATAAACAGTTTTGCATAATAGTAGCGCAGTGTCAGCACTAATCATTCCTCACATCTTTACTCAATATTAATATGTTATATTAGTTTACATACCTAAATTTGCTGACAGTCTATCACTCTGAATCATGTTCCTTTTCTTTGGAGGAATTTCAACAGGTAATGGTGTACTTGCAGCAAGAGGAGATAAATCATCATCTCTATCTAAAGGTGTTACTGGAAGGCAGTTTGGATAACCGAAACTCTCACCAGTTGCATGCTGATAACTAGGAGGGACAACTTGGTGCTGTTCAATAAATCTATCTAAGCTACTGTTTGAAACTTGTTCCAAATTATCTAAACTTTGTGGACTCCTTGATAAATTATTTTCACTATAACCACCCACTACAAAAATGAAATAAAAATAAAATTTAAAGTAAAGATTTAAAATCAATTATCTCAGATAACATAAGTACTTTATTTGTAGATAAACTGCATATTAGCATTTTGACAACTATTTAAAAGGAATTATTATTTTTAAACACATTAGCTTTGAAAATTTTTCAAAGACAAGAGCAACAATAGGGAAAATTTAATATTCATAAGGAAAACATTTTTATACTCTTTTCAACTGCCTAGCAATAGACAGGCATTAGATAAAAGTTTTTTTTTTGAACAGGGGATTGTTTGACAAAAATTTTCATAACACTGCAGAGTGTTTCCTAGTTAGTCAACACTATAAGAAAGTTACTGCTTTGTGTTATTTTTTTAAAAAACTCATAAAAGCTCTCCTTATAACATGATGAAGCAACAAAAAAAAAAAAAAAAAAAAAAAAAAAAAAAAAAAAAAAACCATTCTAAAAAAAATAAATAAATAAATCAGTCTTAAAACAGAAAATAAATAGTTTTACTACTCAGGCCAATTCCTAGTGCTAGTATTGTTTTCAAAGATAAGCAAAAAAAAAGTTTTTAAATATTTGGAATTTGCGTAAAAATAAATATATATGTAAGAAAACTAAACCTTTTGAATTCCATTCTAATACTGCAGTTTTTATTTCTTCAGCAAAGGAAATTGATCGCATCTGGGGAGAAAATCCATTTTCATAACGCCCTTTAAAACTAGTTGTAGAGGAAAATGAAGAATCAGGTGGGGAACTTGAACTTTGATCCAGAGATTTTGAATCCTAAAAGAAAAACATCGTTAACTTCGAAATTGCAAGTAATGTTTTTCTAATTCTTTTTTCTTAATGCACCCATTGACATAAAATAAAAAATAAAAAAACCCAACTTTTTTTATGTTTTTGAACCCAACATCCTAAGTACAAAGTAAAGAGAATTGTATAATTGTACAAGAGTATTTCTAAAGTCTTAAACAAGTATACTTTGTAACTAAAGCAACTTTTTTCAAAAAATCTTTTAAATATGAAATAACAAATAACTCAAAACAATGAGTATGCTAACTTCTAGTAGTATATTTGGTCAACATATATTCTAGATAACAGAGAAAATAATTGATAAATTATATTACAGAACTGTTTTATAGAAGTTAAAGAACTTACTAAGGAAGCAGTACTCTTTATTAAATTTTCAGAATATGATTTAGCAGAACTTGCTTCTAGCAAATCTGGAAGAGGATGAGATTGGTTAGAATGATCTTCTTTGGGAATCTTTCTCTCAACAGTGGATCTTTTCTCACTATCTTCACTTGCAGCATCAGGGCTTTGAGTTCGTTTTCCAAGTTCAGAATCAGAACAATCTGATACATCAATTTCAATAAGTTCAAAGCCTAAATTATTTAAAATAAAGTACAGTTATTTTCTCGGAGAGAATACCTATGTGAAAAGAGAAATAAAAAGTTAAAAACATAGTTAGACCAATTCCATATACAAGTACCATCATCAGTTGCCAAGATATCAAAAGGAAAAGAAATATATAATCAATCAAGTTTCAATAAAATTTTAACACGGTAAAAATGGACCAAAAAGGAGATGGCAAATTACATAAAGCTATTTAAGGCAAATTGTGGTGTAAGAGAAATCAAACAGGTCGCACTTCTGTTTTTTCCCACTAACATACAATACAGTATGAAATGTCACTAGATTTACTAAATTATATTGATAAGAAGAACTACATATAAATACGGTTACGAATCGTTTTCCAAATACATAATTACAGTTTGAAATTATTAAAAGAAAGAAGGTAACATCGTGCGGAATATTTGGTACAACATTGATTCTTATCAAGTATCAATGCGTGAAAATACACTTGAAAAATAATCATCTTTAAAACATAAAATCTATACTTAGAAAACAGTCATTAGTTTTAAGTCTTTTTTTATGCACTTATTATTAAAAGAAAGAATTAAAAATGATACTTACTTACAGAAGAAACATATATAACCAATCATAATTTGAGAATAAGTACACGATAAAAAAATAAACTATTCACAAAATGAAAATAAATCACTAACTTTTTAATTTTTTTCAAATATTTCCAATCTTATATATAATCAAACCAATCCAAATCAAATTCTTCACTCTTAGAACAAAAAAAATGTTGTAGTTCATAATCGAGTTCATTTTCCATGTCATCTTCATAATCCGACATGAAGCAAGGAATTATCTGACACGTAACAATAGGATAAAAGAAAATGTATGAATAGAATTCTGTAGAATTAGCAGGGGAAATGAGCTAAAGAATTTGAAGAAAGCAGTGCAATATGTTGAAACACATGCGACCCCTCTTCCCACACTAGGTCACTTTATTCCAGGTGCAACCAGTAATAGTTACAATAGTAACGGTCAAATGTAACCACAGCCTATAAAATGCGAATTTTTCAGTGACCTTCAACCTTCAGTAAAGAAAATGAACAGCTAAAACGAAAATGAATTATTACAGTAGTCATGGGAAGGGCGAATCTAGCGGATAATGTTCTCTGACGTCAAAAATATTTATGACATTGACAGCACAACATAAATTTAATGTGAGTAAAACTAAGAAAGAGAAACTTCCCTCTCCTCTTAGAACTGAGAAACGTTTCAAATTTGGAAGGGGGAAATAAAATGCTTATTTCTTTCTCTCTCAACTTCCTGCTACCACTAACACAAGGACCTGCGTGAGGAAGGGTCGGGAATATCAGCAGAACGTAACTAAAATTAATAAATTGTTCATTTGATCAACAGGAAATTATAATTTTTTTATTTATTTTTCATGCATTCCAAAGATTTGATTTATTACAAAATCATAATCCTGATGAGGATAGATATCATAATCCTCATTGTCAGGGTTCTAAAGAAAGATATCCAATTTTATAAATAAAGTTCTTTTTGTTTAGTTTGTTTTGTAAAGTTTTAATTAAAAAATTTTAATCTTTTCAAGCCGAAACAGTTAAATATAAAAAAAATTGCTTAAAAACTACTGCATAAAAGAACTCATTGAAGAAATAAATAAACTACAATTGCACTCTATTTAAAAAGGAAAGACATTTGTGATAAGATAAAATCTTTCTTCTACAAATCTTACATTTCAATTCTTTATTATGAAACATATAAATCAGTGATAAATAAGTTTATAGACGATTATAAATAATAAAATATTTAAACAATATTTCTTTTAGATGATATAGGAAATGCTGAAGTAAAGCCAATGGAAAAAAATATTACTGAAAATGATTAGAAGAGAAGATGACGCAAAACATAAAAGAAAAATTACTTTCAAGAGAAAATAAAATAAATTATAAATTTCAATGACAGATGAATGAATTTAATTTCTAGGATTGAGGCTAATGTCCAGATTAAAATATATAGTTCAAAAGTCCTACTCCATTTTATTTTTGGTATTATCTATAAACTCAGTTAGAGGATTTTTTTTTCAGAACCTCTTTTTTTTTTTTTTCTATTTTTAAATATTTATCCGAATATTTTTAAATATATTTTTACTTTGAAATTTAATATTTTTTTTCGGCTGAACTTTGACAGTTTTTACATCAGTTAATCAGTAGACCAGTGTCAATTTACGTACTCCCGTGATTTATTTTTCTTATTCACGCTTATTTAATGCAGAAGCGTTTTTTCTAGATTTTTATTACTTATATATTGTATACATTGGTTAGCAAAAGGCTCAGACAATTTTAATCAGAATTGAAAAATAAATAAAAAAGAATTTTAACTAAAAGCATATGAGGAAATTGGATTGATGTATGCAATCAGATAAAAAGATTTTATTTTCCTGTTTTGTGACAACTTAAAAATAAAATATTTATAAAGAAAATACAGATGAGGAGAAGAGAGGAAACTGATTGCAAAGCATATTTTTTTTCAAAAAAAAAAAAAAAAAAAAAAAATGTATTTTATCTGATGAAGAAAAAAAATTTAGTTTTATATATATACAGCTGACTAAAACATGGTTTTAAACCTAAAATTTTACATTTTTCAGAATATCATTTGGAGTCTACTTCCACTAAGCTCTTCAATTATTAAATAAGATCATCATCCCCAACTAGTAATTACTATTCTACTTAAAAACAGGGTTCAACATTTTCCCGCCAATCTATGTTTCTATTACCTTCATAATTATTCAGAAGGCATTGTTGATGCAATATGAATGACAACTCATTTTTCGTATAGAAAAGCAAGATAGCTGCACCCTGAACTCCTCCCTTCTTTTACAATGATGGGCATTAATCCTTAATCCTTTGGATTTTTGTACTAGTTTTTACATGTTGCAATGGTATATATATTGGTTGTTATGATATTGTTGAAGATCATAAATGAATTTTATTCCATATTATAAATTGCTACAAAAAGTATACTATTCAAAAAATTAAATATATATAAGGCACATTGTAAGAATACCTAAAGCTTGAAACTGAGAAACATTTGTACAGGTAAAATTACCATTATGAAAAGAAAGCTAACCTTGCAATAAGAGTAAGAATAATGGCAGATGTGAAGACACTGACTCCTCCCCTCTTTATAAAAAGATCCAAACGACATGTTTTAATAATTTAAATTATTTTACTCAGAAATATGTAAAACTAATTTCTCTGAAAATGTTCCAGTTACTTAAGAATGAGTCTAAACAAAAATGAAGTTTTAGTATTAATAAATTTTCAAATTTTTTTTTCAATATAAAATTTATTAAATACAAAAAATTAATTCATTTATGTTTTATAGCAGCACAAACTACTTTAAAATTCAATTCATTCCATTATGTCAAAACTTGGTTATTTTTATTTGAAATAAAAAAGGAATTCTTCGTTTTGTCTACTTTTGGTTCACTTGATCCTTTAAGGTGTACAGTCAGCAAAAAAAAAAAAAGATATCATCCTGAATAATTTTCGTTCTAATGATCGGATTTTCACGAACTAAGTGTCAATCTTAATGGTTCCTGGGGGTGACCTCAAATATGCTAATTAGTTAGTGCTAACTATTAATTAAGTTACGAAATCAGACACAAAAATCTCTGAATAAACATATATTTTTTTTTACATATTTGGAATCCAGATACTTGAATTAGGGGGGGGGGGGGGTAGACAAAATTTTGAAAAAAATGGGTGGTAAATAGGGTCGCAACAAAGGTTTATATATTTGGCGATCATCCAGAAAACCGCCGAAAAAAGTCGCCAGCGCGAATAAATATTTTAAGATAACCCATTGACTAATTTAAAAGAAGAATGCTTAATTTTATTAGGTTGCTAAGCAACCAAGCTCTGACTGGAAAAAAAATTTAAATAATGTTCTGTGATTACTCAGAGAGGTTTAATTAATAGTTAATAGAAAATATCTCGAAGTTTCTAGGCAATTGACAATTTTTAAGCTGATTTCTGTCCAAAAAGCAAAGTTTTTTTTATTTTAATCTCCCTTGAAAAGAAAATTTGAGTCAATTAGAAATTATTTATGATTTTCTAAGTTTTAGAATTTAAATACATGAACATTTTATCTGATATTATTTAGATTATGTTGTTTCTGGTATATTTATTCGAGGATTTCATACTAAAATCAAATTAACATAACTTATTATGGCTAAATACAAAATTTTAGGGATAATCACTTTTACAGCTTTAATCAAGTCTTCTAGGCAAGAAAGTTTGAAGAAAAAAAAAGTGCTTGAAAAATAAAATGTATATTGTATAGTAATTCTAATGCGCATTCACAAGTTTTTCTATAATTTACGATATTTCTTTTTCCTATAACTCAAGGAATTGCTGAATGTTTAGTGGTATTTTAAAAGCATTGAAATAGGTTATGTTTAAGAATAAGATATTGAAATAATATGTTGCATATAGTATGATTCATTGTTTCAAAAATCGCTTCATTCTGCTAGATATTTAGATTACAAGGTTTTCTTTGGATAAAGATGATTAGCAAATAGCATCCTTATGCTTCGATACATTTAGAAACTTACGTTCGCAAATTCACCATAAAATATCGCACAGCATATTCTTCAATTACGATAAGCTACATTTACCACCAAATACTGATACTATGATTATTTTTGTTTTTTTATATATATCTGATATGATACTCTCTTTTTAAACAGAGCTTGTAAGGTCCTTAAGATACTGGGGGGCACGAAAACTTAAAAGATAAAATATTTAATTTCATTAACTCAAAATATCTGGTCTCAAAATTTTAATTTTAAACCAAGTTAAATATAACTTTTACAATATTGATGCTCTTATGTTTTTAAAGACCACATAATTCCTGTTGAAATATGAAAATGCATATTTTTACTTTAACGAGTGTAAAATCCTTATCAAAATAATGATCAAGACCCAAATGTAAAACAGTATAATTGATGATAAAAACTCAACTGGCTTCAAAAAATATGAAGAGGGAAGTAAAAGTCGACATGTTTCGAGCGTTCAAATATATTCACCCATTCTCAAAACTTGTCAAGCTTGAATAACTTGTGACTTTTATTATTGTGCTCAAAACATGTCTATTTTTATCATCATCTATTAATTTTTAAATCAATGAAGTTTTTATATTTTCAATTCAATTTCTTGGGATTATCTATTTAGTTACACAATATATTAAATTATTTCACTCGATATTAAAATAAGTTTTACTTAAGTTATAGGCACAGGTTCTTAGATTAAAAAAATAATAATTCGCTATTTTGTAAAAAAATCAATGCAGTACAATTTTTTTTGCTGCAAGCCTTAATATTTTAATTTAAGGACATAAAAAAATTCCGTTTACAATTGAAATTTCAAAAGTCGAATGTGAAAATGGAATGTCCCCTAGCACCAGAAATCGAAATTAAATAGTTACAAGGACAACTATTTTAAACAAGTTAGCGTTTCCGTCCTACTCAAAGTTGTTTGAAAAGGTATTTTGTATACATAGATTCCAAAGTTTATTCTACAAATATTTTAGGATATACTTTCGGAGTATTTTGATCGAGTTTATTTTTACACCCTTATTTGCTTAAAATTATTAAATAATATGCTTAAAATAAATTATTCAAGCTACATGATTTAATGCATTTATACTATAATAGTAAACGGGGTTTCCATCGCCTATCCTTAACCTTGATACTGCTATCATTAAATAAATGGAATAAGCTTAGATAAATAATAAAAGTTAATTTTTTCTTCGTTTTAATTTTCAAGGAAATATGTTTCAATCAAACAGATTTTATTCTGGAAATAGCGAAATTATTGAGTAGGTCCCTTAGAGCAATATCATTCTTATCCTCTTTTGACGAAATATAGGAAAAACTGGTTTTCACAGTTCTGTAAAAAGTATGTTAGCCTTCTTGTCACGTTTTTTATTATTTTTTTATTTTTAATCAAAATAAGTTCAAAATTTACGTATTTTTTATTGCATTTTTTTAAATAAGATGATTCTAAAATTCGCACGGCTTTGGAAACTTTTTACAAATTTCAATTTTTAGTGTTTCCAGCTAAACAAAATAAGGCATTGTTCCTGATAACAAATTATACAATAATATCTTGGGAATCGTGCTAAAGTAAAAAGTTAAACAAAATAGTTTAGTATATTATCCGGAAAAAAAATCTACATGGAATCATAAAGAAAGAATCATTTAAGATACTGAGATATTTTAAGACGCTTAAAAGTTTTGGCTACGTATTTGACAGCTTTTTATGTTCGGTATCTTTATACTCTTTGTAGTGACTTATAAAACATGGACAATATTTTAGATAATCTATGTTGAAGTCACAAGAAACAAAACAAAAAAGACAATCAATGATTTATATTATTTTTTCAAAAAAAAAAAATAGTATGCTTAGTAAATAATCAGCTGTTTTGCATTAAATAATTTTAAACAGCGGAGTGTTTTTAATTTCTTAACAAGGCGTTATTCTTAGCTAGCAGACAATAATTCTTTTAAAAAAAACTTGACTATAATGTAAAAAGGAATTTTACTTTAAAGAAAATCCAAATTAAAGTACTTAAAAAATTGATTAGTATATTAATGAAGAAATAATAAATGTAGTAGGGTAAAGAATAAAATTTTTAAAATTGCTAAAATTTAATTAAATAGTTGGTAAAATAGTTCTGCGAAACACTTCCGGACAGGTGATTAAAAAATTACTTTTAAGATTAACATGATATATAGGATGTTGAGAAATTTGCGATGATGTGAGATATGCTTAAATATGTTTACTACGTATTTTTATTAATATTCATAAAAAATATATACAAGAAACTGAGAAATATTTTATTCCAAATCTATTCATACGTATGTATATTATTGTAATTGTATCAGTTACTGAGAAAGAAAATACTAAAAAATAATCACATTAAATAAGCACAATCTGGTGTATAATCATATTCTATCAAAAGCATGCTTTTATAAAACTCGACATTCGTTGAATAAAATGTTTTATTCAAATTTCTTTACTTAATTTCAAATAGATTTTTAGAGGCCTAAAAAAGAAACGTATTTTATAGTTTAAAAAAAATAAAAATAAAAAGATTAGCAAACGATTATTAGCGAAAAAAAATATGAATGAAATTTTACGCCACGCGCGCTAAATCAAGTTCTTTGTAAGTTTATCACATTTTAATATTAATCGCCCCATTTAATCATTTTTTCATTGTCGCCAAATTATTTTTTTTAAAATAATTCATTTTAATTTTTCTCATCTTCTAATAAATAAAAACAGTTGAAACTTTAGATTTTTAAATTGAAAAGCATGTAGGTTAATATGGTATAAAAAAATCCATACCTTATAGTTCAAAATTTTTTCATCCTCTCTTTAATTAAATAATAAAAAATAATTAATAATTATTAAAAATTATTTTTTTCATGAAATTATCTTTGGGTAAATGCGTTTTATGAGTTGGTGCAATATTTTTTTGAATTGCTTCATTAGTTTTTAAAATATGACTGAAAACGCAAAAAGTGAAATTAACATTAAGGGGTCCAAACTTTGAATCGCTCTCCTGACCAAAGTATGGGGACCACATTTCCCAGATTGCGGCTACCCCCTATATTTTGAAGATAAGGAATCCAAATATGTAAAAAAAAAAAAAAATATGTTTATTCAGAGAAAGTACGTTTTTGTGTCTGATTTCGTAACTTAATTATTAGTTAGCACTAACTAATTAGCATATTTGAGGTCACCCCCAGGAACCATTAAGATTGACACTTAGTTCGTGAAAATCAGATCATTAGAACGAAAATTATTCAGGGTGATATCTTTTTTTTTTGCTGACTGTACATATAGGTTCCTAATAGGTATACGTTACTCTCCAGAAGAAAACCCTACTTCTAACACAATTTTTTGCTTTAAGATGTGTTAAAGTATAGTTCTAATATTTTCATTGAAAATATGAAGATAAAAAAGTGCTTTTTTTAACATTAGAGCTTACATTATTAGTATACATATATAAGAAAAACTTTAATAAAAGTTTTAAATAAAAATGCATTTGATTAATAATTTATAGGTTATTTTCTCAATTAATTAATTTATGCATCTTTAAGCAATATTTCTCATTAAAATATTTATTATCATTATTTAATCACACATTTTGCTTGAAATACTCACAAGGAGTAAAAAAATATGTAACAGGCACATTTTGTAGTTAAATTATAGTTAAAAAAAATAAAATATAGGTATAATGACCAAGGATCATCAAATGCTTCAATTCATTACTGATTTTAGTTAAAGCCCGTTGGGGTTATAGGTCCCTTAAGTCAGACAATTGTAAACAAATAATAAATCTTTAAAATATTTTAGAATATTTAAATGCTTAAACTTATAATTAAATTATCAATTATTTTAAAATGAAAGCTGATCTCGCAGCAACAGTAAATCAAAAAAATAAATAAATAAAAATTAAAAAAAAAAAAAGAAGAAGAAAATGAGGCTTACTAAGCTTTGTTTCTGAGTGAACACCATTTTTTTTCTTTAATAATGGTGTTAATTGATGAGAATCATATGGCAGTTCAATTGGTAAGCCTGCTGATCTTTGAACCTCAGATAAAGTATGTTCAAGTAATATGACCTGAAAGTAATTAAATTAACTATTTTTTTAAAATAATTCAAAATACTTAAATATTAAATATGAATAAAATAATATATTTAAAAGATTTAAATGTACAAAACATTAGCATATTTGTTTACAAAAAGAAATAAAAACATTCTTATAATCTAAAGATTAGATTTTTAAGTATTTATATGCAATATTCAAGATTTGAAGGAGGCAACTTTGTAAATGCTAATTAATTAGCAGAAGCCAGAAACTATAGAAATTAACTTTAATTAAAAAAAGTGCCTTATCTATATTTTTCTGGACAACTTGAGATTTTTGATTATAAAAATATATGGGAAAGTGTTATGACCTTGAAAGTTTAAGCAGGGAAGCAGAGCTACGTAAAGCAATTTTACTTTTAATGTTTAGTGTTATATCTCTGGAGTTATTTGGAAGAATTAAATGTTTTTATATAGTTACAAAATGACTTCAATTAAAATAATTGCATCAAAAAAACTTTAATAACTATTTAATTTAATAAAAATCAAACAATTTTTGAATAATAACACAAGAAAATATTTTATGCTCTAGCAAGCTGAGTTATTGAGTATAGTAAAATCCGAAGTTTGAAATGAATATTGAAAAATAATATGTTAAAATAGCGTATTATTTTAAAAACAATATTTAAATATTTTTCTTTTATTAGGAGCTATTCCATAGATTCATTTTAAGTTTTAAAATTATCATATTAAACTTAATGAAAGCTGTTTAATATTCTATAACTGTAAAAATAGTTTTCTTTATTCTTAAGTTAAAGATTAATAATATACACAACTATAAAAAATTATTCTTTAGCATAAATTTCTCTGACTGAACAAGTACAATGATTACAAGTGAGCATAATTTATTAAAAATTGAATGGAATTTTTTTTTTTAAAAAGAATTATTAGTTTTTGAAAAATATAAAAAAAACAAAAAAACAATAAGGGATCAAAATTATGCCTAACTGCTCTCCCCACTAACTATATAGGGCCACATTTTCCAGATTGTAGCTATACCAATATCTTAAACATCAAAGATTCAATTAAGGTTTTATTTTAAAAAGTATGTTACTACATCTGATTTCTTATTTTACAACAATTTGTTAATTATAAATATGATTAGCTAACCCAAAAATAAATATCACATCAAAAAAGGCACCTCTAGAACTATGGTGATTGCAATTTAATACATGAAAATAGGGTAATTAATTTAAAAGTTACTAGAGTGCTCTGCTTTTTTATTTTGCTTAAAGTAAATATGAATGCAGTCAAAGTCATCATCATATACATAGTCATAAACAAGGACATGTTAGGACAGTATACATTTTGAAAGCTATTGTCAAAGTGGTGTTGCTATATGGTGCAGAAGCAAAGAAACAGACAAAAATGGATAAAAACAAGAACTAGAAACTTTTTAAACAAATGTTTAAGATCATCCTGTAAAATGTTTTTCAAAGTTAGGCAATCAAACAATAAATCCACAATAACTGAGAACATTTAATTAAAAGTTCCATGCATAAGTCAAGAAATGAGGTTGACTTTCAAGTAAAACAATCAAAAAGAAGTTAGCAAAAACTGCACAAAATTTTTTTATATTTTTTATAATAAAACATTCTTAGCCATTTTTGAATAATTAAATTTATTTTCAAATTGTTAGACAACAAAATTGAAATTTCTTTCAATTAAAGTGTCAGAGCTATTTAAATGTTTTAAGAAAAGGAAAGTATTATACAATTGGCAAAATTGCAAATTCAGTTTTTAAAAGTATTGACACTTTAATTACTTACATAATGAAGAAACACATATTTTTATATTTTCTATATTTTTTAAGCTTTAATATTCAAATCTTATCATGGATAAATTAATTTTCTCTAATGATGAAAACTAACACTTTCCAGTCTATCATATTTGGGTTAATAGTGTTGCTAATTATAGTGATAAAAAAACACTGTTCAAATAAATGCTAAAAATCAAATCATTTTAAACAATGATTTAAATTTCATTAAAATATATTTACCCGGTCTTTTAATATTTTAACTAATGCATTATATTCTTGATCTTTCTCTTGAATTTGTTGAACTCTAAAGTCTTCCTGTTGAATATAATCTTTTTCCCTGTAATAATGAATAAAAGATAAATGGAACAGTAAATAAACAGTTAGTAAGTGGAGCTCTGATTATTCTTTCATGGATAGTAAAATAATTTATATGTATATCATATATATTTAAATTTTTGAAAATGAAATTTTTGTTTGAAATTGTGAAGCTATTTAGAAACTATTTAGTGCTATAGTTTCAATTGCTATTTTTTTTAAATATTTAAAATAATATTAGATTCAAACTGATTAGGGGCATATAAATTATTTTTAAATATTTATGTCTTTTACCTCTATTAGATTTTAATTATATTTTTAAAAGCCTGTCAAAATTTATTAGTTTCCTTTTGCTTTATAAAGCTAAAATGATATATGATACAATAGGGTATATTTTTTTAATGTATTAGCAACCTGATTTATCTACATTAATTGTGGATAAATCAAGGTTTGTCAAAACCTGGTTTTTTTTAAGAAAAATACCCAAATTATTTTACCTGCAGATAAATTGGTTTTTCCATATAAATCTTACATGCATATTTATATACACTAAATATGAGAATAAAATACAGTATAATAGCCCTGTGGCAGAATTTCTTCTGGCTTTCTGCGACAAACCTAACTAGAACCAATGTCTTTCTGCAAGATATTTTTATCGTTATAAATATATGTGTAATGAATTTATAATAATAGATGCACTTCGTGTTTATAAAAAAAGCCTACATGCATATAATAAAACTGTGAAGATTTTTTTTTCTTAATTTCATAATATAAGTTTAAATTTCTTAATAAGTTTAAATTATTTAAGTTCAAATTTGCATAATCTTTGATAATAAAGAAAAATTATAAATGTATAGATCTGCAGACAAAAATGCTTACTAGAGCATAACTAAAGATTACCCAGAACCTGTAATAAGATGGAACTTATAAAAATAGCTAAGAATGGACAAAAAGATTAAATTTATAAAACAAGATAAGTGAATTTGAAATATCAGTTTAAAACAGTATGATTTAATGTTTCATTATAGTAGTTATATCAGGTACAGAAATAAATCAGGTGAAAAAATCAATATTGAAGTTGAGTAATCAAAATCAAAATAATAAAATAGGATTGTCTATATCCGAATTTTAAAAGCAAAAAAATTAACGCAATCTTTGTTTCACTTTTTTCTTTATGAAAAAAATTACAGATTAATTAGATTCGATTAATATTGTACTGACTTATTAAAAGATTTTTTTTTAAAAAAAAGAAAGTAAATAAACGTTTTTCTTGATCAGATTAAGTTCAGAGCGAAAAAAATACACAGCCCTTGTGATTTGTAACAGAAGTCGCACTGTATTGTGTACATATATAGCATTGATTCCCCACGAAGTACGCAGACGCGGTTTCCGACTCAATACGCTCATGTCTATTCAACATCTCGAAACGAAATAGTTTTCATCAGTACTGAAACATCGGTATTAGAGCCATACTCATTGGATGCGATTTGTTTCGCATGCGTATGGAAACCTGTTTAAAAGTGTTTCGCCAGTAAATATTTTTCACCAATCTGGTTTTCATTCGCATGCCAAAAAATCGTAGATAGTGAGATATCTTTCAGGCTTTATTTCATTTATCGTTAGATTGCGAGTGTTTTTTTTATATCGACGACTTAATTCAAAGGATATAGGCATTTTATCTTTAAAAAACATATATTATTTCCTCTTTTCCGCTCGCTTTCCAGAAAAAAAAAAATTCTCTGACATCGCTAGATGTTGTCGACTTCCATCTTATTTCTTCTTCGGAATGCCTCCCTGAAAAATGAGTTTTCAAATTTTTTTTTAATTATTGTTGCTTTACAAGAGCAACAAATAACATTTTCGCTAGACATGATTTTTTTTTAAAAAAGAATCTCTTTACGCCTGAAATTTTCCACATAAGTGCAAAAAATATAAAACGCTTTGTTCTTATAAGAAAACACAAAGCAAATTACTGCGCCAGCCATAGAGGCCGAAGTTGGCAAATTTCCAAAAAGAGCTTAATAAAGGGGAAAAAATTTCTCCCCTTTTTATCCAGTAACTGTTTGTGTTGGAGATTAACGGAAGATTACGAGCGCTTTCCCCTTCCGTGGTACGCTAGAAAAACAATTATTTAAAAACTATTCTGTAAGAAAAAAATTTTGCAGAACCATTAATGCTTCTGCAGAAATTATTTTTTTTGTAAAACAGCTTCTGTTTCTGCAGAATCTTTTTTGAGAACTTACTATGTGTCTGCCAAACCAAAAATTTTTATTTCCCAAATAAAAAAATCTTTCTGCAAAACTCCATCGCTTTCTGCGACAATGTCGCTGTGTCGCCGTGTTTCTGCCACGGGGTATAATAGTACATACTGAAAAATTATTGCTCGATTGATATCAAAGAGATTAATAGAAGAAATAGTTCTGAGAACTACTATTTTAGTCACTTTTCTGCTATCAAAATATATAATGAATTGCAAAATGATGAAATTTTTTAGATCATTCTTTGTAAAACATAAAGCAAGATACATTAAACAGTCTGTTTTAAAATGTAAATAAATATATAATTTGTTAGAAAGTTAATGATAGAAATTTTTAAAAGCATTGTGAAATTATATATTCATGGAATGTAGAAACACATAGTAAAAAGATTTAGCATATGATATGTTTCTTAAACTTTTTTCATGAATGAATTTTGTGTATGTCTTAAAATACTCAAAAAGTAACTAGCATTAAAAATGAAGCTTCAGCTTTGGAAATAAATGAGAAAAAACGATCACAAATTTTAAACACTTACTTTCTAAGCATTCAATAAATGTAATTTAAGATTTTCACGAACTTGCAGAAATGTAATGAACATAATTCAATTTATAGAAAAAAAAAAAGAAGAAAAAAAAAAAGGAAAAAAAAAACAAGAATAAACATGCCCACATTCCATTAATATATAATTTAATTGGATATTATCATTGTATAATTTTAGCTTTCTTACATAATTAATAAAAATTTTATCAAACAGAAATGAGATACTCAAATGTTAAATAAAAGGTGTTTTTTGTAACTATTCATTAAAATGCAAAATATAGGCATAACTCAAGGGTCATAACAGTTTTATTAAGCTAAAGATTAAAATAACAGAAACTTTTTCTTTATTTCTTTTTATTGAAAATTTAAACATTATAGAAAGTTCTTTTCAAATTTTTAGTCCCAAAACAATTGAATGTTATTTTTAAAACTGAACTTATATACATCTAGTACTCCTTCTTGTCTAGCTGTCATCATATCAGTGACTAGCTGATTAATTAGAAGCAATATTTTGTCTTTCAATTGAATTCAAACTTTATCTTTAAAAGTGATAAAGATGATCTGGTACAATATGGGTATATTTCTTTCTGCATATTTTTAATAAAAAATAGATCACCATATTCACTTTAATATAAATACAAGATGCATATATATCTGTTAATGTACTGTAAAAGACCCTAAAAAGGTTATATTTTAAATAAATCATGCAATGTGTGTTATGAGTAATAAGACACATAATTTGTTTCATAGATAAATTATAATTTAGTAAAATGCTCTTTTTTTTAAATGTGGGCATTCTTTTTTTATGTATTTAGTACATTTATCTTTAATTTTGTCTAAAAAAATCAGACAACTGAAATATCATTCACTTCATATTTTGTATATATAGTAACAATGCTAAATTTATAAAACAATCAGCTACTAATTTCTAAAACAAATTGGTTTAACAATATCAAAGAAAATTTATTAAAATTGTGATTTTAACTTGTAAATTGTACCACTTGGTAGGTTTAAGGATAAAGTTTTTTGAGTGGGTCAAATCTAAAAAGCTACTGGGTTGTTTTGAGCTGGGTTCACTTTGACAAACCCAAAGTCAAATGCTTATTTTTAGGCATAAAAAATTAAAATTTTACAATATCAAGCAATAAAATATTGGTTAATATATTAAATCCAATACACTTTTGCAGGCACACATAATCTAACCAATTTTGTTTAATTGAAAATGGTGAAACTGAGTAAGTTAATACAGTGTGCAAGTTTTTCCAAAATTAGTTTTGAAATGCTCATTAGAACTGAACAGAAACGAACAACTAATTAACAATACAAAAAGTATTTTTCAAACAAAAAAAGTCATTTAAATATGTTTGCTTTTAGAGTCTACAGATCGTATAACAATCTCTTTTGAGAAAATGAATTTTGTAGATGTTTCTGCATTTCGGAAGCTTACAAAAATGTTATTAATATTGAAGTTTTTGTAGAGAAATAGGATAGAGCAGTTAATGGTAAGGACTTAAAAAGTAGCAACCAGAAAAGAACAACATTAAGATTCAATTATCAATTAAATAGAGATTCAATTAATAGTCTAAAATTGTTGTGTGTCTCTTTTTTCTTAAAAAGAAATAATAAAAACAACTAGCTAGTTAAGTCATTTTGATAGAATTTTTCAAGCATTTTTTTTTTAATTTTAAAAGAAGCTTTCCTAATTTTATAATAAATACTTTAACATACATCACTTTATACAAACAAATACAAAAAGTTATAGTAGTCTTTCGCTACAAATTAGGTAGTTTGATAAGCTGGAAAAAGTCTAAACTCTCTCTTTCTATATATATATATATATATATATATATATATATATATGCAGGATGTCTCATAATTCCCTCCTGGGTTTGGAACGCTTATAACAAACAAAATATTCCTAATACATCAACAAATTTCAGTTTACCTGATAAAGAAACATTACAAGTTTTTTCCCCCACATACGTTCTGACCCTTTGGAGATGTGACAGACTTATGGGTCTAAAATCAAATTCTAACTACATCAGTTGCAATGTTAGCAATTAATGGTAGTGAATGCGGTATATGCCAAATTATAAAAGTTTATGTCAGTGGCAGAAATGAGGACTTCCACCAGTGAAACTTGACATAATATTGATTCTATTGTCCTCGCAGGATTGGTAAATGGTATGCAACATCACATATAGTAAGTTATAAAATATGGTGTGTATTTTGATTACAATAAAAAGTGGCATTTCAGCAGGACACTTTTTCCTTCCTTTTTCACTTAATAAACATTTTTTTTCTAACAAAGTAGAGTAGGAAGTCAGTTACTTCTTTATATATATATATCAAACTTTCTTAATATATATATTTGATTCTCATTAGTTTTCTTTGCATCTGGCTATATCACAAAATCAAGGTGGATTTATTTAAGTGGGACACACTTTACCGTGAAACTGTGCTTCACACGAATTTATGCTTACAAGTTTACACATCATGTTATCTTTGAAAATAAAAATAATTGCTTTGTTTAATATGAACATAAAAACAAATTTTTTCAAAATGGGATGAAGCGAATTTTGCACCTAATGAAACTTAATTTCTCATTGTAACTTATGCAGCAACCTCCCTCGTTAAAACAAGTTTATCACTTTTCCCGAACTTCTTGGATCTGAGTTTGAGAGTCACAATAAGTTCACAACAATTAGCAATTGGTGATGTCATCAACTAAGCATGTGATGAGAACATGGACTTTTTACAATGTGAGTGGTGCCAACCTAGGTGGTTATTGTGAATATTTCATTTGGTTGCTAGTTCTTTGTTGATTTTAGTTGTATTGGAGTTTTAGTTGCGAAAATGAATGAGAAAAAAGCCTCTTAGTTAGGAAACTAAGCAGATGATTTAATACAATGCGAGTGATGGGATAAAAATCAGCTATTGCAGCAAAGTATGGAATATCTGCTAGTACTCTTTTGAAAACTAATGTCTTGTGCAATCAATCAGTTTGATCCTGTGAGAAAATGGATGAGAACTACTAAAAATGAAGAAACTGAAATTACTTTGTTAAGATAAATAAGAGAAGCTAGGAATCAACCAGACCAGTTTGTAGGTTTATGTTATAAAGGTGCGTTATATCATAAAATTACTATTTAACTTAAAATGACAATAAAATATATTTTTACATATACCACTTAAATGTTTTGATATTTTTGCTTTAGTGATTTATTTTTTAAAATAATCTAAAATGACTTTTGCTATTTTATCAGTTAAAACGAAAAGATTTTTGCTATCCTTCGACTTAACGAGATTTGACTGTGTGTGATTTTTATACATAGATAAAATACTACTACTAATAAGAATAATATATGATTGACAGGCCTATTGTTCACAGTATTTACTGGCTTATTACTCTTTTAAGAATAAATATACTACTATAGAGACTTGTGTGACTTCATTATTCAAATAGTAAATACTTTTTTAACATTCTAGTATTTACAATTTTTAAGGTTGCCTTAAAAGTTAAGGAAAAAAAAAGTGGTTAGAATGTGCACACCTTAAGCAAGTACAAACAATAACTCTACTAGCTTAGTAAAGAAATCAATCAAGAAATTTTACACTTAAAGCCCATTATAACACACTGTTTTTTTCCACACATTAGTTAAGGATGAAGATATATACCTTTTCTGAAACTCTTTAATGATCTTCTTAGCCTTACTGTATTTTTTCTCTAAATCATGAAGTTGTTGTTGAGCTTTTCCTACTTTAAATTTATACTCTTCTATTTGTTGTTTCGCTGCTTGCATTGATAATTCTTTTTCATTTACCTGATGCTGTAAACTATCAATCTTTTTCAACATTTTTTGGCGCTCTGACTCCATTTTTTCAACATATTGCAACTACAAGTAAAATTAACTAAATATTAAGTTTCAAACAAATTTTAAACATGTAATTGAATAAGCAATCAAAGGTCCAAGAGTTCAGTTATTGTTTTAAAACTACAGCAAATACAGATTAAATTTGTTTTGGAAATTTTTTTTTCTTAAAGTTGTAACAAAGAAAAAACCTAGATGTGATTATTGGTAAAATCAAAGATATTGTAAAAAATATTAGAACACTTTTAAATAATTCAACATATATTTTATTTTCTTGCTTAATGATAATTTTTTGATTTGACTTATACATCTTTATAGACATTTTTATACAGTATAAAGTCTCATATCTGAAAGTCCGTTTTCCTGAAACATCTATTTTTTCAGACACCTTTTAACAAACAAAATAAAAATTTCGTCTCCACTTTTTGAATTCACAAGTTTTTGTAAAATATTATGTAAAAAAAAAAGGAAACAATTTCCTCTTTTTTTTACGGTGTTGTGGATAGCTAAACATTTATACTGCTTTAATGAACAAACTTAAAAGAGTTGAGAAGGCAAGAGCATTTAACAGCTAAGACGTGCAGAGGACATTCTATGACCCCATGCATTCCAGAAACTAATGCTTGAAAACTAACCACCTGCCTCTAATTAATTTATAAATAATTAAGTTATAAATATCTAAAGTCTAAATTTCAAAAAGTGTTACGTTTCCAATTAAAACTATAATATTTATTAGCAGTATATGAAGGAATTTAATTTGAGTTCATTCTATGACTCCCATAAGTCTTAATGTTTGCTCAGGAGATGTGTGTCCTCCTGGTTAAAGAAAAAGAGCTTTGAAGAGAGAAATAAAGCTAAATATCAATAGTGTTTGAAAGAAACATCTATAAATAGAATTTGTTTTGAATTGAAAATGTCATTAATTAAAAAAATTTCAAATTCTGTTGCCTATTACTTTTATTATTTAATACTTTTTTAATACTGATACTGATTTACTAAATACTGATTTACTTTTTAAATTTGGAGCATATTTTTAAACGTCATTATTAGCATAATGTCTGCATTCATAACTCTCCCAATGAAAATAAAAAGGGAGAAAAAAACTGTTCTTATTCATGAAAGAGAAAGTTAAATTTATCTGCTGTTCATTTTGGATTTTTCTTTATATCAGTGAGAATTACTATATATTCAACATTATTCAAATAAAAAGATTTTATAATTGTCATTTAAATACTAACAAAATGTTACTGTATGAAAATTGACATTAACTATCCTTAACTTTACTGATTAACACACATTTTGATCTTTGTTTACTCTAAAGACCTATTATATTGAAAAATCTATTTTCAAGACTTGCGGAAGTCTTGATGATTTCGAATGCAAGACTTTTTACTGCAGTTGAAAAAAAAAATGATACAATTACAACAAATAAATTAGGAAAATATGAGACTAAAGTTTAAAAACAATGTACAGGGTGATCAGTGATAGACTGACTTATTTCAAAATTAAAATTCTCAGAAACAAAGCCCTTTAGAGGAATGAATGAAACAAACAATATGTTTATTGTGAAAGCTGAATATTTTTTTTACAGGACTGTATTAATCATCAAATATAAATTTACAGCACATTCATATAACTAGTTAAAAAAAAATTATTTATAATTATAATTTGTAGTTATATATTAATTATTAGGCTTTCCACCTATTTTCAGAAAAAATAATCTGACATTTCCAAGCTTTTAAAAAATTTTCATTGTAAATTCAGACTATATTTTATGTATACCATGTAATTTTTCATAGGGAAACTTTGATTTTTTTATTTGTAATGTCAAATAATAGTTTTTGTAAATAAAAAAAAAATATCATTGAATGAGAATATGAAAAAGTTTCACTAAAATTTGGAATTTTTATGACAAATAATTGTAATAGATGTTATAATCATTTAAATTGAATCAAAATAACTGATTACTGTAACTGACAACTCTAAGACTGGTAATTTTCCAGGTATAATGTAAGAATTTTCCAGGTTTTTGTAAAAAAAATGCAACTTTCCCTGACTATTCCCAGCTTTTTTAAGTCATAATAAAATTCCCTAACAATTCCAGGCTTTTCTTGTTTCTCCTGACCCATGGGAGCCAGGATTATTTCCTGCAAGATATTTTTAACGAAGAGTAAGTTTCAATAAAAAAATAAAAACTAAGGCAATGTAATAATTAATTTAAACCTATTTGGCAGAAACAGTAATAAACTTGTAGCAGTTCTAGAATTACAATTTTAAAATGTATTTTATCTAATGATATTTTGTATTGTATTTAACAAAATTAATGAAACGAAATAAAAATTCTGATAATATAAAAACTGCTGAAACTATATACTTTTGTTCTGTTTCATTTAATTTTTTAATCTCATATTGAAGAGCAGCATGCAGGTGAATGAACTGCAATTAAAAATTTCCAACCACACCAAAATTTCAGTATGCACACTACAGGTACAATACAAAAATTGAACTTTAAGTAAAAAGTTATCATTTTTAGTCCTACCTTTTCTTTGGCTTGTTGTAGATCTGCTTCAGCAAGAGCACTTCGATACTGAACCTAAATAATAAAACTAATAATGTATCATCACACATATAGTAAAGAACCACAATGTAAAGCCATCTTTAATTATTTAGTCAGAATTTTTCTTTTCGAAACAAAAATTTTTATAACATAAAGAGCCTCCTCTTTTCTCTTAAAAGTAGATAGCTAATACACAATTTTTAAATATTTACATATTTTAAACAAATAAAATTGATAACTCACCCATTTAAATTACTTATTTAAATTCAGATAATGTAAGAAATATAAATAACTTAATGATACTTGAGTATAAAGAAACATTTATTGAACGTGTATAGGTAAATTTATAATACTTTTCACAATTTTAGCATTTCTGATAGAGAAAATTGCCTGTTTTATTAAAAGAATGAGGTCATGGGCTGGTAGCATTTGATGGGGTGCCTGGCTTTGTGTACGCACTTTGAGATGAAAAAATAAAGGAATGTTAGACACTTAAGTTTTTCTTTTGTTGTTTTTTTCTGCTTCATGAAATTTGTTGTTCTGTACAAGTTTGTCATTTTCTCTTACATAAGAGATAATTATCCACAAAAGCATGTATCTTAAGTCTGACCGCGTAACTTCTTCTAGCTTTCATAGAAAAATCTTACAAGTACTAATATCTTTTTATGAGATATTTTTAATAGTAATAAATATATATGTAACCAATTTATTACAGAAGTGCTTTGTGTCTTTTAAAAAAGTCTGCATGTATAGAATAAAACTATGTATAAACTTTTTTAATTATATAACTTAGATCTAAATTTTTAAAGGAAGTCATCTTCTTAACTGAAAAATGAGTAAACTGGTTTGTCTTTTATAAATCAATAACACAGAAAATTAAAATAAATAAACAAACACATGTGCAAAAAGAGCATTTAAAACAGGGTTCACAAAGATTGGCCTAGCCCAGAAATTGGCCTAGCCAGACCTAACCCAGTGGATTTTTTTCGTAGACCCACCAAGTGCATTTTTTTTCACAGTCATCTCGAATGAATAAATAAATTTTCAAACAATTATTATTTATTATTGCAGTTAGCAAGCTGAATTGTTCTTTGAAATTATTAACTTAATGTTTAATAAATTTAACTTAGTAACTTTTTATACAAAACTATATGAAGTAAAAAATAATTCACTAATCTGATTTTAAATTAATTGTTAATAATACATTAATCTGATTTATTATAAATGAACTAATTATGTAAAAAAAAGTATATTAAAAATTTTGCTAAATACATTACTTATCAATAAAGCAAATTATGTGCAATATACATACACATTCTACTTATTGCATGCAATTTATTTGAACTGTAAACTCCAGTGGCTCAGAGTATATCTGATTGCACGGACATAGCTCGGGAGAAATTTAGGCAGCTCCAACGAAATTTTTGGTCTAATTAAATAAAAAAATTGCTACAAAATGTTTCATCATAAAAAAAAAATTTCGCTTTAAAAATTATAATTATATATTATTACTATTTCAATATACAGTGAAACCCCGCTTTTACGTTGTCCGTTTCGTACGTTATCCCGCTTCTTACGTCATTTTCTGCTGATCCGTGAAAATTGCCTATACCGATAATGTTAAGAAATCCCGGATTTTGCGTTACCCCTTTTATGAAAATCCCGCTTGATTTATACAAACAGATCAAAATAATTTTTTTATTCTACAATTCTCTCACAAACTTTTTTCTAGTTTTTTGAATACCAAATGAGATTTTCAGTCGGTATTGTTGAGTTGAGTTCTTTTCTCGAAAGAAGATGTTGAAATGAAAATGCTTTTCTCTGGTCGAAAAGGCTGGAATCGTCAAAAAAGCTAAAAAATTTCATGGCACTAAAGTTGATCTTGCTAAATCTTTGGGTATTGATTATTAAACTTTGCAACAATTTTAAAGCAAGAAGATTCAGTAGAACTAAACGCTTAAAAACTCGGAAAATATGCCAAGAAGAGAAAAACCCTTAAAACATCTCCGTATGATGAGTTAGAAAAACTTTTAATAAACTGTTTCAAGGAAGCCAGAGCAGAAAACATTCCTATAAATGGATCCATCCTGAGAGAAAAGGCGCTTGAAATTTCTGAATTACCGGAAGCAACTGGTTAGAAAATCTCTAATGTTTCTTGATTCTGGTGACTTTCAGGATGCTTTTAAGGCAAAAATTAATGTTCTTGAGGCTCTTAATTTGATATCTTCAGCTTGGGACAGTGTCGACCGAAAGTGCATTATCAATTGATTCAATAAAGCAGGATTTGCAATATCGGAGGAGGAGGGCGCTGCTGTTTTGGAAGAAGAAGAAGGTAACGTGTCTGAAGTTGAGGATCTTCCGACAGTCGATGATGCATACATCGACTGTGACACAGATCTCATTACTTCAGAAATCCCTTTCATAAGTGATTTAATTCCCGATTCCGACGATAGTGCTGATGAAGATGAAATAACAGAAGACGTGCCAACAGCTGATCAAGCGATACAAAGCATAAAAACTCTAAAAAAAATTTTACTTGCAAATGTAAATCATGAAGCAAATTTGCAAAAAATTTTTAGTATTGAAGGAGCTGTCGATGAAATTGTAGCTAAAAACAAAAAGCAAGTAAAGATTACTCATTTTTTCCATTAATTGAACTAGTAGGTGTCAATTTTTAAAAATATATGCATAAATTTTTCTTAATCCCGATTTTACGTTATTCCGCTTCGAGCGTTTTTTATCGCTAGTCCGACCAAAAACGTAAAATCGGGGTTTCACTATACTTTGATTGCTATTATTTTAATACATAGGCTAATAAATTTAAGAATTTTTCAAAATCAAAAATTTTTTTCTAAGGAGAAAATTTAACAAAATACAGACTTTACTTTCTAAAAATATATTAAAAAGGCCATTGCAACATTTTTGCTAAGCTTTATTTTAGATATTAAGCCCTGAGAATTTTCTGCACCATCTGAGTTTGTTAAAATACATCAACAGATATACAGGGCCCATGCTAACCATAAGGAAGAAACCTAGTATAATATGCCTAATTATATGGAAAAAAAGAAAACGATAAAATACAAAGAAAACTTATTAATTAAATTAAACAAAAACAACACTTGAAAATTACCAAATGGAAACGATAGTTAAAATATTAAAACATGGGACAAGTCAGAATGTTATAAGATGTTCAGTTATCTCAATTGAATTTAAAAAAATTTTATCTTAAAATTCATGAATAAAAAGAACTAATTTATTGATTACGAAATTTATTGTGAACGGAGGGAAAAAAACAACAACTCAAAATGTAGTGGAATCAAAAACATCATACTTTTAAAAAGAGAAAGCTGTAATCTGCTTCATAAAATAATTGTCTGCTTTTATTAGTAAATAATGATTTGCTTATATTAATAAACAATATACTTCCTTAATTTCTTTTATAAAGGACAATTTTTAATGAAAGCAGATGTGATTCAGATGTGACAATTAATTTTAAAAAATGTTAACAATCTTTCTAATGATGTTCAAAGCATTTGAAATGTCTAAAATTTTTTATATGACATAATTCTATTTCTGTGAATTTTGAATACGCTGTAAGAGGGTTGAGAAACCAAATTTTCTGTGAAATTTCCTAGTATTTGTCTATTATTCAGTAATTTTGAATCTTGGCATTTTAACAATCATCACACTGTAGTCAGACCAGCAAACAATTTGTGTTGCTGTACAGCATATACAGAGTCTTCCGTAATGGCTTCTTTTAATGTAACTTTTAGAACCGTTTTAAAAATTGAAGCGAAAAACTATACACATTAGACAGTGCTGGATTACGCATTAGGCCAGACTAGGCCATGGCATGGGGCCCCCTAAAAATGGATTGACGCCCGGTTGCTGAGTAGTAGCGCTTCGCGCTCCCGTGCCACAGGTTCTGGGTTTGATCCTCGAGCCGAGCAAGGTTGACCCAGTCTTTCATCCCTTCAGTGGGTTGATAAATGAGTACCAAGCATGCTTGGGAACTAAACACTGGGGGTTTCACGTTCGGTTGACCATCTAACCGGAACATCTGCTCTTGCACCCCAGAGCCCAAGGTCAAGAAAACTGAGATGGGCACAGTAGGCCTTGGCCCTCTATGGGCTGTCGTGCCGCTGAGTTTAGTTTTTAGTTTTAGATGTGATTCCACATTAAGCAAAAACTTAAAAATGTTACCACACTTCTAAAGAACTAGAATTTATTAAATTGAAAAATATTCATTTTGTTAACAGTTGTCAAATAAATATAACAGATAAAAATATGTTTTGTTTGTAATAATTAATAATATTAATGTATTATGCGAAATTATAACACAATATTCTGTCATAATAAATCAAGGATAGCAAAAATTGAGAAACAATAATTGATTAAAAGAAAAGCTAATATGTCAATAATATCAAAGCAGAAGTTTAAAATTTCTTTACTCAGACATCCAATTGACAGCGAGAATTAAGAATAATAGAAGAATCTTGAGGATGCACCTTATGACGGTTGGTACAGAAAAAAACAAAAATCAGATCTTTTTAATTCCCTATTTTGCAAGCACAAATTATGGTATTGAAAATGAAAGAATTAAATCCCCCAATTTGATAGTGTCAAATTCTCTGACAGTTTCTGGTATTGGGTTAAAACTGCATTTTCTCCTGACTGGAGAATTCTTGAGGAGAACAAAGCCATCATTTTCGTTCAGACGATTTCCGAATTTTCATTTCAGACTCTAAATTTAACAGGATCCAAGTTTAGAAAAAGATTCATTTTATTTTTTATTTTGTAAAGCATTATTTCTTATAAGGAATGGCAAAACTTTGTTTTAATACATATTACCAATTTTTTTTATTTAATCTGTTTTTTAATTAGTGGTTTAAAAAAATAACTACTCAAATTTGGATTTAAACAGATGTTTTATAACTCTCTTTCTAATCACTTACTTGGAACCAATAATAAAAATTTATTAATTTTATTTTAATATATTATGAATTTTAGATGTACTAATCCAGATAAAGCTTGATGATTTTTGCAGTTTTTCCTCCACTGGCACATGTTTTGAGCTAAAATTTTCTAAATTCTTCTGATTATTTTTTGAATGATAAAATCCAGCTTAACTATATTCTTACTTTATATTGAATAAAAAATAGCTGTATTTTAAACGTTTCCGTATTTCAATTAATATTTTGTATTTCCATTTCCCTTTTTCTTATACAGTATAGGGATAAAGGTTTCTTTTTTCCTTCTCTTCTCTGATATATGTGTGCAATACATTTCCCTCTCCCTCTTGTAAATCCAAGAGAAAATGAAATCAGCAAGTCGCTCCTTTAAGTTTGATTGAAAGCAGCTTACCAGAAAACCACCAATTCTTTCAGACAAACAGAAAAAAAAAATATTTGTCTCTTCCCTGACCACTTTAGCAAAATTTTCCCTGGTTTTCTGTATACCGGATAAATGGTTCTGTACTGTATCATAAAATTTCTCAACAGCCAAAGTCACCATGAAAATAATCTCTTAGATAGGTTGAATTTAAAATCTTATGAAATTTGTAAATCCAAAAATAAAATGAATTACCTCTTTCAATTTAGAACGCAAAGTTTCAACATCTGTATCTGGTGACAATGAACCACTACTGCCACTAGTAAGATCAAAAACCTCTACAGTTGGAGCATCTTCACCTTCTTCAGGAGTAGATCCTTGAGACAAGTGAGAGCTATCTCCACTTTGATCCTCATCTCGCTATGAAAAAATTACACTTATTATGCAATAAAATTGAAAAATAAAAATATATTATTTATATATAAAAGTGCCTGACAAATATTAAATTATTACTGCCTAATAATGAATGATATTAGAAAAGAAAAATTTGAATTATCACATCCAAAAGAAGTTTAAATGTTTAGATTATTACTCGGCTATTGTTCTACAATATAACTATTTTGAATTTTTGGCACTGAAAATATTAAAATAATTTCAAGATTAATACAAAATATGTTAACTTTATTTCAAAATTATTTGGCTTTTGCTTACATTTTGTTAATTTTTTTTTGTTTACAAAAGTAACTGGATACTTATCAAAAGAAAAGGATGTGGCTGGTGACATAATTTGAAGCTTTTAGAGTAATGGTAGTGGTTTTTTGGTCATATTTATGAGTTTGTGAGACAATAAGCAAGTCATAAAGGCTTAGTGACTCCAAACCTGGCAGTGGAGTGTCACCTTTGTGGGATATCAATTCATGAAGTTTTAGACCTTCTGCAGAAATATAAAGGCAGTGAAACTGTAGAAAATAGAAGTGGCCGGCTAAAAAAATTAGTGAACATAATCATAGATCTCTGAAAAGGGTAGTGAAACAAAATTACAAATCCTTATTAGTTGTAATCATTCAGAGGTCCCTAAGTTTATCAGGCATTAGAGCTAGTAGTAAACTGTTCGCTGAGAGTTATAACACCTGGGATTCCATGGCTGTGCAAATGTGTGACATGTAAAAAATATTTCTTGAAGTGATAAATCTCGCTTTACATTCTGACTGTTCAATGACTTCATTTGGGTTTGAGGGATGGCCAATGAGCACTTTTTAAGTCATTGCACTATGCCTACTGTAAAGCTTTAAGCTGGTCACAATGTGGGAGCAGTTTTCATGTGTTTTGTCTGGGTCCTTTTTTCTGTGGTTGAAAACATGAACTCAGATGTATGCGAACTTTCTGGACAATGTTGCACTCCCAACTTAATGGCAATATTTTGGCGAAAGCCTATTTCACTTGCAGCAGGACTTGCACATGATTTGATAAAATGGGTATTCAAAATATGGCTATTTCAGAACCCTGATCCAAATTTCACAGAACACCTTAGGGACAAATAAGAATGCTGATTACTAAGCCAGCCAAAATGATCATCCTGCCACTTCAGCATTACTTCATTACATTTACATCAGCATTCCAGCATAACTCCAGCTGTGATGAATGCCTGAAAGTACATTTCAAGCTGTGTCCAAAATAAAAAGCTCACCAATGATAAGCTTCAAGACACTCTGATTCTGTACAGTCTGAATACTTTTGGGTAGATAGCATAGCGTCAGAGAACTATTTTACAATCTAGGCTATAGTAGAGTTTTTTCTTTCAATGGTTAATTTTTAATAAAACAATTAGTCATTTACCAATCTTCAAACCAAACCAGAAATCATCACATCCTTCCCTTATTTTCATAAAATTTCAGCTACAGTTAAAAAAACTTAAAGAATTTGTATTTACTAGATGGTAAGCCATATTTACTAGGTGGTAAGCCATGTTTTTATTATTTTTTAAAATTGTTCATTTTGTAATTACAGTATTGAAAGTCTAAGATATCAAGTTAATGTTTGGTATGGTTTAATAGATTTGCCTTTAGAAAAGCAGTGTGGCTATCAAACTATTAAAAAAGGTTGTATTAAACATTGTTCTTAAATTTTATTAATTTAAGTATAGCAAAAAAATAAATTATTTGAAACAATTAGTTGGTGAGAAAGTCTAGATAATAAAAATAATGGATAGCCAGCTGTATGAGCCAAAAAAACATGTTATTTGTCCCACTCCATAGAAGCAAACTCTTCCAATATGTTTTTCTTATTCTTTCAGCCTCACTGACTCTAGTTATTTTTTCTTCGTGCTTCTTACTAAGGTTAATTTTGACTTTACAAACGAAAAATAAAAATGAAGAAAAAATAAATAAATAATGGAAGATTAAGATTACCTTGATAGCTTTTCTTTATTTTACAAGATTTGTTTGATAAAGCACAGTGAAATACCATTGAAATTTCTAAAATTTGGACAAAAAGTGTGCGTTTTAATAGAGAGGTGGCCAAATGGTACCAATTTAAAAATATCACTTACAATCCTTAAAATTACAAAATCATCATTTTTCAAAATATAAATATATATATGTATAATTTTAAAAAATAGATTTTTGAAATTTATTTTACTCTGGATAATTTTAATACTTGCAATTGCTATCTATAAATTTTTATGTAAAATGTAGGTATAATCACAACATGTGCAATCAATGATTGATAAACAAGCAAAACTGAGAAAAATGCAAGATTATTATGAATATTAAGTAAAGAATTCAAAAATTTAAAAGCAATTAAAAATAATATTTCCAATGGGCTTCCAATAATACTTCCAAAGTTAGAAGTATTTATTACAAATTTACGCAAAAATTTAATCACAATCTGTAAAATCATCAAAAGGAAAATCGGAATCATTACAAAAAATTATGTCTAAACACTCATCATTAAGATTATTGGTTTCATGGTTTGCGACATTCACATCATTAACTAGGGATAAAATCTATATAACACAATTCTATAAACCACAATTTTCCATAAATTGGCACGTAAAATTCCTTTGTGGGCATAAAAAATGAAAATTACAGTTAAGAAATTTCTGTAACTAAAAAAGAACTATTAATTTTTTACATTTATTTAATTATTTGCTAAGAAGTTAGAATTTTAAACGCTAAGCAATTCAAAATGGAAACTTTTTTGTGATTTTTTCAAATGTTCTAAAAAATTTCAATTTTTTCATGTAAATAATAAATGCATATGTGTTTTTAAGTATTTGTATTTAAAAATTAAAGCTTTTTTAAGATTGATCTGTTCCAGACTAATACTGCTATGTTTAGCAGGTAAATCTAATATTTGCGGAGCTTAAAGGTGCAAGTTAAATTCTGGTTCACTTTGTGTATCAGCCCTAAGCAACAGGTTAAAGATACATGTGAAATTATTCACGTAACTCAAAATTGTAAAAAATACAAAGCCTCACAAATCAAGATCAAATCTTTTACTGTATTTAGAATAAGCTGAATAACTTTATAAATTGCCTAGCCAAATAATAAAACTTTTTTTTTACTGATTTTAAATAGGGACTACTTTCTTATTCCATAAACACCAAATTAAAAATAAATTTTCATTCTTATTAGTACCCTAAAGTATGAATACATAGTTTAAAGTATTTAAAATTATTTAGATTTTGTAATGGAAAAGATTATGATCAAGAAGAGAAAACAATTACATTAATCAATTTATTATTACTCCTAAATGACCAATTACTGTAATAAGTAAGTATATTAATAACCATAATAATTGTAATAAAATACCTTTAATAATTGTAATAATTAATATAAATAAATTATATTTATCAGATGAAACAAATTAAATATACCCAAAAAAAATTTTGAAATAGAAAATACAGGCATCTAAAAATGATGCACAAACAAACTAAAATAATATATTTTTTTTAAAATTAACAGTGTAAGAAATATAAATACAGTGAGAAAAATTTCTTATTTGCTGATCTTACAGGATAACCAATTACTTTCTGGTGCTCTTTATCAGCTTGAATAGATTGAGAGATCAACTGGGCTATTTCACTGTTTTCAGAGTTATTTTCCCGGCCAATTAAAAACCTAGAATAAATAAAAATTAGAGACTTGTTAATTTTTTAGTTAGAATTTATAAACACAAAGATTTTCAGAGTTTGAAAAAAAAAGAAAGAAAAAACAAACAAACAAACAAGAAAAGACAATTTCTAATAAACTTCTAGTAGTTTTTAAATGTGCTCCTCAAATACATTTTATTTTGTAAGGCAACACTTAAAATATTTAGTTTAAAAAAGTTTTTCTCTCTTTTTTTTGGAGAAGGGGACATTTTTGAAGCTAGGAAAATTTATCCATGTGGTTTATCTCTCCATTTTACTTTGCATTTTAATATTTTTATCAAATTTTTTTTTTTACTTCAAGTATTAGTTTCAGGATAAAATAATTTCATTCAGATATTATGGAAAGAGAGAAAAGTGCTAGTTTAGCTGAATACTCAGTTATCAAGAACTAATTTTATTGTTAGTTTCTAAAAGCATATTAAATTATCTGACATATGTACCAACACTTGATCCAAAATGTCGATTTTATATTTTATTTTATAACCGTCGTTGAACAGCCGACCCAATTTCATGGGCTTACGAATACTAATGTTCAACTCCGTAGCCTTGTAATTTTGAACCAATCCAGAAGACAAGGAAACTCCTGGATCAGTACCCCCAGAGGTATTGATTTGTTATGGGAACATGGAGGACTTTGAGACTCGACAGATTTAACGTGCATCAGTCACCATTTACTACACGGGGAGTCTTCGGCCAGCGAGGATTGAACCCACGACCTCTTGGACATGGGCCCAGCGCCCTACCGACCAGGCTATCCCGGCCCTCCAAAATGTCGATTTTTGATAATAGGGATGCTGTGAGGTTCTTTTCATTTAAGAGAGCTTTGGTTAATAATTATTTAAAAAAAATGTATTTTAACATGCGCTGAGTATAAGTCTCAGGAAAAGTACGCATTAAGCATGTTAAATTAAAAGACATCATAATACACAAAAAGACTAATTATATGTCATTTTTATACAAGTTGAATAAGTGATTTCGACATTTTAATGCAGCTTTGTTACTGATAAGGCATATAACAGTAAATTGCTATTTAACATAACAGTTAAAAAGATTAAAAAATAAATCTTAATAATAATATTCTGAACATCATACTTTACTACTCCAGAAGTATTCCTCAATACTGATGCTGCATAAGCTTGTGTAACACCAACCAACGACTTTTGATCTACTTCAATGATTTGATCATTAACAGCAATTCTGAATAGAAAGAAGATAATATAGTATAAATAAAGTAAGATAAAGCTATTAATAAATGCAAAAAAATAAAAAATTTCAGCATATTACATTTTACAATTGTTGAACACCTTAATAACAACATTAATTTATGAGCTGAAGATCAGAAATTCACAAACTGCATCTTAGGTAATAATACACAACTAAGAATAAATCTCGATATTTTGGGGGATAGTCCATTAATATGTTAATTAACTAGTGATGCCAATATTTTAAGTTATGAAATGCTACACAAAAACATGCCTAACATGCATCATACAATCTATTAACCAGTTAACTGGTTTATTCCAAAATTATTAGGAGAATAAAACAGATTTATAATAATGATCAAAAAACATCTGAATCGTAAACTACACAAATTTTTAAATTATTTTATATTTTGCAATTTTAAATGAAAAAATGAGAAACATGAATAAACTGGTTGAATAGTTCTTAAAAAAATATTTTTTTATGTTTTATTGTTCAGAAATTTAACCAATTTAATCAAGTTTTGTAATTTACATAGATAAAATTGAACATAGTTACCACATATAAAGTAAAGGCTTGAATAAGTAATAAAGTAAAAGTTTATATATCTTATAATGCAAATAATAAAATGACAGGAAATAATTGTAATGGTTGTTAATTTTGTACTTAAGATAAATAATGGTTTATATAGAGGGGTACAACATTTTTGAGTGAAGAGCCACATGCATATTTAGTCATGTTGTTGGCAAATATATTATTTTCTACATAGATGTTACTGTTCTAAGCACTAAAATTTTTATGCAGAAAATTAATAACATTTCTGCAGAAAATTAAATATATTTATTTATTAGAATTCATTCAAAAAGGAAAAAAAAACTGACACTTCTTAAAAAATTTCCCTTTTTTATCAATAATTGTTATATTATATATATATATATATTGGGAGAAAACATAAACTCTAAAAAAAACTGTAATACTCACAGAATGAAAGTGTAAAGAAATACATGCATATTTTAATTAAATAAATTTATTTATATGGCTTAAACAAAAACTAAAACAAAACCATTAAAGTACAAAATACGATTCAATATTTATTTAGTATTATACTTCAGATATTATTTCTATTTCTTGCATTATTAGAGGTTTTATGAATTTTAAATAAAAGTGTTTCTTATTTAAAAAAAAAATAAATTAAGCTACATAAAATTAAGCACAAGCAGTGGACCGTTTAAAAACTCGCACTTTCCTTCATTTTGCGAATTTTCAGAATGCTATAACATTGTAATAAATTATTAGGACTCTAAATACCATGTACAAATGAATGGCACCAACTACCAAAAAAACGACAAAAAAATAACTTATATTTCTGATGAAATATGCAAGAAAAAAGTATCAAAAAGTGGTTATTTAAATGCGCAATAAGAAACTCGTGTGTCTTAATAACATAATAACATCGTAGTTTAAACAACAGAATCGTCAAAATCGTGTGTAAAAACATCGTACAAATTGCAAAAATAAAATAAAAGATGCTTACGTTTACGATGAAATTAGCGTGAATAAAAGGCGTAAATACGTAATTATTTAAGTGTGTGATCTAAATTTGCAAGTCTTAATAAACATATGTGTTTTAAAAACCACGACAAAATGCATAAAAAAAAATGCCGAAAAACAACTTGGATCTATGATGAAATTGGTAAAAACAAAGCAAGTCAAAAAGTGATTATTTAAACATGCATTTTAGAGCTCATAAGTCGTCATAAGATCGTTGTAAAAATACAAGATCTTCAAAATCGCGTGGGAAAGTGTAACAATAATTGTCTTTAAAAAAGGAAAAAAAAAATATTCAGATTTAAGATGAAATTCGCACAAATAAAGCAAGTAAAAAAGTGATAAATAAAATGCATTATTTATAACTTACGAGTTGTAATCTTGCAATGAATGTATCGGGACTTTAAAAACCACATGGGAATTGATAATTATAAATATCAAAAAGAAAAAAATGATCCAAATGTTACTTGGATTTATGATGAAATCGACAAAATAGAAAGAATCCAAAAATTAATTACTAAAATTCATGCATCATAATACATTAAAAATACTGGGTTTCTTAAAACCATGCAGAATTCCGTAGTAATAACTGAAAAAGAAATTGAGAAACAACATAGATTTAGAATAGAATCTGTGCAAATGGAATGCATCAAAAAGTGATGACTGAATAGTGCAATTCAATTCAAAATTTGCTATCTTTTTTACTTTAAAAAAAAACATACCTTTTTGTTTAGAAAATTTTGCTGTCTGCACATCAGCAGTTGGTGAGCCGCAGGTTGTGCATCCCTTGTTCATTGGCATTGATATGAATTTCATTCTTAATAATGATTAGAAGGTAACAATGGAATATGCACACACTTTAACACCATACTTTAGATTGAAAAGCAGATGGAAACAGTTATCAACCAATTTTAAAAAATTAAATGGAGTGGGAAGATAGAAAATATGTTATTTTTCAAAATTTGTTTTTGGATTTTATCTGCAAAATTTTTTAGATAAAATTAAACTTATCTATAAAATAACTTTTAACAATAATTTTTTGTCAGTTAATTTAACAATGATTAAAAATTTGAGAAAATTAATGTTTTTATTATGTAAAGACAATTAAATTTTTATGTAAGTTTTTTGATATTGCAGAAAATTTTTTTTGGTGTATTTTTGAAGGTCTTTTTTTTAGCTAAACTGCTAAGATAACATATTTCAAATTGAAGCAACCTCTACCTTTGAAGATGCTGAATTTATATCTATCAAAAAAGACAGTGCATAAAAACAGTTAAGCGGTAAATAACAAGTATTTTTTTGGTGATTAAATGGTCTCTCAAACAACATAGATTACATTTTAGTATTTGAAAATCTAAATATTTGGTAAGAAATCAATTTTTAATAATGCTGAATTAGTAATATATAAATATTACACTCAAAATTAAAATGCTACACCCACATTTGAATAGAAAATTAATAGATATTTTTAAACTTGAAATACCTTCCATCTTTATATGCTGCTCCTGAAATTGTGATTGACTTTACGAAAATTCCTAATTTTTCCAACCCAGCATCAGCACCAACACCCATGCCAATTATACTTAGTCCAAGGCCTTCAGGGCCTATAATAAAGAATGGAATGTTTATTATGTTATGATTTTTTATATAATTTATATCATTTTATGAAACACTTTACAATAGCATATTTTCCGACTTAAAAAAGTTGTAATATTAATTTTTCCACAGTTCTATGTAAGAATACAAAAAAAAAGTACAATAAAAAATCAGTAGATAATACAAATTATTCATTACGTTGTTGATATATATCAAGTATCAAAACCTGAAAAGCTCAAACCTCAAAAATTAAGTGATGCAAAAAAATTTTAATTTACAATTTGGAATGGTATTTCTCTGGAAGTTTTAATAAAATATAAAAAATCTTATTATAATAAACCTATTAATATAAATTTAAACAAGTTTTGAGATTCTTTATTATTCTGCAAGCTCTTAAGGCTTAATTTTCAATTTTTCATAATAAAACAATTTATTAAAATAAAATTAGTATTTTCAGTTATGAGTTACTGTAAAGTTTTTGTACACTAATGTTATAATAACATTATCATAAAATATCCATTTTTGTTTTGTGTTAGATAAATATTTTAATGGCACAAGAGCTAGAATTGGGTAAATAGTGCCAAATGTAAAAGCATTGCAGAAATTAGAAAAATTTAACAAATGATGTTCGAAACAACAGTATGGAGGAAAAAATACAGTAAAAAAAAAAAGAGAGAGAAAAGGTGGTAATACAGGATCATAAGATTCATGTTTATCAAAAAAATAAAACCCACAAGAGAGGATTCTTTTTATTTCGAACTTATTGTTATGAAGTTAGTTTCTTTTAAGTCACTTTGAACCTTTTTTTTCTTCCTCCTAGAGTTCAGTTTTCTTAGTATGCATAAAAAGATGTATATTCTTAAGTTGTGAAATTGTTTTGAGAATTGTATCGAATTTAAGGCTATTAATGTCAACATTCAAACAATTTAAAAGAGTCAAATCAGTAAAATAACTATAGCTATGGAAGTTGGCAGACAAGTATTTGTAACATGAAAATGTTTTTCATTCTCTCGGAAGCTATAGCAAGTACATTATTATTAAAGAGGGGGGGGGGGATGAATGACAAGATTTTTTGAAATAAAGTTGCAACATAAGCTTTTAACATAATTATTTAATATACAATAAATTAATAAATGTGATTTTACTTAAAATCAGAGATTACATATTTTTATAATTTTCATTATAACTTTTCAAATGTATGCAAAATTGTAGTGTGTACAATTGTGCACAATTAATATGGAATACATTCACAAAAGCATTACTTTAATAAATATTAATTTAAAAAAGTCATTTTTTATATAAACCAAATGATTAAGAACCTAAATATAATTAAAATAAGTTATCAAAATACAATAAATTGATGAAAAGAATCTAACTAGGCACAAAATGGTACCATAGAGAACAATAGCGATTGCATCACGTTATTTTAACAGAATTTTATTTCAAATACTTTAATATTATTAAATTAAATGAATAAACAGCTAAAAATCTTTACAATTATTAAAGAACAAACAAAAAACAATTAAATAAAATAAATTTTGTTTTGCATAAAATTGCACTACACAAAACAATCACAAACATATCTTTTCTTTTTGCTAATTTTAAATTTCTAAAATTTTAACTTTTAAAATGAGAGATGAACAACTAAAAACCTGTAAAATAGATATAAAAATTAACAAATAATATTTTGCGCAAATTAAAGCATAAATAGTCGTGAATGCATCATTTCTTTTATAATTCAAATCACAAATGTATAGTATCACAAAAATAAAACAAGTGTATAGTCTCTTTTCACTAATTTTAACCTATCAAATGATAAACAGTTAAAAACCTTTAATATAATTTTGAAAAGGTAGATAGAAAATTAAACAAATACTCTCCTTTTCTGTAAAATTAAAGCATAAAATGATCATGAAAGCATTATTTCTTGTATAATTAATATATAATATTCCAGTTTCAAATAAATCAAATGTTAAAACAACTAAAAATTGTTAAAATGAATGTTAAATATAGAATAAATAAAGCAGTTCAAGCATTCCTCTTTTATTCATGTGATCATTTTACTTTAATTTCTCTAAGTTTTGAAATCGTATATTTTTGAGAGTAAAAATAATATAGTTAACCATCAGCTGAAAGTGGAGATGAACTTGACCTTCAAGAAAGCATTTCCCTCCACTCATTTGTTTTCGAGAATGATTTCATATTTTCATCAATATTTGTAAGAGAGGGGAATTCATCAACAGCTTTTTTGGTTAAAGGGGAGAGTATCTGTTGCACTATTGTTACATTTTTGCAAATTATTTCTCACCTGCATTGTTAACTCTTTAAATTATTATAGATCATAAAAATAGATTGCTGCAAAAGATAAAAAGGGAAAGAGTACTAATCAAATTCTGGAGAACCAATTCAACAAAATATAATTTTCAAGCTCAAATAATAATAAAAAAACATTTATTAAAAATGAAAAATACTGATTCTCAAATTATCCAGTTGATTTTTTAAGAAAAATTTGGAAAAATCCACTTCGTTGAATCCCAGATCATCAGGTTTTTACTGTAAATCACATAAAAGTAACTTTAAAACAAAAACTATAAAAAGTTTTTTCTTCCTCAAGGAGGAATTGAAAATTGTTTGTTTTGGAAAGTGGTAATTCAAAAAGGTTTGAAAACCTAAATTAACCCAAAACAACATTGATACCACATTGAAAGAAACTTCATTTTAAAACATCTCATAACATATCATTAATTCCAGGAAAATACTAAACAAGTTCCCAGATTTGATCAAGTCCTCATCCATAATTTCATTTGAATATTAACCAGCTATCAAAACTGAATAATATCCCATCCAGAGTTAGAAATTATAAATGCACGGCATGAGTAGATACACTCACAAAGATTCTTAAATTTTGTGAATATTTTTTTTAAAATTAACAAGAGTAACCACACAATTTGAAAAATCTAAAAATAGAGATTCAGATAATGCACAACACGATTCAAATTCAAGTGATTTAAAAATCAAACATTGTGATTCTTATTCACACTGTCAAATAATCACATATCATGATTCTTACTCACACAATTTAAAAATCTAAAGGCATGAACTGTATTCATGCATTTTTAAAATCCCACAATGTGATTAAATATTCAACCGATTTAAATATGAAACATCTACTTATGTGATTTTAATGTTACCCATCACTGTTTGTATTCCCACAATTTAAAAATTGTATATCACAATTCATATTCATGAGATATAAAATTTAAGCAGAGTGATTTGTACTCAAGCATCTTTAAAATTCAACACTACAATTCATATTCACTCGTAATTGGTATTTTACAGTAAAATTGAAACTAAAATAGAAACTGTAACCAAAAACTTAACAAAACTGTAACTTCTTAACCTAAAGAAAATAAATTTATCAGAATAAGCTAGTAATGACATTAAATAATTATGTTAACATAGTTGTTTTCCAAACAGTTGTGATGCAGTAGGATATAATTTAAATCACACCTTTTACTAATTCTACAGGGAAAACTTCCATTTTTTCAATACGTTTTTCAAGTTCATATTCAGCTGATGCAGCAACAGGATCAACATCATCATTGTGCCGATCATAATCATCAACAGAATAAGTACTGTATACCTGAAAAAGTAAATATTTAAAAATTAGAAAAATTTCCAAAATGGTTAGCCCTGTTTCATATGCAAATATTTTAATTAAATTATTGGAAAAGGAATTAATCAACAAAAAAAAAAAAAAAACAGTGAGAAAAGTCAGTAGCCACAAAATGCACTACATATTAAAAGCAATACCAAATTATTTAACATGGATTTTGTTAGACGTACAGTGCACAAAAAAAGCACACCATCAATAAATTTTTCATTAATGATCATGTTTTCTCAATCTTTATAGTTTGAGAGGCTAACTTTAAATATGCAAATTAAATTTACACAGACAATATTTTAAGAAATGAAATCAGACATAGAAATACACTTTCTCTAAATAAACAATTTTTAGAATGAATTTTGATTCTTGAACCTAATTAAATTTACTCTGTAAAAAATAATTTAAATGTATCATGAAGAAAAATACCTTAATTGGATCATAGTTGAAGCGAACTTTAGTTTTCTTTCTTGGTGGAATAGGAGTAAAAATATCTTCATCCTCACTGTCTTCATCTAGACCCGGCAGTTCAGTGACAAAATGACCATCAGATAAAATATGGTAGTTAACATCTTCATAAAGAACATTAGTTCCCGGCGGAAAAGCAATAGAGTTACTATAGTCATCTGCACATAGGTCGTCATCATCAGTTTCCCCAGTAACAGAATTAGGTACAGACCAGGTTTCTGATTGATCACTATCAACATTTTGTAAGTTTTGAGAGCTTTGAAAACCTTGCTTATCTAAACTGTCTTCTTGAGATCTAAATAGAATGAATAATAATATGTAAAAAAGGATACAAGTAAAATAGATAAATAAGATAGAATGCAGCTGCAATTTTTGATCAAATACAATATTAGAAAAAAACTTACACCATATATATTTCACTTATTATATTTATCTGAATTTTTGATAAATTTATAACTGAGTTCATATCAGACCTTTTTTTTAAAAAAAATTAATAATCGATGAAATTTCAACAGGAGTTTCATGTTAAATTTTATCCATCAAATATTTTCAAAATTATTTGGCAGTAAATAAAAACATTTGTTTTCTTAAAAAAAAAAAAAAATCTGCTACAAAATTTTCACCAGTCTTATAAGCTTCCCTATGCACAGATGAATAGATTTTGTATGACATACTAGCCATTTTTGTTGATCAACTAACTGGTTACCTCTCTTAAATGTGTAGATTTTCAAGTATCTCAAGATTTTAAAATCAAACAGCCATAAATCAAGACAACAAGCAAGTATTACCCTGGGATATAGGCCAAACCCATAAAATTTGACTAAAAAGGAAAAGTGTTTCATCAGGCAGGCCGCATCATTGGATACAGCAGCAAAATTTTACAGAGTGATCGATCGCAGAGTTAATTATCTGTTTCAAATGAAAAGTTCTACACAAAATAAATTATTATATGTTTACAAATCATTAAAATAATTACTAAATATACGATAAATTAATATATGCGATCTTACTTAAAATCAGAAATTATGTATTTCAATAATTTTCATAATAACTTTTTAAAATTCTGCTGTGTAGAATTGTAGAACTCAAATGCAACACAATCAAAAACGCATTACATTAATAAATAAAGCAATTTAAAAAACTCGAATTTTATGTAAACCAAGTGATTAAGAACTTAAATATAATTAAAATAAGTAATCAAAATTATTAAATTGATTAAAAAAATCTTAGTAGGAGCTAAATAGTACCATATAGGACAATTGCGATCACATCACATCGCTTTATCGTTTGATTTGAAATACCTAAATATTATAAAATCAAATGAATCAACAGCAAATAATCCTTACAATATTTCAAAAAAAAAAAAAAAAAAAAAAAAAAAAAAGAATAATAATTAAATAAAATAAATCTTGATTTGTACAAAATTGTACAACACAAAAATAAAACCAATGTATCGTATTTAATTAACTAATTTTTTAATTTCTAAAATTTTACCTATCAACTGACAAACAGCTAAAAACCTTAAAAATAATTTTGAAAGAACAGATATATATAAAATATACAAATAATCTTATTTTGGGAAAAATTAAAGCATAAAAGATTGAAGAACGAATTATTTATTTCAGAATAATTTTCGCAATATCCCAGTTATAAATAATTTAAGCAGCTAAATCAAATGATTAAAGCTGTTAAATAAAACGTTAAATATAGAATAAATAAAGCAGTTCGCACGTTTCTTTTTTATCCATGTCTTCATCATGTTGTCTCATTTTACACAAACATCTGTATATTTTAAAGCCTTACATTTCTGAGACTAAAAATAAAGTTGTCGTTCAGCTGAAAGTGTTGATAAACTTGACCTTTAAGATAAATCATTTAAACACTTCACCCCACGCATTTGTTTTAGACTACTTGAATATGCTTCTTTCTATTTTTTCACACCTGCAGCAGAAGAAAGGGGGAGGGGGAATCATACTTCCGTCGATTCTTGTAGAGTATTCGTGGGGTAATTGCGGGGGATTCGTCAACGGCTTTCTTAGTTGAAGGGGAGAGTATCTGTTGCATTATTGTTACATTCTTGAAAACATTTTTCACATGCATTGTTAATCCTTTAAATAACTACTGATCGTAAATTATAAAAATAGATTGCTTCAAAAAAATAATAGTAATGATGGAATTTTGGAGAATCCATTCAACAAAATAGAATTTTCAAGCTCAAGTAGTTAAAAAAATAAATTTGATAGGTCACCCCATTAGATACATCACACTTACCAAAATGTAATATTTTAAATCATAAATGCTGTGGCATATCTCCACGAAATTACAGTACTTTATACTTAAAACTACCCGAGGTAATGGGGCACTTACAACCATCATTCTAGGTATAAGGTTCTATATATATGCTCCTACATTAATGAATGAATATTTAAGAAATTAAATTGAATCAAATTATGAAAATTCAAAAATGCTAGATATTTTCTCCAAATTATTTTTTGAATTACAAAGCGACAAAAGAAAGAGGTTCCGTCTTTTCAGAGTTAAAATAATTTTAAAATTTGTATACTTTTTAAATCAATTTTTTTTATTATTATTAAATAAATTAATATAAAAAATAATAAATTATAAAAAAATCATTATTTACAAAGAATCATCTTTGGACAAATGAATTTTATAATTGTGTTGAAAATTTTTTTGATTCACTCAATAAGATTTTGAGACATTGCAAAAAGTGAAACTAACATTGAGGGGTCCAAAATTTTGCTTCTCTTTTACCTTAACTTCAGAGCTTATTTTCAAGCTTGTGGCTACCACTTATATTTTGATGGTCAAGAATCCAAATTCGTTGAAATAAAGTTAAATTTGTTTAGGGAAATTGGTTCTTAGGTCCTTAAACATTCCTTGTTCTAATTAATTATATTTAAGTTCAGGTCTTCAAAATATTGAGTCTCAGTACACGAAAATCTGATCATTATATCAAAAACTATTCAAGGTGTTATTTTTTGTACACTGAAAGTTAAAACAGCCGAGATGAATTTAGCACAGTTTTTCAACTTTTAAAATATAGAATTTTCATTTTAAGAATATTATTATCAACATATTGGTGCCCTAAATAATTATTCTTTACACTCATTAATTAAATCATGGTAACATTAAGTTTGATGTTTTTTACATGTACTTTAAGCTGAATCTAATACGTACAAAATTCTAGAGATACATTTGCAATATGTAAAAATGAAATCTTCAGAAAATTTTGTGAAATACTTTCTAAACTAAACTCAGCGGCGCGACAGCCCATAAAGGGCCAAGGCCTACTGTGCCCATCTCAGTTTTCTTGACCTTGGGTTCTGGGGTGCAGGAGCAGATGTTCCGGTCAGGTGGTCAGCCGAACGCGGAACCCCCAGTGTTTAGTTCTCATGCATGCTTGGTACTCATTTATCGACCCACTGAAGGGATGAAAGGCTGAGTCAATCTTGCCCGGCCCGAGGATCGAACCAGGGACCTGTGGCATGACAGCGCGAAGCGCTACTGCTCAGCCAGCGGGCGTCGTGAAATACTTTCAGGTATATGTTATTTTGTAAAACAAATTTTTGAGTTCTGCTTATTCTGGGAGTAAAAATACTTAACTTTAATCTGCTTATTAAAACAAAAGTCACTTTTCTACATCAAGTACGCTACTTTTACAGAATTTTCTAAGAAACATCATGTATTTTCATATTAACTTTTAGTGTTATGAATAGAAATTCATTTTTTAAAAGTTTGTTCCACTTCAAATAGTCCAGCTATAAGCAGCTAGATCAGATAAGCTTTAGCACAAAACCAGATATAAAAGATAAGATTCTTTTGAAAAAAAAATAGCATTTGTTAGTTCTTTTGGTTTTGTGTATTTTATAGTTTTTTATAATGTGAAATTTAAATTTTTTTATTACTTACACAATAAAACATGAAAAATTTATAAAACATATTAGGTTTTTAAATAAAGACTAAGATAATATAAAATATTTTATATAAAGATTTTAGTTAAAAGTAACAAAATCATTTAGTTAAATTGTAATTCTCAGTTAGTAAATTTTGCACAAATCAGAATTTTCTAATGTATGCAAAACTCTAAATACATATTTTTTTAATACTTTAATAAAAATTTTTATTAACAAAAACAAAAAAATACAAGTTTAATTAAACATAAAAATAGTGCAGTGTTAAACTTCTTCTTTTTTTCAAAAAAAGAATAAATAAAAGTTAATTTTCACTTAGTTGCACTGTCAGCTAAGTAGTTTCACAAAAACTAAATAAAAAGATGTACAGTGCAAAAAAAAGGACTACTTTGAATAACCTTTGATCTAATGATCGGATTTTCACATTCTAGGACTTAATCTTAATGTTTAGAGGGGATGTCCTCCAATATGCTATTTAATAAGTGCAGACGATATTTTAAATTACAAAATCAGACACAAAAACGTACTTTCACTGAATAAACATACCTTTTTTTTGTTGACAGATTCAGATTTCTGACTCCCAAAATATGGGGATAAGCCGCAATCTGGGAAATATGGTCCCAATAGCTTGGTTTGGAGAGTAAACCAAAGTTTGGACCCCTTATTAGTTAATTTTACTTTTTGCGTATTTTGCTATAGCTTGAGAAATTTTTAAGCGAACTGAAATTTTTTAACACAGAATTATAAATTTTGTTTATCCAAAGATTCAAAACATATATTTTTATAAATATTTATTATTTTATTTAGAAATGATTAAAAACGTTTTGAATTATAAGGTATGCAGTTTTTTGCCTCATTTTAAAGAATATAACTTTACATGGCAAAATATAAAATTTGAGCAAAATTAGTCAAACAGTTCCTGCGAAATTGAATTTTAAGTACAGTAATTTCCGGTAAATAGGCCGCGGCCTATACATGTTTAAAAGTTTGGCTATCACGATGTGCGGCCTGTACGCCGATGCGGCCTATCCGTAGAATTTGTTTATCTCAAGCCACACGTGAGAGTTTATTGATCATGGTGGATTTATTCAAAAACAGATGTTTACCGAAAATTTTCAGAAATAACGAACCTAATTCGTAATGTTTACTCTGAAAACGTTTTTCTTATTTTTTTAAATGAAAATATAGTTGCATTAACACTAGATTTACGGATGTTTTGATCGTAGATTATGATCTGGGGAATTTAAAAATATCCCATCTTAAGAAATTTCATAAATTAAAATAATTATCTATATTATAGAAATAAAAATATATATTTTTTATAAGCTAACAACTAATAACGATTAAAAAAAAAACAAGCTAACAACTAAATATGATTTTTAAAAAAAACAAGCATCAATTAACAAAAAAAAAAAAATAGCAGTTAACAACTAATAAAAAAACAAAAGAGATTGATTTATATCAAATAAAAAAATCCTCAAAAGGGATAGAATTAATTTTGTATCCCACATGGTAGTTTCAATTTCATAAGGGTGTGGCTAATTTATGATCAAACTGGAGGGGGAAATATGGGGACAAATGAGTAGAGCACTTGCACAGCTGTCAAGATTGATTGATCAGTTTCTTCCAACTTGCATTTCTCATTTCTTTATTTTGTTCATTGGAAATGTAGACGTTTTTACTTTTCACTTTATTTTAAACTGCTTTAGAAACAGATGCTTCCTTTGACGCAGATTTTTTCCCCTTTACTTTTAAAAGATAAAATAAAGTTACTTACTTCAACAGAATAAAATTCAAATAAAAAAATTAATTGTTTCAATATTTTGTTATTTTTCATAATCTGTAAACTTATTATAAAATATACATAAAATAATGATAGATAAAATAATTGATGCTTAAGATTTAGAGAGGCAAGATTTTGCCTTATTAGAAATATGTTTCCTTAGTGAATTATGTGCAATCGTAGTTTTTTTTTTATCTTTCTTTTCTGAACGAGTTCTCTTATGAAATAGTTTTAAAACGATTTTTTTCCTATATTTAACTGTTCTGGTTAGAAAAGATTTAAAATCTTTAATGATAAACAATACGAAACTTTATTTTTAAAATTGGATATCTTTCTTTAGAACAATGATTTTTTTAATTATAAGGAAACTTGTTCTTTTCAGTATTCATCATCTCGCCTTTTTTATGCGGCTAGAAGAACAGTTTCGTAATATAAATCAAATTTTAGAAACAAAACGAAAAACAAAGAAAAAATCCAAAAACAATTTGTTAAAAAAAAAAGATTTATCAATAACTGTTTTCTAAGTATAGAGTTTATGTTTTAAAGATCATTATTTTTTATGTGTATTTTCACGCATGTGATATTTGATAAAAATCGATGATCGGTCGAAAAAACGAAAGTGCGGCCTTTATGACGCTGCGGCCTATAAGATGAAAATTTAAATTTTTAGCGGTGTTTTTTGAGGGTGCGGCTAGTACGACGGTGCCGCCTATTTACCGGAAATTACTGTATAGCTTGTTCACCAGGAGTGGGCACTTGGCTCCGCCTTCATCACGTGGTACGCGGCGATACTATTGCGTTTTTTGGGAGAAGGTTGTGAGCAATCCTGAACAAGGTTGCTGTTTGGCGATTTGGCAAAAATATTTATTTCTCAAACATTGTATGCATTTTTTAACAATAAATGTTTCATAAATTTGATATTTTGCATACTTTTTTATGATATTTCTTTCTAGCTGGAGTAATGAAAGGTATAATAGCAGGCGATAAAGCGAAGTAAGCGACTGAATTTGTGTTTGGCACAAATTAAGGGTTGTGTCAATTTCAAGCACGGAGATGTTTCTCTTCTTACTCCCATGCTGAAATGAACTGGGCGTCAGAAGAGGTGGAGCCAAGTGTCAACTCCTAGTGGCTTTTCGAAATTCAATTTTTCAAATATATGTGACAAGAAGTCTTTAAATCTTTAAAAACAAAAATAGATATAGCTAAATGGTTTGACGTTAGTAATAAATTCAGAAGCTGTAAGTGTATGTAATAACAAAGTCATTTATAAAATGCCTGCTTTTTATCCAGTGAAAAAGTGACCAGTGTCCAGTGAAAATTGTAAGATTTCCCCACAAGCCATTTCAACATTTGAGAATTTTGTCCTTATAGACAGTTCATAGACCCAACAATATAGATGGCATGAAAAATATACAATGGTTAGAAGTATGGCATATAATTGCTGTTTTTAAAGTATGATGTCCTCCCTTAATTGATTCGATGAGTTTGAAAACAGGACATCTAAAGGGGATTTCAGATAGAGATGACTCGTTTTCTGACTCAACGATTCAATTGCTTTTTTAGTCTGTGAGAGACAAAAAGTTCTATGTGATAAATGAATTCATAATGTTTTTGCTAAAGAGTTGAATAAATCAACTGAAAATTGGCAACTATGATTAGTGACTTTTTTAAGTAACCAATACCTGGACCATATAACAAAAAAAATTCTAGCAAATTTGCTTGTACGGTAAAACAGAAAGAAATAAAATGACAAATTACAAGGTAAAATAATAATTTAATAAATAGGATAAAAGAATCTAATGCAAACATAGTTGATTTCTGTAATGTTAATAATATTGTTCATAAACAAATATAGCAATAACTGAAAATTTTAAAAATATTTACAGAGAGAATTAAAAATGCATAAAAATTAATATTTCAAACTACAAAATTATGAAAACGTTTTCAGAAAATGTTCAAATTCTCAAATTAAAATGAACAAAATTCTTAGTAAAAACTAATATTTTTTGAATTCCATATATAGACCATATACCATAGAAATAAATAAAAAAATCTATAAAATTGTTTAGATTTTTAGAAATATAATAAATATAGAATTAACAGGAAATAAAACATTTTATAACACAAAATTTACAAAGTTAACATAAAAGAATCATTGTCACAGAAGTACTTTTTTTGGAATAAAGAAATGTTTCACAAGTTTAAAGCAAACTTTAAATGGGTGTGATCTGTAACCCTTAAGGGCAAAGAGTTAAAATACTTGAGGGTAATGCAAAAGCACTTTATCACTCTATAAATAAAATAATCTAAAAATTTTAAAGCAAATATTTGACTGTTGGCAGCTTTGTAAAATATTACTAATATATAAAAAGTGTCTCACTATACCTGCTGAGAAAGTGCTCAGCTTCTTCTTTGGTCATAAATTCAACTTTAGAGTCAGTAGTGGAATGTGATTTCTGGTTGGGAAATGACTGATCCTAAATGCACAAGTTAAATTTAAAAAAAAGACATGCATAAAAATATGAGAAAAACATTTTCTAAGAATTAGAACTAGCTTATTTCTAATTACTTAGTTACCAACCATTAAAATGAGATACAGTGAAAAGTTTCATATCGGTAAGCGTTGGTACTTCGGCAAGTCCGAAAGATAGATTTTTTTTCGGATAATAGGTCCTTAAGGTAAACAAATATCAAAACATCCTGATTCAATAAAAAATTACAAACAGATATTAAAGTAAATTTCAATAAACAACGAATATATCCGCGTGGTTCTCATGGTTGAGCTATTTCGAAATATTTTGTTGCAGATTCCGAACACCGCATTTCAGTTAGTAATTATTTCTCAATTTACATTTTTAATTAGTGACGATTCCACAGCAAATCCCTGTGGCTTTGCCAATAATTTTTTTCGCTAGCTATTAAAACGGATTTTCACTTCGTTTTTAAAACCTCAATTTTTTGATTGGAAAGCTTCAAATCAAATCTTCAATCAAATTCAAGTCTCATTTTGATCGGCAAGCTTCAAATCGCACATTTCACACTCAATTATTGAAGAATCACCTGTAATCTCACGTGAATTTACGATTGCATTTTTATCAGTTATTGTTACCGATTTTCATAGTTTTTTAATGCTGCATTATCATATATGTGAAATTTCAAATTGCGTATTTGTAGAATTATTTTTTTACTACTCGATTTGTGACAATTTTACTGTCTATGTTGTTTTGGCGATCACCGTTTAGATAGTTTAAGATTTCCACATAGTTTTTAAAATGTAGGCTTCATTTTTAGTAGAATATTATTACGATCCACAAATTCTGAATCGCACTTTTAAATAATCAATTAATGACCCGGTTTAGTTGTGACAATCTTATTTTGCACACTATGAAAATAAGTGTGTGATTCTTGGCGGTAAATCTATTTATGCGTGATGTGAATAAAATACAAAACTTTTTTCGCGATGTAGTGAAATGTTAAATTTCGTTTACGTGATATCTAAAGGTTTTTTATATTGCGGCAGAAATTGGATTAAATTTTAAAAAATAAATCGTAAGCATGGTCAAAATAAAAAAGAAGCAGAAAAACGGAAGATTCTCATCCCTGCATACTTCTTTTTAAACAAGTCACAAATGTAAAAAAAAATATATACATATATTTTTTTTTGATAAGAGAGAAAGGGTGCTGTTTATTTTGATTCTTAAAAAGTGTCTTAGAAAAACCTTTCTGGTAAACTGACGTCTGGATATGGGACTTGGCACTGTATTTTCTGATATTATAATTACTCAAAACATTAAAAACTTATTTAAGATAGGCTAACTTTGAAATTATATATATTCAAGAATACTCTAAGAATGTGAAATTTTTTTTTTTTTTCACGTCTTGCATAAAAGAATTATTACAGCCAAGAATCATGCACTTAATTTCAGAGTGCACAAAAATGTCACATTTTGAAAAAAATCAAGATTTGAGATGAAATTGTCCTGACTAAAGCAGGTCATTAAGTGATAATTTAAAAGTGCAATTCAGAATTCACGGATCGTAATAACATTAATAAAAATTAAAGCGAAAATTTAAAAACTAAGTGAAGATACCAAACTGTTGAAAATGTGATCAACAAAACCTCATGGTCAAGCAAATGGCCACAAATAGAGTGCATCGAAAAGTAATTCTAAAAATGCGCGATTCAAAATCTCCCATGTATGATGTAGCATTAAAAATAACTATGAAAATCCATAACAATAACTGACAAAAATTTGACAGTAAATATACAAGGGACTTTTCACAGTAGTGTATTGCCTGCAACAGTTTAATTTATTAACACCATTGGAGCCAGAGAATATTTTTATGTTAATTTCTTACACAAGTATAAATAGCCTCATACGAATTTTGTCTTTCCCTAACAACCACACAATGTTAGTAAAACAGAAGTGTGCAACAGCAATTTGATCATTAAAAAAAAAAAAAAAAAAATTCCCTTCAAATTTCCTATACACTTAATGTTAAAAAAAACTTGATTTCACGAATTTTTTTTCTAATCTCTCGATAACTTGCATTTTTTTTCCATAAATAGTGTAGCTTTTTTTTCTGAAAATAAAGAAATATTCCGAAAAAAATAAAAAATTTTAGGATTAGAAAACAAAAGATGTTGTCCGAAATGGAAGATGGGGTTTCACCATCCAGTGTTAGTGTTCTACAAGCTATGCGAATGGCTGACAAGGCATGGAATGAAGTGTCTTCCTATACGATAATGAATGGCTTCAAGAAGGCTGAATTAATTAAAGTTCACGAAAGTAGTCAAACAATCAATATCGTTAATTCTTCTGAAAACTACACCGAAAATGATTGGGACAGATTGACCGGACTCATGAAGCTTGATGACATGGAATTTCATGACTTTGTAAATGTAGATATGCAGTAACAGTGTGTGGTCAGTGGGATGACAATGATATTATCGCTCAAACGAAAACTTCTTGTGAACTAGGAGGATGAGGAAGAAGAAGAGGATGAGGAAAACGAAGATTTACCGCCCACTGTTACTAACAAACAAGCACTTTCTGCAGTGGACACTGTAAGGAGATTTATTGAGAGGCAGCCAAATATGTCAGAGGAGACATTTAAAGCTATAGTCCACTTAGAAAGTGTTATAGACAAACTTTTTTACACATCTCTAAAGCAAACAATTGAATCTTTTTTTAAATGAAAGTGTAAAAAATGTTTTTAGAATAAATATGGAATAGTAAATAAGGTATATAAAGAGCATTTTTTTTTATTCTACCATCGATAACATGTGATTTTCGATAATTCGAATTTTCGGTATCTCAAATTTTTTCTCCTCTCCCATCAAGTAGTTTGAGATATCGAGGTTTGACTGTAGTTTGGTTGAAACATGATTTAAGAAATGGAACTTCTTTAAGTTTTGTCCTATCTGAAAAATATTTATGTAAAAAAAAGCATGATTTTTAATCACTGTTATAAGAAGCTTTTAGAGAGTTCATTATCTTTAGTTATGATTTGAGTTTTATAATTATCTTTGTATGCCATTGACCATGACGAAGAACAAAGTATATGCTTTAAAATACTAATAAAAGTAAGAAAATTCTGCTAATATAGCATTTATCTGATTTTTGAACTGAAAGCAATTATGTAAAATAATACCAATGAACCATTCATCATTTTCTTCACCATGGAAAACAAACATAACATAAATCTTAAAGTGTCTTAACATAAATTAGAACAAAATACTTTTTGCCTGAAAAACAATTTTAAAAAAAATGTAATAAAATCGTTGTCGTTATTAATATATGAATATTAAGCCTTGCTTAAATTTGTCATTATAGATGTAATATCAGTATCCTACTCCCAAGCTAGTTACAAATAATGAGTGATTTAGGCTTCTTACCGAATTGCTCACATGTTGAGATCTTAAAACAAAAAATAATTCATGATCCCGTCCTTCAAATTCTGCTAATGTTTCACCAGCAGCATCTCGTAAGTCACTTGAAATGGAATAAAAGTCACGAGATTCATTCAACTGAAAAAAAACAAATATCTAATCACCAAAAAAATATAGTTTTTCCAATTTTTTAAGAAACATTTTTCATGCTTAGTAAACTGTAACAACACTACTTTTGAGAGATTTTCTCAAAACGTTAACTTATGCATGAGACAATTAGGAAAAAATTATCTCATAATGAACTTAATGTTGATAATTTTAACATTAAGATCATACAATTAAAGTACATAAACAGTCAGCAATGAAAAAAATCTTTAAAAATAAAAAATTGTCAGTTTTAAATTGTATTTGCATGGAAAAATGTAATTAATGTCCCCTTACTTAAACATTTTAAAAATAAAAGAGTCCTACATTAATAAATAAATATAAGAAAACATTTTAAATAATATTTAAATAAAAATTAAATTAATGTTTTTTAAGAAAATAAATCATATCAAGAATTCTAAAGCAATATTAATAATTTAAATAAGAATTTTTACTTTTTTATAGAAAATGGATTTTTTTTCCCTATCACAGATTCTTTTCCCATCCATCTTTGTCCCATAAGTAAATTTATATGCAACTTGTGAACATTAGTAATTCAAATTGTTTTCTACAGTGCTTTTAATGAGAATATAATAACAACATAATTATTTTATTTTCTTCTCAAACCTACATTGAAGCAAAAGCAATATAACATCTGGAGACATGCTTGTGATAGGAAGATAGTAAATAAATATTTATATAACAAATATAAACTATTAAAGTTAGTAAAAAAAATAAATAAAAATACTACCTCCGTAGGACATGGATTTTCATTTTTTTTCTTCCAAGCACTAGGATCTTTTGCACTAATATTTTTCCAACTTTCATTTAAAGGTTCAGATTTCTTACCTTTTTCAAAATAAATAAATAAATAAAATAAACATTAACTTGTATTAATAAAAACATGAAAAATGTAATAAAACTATTACCATAAGAAAATTCCTGTTTTTCACACTCAACAGAACTTTGTTGAATAGGTATATCATCAGATACTAAAGATGCTCTTTCTGTAGTCGGTGTGGATTTGCAGTCAAATTTCTTTTCAGGCACTAACTCACAGTCTAGGGAGTATAAGTAATATGTTGTTAAAGAGCAAGATTTACATAAATTAAAATATAAGAACATTACTGTCCTAAAATGAGAAAATTATACAATGGAAAATCCCATACCCTGCTATCTGTAGTTTGAAAGGTTGTCTTCACTGGAATTTGCAGAATTTATAGTTAAACAAACTAAATGCAAAAAATTTACTAAAAAACTGCTGTAAAAAAACTCCAATTGCTTTCTTCACTTAGTTTAGAAAATAATTACCTAATATCAAAAGTTTTTCAATTCATTAAAAACAATTTTTTGTTAAAAAAATTTTTCTACTAAAAATATGATTCGATTTATTCTAATTATGTCAAGTAAAAGTTTTATTCAATTTCGAAAATATAAAAAATATACTTATCACAATTTAAATTTAAAATTCATTTGTCATAATAATGCTTTATTAAAAAAAATAAGAATTTGAAAACTACAACGAAATGAGTATAACAGCAAAAAAGAGTTGACTAAATCAAATGAACTTTTGAAAGGTGGTCACAGTCATCTACATACAGTGCCCCTTATTCTTGCTAAATGACTGTCATTCTTTGTTTTGTTTTAGATTCTTTTAGCAGAATCAATGCTATTAATGAGGAACAAACAAAATAGCTGTTCCAGAAACCTAGAAGATTATATTTCTAGTTTTAGCTTCAAAATTCTGTTTTAAAGATAAGAACAGGATTCTGCCAAATTTACCAAAAAAGTCAGGCCATGATTACCTCTAGCAGCATCTCAATAGAATATTGTATAACAATTTCTGTCATATGCCCTCTAAGTAGTGTAACAACTTCAGACCTGAGAAGTGAAATAAATTAGTTGGAAATCTCGAGTGTTAAAGATAAGAGAAAAGCATTGCTGGTTGCTAAGTGACACAGAATGTCACCAGATCTGCTTTAATTATTTCGAAATGCGTTACATTATATTTGATGATTAAAAATGTTGTTCATGATTTGAAAGATCAGGAATTAAATTAAAATAAGTATTGATTTAATCCCGATGTTCTTTTAATTCTTTATATTTAAGTCGTTCCAGTGACGATGGTTTTTTGAGTGGATGGCATTGTCTTGTTTGTTCCAAATTATAAGACATGGACATTGAAAATGCTTCCTTATTTGCTATATTGCAATGTTAAGACAGCAACACAGCATATAACTGATTGACCCAGGTGGAGCATAAGATTAGAAAGAAAAAAAAAAAAAAAGATTTGAGGAGAAACACAGTTCAATTAAGTGCTTCAAAATTGATAATTCAAATCTACAGTTCAAGATTCTTGTGTCATAATAATATAATATTTTAAAAACCAGAGTACTGAAAATCATGCACAACACATGACAAAGTCCAGCAGAACATGTGATTGACAAATAATATCATGTGGAACACTGTTGAAAAATAATTTCTGAAATTAAGTAATTTAAAAGTAGCCTAAGTAAGAATACAATTTTAGAGAACTATGAAACGTCCTATAATGTAGTGTCAATAAATGTTGGAAATACAATTGGTTTTAAGTTTTATCAGCTGAATCTACGCTTATATGTTTCTTTACAACTCATCAATATGGAGAAAAAGATATGACATTACATGAATAAATAAGATTGATCAGCAATGTGTGTAGCCTCTGTTCTCGTGATATATAATTTTTCCAATAAAAAACTTCCTTGCTTATTTTACTTCTTACAGATAAGCAGAGATATGTTATATAGACCACTGCTTAATGTGCATAAAAAAAATTTTAAGTGGTAAATTTTTTGCTTTATATATTGTGCTTTATGTATTGTGTATTGATTTGTACAGAAAATTTTGTGAATCTGTTATGTATGCATATTTCACATTAACTTTTTTTCAAAGTTTTCCAATAAAAATTAAGATTTGCTTTCAATCATTTACTTCATTATTGTCCCAATCTTCATTACAACACAAATAATCATTCTTTTAAACCTCTAAGAAAGCAATAATTATGTGATTTATGGAGAGATAAAATCATTGATACGCCTAGATAATATCTACTAAGAGAAGCAATAGAATAACTATCAAAAAGCAATTGATTACTTAAAAGAAAGATTTAAAAGCATAGCTGCCAACATAGATAGGAAAAAGTCCAGTAGATTTTACACAGGGAATTTTATAGTCATCAAAATGAAAAAAAAAACTGCAGTATTTTCCAGTTATGGTTGACATAAAATATACTTGAAATGTTATGTATTGTGTACTCGTAATTTTAAAAAATGATAGGCATTTAATTCCTCTAAGATAGTTTGAAGATTTTTTACTTAATTTAAAAAGGGAGTTCTGTATAAAAATAAAATGAACATTTTAGAACAAAAGAAGTTCTTAACTGATTTCTATAAATGATATTTAAATATTCAAATAAGTAATAATTTGTACAAAAATTCTATTTCAATAAGGATTTTTAAAATTTTTTTTTTAGGAAACTTGCACAATTTTAGGGAATTTTCTAAAATGTACGAAAACCACGAGAATTTTTATTAAACCAGTTGACCAGGAGAAACTGACAAAATCCAGTAGTCTACTGGAAAATCTAATAGAGTTGGCAGCTATGTAAAAGTGATGTAGTTACATGTTAATGTCTTATAGGTATTTGTAAATCAAGTAAAAACATGCCAAAATGAAATATTGAATATTTTATAACTGATAAAAAAAAGTTGGGTTAAAACTAAAAATGTAATAAATAAAATTGAAAAAGTTATGCATGGACTTAAAGCAAATATTAAAACTTACCTAAATCAGTACTAACATTAGGTTTATTAACCTCAATGTCAGTGTGCCCTGTTAGATTATTATGATTTCCTGGCTTTGTGCGCTTTTTTATCACTTTTGCATAGATTGGAAATGAAGTATCAATATTAGATTCAGTAGAATTAGGAGGCACCATGCATTTATCTGAAGGATTTGTTGTGTTGGCATTATTGTCCTCTTGGTTTCTTATAACAAAACTGTTAACTTTTGATGCTTGATTAGAAATAGGTTTATTGTACTCTTTTGAAATACCAGGAATTTCTTCATATATAGGAGAATTATGAGAATAATTTCTATGAATTTCAGAATAAATTTGGGTACTATCTATAGCACTTGGTAAATCTGGTAATATATTTGGCCTAGAATTACCAGATCCAAGTTTCTCTTCAAAACTATTAGGAATAACAGCCTTATGTCTGTGAGAAAAAGGTAAGCTAGGTAAATCTTCATCAGATGATATATGACTAGAATGACGATTTGAAGAACATTGAATTTTATCTTTTTCCGCCAACAAGACTTTTGAGGAACAACTTGTATCCGCTGAACACGGCTGTTTTGACTGTTCTAACTTACCACTTTCTTTATTTTTTTCACCAAGTTGCTCAAAAATAGCACGGGCATTGCTAAAACGTTTGTGTAATCCTTCAGTATCATTTTGAATTATCTTACTTTCTGAATCAAACACACTACTATTATCTTGCTCAGCAGCCTGAATATTTTTCTTTTGGCCATCTTTACTACCAGTTGGTGAGAAACAAGGTTTAGAGCCATCAGTTCGGTGAGGAGAAAGTGACTGAAATAAGGTAGCAATTGAGCTTACTTTGCTTCCCAGTCTACGAACAGCTTCAGACTTAGAAGCACTAGAAGATAATTTAGGATCCTGGTTAATATTCTTTTCTTCAAAACTAGACTTCACTTTGCTAACAAAGGGTTGACTATCAGGAGTTTGAACAGTGCCTTCTAACCATCCAGTACGAGATCGACTGGCAGCTAAGATTTCTGCTCTTACATCTGCCATTGGTGACAGATAATTAGCACATTTTTCAATTTTCTCAAGCTCTCTGATCAAAAATGCAGTATAAATAGTAAATAAAACAGTTGTTTGTTCACTATTCTGAAAGATAAAGACACATATTTTAATTTTAAAAAAAAGAATACAAATGTGAATAGAATAAATATAATAGCTTAAAATAACACAAATAAAATATTAGCTTTAATAGCTGGCTGATAATTAAACTACACTAAAAAACAAAACTTATATAAATATAAACATAATTATCAAGGATGTTATTGACAGGACTATTTGAATTTACAACAGAATCATAACAAAGTGCCTTCATCAAATATTGATTATTCAAATTTGTAATTTGAAAATATTTTCTCCTGTGTGTCAGTAACAATTGTTTTTCTGATGAGCTGCGGTCAAACAAACATAAAGGAGTGGCTTGCTGATTTCGTTTTCTCCTTGATTTATGAGGGGTTGGGAGAAATGCATTGCACATGCCCATCAGTGCACAGAAGATGAAAGAGAAATAAAAAGAAAAATATATCCCTATACTTTACCAAGAAAAAGTAAAAAAAAAGTGAATTAGAAAAACAAAATATTAATTGGAATATAAAAATGATTAAAATATGGCTATTTTTTATTATATAGGTGATCACAACGCTTGAATAAGCCATCTGGGGAGAAGACCGGTCCCATGCCTTTGGCCCTTGCCCCTCCTTTCCTTTTCAGTTGTATAGGAATGTACTATGATATTTTTAATTTTCATAATATTTTTCGCATATTATGTCAAAAAATTTTATCACATCAGTGATAAAAAAATTTACTATAGTTCAGAAAAATTAATTCAATATTGGAAGAACTCAGAAAAATTTAGTTTTTCTCAAGGATCTGCGACTGGCTTAACAAGATAATTGAACAAGAGCTTTTTTTTAATTTAAAGGTTTCTTTACTGTTACTATGATTTCATAATCTGGCCATACAAATTTTTAACTTAACCTTTCTTTCACTCTAAAACAAAACAGAATTTTCAACACTTTAAAAACATTTATAATCTGCCTAATTTCATCACACAGCTTCTTTAATTTAAAAATTTCCTTAGAAAATATATCTTCAGACACAGAAAAATTTTAAAATTACAGGGATTTGTTAATGAATCAATAGTCCATTAAAAATAAATGCTGTTCATATTATTACAATAAACTAGTAATTTGTGCTTAATAAATATTATTTGAAATGTAATTCCCATAATTTCTTATGTATAATTTGCAGATTACTGGTTTAAAAAAAAAAAAAAAACATGAAAATCATCACTCTGGATAATCTGTCAATTATTTTCTGGACATCAGACATAGCAAATTTCCTATTGACTTTCATCAGCCATTAAAGTGAAAGGGACCACTCATACTGGATGGGAATTTGGAGATGCAAACAAGAACCTGGTTGGTGAAATATATTTACCTTTGAGAAACTTGTCAATCAGGTTCTCCATTGCAGCTCTGAATTTTTACATAATACATGATTTTTTTGCATCTTGTATGAATGCCCCTAAAACATGACCCCGTGTCAGCTTATTTCTTTCTTTCCACAAAAGCCCATTAACTCATATATGATATAGATTTGCCCACATGTCACGTATATTCTGCCGGTGGGAGGGGCTTTGGAATTCGTTACTTTTCCTGTGGATCTGGCAACGGTGATTGAACAACAGTGCTGATTATCGGCTGAAATTTTTCACTTCACCGAGGACTGAAAGTTGCACCAGTGTATTATTGCTGCCACCAAAAATATGCAGGAAATTATGGTACTTTTAATTCACTTTAAATAACTAAATGATTTAAATCAATTATTCTATATTTTGTTTGAATATTAACAGGGCTGTATGTATCTCGAAAATAAGAAGGATGTGGCATAGATAGTAAAACCATTTCATTTGTAAATTCCTTAAAAAATTAGAGTTTTTACCATTTTTAATTATGAATTATCCACCACTATTTTATCCCATAACATGAACAGTTCTATACTAATGTTGTAACTTTAAATAAAATTTGGTAGTCTGGGATATTTTACTTCTCCCGAAAACAAGGTGGATATGAACTGGTTTTACAACAAACTTTTTTGCTTATAGGATAATAAGAGCCCTTTGAGTGATACTGGGATACAAAGAGCCCTGCATTAAATAATGAATTAAAAATCAAGCAACATAATTTGAGTAACACAATTTCAAGCAATGTAAATACCATAAATGTGACTATTATTAAATGCTATAAATTAACAAATTGGTTTTCATAGAGCATGTTTCCATTAACTTCATTTCAAATAATTGTCTTTTTATCTTTAAGAACAAATTAAATATTTCCTGCCAGTCAAAAGTCACTGATTTGCCAGGTAAGAATATTTGTTTGAATATCTACTATGTAATATAAGCTACTGATGCTTAGTACGCATTATTTTTTCCAAAATATTATCCACAAGTAAATAGAAAAATGTAAATGTAAATATATATATATACAGTGGAAAGTCTCATATCCGAAATCGTCAGGACTTTGGAAAGTCTGGAAAAATCTATTTTCCGGATAATAGGTCTAGGGTAAACAGATATAAAAAAATCCTTATTCAATAAAAAATAATAAAAAGACAATAATTAATGTCAATAACAACAACAAATAAATCAACAAGGTCGCACTATTTTTGCAACTTTTGTTACAGATTTCTTCATGGTTTTTAACGTCTTGATATTTTAACATGCCATCATAACATGCTGCAAATTCTGAATCACGCATTTCGATTAGTAATCATTTCTTGATCTACTTGATTAACGATGATTCCACAGTGAATCTGTGACTTTGAAGATCGTTTTTCAGTAGTTATTAAAACAGATTTTCACTTGGTTTTTAAAATTTCAATGTTATTATATGATATTGTTTCGTTCAGCAAACTTCGAATCACATGTTTTGGCCTTAATTATTGAATAATTACCATCACATGTTACCGAATCACATGTTTTGGCCTTAATTATTGATGATTCACCCGCGATTTCACATGGATTTACCATCGCATTTTTGTCAATTATTTCGCCAGATTTTCATAGTTTTTTAATGATACATTATCATACACTGGAGATTTCTAATCGCACATCTGTAGAATTACTTTTGATGCACTCGATTTGAGACAATTGAATAGTCTACCTGGTTTTGTCAATCACATTTTTAACAGTTTGAAATTTCCACATAGTTTGATAAATTTTGATTTCGTTTTTAAAAAAATATTACGATCTGCAATTTTCAAATCGCCCTTTTGAGTAATAATTTAATAACCCGCTTTAGACGTGACTATTTCATCTCGAATCTGCATTTTTTTCAAAAATTAAAGTTTTTGTGCTCTCTGAAATTGAGTATGTGATTCAAGGTGGTAGTAATCCTTTTATGCGAAATGCTAGAAAAAAATACCAAATCTTTTCAGGCTGTAGTGAAATTGCGAATTTCATTTACGCAATATCCAATTTTTTTCCAGATTATAGTGGAAATTTGATTAAAAGAGAACAAAAATCAGGAGTCCGGTAAAAATCATAAAAAAAAGGAGGTTATTCATCCCTGTAGACTATTTTTTAACAGGTCTCAAATGTACAAAAAAAAATTTTTTTGTATAGGAAAATGATTTATTTTTATTTTGTTTGAAAAAAAAAACAGAAAAAAGATCTTTCCGGTAAACAAACTTCTGGATATGGAGCTTTGAACTGGATATATGTATTAGGAATATTGCATATTTCTCCCAAAAATACTTATTAGTGTAATATACAGATCTTAATTTTTTTTATCTTCTAGCTCCTTATCTGTTATGAGTAAACAAACTATAATGTTAAGCCCATAATACAAAATATAACTAAAACAAATAATAAATAAAACAAACTTCTGGATATGGAGCTTTGAACTGGATATATGTATTAGGAATATTGCATATTTCTCCCAAAAATACTTATTAGTGTAATATACAGATCTTAATTTTTTTTATCTTCTAGCTCCTTATCTGTTATGAGTAAACAAACTATAATGTTAAGCCCATAATACAAAATATAACGTCTCAAACACCAATATTTTAAAAAAATTATTTGTTTGAAAAATAAATTTTGATAGCATTTAACCTGCCATTAACAATAAAAAAAAGACCAGAAAAGATTAAAATTAATAATGATTAATTTTGACAAAATAATAATTTTTACTTACTATTTAACTATTGTAATGGAGTTGACAAAAAAAAATAATTGTTGATTGAAATTTTAATTGAATTTTTAATTATATTTTTTAAAAATTCATTTCTCCTAACAAAATTGCAGTATAATCTTACTAAAAATATTTAAAACAGGTTAAATGCTAAAGCTTTGATAAATTTAATTTCTCCAATTTCTTGAACTAATATGTCCAGTTTTTAAACAGAAATCAATGTTTCAGTTGAGTGTTAGCATAAATATAATATTTTAGCTTTTATATAGTAAGCTTTAAAAATATATGTGATACATTAATAGTACCTAAAGTTTGAAATTTTAATATTTTGCAAAATTGCATTGAATTATATTAGAAAAATAAATAAAATTACTCGGCACTTGACGTGGGAAAAAGAACTAATAAAAGTACAAATAAAATAAAATTAAGAAAGAATGTTTTACCTAAAGAATCTTTTAAATTATCAGATATACAGCTTCCGTTTTAAATAGTGAGATGCAGAAGTAAAACCCACAGCTTAGATGTTTCGGATAAACAGGCAGCAGTTTCCGAGCAACACTCATTTGAACTAAAAATTAAAAAAAAAAAAACTATGAAAAATATTTAAAAATTAGAACTTTTAATTTACAGTTTCGAAGTCTATCAAACATGATCATTTATAGAGAAGTTAAAAATAATCTTTTAGTCAGTATAAATGTTTTTCCACAGTTATATTTATTTTATTTTACATACATAAAAACATTAGTGGTGCACAACCTATGGCTCATGACAAAATTATAAGAAAATTATTGTAATCTTTTTTTTTTTTCTTCTGAAAAATAGAAAATTTAGTATCAAACATTTTTGAATTAGCATAGATTTTATCATAGTGGCTTTTTGATCATTTTATCAATGGTCATTGCTATGAGTTTTCAGGTGGTTTAAAAACTTCCATTATTTTTAATATGATATTAGGATATGCACATTTCAAGTTTGGATAATTATTTTCTGACATGCTTTAGTTGCGCAGATTTCGTTATAAATCCGAGTTTTTAATAGTTCTCAGGCAGGATTTTTACAAGGTTTCAAAACACTCAATATTTTTAATTAACGAGCCCGAGAAGCACATTACCACTATAAACACATCATCTTACAATTTGATTACCACAGTCAGAATGATGTACAATGAAGAAAATGTTAAACAAGACGTAAAAACACTGACGTTAGACATTCACTACCTTGCAACTTCTTGAAAAACCAAAGAGAGTAAATTTTAAATAAAAAAAAAAAAAAAAAGAAATATTTGCGTCAGAAAGAGAATGGGCAAAGCATTAAAAAATATTTTATAAAGAAAAGAGACCAATATTTATTTAAACGGATTAAAGAAGGATGATTTCCTTATTGCCAAAATAATAGCCAAGTCTTGGCTATTATTTATTCTATTATATAGAATACCCCCCCCCCCCCCGATAAACTCAAAGTAACATCACAGAAGAGGAATAAATTAAAAGGCATACCTTGCAGCCACCATCTGGTCAAACCTCTACAATATTTATACATATATAAATTTTAATTATTGCAAATTCAAAATCCCATTGGCATCTTGGTAGTTGTAGTTTATGTGAACAGGTACTAATATAAAAATATCCCTCACAAAGAGAAATGATTAATCAAAAATGTGATCAGTATGCATTCCGAATAACAACAGGAATAGATGCTGGATATAGTGACATAAAGAAAAACAGTTTTAAGAAGGAAGGAACATACTGTTTCTGCAATGAACATACATATTAAATACTATATATTTTCGTCACTTTTCTGTTTTTAAAAAATTATAAACTGCAAAAAAATTTACAGTAAAAACAGTGAACACCATAAACATGAGGAGGAACTTATGGTCTACAGAAAAAAAATATATTTCAGTTCCACGCCATTAAATTATATAAAAAGTATTGTATAACCTTAACTGCTCATAAAGAATTGATAATATTATAGAATAAACAAACCACACAACTCTAATCGCACATAAATAACACATTCTTCAAATTGATAAGTAGGATTCTTATAAAAATATTTAATACAGTAATCAGAATAACCCGGAAAAACTGAATATTCGGCAGGATCACAAAATAGAATATTTTCCAATCCTTTGTATACAAAAATTTATTTTCTTTTTTTAAAATCGTTCAAGACTAGAAAACGAAAAATTTCATGATTTTCGAAGCATTTGCAGGTTTTTATGACTAGTCTTTGTATATTAAATATTACTCATAACCTTTACTTTCATTCGAAACAAAAGCAAAATATACTATTTACTTTTTCATATATTTTGGAAATACTTTAAAAGTTATTTCTCCTCTTTTAGCTTGACAGCTTCTAATAGTAATACAAAAACCTGATTACAGAACTACAATTCCATTTTTTCAGTTAGCCGACTTTGGAAGATGTCATGGTCACAGTTTTAGTCTGCTGTTGGTCACACTAAAGAATCGTATCAATTAAATTTCCCAAGGCTTATCAGTCTACTACAAATATCAGAGAAGAAGACTGTACAGAAGCAAGCAGCAGAAATTGGTTTTCTTGTTATTATTTTTGAACCGCTGAAAAAGATATATCCAAATGTATTATTTTGCAGCAATAGGTTAAATTCAGATTGTAACAGAAAAAATGAGTAACCACCATGAGGAGGCTAGAAACAAGCTAATCTCAGGTCCAGATTTGCAGAGAGTTCAATTTAACGTCCAGCGTCGTGTGTAACTTATGGAAACAGGTGCAGGATGCGCACCGGATCCATCGAGAGAAATCCTTAATGGACAGGGCAGACATCATGTTAGATGGCCGAACACCTCTCGATGTCTTTGAAAGAGGCTCTAGGACTGGTGTGAGGTATAGGGATGAGGTCTTGGAGCCCTATGCTCGCTTTTTCAGGGGTGCAGTTTGCCCTGATTTCATTTTAATGAACGATAACGCAAGGCCACATAGAGCTCTGCTGGTCGACAAATTTCTAAAGAGTGAGGATATTCGCAGAATGGATTGGCCAGCCAGATCTTCAGACCTCAACCCTATAGAGCATGTATGAGACCCTATGGGAAGGGCAAGTGCAACTCGCTACCCTCTTCCGAGACCCATCCAGAGAATAAAAACAGCGTTGCTGAACGAGTGGGATCAATTGCCACAGGAAATGATAAACTGCTTTATTTCAAATATGAAATCACGCTGACAGGCCTGTATATCTGTAAGAGGGGACCCCTATTAACCCATTTTTTTGTTTATTCTGCAACTGCTGTTTCATACCTTCCCACTTCAACCAGTGTTACGCACGATCATGCGTATGTAATACAATTATTGAATGGTTATTTGTTTTGTATTGTATCAATGTATGTACAAATCAAATTTCATTAAAATCAGTCCAGTAGTTCTAGAGATAATTAACCAAATCTAAAAATTCTCTTAATTTCTTACAGTAATAGTGTACTTAAAGAATCAGTAAGTAGCACCTGCCATTAAAATTCAAAGCTATTTAGTTTGAATTAATTTATTACATGCTTTTTTTATTATAAAAATTATGAAGGGTTAGAAACAAAATTTCTTGCAAAAAGAAAACTCTAAAATATAGTATTAAACATAATTAGATTTTTTTTACTGTCAAATTCTACAATGGGTTTTTTAATTTTGGGATATTTCTGTATCATAATCTGTCATGCCAACTATATTTCTGAAAGTGCTAAATAAATTTTAAACTTGCAAATTCTTTTTTAAAGAAATATGTCGAGGTTTGCTCTAGTGGATATGGTGCTAGTGGTTATGGTGGAGTTATGTTAGTGGATATTGTGGAGTTATACCCTTCAAACTGGTCTCTTTCTGTAATTTAAAAAATATTTTTTTTTTAGTTTCTTGCATTTGGAGAAATATTGATTTCTGAAGTAAAGTTTTTTTAAGAAACTGCAATCTTGATAGTATAGTTTTTAATAATCTTTTTATTTTCCTTTTTTTAAAGTTTATTTTCAGGCTTACTTCCCTACAAAACAATGATTGGAGTTCATTTACTATGAACATTAGGAATAATCTTTTATTGTTTTTTATTTTTGTTACTTATTTTTGTTTATGTTCTTGTGGTTGCCTTGCTAATTGTTTGAATTGGAAAGATTACTAGATTATTGTATCGTGATCTGTGACAGCATAAATGCAAAGTCAGGTTGCCAGTCAGAAACTAAAAAAAAAAAAAAACATCACAGAAGGGGATCAACTCTAAGGGTTTAACTCACAGCAATCCCAAAATGGACAATTAGTCAAATTTTCATTTTGTGATGTAGCTAAGTTAACCAATCCTCATAAAGTCCTCTTTTTTTTTTGTTGTTGCTCTGAATACAGACAAAAGTTGGTTTTGAAGCGTATGAAGAGGTTTTTCTTTTCTCAAGCATACATAAAGCAGAGCTTGTCATGTAATATTTGTCTACAAATATTCTGATCAAGAAAGTCGAAAATTCTGCCAAAAGTCAGAAGAATTTCATGCCTGAAACATATAATTTAAGATTTCATTGAAAATGCAGAAATATTTGTGAGAATTAATAATTATAATTTATAGGAACAAGAGTGAACATATGTTCATTATGTAATTTTAATCTCTCTTTTGTACTTAACAAAATTTTTTACCAGATTAAATATTAGAAAACAAAAATAAGATTCATAAATTTTAAATAATATAAATTTTTAGCACTTTTTAAATGTAAATAATAAGCTTAATTTCAAGTGTCACGACAATTTAATTAAAACTAAAAATTTAAAATATCAGTAAATTTTTCTCTTTTTCACTTCACAGTTTGAATAAAACTATTCAAAAATTAGAAAAAAAAATACTTTTCAACAATCACTTTTTCTACAAAAATAAACAATCTTATGTTTTCTAAAACTTTATCTTGTTAATATTTTTATTATTTTTTGAGGTGTTGCAATTTCGCTCTTTCCTGGATACACAGAATTTCTTACTCAATACCAAGTAAATATTGAGAATCATCTTAATAAATTTTTTAAAGAAAATTTTAAGTGTTTTCTTAAAGATCCTCCTTTTCACTGTGTGTTTACATAAAAATGTAATGCTTCTAAGGGGAAAAAATTAAATATTTTCTTCCAGAATTAAACTATTTTTAAAGTTTTATTTATTATTATTTTAAGTAATAAAAGTAAGCTAGCCCTATTGTGTTTGACTAACATATTTAAATTTTATTTTATTCCTTTTTACACTTCAGATATGAGGATGTTTGGGAAAGAAGTTCATCAGTATAATTATTGAAATCAAACATTTATGTACACAAAAGACTTCAGTTGTTAATTTTTTATATCTGTTGTGATGAAGATTAAAAACTTTCAAGTTTATGTATTATTTAAATAAAGGTTTTTTATTAACATGTTTTTGTATCATTGATTCTCCATTTTATTTTGTTTTTTGACTATGATTTTTATATGCTAGTGTGAAAAATATTTATTTTTTTTTTTTGCTTCTTGGTATTGATTATTTCTTGTAATTTACGAGCACACATAATAGAAAACTTTTATTTACTCTTCCAACTTAATGTCGAATTTATGAATACATTAAAGAATATTATCTTGTCTTAAATTTAGGATGAAACTTTGTACTAGTAAAGATCTGTTAAGTTCTAATTTAGAATAGGCAAAACTAAATTTCTTCTTCCTAGTTCTTGTAAAATAGAATTCTGAGATTTACTTTTATACATAACACTAAGTAGTATATTCATAGTTACAAAAAGCTGTTAATTCCCCAGTTAACCGTTTGTTACTTTCTTAGGTTGAAACTGAACCAGTGCATTAAAATTGCAATGCCAAAAAACAGTTAGCATTGATGGATTATTCAAAAAGTTAAAATATAAAAAAACATAATATACCGTATAAAATTTATATTCGTATAATTTAGAAATTAAATTCTAAATGTTTGACTTGCATAAAAAAATTGCAATGCCAACAATTGGATAGGTTAATCTTGTTATCCATCAAAAAGCATAATGGTTTGTGACAAAAAATTGTGGATGAAATTAACAAATTTTGCTTGTTTGTGATGTACTTAGTGGTCCACTTTAATTAAAAATTGGCTTTTTATGCTGTACCAATAAAATAGTCAGTCTTGTCATAAGTCCATGAAGACATAAGATAGTTTTTGATGAAATAGTAAATTGTAAACCAATAAAATATGTTGGTTCAGGTTTGATTGTTTTGTGGGACTAATAAATTATATTGTAGTTATTAGTTCATACTGATCCAACATAAAGCTAGACAAATTTCCCGATATGGGGTGATGGCCATCAAAGAGAAAGAAGGTTTATAATGGACGCTTATGAGTGTCACCATCTTATTCATGTGGTCCATTATCAAAAAACCGTCAAAAATTTTGTTTTGGGATGAATATTAAGATATTGAATTGAGAGATTTTAAGGAGATTATTCATTCAATTAATCAAAGTCTGATTTCTGTTAGAATATTAGCAGCGGAAAATGTTACACAATATTTTTATTCAGTTTATCTGTTCTTGCGCTGCACCACCCTTAAATAAAAATATTTTGTTATAAATTTTAATCGGTCTAAGGAAAGAGGTGATTTTAAATTGCATATGGTACATATTGCATTGGAAAAAGTTGAGAAATAAACTATTGAACATTTTGTTCTCATAGTTAAACATTACAAGAAAATAAACTTTCTTTTTTTGAAAGCATAATGTATTCTTAATTAAATACTTCAATGCAAAGCATGAATTAGATTTAATGCTAGTGTAATTTTTGTCCTAGCATATGTTAATGAAATAACTTATTTTTCAATATCACAGACCACATAGAAGAAAATCCTTTTAAGCAATACATGACAAGGAAAAGTCCACGAATCTTTTGATTCGGTACTTTTTCAATACAAAAAAGAAAAAAAATCGAAACTTTTGAATAGCTTTTAATTTTCTCAATGGCTGAAAAATTCTGAAAGTTAGACCCCCCATGCTCATATCTATGATTAAATATATATTACAGGACATATTCAGTTCAGTACATTGTTTCTATCGTAGTTCAAACTGTGTATATATCTTTTTGAACCACTCAAACAAACAGCAATCTTGTAAAAAATAGATAAATAAATAAAAAAAAGCGATGTGTTACCTACCAAGCCATATGCTTTTTCACGCTACGCCTATAATTTTAATAGATTTATTATTATTATTATTTTTTTTTTAAATTTGAATCATAAAATCTGTGACTTCATACAGAAAACGATTTAATTCCCATTTTTAACTTTCATGAAATTTTACTGTTTTATAAAATCTCAGTAAAATCAAAAAATTTTGTGGTTCTAATCTCTTCAGTTGCTTACTTACAAAAAAAGACAATTCTTTACTTGGAAAAGTACGATATTGGAGAATAGAATCTCTGAGTCTAGTGTTTTCGAGTATATATATAATGGCATTTAATTTTTAGTTTTAACTAAAAAGAAAATCCAAATCCCCCAAAAAAAAAAATTATGGAACTAACACCAGCCATAAAAAAAAAATATATATATATATTTGTTTTCAATATTTTTAGCTTCATATTTTTACTCATAGATAGCAGCACAGCAATAAATATTTCGTGCCAAAACTTTACGTGACTATGTAAAATGAAGGAATTTTCGCGAAGTTAACTGTTAAATTCTACTTAAATTAAATTTTTGATGTATTAAATCAAATTTTCAATGTGGCAAAATTAGGGTGTGAAAATGGAAATAGCTTTTGAAACTGTGAGAAATTCATTTATTTGTAAAATTTTATAAAATGTAAATATTTTAAAAAATTTATTATTATGAACTTTTTTTCCCATTAGTTGAAATATTTTTCCGTCTTACAAGATATAATTTTTAAATTAAAAAATAAACTGACAGGAATTTTTTTTTTGAATAAACACTTAGTATGAAAAAATATTTTTAATATTAGTAGATTATTTAAATTAATAGATTTCGAAATTTCGTCTAAAAATGTTAAAGTAACATCATTTATCAATTTAGCTACCTTGATGGAAAAAAGTTTTAGTTGTTGAGGAAACTTTTAAAATTAATTTTATTAAAATCAATTGGAACTGTTATTATTTTAGAAATGAAAGTTAAAAACGTTTAAGTGCCAAATTTTTCTAAAATATGCTTATTTTATATTATTAATTCATAATGTTTAAATATGAACTTATATAAATGCTTTGAAAAAACTTGTTTTATGAAAATGCTTTCAAAATGTAGTTTCATTACATTTTTCGTAATGTGTGATTCTGTTTTGGTCGAATAATTTTTAAAAAAATGATTTGGGAAGGATTTTTGCAATTCATCTCTAAATAAGGTTTTCGAAAGAGAAAATGGGCAAATTCTGTCATGACTCCTTGATTGCCGATTTCTGTTTAGAAATTGATTTGTATTGCATATTATTCGTAGTGGTCGGAAAAATTACATTATTTTTATAGTTAACTACAACTGCTTTATTGCATAGGTGATTAACAACAACTGCTTTTTTTTCAATTGCAGAGACTGAAAATTACTTGTCACTAATACACTAATTTTAACACACGAAGTTTGTCGGAGATCTTAATTTAGTCCCATGCTCAAAATGGTTTAGAATAGAACCTGCCTTATTTAAGCATAATGCTTACATGAGCCAGTTTGTTATTCTACACCATTTTTTGCTGGGTTCCACAATTGGCTGCTCACCCAGTCGGAAGTATGTACTTTATTTACGTCTCATTATAGCTGCACAATGGGCTATTGGCGACGGTCTGGGAAGTATGTCCCCACCCAGTCAGGATATCAGCTCCTACACAATATCTACAGTTTGAATATACTGTTGTCGTCCATTACTTTCATAATTAAAAACCTTATGATATTTTTAAGTGTTTACGATATCTCCTGGAAAAGCCCAACTGAAGCATCATGTAAATTCTCCAAGGCATAAAATATTTTTAATTCAATACTCTTTCAATTTTTAAAATCGAAACGTCCCTTGTAATATATAAGAACCCAAAGTAACTCTTGTCAACCGTACTCAATTCTATATTTAAGTACTGGGGATTAGTTTAAGAATTCTATATTTAAGTACTGTAATATATGAGAACCCAAAGTAACTTTGGTCTACTGTACTCAATTCTATATTTAAGTACTAGAGACTGACTACGATTGATGCATTACTTTTTAAAGTAAACCGAAAAAGGCGATAATACATAAATTTCCCAGGGAAATATTAATTTATATTAGAAATTATAGAGAAACATTAGGGCAAAAATTATAATTTCTAAAGATATTCGATCAATTGGTTATTATTGTAAAAATCGTTGAAAATGATTAAATTTTAAAGTATTGTTTGTTTTTTTAATAACACGGAAAACACGATAATTCAAGAAGCAATACCACGAAATGTCGAAAATTTTAGTAATTTTTAAATTTTGTGGGTTTCCTCAGGCTAAAATAAAACGGCCGTCATTGCTTTATTAAACTAATTTCGGTATACAGCAAAGAATAGGGTATACTTTGTGCTATGTAGACTATAGCAAAGATCAACGTGTTTGTATAAAGTACAAGTTCACGTGTATATAGTTAAAGTTCATAAATGGACATACTATAGCTTCAGATTTATAAACAAGAACAGTGTTTAAATGTCAAACGAAGGTAGAGAAATAAAGAGACAAACGCGTGTAAAGTGGTTAAACCAATAGGGACAAGTTTGAACAAGAGGGAAATAAGGAACAGGTCAGAGGGGATTTGGCGGGAGCCCCAGGGTACATTACATTAAATTAAAACAGACTTCCAAATTTTGGGAAACGGTGAGATACTCGAAGGAACATTAATTGAATTATTAGAATTTTTCAAAACATAGAATGACTCCCAAAAATCAAGTTCGGTAGGTGAAAAGAAGTGTTGAATGATTTTAGTAGAAGAAAATTTAAACCTGTGATTTGAATTCCAACTATGTAAAGAGATAGAAGATCGGTTTAAGTCCAAATTTTGGACGCATCTTTTGTGTTCTTTAAGCCGAATTTTAGGAATGCGTTTAGTTTGTCCAAAAAACGCAAGTTTACATTGACACGAAATTTGATAAATACCCCAGCTATTAATATTAGCAATAGGGTTTTTAAGATTGGTGAAATTCGTTTTGTTTACAGGGGAAAAAATGACTTTAAACTCAAATTTATTCAAAATCATTTAGGAACAGATTTTCGGATAACAAGGTAAAATAATCAAATTGTTAAAGTTGGATTTGGAGAGTTTGATGGATTGCGTGATAAATTTTCTATCGTTGGAATCAAACATATTAAAAAGAAAACCACGGTCTCGAGCGATAGCTTCAAGGTAAAACAGCTTTCCTTTGAGGAGATAGCTAAAGGATATTGCTTCGGTACGTTGATGATTAAAACACAAAAGTTTTAAAATTATTTCGATTGGTGTCAGAAAGAGAGCAAACGGAAGAAATTAATTACAATTAATTTTAAAAAATTTTAACAATCTTTCTAACGACGTTCAAAGCATTTGAAATGTCTAAAATTTTTTATTTTGACATAATTCTATTTCTGCGAATTATGAATACGCTGTAAAAGGGTTGAGAAACCAAATTTTCTGTGAAATTTCCTAGTATTTGTCTATTATTCAGTAATTTTGAATCTTGGCATTTTAACAATCATCACACGTACTGCAGTCAGACCAGCAAACGATTTGTGTTGCTGTACAGCATATACAGAGTCTTCCGTAATGGTTTCTTTTAATGTATACTTTTAGAACCGTTTTAAAATTTGAAGCGAAAAACTATACACATTAGACAGTGCTGGATTACGCTTTAAGCCAGACTAGGTCATGGCATGGGGCCCCCAATGATTAGAGGCCCCCTTAAAATGGATTGACGCCCGGTGGCTGAGTGGTAGCGCTTCGCTCTCCCGTGCGACAGGTCTTGGGTTCGATCCTCGGGCCGGGCAAGGTTGACTCAGCCTTTCATCCCTTCAGTGGGTCGATAAATGAGTACCAAGCATGCTTGGGAACTAACCACGGGGGGTTTCGCGTTCGGCTGACCACCTAACCGGAACATCTGCTCCTGCACCCCCAGAGCCAAAGGTCAAGAAAACTGAGATGGGCACAGTAGGCCTTGGTCCTCTATGGGCCGTCGCGCCCCTGAGTTTAGTTTAAAATGGATTTTATGAAAATAAATTAAAAAAAATTAAGAAAAACAATGGTTTAAAAAAAACAATTTCAAACATATATTAATAAAATACGATAACTTTTTTACATAATGTTAATCATATTTATTTATTTCTTATTTTAGTTATTATTATTAATTAATTTTGATAGCATTATAGATGAGTTTATTGATCGCAAGAGCAAAAAAAAAAAAAAAAAAGATTTTTGAATACCAACTTTATAGTAGCGTTGACTTCATAAAGTGTTAATAAATTTCAAATTTTTCAAAATGTTATGATTATTTTTTAGTTCTAATTTAACTAAATGAAGTAAAATTCAATTTATTATTATTTATTTTTATTTTAAATATGCTTTCTTAAATGAAAAGATGTATAAATACTTTTATATTTGAATAAATAAAAAATATGCGAGGAAAAATTTAATCAAAGGGCCCCAAAAATTTGAATGGCGTACGGCCCCGCGTACGCTTAATCCGGCACTGGTATTAGAGGTCAAAAATTAAATTTAAGAGCTAAGGCAGGTTTAAAACTATCTAAAACAAGTTCAGTTCAGGAAGAAACTTGGTCCTTAATTAAATTTGAATGCATTGTAGTACCCTTATAGACTAATAAACTAGTTTTTGATTACTTTAATCTTTTCTTTGCTCTTTCCAATCTTAATGATTAATCAAATTTTGAAAAGATTTTCTTTTTCTTTTACTGAACACATATCCATCCGCATGAAGAAAATGCCACGAAATAACGAAAATTCGTCATTTATGCATTGGAGTAAATAATTAACTATCAAAACATGTCAGCATTGGGCCAATGAGGTTGCAAATAATGCCGGATGGATATGTGTTAAGTTGTAATTTAATTTCCAATAAGCATAGTTGTTGTTACTAATGTCACTTGCCAACATCAGCAACCTGCTATGGGAATCCTGCTAAGCGAATATTTAAGGTAAAGGGTGCGTTTTTTGTTTTTCAGTGGAGCCATATATGGTAGAGAATACGACTTCAGCTACACACACGTCACAACCCGTTTTACAGGGAGGACTCATTCATACTTCATTCATTTATCCACAATATTTTGACCAGAACCAGAGAATGACCAATCTCTAATTTAGTACCCCCAGAGGTTTGTTATGGGAGCTTGGAAAACTTTGTTACCCCGACAGATTTAACGTGCTCCAGTCACCATTTAACAGTGATTCTTCAGCTGGCAGGATTCGAACTTATGATCTCATGAACACAAGCCCATCGTCCTACAAACCAAGCTATCCAGGTCTCAATGAACATAGTTGCTTACATTACTTATACAATGATTCTATAAATATGTATACTAAGAGTGGTCATTATAATTCACCTGTCTGTATAAATTAAAAAAAAAAAAAAAAAAATAAAAAAAAATATTTACTTTTTCGTAATGTTGCTTCTCGGGGTATGACTATTTCTTGGTCTAAACTATAGAGATTTAGAAAACAATTCTTTATTCAATAAGATTTTATACAGGTAATGTAAATGGATTATTTTGACATATAACAGGTAATGTGTTTTATACAGATTTAAAATATGATAAGATGTGAGCAATAATTAATGATGATATTTCCAATTTGAAAATTCTTAATCATCTTCATTTTCATTTGGTGGAATTTTAGCTACAATTCCAGAATAATATTCTCCATAAGATTTTAAAACAGTTGCCCTAGAATAAGTACATATATATATATAGAAATTAGTTTTCAAATTAGTTAACAACAAGAATTTAAGCAGCAAGTACATTGTAATTCATATTTGTTTATCATGTATCACCACCTTAAACTTCAACTTACCATAAACATAAAATATAGTTTCTCCTTAAACAACTGCATCACGATATTGACAAATTTTGATATTTTTTTACAAACCAATAAATATGTACACGACGTATTCAGTAATGGAGGTATCTTTATTAATCTAATTTTGAAATCACTTGCATATTAATTTTCCCGGTGGAGCTAAGAGGTGATTCTACTAATCTTCTTTTTTCGCCTTTTTGTTTCCTCCAGCATTCAAACGGGTTTTGATATTCTCAGTTACACCTGCCTCTGTAGATTTGGGCGCTGATTTTGCTTCACTTAACCACTTGCGCTGGAATGGCGAGCCAAACACGTTTGGGTAAATTTAAGTGTCCCAGGCCATAGGGCCGAGTTTGAAGACTCGCCGAAACAACGCAACCTTCCTTGCAGCACAAGACAGCAATGTGAACTCATCGGCACAAGATCCCGAGTTACGCATGATTATGACCTCCACATTTGTATCAGTGTAGAAAGGAGGTCACAGAGAGAGCTATAAGTACAAATCTACACGACTCGTAAGTAAATTATTTGTCCAAACCCGGCTGTTGCACGCAACAGAGCGGCACGACACCCCTTTGATCGACCTCAGATTGACAGTCAATTGATTGCTCGAGGACAAAATCGTTTTTGCCACAACATAACCAACGGCATGACAGGTCATAATCGTTGGTAGGCAACTATTATATATATATTATATATAAATAAAATATTATATATATATTAAATGTATTATATAAAAATATTATATATAAATTATTATATATAAATATAATATATAATTATATACTATTATATATAAATAAAAATGATATTTGTGGTTCGTATCACAGAGAATAAAATATTTTCTTTTCTTAGTTTTAGTTAAATGCAATGAAATTCGAAGAAAGAAAGGGTGAACTCTTAGAAAACTTGTTAACTGTTTCTAACAACTTCTGTCATTTCATTGGTTTCGTACCGTATTCTTTTGAAAACTTATTCTTTTATTCTTTTCCAAGCATACATATTTCTGAAACAAGTGTGAAGGTCAGCAAAAAGGGTGATCAAAGATTGTCTAAAGTTTTTCTAATAACGCAGAGGTTTTTGTCACAATAAGTTTCATTTCTAAAGACTTTTTTCTAACTATTTTTCTGATGATTTTTCATGTTCAGAAAAGAAATTTAGCAGTCCGAGAAAAATTTTTAACCAGGAAAAAGTTAAAAATAAAGCTAAATCTTTTCCTAAAGCTTTCTCCAATAATTCAAAGGTTTTTGCCCCAATAAGTTTCATTTCTAAAGACTTTTGCTGACTGATTTTCTGATGATTTTTCCTGTCATGAAAGCAAAATTGACAGTCTGCCAATTTTTTTTAATCGTACAAAAGTTAAAAACAAAACGTAAGTTTTTTTTCAATAATCTTGAGGTTTTTGCCACAATGAGTTTCATTTCTAAAGACTTTTTTTATTAACTATTTTTCTGATGATTTTTCATGCTATGAAAGGAGAATTGCAGTCTGAGAAAATTTTTAAAAAATAAAACTGCTAAAAAGGATTAGTACACTTCTAGTAACGAGAATATAAATTACTTAAATGGAATTGTTTTTTAACTGGAACTTTTTAAACTTAACGAACTGCGCATAAATATCCAAATTGTGAATTTTAAGTGAACAGAGGACTTTTCTTCTTAATGTCCTAAGTTTTTGAAGTATCTGTTGCAGGGTTTAGGATGTAATAAAAAAAATTAAGATGTATCATTAAGATGCAATCTTAAGTAAAAAAATGTAAAATCAGAAAAAAATCTATTAAAATGCTAAAATGCTTTATAGCGTATGAAAGGAACTTTGCCTACCATTCAAAAAGCCTTGATGCCAAATGTTAAAATTTCACTTTTAAATAAGATTTTTTGCAGATGCAACTAAAAGCTTCATATTTTTTCCTGCTAATTTCACTATTTGCTTTTAGCACAGAATTGGTGTTCTTTTTTTATTTTATTTGAGAAGTATTCTTCCATATCTACGTAGGTATTATAATAATTTTACGCAAGATGTGATGTCACTGCTCTTATCATGGTCTATTCGTGAAATTTTTTTGCTTTAAATATTTGGTAATAAATGCTTTAGCAAAAAAGCTAAAATGTTTTGTTTCATCTTAGCATTTTTAGATAGTTTCAGCATTTTGCTTAAAATGCTATAAACTGTCAGAGAAGCAGATATATAGCTGAAACCCTATTCTGTGAAACGTCATGTGATGAAAAAGATGTCTTCCTGATTGAATAAATATACATTTTGATTGGATTTCGAGATTAACCTATTAATGCTCGAAAATAAAAGGGCTATATTTTAAACTAAATGATTGATTTGCTCTTCTGTATTTTATTGGTGTGAGTAGAAATATCTGTTGAATTTTAAGCAGAATTTTAACTGTGCAGATTTAATGAATTAAATATAAACTTAGTTAATGAATAACAGAAAATATGTTTATTTCTTCTTTGGCATGACCGTCATCATTGATCAAATTTAAAAGAAAAGAAATTATTAAATATAATTTATGTAAAAAATCCTGTGATCTCATAATGTATTTTCAGTATCGTCCTTAAAAAGGGTTGAATTACTTCACTATAACTAGTTGGTCATGTTTCTTTGCGATTACAACGAGCACATAATAGCATATTTCTTTGTGCAAATCATGTAAACAGTATGAACTTTCACAATCTTCTGCATATATATTGTACAAATAAATTGTATATTTGATAATATAAGACTTTATTTGCTTTAAAAGATATAAAGATGGTTATTAAATTATCTATTTTCACACATTATTGAAATCCTGGGCATAAATTCAAGTTCATTATAAAGTTGGCATTAAGGTGGGACATAATTCTTTTCACACATGTCACATTAGCTCATTTTGATGACCTGGAACCTTGTTTCATTCATATTAACGCGGTTTCTCTCATTAACGACATGAGTTTCTCATCTCCTCTCCGTAGCATCTGGAAATGCATTTTGTCCTGATTTGCCCCTCTCGGCCACTGTGGTTTTCTAGTTTTGTTTTTTCACCTTAATTTATTACTTTATTTTCTCTTTCTCTCTCGTCTTTGAAGGGGTTTTCTAATTTTGTTTTTCACTTTTATTTTACATTTTTCGTTGGCAATTTTAACTTATTCTGCTTCAAAAATTTTTTATTTTCCTTATTCTTGTCTAGTGAGTTTTGAGGATAGGTACCTATTTTTGAGCGCTAGAAACATGTTAACTTTGATAACCAGCTTCATGTTTTTTTTAGCAATAAAAGTTTTATATCATCAAGTTTATTTTTCCTCTTTAGTTTTTTACGATTATTTTTTAAACAAATAAAGAATGTCTGATATTATATTGGCAGTCTTCAAAAATTTTATTACAAGGAAACAACGCTAAAAAAATTATTACAGCAAATTCATATAACATTATATGAATTTTTTCTCCCTGAGTTTCTGGCTTTTGTTCCAAAATTTTTCGATAGATGGCACAGTAAGTGCCGAGTAATTCTACCATTTTTTCTTTTGCGTTTTAGTGCATAGATATTTCATTCTCCGATTACGAAAAAAGATAGTGGCTAAGGACATTTTGATCATCATCATGTGATTTTCATTTAGAGAAAGATTTCGAAAAATTGCAATTTTCAGTTATTTATTTATTTTTGATTTAAAGGTTTACTGTTTGAAATGCCATCTGTTAAAAAAAATTTAAGTAAAGAGAGAAACTCTGGGAGAAAATATTTACGCCTTTTCGCATGAACTTGTTGCAAGAATTTTTTATAGCCTTAACCATTTTCTTGTTAAAAAAGTTTTAGAAACCGTCAGTCTAACTTAGAATACTCTCCATATTCTTCAGTAATTTTCAGTACAGAAATACCTACGTTTTAATAAAATGGAATAACAAGATATTTTCTAACTATGGTTGGATGGTATTCGAAAACATAACTTTAAAATTCAACATAAAAGTTTTTTTTTTTCTAAATTAGACAGTTTTAAAAATAAATATTTATGCGATATTACAATAGTAAAAAAATTGTAGAAAGATTTTTTTTACCATTTTTCATATATTTAAACTAGGACTAAGTGTTAAAAATAAAGGCATGGTCCAATTAATAGGTATAAACAGACGTAGATATTTTATTTTATTAATTGTCACCTTTTGAACAAAGAACAAATAAACATCAAAAATAATTTTAACTTAAATACAACTAAACAAATAACTTATATTAGGTACTTGGAAAGCTGCCACTTTCAATTTAATTTTATATTATTATTAATTTTGTAAATAATATGCCCATTAGTGATTGCAAATATGCCTAAAAAAAGGATGCATGCATTAGAAATCGCAAAATTTCATCTTCCCTTTGTTAGGAATTACCTTCCATCATTACCTTTTAATAAATTAGTTTCCAATGATTTTAACAACATCTATTTTTTTTTATCGCCTTCGAACGTGATTCGTTAAAATTTGATGATGTTGTTATTCCACTTTGAATATCATTTTTAAACGTTTACTGTTCAAAGTTTTTTGACGACATTTTTTTTTATAGATTTTAAAAATATGTATTAAGGATGGTAATTGTGGAACATCATATATACAAATACTAGCATAAAAATATCTAGCTGGAATGCAAATACTTGCATCATGTATACAAATACTTATATAGAAATGTCTAGCGGGAATACAAATACTCACATCATGCACACAAATACTTACATAAAAATGACTTCGCCTTTTGGACGATCTTTTGGAGGCTTCCACATTAAAATGACTTTCTTTTTGGCATAAGGATCTCCATGACTAATTGCTGAACAAGGCAATGTTTTCGTACCTTTAATTTTGACCCAGTCACCTATTCTTTCGTGAGTATTTGGATCTATTGCAGCAACTAAAAATCCTTTGAATCGAGGACCAGCTAACTGTACTGCACAAAAGAAAAATATTTATTAGTTCTTGAAAAGTCAATCACCGTATGTTTCAGAATACAAGTTGAGAACTTTTGAAAATTTTCGAATGCTTAAGTTAAGAAACGAGGGGTTGTTTTGCAATCGGATCCGTTACCTTCACGAAATTCCACGCGAGTATTTTGAGTTTCAATTTTTAAAAATATTGCAGCATTATTTTCCGATAAATAAGAACTGTACAAAAATCAAAAGTTTTTTTACCTGATTCCGCCCCACACAATATTCAAAAAATTAATTTAATGAAATGAATTATATCGAAAATTATTTTGCAAAACTTTAAAGTAGTTTAGAAAGTTCAAGTTGTTTGGACTGGTCTGAATACAATAGAATGGTGGAGAGCAAATGAGAAGCGGACACTATCGAAACAATCAAATCCAGAAAAGGATTTTCGTCTAATTGGACAAATTTCAAGACAGTAAATTAACAAAAATGTCCAGAAATAAAAAATTGAAACTGTGTCGTATTTCATCTGGATAATGCAGAACCCCATGCGTCTTTGATAACTTGATAAAAATGTTAAAGGTATGTTGGGATGTTCTATCCCCTCCATCATATTCACTAAGCTTCGTGCTGTCAGATTTCCGGCTATTTCGATAGTCTAAAAACTTTTCTTAATAAAAATAAGTTCAACTATTTGTCAAAGTTCAACTATTTGGTATTCACGTAGAAAAATTTTCACCGAAATACCCGAAAGGTTTTGGAATAACGGAATTTTAAGTTGCTTCGAAGATAGAAAAGGGTAATGGAAAAAAAATGGCGCGTATACGAGCCACGTATACAACATACTCAATAGTCAATTTGCATCACATCTGAAGTATAGAGTTTTTTCTTTTCTTTCTTTTTTGCTTCATTTCGTAGAGTTTGAAATAGACTTTTGAAATGTCGCATCTAGTAAGATTTTTAAAATATTAAAAAAAAAATTGTTTTGTACTATGCATTTCCCTTTTTTCCTTTCAAAGTTAAAATGACTATGATTTGAATCATAAACGCTCCTTTTTGCTACATCAAACTAATACTTAGCCTTATATACATATATTATGACATTGGTAGATTTAATGCATTTTTTAAAAATTTTATTTTCGTTTAAAGGCGTAATTTTTCTTGATATCAAGAATACAATGTTATCAAGAATACAACACCTGTTTAAAAATATTTTTAGTTATATTATTTTTTAAAAAAGTATCATCGTATTGTCTTAACCCCTATGACCCACTAAGCATTTTGCTTAGCAGGTCATCGTGGAGTTTAAGACTCAGGCAGCAATCGTACAAGTTTGGATATTTTTAGTTCTACCTTCCTCAATAGTGATTTGTTAGATTTCGATCGTATATTTTTTGCTTGCTTAAATGTAAATTTGATACCCTGAGGTGTAGGCATTTTTGGCTAAAATTCTCAATCTTTATATTAAGGATGGTGATAACAGAACTTCCAAACTTTAAAAAAGTAAGCAAAGATTCATAGAATCGAAATTAATTTTCTTGTCTTGTAACTTCTACATGTTTTAGAGCAGTGCTTCCCAAAGTGTGGTACGCGTACGGGAACAATTTAGCAGAGGTACGCGTTCTTATACAAAATATCTTGCAACAAACGAAAATTTCAAAAAATTTTACTTGAAAACAAAGCTAGCCATGAAAATTTCGATTACATATTTTTCTATTGGCTATTTTTTACAGAGTTAACAGTAAATAATTAGTGGTGTCAACAGCCAGTTGTGATTTTTAACTTTTGTGCATTTATTTTCATCACAGCAAAGACAATATCAGTCTTCAAACTGATGCAAATAAACTAATTAACAAAACTTGTACCAAAATAAATAAATAAATAAATAAATAAATAAATAAATAAATAAATAAATAAACATATTTTTTAAAAAATACATTCATTATTTTATTAGTGGTACACAGCGTTTCGAAGAATTTAGAAAGGGTACACAAAAGTCATAAGTTTGGGAAACACTGTTTTAGAGTGTTAAAAATATTTAAAAAAAAGTGCTTTTTGGTTGAAGGACAAAGAAGAATCAGGATAATGTTTAAGAAAATTTTAAAGGAGATTTTTCGATGGTTTCGAAATCCTGAACACTCAGTTTTAGGTTAGTGTATATGTCAAATAAAATGAGCAGTCTAATAGAAAGACTGAAACTAAATTTCTCTTATATTAATTGATTGAAGTAAATGACTTTTTATAAAATATTGGTCATTAACACCTACTTTAACACTTACTTATTTTCTTGATCTAGATCCATTATGAAACACTATTTCACATGTGTCATTTTAATAGTATATATTATATATACATTTGAAATTACTGGATATACATTTTGAGGTAATTATAAATATGTACCTATATTGAGTATAGACTAAATTTAGGTAGTACGACCTTTTTAAATATCAATTACAAGCACATATTACGACAACTGATAATTAATTACTTCAATTTTAAGACTTTTATCAATTTTAATTTAGAAATTTATTGAAAATAATCTACGGGATGACAAATTAAAAATAACGTTTTCATTCATTGTTTTTATTAAATATTTTATTTTCTAACTTTTATTCGTCTAAAATTCAGATTTACGAATAATTTTATGCGTGAAATAAAACGGCAAATAATTCAAATCAAACACAAAATTATAAATATTTTGTTTGAAATAATTACATATTATGATTCCTTGTGTATTACATATATTTATATTTTATTATCTGTAATGTAATGCTTAAATAAATATTAGGGGAAACTATAAAATAAGCATTTAATGTAAAAATAAGATGATAATAATTTTTCGGCTATTTAAAAAAAGCCTATGCCAGACAAAAATATTTTTTTCTTTCCTTTTTTTGAAAAAAAAAAAATAAAAAAAATAATTTTGCTTTGTTTTTACGAGGATCTAGCACTTGATCGAAGATAAACTCATCCATTCTCTATTTAAATTGCTATTTCACATTTTACACAGCCGTGTTGCTTATTTTTGAGTAGTAATTTGAATAATGCAGTTACCAGATTCTCCATTGTCTCCATTGTAATATTTAAAAATATAATAGCTGAAAACTTTCAACTTTCTCTTAGTTTAAATAATTCATATCGAGAAATGTCAAATCACTGGATCTTTTTAAAAATGAAATATGCTGCTAGAAATTTCTAAAACAGTCAACATAAAATAGACATAAAATAGATGGTAATAAACATAAAATAGATGGTATTCAAACTTTTAACTATGATAAGAATAGTTTATTGACCGTTTTCTGCTAATACGATTCAACAACCAGAATTTTATTCGCGTTAATTAGGTTTATTTTATGAAATCACTTATTTACTTGCAGCTTGGTACATGCTATAGCCGAGAGGGCTAATGTGTGAATCTCATGAGCGGGGTTTGAACAGTTTTTTAGCCATACCAGTTGTTAATGGTTTCAAAATCGTAAAGATAAAGAAATGTTCCTTACTGTAAACTTTACGGTTAATTGGATGAGCAGACTGCTGCCGGTTATTTTACAGTCGTTTTAGACTGAAAATTCTGACAGTGTACTTTTTTAAAAATTCTAAATAACTCTCCTTATTTTTTCATAAACTCACCGAAAAAAATTTTGGTTTTTGTATTTAGCTTGTTGTTTTGTATTTAATTTTGAAAATTACGTTCTTTAAGTAACCACCATTTTGTTCCTCGCACAAACATGCTCTAACTAAAGAGTTTGCTGGATTTTCTTTAAATTTTTTTAAATTTCTTTTTTAATACAAATGTTAGTCTTCAACTGATTTCCATTTCCTTCAGAATTGTATCGGTCACTTGATTTCAGAATTCCATGAAATTATTCCTCTTTTAGAAATTTGTTTTAACAGTTAAGTTAGGATTATATAGGAAATGTAGGGATTATTTAAAGTATGTAATAAAAGGATTATTTAAAATATGCATTTTATAAACTAAATTAAATTTATCTATTAAACAAGTGCCTTTTGTTTAGTGAAATATGAACATTAATTCATATCAACTCTATGAGAAAAGACGGTAGTACCTCTATATATTATGAGTCTATATAGGGTGTCCCGTAAATGTTAGGACAAACTTCTAGGGGAAGTAGGGTACATCATGAGGATTAAGAATTACCTAGAAAACCATGACCGGAAATGTCATGTTACGCTGCTAGGGACGCTTTCCTATTATGGCCATGTTATTCGTGTGCCGTTGAACTTGCACTTTTATTTTTCTAAAATATTTTAATTTCATGTTAATATTATGCTATTTTATTATATTATAACCGTCGTTGAACAGCCGATCCAATTTTTGGTTTACGACTACTAATGTTCAACTCTGTAGCTTTGTAACTTTGAATCCAATCCAGAAGACAAGGGAACTCCTGAATCAAGTATAGAGGGAAATTTAACTTCGTGGAGGACTGTTTCATGTAACAAACCTGCATTTGCCTTAGCTGGAGAGAAAAACCAGGAAAACCTCCCACGGTTAGCCTGATGGTCAGGGGACTTTAACCGTCCGTCTACCACTGAAGTCCGTCTACCACTGAAGATATTTTACGTCAGCATTGTGGTCGGTGCGAGCCGGGTGCGGGATTCGTATCGACCAGTCATCGCTGGGATTCAAACCCTGTTCACTTCATTGGAATGCGAACGTTCTATCCCTTGACTCTCCACGGTTCTTTATGTTACGATTAGTTATTGTTGAGACTTCTATTAAAATAGGCCCTGAAATGATGTTTTATCGTAATTTAATGATTTGACGAGCTTGTCCAGTTAGTAGCCAAGTCATTAAATTACGATAAACAGCTAATACTGTACCTATTTTAAAGCAGTTTCTGACAATAATTAATAGAAAAAAAAATTAAGATAATTAAAATAAATGAAAGTACCTGATATTCAAAGGCACACGATGTAACAGTTCATAATAGGAGAGCGCCCTCAGTGGCATGCGATAACATTTCCGATCATGATTTCCTTAGTAATTCTTAATCCTTACGATGTGCCTAACTTCCCTTATAAGTTTGTTGCAACATTTAAGGGATACTCTATATGCACTCGTACAGCAAATATAATTTAAATTAACAGCAAACGATTTTAAATAATAGTTTCTTAACTTTAGTTACCATTAGAATTAACCTATTTATTTACAATTGATTCTTGATGGATGGCAAAACTTTTGTGTTTTTCAGGCAAAGCTAAAAATTGGTTGTGGTGATGAGTCCTATAATTAAGAATTCGTTTACTACAAAATAAAAGTAAGTAAATATTTAGCAATAATTAAAAAAAAATTTTTTTCCCTCCATATATTTTTATATTTCAGTTGTGTGTGATAAAAAACGATTTAACAGTAATACGCTCTTGTCAAATTAAGTATTATTACTTTTATACACAACTATTTAATGCAACGTAAATGCGTAACACTGACGAGTATGTTCGTGAACTTATATAACCAACATAAAATGTGAACCAATATAAAATATATTGTTTCACATTTACCAATAAGTAAATTTTCACATATTGATTTGTTTTGTTTTATGATTGATTATTTTGAGTTACTTTGATTAGTTCATGTTTTTCTGTTTAAATTTTGACAAAAATTTAATTTGTTTCTCTTTGAAAATAATCGTTGCTGTGTTCTTCAGATGATTGCATATAACCCCAATGGGTGCTGAAAACATTCAAAAAAGGAATTTCTTCAAACTTACACATTAGCTTTAGAACTGTACAATATCTAATTTTGGATCAATCTCTTACAATAGTTACCATAATATGACATGTTTGTAATTAAAATTACATGAATTACCATAATATCACATATTTGTAATAAAAATTACATTAATTACCATAATATCACATATTTGTAACAAAAATTGCTTTAATTACTATAATATCACATATCTGTAATAAAAATAGCGTAATAAATATCCAAGTGATAAAATTCCAACAAATTTCGACTACTTTATTTATTGAGAAAACTTAAATTTATAGTTATTTGGAGTAAGTTTTTGAAGCAAAGAATGCCTTAATCATTATTAGCGAGAAAAAAAGGAGAAAGAAGAGAAGGAAGGAAGAAAGAAAGAAAGAGAGAATTAAAGAAGGAAAGAAAGAAAGAAAAAAAGATACAAATAAATAATATATATACATAAACAAACGAGAGAAATTTGTTTTTTTTTCCTAACAATATATCAGTTGTTTAAAAAAAGCTTTGGAGAACTGCATTCTCAATTCTAAAAATAAATAAATGAATAAATAAATAAATAAAATAAGAAAAACATGATTTTCAATACTTAGTGTCAATTTAATTTCCAGTGAATGGTAAATTGAGTGTTTTCAGGATTTAGCTATAAATATGAGAGTCATTATTTTTAAAGCATTAAAGACGGGTAATGGTTTTCAAAATTACAAAATAACGACGGTTGCAATTAGGAGCCTTCAACCTGTTCTTGTTATATAAACTCCGAACTCGTATATCATAACCCTGAAGTTTTAAACTTTCTCAGATAGGTTTGCTCCATAAATTAACCAGGTACTATGAACAGTATGATTAGATCATATTGCATTTTTAAAGAATTTTCTTGAACATTTTACTAATCTATTATCATATTCTGAAACTATTCATCGTATTTCCATCGTATTCTTTTTTTCAGCGATCATATTACTTCATAGTTTTGTAATTAATGCATACTCTACCATTTTCATAATTAAGTTTGCTATTTAATTTTTAAACAAAGAATTTCATCATATATTAAAAGCGTTTACAGTATCACCAATGGTTAATTTTCGTTAAAAAAGGGTTGCATTATAAATTTTATGATAATTTTAAATTTATCTGATAAAATTAATATTTACAAATAGTTTAAATTTAATGCAAAATCTAGGATAAAAGTCTCACAGGTATTTTTGACAATAAACTAAACTACTAAAATTTTTATCGTTTTTATATAAATTACATGATTTTTTTTAATCAAACATTGTAAAAATTTGAAAAATGATAGGATAACGGTAATCTGGAGTTGCCCATACTTCTTATGAAACGTCTTGACTAAAATTTTTTCAAATTTTGTTTCTACGAAAAGGGTAAAATTAATTTTATACTTAAAATACTTTCATTGCTTTAAATTTAAAAGGTAGTGAAAGACTTTAGACAAAAAAAGCAGAAAAACAAAACTTAAAATTGCTTTTTAACATTGATTATTTTTCTTTGTTAATATATTTTTTGAATCTCTGAGGGTTTTTTCGATCGCAGATAGAACTTTGACGTAAATGTTTTTGATAATTTGAATGTTATACTTAATAAGACTACACATTGGAATATATGTTTTAAAAAGTATTAAAAGTTTTATAGAATGTTTGTACAGGTATGACCAATACTTTTTGAAATAATTATGCAAAAATAAAAAGTTGAAAGAATTTTGAAATTGTATGAAAATTGTGCAACTTTTAAATTGTTTTCGAAATTTATAAAAATGGGAAAATCTTACTTATTTCGAAAATAAATTATTGATAGCCATTTATGCGCGCTTGTAAACCAGCAAAACAGAAATAATTTTATTTTTTTTATTTAAAACTAGTATTCTAAAGGTACCATGATCCTTAAAAAAATGAAATAAAAAAAATTGGATTCGTAATATAATTTTTTTCTAAAATATTATTTTTTTATGTGTGCTGGTATTAAAAGTATGTAAATAATTTTTATATTTTTGATTATTCATTTAAAACCGTATGATTTTTCATGTTCAGAATATCACAATAACATAAATAAATATATTTTTTAATAAAAAAAAGTATTACCATGAATACCATTCATTCTATAGTGATAATGACTGCCGGAAGCGATAAAGGAATATGGGGAATGTTGTGGTCCCATAGCTTCTGTTCCAACATGTCGAGGCAATAATGATTCACAAGATTCAGCCGGTGCACCCCGAGGGAATGCCAGACTGCTTAAGGCACAACAACTGACTAAGATCAGTAAGAGCATACTATCCACTGACTGAGACATCAATTGGACCAAAACATTCATTCTTCCTCCGTTAGTAGGTTAAGGGAGCTGTAACTCTAAATTTAACCTATTTTGTATATTATAACGCCCAATTACCTTTGATCATAATTAACGAAAGGTGAAACGACTAGTGGGTGTTAACCATCTCATGTTTGAATTTCTGTTTTGAATAAAAAAATACATATAATTATTTTTGACGTATAAGAAATATATAATTTACGAAAAAAATAAGTAAAAGAATAAAATAAAATAATAATTGGAAAACAATTGTAAAGAATATTGTAAATTACTTTTGGGAATTCAAACATGTACTTATTTATTGGAAGAAACTGAGATAGGAAATTGTCTTCCATTAAGAAAAGAAAAGAAAAAAAAAAAAACATCTAAAAATTTCTACCTGTATTTCAAGGTTAGAAAAAGAACAAAATTTGTTTTCAATTAAACCTTTTAGAGATGTTTATAATACTATTTAGAAAAGTATTGAGATTAATGCGAATAATTAGGATTTGTTCAGGATGTTTCTAAAATTATATTATCTCAAAACGCTAAAAATGTTTAATATAATTAATTAAACTAAAGACTCTAAAAAGCAGAAGAGCAGAAGAAAAGAAGAAGACTAAAGACTCTTTATGCAAAAAGTTGTGTTAGCAGAGCCTCATTAAATGAATTGGGAGTAAGAATACCAATTTGGAGTTCGTTGCATATATATTAACCATAGAATTAAATGCTAACCTTCAAATAAACATTTTGTTTTTGGGCCATGGATAACTGTTCTCTTCTCGTGTTAAATATTTTTAATTGATTGTGCTGTAAGTTGATTTTATAATAATGTGTTCAAAAAATAATATATCGAAATTAATTTTGGGTAAAATATAATAGTATAATTACATAGACCTCAAGTAGAAAAGGAACAAGAAAGAGACTCATACTTATTTACCTACGTAAGATTTTTGGAACAATGGGAGTTTATTTAATTGGAATTTAATAGTTTAAAGATGCAAGAGCTATGTCTATAAACTGGCGAGATATGTTTGTGGACAAAAGAGGTCCATAGCACGAAAGGAATAAATAGGTAATTTAGGTAAGAAGCTAGTTTATCTTTATGGCTGGTAATTATTTTATTTTGAAAATACTATTTAAAAAAAATGCTTTCATGATTTAACTATGAGAACCACCATTTTAATGTTATTCTAGGTTTCCGAAATGATTTTAACAACTAAACTTAGAAAGGATTTTCCTGTACATATGGTAGCGGTTAACCGTAAATTTACTTTTCAAAAATATAGTTCTGATTACTAGACCTTTAGAAAAAAAAATACAAACCTGAGAACTAAATTTAGTCAAATAAATGGTTTTTATGCCATGCTCTAAGTTTCCAAATTTAACCACATTTACTAATTTTTATCCCATATTATGAAGCCAAACTTTATTTGTAATTTTATCAAAATCATTATTAAAGCACTTCGGTAAAAATTTCCAATCTTCTTGGTGCTCCCATAGAGCCACAAACTGTACATTTTATAGAATTAAGGTAATTTTGACCATATTTTTTTTCTCAGGGTACCAGTTGTTTTGTTATTTATAACAATGACCATCTCAATCTCCAAAGATTATACTGTTTCATAATAATTTAAAGGACATTTTAACCGAATTAAATTCTATTCTAACAGGGAAATTTTATTCTCAATCACCAGTGAGTCTTTTCCGTTATATTTCAAATGTTGTTTATCCCTCTCAGTATCTATCGGACAAAAGTAATTTATTTCGGCCTCAAGTGAATCATATTTCGACCACTAACCTCAAACTACTTTTGCCTCTAAAACAATTTATAATTCCTCATTCATTTAAAAGAATTTTTGCATTGTTTTTCCTCTTTTAAGGGCTATACAAAGATTCTAGAGATATCAGTTTGTTTATTTTAGCTTTTTGCTAATTCATAATATTATTTCATTGTTTACATTTTCTCGTAAGCGTTTAAAAAATGTTTTTCATGTTAAAATATTAATGAAAAGGCTTAAAATATATTTAGGGGTTTTAAATGTTTAATTATTTATGAGTTTACAAGTATCAGTTTCGAAAAAGATCAATGTGTAAAATATTGCTTTTTTTTGCAGGGTTAGTTGTTATTGCTATATTTGTGATCATTAAATTCAAAATTCTTCTACTTATTCTTTTCTCATGGATTAGGAGTGGCCAACTGTTTTACGACAAGAGCCACCTTTGGAAGAAAAATATGAGTGTCACTTTTAAAAACTTGAAAAATGTAATTTAATGTGATTATTATGTAATGTAATATCTGGGAGTTTTATGCAAATAGCATATATATATACATACATATATATATATATATATATATATATATATATATATATATATATATATATATATATATATATATATATATATATATATACAAATTAATTAATAAGAAAATCATGAATAAAATAAAAATAAAAACTAAAATGAAGAGAAACAAGAATGGGAAAAGCAGTAGTCGTTATCAAGACACATCTGTTGCTATAAATGCGATATTTCTGAATAAAGAATAGTTATCCTAAGATAAAAATTATTCTTTATATATATATATATATATATATATATATATATATATATATATATATATATATATATATATATATATATATATATATATATATATATATATATATATATATATATATATATATATATATACAAATTAATTAATAAGAAAATCATGAATAAAATAAAAATAAAAACTAAAATGAAGAGAAACAAGAATGGGAAAAGCAGTAGTCGTTATCAAGACACATCTATTGCTATAAATGCGATATTTCTGAATAAAGAATAGTTATCCTAAGATAAAAATTATTCTTTATATATATATATATATATATAGTTTTTTAAAAATTTTCTTTTTATCAGTTTTTAAATCAGTTTTTTTTAAATTTTCTTTTCTTACCATGTCATTTATATTGGTATCATTTCCTCAAGAAACCGATGAAATTTGGAAATTGGTGTTTTAGGTGCATATCAGTTAATCGTGAACGATATTTTGAATTTTATACGCTTATTAAAAAACATTCAAAATTATTCACTATAAATGTTCACAATTATGTGCTAAACCTAACCAACAATAATATCTGACAACCGAATTGCGTAAATTTAGAAAATTGCTCTTTGGTCCAAATTTCTACAATTTAATATAATTTGATTAGATTTGATTTTACGAATATTGATAAAGTTACTGAAATTGATATAACTATTTTTCAATCATTTAAAATGTTTCACAAAGTCTTTAAATTTTCATTCAGTCTATTTATTCAAAAAGTCCACTTTTAAAACTCCTCATTTCTTATTGTTCAAATGCTGATGTTTTGCTTGATTTTCAACATTCAGATGAGTTGACACTGCCAGTAATTGTTATGAATTACTGGCAGTGATTCATAACAATTATTTATTTATCACATTCTCCTGCAATCCTACAGACACACAGAACAATATTTCATTATTGAATTTTTGATGCAATTAAATCTAACATCATCTTACATAATCATCTTACATAATGAGGAGAACTCGCAACAGGAGTTGTTTTTATAATTTAAGTAATTTACATAAAATTAATCAATATTTATTTTCTTCGTAATGAAATAAAGTAAATTTAAAAATTAAATAAAAATAATGAGCAGTGAGCGAACGCTATGAGTTTGCAAAAGTAACTCTTAATTTTGGATTTGGAATAACACTATTATTTTCAAATTATTTTTTTAATTAACTTTGCATTAACATATTTTGTTAATACTTTTACAATATTTTGTATTGGAATAATTTTTAAAGAGAAGGAAAATTAAAAAAAAAATGCTTCATATTATTTTTATTAATGGAAAGTTGTAAAACGGAATTTTCTTGATAGTTTTAATAATAAGACCAAGCGAAATAGTATTTTCTAATAAAATTTCGTTTGATTAAAAAATTCTATTTTTTTATGAACCAAAGACATGCATAATAGGACATAATAGGAACCAAAATATTTGGATTGAAAAATTTTACACTGCTGTAAAAAATTCCAAATCAAATTCTGGTAGAAAGTACTGCCTCTCATGGTGCCGGTACTTTCCATCGTAAAATTTCTTTTTACCGGGACATGTTACGAAACAAAAAATCTGATATAACGTGATTTTTACAGTAATAATTATTGAATCATAGAATCACTCTAACTAGATAAATATAACTTTAAAAATTATGGTATAATATTTTACGGCAAAAATGGATTTTACGGTAAAATTGGATTTTACGGATGATGTATCTAAAGTGCCGTAATTTGATACCGTAATTTGATCCAGAATTTTTTACAATGTTATTTGGTAAGAGGGTGTATTTTTTATTTTTTATTTTAAAATTATTCAATTAATGTATTATAAATATTTTAAACAGTAAGAAATAGTAAAAACAAAATTATATCTCCGTGTATACCACTGATAAGTTGCATGTAATAGATATTTGAATAAGTATGTAACATTTTATTATACTCGTTTATATCTTTGCGATTCATTTGTACTTTCTGACTGCTTTAACCTTTTTTTTATGTCACAGTTGTTTTTATTCCACAGATTTTTGAAATTTCTATCTTAATATTTATTCTATGAATTCTCTAAGTCTTTCTAATAATAGATTTTTCTTTTTAAATATAAAAATTATCATTTAAATAACCAAAACATAAAGCATTTAAGTAAATTTTTCTTGTACAAATGAAACTATTCTATTTTGTAAGTGAAAAATTACTAGGGCTATTTTATGACATACCATGGCCACAATTACAAAATAATTTTATTAATAAAAAAATTTTGATCGTTTTTAATTTTATTTATTTATTTTTTTTTTACAAAATTACTGTCTGCAAAAACTGAACATATTAAAAAGCTGCAAATTATGTTATAAGATTTTTGAAAAAAGTAAAAAAAAAAATACATGACAATTTTATGAGACATTCCTGCAGAAAATATAAAACAATATTAATCACGTAAAAATTTGAATTGGTTTCTTTATTGATGTTAGTGTGAATTGAAGCTATTAGAAACTGTAAGTGAAACCATTCAATTTTCGTAACCAAAACAAAAAAAACAAAAAAAAAATTTCTTCCATACAAATTTGGATTGATTTCATTATCCACGGCTGTCTGTGCAAACTAAACGTATTCAAAAACTGTAAATTAAACCATTAATTTTCGAAACAGAAAAAATAGCATGCCAATTCTTTCCTGAAAGTATAAACTAATTTTATTCATATTAAAATTCAAATTTATTTCTTTACTCCATTACTGTCTGTGTAAACCGATTTTATTGAAAAAAATTAAAATGAAAAGCTTTTCAAATTAAGAATTTAGAAAAAGAAATTACTACTTTTTAGATGCAATCTTTATATATAGCCCGTTTATGTAAAATGAATTAAATCCAGACAATTTTTTTCCAAAAAAAAAAAAAAAAAAAAAAAAAAAAAACTACTTTTAGAAACATTCTTTTCATTCTTTTAAAGGAATTATTATAAGACATTAAAAAAAGGAAATATATAGCTATAACATGAAGAAAATCGGTAAGTTTACTCTCTTTTTTTTGTATAATGTAGATGAAAACTTAGCTATTGTGAAAAATATGAACTGTTATTTTAAATGAGTTTAATGTTTGATATATTACTAACCTGTCAAAAACTATACATCTTTTTTACAAATTGTCACGATTTTTTTTTGGAGATAATGTAGGTTTTATGGTTTCAAAAGTTTGATATAATATTATTCATCATATTTTGTCTAGAAAAGATAGAGAAACCTATAGGCTTATATAAAAGAAAAGAAATAGAAGACTTGACGTAATAAATCATTCTAAACGTCTATCTATATGAATATAAAGTGATTCTTCCTATATTTCTTCTTTTTAAAATAACTTAATAATAATAAAATAAATAAATAATATGAATATATATGTATATATATATATATATATATATATATATATATATATATATATATATATATATATATATATATATATATATATATATATATATATATATATATATATACCGATTTTCTTAAAAATAAAAATATTCACTGTAAATAAAGGGTTTCTCGAAATTGAGCAAAAATGTGTCAAAATAGTTTCAAGACAAATAAGAATAAACTTTGAAAACCCAATGTATTCAATGAAATTGAAACAGCATATATCTATTTTTTAGAAAAATGCTGCAGAGGAGAAAAAGTGTGAGAACGATGTCCGTTGGCTGCCGTTAGGATTCATACCAAGGACCACAGAGTTCGTAGCAGGATGCTATAACCACCATAGTTGTACACCTTAGTCCAGGAGGAGTTAGAAAGTTCATTTAGCAGCTACCGCAACGACACATCATGACAAACTAATTTTCAATTTCAATGGTACAAAGGGTTGCAATTAGGAGAACATGGTCCCAATAGCTTAGTCAGGAGATAGGTAATATTAATATTACTTTTTGCTTATTTCACCGTATCTTAAATGCATTAAAGCGAATGGAATGTATGTCCTGATGTGTCACTGCGGTGGCCACTATACAAAGCTTTCTAACTTTCCTTGGACTGGGGTGTACAACTTTGGTGGTTAAAACATCCTAATATCAACCCAGAGGTCCTTAGTTGGAATTCTGCTGGCAGCCAACGAACATCTCTCTCTCTTTTCATTAACTTTGAGTCTATATATTTTGTGTGAAAATGAGAATTTGTTGTTTCAATTTTAAATACACGGAGTTTTCAAATTTGATTATTAATTGTTTTGGAGCTACAATTATTATTTGACTATTATTTGATCAGAATATTATTTTTTTGTATTTGATACATTTTTGCTCAATTTTGAGACTGCTTATTTTACACTGCTTCTTTATTGGAAAAAAAGGGATTGAAGATGGATGCGACATTTGTAGTAGAAATTGATTCCCAAAATTAAAATGAAAATCGAAGATATTGCAATATTTAGTGATGTAAAGAATTGTATATCTTACAATTCAAAATTTTTTCGACTATTATTAAATAAGATAATAAAAAATAATAAATATTTACCAAAGCTTAATTTTTTTGCCTGGAATTAATTTTGCTGTTTATTAATTATAAAATATTACTATAAAAATGAAAAATTTAACTAAAGTTAACTATACTTAAGATTTTTTCAAATTTAAAATTAGTCGCTAAATGTATTATTTTATACCATGGAATCGGGATACAAGGGACACACTATGAGAATTAATGGGACCCCTCAAAGTCAAAATAGCTTTAATACACAATTCGAGATGGTCAATATTCTGTCGTAACGCTTTTACACAAAATTACGTAACCGGAGATTGTATCTCCGTTTGTAATTAAGCATTGGTTAATAAAAGTTATTAAACATTTTAAAAAATCTCTAATTTCGCCTGGTTTTTTCCACCTAGATGAAAACTACTAAAACTATTTGAAATCAATAAATAATATCATTTTTGGAGTTTTTTTTATAAGCCCAAACAATGCATTATTGGAGTAACATTTCAAATATTAAAAAAAAAAGATAATAAATAAAAATAAATAAATAAATAAGTAATTGCCGAGAGCGCTTTTTAGGTTTTACAAAACTGTCTTTTCGTCATAATGGCTCTGAGCAATTTTCATTATTTAAATAGAAGACACTAACAAATATGGACGAAATTTATTCAAAATGCCATGAATAGCTGTAACGAGCTATCAATAGTTACAAAAAATAGCATATTACTAGCTAAAAAGGGACGATAAAGGTTTTATGAACAGTCTAAACTAAGATCTTTAAAGTGTTTATTAAAAACATAAAATAAATTATGAATGCAAAATATATCGTAGCATATAGCATATAGTATATAACGTAGCATATAACGTAAAGAAATTTTTTAAAGGGAATTTTATGTCATTTTATCACCCTAAAATATCAACAATCCATCATTTTTGCTATTTGGATTCGAATTGCTACGCTTGAAACTAATTTTGGATATCAAAGAATAAGTCAATTTTTTCATGGAGTGTTTGAAGTATTAATTGTATAACTTACCATTAATTAACATTTCTATTAATTGTATAACTTCTAATGACGAAGAAGACAGTTCTTTTTTTAGTAATATTAAGGTGAAGTTAGGAGAGATTGCCCACAGTGATAGCCGGGGGGAGGGGGTGAGAAACGAGTATAATTCGCTTACAGTGCTCGTATACAGGTAAATGTGCAGTATGCAAAAGAAAAAGAACATTCTGAGCAACTTTTGATGTAGTGATGGGATTAAAATAATTTAATGATTTTAAAGCTGCTTCTATCTGTGAAACTAGTTATCACCTAAACAACTAGTTATTAAAACTTTTTGTTTCCTTTAAAAAAGAAGTGGGAAAAAAAAAAAAAAAAAAAAAGACAGGCAAACATTTGAAATGATGAGAAGGAAAATTTCAACGTTTAAACAATACGACGTTACGGTATTTTACTTTTGACGCCTAAAAAGTACTTAATTTTTTAAGAATATTTTTACATATTAGGATAATTTTGCGGGTGAATAATTTTATATTTAAAATTTAAAAACTACATAAAACTTAAAAATGATTCTTAACGTTTAGTTCTAACATAGATGATTCTAACATTCTAATATCGTAACAAAAAAAAAAAAAAAAAAACATTCCATTGTACTTGAGTGCCAAATACCAACGCCCTTAAAATGTTTGGTTTTCATTATTCGAAATTGTAATAGAGAAATTTTCATTATAATTTTAAACAATTCTCAAAATTATGAAAGAATATTCCTTTTAATTTTAAATTCTCTCTTTTTTAATGTTTTTGATAATATTTTATAATTTTTTTTATTGTTTTCTGTGAATTCTTTTAATGTTTTTTTACAAATCAAAATGTCTTGGTGTATATTTTTAAATTTTGTAAAATTTGAAAATAAAATTTGGCGTAATTTTTATAAAAATGGAAGTATAAAATTCTGTTTTACTTTCACGTCAAAGAAGGATGATTTTAAAAAGGTTAAGTTAATCAAAATTATAATAAAAACTTTTTCTTAAATGTTTTTTAAATTTGAAAATTATTCAAGATTTTAAAACATTTTTAGCTAAATTTTGAACACTTTACTTAATTATTTCTCAGCAATTTGTCTTTAAATCAAGTTGTTTTTGGCTGATGAATAATTTTATGTTTAAATTTTTAAAATAGGGTTAAGAATAAAAATCAATTATAAAGTAATTCTTATAAAAATGTAACTATTAATTTTTATTATACTTTAACGTCTCAGTAGTACAATCTTAAACTATTTTGTTTGCATCATTCAGAATTATAATAAAAAAATTATTAAATGTGTTGAAATAATTTAAAATTTCATAAAGAATAATTTTTATAAAGTTTTAATTGTTTTTAATGTTTTTAAGCACTTTTTTACAAATCAAGATTTGTTTTGGTGCGGGATTAATTTTATATTTAAGTTTTGAAAACTGGACTACGATTGAAAATGAATTATAAAGTTATTCTTATGAAAATGTAACTATAAATTTTTATTATACGTGTAAAAAAGAATAACCTTAGATTTTTTTTATGCTATTCAAAGTTATAAAAAAGAAAAAATAATAATTTGTCTACAAATCTTTTACAGAAGTGCCATAAAACATTTAAGAGAAGAAGAATACCAGTAATTTCAGAAAGTGCCCTTTTTCACTTCCATTTCTGTCTCAAGTGAAAAAAAATCTTTTCATTTATTTTTGTAGAATTGTGTAAGAAATGTGCCAGCGAGAAAAAAAAAAGAGCGAGAGAGACAGAGAGAGAGAGAGAGAGAGAGACGAAAAAACAACCATCCCACTTGATTTCTCGTCTTCTGTTAAAGAATGGCTTCATTTGTAGGTGTCGTGACCATAGAATTGGTCGTGACTTACCGCTTCAGTAATTGTAGCGTGCAAAAAGTTGAATTTGATTGGTTTTAGGTTGAAAAAAAGAAGTAAAATTTCGCATTCTTTTTAATTTGAAATATACGTAAAAAGTCGATGCCTTCTTCATCGAATTGATTGAAGCGAATATTCTACGTCACTGTCCCGCTTTCTAGAATTTCATTAAATATTTCCAATATCAGAAAGCATTATCTTAAATAATCTAGTTGTGAAATATAAATAATTCTGAACGGTTGGACTATCCTGTCCGTAAAAGAAAATGTTTAATTTGTAAAGGATTTCGTGCGTAGCTTAGCATTTGATGTGAAAGGATAAGTAAATCGGAACGGTAGGTTTTGTTTTTTCGAAAGAAACATCGTTAGCTTGAAATAGGTCTTAGAAGCAAATGTATTTATTATAAGGTTACTCATTCTAGGAAAAAGCTCGGGAATTTTGATTTACTTTAATTTTTGATTTTATGTCTTTGAGTTTGTAGGTCCTTTTTAAGCAGTGAAAAGATTTTACTTCCTCTATGTTAACTTTTGGGGAATTATAGGTATGAACGAAGATTCTTCATTTATTAATTAATATTCTGTAATATTTGAATCATTTTAGTAAATAAAATGTATTCTATTGTAACTAGTTACCAAATTTTAAATTTTTACGTTGCACACAAGCACTCTTAAAAGCTTTGAACTCTGAAAGTTTTTTAAGAATACTTGATGAAAGGATATTGTGTTCACAGTTTAAAGTTCCGTAACTTGATTCCATTGAATACATTTCAATGAAAAACACAGAAAATATTATAAATTAATAAGTAGTTATCTAATAAATATGAAAATTTTTTTCCATCTCTTTTATATGATAATCCCTAGGCTAACAGCGAGGAAGTAGAATTCTTTTTCGATCTAAAGAAAACCCATGAGTATTTTTCTTCAGTAGTTAAAGTCAAAATCAAAGAATGAGCACCTGTGAAACTTAATATGGTGGAAAGTTTAATAAACAAAATACAATAAAATTAGAAATGTCCCGTTTTAAAGAGAGCATCAATAAATAAAGATTTTAAGTAATGATCATATTTTGATAATTGGTAAGAGTTGTTAAAAACTAGATAATATTTTATCAACTAACATAAGAATGTCTAAACGATATGAATCGTTAAATATTGTTGAGCAAAGAAAAAAAATGAAGAAAATTTTTAATCAAGTAAGAGTATTTATTTTGTTAAATTTAAATATGTGTAGCTTATCGTTCTTCGTTTTAGCTATCAGGAGAGAATAAAAGAAAATTGCATATATTTTTACCACAAATGTTTTGCGTCTTTGCTCTGCCAGAAATTGCACATGTCCAAAAATTAAGGAACAAACACATTTTCGCGAGGAACCAAATCTAGTGAAATATTGTTTGCGTCAAAGTACGACAATGTAATCACAATGTATGTATGTAACTCCGCAAAATGACCAACAAAAACAAGAAAGCATGACAAAGTACACTAAAAAAAGTATGGTTAAAGCTAATAGAATATGGGAAAATTTACCATGTTTTTGGCTCTATGGAACACCATAAATCACTGTAACCGAAGAGTTTTGGTAATGATTTGGTAAAATTAACAATAAAATATGATTTCAGAATATGTGATAAAAGTTGGTAAAATTTGGTAATTTTATCATGCTACCTTAGCTTTATGCTTTAATGGTATGAAAACCATAAATTTGATTAAATTTATTTTTCAGTTTTATATTTTTTACTAAATATGTGGCAATAATAACTGTAATTTTGAAAATCAAAACTTCCAGTAAACCATTACTATATGAACGGAAAAATTACAAAATGAATGGCTTAGATATTGTACATTTCGGTTTTATTAACAAAATTTATGTTTGTTGTTGTTGTTCTTTTTTATTTATTTATTTTTTTTTTTTTACCAGAAATGTCATTACGTTACTGTAATTTTACCAAAATTTATTTCTTTGTGTATAATGTCCTAGAATGTCTCAAATCTATCAAAGATAACAAAAAAGTAATCAAAAGAACTCAAAATCATGACTTAAAATGGGCACCACAACAAAATAGATCAAAATTGAATGAATGAAATTTTATTTGTAAGGGTTTAATGTGGGATATAACACCTCTGATGGCAATATTGGTCTTTGAATAAGCTTTCACGTTGTTTATGAAATTGATTAATGTTTTGGGACAATAAATCTATCTTGACAATAAATCTATTGTCTAGTAACAATAAATACTACTCCTTCATTGAGGTAGTTTTTAGCTGAGCGAGGTTCTTCGGAGGGGAATGTGGGCTGCAGTTGCTCTGTCAAGAGCATTACAAACATGATGAGAATCAGGTCTGGAATTCTGTCTAGATATCCTCTCCATCCTCTGAATGTCTCCACAGCTTCATGTCATTCCTCGTACAGCTCAGCCATGAGTTGTCACTTGCCCTCCATAAAATGAACTGGGAACCGACAGAGTTTTCGAACAAATAATACCTTAGTATTATAAAAAATTATATAAAATTGCGTTCTTCTTAAGAATACATTTTCATTTATAAAATGTTGTGTAACATATGTAACTTTTAAATGGCTTGCTTCTTTAAAAGTTTCATTGATTAGTCTTATTTGAAGAAAATTACAATCCTTGAAATAGAATATAAACATATTACAAATACATTGTCAAATTCAAAGGAATGCAGACAGTTCCAACTTGATTTTAACATGATAACCATTCAATTAAAAACAACTCCTAGTGAATTCGAAGTGATTTCCCGGTTAGTTTAGTTCAACACATGGATGTAAATCAAAAGCCACACCTATGACTCAACAACTGAACAAAAATAAATTGTCCGTACTCCTATTACACAATCTTTGGGTCAGCCCACTTAACATAACAATAACCCTATATATGGCCCTTATTATTATTATACAATCAAATAACCCTTATTATTATTATACAATCAAACAATCAAATAGGTCCATTTTTTGTTTTTATGCACTCTACTTATTATAAAAATAGTATTGGTTATGTTATGTATTAATAATAAAAGGATGAGAAATCGGAAAATTTTTCAGGTTTTCATAAGCTCCAAATAGCAAGAATCAGATTTTTCTAAAAACTTTGTTGAGTTAAAAAATATTTATAACAAACCAACGCTCGTCTTATTTTTCCGAAAGAAAATTCTAAATTAACAAATATCTTTTTGTGGAAATGGGTGTCACATTTTTTAAACCTAAAATTAACTTCAATCTTTCACCATAAAACCATTTTGTTATAACACCAAGAACAGGGTTAAATATTTCATCTTAAGCATATGTTAAAGAAAAGCCATTAGCTTGATTCGCGCCGCGAAGACTCAATCTCGCGAAGACTCTACGAAGGCTCTAAGCTGTCACTTCGGAGAATGGTAGCTGCCTCAGTGGTGGTTTGAAGCCCTCTCTGTTTTAGATAGATGTATACCATTTTGTCTGGGAAGTCAAGGTAGCTTGTGCGTAATGCTCACTATAATGCCACAATCATGCTAATAGTCAGGATATTATGGAGCCCTAATCTCCATGACGTTTTATTGCGGAAATGCTTTAGGTTTTTGCTTTTAAAACTAAATCTAACATATTAATCCTATATTTAGTTAAAAGAAAAACCTTAAGATAAAAATTTCACATTAAGATTGGTATAAAGTATATGTTAAAAATTGGTTCAACTTTCTACTAAAAAATTTGGTTTAAGTTAGGTTCCACGTACCTCTGAAGGCTAGGGCTGTAAAATCTGAACTTTGTTTAACATATCACCATTAAATAGGTCTAAAGAAAAGCATGAAGAAAAGCATGAAGAAAAAAAAAACTTAGTTCAAACTTTCACTTAAAAATTGGTTTAAAGTCAAACTTGGAACTCAGTGTCTCAGTGAAAAACTGGTCTAAAAAGTCTTCTTGGATTTAGTTCAGTGTTTAATTACAATGATAGCGCTTCTAAAAGCTCTACTATTGTGGTACAACTTTGCACCAGTTGTTGCAACTAAATTGGCACTCATTATTTGGTGAAATGCAGAACCTGATTTTTAACAGTGTAAAATTATCAATATTTTAGTTCTGAATTTTTATTTTTATTTTTATCTCAATATATAGGGAGAAGATTATCATTCAACTGGCTCCTTCTTTAATGTATTTCCATAATTTTGAAGGCATTGACAGTGAATGCTAACTACTTCCTGTTCAGTGAGTAACACGAAATTTAAAAATTACTTTGATGACTGTCAATTCAAATTTTTGAATGCCAATAATATATGGATAACAGACAGGTTTTAAATGTGTCTGAATTGTTACTGATAAAACTTAAAAACTTCCTTAAATCAGCGGTTTTAATAACTGTGTTAAATAGCCATAATTAATTACTTCCTTACATGGCCATACTACCATAATTATCTGCTTTAAATAGCCATACTTACAATGATTGTTTGTTTTGTTATAATTGAAGTCACGGACGCATTATATACCAGCTGTTAGTTGCCTCCAATAAACCAGTTCAAGTTGCAGTAAATGGATTTGCAGCTTCCCAAATATGGAAGTCAAATCAAAGATATTATATTTTTTTAACCTTTTCAAGTGTTACAGTAAAATTCCGTTGCATTTAATTAAAAACATATCAGACACAATTAAATTTAAAATTAGTTAAAGTTCCCAAAATAAACAAGATAAACACTGTTTGTCAAGAAAACAGTGGGTTGCAAAGTAGGTTAATATTAGAAAGGATATGAAAAGTTATTTTTGTGAAAATTTTAAGGGAATTAAGCAAGAGTGAATAATTGGTGTAGTAATTAAAAATAATGATATCAATAATAAGCCTAATTACTATTTTACGTGATTGTAAAGTTTTCGAAATACGGCTATTGTCCATTTTATACACTGAAAAAGAAAGGATGGTCAAAACTACCAGAACATGGTAAAATTTACCTTGTGTCTGGCTCTATGGGAACACCAAAAAGTTCAGTAATTTTTACCCAACCTGTTTGGAAATGATTTTGTTAAAATTGACAATAAAATGTGGTGGTTTTACAAGAAGTGATAAAATTTAAAAATTTTTTATAATTTTATTATGAAACTTTAGAGCATGGCATGAGAACCATTTATTCGATTTAATTTACTTTTCAGTTTTGTATTTTTTGCTAAAGTGTGGTAATAAGAACTATAATTTTGATGACCAGAATTTCCGGTAAACTGTTACCATATGAACGGAAAGATAACCAAATGAATGATTTAAATACCATATATTTTGGTTTTATTACTAGAATTACGTTTTTGTTTTCAAAAAATGTCATTACATGTCATGCAGTACTGTAATCTAGCCAGACTTTCATTCTCCAATAAGCCATCAAATTCTTATTGCCATTAAATTGTTTCTAATAAACAAAATTCAATATTTTTAGTGGATTCTAACATTATTTCATCATTACAAAGAAAAACAAAATTCCTACTCTTGGTTTTTAAACCGCAATTGTAGATAAATATATCTTATGTTTTGTTTTCTAAACAGCATTTTATGTTTACAAATCAGGCTCATAATCGTTTGAAACATTTCATTGATTTGTGTGACACAGTAATAAAAAAGAAATAAAAAAGCTATTTTAGAAATTTCCCGGTTCAATGAATGCTACCGGTTTTTTTTCTGGTGGTTGAACAATGAGCCAGAATCAGTTATTCTGCGCCAAATATAATCGAATTCCGAATTTCGAGTCAGTTGAAAAAACAAATATTAACGAAGTCCATTTCCCTTCCCATAGGAAAACCTTGGAATCAGCTTTAGACAGTCTTCTTCAATGTAAACCTTAACCTCAATTTATATTGAAATAACTGAAATTTTCCTTTCCCAAGTGTTTAAACGTAAACAATTTTAAAACACGCAGTAAAACAGTTTATTTTCTTAATAGTCTCTTTAAAAACTTGATAAAAATTTAGAAGTTAAAACTAATTTTGTTCAAGACAAAATAAAACACTACTTCCAGAAAAACTAAAAATCGATTGGTAAAAAAAATATTCTTTTTAATTTTAATCTTACAGTTTTTAATAAAATACGTTATTAATATTCTTAAAGGTTGCAGTTTCCTAAGTGGTATGGAGTTAAAGACATAAGTTGAATTTATTTAATTAGGAAAATATTAATTTAAAAGTTAAATAAGGCTTTAAACAATAGGAATTTAAAGAGGTCAACATAGAAGCTGAAAATTATCAATTGCAAATTAGATTAGCGTATTAAAATGTTATTTCCTTTAATTATTGTCTTTTTCGGTATTGTAAATTTTCTAATTAAATCAACTGAAGTGATAATTCCTACAAATGATGCTGTATTAAATGATTTTTTGAAACAAAAAATTTTATAAAAGGATAATACAATTTTTAGATATTTTATTTTGTGTGCATACTTTACTCTATATCATCACATTGTTTTTCTTAAAAAATAATAAAAACATTCTATTAAAAAGAAGGGTTAATTAAATAAACATTTTAATTATTTATTTTTCTAATTTTATTTTTCTTATTTATTACCCTAATAAATGATGCCATGTTAAAAGTTTTGCTAATATCTTTTTCGGGTAGTATTTTTTTTTCGAGTTTAGGAAGAATATGCAAAAAAAAAAAAAAAAAAAAAAAAAAAATCATATTTCTATCTAAATTATTTTAGAAAGTTTACTGTCATATAAATATAATTGAATAAAATATTGCACCTAAAATATTTATACTTTTTTTACTAATTTTTACAGTTAAAATTCAGTCATTTAAAAAAAGAGACAGTTTTTTCCTCATCTTACCCCACCTGACCCTAATGATTCTAAATATATATCGGTCAAAGTTCTTCTCCAAACCCTGTTAGGTGCGAAAACTAGTTCACGAGACAACAAAAACAAAAGATTACCAGATTCTATTCTAGTAGTTAGAAAACCTTGGTAATAACAACGCAATGTCACAAACAATAATGATCAATTTGGTTTGTGCAACAGGCATTTATTTTTTGTTACCAAAAAGATTCAGGATGTTCTCATATTCTTGTTTTAAAAGACTAACTAAAAAAAAGAAAGAAGATTCAATAATCTTTCCTTTCTTTTCTTATCCATAATTCGAAGCAGTCAATTAATTAACTAATATTATTAATTAATTAATTAATTAACTTATATTATTAATTAATTAACTTATTAACTTATATTATTAAGTAATATAAGTTAATAAGAACTTTTTAAAATATACAAAATAAATTTCATTTCATACAAGGTGTTCCTTAACCACCACAATAAATATGTATTTTTAAAATCCTTAGCAAAAATGAAAATGAAAAAGTACGCACGTTTAGGATCAATATTTAAGGAATGTAGAAGCAAAAATGCTATCGAAATCTGAGAATTCACTATACAGAAACACACTTGTAAAAATAGAAAAACAAGATAAGTTTGATTGGTGGTGGAAATAGGGGTGAGGGGAGTAGAAAAAAGATTATTTGAAATACTTCTAAGTTTCAATATCCTATTTAACTTGTTCTGATATTTATTACCTGCACTGTGATTTGTAAGATTTTAATAGCGCTTTTCTTTTTTTTCTTATTTAAATATTAATTTGCGGCCTCCAATGTGTAGGGTATTTTATTTTCCTTTTTGATGATGATTATAAAAATACATATTAAGGGTGGTGTTAATGGAACAGCATGTATTCTCTGAATTCTTGTAATGAATTAAGGAAATTCGCATGGGATATAAATAACTGATTATTGTTTATAAAATAATTACTTTGTCAATAATTATAGAAGTCTAACGTCTCATCAACAAGTGTCAGCGTGAAAACTATTCTACGGACCGCTATCTACGCAGGATTTCGGAGTCAGAGACCTAGTCGTGTACGATTGTTGATAGTGCTCTACGACTCTCCTGGACTCTCCAACACCGCTATTGGTCTTCAGAACAGGAAACACGTTCAGGATTGACGAGACTTGTTTCCGATTGTATGGAGTTAATCGACGTGTACGGCCCATCGAGACAATTTCCTGAATCCATAGACCTACTTATCAACTGGGGATTGTTCAAGTTGATGAAGACTCTGTCATGTTATAGTGTATGTGCAGTTGGCGTGATATGAGACCCCTTATACGTCTAAATACGATTCTGTAGATGACAGGCATGCAAATATCCTATCCGATTGTCTGCATCCATTCATGTCTGTCGTGCAATCTAATGACTTAGACAGCTGACCAAGCGACACCCCACACAGAGACTTGTGACCAGAAACACTCGTCTGTAGACACTTCCAGCTGATCACATGAATATCAAGAAATGAACGTTATTGAACTTATTTAAGATGCCTTGCAACGTGCTGCTCAGAGAGACCTCACTCTCCCACCTCACCCTCCTCTATATTTGCAGACTGCCCTGCAGGATTCATGGTGTGAGTTGTCTCCAACATACATTCGTTGAATCAGAGCCACGCCACCCGAAAACACTTCTGTGTGCTTACGGAGACTCTACGCGATGTTAGACAAGTGTACCTGTTTTTTTTTTGGAGGGGGGGGAGAGTTTAAGGGTAAAATATATAGATATTTATTAAGAAAGGCGTATGAAAAAAAATTTAAGAATTTAAGATATTCATATCCCTTTTATGATACATCATTTAATAAAATTTTCAAGAAAAGAAAGAACAGCTGAAACTTATATTTTATTAATCACTAAACAAATAATAACAAGTGCATCAATAGTAACTAAAAATAATCTGTGTTAAAAATATATACTTAAGCATCTAATGTGCTCGAAAAAGACAGGCTTTCCTTGAATGGTTTTTTAATATAATGAATCTATGATGAATAAATATAGATACTGAAAAAAGTGCATAATTAAAAAATGTGTTAATGCTAAGAGTCAGAAAGAAAAGTGCTGCTATAAAAATTATGAAATATTTTTTAAATTTATTTTCTTTCATCATTCTAGTATTTAATAAACAGTAACAAGCAGGACAGTTTTCACTTTATTTAACCCTCTTGTCTTTAAAATCCTCATGAGGCGTATATTATAAAAATCAAATAGATGTCAGTGCTTATTCCCAACATCAGATGACTGTTTAACAAGCATTTATATGCCGTGTGTACTGAGAAACACTTTGTTAATCCATTAAAGGCAAAGCGTCTCTTTTTAAGGACGATACTAAAAATACTTTAAAAAATAATATTTTGTTTAAAAATGGCAGTATCAATTTATTTTTAAATCGCTAACCGGCCTTTGTAGGGGCAGGAAGCTGTCCTTGCATCAGAAAGGTTCAGGGTTCGAACCCCGGGGAAGGCATGGATGTTTCTTTCTCTCTATCTGTGTTCCATGTCCTTTCTCCTTTGTGTGCGAATGTGTGAATGTGACCCGCCCTATAAACGGGTTGTTGTAGTGTGACGGGGGCGACGCTGCTTCGCCACAGGTTCCCACTGGGTAACGAAAAGAGAGTTAGCAGTTCTGGCACTTTCTGTGGTCAATGGACAATAGTTCCAAGTGCCCGCCATTAAAAAAAAAAAAAAAAAAAATTCTTGTAAGTTAGTTTAATTAGTTAATTCTCTATATAGGTTCGACATGGAATTTAGTAGACGTAATTGTTTTTGAAATTTCATAAAATATTTTTTGTTACCGTTTATGTTTTCTACTTTCTAGGGAAAAGCCCCTTCATAACTATGGAGAAATCATTTTTTTATCTGAAAAGATGCCTTCTACCTTTAACTGATTTTTCCAGCAGAAAAAAAATTGTACTAGAATTTTAAATTTTTGCTCAGCGCCTCACAATTTACAGAGAAAAGAAAAACTTTTTCGAGGTAACATTTTTCAAAGTCGGGAGATTTTGATTTTTTTCTTGAAAAATCACTATTTCAGCAATAATAAGAAATCTTACTGACTTCTGTAGTTATTTGTATATGAAATCAAAATAAATTTTCTTTTTCATCACAAGTGTCAAAATTTCATAAGTGAAAAATTGCATGTGCTACTAGTTCGGTTGTCTGCTTTTCATAAAGGAAGGTCACATATTGCAGAAATACTGTACGATTGCTATTTTATTTTATATTGTTTTAGAAAAATTGATTTTTACAGATCACAAGTTCTATCCAAAAAAATTTGTATTAGAATTAAGCTTTATTTTACTATCTTGCTGAAAGAAATTTACAAAGTATGCTTATATTTTTCCACCACTAGAATAGCTTTACCTATTAATGGATTAAACAAAAAATCGTTTTGCTCGATATTTTAGCCATTTTCCCAGATAACCTAATAGTATATACTGTTAGATCAAGCAAGCAAAATATCATTGGTAAAATGTGGTTTTGGCATTAATGGACTAAGTATAAATATTATCTCAGTACTAGTATTTGTTGTTGACCATAAAATAAAAATTCTCCTAAAGAGGGTCAAGTAATTATCAAATGATCTCTTATTCATCAAAGGAGAGACTGGCAGTGTGCTTTTACATTGTTGAAAATAATTGTATGTCATATAAAATATTTCTATTTGGAAATTTTCCAAAAGCCTCTATAATAAGATATTCTGTCCTATAGAGTAGTATAAAATATCTGGAACAATCAACCATTTTGTGAAAAAAAAGTTTTTCAGAAAATTCAGATTAAAAAGCTTGGTTTTAGAAATGGTTGGCATGATATTTTCTTTTTCTATATCTTTCTTGGTCCCTTTGACAAATATCTATGTTTTTCTAAACAACAGTTGGATATCCCTTGTAACATATATTGTATGAATCATCAGACAACTCAGCCAGATGACCATGAATGCTGCAGTCGCTGGATTGGGATATGTATTGAGAGCTTCTTACCAAAGTGTTTGGACTGTGTTCCAGTTGACGAAGTTGCATTGCTAAAGCTTCTCTTTCATTGCGCTGTCTTCTTTTACGATATATATAGTAAAATGTACATGCAATGGTTAATAAAAAAACTATGATTCCACCACAACCTGCAACTAAGTGTAGATGGCCTGCAAAATAAAATACAAAATATGAAATTCAATGTAGAAAAAAAAAACTTTTTACTTACGAGCTTGGTAGCAGAATTTCTCGGTAGCTGCAGCACTACACTGTAAAAAATTCCAGAACAAATTATGGTATAATGTATCGGCATGCAGGGGGCCGGTATTTTTTGCCGTAAAATCATTTTTTATCGGAACATATGTTACGGTATAAAAAATCCGTAGACTGTAATTTTTACAATAATAATTTCCATAAAATCACAGAATCACTGTAACTAAATAAATAATACTTACACATTATATAGTTTAATAATTATATAGTTTGATACTTTTTGGTAAAAATAAATGTTACAGTAAAATGGGTTTTACGGATGATGCTCACAAAGTGCAGGTACTTCATACCGTAATTTGAACTGGAATTTTTTTCAGTGTATCTTCACAAATCCAAATTTGTCTGCTATCTCTAAGCAGTCTGACCGAGATTATTATTGTAAAAATTCAGCTTAATCTAACATGTATATGATTCACAATGTGCAATTATGCATAAAAATATTATATTGTGTAAATTTAAGTTGAATTTTATACAGTTATACTAAAAAATCGGAATAAATCCTTGTAAAAAGCCTGAAATCACGTATAAGAGAGAGAAGAAAAATTCTTTATTTCTTGTTCTTGGTGATGCAATTCTATCTATTCAATTTTTTGATTTCTACTAGAAACAAATTCAGAGATGTTTTTAAAAAGGAGTTTTAGAAATTCCTCCTCATTTGTTTGTTTGCTTTTAGAAATAAAAATAAAATTCAGATGAAAAATAATCTGTAAATACTGTAATAACCTGCAGCGCACTCTGCCGTAGACGGATTTTGATATCGTGCCTATAAGTTTTGCAAATGCCGCTATTGAAATGATTATCGCTAACGTAGAGTTAGCAAAAGAAAATGAGAGAAAGGTATCTTCCTAACTAACTGTCAATGAAATGATTGAATTCTAACGAACTATTTAATTTTTTGCGGTTCGAGGAACGTACTTTACCTTATTAGTGCCCACGATAATCATTTCAATGACGGTTTTGAAAAGACAACATTAGAGAAGAGGATTTGTTCTTTTGACGCATGTATGAGATAATTTTAGTTATATTATATTTCATGTATGAGATAAATTAAGTATACATCTCTTTAATTATCAGATTTGATACAGTGCAATGAAAAGTGCAATAGTCCAGCCTGGAAAAGTATTAAAAGAGTTTGGTGAAAAGCACCGCAATATACGCGTAGGTAATAACCATCATGTTTTTGTGTATTGTGCTATTGTTGAATGATATTTCTATAAATTTGAAAAATATGTATCTAGAAACAGTATTAAGGAACAGTTTGACGCAAGAATGTTACTTTCTTAAAAGAGTGGCGTAACTAAAACCCGTATCCCAAACCCGTTCATTTAATCAATGACATAACGTAACAAACGTTGCACGCTTGTAATGAATCTCTCTAACTTAACGCGAAAATAGTTCATCAAAATGGTGAGAAAAAAGATTTAGTTTTTTAAACATTTATTAACTGATTAATTCTCATTCATAAAATACTTTAGTAAACACAATTGCAGGAATATTTTCTTCCTGGCTATCTCACAAAATTTAAAATTTTATTTAATTTTGATATTTTGCATTTGATCTTCAAAATTTACGGATTCATCGATTTTCTCAATTAAAGCGAGAAAAAAAAAAAAAAAAACTTTCTATAGAAAGTTTTTTAGATCATTTAACGACACTTATTATAAATATTGAAACATTATTAAAAAGTGAAACTTGGGCAATATTGGATTAAATATGCAAATTACTGCAAACGATTAACTCAAGTTAATGTGGAAATTATTAATTATAAAATATTAAAACTTAGTTTTTTTATATTTATAGTCTCAAAAAACTTCAAAAGCGATCGAAAAAACTGCAAAACTACATTTTTAAAGTTAGCCGGTCTCAAATCTTCCCCGATCGACTTCATATTTAATTTGTATGCTTAAAATTACATTATTTACAGAATTACATAGGATGTTTTCGTTTTATAACATAGTTTTTTTTTAAACTAAGTTCCTGGAGATCTTGTTTGGGAATTTTGATTTTCTTTCTAAATGCGTTTTTTTTTATGAAATAGGTATGCCCAAAAAATTTCTACTTACCTCTGTAGGTATAAGCATATATAATTGAGGAATAGTTTTCATTTTCATTCAAACTTAAGAGTTACAGTTCTTTCATGAAAGAAAGGCTCCATCGAAGAAAAGCCATATACCCGCCATTTTCTTTTTTATCACTTAGAAAACATTAATTTTTACAGTTAATTATTTGTATAAGAAAGAACCTTTTTTAGAATATTGATTTATTTCTTTGTCCTGTTGAAAAAAAACTCCAAATATGCCTATCTAACCTCCACACGAGAGAATTAACCTCATAATGAATAAATTTTAATTATATGACACATACCTCTAGGTTAACTAAATGCGTAAAAATTATTTACGAGTTATCTATAGGTCAGTGATTCTCAACCTTTTTTTGTGGCGACACACTTTTAACGATTTCGAAATTTGACGGCACACAATGAAAAAAATTAGTTTTTACATGAATTTTTATTTTTTTGTGATTTCTTGTTAACTAGTGTTTTTGCTGCTAATTATTAATTGTTAGCTCATTTTTTGTTAGTTATCCTTTGTTAATTTCTTTTTATAACTATTTATTGCACAGCTTACTTTAATTATTAGCTTTTATTTCCGTTTCAAAGTTAATATTTAGCTTGCTTTTTTTTTGTTAATTGATAATTTTAATAGTCATTAAATTTCCTACTTATTTCAGCCTTTTTTTAAATTGTCAAAGGCAATTTAAACACTTCCTTCTTATTTTAACTTATTTTAAGATTGTCAGAGACAAGACAATTACTTACAAAGATGTTCACGCGGTTAATGCGTGGAAAAATTATAAAAAGTGTATAAACACACACTTTTCTTTAATTTAAACTTTACTCGTAATAAAAAAAAAGCATTATAATTTTTATTGTATCATTACTAATATTTAGCGGCACATTTTAAGAATTTGGCGGCACGCAAAAGTGCCGCGGCACAGTGGTTGAGAATCACTGCTATAGGTAATGAGTTTATGAGTATCTGAAAAAACGAATGAGTTGCATGTAGTATATGAATATATATATATATATATATATATATATATATATATATATATATATATATATATATATATATATATATATATATATATATATATATATATATATATATATATATATATATATATATATATATATAAATATATATATATATATATATATATATATTATATATATTATATATATATATATATATATATATATATATATATATATATATATATAAATATATATATATATATATTATATATATTATATATATATATATATATATATATATATATATATATATATATATATATATATATATATATATATATATATATATATATATTTATAACTTACATCTTTCTTCATCACTATAATCGTCTTCACTGCAATTCGGTAGACCGTCACACACTAAGGACTGATCGATGCAATACTGAGGCATCACATTACAAATTGTAGTAGCTGAATTTAAGCAATAATAGCTATCTCGGCAGATGTGCTGCTCACATTTCTCTGTATCATGAAAGAAAAAATATTTGCTATTGTTTAAGATAATTGAATTACGGTTTTTATCAGAAAATAATCCTACTATTATTATATAAACCGAATCCTACTATTTATGGCAAAATCAAACAAAACTTCCAGAACAATAATTAGTAAAACTACGCAGTAAAGTATTTCAATGTATGGTTGCTACCATTTTTGGTGTTGAGGTAAGTTTTTATTGTGCATGCAGTTACATTTTTTTTCTCTCTTATAGCTTTATTTATTCATTTTTTGTTGGTTTGTTTACTGACACCAAATAATTTCGCTCACATTCGAATCAATTAAATGACTTCATAGCAAAAACATTTCATTTAAAAAACAAACATACTTTCAGTAATATAATCGAAATTAATTCTTACAAAAAATTAATATTTTGTCAATTTTATATAATTTGTTCACGATAACTGCAGTTCTGAGCTTAAAAATGTGTTTAGTTTACCTCAGAACCAAAAAATGGTAGCAACTATACATCAATTTTTTTTATTGTATTCTTAAAATTAATTTAACGAAAAAAGATTGCTGGTTTGCAAAAATATTTACTTTTTTAGAGATTTAATAAAAATTATTTCATGTTGTTAAAGCTTTGATTGCATTTTCATAAATGAGTTCCAACATATTTTATGACAACTTAATGTTTCTCAACTTAAAATGTTTCTTATAAATGACTTATTAAAGATAAAAATTAACTTAATTACCCTTGTAAACAAAATATTTTCTTAGAATCTAGAGGCAGCAAAATATTACACTATAAATCTTTCTAAAATGAGTCAGGAAATTAATTCTGTAACAAAGGTTTGAAAATTTAATTCAATGTAAAGATTCTAAACTATAAGATGGAATAATATCATATTATTAAGATATGCAACTGGCTTTGACATATTAAAAATAATTCGAATCAGCATTCTTGTACAAATTTAATGAAAATAAAATTTTAATAAGTCTCATCTAAGAAGTCCCAATTGCCTTACTTTTTCACAGAGACGGTTTTAATAATAATTCCTTCTTAAATCTATCTCCTTTATCTGAAAGCTTCAGATGAACGTTTTACTTTGAAACTGTTGCGATTTTTTAAAGTTATGTCTGAAATTAAGCCATTTGCACAAATGCATAAACGGCACAAAACGTACGAAAGAGTTAACACGAAAAATAATTAACAAACATTCCTTTTATATGAAGTGTTTCAAATTTTTTTACAACAAATAAGAATGATGTTATGTCTTGAAATATTATTAAACTATGAAATTGAATGTTGTATGTGAAAAAAATCATGCAGCGAAAAATGTATCATAATATGCAATTGTTCTCAATAGTTAAAGCCTAATCTATAAATAAAGATATAATCTACATAAATTATTATTTAATGAAAATGTTACTTACCAAGAAATTCAAAGCTAACAGCCGTCCAAATTAATTTAAACCCCATGACTTTTTCAAAGTTTCCTTTTTGATCAGATGATACTTTTGTTTTAAATCTGTAAGATAAAAAAAGTTAATTAAAGATCTAAAGCTGAAACTTTTTCATTTAAAAATGAAAGAAATGTGTATGACGTGGTGCGTAGAAATCTCATTGGGTTTATTTGAATGATTTATAAGAATGGTGTGCAAAGAAGAATCGGAACAACCCGAGTAACTTTTGATCTAATGATTGGATTTTCACTGAGACTCAATCTTAATGAATCGAAATCTGTTTGTGGCTTATTCCTCAAGGTCAAGCTAGACCTTGACTTCCAGAAGGTCGTGAATCCTCATAAAGTCATTTACAATAAGAGGTGTAGTTATAAGGTCCTTATGCAAAAGCTCCAGGCAGTGGAGGGGTAGGCTCATGTTGAAGTGCACTTGGTGCACACGCGATAAGATTTCTATTCATCTATATAAGTAAGGCTCCCTGTAAGCTCATTCATGAGCCTGCTGATGGCGCTCTGTACAGCTCTATCAATCCTAATCTTGAGGGCATTACCAGGAATTTTCCAGAATAACAGAAGTAGAACGGAGGAGTCCTCCATTTTTTTAATTAGCAATCTTAATTTTTGAGCTTATTTCAGAAAAGGTTTGCCCGACACCTGAAGTTGAAGAGCCAAAGGTTTCGTTTTTTGCAGGAGTGTCAGCAGCTTCATTTCCCTGAAGGCCCATGTGTGAGTGAATCTTCTGAAAATATATCCTGGTTTGCCGCGAAAGCACCCTGAGGTCTTTAAGAATCATGACAGAAGTTCTGACACCCACTCTAGTCCAGTTGCTCAGATGCTGAATGGTACTACGGCTATCTGTCAAGATCCAAATATCCGCAGATGTGGTTTATGTAATGGTAAACCACATCTGCGGATATTGGCCGCAAGTGCCTCTCTTATTGCAATTAATTTAGCTTTAAAGACAGAACAAAAATCTGGATATTTTGACAAATTCACATAGAGTGAGATGATAACCTAATGAAAAAACCCCTGCCACAGGCATAGTTGTCGTCTCTGCTGCCATCCGTATAAACCTCAATAGCTGATGTTGTAGTTTGGTTTATCATCTCTAGAGTAAGCTGAAAGAACTATTCAGAGAAATCATGTCATTTACTAGTCCGAGCACCCAAATCGGTCTGAAAATGTACACCGGGCAGATCCTCTAATGAATTAATGAATGTTCTTAAGCTGTGTTCCTTGATATCTGGATGGAACAAGTCCATCGAAATCTGAAATATGTTAATTAATTAGTGCAGACGATCTTTTAAGTTATGAAATCAAACACAAAAACGTACTTTTTCTGAATAAACATATACTACCCAACAATTATGGAAGAGACACTTTCAGTTTTTGTCACTTTTTTAAATTTCTCAAGAAATACTAAAAGAAATTATTTCGTAACTTTGAAGGTGTTCAGTTCAAGCAATCTTTTAGCAATGAGATTTTAAGCATTCAAAGGTTTGGGAGATCAACAATAAATTACGATAAACATTTACTCAAGGTTTACGAAATTTTATGCAGTTATTGAAAATATCAACAAAAGTAACAGATATAAGTTACAAGCTTATTTCTTGATTTTTTCTGGTATTCAAAAATACTTGTTTTCTTTCGTAATTTATTGTCGGTCTCCCAAACCTCTGAAAGCTTTAAATTTTATTACTAAGTATGAAAAATTGCATTAACTAACCATTTCTAAAGCAATAAAATGAAACTTTAAATACTTCTCGAGAAATTTAAAAAAGTACCTAACACCGGACTGGAAGTGTATCTTCCATTATTGTAGAGTAGTGCACCTTTTTACCTTATCAAATTATTGGGAATCTGGAAAATATGCTCTCAATAGTTTGGTCAGAGATCGATAAAAAATTTGGCCCCATAAATATTAATTTTACTTTTTGCGTATTTAGCCCTATTTCTGGAGCTTCATGTGAATCAAAACATTTTTCACCCATTTATAAAATTTGTTTATTCGAAGATACTTTCATGGAAAAAATAATTATTTATTATTTTATTTAATGATAATAAAAACAATGAATAATAATGTAAGCAAAGTCTTACATAATTTTAAAGATTGCTGTTTATATGGTATAATATAAAATTTGAAAGAAATCGGTTAAATATTTTCGGAGTAAAAAAGTTTTTTAAAAAGTCGTACATTTAAATTTTGATTACTCGAGATTTGATTTTTTGCTCACTGCGCATAAAAGACTAAGAAGAAGTTAAAGCACATAGAAGAGGTTTCTAATAACAACGAGTAAAATGTCATGTCATAAAATTTATTTAAAGTGTCTCATTATTTATTGCTCGGAAAAAACATCGGCTGCTGTGATCATTTTGATCAGTCGAATACACATATCTTGACTGTATATTCCCTTAGAAAACGATGTCACCCCAATGCTTACTTGAGCTCATCGAATTGGAAGAAACAAGGGATAGATCAGATCTGGATTATGAAGGGGACACCACTAGAGTTCCTCCTTGAATTTCAGCTGAAGTTTTTGACTGTGTTAGTGGTTAGTGCTGTCTTGAAAAATAATGACTTTACGAAAAATTTCACCTGGAAGTTTAAATTTAATTACCATTATGAACTTTTTCTTAACGTTTCCAAAAACCTCTGAACATTGACTAAATTCCATAGCTCTTGGAAAGCAACAATGTGTGACATCCTGCGATTATTCCTTCCACTAAGCGCCGCTTTCAGAAACTGAATAAATGCATTGACAGCTGTCCCACAGCGGATTGATAGTAAGACACGGTTTCCAGGACACCACCGAAATCATGCATTACTGTCAGTGAGTGGATGGGTGACCACTTTGATCAGCCTGCAAAGGGACCGAAAGCGCATGGTACCTGTCAGATCTACAGTAAAGTGTTCGACTTCACACACAGGTCGTTGGGCTGCTAAAGCGGGGGAGCCATCCCTTCAGCAGAGTTTGGAAACTGTGATGGCATGTCTACGAATTTTTTAACTGGGATGTTTCCGAGATCCTCGACAATAGCCTATTGTGGCGTAAATAAAATACTACCGCTGAAACACCATAGCTCCCGGAAATCAACAAAGAGTGACAATTTGCTATTGTTTCTACATTTATGCGTCGTTTTCAGAAACAGAATAAATTCTTAACAGCTGTCCGGTTGCTATTTTTTCATCGTTGTTTTCCGCCTAGAGAGTAAAAAACACGATTTTTTTTAAACACACCAGTAACAACGTGTTTCCATTTTTTTAAAATATCATAGTTTCTGTTTACTAGGCACTGTCTCGCTATTTGTTGAGAGAACCCAATATAATGATTATATAAGCTATAGCGCCGTTTAAATTATTGTATGAGAACATCCACATATACCCGAAGCCTAACATGCTCAATAACGTGCTTAAATTATTCGCAACGTAAGGTATGCGTAGCATTTATATCGTCAAACATCATTAATGTTTCTCGAACCACATCACAAAATATTCTAAACCTCTGTTTCGGAATTTCAAACTTCCATTAATTTCAAACATGTCTACAGACTTTAAACTACTGTGACTTTAGGGGGAATCACTAATTCCACGAAATCAAAGTGAATCAAATTGTTATAATCCACATCCACTGAATTATTATTGATCGAAGATTTTCCACAATTCCTATTGTCGACAAAGTGAAATGGTTAGATATCAGCAGATAATTAATTTGAAGTTTGTTCGATAAAGATGGTGCTTATTAATATGCTCAAGATATTACCGAATTGGGCTAGATTTATATTTAATTTCTCTTCCATTTTCTAACAAAAAAAAAAAAGAAAAAATAAATAAATAAATGAATAAATAAATAAATAAATAAATAGCAACTTGACTTCGAAAACTCTTCAAGAATTTCTGACTGCATTTAAAGAAGGTTTTTGAATTGTAAATTTAAATACTACCAAAGGATGTCAATTGAATATTGTAAGTACAGATAAATTTTTGAACTTGATTCAGTGAAGATAAACCATTAATAGTTCGTAATTTAACTCATAATTGAATAAAAATTATAATCGAACTCAAAATTAATAATTGAACATAATTTAGTTCAATAATAATTTATAATAATGGGATAAATATGTGCTAAGATTGAAGGAAGACTGTATTGATAATGCACCAATTTCATATATTTCGACATTTTAACTTTTAGCACTGATACTTTTCAGAATATGCATTCACAGAAAGAGTTTAAAGACTTTGAAGTGGACTTAATGCAAAAATGGTATCTATTCAGAAAAAGGAAAATAACAAGAAGAAAAAAGATTCTGCAGTGTTATGAGCTGGGTTGAAAAACACCTTAACTGCAGAGATAGGTAAAATCATGAAAACTCCCTCCTTTGCTTTTAGAGGTTTTGAGCCATTTTAGTAAAAATAGCATATGAGAACAAATTCCTTGAAGTTAGAATCAAACTTCTGATTTAAAATTCCATGACAATCTAAATATGAGATCTAGTTACGCGTTTGTTTCTAACTAATTTGAGTTTACATTGCGAAAAAAAGTTAACATTGCGAAAAAATTTACATTTTAAAATATTTACATTCCGAAATTAATGTACTACGTATAATCCAATCAAAGTATGGAAATAAAATCAAACAAAAATTAAGAGCGAAATACGTGTACAAAATACATAAGATACATGCACACGCATAAGATTGTTACTCATACGTTTAAATAATATATATCTTGATTTAAAAAAATTATTTACAGTTATTGTTCTCATGTATTTCTTTTTGTAGTGTTAAGAAATTAGAACCTGAAAAAATTTTAATGAGACATTTATAATAACGGGTTTCAGTTGCCGTATACACGTTTTTTTATTTAAAAATCTTAAAGAAAGCTTTGGTTCTATTTTCTGTTGGTAGCCTGAATTTCACAAAGCTTTGTAAAGAGATTTGCAGAAAAAGTAAAATTAAATAAAAATATTATATCAAAAAAAATAAGTAAATAAAAGTAAAAATGGATGTAAGAAATAAAAAAGAAAAGTAGAATTATAATCTTTTCTTGAGTCAAAATATAATAGATCAAAAATATAATGAACGTCAATAAAAATAAAATAAATTAGTTCAAAAGAAGAAAGAAATACGATATTTCTTTCAATAGAAAGTTAAGAAACAAGCAAAAGTAATTTTGAAAATTAAAAAGTGATCCGGGAAGAAAGTTTTGAATTTTCAAAGGATTATTAATAACTTACTTTTCCGAAGAGTTATTAAATTACTTTTTACTGACTTTTCAATAAGCGAAATACTGTCAGAAAAATACAGATTAAATCTGAGTGAGTTCAATTCCAAGAATGCTTATTTTTATAAATGAAAAAAATATATCAATGACACTTTATCTAACAAAACAAAAGAAACACACGTTGATTTGAACGTCAACAATCAAATTGAAAATTCTCAAATTAAAAACCAAATTATAGTTTATACTTATTTATCTAATAAAACCTTTAGATCTTAAAAAATTTTTATGCATGGAAATGCATAATTAATGCAGAAAATGCATAAATTACAAAGATTTAATGCTTATATGATAACTTTCATTTTTAAAATATTTTTAGAATTAATTTATCACCGATTATATCAGATAAACAGAAATGCATATGAAAATTATTTAAAATGGTCGAATGGAATGATTTACATAAGATTATAAAAACAATTATTTAAAAAAAGGGAGGGAATGATTGCAGTTGATGTTATCAAGAGTAGAGAAGCATTTTTGTTTGTTTATGTTACAATTTTAAATATTTTTAAAAAAATATTGTGCAGTGAAATGGACAAGCTTTCATTTTTATCACAGCTTAGAGAGTCTTAATATATGGAATTGAAAATGAGATGCAAGGGGGAGGGGCACAAATAAGCTGGCCAATTTACTTGAAATTTTAATTTCAAAATAATAAAATTAATTTTATAAGAGATTAATTGTAAGGAATTTGGTCTACAAATTAATAGCATTTTATTTTAAGCTTAAGCATTCTATTTTAAGCTTGATCATTTTATTTTAAGCTTAACATACTTTTGTTGGGTCAATTAATTTGCTGAAACGAAATACTTGATTTTTTTAAAAACGATTTCACACGGCGAAAGAAATTCTGATAAAATTACAGTACTATATGATAATAACATTTCTGGTAAAAAAAAAAAAAAAACGTAATTCTGGTTAATAAAACAAAAATATACGGTATTTAAACCATCAATTTGGTAAATTTTTTTATTCGTTTGGTAACTCTGGCTCCGGAAATTCTAGTTTTAAAATTATATTTCTTTTTACAATATATTTAGTAAAAAATATAAAATTGAAAAATAAACATTATTTTGCTGTTGGGTCATTTCTTCGTGTATGAATTTTAAGTTCTTAGATTTATGTATTTGATTAAAACAATTAAATAAATGCTTAATTGTTTCATTTAAAAAAAAGAACAATTCTATAGGTGACTCATGTTAAGAAATAGAAAAATCTGTAATTTAATTTAGACACGGAAGAATTAATGTTGCTATAAAATATAAACCATATTATTATTTATTTATTTATTATTATTTTTATTATTTTTTTATTATTTCTACTTAATGCATTTGATTTCAACAAACTAGCTATGCATTCTCTGTGCATGAATAAAAACATTCATGGCTCTCATTACAGCGAAATAAAGTACAAACCACTTTAATATTCTTTTAAATATGAATCATTAAGTACACGGAGAAAATAGATCTGGTAAAATTACAGTATTGTACAGTAATGATATTTCTGGTTAAAAAAAAGAAAAAAAAAAACGTAATTATGGTTAATAAAACCAAGATATACGGTATTTAAACAATTCATTTGGTAGTTTTTTCTTTCATATTGAAACAGTTTCCTGGAAAAATTCTGGTTTTAAGAATTATAGTTCTTATTACTACACATTTAGTAAAAAAATACAAAACTGAAAGTAAATTTAACAGAATAAACGGTTTTTATGCCATGCTCTAAGGTATGATAAAATGACAAAATTTTACCAAATTTTATAAAACATCATGAAATCATATTTTATTGATAATTTTACCAAAATCATTACCATCGCGCTTTGGTAACAATACATTTCCAAATTAATTGGAGTATGCAATTGCAAATTAATTAATTAATTAATAAATAATTAATTAAATAAATAATTAATTAAATAAAAAATAATTAATTTGCTGATGGATTAATTAATTAGCAAATTAATTAATTAGCAAATTAATTAATTAACCAATTAATTGCGAAATTGGAGGATGAGATAATTACAATAACTAATAGTCTGCATTAAAGTAATAAAATATGGATTTTTATAGATATTGAATTATTTTTTATCTCTCATAGGACCTTCTATGGGCCGAAACGAATGTTGCCCCCTAAAATTATTCCTCATAAGGCATACATCCCACTAGTTTATTTCAAAATTGGCGAGTCACACTTCCCTAGTTTCCCTTGTTAGTATAATTAACGAAAGAAGGAGGAACTGAGGAAATTATGCTATAAATAGGTTAAACAAAGATCGAAACAGTTAGACTATTCTCAATAAGTTCTGACAAAACAAAAACATAACAAATTCAACAAAATTTAGAATTTTCTATACTAATGTTAAATCTGTCCTACTCTAAAGATTTAAGACATGCACTGAAATGAAAATAACGTGAAAAAACTTCAATTATTTTTTAAAAACAGTTTAAGAAAAATCTTACGTATCAAGTGGTTCTATGAAATTTGCAACGCAAAAATCCTTAGAAAAGCAAAACAGAAACCAATTGAACTGGAAACTAAAAAATGTAATTGGAAATGGATTGGTTACGTTCTACATAAACCTGAAATATATGAAGTAAAACAAGCTTTTGATTGGAACCCTCAGGTCAAAAATAAAAGAGGAAAACCTAAAAGTACTTGGTGCAGGATGATTATAAGTGAATTGAAAACAATAGAAAGATATGGAGAGAGGCACAATATCTGGCTCAAAATAGAGTGAGATGGAGAGCTACGATAGAAGCTCTATATTCCAATTTGGAATGAAGAGGTACATGTGTCTTACAATGATGCGTCAAGGTGGCTCAGGGAATAGAGCACTTGCCTTCCAATGAGGAGATCCGGGTACGAATTTTGGTCCCGAGATTGATCGCTATTATGAATTCTGCACCCGGCTCGCACTGACCACAGTGCTGACATAAAATATCCTCAGTGATAGGCAGATCATGGGTTAGAGTTCCTTAACCATTAGGACAATAGAAACAATTTTGCTAACTGTGGTTTTCCTTTAAAATTTACACAAATGCGGGTTAGTTCCATCAAAAAAGTCCTCCAAGAAGACAATTTCTCCCAATACTTGATCCAAAAGTTCCTTTTACCTTCTGGATTCGGTTCAAAATTACAAGGCTCCGAAGTTGAACATTGGTAGTCAAAAACTCCATATTGGGTCGGTGGTTCAACGACGGATATAAAATAAAATAAAATTATGCGTCAAAAAAGTTTAAATAAAATACTATTTATCTGCGTTCAATTGAAACCTCAAAATTAGTATTCCGCAAATTATGTAGTAATTTTGCTAACTAATTTATGACTACGCTGTCTAAAATATTGGCTTAAGTAGCAAAAGTGCGTTATAACTTAAGAAATTTTTTAAAAAAAATTATTAAAAGTGAAATATTACCTTATTAAAAGTCTATTTCGCTTCGACATTTCAGTTCGTTCTTCAACATTTTTGTAATATTTTAGATCTCCACAAAATTTCTTCATTATTTCGGGATTAACAGTAAAACTAGAATATCCATCATAGATAGAAAGCTCAGCATCAGCACAGTTTGCTAAGTAAAAAAATGCAGAAACATCATGAGGTACTTTTAAGTATATATACGTGAATGTTATGAAGTAGTTTTCTCTTACCTATACTTCCATATAACTGAAGTTCCAATATACGGATATATATGTGCTTATTATAATCTACTCGAATCAACCAAACGCAGTCTACGTCTTTAGGAAAAGAATGCGGATAGCCAGGAGAAACTATAGTACCCCCAACTCCAGTTTCTGTTCCACCGCAACCTTTTATAGATGGAGTGCTTTCCGGAGGTGGTATGTATTCTAAAAAAAATAATAATTTCGTAATTAAAAATAATTAGAAAACAATAATTTTTCTTTTAACGTGAACAGTAATGTTAAATTCATTTATAAGCTAAAAAATTACTGATTTTTAATTACACTTTTTCTGAGCACTCGAGAATATTTAAGTGGACGAGATGCATTAAAAAACACGCATTAAGCACATTTAGTGAGATTTTTACTAAAATAAATTCAAACTCACAGCATTACAGATTTTTTTACATAAATTATAGAGAAGAAGTGTTTGATTAACTGTAAAGATTAATTATAATTTAAGTATCAGCAACAGAATTCTTTTTTAAAAAATGAAATAGGAAAACGTCCTTATAAATAATAAAAGCATATAATGAATTCCATTTTCACCCTTTATAAGAAAGCTGTAGGAAGTATACTTCCTATCAACATCATAATTTTTAAATATAGATAAGAAGCTATTTCCCGCCTGTGATTCGTGCGGCAATCTCCTAATATCTTCAGAAAATATAAAATAAATAAAATAAATAAAATAAATAAAATAAATAAAATAAATAAAATAAATAAAATAAATAAAATAAAAATAAAATATAAGTGTAATGGTTGACAGGATCAAGATGAAATATTAGCATAGGGAAGTTATTTTTGTGTGTGTGCGTGTAGCGCTCATAAATGTCAACATTTTCCATTCATTCCATTCAGTTATTTGTAGTAATCAAAACAGAATTTATAAATTCGGCCATTTATAAGTGCAGAGGTTTAAGTTAATTTCCAATTTTTAAAAGTGGGTAAAATTTAGAAAATCCCATCAAAACAATGGTCTTAATAATATTAATTTGAGATAATTTGATATATGTTTTTTTTTTTTTTTAAATCAATCTCAATACCATAAATGTTTTAACTTAACATAACAAGAAAAAATTGCCCTTTAAAGCTTTTTTAGCATTTTTTAAATTTGCGATATTATTACATTTTTTAAATATCGATTTTGATTTTTAATAATTTAAAATTTTTTTACATAATTTTTTAGTTTTACATTTTATAATATTTCGTGGCTTTGATATGAGTAAATCAAAATCGTATCTTAAAATTCGTATTGATTTATCGTGAAATATTATTAATATTACTCGAAGATTTTTTTTTTTTAAAGTACATAAATTTTAAATGCAAGAAAAAAGAAAAGGAAGATGTTCCCGTCTTATTTTTTTAAGATATTTTATCACATTTCACAAGTTGTATGGACATGATAGTTTAATTATTGAACGATCATGATGCTTTAATCGATATTTATCTCCTTGCATCCATAACATTTTATAATCATATAATGTTTTAAACACTATAAGTTTAAAATCGTGTTACTTGAAGCATTAAAAAATTAAAGTAAATAATCTTATTATTTTTTTAAAGGCAATAAAACTCAATAAAACATATAGGTAATTTTAGATATGAAAAATGTTTAATTGAAGAGTCATGTAGTCCGAAGAAATTTAATACTTTATTAAAAAAAAAACAAAGCAGAACATACTTGCTGATAAAGTTTTTATATAATTAATTATTCAATAACCCTACTTGGATTTAATCGTGTAGCATTAATTCAACCTAACAAAAATAAAGCTTACCGAAAAATAAAATGAGCTCCAGGAAAATTAATGGAATTGAAAACATTAACTCAAGATAAATTTAACGTATAACGTATTCTATGAGCTTTTCTTTTTACAATCTGGCAAAATTTAGTTTTTTGAAACAAAAAATAAATCACTACTTTAAATTATTTTGAAGAAAAAAAATAAGAAATGGGTAAAAACATTTTCATACTCCTGGTCAAAATAATCACAACTGATTTATTTACAATGGTTTCTTTAAAAAATGTAATTCCCAAAGTTTTAAATGCAATTTTATGCAGTAAAACATTTGTGCGTAATTTATGTTGTGATTTACTTAAAGATGAGAAAGAGAAGACAAAGAACTGACAAAGCGAAAGGGAAGAATACTTTTTCTTTCTAGGTATTATTTTTCGTTAAGCTAATGCTTTACTGAAACAGAATATTACCCATCATTCCTTATAAATGTCTTTATTCACAACTGAATTTTAGCAACTGAAATTACAGTTGTTGAATTGCCAAACTTTATACATGGAGACAAAATAGATTTACATTATTTATACGTTTTTTTTGTTTGAAATTTCTGCATTTGAAAGTAATAAAATGTTAATTTCTTTTAATTCGGAGTTTTTTTATAAGTTATCTTCATCTTAAAAGTAATGTTTATTAAATTAAAATATTAAAATTTCAGAATAAGATATTTTTAAAAACATTTCGAATCGAAATTTTGAGTAATGTGCCAAGCTTAACTTCCTTAATATTTCAATAAAGCTTAATCATTTTTTAAAACATGAATGTTTGACCAATAGTTCAAAAGTTTTCAACGGCATTCGGCTATTTTGAGCCATTGTACAGAGCGAAAAATAAAAAAGTGAACACTTTTAATAACTTCTGATTTAATGTTTAGATTTTCACGTGCTAGGACTTAATCTTAATGGTTTAAAGGTTTACACTTCCCTGAATAAACATGCCTTCACTTTCCCTGAATAAACATGCCTTCAAGAAATGGGGAACAACTGCAATCTGGAAAATATGGTCCCAATAGTTTAAGCAGGAGAGATCTTAATTTAAAATATTGTCAGTTCTAATTAATTAGCATATTTTATGTTTAGCCTCGAGTTATTAAGATTAAGTTTTAGCACATGAACATCCAATCATTGAATTGAAAGTTATTCAGGTTGTTTTACTTTGCTTTTAATTTTGGCATTCAATTTTTTATTTTGAGCACTGTACACAAGAAACTTAGATGCTGGCTTTTTGTTTTAAACCATTCTGCAAGTCACAAATTAAACAAATAAAATATATATACTCAATAGGGGTCTCAATATGATATTTAAGTGAGATAAAGGCAAACACAATCAAAACATAACTCAACCGTCTGGAAAAAAGTGAAAGAAACTATTACATTCTGTTCTTTCGCAAGAGAAAGGAGGAGTCGGTTATAAGAGACGCCCCCAAGCTTCATCAGATTATTAAACTGCACTGAAAAAAAAGTTTCTCGAAATTGAGCAAAAATGTGTCGAAAACGCTCCGAAACAAATAATTGTCGAATTTGGAAACCACATGAATTTAAAATTAAAACAATATATACACAGTTTTGAGCAAAATCTATAGTTTCAAAAGTGATGTGGAGGAAGAAATATGTGAGAGAGATGTTCGTTGCCTGCTAGCAGGATTCCTCCAAGTTCTAACCACCATAGTTGAATCCTCCAGTTTAGAGAGAGTGAGGAAGCTTTATAAAGTTACCAGCGCAATGACTCATCATGACAAATCAATTTCAATGTTAGAATAGGTTGCAATTTTGAAAATATGGTTCCAATAGCTCAGTCAGGAGATCGGTAATTTTAATTTCACTTTTTGCTTATTTCGTCACATCTTAAAAACTTTTAAGCGAATGGAGTGAATGTTATGATGTGTCACGCAATAATTTTTGAGCGCTCAAAACATGTTGACTTTTATTTTCATATTTTTTAAAGACAATGAAATTTTTATTTTCTCCTTCAGTTTCTTGGGATTATTCATATAGTGACACAGTATATTAAATTAAAATGCTTAACGCAATATTAAAATTAGTTTTACGTAACATAATGGTTATGGCTCTTAGATTGAAAAAAAAAGAAAAAAAGAAATAATACATGATTCGTTAAAATTTTCTAAGAAGATTCAAAGCAGTACATTTTTATTTATTCATTTATTTACTTTTTTTATTTCATTTTATTTTGTTTTATTTATTTATTTATTTTTTGACTGCTGCTCTGAAAAACATTTTTTAGGATGTTCAACAATTTCGTCTACAATTGAAATTTCAAAAGTCGAATAAGACAATGAAATGATCCTTCTCTTCTGGAATCAAAGTTAAGTAGTTACTGAGTCAATTATTTCGAACAAGTTAACGTCATAGTCCTATTCGAAATTTTTGGAAAATATATTTTTCATTCACCGATTCAAAATTTATTCCAGATATGTCTTAGTGTATACTTAAGGACATATTTCAATAGTGTTTATATTTTACCTACAATTTTATTTTTTTGCTTAAATTACTCAAGTTATGTGATTAAATGTATGAATAGTTAGTATGATGGTAAACGGGGCTTTCCACTACTTTTCCTCATCTTTCCTGCCAATCTTAACAAAATTTAATAATTAGGCTTAATTTCTAATAATTTTAACAAGTTTAATTGTTTATAACTGTCCCAAGCACTTAAAAGGTACGTCCAAACAAATTTCAATTCTGGGATTAATTAAATCATTGTCACGTCAAGTGTTAGAATCCCTTTGCCGTCGGCTTAATTGTAGAAGGTTTCCGTTGTTTTCCTCCCCATGCAACGCAAATGCAATTTAGTTCCTTTTAAAAGTCCACTACGAAAGCTAGTTTGTCCCAATGCTTGATCCAGGAATTCTCTTGTATTCTGGATTGGGTTCTAAATTAAAAGGCTATGGAGTTGAACTTAAAAGCTTGAACGTAAGCTTAAAATTGAGTCGACAGTTCAACGACGGTTATAAAATAAAATAAAATCGTTTTAGTGTGGTTTTCCGCTTCTTAGTCATAACTACATTAATCGTAATTCGTCAGATTTTGATAATATTTTGCTTTCTTGATTAAATATTAATTTGCGATTCCTAGTATTTTTACTCATAATTTTTGACTTCATTTTTGACAAAATTCTACAAAAATATCTTATGAGAGGTCATTACGAAACACACTGTAACTTTTAACAGATAGCAAGATAATGTTTCATGATTTCATTTTCTTGAAATAGTTTCTTTTTATCTTTTGCTTCCACGGTTACAATTAGTTTGCCAACAAGTCTGCCGTGTTCTTTTAAATTCTTTTATACATTTTTTAAGTTAGATACGAAGTAATTTTTAAAAGAGATATTTTACTTTCTCTTACTCGATTCCAAAATTCGTTCTTTATGTTTTCTAACTTTTCAATAAATGTTTTTTACTTTTTTATTTTTAAAAATACTCTATATTCTTTCTTCTTTTTTTCCTTCGTGTGTTTCTATATACCCTTGGGGTTTCACTCAAATGTTCAAAAAGTTTGAATTAGATCTTAAAACCTTTGATTGAAGAGCCCGAAAGAAAGGTTTAATTTAAGGATTTGATTTAAGTTTTTAAGTATACCAACGAGAAAAATTTGTTCCACGTTACGTTAATTATGGCATAAAATGTGGAATTTTGTGTTTAAATTGTCAAACATATTATACGTGAAAAAATTCTCTGTTTCGTTTTTGTCATGAGAAAAATTTTTTTCTCCAAAATATACATGATTTATTAAAACAACTTTGAACATTCTTTTGATCTGTAGTAAACCTAGTGATAAATTATTTGCCACGTGTTCAAATTTATTTACGTGTTCATATTATATTAAATAAGAGGGCATCGTTTTAATACAAAAATTTAAAATTTAAGAAACTTATTTGCAGAAATAAAAAGAAGGCAAAAATTTATTCTTATATTCTCTTATAATAGGTAGCATTATAAATCAATGCAATATGCAAATAATACCAGATAAACCTTTCTTTCAAGAAATTAAATATGTCAGTGTAAGAAATTGACTTACATGGGCATTTACATAAACGTATAATTTTTTGTGAAAAAAAATACAAATACAATTTTAAACTGTTAAGCATATTTAAAATGTAAAATAAATAATTAAACGTAACCACTTCCTTTCTTTATTTAAAAAAAAATAATAACATTTAAAGTTTTAGACGCGCATTTTATTTTTAATCTTAGAAAAGAAATCTGAGAAATTCAGACATTTTAGTTTTGAAAATTAATTAATTATAACTTCCCGTCAAGAATAGCATTCTAATGCATTTTTTTTTAAATTAAAAAATCGAAGTTATACTGCTGTTTATTACTAATTTCGTTCTATGTTTATTGTTTTAAAACTTTCAACACATTTTATTTGCAATTAGATTAAGTTTACACTCGGAGTTCACTCTATATATTGTGTTTTGCTTTATCAGTAACCAAATCTCATTGGTTGGGATATAAAATAAACGTTTTTAATAAACTTCTAAAAATACCATACACTAAAAGTCAACACATGCACTATTTACCAGTGCAATTTTGTATCACATTTTACATTAAGTTCTTTAATGTATGTATTTAATCTATTACGTGTTTATTTAAAAGTTGTTTTATTAAATATAGTTATGCACAACGCTGTACTTTTGAAGCAATCAAGTTTAAGCTCACTTTTCGGTTTCTAAAAAATAAAGTAGCAATATGTAGTTTTCCAAGTCATTTCACAAAATTCCGATTTTACTTTTTTGACTCTGCCGAAAGGAATTTTATTCATCTATACTTGATTTAAATCATGTAACAACAGTATTTAAAAATGGAACGCTTTAATTTTATTTGATCGCGCTATGTTTCAGAATCGAAAAGTTATTTTCAATCTAAGACATTTAATTATTTATCTTTTTTACTTTATCTATGTTTTGTCTTTTTACTCGAATTAGTAACTCAAAAAAGATAATTAACTTTCTTTTTCTAAAGAAAAACTAAATGTTGTCAATTAATAGTTCTAAAGTAAAGAAAACAAGTAATAAAAGAACCAGCAACATGTTTAGAAAACAAAAGCCTGAAGTATCTGTAATTTGGTATTTTGTAGTTTTAAAAACGTTAATTAATTTTTATCTCGGAGATTGGAAGTGTGCTTCTCTGAAAATTTTTAAAAAGGTGCAGATAATTTCCTGAGATTATTTTCTGATGTGCACAGCTGTTTATTTCATGAAATAATAATGCTAGAGCAGTATTTCACAAAATAATAGCTTCCAGCGAAGTAGTCTAACCCAAAATATAATGATTTTCTGTCCTAAAGATGGAAAGAGAATAACATGAAACCTGGCGTTTATCACTCCAAAAAATATGAAAGGCATCTTGTTAGTTTCAATTAAATTACTACTGATTGCAAAAGATCACGAATAATTAAACTTTTTTTAATAAATTAAAATAAATCTTCTAATTTAGATAATTTTGCTTCGATGCGCTTTCTATAAATAGATGCTTCCAATTTTCAAGAACGCAAAAGTAGAATTCCTTATATGTTTTCAGCAAAGTTGTAATATACAAGCTCGAAGTTTCTTTTATTTCTTACATTCTAAACTTTTAACTTTTCTAAGTGATTGTTTTGAGTCGTTCACTATTTTTAATATCCTGCAGATTTGTCTAAGCAACGACATACGAGATTTATAAGAGCTTCTCTGACTAGACGTTTAGTTTATTATTTTTTTATTATTATTTTTTTTTTACAGATTTTCTTTTACTGTGAAATAATTTAGTTTCTTCCCCTGTTCGAAATTAAATTTCTTTTCTAAACTTCTAACTTTTTTCTGGCTGCTATATGCAATAAATAGATTGAAATGCTCATACATTTTTTAAGATGCATTTATAGATAAAAACTGAAGTAAAATGAAGAATAAAAGGTTGAAAAATTAAACATTAACATGTTGAACGGCAATGTTATTCGTTTAAGATAAACGCGAGATTTTGCGTAGAGTTTGTATAGCGTTAACCATAACTCTAACCTAATTTTCTACTCCAGTGTCTCCCAAACTTATGACTTTTGTGTATCCTTTCTAAAGTTTTTGTAACGCTGTGTACCACTAATGAAAAAATTAATGTATTTTTTACTATAAAATAATTACACAAAAGTTAAAAATCACAACTGGCTGTTCTCACCACTAATTATTAACTGTTAACTCTGCAAAAAATAGCCAATAGAAAAATACGTAATCAAACATTCTCATGGCTAGCTTTGTTTTTAGATAAAAATTTTTGAAACTTTCGTTTGTTGCAAGATATTTCGCATAAGAATGCGTGCCCCCGCTAAACTGTTCCCATACTCCTGGGGGTACGCGTACCACACTTTGGGAAACACTGTTCTACTCCGTAGCTACATTTCGATTTGCAGAGAGTTTCCACGAGCGAGCTGTGAAGCTCAAATAACGTTAACGTTTGAGTTAGAGAGAATTGAAACGCTTTGCAAAATCTCTGTGTTATAAGGCGATGTCCGTTAAAATATGGCAATTTTAAGGAAGAAAAAATTCTGGTAAAATTACCTTACTGTATTTACCACACAGTAAGTTAATTTTACTAGAATTTTTTCTTCCTTAAACATTTGACTTCTTGATATTTCTGGTAATTAAACACCTAATTTCGGTAATGAAAACAAAAATATACGGTTTTAAGCAATACATTTTTGTTAAATAAAAAAGTGAGTTTTAATAAGTCAAAATATAAATTTAATACTTAAGACATTAGAACCTTTTGATGACACCTTAAAATATTTTTATTAATATAATATTTATATAAAGATTTTTTATATAATTTTATATTGCTGAATGACTTTAAAAAACATCATCATTTATGTTTGTCTATCATAGTTTAGTTGCAAGAAGTGCTTTTTAAATTAGAAATTTCTTTACAGAGCACAAAAATTAAAACAGAACATTTAAGGAACTTTTAATCTAGGGATCAGATTTGTATGTACTAAGATGCAATTTTAATGGTTTGAAAGATTGACAATAAATATGCTAATTAATTAGTGCAGACGATATTTTAAGTAGAAAAAAACAAATGTACTTTTACTGCAACACACATGCTCTTTTTCACAAAATTTAGATTATTGACATTCTGAAAGTATGTGTGATTGCCACAATCCATAAAATATTTTCCAAATAGTTCATGCAAAAGAGTGGCAAAAATTGTGGATTCTCTAATTATTAATTACATTTTTTGTGTGTTTCCAAATTTCTCCATAGCTATTTGTGAGAAAGAAAAAATTTTTACACACTTTTTCAGAACTTGTTAATCTAAAAATAGAGATCTTGCGTATTTTTCCAATTATTTATTATTTTTTTATAGTTTAACTTAATAATTATCGAATATATATTTTCAATTACAGTTAATAGGGATTTTAGTATAATATTAAATAATGTAATTTTCAATGACAAAATATAAAATTGAGCGAAATCGGTAGCATAGGTTATTAATGGAACTTCAAATAAGTATTGTTAAATTTTCATTTATCAAGAAGTAATCGTCCGATAGTCAAATTTTTTCAATTTTTTTTATTTAAATTTAGATAGTTTAAAATAAATTTAAGAAATTTGTACCTTACATGTAAGTTTTTTTCCAAACATCATAAAATTATATAATAGAAATAATAAAATTTCCTGTTTGTGATCAATTTCTTTTTTGATTTCTCTAAAATGGTTTTGAAAATACTGCAAAATACTCCAAAAATTAATTTAAGAATAAGAAAACTTTTGACCGCCCATTTGATTAATTGGGATTTTTATAGGTTTCACATTTTCAATGTTGCATCAGCTATTTAGCATATTTAACGTCAGCCCCATGAGCCATTATGATTGCATCTTAGTACGTGACCATCTGATCATTAGACCAAAAGTTATTAGGGTGTTCCGTTTTATAATCTGCGCAATACATTTTCTTTCATAGCCAAATACAACAATCTTACGTTCGAATGGAGTTGCCTATAAATATTCAAAAAATATTATTTTTTACCAGCTATGAAATAGAGATTGTTAGTAGAAGAAAAAATGTTATTCTTTGACTTAGAATTCTTATTTGTGTAGTCTGAATCGAAGCAGATTTACTTTATTTTTTTGCCTCAGTGAATTCATTAAATTTTAAAAGGAAATTACCTAATTTGCACATTTGAAAAAACAAAACAAACTAATTCACGCATAAAAATGTATAAAAAACAAAAATTCATGGATTCTTTTATTTTTTAAAGTTATAAAATTTTTTATACCTTTGATTCATTGTTTAATAATAATAAAAAAATATTTTGTCCTCTACTCTCATGAATTCCTTTAAAGAAATTACATTAAAGTATAAAAAGAAATATTTTTCTTTCTTATCATGCAAAAAAATGAAAGAAAAAAAGCGTTATGTGCTAAAATGCTCGTTTCATTTTTGTATAATGCATGATCATAACTTTCACTTCCCATTATGCAATCACTTTAAAAGGAAAAGTTTATGTTTATTTTTCTCTTTCAAAAGAAAAGGTTGCATGTAAAGGATTCTTATTCATAGTTTATGTTATCCAATAAAGAATTTAGCTAGTTTATATCATGTAAGGAGCTTAAAATATTTTATACTCTTAAAATATAAAATATATAATTTGTTCACAAACATATCACATTTCTTTACGAAAAAGAAAACTACAGAAAAGAATAAAGATAATAACATCATTACAGAGAAAACTTATTTACAATATTATATTCCTATGAGTTTTATAAAATTCTTCAGAGAATATCTTATTTCTTTATTGTAGGTGAAAAACATCTCAATTTTTCTAATGGAATAAAGTAAAATATTTTGATTTACTCAAAATAAAAACAAACAGGAGTTGAAAAGAAAATTCATACAATCAGATGTTCAGAATTTATAACAAATATTATTTTTCATTGAAGTTTAAATAATTTGTGATTTAATTTGAAATTTTCAGCTTGATTAGTTTTCTTTAAAGAAGCATTTTGCTGTAGAAAATATTTACTGTAGCAAATTTCTGATACCACTGATACGTCCACTTGTAAATGCAACCACTCATACGTCCTTATTTACATGCATGTTCTAATGGGTATTTAATATGCTTGCTGAAGTTTGTTTTCTTTTTTGAAATTTTTAGCAATACTAATTACTTGTATTCATATCTGTATTCTTTTAAGTTATGAGCTTTATATCTCAAACTAACAATAATAATAATGAAAAACAATACCCACCGATAAGTATTATACTCAAGTAGAAATCAGAAATTTGGATAAGGATGATCCTTAAAAGAATCTATATAACATAGATACTTACACTATTCTATTGATATATTTTGATTTTGCTATAATAATACAATCTTAGAAAGCACTCTTTTTTTCTGATATAATAGAGTAAGTTGATTACGAGATTATTAAATCTCTTTATTGTTTTCCAGCTTGTTTGTTTGTTTGTAATTTTTTTAAACATTTTTAAATAAAATTTATATATTTTAAAGAACAATTCATTTGTTAATAATGTATCTACTTCTCGTTAAAATTATATATATTTTTTACTTTTATATATATATATATATATATATATATATATATATATATATATATATATATATATATATATATATATATATATATATTCTCTATGTGAAAGTCTATGTAAAAAACTGGTATTTGACATTTTAATTTTGAACTGAATTTTTGAATGTAACTAGAGCAAAATATATATGTAAAAAGCAAAAGAAAAAAAATATAATTCATTAGTTAAGTAATTGATGAATATTTAACAGTTTCAATACTGATGAATATTCATTGACGAATATTTAAATATTTGAAATAATATGTAAGATGGTCTGTAGCGTTTAATTCATCATAATTTGAAAGCAGTTACTTGTTTTAATGAAACATATTTTCCAAATCAGTTTCTGAATTTTATTATAAAATATATATTACGTAATTAAACAAATCACTAGAGTAATTAACTATATTTTTAAGAGAAGCTGAAAAAACAGTTCTCTAGTCTTGGTTTGAAATAAAACATCGAAAATATGCTTAAATTTGGAATGACGAAGAACCACCCATGTTTTGGAACCATACATAATTCATGTTTTCTTTTATTGACTTGCATAAAAACGTAAAAAGATATACAGAAACACCGAAAATATAATAATTACCCAAGATTCTGGTGGTCGAATAAAATGAGATGAGAAAATCACCTGCAATAACAGAAAGGATTTAAGAAAATGAGAAACTTACTTTCTTCCCTGAATTCATACGTGCCATAAAAACCTTTATGGTGAACAATGTGATTGGATCGGAAGATGATTTCTGCTTTTGGGTGCATGGATAAAAGAGGGCTTTCTATTCTTTTGCCACAGTATCGTCCTACCAGTTCTTTTACATTCGATGCTGTTATTGTAGAAACATCTACGTAATCGGTAAGACACCTGAAACGTCGAACAAATGCAGTAGAACATAAAAAAATATATATTTATGATTTGCATCCTATATTTAGTAATGTTTATTACATGCATATTTTTTTATCAGAGTAGGAAAGATTTAGGACACAACCGTATAATCTATTGTAATAAAAGCATGATAAAAGCATTTTATATTTGTTCAAATTTTTCTTAAACTGTTCAAAACTCATATGTCCTTAGCTGAGACTTTATTGAAGTAATACAAAAATAGCGAGGAATTCGAAGCGAATTATAATATAAAATTGACAATTTATAAATTGTTGACTGCATAATAGTTGTAGTAATAATGCATAACAGTTGTTGAATGTATGGATTTCCTTGAATCATACATAATATGTATAGAATATGTATAGATTTCCTTGAATCACACATGATAAAAAACTATTGAGTCAAAAATAGTTATAATATTTTTTGTCGTTAGCTGTTCATATTGTAGCGTGGCTTCTGGTGAACATTGTTGAGTAGTTACTAAAATAGCCCTTACTGAATTGTGAAAAATAAATATATATTTTAATTAAAAGGAAGTTTTTAATTTAGAATTTCGTCTTTGCTATTTATTTTTTTAAAAAAAATAGCTTATTTTTTTAACTATTTCAGAGTTAAGACAATTTTTAATTACAAAGTTTCATTGTTATGACTTAAGTTTATGTAATATATCTTTTATGTGTTTATGTACTTTAAAGGTCATTGGTATGATCTTAAGCATAAATTGAATATGGAATTTGTTTTAAAAATTAATATTATACTAATATTTATAATTAAATTTCATAAAAAATATAATGTGATGTTTCTTTTTTTTTTATCTGCAATAAGTGTATAGTGTTTATATTTCGAATTGTTAGTGTTTTAATTATTTTCAGAATGGCGTGTTTTGAACGCATTATTACACTCTTGGACAATTTTAGACACTTTTGAGCAATTTAAGACAGGTTAGAGTAAGGAATTCTCACGAGTGTTAACCAGTTAAGGACGTTTGAAATCTCAAAACCTGATTTTAATCAGTTTGAATAAGTTTGAAATGGACAAAAATGATTTGCAGTAATTGTTCAAATCTTTACATGCTTCTTATTGTTTTTAGTTCAGCTTCCATGATTCATTCACTTATATTTTATTCATATATTGTATTAGTAGATTGTCTAATTTTCGATTGTAATCTTACTAGCCTAATACATCCGACTTTAAACAATATAACACGTTAACGATACTTTTCATTATAAATAATAACATATACACTTATAAAACAATTTAATATAAAGCAAACTTCATTGCACTTTATTGTTTCTTACGAAATTTTTAGTGTATTATTAGATTTCGTTTTAAAATAAGGTGATTTTGGGTTGGTTTGAGATATCTTTTTTTTAAAATTTTTTTTTTTTTTTTAAATTTGAACTAATTTGACATAGTATGTACAAAGAAACAAGTAAAATATAAAAATATTATATGATTTAGGCAGCACTGTGATATTCACAATATTATTTTTTAAATTCTAGTTTTAATAAATATCAATGACTTATCAGTTTAAATGAGAACTTCAAAAAACAAAAACAAACATTAGTGTTAAAAGTGATTTAATTATGTTATTTATTTTGAATTAAGTAACAAATAAATATTACTTAGTGTAAAAACTTCATTCTCTTCAAAAATATACAGATTTGAAAAAAAAAAAGAAGAAAAAAACAGTCGACTTGTTTCAAATGCTCAAAAATAGGTACCTACATTTAAGACTTGCCTGACGTGAATGAGATGAAACAAAAGTGATTTCAAATATTAAATGTGAATTTGCCACTGAAAAATGAGAAATACAGATGAGAAACAAAACAAGAAAACCTCAATAGCTGAGGAAGAATAAAAATAAGCATGAAAAAAAAAAAAAAAAAACAGAACAAAAAAGACCACTGTGGCTGCGAGGGGCAAGTTAGGGCAAAATGTATTTCCACGTGTTATGGAGTGGTGGTGAGGAACTAATGTCTTTGAGAAGGGAATCATTCATACGAATAAAACAAAATTCCAGGGCATCAAGATGAGCTGATGTGACTGTGGTGATAATAATTTTGGCACCGTCGAAATTGAAGCCATGTCCAAGATTCCAACCATGCGCAGCATTTGATGATTACTCGTATTCTTGTATTTCTTAATTCAAATCTGTATATTTTTTGAAGCGAGTACAGTATTTTAATCAACTAAAATCTTTGAATTATTTATTTTAAATAAATATATATTTTTTAATTATTGTCAAATCTGCAATTCTAAGCTATCGAAGAACAATCAACTAGGAAACGGGGGACAATTATTGTTTCTTCTTTTAGATTGTTATTTTCTTGTATTTTTTAAAATCTATTTTCTACTTTTGTAAGTTTTTTTAAAAGTTTATATTGTTTCTGTAAACGTTCTTTAAATTTTGATTATAATTAGTCATAACTGTTACTTTTTTTATTTATTTTGTAGGCACTTTACTTGTTTGTCCTCCCAAAGATTTATTTTGATTTCTATCTTCTGCTTATATCCTGCGTTATATCTGTATCAATATCTGCTAGATGCCCACAGGGAAGTACAATAAATATCACCAAAAATGAATAATTCATTTCTCATGTTTAGTATTGGTCTACACGAACGATAAAATTTTGCGAAGTTCCATTTATTTAAAATATATTGCTGGTATATATTATTGAACAACTCTGAACTTTTATTTTTATTATCATCCTCAAACAGATTTTCGTTTTCTGAATAGGTTCATGATTTTAAAAACAAATTATAGAAAAAAGTATTTATTTTGCTTCAGTTCCGATGTATCATGTCAAAATTAATACATATATTTATGGGGAACAGAGGAAAAAAAAAAACTTGATTTCGTGGTTTAATGTTCAGTGCTCAAATTTAAAGCAGAACATTTGAATAAGTTCTGATCTACAAACAAGATTTTTAGGGTCGAAAATCTTTGAGATTCAAGGCGTTGACTTTGCATTTGTTACTTCTTTAGTGCAGATTTTAAGTTACAAAACTAGATTAAAACCGCACTTTCACTGAACAATTGATGTGTGTTTTTGATACCCAAAATTGGGAAAGTCGCAATCTAGAAAATATAGTTTAGTCAAGAAAGCGATCGAAAGCTCGAGTCTTTTAATGTCAATGTCAATTTTTTGCATATTTCGTTATGAAACTAAAACTGTTTAATCGAATCAAAGAATTTTTTATCACAATTATGAAATCTCGTTATTTTGAAGATAATTCCATGCGAAAAGTAATTTTATTAAAGATAAATAATTTTTTATTATTATTCAATTTAATAATGATCGGAAATATTTTGAATAGTTGAATAAGTAAATATTTATATCACATTAAATTAACTAATTTTAAATGACAAAATCAAAAATTTGAATGAAATAGGTTGAGTAGTCTGTGAACAATATAACTCTTCAATGAAAGTATTATTTTTAAATCTCTATTTCTCCCGCACTATATGATCGATTTCGGTCATAAATTTAGATTTTGTGACTGATTTTGTTCTTTATTTTCTTAAAAATGATGTAAAAATGCTTATATCAGCAAATCATTGGCAAATTCAACTGAAACCTAGTTTCCATATGAAAACCACGGAGGAAGAATGGTTTATACGCTTAAAACTTTGGAGGGAAAAAAAGAATTTTGCACGTGGAAACGAAGTGTTTACAAGAGTACGACCCATCTTCATTGTGTAATAACTCTCAGGGAAAGCAGATTTTTCATGTTATTGATTTTTCAAAATTTAGTAATCATCAAAATGCAACAGATGGTGATCCAATCGTCAATTTTGTGAAAAAAGGAAATAAATCGTTTTTTTCCTGTGGTCTTCATATGATACATACAGTTGTTTTTCGATTGACCCATTAACTATCAAAACTCTGGTACTTTCCAGTGTACCCCTTTTAAACTATGAAAACTATTAATTTTTTATTATTTCCTTCCTTTAGTTTATCTTTACAAGCAAGGATACGTGTTCACCAAAATATATTAGTAATATTAATTTATTTTATTTGAAACTATGCGTTTGCAATATTTTTAATATGAGTGGTAGCCACCTAAGTCAGCTTAAGAACTATTTCTGTACCATTTTTTTAGAGATGTTACTTTTTACATCACTAAATAGTGTTGTGCAAAAACGTAAGCGCGAAATGCTTTCGTAATTTTAAACAATTTAAACATATTGATAGAATTGTTTAAGAAATTACGGACTTTTCTTAAAAAATTACGATTTATAAAAAAAACAGCGTTTTCATATCTATAATTGAAAAAATAAAAACGATTTTATTATTTAAAAGCACAAAATTTATTCACTCCAGGCTTTTAAAGTAACAAAATTGCACTTAAGACATAAAAAATTATTTTTTACGAATAAAAAAAATTACGGTCTTTTCTTAAAAAAACACGATATTTTAAAAAAACAGCCTTTTAATTTATATAATTAAAAAAAAAAAATGCTTTTTATCCAAAAGCACAAAAATTATTTACTCCATTCTTCTAAAGTAACGAAATGGCACTTAAAAACATAAAAATTATTCTTTATGTGAATAAAAAAAATTTAACATTTTTCATATGGTTGTTAGAAACTCATAAAATAAAATTCTTTTGATTCTCGAGAATTTGCATTGAATGTTTCGGTGTTACATTAATAACAGAAAATAATATTTATTTCTTACCCTTTGGAGTATGGTGGTTCAAGGTCAAAAATGTGAAATATGATTTTAAGCGTTTCAAAATCATGACCCATAAAGTTGTAGTAGCAATCCATATTTCCGGAATATTTTTGGGGATAATTGGGAGAAGAAAAAGTTCCTTCTTTGCTGATTTTGCTGTCAAATTGATAAAGGCACTTCGCTAAAAAATTTAGCATTAGTTATAATGACAAACTTATATGAAATTTCTTAATATTATAAAATTGCTATTAATTATTGTAAGATTATAGCATTATTTTACCAAAAATGTTTGAAGAAAAATGATTAAGATTAGATTGACAGTTTTCTATGATTGCAGTGAAATCATTCAACACTTCTAATTCGTTTCCTTTTTATAAAGTTAATTTACTATTCTATAGAGCAGTGAACACTCCTAATTAGTGAATTATTGGACCAAGCTCAAATGAGTAAAACTGTAACCAATGTTAGTAGGCTGAGAGATGCGATTATTGATGATTTGGTTAATACTTAACAAAATAAATGAATAAAAATAGTATTTACTATTAAAAATAGTATTTACTATTAAAAATACTAAACTAGTTTCGTATTAACGTCATTAATATTTTCTTCAATTGAAAATTCACTGTTTCTAAGGTTAGTAAAAAAAATTATCGATTCATTTAAGTAGAAGATAAGAATACTTAAAAGAAAGAAGCTTTATATTATAAATTTTTGATTAAATTTAAATTTATTGTCAAAAAAGCAATATTTTTAGCTTATTAGAGCATAAACTAAATCTTAAGTACTAAAACAAAATCCTTTAAGAATACCGAAAAAAAAAATTGAAATCTAAACCTTTTCGTCTGCAATATTATGAGGGCAATCCAAAGCTAAAGTTAAATTATATTTATTGCATTTTATGCGGGTAAAATGTGTCTTATAAGCTCCCCCCCCTTACATTATCAGTTTTAAATTTGAATTGAAATATTTTCAAACTTAATATTAAGAGCTAAAGCACAAACTATATTAAATACAAAAACAAATTCTTTGTAAAATAGGGGGGAAATTTAATCGAAATCTTTTTGTACTACTATATTATGTTAAGCTGAGATTATATTATGCTTATTACATCTGGTACGAGCAAAGTAAGTTCGATAAAATCAAACATATTATTTCTGTTTTTAGTTTCTTAATTTTAAAAATTTTCATACTTAATTTTAATTGTACTCCAGTACCATTAATATATTGTTAATATTATATGTAGTACCTAATTTCACTAGAATTAGAAATGCTTAGTTGGCAATAGATCTTAAAAAGGGTTTTTCTCTTAATCGTGTTTTAAAATTGGTAACTGAGCAAATATTTGTTCGCTCATATTTGCTCGCTTTATACAGAACAGTAGTATTTTTATAAATGGTTTTTTATTTCATTTTTAATACAAAATAAAAATCAAGAAAATTTTTTCCTCTAAATCTCAAATAAAAAATTATTCAAAACTGATTCATATAAATTGGATAACTTTATTAGAGTTTTGTCAGTTAATAAAAACCATTCCGAGAAAAACACGTTTAAAGCTTAGAAAATAAATAATAACATTTTATGCATTAAATTTTTCTTAAAAAAAGTCAATCTATCTTAAAAGGTTGACTGTTTTAAAACAATTTTAAAACAGCCAGGCTTATATCTGATTCCTGACACAAGAAGTATAAAAGAAAAGTTTGATTAAATTATATAAAAAATTATTAGCAAATTATCAAAATTATAAAAATTATCAAAAATTATCTATTTTAAGAGTTGTCTAGTTCTAGTTATCTAGTTGATTTTAAGAGTTGTCTAGGTTTAATACTTACCGCTAGATTCCAAATACGATTAGTTGTAAAGTTATCTAAATAGTAATGATTATACTATTCAATGTTGTAACTACATAACCTTATCATAAAATGTACTGGGAAACATATTAGTTTCTTACAAAAAATATGTTTCTATTTTCTTTAAATATAGTTATTACTATTTGCTAGCTTATAATGTTTATCTCATGTTTGATTATTTTTTCATTTAAATTATAAACTCTTTTTGATAATGACTTTTCAAGAGTGTAAAAACTGGATCATACCTCCCACAAGTAGAAGGAATTGACCAACAGGTAATAAAAAAGTTGTATTAAACATTACAGCATTAATTAAAAGCCTAAGGATATGTCACGGGCAATTATTTGAACTAAAGAAATACCAAGTAACTTTTTCCAATTAAAAAAAAAAAACAAATCTGAATCAAACTTGTTAAATGAATTAATTAGTCTGTAAATTAAACTAACTGACGACAATTAATTCTATAATTTGTTTTTTTTTTCTATTTGTTTTAAGATTTCTTTTAAATATTTTGAAAAGTTTTCTTGCTCTTTCTTTGTTATACGTATTTTCGAATTCGCCTTTTCGAATTACACTGAATTTTCGTATGCTAACATTAGAACACAACATTTGAATGCATGTTAATGCATGTTTTAATGCATGTTACTGACACAAGAAAGAAAACCTTGCTACAAAAGAAAAATTCATAATATACATGTTTTTTTAGTAATGTAATAAAACATTCTTGGTTTAGTGGAACACCACTATGGTGTGAATACCAAACCTAGTGGAACACCACTAGGTTTGGTAATATACCCACGGTATAAACTTATAAAAGATATTGCAGCGCTTGGCATTAAATTTTGTTATATATTTACAATCTAATCAAAGTTTTCGTAATAAATAGTTGAATATCAAAGATTTTGTATCAAAGCATGATAAAAATTTTTGCAATGGGAAAAAACATTATAAAAATTAAATTTAAAATATTTGATAATTTATTTAAAGCCGAATATTAATTTTGTTCAATATAATGTAAAATAGAAACGATCACTTTAACAAAACGAAATTAGCTAAATAAATTCCTTATTCAATGAATTATATTCTTTATCTACATCAATTACTTTCCTTCAACTTCAATAATGATTTACTTGCATCTCTATAAGTTATTGTAAATTAAATTAGGGAACATTGCGACTTAATTGATTTGATTAAAAACTGAACGTTTAGGTTAGTGTCGGGTTAACGTTTCTGTTTTTATCAGTCTCTTTGATGTTTCCTTGCATAATTGATTCATTTTGCCCATTTAATTTATTAATCATATTGTAATCAATGAAAATAATTTGCTGCTTTTGTTCTCTTACTTATATCAATTTTATCCTGAAAATTTGATCTTAATTATTTTTTTTTTTTTAAGAAGGAATTATTAATTTTTCTCATTCATATTTACTTGAATATTTGAGTCTTTATTTCATAATAAAGTGTAACAGACAGTGTTTATTTTTGTATTGAAGTACAGAAATATGTTATGTATTTTATATAATATATTAATATTATAGAAAATACATAACATATTTAATATAATGTATATATGTATTTAATATAATATATTTTATGAGAAATATAGTATGATAATCTCTTACGAACTTCGCACCATTTACTATTTTTTGTTGTATAATATTTTTTTTACTTAAAAAGTGTTTCTAAAGGGTAAGGGATACCTTTTTGACTCCTTTTTTTTTAAAACAAAAATGTATGAAACAATTGAATCACTTAAAAAAGATATAAAAATATTCTCAGAACTTTAATAAAATACTTTCAAATATTTTTTACATTTGAAAAAAAAAAATAACGTGTTTAATCTTTTTCCATAAATGAACATATGCTATAAAATAATATTTTTTTCAGAAAATTATTTATCAAAAACTAAAACAGGATTACATGTTTCAACTTTCTGAACATCAATTAAACCATAATATAAACTATGCAGTAATTTTAAACTGTTTTAAATATTTATGTTTTTAAAGTTAATATGAAGAAATTATCATGAAAATTATTTTAGCAATTTTTAGTATCACATTACCAATTACAACATATTTAATATAATTATATTTTTAGTAATAAAAATTTCAAAATTAAGAATTTTATGTAATGACTCATAAATATTTTTTTCAACAACAAAAATTTAAACAGAAAAGAAAAATTTGATTAAAAAAGCGCTCATGTAAAATCATTTTTACTAAGTTTTTTTAGTTTTAAAATATTAATTTTGAATGAAATAAGGCATATCAGAATACTATTGGAATAGTAAATTATTTTGTAGCAATCGATTTGAGAGAAATATGTATGTTTTACGAAATTACTTTATAAGAAAGAAATTTTCACGTATTTAATCCGCATCAGTTATACTAAAAAAACAGTATTTTTTAACCATTTAAAACATGAATAATATCCGTAATTTTGTAATAAAGTTATCTAAACTTTTACGATATATTTATGTTCTGGATCCTCTTAAATTTTTTATTCAGCTAAAAAAATTGAATGGAAATGTAGAATACGTCTTTAAAAAGCAAACAAATATCAAATCACTTTTTTTCCAAACTTTTATTGCTGTTAAGTGTCAACTTTATATAAAATAATCATTAATAGAAATTATATAGTTTATTATTGTTTAACATAGAATTACAATATATTTACTAGTCTCAAGCTAGTACATAATAATAACTACTTCCATCTATTAGCTTTTATACACGTAACTTTAAAAATATACATGCATTTTTTAAAATAGCATATGGAAATTTGCGCTGACAATTTTTATCTTATTTTTTTATTGTAATTAAATTGAAATAACAATATAATGACCGGAGACTTTTGCACACCTCTGTTTATCAGAAAATTTTTCAAGTTGCAAATTATTCTACAATAATAGATTTGAAAGAAATATGTATGTGTGAAGATATCAATTTCTTGGAAAACAATGCTTCACTTATTGAAATTCAAATTATTAAGGAGTTAAAAAAGAAATGCATAAGTTTATTACCAAAAAGTAAGAAATAGGCTTTTATTTATTTTAAAAACACGTCATAAGCTAAATTTCTATAAAAAGAATGGCTTAAAACTTACATCATTACATAGAAAGCCAAAGTCAAATTTAAAAGAGCAATTTCAAAAAGTAACTTACCTATTGTTTCACTGTACATAAGCATTAAAACTGGATATTGTATGAACCTTTTAACACACAAACACATCTGAAATTATAAGAATACTAAAAGTTTATTTTTAGTGAACCACAGTTAAACCCATTAGAATGAGATACGCAGGTTTTTATATTAAACTAGAAGTATCTTATAAAAATTAGTTAAACGCTTTAAATATTTCATTATTGACAGAGGCAAAATTTTTACATACAAACTATCACATATTAAGAAAAATAGTTCCTTTCATAAATATTTTAAATGTAATACTAATTATTATCATGTACAGAGACACTCGTATATTTAAGGAAATCTCGACCAGGTCACGCACCTCTCTTAAGTACCGCGATGCTATGCGTACTGCTAACAGATTGAAAAAAAATAAATACATTTTTATTAATAAAAATTAAGTAAATTTTTAATTTTATATATATATATATATATATATATATATATATATATATATATATATATATATATATATATATATATATATATATATATATATATATATATATATATATATATATATATATATATATATATATATATATATATCATTTTTGACACTGTCAGTCACCAGCTGACATGGCCTAACGGAAAGTTCACAGTCAATCACCAATGACTGACGTAGCACACAATGTGTTAAACACAATCTTATATACACTGTTAAAATTTTCACTCTAAAATTATGGTAAAATAACTGGCAGCTCTCTGTCCAACCGTAAAGTTTACGGTAAAGAAAATTTTTTTCTTTTATGGTTTTGAAAACATTTACAAAACGTATATATTTATAAAACAATGAATACAAAACTATACGGTTTTTTACCCATTTACAACTAGCATTTTTCAAAAACGTAAAAAAAAAATTTATTATTTAACTGGACATGGGATCTCGTATTTTCGTAAGGTAATAGGCACTGGAGAGTGCCGGAAACTGGAAATTCTTCACGTGTTGAAGGGAATGGTGAAAATATTGTTAATTAAATAAATATTAAAAATATTTAAAATTTGCCATCAATATTATAGTAATTAATTTTGCCACAACTCTAAGTTAAGACAAAGCATTTGACAATAAATTCTTTTTTCTCCTGATTTCTGAAACAAATAAGTTAAATCTTTAATCTTAAATTCATGATAATTTTTTTCATTTCTAAATTTCTTAGAGCTAATTCTTGCAACATATTCCATATGATAAATTGAGTACCGAAATATATTGCTTATAATGGGAGTACACTTTAAAAAATTCCAGATAAAATTACGGAAAAAGTACTGGAATCCTGGGTGTATCATCCTTAAAATCCATTTTTACCGTAAATTTTACAGTAATATTTATTCTATTACAGTGATTTTATAGTAACTATTGCCGTAAAAGTATGGATAAATCAGATTTTATTCTGTAAAACTTGGGGTAAAAATGAATTTTACAGAAAAATGAATTTATAATTATAAATTTTTAATGAATTTTTATCAGCTGCTGTATAAAGTTACGGTATATCAGATGATTATTCTGTAAAACTTTAGGGTAAAATTGAAAAAGTATAACAGTGTAAGAAAAGTTAAAAGTATAAGAAAAGTTACGCAAAAAGTATCGCCACCCTCAGCGCCAGTATTTTTCTACCGTAATTTGATCCGGAATTGATACAGTGTATAAAGCATAATTCGTAAGAAGTTAAAATATAAATTTTAAATTAAAATAAGCTTAAGCGTGTTATTATAAACTGTGTAATGCCACAAAACTAGAAACAAAATATTATTACAAAATCTTGATATTTGATTCTAGCTTCCATAAATAAATTGATTGTGCGGAAAAATATTTATTATTACAAATTTATATTAGAATTAATTGTGACCGAGTTAAAAGGTTCCATAAAAATTATAATAAGCATATGAAAATTTTGAATGTACATAATGTGTTAAGAGAAGAACAGAACACCTTCAATAACTTTTGATCTAACAAGCGGATTAATATCTTCATTTTAAGATGCAATGGTTTCAAATGCTTTGCTTAATATGCATATAGTATATCTTATTTATTTCTGAAGACGATGGGTTTAGTTCCAAAAGCAGACACAAAAACGTAATTTCTGAGAATAAATATAAAATAAAAATTACCATAATTTATTTATTATTTTTCATATCTTAATTCAATATATATCGATATTATTTGAATTATGGGATATAAAAAAAAATTATATAAATGCAAACTTTGTAATTTTAGATTTCAGAATTTGAATGAAATTGGTCAATAGCATTTGAATATCCAAATTTCAAACAAGTTGTATTTTTAAATTTTCAATTCGCGGGAACTATTTTAGGTTCTATCTTTTAAAATTATATCTGTTAAAATAACGTAATTTTTTTTTAACTTTACATATCAACATTTGTTTGATTATTGCTAAAATAAATAATAAAAAAATAATTATAAAATTCTCTTTTTTTTAAAAAAAATTGGATCATCTTTGGATAGATGCATTTTATGATCACAAAATCATTTCCTTCGCTTAATACGTGCCAGAAATTTCTCGGAAAAGTGGTTAAATATCAATTCATTTAATTGTCTTTAAAGTCACCACTTTTTACGATATGTGTTCGCATTTATTTCCTAATTTAATATTATCTGCCTCAATAATTTAGAAAATTTAAGCTTAATCATATAAATCGGCTAATTAAATTAAAAGTCATTTAGATATTCCGTTTTTTTCAATTTCATGCATCGTACATAATTTCTATGTAATTATACTGATTGGGTTAAGTCTAGTCAGCTTGCACCACAAATCCTCACCAATTTTCATTCGGATTAAGAATCGGTGGCTTAGGGAAGCCAAGAATTGAATTTAATTATCTCTGGAGAATCGCTTGCTAATATAATTTGTTATCGAACCGTTGTGATATTCAGAAATTCAGCTAAAGTTTTAATCTTCACGTATCAAGGGGAATAAAATTATTAATGAATCAAAAATGTATTCATCTTTAAATACTATAGGATGAAGAATTTAGTAAGTTTCATTAAAAATATTTGTTATCTAACATTTATTAAAATGTTTTACAATTTTTCTTTTTTTAATGGATAACTATTCATTCCATAATAAACCCAAATAATCGTTTCGGTATGGCAACATTGGAGACATGTCGTGGCATGCCATAGCAAAAAATCTCGAGAAAAGTTCAGGGCGTTTTAACCTTTTGAAGCGTAGCCTTAAGTATGGCATTCTTTTAGTGTTTAAAGATTGAAGTAGCATAAAAATATTTCTATACAACGGACTGATCATAAAATAGTAGAAAAATTTAAATAAAATTTACCTACCGTACTTTTTAGTGCATTATTTCACATTTAGGCTAATTAGCCTTATTTATATTCTATTGTTTTACTGCTTTTTAAAAAATTGTTTTCATATAATTTTAATTTTTTTTTGCCAAACTGATTCAACACAGCAGCAAGCATTGTTTGGCTAATTTTTCTATTGGTGTTTTATTAAAATGTTTTTAAATGAAAGAATTTTAAGAAAAAAATATTTTATTTTTTTAATAACATCAAAGTTCGTCGACCTTAAATTTCCTTATAAGTAAAGAATCACAATTTTAATTTATTTTTCCTTAATATGATTTTTATGTAGATTGAAATAATTAAAATGAAATGAAAATTGCTGATTTTATTATTTAGTGCATTGCAGTGTCTCTTTTATCAAATAAACTATACAAATAAAATTATTTGGAACAGATTTGGCTGATATTTTTCAAAATGAAGTATTTTTTCAATGTAAAAACACAAGAAATAATCAAGTGTCGCCAACTTTGGTTGCTGAATTTTTCAATCATTTGTTTTCAATGGTTTTAAGTCTTTTAAACTTGAAGAAATTTCCTTAAAATTCTAAGAGTTTACCGTTAATTTATACGGTCTATATATTTATACTGTGAGAAAAGGCCTATTGTCCGTAGATGTAACGAACTTCTAGCTGCAGCTCCCTTCTTCCAGAAAGAAGTCTTCCGAATGTAAAAATATAGTTCTTGATAAGGATTTTCGTGATGAGTAGCTGTTATTGGTTGTTAGCTATTAAACCTCTATCCTGAAAAGTTCAGCATAACAGCATAAAAAAGATACTGGAACTGGTAGAAATAATACCAGAACCTGAATAAACATACTACTAGTTTATAATTATGTATATGAGACAATACTGGAAATTTCGGAACACGGTATGGCACAATAACGGAAATTTTGATACAGATTTGCAAACATACTGAATATTTTGAAGCTAGTTGGGAAAAAAGTTATGTAACTCTTTCGGCAAACAAATAATCTAATTTCAATTTCCTCGTTAAGTTTTTAATGTAGTTTTTATTCGTTTAGTTTTTCGACGTTTTTATTTTTTTCTTGATTAAATATTATCTTTCAACCACAATGTGTGTATTCGTTTTTCTTAATTTTTCACAAGGATTTTAAACATATACACTGAGTGGCCAAATTATTATGACCACCTCAGAGTTTTATGCAAATGAGTTATTGCGTCAAAGCGCTGCTTCTAGAGGGTAAGATAACTATAACACGGAAATACTGGACAAGTGAGTCATCAGTTATACCGTGTTGCTTGCTCAGATATGGGAAAGAAAAGTGATTTAACTCATTTAAGTGAAAGAGATTAACTTTTACTTTCAGTTAACTCATTAAGTAAAAGTGATTCATTTCAACGTGGAAGGATTGTGGGTGCGAGATGTGTCGGAACGAGTATCAGCAAAACGGCTGCGCTTGTGAAGTGTTCTAGAGCAGTAGTTGTTAAATGTGTACAAAGAATGGACAATCTAGCAAAAATCCGGGTCTCAACGTTAGACTTGTGGTCGTCACAGGGTACTCAATGCTCGATCAGAGAGAAGGCTGGCCAGGGTTGCGCAGCGCAACAGAAGAGAAACAGTGCGACAAATTGCACGTGATTTTAATCAAGGCGCAACTGTGAACGTCTCTGAACGGACTGTTCGACGCACATTGCGCCGTATAGGGTATGAAAGCAGACGACCTGTTCGTAAGCCTCTACTGTTTGCTTTAAATAAGCGCAGACGTCTCCAATTTGCAAAGGATTGCCTCTCCAATTTGCATTGGACAGTAGATGACTGGAAGAGAGTCATGTGGTCCGATGAATCACGATTTCAAATGCATCGTGCAGATGGCAGGATGGGAATATGGAGAAAACAGCACGAAAGCGTGGACCCCAACTGCATTGCCACGACACTTCAAGCTGGTGGTGGCAACGTTATGGTATGGGGAATGTTCTCTTGGTATTGTATGGGTCTTTTAATTCCTGTACCACAACGCCTTAATGCCTAAGGGTATTTAAGTATCATCGCAGATCAAGTACATCCGTTTATGTCAATGCTGTACTCTGGCGGGGAGGGATACTTCCAGCAGGACAACGCTCCTTGTCATAAAGCTGGCATTGTCCTCAGATGGTTCGAAGAGCATGACGGAGAGTTTAACTTGCTTCGTTGGCCAGCACAATCCCCAGATCTCAATCCAATTGAGAATTTGTGGAATGAAATTGAACAGGCGCTCAGACAGATGGATCCAGTACCATCAAATTTGCAGGAATTGGCAAGTGCAGTTCAGCTAGCATGGTCTGGCATACCTTCTACCACCTACCAACATCTCATAGAATCCATGCTCAGACGAATTAAGGCAGTAATACGCGCAAAAGATGGCCTAACAGCGTACTGAAGGGGTGGTCATAATAATTTGGCCACTCAGTGTATATTAAGAACGGTGTGTTATGTACATGCACACGCGTGTGCTGATATTAATAAAGATACTTAAGATTAATCTTTGACATTATTGTAATTATTTTATAACTTTGAAGCATCGAAAATTTAAAAGTGAAATTTTTGTAAATTTTGATTATTTGAAATTCTGCTTAAATTAATTTAGTTAAATTATTTTGTATTGTAGCAATTTTCATTCGAATTCATTTTAAACTAAATCCCCTTCATAATCAAAACTGGACTTAACATTTTGTCCCATCGAAACAAATTACTTTTATTATAAGTTTGATTTAAAAAAAAATCAGTGGTTGGTGCGAGCTGAAACCAGAATTTGAATCGACTTGCTATCGCTGGGAATTAAACATGGGTTGCCTTTGCATGGGAGAGAGGCGAGCGCTATCTTCTGAATCATCGTGAAAGCAATGTTATTTTTTTTTTTTACATAATTTCTGATATGATAAAAATATACTTCACTGGATTCGTATATAATTTAAAATATTTAAATTATGTCTTAATGTGTACTTTTGTAAATTATACTGCATAATATTGTAAAATTTTAATGAAAATCATTCAAATACTTTTTGATTATGCTATAAAGTGTTTTATTTGCTTAAAACTATTGGTTTCTTTCAACAATTGGGAGAAAATAACTTAAGAAAAGTTAACTTAGGAACTAAATGCGAAAAATATATTGAGAATATGTGGCGTGATTAGAACCAATAGAGATAATTAGAATTCTGAAAGTGCAGACCAGTTCATATTATGTGTAGATTAGTGTGAAATCAGATTAGTTCGCTAGAGTTTTTTTATGTTCTTCATTAAGACTTTCACAAATTCAGTAGTTTATAAGATGGGATTTTTTTACATAAAGTGAATTACTTAAGAAGAAACTGCACTGGCACTCTGCAATGTAAGTATAATAATATTTTACACAAACAGTTATTTATTAGAAATAAATGTATTAAAATTTTAAAATTTTTTATCGAGAAAGTATTTCAATTTTTATTTAATAGTGAATATTAGTTATAATCAACTAACATAAATAAAAAAATAAAACGTAGATAAAAAAAAAATTTAAAACATAATACTTCAGTTTTGCTAACTTAAGTTTTGTCTATAAAATAAGCATTAAAAATTGATTGTTTATTATTTTAAAATTAAATATTTTTTAAAAGATGATTCAGAACTGTTTCATTTCAAACCAGGAAATTAAAGTTATTGTAGAGGCTGTTGGTTGCGACAGCTGATATAGCATGAAAAGGCGAGGTAGAAGGATCGAGGATCGGATCGAAGACCGAAGGTACGAGGACGAACCGGAATAGTTCCCACGCGGATGAACACCGGCGGAGGAGCACAACCGGCGGCCACGACAGGTTGTGAAGAGGCTGATGTCCAGTACTTAAGGAGATGACAGTTTGCCATCAGAAGGGTTGGCAATTTTAATAAAATCATAGACGCCCATCCCATCCCCGATATGACTCAGTACAATCCTATCTCTGCATTTCTACTATCAGACATGATCCTATCAAAACACTACACATAACAACGCAAACAAACACAGATTTACACTGGACTACGGCGAACCTGGTGAAGGAGTAACCCTCTTCGGAGGGTCCGATCTGGGCAAGCCGTAGCCCATTAACTATAGTACAGTGAGCAACCCGGCACGAGTGGTTACATACCAGGACGGCCGGGTCGCTGTTTTAGCAGAGAAACACAAATATCAAACTCACAAACACAGATAATTTTCTAGCATCTCAAATATAATTTACTTTACGGCATTGATTTAGTATAGACCAAATCTTCCACCGCCTCTGATTATTCTCACCGCCAATATCCACACCAAAGCCATTATTTCATGCGCCCACGGGCACCAACATCGATGAAACAGTGAAGTGTCCGCTTCGCGGACAGGTGCTGTGTACACGACTTCAGTTCAAGTTCATCAGAAGGGTTGTTGTGCAGCGTCCGAGACTTCGTCCCGATATTACGTTTCTACCCGGTGACGTCCACCTGCAGTTTTGAGATGTTTACAATCGAAAGTTAAAGTTTTTAACATTGATTTTTATAACAACTTTTAAATGCTTTTAACAAATAATCAGTTAATTGGAGTTTGTTAGTTTCTTGATGGTTTTGTTATCTTTGACTATTAAAGAGGATGTTTCATTGCCATATTGTTTCATTTGACGTCTTACATTCCCATCACCGAAACCTATACAGTTATGTTTTAATTTTTTGTAAACTATAAAAAGTTTTTAAAGTAAGCAGATTTTATTTGTTACAGAAATTTAACAGATCTTTTTTTATTGCTTCTCTTCCTAAAATTAAATAGATAACTGTACAGATTTTATTTTAATTTTATAATGGAAAATTGACTAATATATGTATAGTATAAATTTTAAATGTATTAGTGTTTTAATAAGCAAACCAAGTGAAATAATAATTTTATAACATATAAACCAAAGTCTTAAGAGTAAAAAAATAAAATCCTCTAATGGAACTCATTTGCTGTTAGCATTGATGAAATAAAGACATTTATAGGATATAATTGTTATTTAACGACTCAATAAATTCGCAAAAGACGTTATAGACTCCACGCGTCAAATCTGATTATTATGACAATAAGGCTTTTATTAAGGTGCCATTTACGAGCATTATGTTTTTGATTTTTTTTAATAATTTCTTTCACCAAGAAACAGTATGGCTGTTTGAGAAACAAGTACAGAAGCCACCTAAGTTATAGAATAAAGGATGAAACTTTGGATTTCCCAATTTTAACAGAAAAATGTAATGGGTGTGTTCTTCAAATGACAGTGTAGAACCAGCCGTCCTTGTTGAGAAATTGATTAACAGTAATGAGTAACAAAATTAACAGAAAGAATAAAGCAAGAATTCAACAAGAGGTTTCCAATCAAAGAGGAAACCCTCAATAAGATATAACTCCTTGCCATTATTCTAAAAAATGATGATATGCACTACCTTACAGCAATGAAAGAGACACTTTCAGTTTTTGAAATTTTCTTAATTGGTTCAGATATACTTAAATGATTATTTTGCATTTTTAGAGGTGTTTAGTTCATGCTATTCCATAGCGTTTATTGTGTTTTCCATAAATTTTATTTTGTATCGTAAGACGAAATTTAATAACAAATAATAATACCTTGCAATAACCGTCCGTACACGCAAATGTGTGGTATAAATAAAAAATTTAAAAAAAAAAAAAAAACCCGTAAAAGAAAAACTACTTTCATGGTGGTAGGTCCTTCCACATTGTCAGTGTCATCTTGAATCAATCTTGTTTGATAGTACAAATTATAACCCGTGAAAAACCTTTTTTAGTTTCTAGCTTTCTTTTAAAAAGTAAAACAACTACTTAGAAAATTGCTTGAAACTTTTCAATTTCGTAAGATATTCAAATCAGACTTTTTTCATTAGTTGCCAAATACGATTCACTTCAAAATTATGAAAAAAATTACCATCTTTCGCTCATGCGCAGTATAAAATAACTAATTCATGTACCCATATCTTGCGCAATTTTTAATGATTTTTTTTTTCAAATTTTAAAACAATAATTTTGTAAATAATTTTAAATTACTCCTGAAATATTGTTAAATTTTATTAAATATTATTAATGTTATAGCAAAAATCATAAGACAAAAATTTTTATTATTTTTTTTATAAAAATGTCTATATCTCCATAAATATATAAGCTAGGTTTACAAAAGTTTATGTAATTATTGCAAATCACAATCAAAGTAATCGATACAAGTTACTGCTTGATTTGGTAGCATAGAATGTTCAAAAATTTATGTTTTCTTTCGTATTTTTCGTATCATCGGTCTTTCAAACCTTTGAAAGCTCTAAACCTTATTGCTAGATATAAAAAATTGCCATTAAGTTTTCCATTATTCTAGAGCAGTAAAAAATCAAGTAACTGTTTTAGAGTAGCTGAAATCCTCACCAAATAATAATCCTATAAAGAATCTAGGACACCTGCAAGCAAATATACTCAACAATTAATTGCGTAACGAAAAATGGCAAAATTTCTTTTCACTGTCTCAATATATTAAAATAATTAAAGGAATGAAGAAATAATTGCTGACTCCTTACGCAGCATGATGTGGACTAAACAGATGCGTCATAAAAAGTTTGGGTATTTATTTCTTCACAACTATTTGTATATTTGAAAAATTTGAAGCCAACTTTTTAATCTGAAACAAGGATATGTATGAGGATATATGTATGATTAACGTAATAAAGGACAATTTCTGAATTTTTCTGAATTTTTTAAAATTTTTTTCACTGAAGAAATAATTTTAAACTTGTTTCAGATTATAAAATACCCATACGTGTCAAGAAATAGGTGATCAAAAGTTTTAACAAACATTTGTTTAGTCCAAACCAAGCTACATTAATATAGTTAACATAAAGAAGGCTATATTGGAAATTTTTTTATAATTTTTTGCAACCAGGAAATCATTTTAAATTTGTTCCAGATTACAAAGTGAGAGCAAATTTTTCCGAAAATACCCACATGTGTCAAGAAATAAGTAATCAAAATGTTTAAGAAAGATATGTTTACTCTAAACAATGATGTGTTAAGAGCATATGTATAATTTATGAAAAGGAGGACAATTAGTGAATTTTGTAAAACTTTTTGCAATGAGGAACTCCTTGAAAACTTGATTAAGATTAAGAAATGAGTGTCAATTCCTTTTAAAATAAACTTTGTCAAAAAATATGAGCTGAAAATTTTCAAGAAGCAATTTTTGTCTGATTAATGCTACATCACGAGCATACCTAGAAAATTAAAGAAGGACATTTTGATAATTGTTTACAACTTTTTCCAATGAGAAATTCATTTGAAACTTATTTTAGATTACAAATTAAGTGTCAAATTTTTTATAAATACCCATAGATGTGAAGAAATAAATAATAAATATTTTTAAGAAGCATTTGTTTAGTCGAAACCATGCGACGATGGTTTGGCGAATTTTTTTGCAATTTTTTCCAATGAGAAATTTATTTAAAACTTGTTTCAGATTAATAAGTTAGTTTCAAATTTTTCCAATGTATCCATAGTTGTGAAGAAATAAATGCCAAAAATTTTTAAGACGCATCTGTTTAGTCCACATCATGCTACATAAGGGGCCATGATCCGTCATCCCTACTAAGAACTTATTAGTGGGGCCGAACTCTCATCCATACTGAGGAAGTGGGGTGTAGCGCTCATCCTATAGACGAGAGGTTATCGATCAAAAGTGGGGTAAAGCGCTCATCCCATAGCACTATAGTAAGATTGTTTATCAACCTTAACAGTGGGGTGTAGGGCTAGTTTTCCCCCTACTCCTAGTATTGTTGAATCTATACCAGAATGAATTGGATCTGGTTCTGAAAACGATATATTAAATGTTAAGCAATAATGAAATGTATCATTATTGAGAAAAAAAACTTTTGTGATTTGTTTGACTTAACTAATAAGCACGCTAGACTGTAAAAAAAAAAAAAAATATGCGGATTAAATTACAGTATAAAGTATCGGCACTTAGGATGCCGATACATTTTACAGTAAAATTTTACGAAGAAACCTGATATACCTTAATTTGTTAAGTAATATTTTCGGTAAAATCATCGAATTACTGTGTTTAAATAAATATTACAGTAAAAATTACGGTATGAAATTTTAAGGTAAAGCTGGGTTTTACATTAATATGGATTTTTAGGTCCCCACTCTCACGTGCTTGTACTTTTTACAGTAATTTTATCCGGAAATATTTTTACATTGTACTGCATCATCATCATCATTTTGTGTCTCGGCAATTATTATGGCTCTTGTTACGGTGCCCAGACGATATTCTATAATTTTTCACTAAAACAGTTTTGTATTTATAAGTTGTATTGTACTTTATTGTTATTTGTTTGTTTTTAGAATTCTTACAAATCGACACTTTACTAAAATATCCATTTTCAAAGTAGATTAACCTATACAATAACAATCTCCACTGCATAATGATACCAAAATAATGCACAAAAAATACTTTTCTTAACGTAATCTAGTATTTGTAAAATTATTGCGTTTCAAAATGGAACTGGAACAAGTATGACATTTGACAATATGTCTTAATAATTCTATATTCTGTAATCATAGTTTATGCCGTTTAACTATATAACTTAATCCTGTATGAAATTTCCTCCTAAGTTTATTTATTTTATGAATTAATTCTAAGAATCGTTAGAGTACTGTTCTCTGGCAAATGAACTGCTTGTTATAACGTATAAAAAGTGCTATTTTACACTACGTCATATTAATAAGTTTATGTTTTTTGTATAGGAAGTCTCAGCTTTCTATATTTATAGTGTGTGTCATTTTGAAATTTATATTTAGAATTGTTACAGAAATTATTGTTTTCTTACAAAGAAATTGCCATATCCTAACGTTGAAGAAATATTTTCCTTACAAATAACAAAAAGAAGAAAAAGAAGTCAAAATTAAAAATGAAATTCGTGTTTTCCTTATGGAGGTAAAATAGAAACTAATACATATGTTTAAAAAAAAGAGGAAATGGAAACTGATATATGCACCGTAGGGTTCAGAAAATTGAACTTCTTACGCAAACGAATGACAACTTGCGTCTAACAATAAAATGTTTATTCAGTAAGTTTGTCACAGCTTCATTTACTGAAAAATATTTCTTTTCCACGCTTCAAATAAAAAATTATAAAAGAAATATCCAATATCTCTTCCAGATTTTACAAAAATGTTTTGAGTATTTTCGTAAAAATCTTAAAATGATACTTTTTATTCATTCTTTTTGCTATGTATGAAAAAAAAGGAAAACATTTTCTCTCTTTCTGATAAGATCTTGCTAGAATAAGCTGCATTAAAAAAATTAGTTTGCAACATCTGCATAGCCTCAGTTTTTTTCCTAAAAATATTCAGGCAATATTTACCATAAATACATATTGTTCTGTAAATTTGAAGTGCCACATTATACGAAAAACTCAAAATGTTTCAAAAATATTCTCTCTTCTTCGATTTTCTCACGATACTTGACATTCTGCAGGGATAAAAAAGGAAAAATGCTTTTATAAAAGAGTCGGTGAGAAATTTGCTTCTACCAGAGAAATAGTTTGAAGTAGAGCAAGCCGTAGAATAACATCACGCAAACGCCATTACTTTTAATGGGAATTTCTGTGAATTGTGCTTTTCTTAACTATCGATTGAGTTCCAAGTCTATTTCTTGAACCATCCATAAATATCATTAAACGGTCCAATTTTTATTTTATGATTCAGTGAGCGATTATTCGAGGTACTTGGCAACTTACATTTTTTTTTTATTCTTAGCAATTTTTATGTCTTTACACGCTAATTGTAAGGTTTAAATAGTTAATAGTAAATTTTTCAACTTAATCCAATAGTTACTTTTTTTTTTAATTCTAAATCAGACTACTTAGTTTTTGATTTTCAAAAAATGAAGAGCTATTCAATTTCATTAATATTTATGTTTTGTTGCTGTTATTACACGGCTTTATTTTTTATAAAAATATTATTTGAACGTGCAACTATATTAAATTAAGATAAAAGTAATGAGTTACGCTTTAGGGTCTAGTATTGAAAGTATTAAACCTATCTAGTATTAAACTAAGTATCTAGTATTAAACTTAAATAGAATAGCATTATTCTAAAATAAATTTCTAAGAGTAAAAATTTTGAAAGTTTTAATTTCAGCCTTCGAATCTGCAAAATTAAAACTAGTTTTATTTCCAGTAAAATAGTTATTTTATTTTTTAATAATATTTAAACAATTAACAAAAATATTTATTTAGATTGAAAAATTCTTAGATTGTGTTCACTCTAACAGGAGTAAGGTGCAAGTTAAATCAGTTGTGCCTGAAAGCTTTTTTGTTGGCTGTGGAGTGGAAGCTTGTAGCAAAGGGTACCAGATCAGGCGCTGTCCACGTCGTCTGACTGAGGTCTATATTACGTGGCTTTATTTTGATGGACGCTAAAGGAAAGTTCCTTGAAAAATGGACCTAAGTACTAGACCATGGTTGGGTGATGTGTATTTATTTTGATAATAAATTGACCATGGTTAGGTGAAAGTTGAGAAAAATCAAAAATGTGAAATTAAAAGAATTTTTTTTACCCTATGGACAATTTAAAATTTGTTAATTAGAAATAGAATCATTCTGTCTGTAGTTTGAATTGTATAGAAAAAAATGTAATAACTAATCAGTCAAAATATCTAGGACTGTTATTTTTCTCGTAATTGAGGCGGTTGATAAGGTAATTTTAAAAAATGTTTTTAATGATAAGAAGCCATATTTTTATGTTTTTTACGCACTCTAAAAAAATTTAAGCTTCTGCCAATCGATTGATAAAAAAATACGAAAAAGAATTTTACTAATCTATTATTTTTTAATATGTAATTATCTATAATTAATGTTTCAAATTATAGCTTCTAGTAGGTAAATTATAAACAACATTAAATAATCTAACATTCAGATCATTATTGCACAGCTCAGTCTCTACAGATTTCACCTGTAAAAAATCAAATTTTTTTTCCTTATTTGGCCTAAAATTTTTTTACGTGATAAAAAGTTTAAGCGACGACTAACTTTCGCATTTAATATAATACTTAATTTTTATACTTATTTAATTTGTATTTTTTGTGATATTGGGCAATGTAAATTTTTATTAATATGAATTATCTTCTTTAGGATATTTTTTTCTGAATGATTTACTTTAATAACAAAAAAAGTAGCATAAAAAATAGTTCAGTCAATGCACATAAAATTTTTTCAAGATTTTTGGGTAACAAATGTTCTCTAAAACTGTTTCTTTTGTAAGTGAATATGTAGATTTCATACCAAATAAATATTCATAAATTTATAAAATTCCATAGCTTTGTGAAACTTAATAAAAAAGCTTTTGTGAACATAAACACAAACATGTAAAGCTTTTCACTGGAAATATTTGTTAACAGAGCGGTGGATAACATTATCCGCAAATTTTTACTTAATATATTTTTAAAACTATTTTATGGCATAAAGGTTTTTGAAGTTAAGGTAAATAAAATATTAATTCATAAACTATATTTGAAAAAAAAAATAGATCCTGAAAAGTTTTGCACGTTAAGTGGACATGAATTGAATCTATGGAGTCTGTGGGTATTAAAAACGCAGCTTTAAGGGAAATTTTATTTAGAATCAACTAGTGAATCTTTTAAAACTTTTTCTATTAAGCATGAATCTGGTCCATTCTAGATCTCAGAAACATTTTAGCCAACAATCCCATTTCTTTTTCTTTTTTTTATAAAAATAATCATCATCAAATTAATTAAGTACCGTCGGATATGTTTTTTTTTTCTTCGTATATTTGAATTTTTACATGTTCTAAATGAGTTTTATTCTCTACGCTTAAAAACCACTTAAAAAAAAAAAAAATTAATTTTTGTAATTTTATAACTTGAAAAAGAATCTTACTAAACAAGATACCATGCTATTTTTTACCTATGCTCAAAAGTTTGCTCCTGTTTTCAAAAGTTTTGAATTGATTTTGACCAGAAATTTGACACTCTATTTAAAAAGTAGCCTTGAATTCTGAAGCCTAATTTGTAAGCCAAAGATTTTTTGGATCAACCTTTGGGAAAAGCTTTACTGTAAATTTATGAGAGAAACTTACCCTAATCTGCATATTATGTGAAAGAAAATACACTCACTTTCTGAAAGAGAATACCACGAATACCTGTGTTAACATAATGCCAAATAAGACAGGTCATGGCACAGAGTCCATGACCTGTCTAACATTGGGCAAATATTGCGTTGGCACTGTTATCGATATTGTTCGGAATCAGTATAGGAATTAACCAGCCACTGAAGTTATGTTGCTACAGTAGAAAGAGTGTGCTCAATTATTTCAATCATGCTTAGTTAAGACAGTATAGCTCTATTTCTCATACGAATATAAACTTTTTTTGTTATACCGTGATAGGTTTGTTTATTATAAAATTTTTAAGTAAAGACTTACTTAACAATATTATTTTAAGTATTTCGTGTGAAATTGTTTTGTTAAAGATGTGTAATATAAATACTCTCAAGTGCATTACAAACTGTTTTACATATATTACAAATCTACTTTCTGTTAGTGATTTTGCTTTCTCTTCACTGCAAAAATTCCGAATAAAATTAAGATAAAAAGTTCTGGCACCTTAACTGCAGAATCAATAAAACCAAATTTACTGCAAAATCCATATTTACTGTAAAATTTCATATTATAACTTTTACAGTAATATTTATTTCATTGAAGTGATTCAGTGGTTTTTCAGCAAATGTAACTGTAAAAATTATGGCATGTCAAGTTTTTTTGTACCAAAAAATTTTACGGTAAAAAATACTGGTACTCAGAATGACAGTACTTTTTTTCACAGCTTCTTTCTTTTTAGATTGGAATAAAATTAATATCTTTTAACTGGTGTGCATATATTTCTTATTACTACATGAAATGATTGTTAGAGACATATGTATCACAAAACTATATCATGCAAAATATTTTCATTGATCCCAGTAAATTATCTAAATGAAATTACTCGATTAAATTACTGATGTCGGTGAAATTGAAGTTTAAGTTTCACAGTCATTGAAAAGTTTCATTTTTGACATTACCTCTTAATCAAATAAGTCCCTTTTTTATAAGTATTAATATTAGAAAATGAGTTAAGACTCATTCCGAATTGTAGGTTTTCAGAGGACTTAAGAATAGTAAAATGATAGTTCGATTTAGTTCTATCATTTGAATTACATGACCTAATGGAACGAAAATGACATCTTAAATAAATGTGCAATTACTTTGAAATTGCCTTCAAATTGATAGCTTACTGGATATCTAATTTAATGAATTAGTTCACTATGAAGACGGATAAGTGAGGTATAGGCACTGTAGATCCATTTAAATCGCATATTAGCATTTAATCTTACTATTTTGGTACCGACTGCTTCAATTCCTCTATTCAAAGCTATCTGTAACTATTCTTTAAAGAGTTAAGAAATTTAAAATGCTTGTTAATAAAAGAAACTGAAGGAGTTAACGGGAAAAATATAATTATAAAAATTTCTACAAAGGCAAGTATGGCTATATATTTCTACTATTTAATAAAATGAAGTTCATGCAACAACTGTAGGTAAACTTGTCCAATATATTGAACATTATCGTTTAAAATTGTAATAAAATTTCTAATGTTTTGTTGACTTAACTTTGAATTTAGGGAACATTGCAATGAGAAAAAAAGTATGGTCGAAACTATCAGAATATGGGAAAAGCTTCCGTGTTTCCGATTCTATTGGAACACCAGAAAGCTCGGTAATTTTTACCGAAGCGTTTTGCGAATGATTTTGGTAAAATTAATAATAAAATATGATTTTATAATACACCATGAAATTTGGTAAATGATGTAAAATTTGGTAATTTTATCATGATGCCTTAGATCATGAAAACAATTTATTCAGTAAAATTTACTTTTCAGTTTTGTATCTTTTACTAAATGTGTGGTGATTAGCACTATTTTGAAAATCAGAATTTCCTGTAAACTGTTACTATATGAATGGAAAAATTACAAAATTAATGGTTTAATACTATATAATTTGGCTTTATAAACCAGAATTATGTTTTTTCTTTACCAGAATCGCCATTACCATACGAATTTTACCAATTTTTTTCTCAGCGTACTTACAAGAAAAGTGCTCAAAGTGGCACTTATGACTCATGCTGAAATTTGGTATATAGATAGGTTTTAAGGCTAGGAAATAATATGCGAATATTCTTTTGTCTATTTCGAACTTACTAAGTTTTAGGTGTTTTATATTTTCTAAATTTTTTTAACTATTAAAGTCAGCTAACTATTAAAGTCAGAATTTGAAGAGTAGTATTGGCTGTAAAAGGCTGCGTTTTGCAATGTAAGTAATGCTTGTAAATTGCAAGCTTTTTACAATTCTTTTTATGAAAAAAATATCACAGAAATTACTTTAGTGTGCTATTTTTTATTCCAAAAAAGTAAAAATGGCTCGTATTTTAAACTAAGAAAAACAGTTTTCCTTTTCAACAAACGTTTTCAGAAGCATTTTTGTAATCGTTTTCTAACTTTATGCACTTGTAATAATTGTGATTTGAAAAATATATGAATAAATGAGGTGTTGCCATCATGGGTTTTTCAGTGTATTATTTACTTGACAAATTACATTTTAATTAATAAAAACAAAAATGCATCTATTGTTCTGACGGAATACATAATATTTTTGCGTTGATTACTTGCTTTTTAATTTTTTTAAAAATAGTTAGTTCTATTTAATGAACATTTAATGCTTGTTAGGCCAAAACTTAATAATTCATTTTGCATTTTTCGTCAAAACTTACGCTTTTAATTACTTTTATTTTCTAAACCAAAAAGAATTTGTTTTAAGTTTTGTCACGTCCTGACTCCTAACCTATGAGTCACTTTGTAAATAAAAAATCAGTTCCATTTACAAAAGACGCTTCCTTGTTAGTAGGAAAAAGTAAGAATTGATCTACCAAATATATGTAAAAAGAATAAATAAGAAATTGAAATTCATTTTTACGCTTCATTGGGTGCACCTCGGAATTTTTGATAGATTTATCGAGCCCGTTGAATTCAAGAGATAACACAGATGATGTATAACAATGATATAAAAAAAATCACACTCTTAAAAAAGAATATTTTTTTAGTTCTACCAACTACTTCTTATATTTTCTAGAATTTGATTCTACCATTCATATAGAATTGATTCTACTAAATTTTAAGAAAACTATCGATTTTTTTTTTATAATCAATTTTTAAAAAAATTTCATTGCTTAAAGATCATACGTATACAATAATGTGCAAGCGTAATATTTTATAGCTTTAATAGTAAAAAAGAGGTATATGTTTATATCAGATTATCAGATTAACTTATTTTGAAGTTAATAATGTTGTCAACTTTACTTGCTTATTATTTGATATTGGTTTAATATTTTAAAACTAGACTGTTTGTTTAAGAAAATCACTGCAAGATCTGAAAATATAAAAGATGTTGTTTTAAAAATTAATTTTGTTGTAAATGAAACAGTTAAAAATTTTCATTATTATGAAGTATGAATTCTTTTGTGGGAAACTATGACATCGTAGTAATATTATTGTATTTGGCTTTAGTTTTACTACGCAGCAGCAACAAATTAGTTCCCTAAATTTCATCTAGGTAACTTTGATTTTACAAATGAGCCACATGGTCACCCAGGTGAGGCTCTTAAGGTCAACGTTCAGTCTGATACATCTCAGATCATAACAGCAGAAATAGATTGCTACCAAATAGATGAAAAAATGCAGAGCCTAGAGAATACACTTTAATATTTTTACACTTTAATATTAAAAAGCATAGAGAATTTTACTTTAATATTTTAACGTTAATACTTACTGTTTTACTTTAATATTTAATTAATTTATTTTTTTTTTACATTTATCATAAGATGTCTTGCATTATCGACAGTAAAACTTATTTTCCTGCTTGTGCAATGAGAATAACGACACATGTTGAATGAGATATAAAAGACTTTTGCTAAGACTAAAAAAAGAAAACAGAAAGTTTCATATTATCCTCAATTAATGGCCTATAATATTTCAGCTTACGATAAACGTAAATGACTTTTTGACTAAAAGAACACAGAAGTGCTTTTCCACAAACAATGATAAATTAATGTAGTTTGCTCTGCACATTTTTCTCTTAACCTTACAAGATGAGAATATATTCGATAGTGAGATACCATATCTAGACGAGAAAAATTATATTCATATATACTTTACCTTAATATTCTCTTTAATTTGGCATTTTTACTTTAATATTTCCGTTAATTTGATATTTTTATTTTAATATTTTCTTTACTTTGATATTTTTGCTGAAATATTTTTCATTTAATATTCGCTTTTTGTCTTAATGTTTTCTACATGATATTTTATCATGAAATGTCTAACAAAATCGACAGTAAAACTTATTTTCTTGTTTATATAGTAAGAATAACGATATATGTTGAATCAGTTATCAAAAACCTTTTGCTAAGATTAAGGAGAGAAAATAGAAAGTTTCATATTATCCTCAATAAATGGGCCATCGTATTTCAGCTTATCATAAACGTAAATGCCACTTTACTAAAAGAACACAAAAGTGCTTTACCACATACAATGATAAAATGATGTTGTTTGTTCAGCATATTTTTCTCTTAGCCCTGTAAGTCGAGAATATGTTAGGTATTGAGATTTCCCGTCTAGACAAAGACATTAAAAAAAAATCTGAAGCATGCATAAATTTATAAGTAATAACATCATAATAAGTTTTTGTTTCTTTAAATTAATGACAACAATGCTGCAATTCACATTCATAATAAAATATGATCGAATATTCTAAAACAATTTAAAGAAAAAGTCAACTGATACACGAATAATATTACGCTGTTAGAAATTTTAGAGAATGTTGAACTCTAATTTGCTGAATCCTTAAGATGGTATTAGGTTGAATCATAATACCGTACTAATAAACTTAATCACGTGGTACTATGAGTCAACTTGTGCGAAAACAAGGTCCAATTTAGCATCTTAGTAAGCATGAAGAAATTTCGCACCGTATTAGGGTTTGCAGGGTACCGATATTATGGTTTAAGTTGATCCAATATTTTGAGAGCACATCAGAAAGTAAAGTATATTTTTATGATTAGATTATTTAAGAACTAAATATCAAAATTCCTTCGTAAAACTTTTTATATTATTTAATTGAGCATGCATTAAAAAAGAAAATGTCATGCATATTTAAAACTAAATATTTTAATCCAAATACGTAATGAAAATTTTCTTACCGTTTGAGCAAACAAAAGAGATGTATTTTAAAGTTGGATTCAAGGCATTTGAATTTCATATACAACTCCAGTCATCAGGGAATTTTTCTGCAAACAAGAATACTTTATTCATATATTGTGTATGTTGAAGGATTTGAATTTTTTTTTCCACAAAGAATATTTAATACAAGCTCATTTTCGCCTTATATATACTTTTTCTGAATATTTCAAATATATTTGTTACGTTCTTTTTTTGTTAACTGTGATGTATTTATTTTAAATAGTGTAATATTTTAAACTCCTTTTTTAATTTTAAGCTGTGCTGTTTTAAGTGAATAGTACAACTTTATACCCCAATTGCCTAAAATTATAATTTTTAAATATTAACTGCATTTTAAGTATTACAATATTTTTTTAAAAAAAATTTAAATGAAGTTTTGATTATGGCAGTACTTAGATCACATGTTATAGTCTAAAATTTACTTCGAAAGGTTTCTTTTTCATTTCAAACTATATTTAAATTTCCTAGAGTCATGACATTGTAGGCATTACGTATTTAATAGCTTTTTAATTTTATTTATTTCAAAGATTTATATGATTGTTTTCTCAATAAAAATATCCATTGAATATTCTTATTATAGAAATAACTGAACTAATGAAAATCAAAATAACGAAAATCAAATTGAAGCGATCGATGTTAAAAGAGGTTGCACTTTTAGGAGAATAAGATTTTGTTAGTTTTGGAATATCACTCACCGATTATCAAATACCGAGTAATTTTCTAGACTGCCTAAAGAGGAGAATCTACCGATTTAAAGCAATTAAAATAATATTTCCACAATTGACAAATTTTTTTTTTTTTGGTTTTTATCTGAAGTGCAGATTTGTTACATACCCTTTTTTGACATTGACCGCTCCAATTCTATACCAACATATTAACATACATGTTTAAGACCATTACATGATTTTAAAAATTCGTAATATCCTATAAGATTTATCTTCTGATTTATCAGTGATCCATAAATCCAAGAAATAGTGAAAATTTTCAATAGACCTTTCGCGATTAAAGAATTCTCCATTAACAAGAATCATCATTATACATTGAGAAAAAAAATTCTTGTAAGATTGTCGTACTCTATGGTAATGACATTTTTGGCAAAAATATACAAACATACAAATCATAATTCTGGATTATAAAATCAAATATACGGTATTTAAACCATTCATTTGGTAATTTTCCGATCACATGGTAATGGTTTACTTAAAATTCTGGTTTTCAAAATTACAGTTCTCATAACTACACTTTTAGTAAAAAATACAAAACTGAAAAATAAATTTAACCGAATAAATGGTTTGTATATCATACTCTAAAATATCATCAAAAATTACCAAATTTTACCACATTTACTTAACTTTATCCCACATAATATAATCCTATTTTATTATTTTTTTTTAACAAAAATCCTTTCCAAAGCGCTTTGGTAAAAATTACCGAGCTTTGTGGTTTTTCCATGGAGGAAGAATGACGGTAGATTTCATTTTCTGCTAGTTTTTTAACTATATTTTTTTCAGTGTAGAATCATATATAGTGAAAATTTCAGACTTATATTATTTACGTAATATTATTTATTACGTAAGGTGATTTATTATGTAATTATCCTACTAGCAGTGTCTGAAGTTATTTAAGTAACGTTTTGATAAAGATTGATTTCACTGTTACAAATAAGTATTTTTACATTTTAGTAAAATAATGTAATCAACAGAAATTAAAATATTAGATTGATAAAAAAAGTGTCTAGGGACTCGGAACCTGTGACTCGATACCAAGTTTAAGAAAAACTTTTAGAAAGGGCCTCTGCTACACTGTTTGAAATTTCTCAAAAAGATGGTTAAACAACAATTTATTTAACCATATTCAAATAAAACAGTCGAATAACCATAAATAAGATGGTAGTTAGACTATTAACTCTGAGAAAAACCATTTATTAATTGCTTTCACCTAATATGGTTAAGCAACAAGAATTTTATCGTACCAACTATACCCACCTAATAAAGGCTCTTAGTTTTTCGCAGATGGGTAGATATTATAGCTGAGAGGGCTAATCTGTCAGTTTCTTAACCGACAGAACGAGGGTTTGAGTCCCAGCATTTACACTACAATATTCCCTCAATCCCCTTTCCCATGAAGAGGACCCTGCACTCCTCAATTTGTGACCCTAGGTTATTAGAAAACAGTACTCTTATTCACGTGTAGATGCACTATAAAACTGCTAAACTAACTTTATCCAGTTAAATTTCATTTTTAAGGATTTGAAGCCATGCTAGGTGTAAATGGTTAAAGAAAGCTCGTTTAGGTTTGTATTAATTGGTTTTTAACTATACTAGCTGTAAACGGTTTCAAAATCGTAAAAATAAAAAAAATGTTATATACCGTAAACTTTACGGTTAATTGGATTTTTACCATAATTTTAGAGTGAAAATTTTAACATTGTAACCTTAATCTACTGTTTAAATATTCTCATTGCTAGTAGTTTAATCAAACAACTAAAAATAAAAAAATAAATATAAAAAAATTATTACTGTTTTCTTTTTAAAGATTTTTATTTTAAAAGATTTCTTCATGTTGGTTGACAAGCGCTATTTACAGTTTTATGGTTAATAACCATGTTATTAGTGCAAAATTTTAATTTTACCGTTACTTTTTTGTTATTTACTGTTCATTTATCAGAAAGAGATTCAACTAAGCAAACTTTTCTCCGATTGGTTTCGTACCTACTAAAACTTGCATTATCACATCCAAATCAAATCAGATGTTTTTTTCCCGATGGTAGAAAACAGATTATGGATTCAACGTCACTTAAATATTCTGGTGCACCTCTTTTATCGTATTTTCAATTCAAAAGAAACTTTTCCAACAACTTTAAATTTTTGTTACAAAACAAGAAAAAGAGGAAAAAAAACTATGCAAAATACTATATTCAAATACAAAAATCTAGGAACAGCAACATTTTAGTCCTGAAAACCATTTTCTAATGATCGAAATGTTGAACAAATATTCAAACAAAACATAACATATTAGATTGCATTAAAATAATTGCAAGAAGAAATGTTATAAACATTTAGGTAGCAAACAAACAAATATTTAGGTAACAAAGGTAACAATTTTATGTGATGCGTCGAGAAATGTAGAAAATGAGACACATTATAAATATGTCATATTGTATAAATATGACATACATCATAACAAATGGTTTTTTAATCATGCACATTAAAAATAGGCTCTCTATAAACACTCGGCATGATTAATAATGAGTAACAACATAAAAGCACAGTCAACACTTTGAAAATACTCCCGTCTACACGCAAGCTGCATTCATTTTCTCAAGGCAGGTAAGCAATAAATTAACTATTAAATTTATCTATTTACTTGATTGAGCTCTGAAAATAAATCTATTTGTATTTTAATCATTAATTTGCTTAAAGGCTGTTAAAATGCAACATATAAGAGTAATTGTTTCATCCTACAGAAGATATACAGTAGTTTTTAAAATAAAAGTTAAGCTATGAAGAAAGTTATTTTTTTGATGTCAGTATCATCAACTTAACAATACTTTAAAATAGTAACAGCTAATACAGGAGAGAGGTAATGTGATATCAAGATTTTAATACATGAGCTTCTTAGCGTAGAAAGTAATTACGTAAAAAAAGAGCTTCATACAAATGATGGATACGACAGGTAACTTTCTTGTCTGTAATAATTGAGGATTAAAAATTCGCGTCGGAGTTGTAATAGCGTTTATTTAATTAAGCTTTACAAAATGTTCAATAAATGCTGGTATTTTGTTTCTTACCTTGAGTTGAAACAACGTAAAAAGCTGTTCTTGATATTGTTTACATTGTTTTTAGGTGCACACCCAAAAATTGATTAAATGTTTAAAGAGATTTTGTAGTAAATAAACTAAAAGAAGCTGAATAGAGTAGAACGCACTTTAAAATAAATCAATTTTAGAAGCTCAAAAAAATTGTTTTTTTTTTCTGAAAAAACCTTTTTTTTTTAAATTGGTTGATAAGCTAAAAGACTTTCTGACGCATCTTTTCAATATTTTAAAAATAATATTTAAAGAAATAGTTACTCCAAAAGATATATGGATGTTATTGTTAACAGTGGACTTTTTCTTGTTAAAATATAAAATATAAAGACTGAATAAAAGTTCCAAAAACGTATCTTTCTCTTATGAAGTCACAATTTCAGCAATTTTCATTTAAAATTTAAGTTTATTGTGGAATTGCAAATCTGTGAAACAAAAATTCTTTTATCTTTTTTTTAAACGATTTATTTGCTAAAAATTACCGAGAATAAACATTTTCAAATAAATTACAGCTGCCGTCTGGTAGAATAACTAAAAAACAAGATAACAATTACTAAAACACGAAATAATTTAGAAAAAGAGTCCAAAAATATTTGTAAAGTTGACAAAAAATTGTTACATTCCTTTGTAAAAACGTGAGAAATTGGAATATTTTCTATGATATAAAAATTATGTAATGTGATTATACTTAAAATCATAGTGGGGTACAGAGTAAATTCAATATGGGACAGAATGAATTATGCTAAAGAAACAGCTAAGGATAGTTCACATTTCGTTTAATGGATTTCATAGATGGTATTTTATTTTAAAATATATAGAAATAAAATATTTTGATCATCTTAAGAAAGAGAACTCTTTACCAATTTTATAAATAATTTTCTTATCTATTAAAAATTAAAATACACACGTAGAAAAAATTCTGGAAAATTACCGTACTGTATAATAAAAATTTCTGGTTTAAAAAAAAAAAAATAAAAAAAAAAAAAAAAAAAAAAAAAAAATAAAAAAAAACTTTATTGTGGTTAAAGGAACTAAAATATTCAAATCATTCATTTGGTAATTTATCCGTTCATGTGAAAACGGTTTGCCGGAAATTCTGGTTTTCAAATTTATAATTCTTATTACCACACAATTAGTAAAAAATACGAAACTGAAAAGTAAATTTAACCAAATAAATGGTTTTTATGCCTGGTTCTAAGCTATTATGATCAAATTTTCAAATATTACCACATTTACCAATTTTCATTACACATTATAAAACCATATTTCACTGTTAATTTTATAGAAATGATTACTGAAGCACTTCGGTTAAAATTAGAGCTTTTTTAGTTTCCCATAGAGTCAGAAATACGGTAAATGTTTCCATTTTCTGGTAGTTTTGATCATACTTTTTTCTCAGTAAAATAAATATCCTTAAATTAAGACTATACCTATTTTTTTTAAGAATACAAATAAGTAGTTAATTATGAATATGATCATAATAGTTAATTATGAATTATGATTATGAACTATGATTTTTCAGATGATTAACCACTTTATTGGGTATGAAATATTATTAAAATAAATATTAATATTTACACTTAAAAATGCTTATTATTTATATTTTGAAATGTCATTTTAGATTTCAAAAAATAAATTTTGATGGATTAATTTCAGATTTTTAGAATTATTAAAAAATTAATATTTCAAAGTTATTAAGTTCAAATAATTCAAACAATTTAGAAATTTTCAAAAATCTTAAAAAGTTACCTCTAGTCTAATAAACTTATAGAAATGTGTAAATATAGAGATGTTATAGAAATATTAAAAAGTGCATTAATTTAAAAAAATAAGAAATATTAAAAAAACGGCTTGCTCTTTGTCAAAGGTTTAATGAAAATGTAAAACTGAAATTTGTTTAATAAGAACCGTTCACATGGTTAAAAAATATTTTAACAACTTGATTATTGTTTAAGAGGAAAAAGAATTTATTCTTAAAATGGCCTCAGATCGAAAAATGCACTATTTTCTAAAAAAAAAAAAGGCCTATTATGTAACTAGTTGTTCTAGAATATTTGATTATACTAGAAAAATCCAAATACCGACCAAATACCTTCAATCAAATTAATCAAATTAGGAAATAAATTCATTTCATATTTTTATAATTTTGATTAATGTATGGAATACTAAAACGTAATATTAACACATTCAAATTAAAATAAAAACCCAAATTATGAAGTGGTCATTAATTTAAGGTACAAATTTGAAATTTGATAATTTTTTTATAACTTGCTTAAAAAATATTAAACTGCTTTAACTACCGGGGTTAAAAAATTCGAACGATCTCCTGCCCTGACTATTGGGGAAATATTTTCCAGATTCTGGCATCCCTCACATTTTGAGGGTCAAGAATTATTCGAAAAAAGACATTTTTATTCATAGGAAGTACATTATTGAGTTTGATTTCGCAATTTAAAATATTGTCAGCACAAATTAATTAGTATATTTTAGATTGGCCTTCAAGTTATTGAGGTTAAGTATATATATATATATATATATATATTTTTTTTGGTGAAAATCTAATCAATAGATCAATAGTTTTTCAGGATGCTCACTTTTATTTTTGAACACTATACATTAATTTATAGTATTGTACTTAAGAAATTTTTGGCGGAGGTATGCACTTTGACGGAAAATTAGTCATTAGCTCTTCATTGGCACTGCCAAGAATCCTGAAAACTAATAACTATTTCTTAGTAGCTTTTTTACTATTTTCCAAACTAATTGCCTTTTGGATCGTTGCGTTTGTTAAAAAACAGTTTGAAAATTAATAACTTAATTGTTTTGATCATTCGATCAAATGTGTTAGTAATTGCATATTTAGTCTTACTTGACATTCATAAGTGTGTATCTACCGTGTATACGTGTGCATACATAGGTAACATATGTACACATGGTGGGGTCCTGCCGATTTAACTCATATAAATTACGTTGACATGCTTCTCCAAAATCTGCACTATTTCTTTTCAAGTAATATTTAGGAATGCTGCATAAATAATCCTTTAATTTTATTTATTTTAAATAAATTCACTAAATATGGTCAAAACTACCAAAATATTGAAAAATTTACTGTGTTTCTGGCTCTATGGGAACGCCAAAAAGCACAGTTATTTTTACCAAAGCGCTTTGGCAACGACGTTTTGCTAAAATTAACAACAAAATATGGTTTTTATTACCTTGCTGTTTGGTACTAAATGTGGTAAAATATAGTAATTTTAAATATAAGTCGGTATCTTTAACATTTCTAGCATAGTTCGGGATGACGCAACAATGTTCAAATTGATAACTTATATTTGATTTAGTAAGCACTTGTTAACTCTTTGTTTTTCGGCAGTTAATTTTTTTATGAAAGATATAAGTTAACATCTACCAACCTTTAGAATTGTAAAAAATATGCATTCGTAAATGTACAAATACCTAGACAAGACTAAACTATATCTGTAGCTTAACTATTATGCATTAAAATCGTCTCACCAACCTAAAATGGAAGAGCAGAGGTAGCGGTTTTGAATCCCACTGTGACCTTGGATGCAACTACATATTTATTTATATTTAATTACTTATATTTATTTATTTACATTTATTTATTTACATTTATTTATTTACATTTATTTATATTTATTTATTTACATTTATTGATCTATATTTATTTAGTGCTACGGACACATACACAGGCTTGTCTTCTCATTACGAAATTCGGTTTATATGCCCTCGTCAATTTGAAATACGGATAGCATAAGATAGAAAAAGACACCCCAAATATACTTCCGGATCAAAGTGGGATTGGAATCCATTACTTCCACGTTATAATAAATGCATCTTTGTAATGCATTTATCTAATTTGAGCAATCTATTGAGTAATTTGTTTTGGGATTATAAACGATGTTTTATAATGATCCCACAAGCTTTCAAATACAAGTATTTCAATAAAAAATAAATTTTCTCTACATATATAATAGAAGCTCGTGTATTTAGTTTAAAAAATGCCTTGTAAACTCTAGCCAAATTGAAGAACAGAGAGCACAAAAATGATAAAAAACAGCACAAAGATACTGAACCAGAAGCACTTCAGAACGTTTGGAGGAAGGATATAACACCCCGCTTCAATAAAGGCCCTAATAATATAAGGTTGCATTACTATGGTCAGTATTGCAGTTGTGCTAACTGCTCTGACGTGTAGATGTAATGTTTTCGAATCCAGCTACAATGCTTGCTGTAACGTTATAACGCTAGGTGTCTTTCCCAAAATTGTCCTATGTGTTTTTCAAACTGAAACGAGTCCTTAAACCATCCTTTGTATTAGATTGTAGAAGAGTATCTTACAGTTTTTATGACATCCTTTAAAAAAAAAATAATAATAAAATAAATATTGTAAAAATTTACAAAGAAACCCAGATCTATGTGAGATTTAAAATTCCACTAACTTCATTAAAGAAATATAAGACGAAATTAATATATCCAAGCTAAAAATAGTTTAATAATCTTTAAAATAGTTTAAATAAGCATTTGAAGCCATCATTCATGTCCTTTTCCCCCTTGTTATAATTGAGAAATTATATTCGAATGAGAAATAATTAACAGCTACTTCATTCCTATTACCTTCCACGTTTAAATAAATAAACCACCCTTTTAAATTAATTATAGAAATGTAAACAGATAACTACCCTTCTTTTTGGTAAGAAGCAAAGAGATCAAAAGGTTAAAGTTACTAAAAAAAATGGGAAAATGAGTGACACATCTGAGGAACATTTTGGCAATTTTATCTTGATACTTAACAGCATAGAATAAAAATCATTTATTCGATTAAATTTACTTTTACTTATATGTTTGTTACTTAATGTATGACAGTAGGAACTATAATTTTAAAAACTAGAATTTCAGGTAAACCATTATCATAGCGAACGGTAAAATTACCAAATGAATAGTTTAAATACCGTATATTTTGGTTTAGTTATAGAATTGTGGTTTCTTTTACGTGAAATGTCTTTACTATGCAAGAATAGTAATTAATTTTCTATATGCATAATGTGTTAGATTTTCATCAGCTATAGTGTTAATGATGTTAATTACGTATGAACTAAAATAAGTTTCATAGTTGTTTAAGTTCACAAAAGAGTTTCATAAAAGTTAATCATTGAAGTCATAGATTTAAGAATATATATTTATAATAAGGCAGGTGAAAGTTTGAAAATCTTTAAATGCGTTTTTTATGGTTCATCAGTTAGCTTTAAAATGTATTAAATGTCACATTATATAATAGAATGTCACATATTCATTCCTACTCTTTTCGCTACAAAAAACATATTTTTAATGCTTGCGTGGTATGTGTAACAAAATTCGATTTCATTTTTTGTAGAAAGATATTTCTTTGATGTTGATGGATCGTTTACAGAATGTTTTCGACCATTTTATTTATGAGCATTCATTTTTTTTCATTAAATTTGGCTTTTCAACAGGTCTGCGTGACTTTATGATATATTATTGTTAGAACTCAATATGCCGTTATGAAAACGTTCATGTTTTTGGAGCTTTGGTGATGGTAGGTAATCTTTACTCAAATTATTTTAGAAATGTTTTAATACTTTTCCTATTACCTTTAGTGCGACAGCTATTGTTAATGAAATCTATATTTTTTTAGATTATGTTTTGATAATGGAGATGAAGCTTGTAATAAAAAAAAAATGTGATAAATCTATGATATTAATAATGCTAGTAAAGAATTTAAACTTCTATTAAACTAAACAGGTTTTTATTCACTTAGTAATTCCGCTGTGACACTGCAGTGTACTATCTAAACAAGGTTTAAATAAAAAGAAACAAAAATTTTTTAAATAAAGTTTGGAACTACGCAAAAAAAAATTTTCTCGGATGTTCGTGTTAGTTTTGGGATAATTAGACACACTTTTTCGGAAGGTGCTTCGGAAGGAAAGACACCTTTTAAAATCAAACTCATCGCTTAGTATTGTTTCCAGATGCGTGTTTCAAAAGGGTATAGAGTTTTCCTTGGATAACACAACTCTACACAGAAACATTTAGTAACATAAAAGTAAATTTTGGTGTTTTTTTTCATAAAAAAAGCCTCACAGAGCGATTTAAAAATGTCGGTCTACATATTGCCTAACAATCATTCATATATTTTAAACATATTAAGCGAATTAGTCTTTTTTAGGAACATCACAATTTATATTCTAAAAAATACATAACTGTAACAATGTTTATTTTTTAAAAGGCTTTTCCCCAAAAAAGTGCTTTTTAGAATTTTTCTGAAAAGCAGAAAAAAGCTATAAAATAGAAGATTTTGCTATGACAAAAATGTTTTGCTAAATAATAAAAACAACTGAACTCCATCAAAACTCCAAACAACTATCAAAATGAGAATTTTAGATTTTTTTTTATAAGACTAAAAAATATATATGACATTTGTAATGGTTTTATTGTTGTGCTAAAGAATGTTCTTTGTATTATTTAAAATTATTTTTAAATATCTTAAAGAAATTCGTTAGATATTTAAGTCATTATTCATAATATAAATTTCCTTCTTTTTTCGATAAAACTGTCTGTAAAGTTCAAATACTAAATAAAAACTCAATTATAATGCTTTTTAAGTTTTAATATTTTATATTACATTCCTCTAAAAAAAATTTAAGCTTGCGCCATCTAGATAGTCTTAATTTCGTTGGAATGTATATCATACTTTAAACTTTTTCCTCCATAAGCAAAGCAAAATTAAAAAAAAAAGTTGTCAAAACTACTCATTTAAAAAAAAAATTTAAACTTCGGAACTCAACAAATATTTAAAGTAGTTTCATAAAGAGTAAAGAAATAAAATTCAAATATTAATTTTGCTTAAAAATAGTTTTTTCTTACTATTATATAAAGCTTACTTCGTTTGAAAATTTTTCACCAAAAACCAACTCCCGAACACAATTATCATGGACTGCTGCACTTAATTTTTAAAGTAGACAAAAGACAAGATTTTGTATTAATGTTGAATTCAAATTCTTGCCTTAGAAACGTAATTTTGATTAAAATAAACTTTGTTTTTTACGTGCTTAGTATGTTGCGTATATGAGTTTCTAAACAATTTTGAATAATATTTTAAAACATTGAAAGAATCTTTTCTTTTTCATTCCTCAAATAAATCTTTTGTGTTTCATTATTTATTCCACTTGTTAAAATTACTAGTTTATTCCACTAGTTAAAATTACTAATTTATTCCCCTAGTTTATGAATAAACAATAAAACCTCATTTTTACTTTTTGTGTTAAACATATACTAATGCGGTCAGAATTATTTCTAACTCATATTAATTCTGAATTATTTCTGACTCATTGAAATATTGCGTTGAAAAACCATTTAAAACGTTACCACTACAGTTTTTTACTAACATTTTGTTGTGTATAAAAATAGTGAGTTAGAGGGGTAAGCAATATGAAGATCAGGAAAAAAAATTAATTCAAAATATATATGAAAATTATAAGAGAAATTTGTTGAATAATGGTAATTTTTGTAACTTTCAAACAATTACAAAGATGGCAGATTTTAATGAAAAGTAGTTTTTAACGTCAGAAAAAAAGTTTTAAGGTTATAGAAAAATAAAATGAAGATATTGAAAACATCATCTACTGTATTATAGGATTTTCTTCGAAAAAGAGAACTAAGCATTAAATATAGAAATTTTATTCAAAATATTATCGCCAAAACCTTACATAAATGAAAGAAATGACACAATATTTCTGAGACAAATAGATAACTATTAATTACATCTTAACGTCACTATTTACATTGATCAGCTACTTTTTTGGCTCACATTTTACTTTGAGAAAAAAAAGTTTCGATCAAAACTGCCAGAATAGGGTAAAATTTATCGTGTTTCTAGATCGATGGAAACACCAAAGAAAAAAAAATCTTGGTAATTTTTTTACCGAAGTGTTTTGGTAATGATTATGGTAAACTTAACTAGAAAATATGATTTTACATTGCTAGAAATTTCTCAGAAAAAATGGTTAAATAACAATTTATATGTTATTTTACCATTTTCAATCAAAACAGTGTAATAACCATATATAGGGTGGTATTCAAACTGTTAACTAAGCGAAAAACCGTTTATTGACTGTTTTCACCTAATGCGGATAAACACCCAGAATTTTATCGCACCAACTAAGTCTACCAAATGAAGCTAATTAATTCTCTGCAGCTGGGTATATATTATAGGCGAGTGGGCTCAAGACCGACAGAACGGGGGTTCAAGTCCCAACGTTGATACCACAATATTTTCTCTATTCCCTTCAACACATGAAAAGTTTCAAATGTCCTACACTCTGCAATGCCCATTACCAAACGAAAAGCCACTACCATTCAGTTAACTTTTTCTTTTACGGTTTTGAAACTATGCTGGTTGTAAATGCTTAAAAACCGTATTGTTTTGTATTCATGGTTTTAGAAAGATACTAGTTGTAAACCGTTTGAAAGCCGTAAAAGTAAAAAATATTCTTTACCGTAAACTTTAAAGTTAATCGTATGGACAGACTGCTGCCGGTTATTTTACAATAATTTCAAAATGAAAATTCTAACATTGTATAATATGTGATGAAATTTGGTAAATGTGGTAAAGCTTATCTTAGAGCTAGCATTAAAACAAATTATTAATTCAGTTAAATTTACTTTTCAGTTTCACATTTTTTAACTAAACGTGTGGTAATTCAAGCTATAAATTGGAGAATCGGAATTTCCGGTAAATCGATCCGGTAGCTATATGAACGGAAAAATTAACAAATGAATTACAAATACCGTATATTTTAGTTTAGTTAATCAGAATTGCGATATTTTTTTTACTAGAAATGTCATTATCATACTGTACGGTAATTTTAACAGAATATTTTTCCCTACGTAAGCCAATGTATTTCATTCTTCTTTCGACGTAGTCTTCAAACATTTTAAAGATGTTTACCAGATTTTGAAACTCTTCAATATAATTTTTAAAATTGTTTTATTTATCATTTGTTGAAATCTATATTGATATTAATTCCTAATTTTTTTTCTCAAAATTCTTAATCTCACAATTATTCCTTTAACAGAATACGTTAAAAAAAACTATAAAACTATGCTTGAAAATAGTTTGAAAGAATCATAGCTATTTTACATAACTATCTTAGAAATCATACTTCAAATGAATTAATAAAATTTGAGAATTGAGAGAAGTATATAACATATCTTTATACATCGCAATCCACTTCCAAATGCAACCTCATAAAATAATTTAAAAAATATTAAAAAATTCAAAGTAAAAAACAATTTAATTAATTTGAAATGATACAATTTATAAACGTTCATTCTGATTATTTGTTTGATTTATTATTATTGTGGACAGTTAATTTTGTTTGATAAAAAAATATTTGTATTGTTGATAGTTTTATAAAATAGAAAAATAAAACGGAATGGATATGTTTTGAATCTAAGATTTATTCCTTTTGTGTATTAGTTGCTGCTGTAAGTTGATTAGTAGGCTCTGTACTCTAATTTGAGTTAGAACAGCTTGAGTCATGAATGTTGTATTTCAGTAGTTAAAAAATATTCAAGACCATCAAAACAGAAATAAATAAATATAAATTATGTTTTTCAGACTTCACATGAAATAATCAGAAAGGAAACATAAATACCAGAAAGCACGTAAACTTAGTGTGAGAATTTTCTGTGTCAGAAAAAATTTCATTTGCCCTAGATGACTTTTTTCCTTTCCAAATCGCAAGCAATGCAATTTTTATGCCATCTTAGAAAGAGTTTGGGTGGATAAAGTTTTGACCGAGTGATCATAAAATGACCTGAATATTTTATACTTTTTTTCTCTGCTCAAAGTTGATTTCGAAATGAAAAAAATTGTTCTGTTCCAAGAAAGTTAGTCGCTAAGTATATTATTTTACAAAAAAAAAAAAAAAAAAAATACAAAAAAAAAAATATTTAAAAAAAATCCTCCATTTGAAGAAGGTGAAAATATATCCATTCGGTAGGTTGGGCATTATTTGCTTCAGGGTACATAACTGCAATGCATTTTTACATTTCTACTGTAAACAACATCATCAGAAAAATTATTCACCTGCACATTTTGTAGTTTAAAAAAGTATGTAAGTACTTCTACTTTCAAAACTCATTCCTTAGTTCTTAATTATTCAACTGCCTAAATAAGCTATATTTGTTTGGTAAAAAACTAAAAAAAAAAAAAAACATTTCAATTCTTATGATTGTACTTCTTGAAATTTTAAAATATTTCAAGAAACTTTCTGGTAGAAAAATTATGTTTAATTATTTCTGCCTGGTGCACAGAAGTAAGCACTTTGCACTTACATACACGTATTTTTTACACAGTTTTCTTTATAGTTTAATTTGGTTAAAATTCGTTACTCTAAATAAATATGATAAACATTTTTTGATACCTACCTCATATAGAACTCAGCCTCGTTTTTTTTTGCATAAAAAATCGAAAAATTTTTTATGTAAAAAAAAAAACGAGGCTGAGTTCTATATGAATTTCGTAATACTGTTTGTTTGAATTTATATAAAATGAAATATACTACGAAAAAAGGGGAAAAAGAAATATTTTGAAAAAAATATTGCTCTGTATGGAAGTTTTAAAGCAAGTTGATTTTTAACAGCATATTATTGGAAAAAATTCTTTTATTTAGGGCAGTACACAAAGAGTACACACTATATGCATTGCAATGGTGAATTTCCTTATCTCATATTTTAGATACATTATCTCTATTAAAGTTTCTGTCAAAAAATAATAAGTGCATTTTAGACATCCATATATTTGAATTACTGTCAATAAATGCAATTACTCCAAATTTTTCTAAGAACCTTTGCAAAAATATTGTTGAAATTGATGTGTCCCAATGTTCGATTAGATAAAGTACACTAACTGAGAAAAAAATGAACTACGTTTTTTCATATTTCTAAAACCATAAAAATTTATAAACTAATTTATTGGACTTAAAAATTAATGTTTCGAAATATGCAAAATAGAATCAGTCCTAATTTTCTGCTTAACACAAAAAGTCTAAAATTTATCATTTCTCATGATAGATGGCAACACCACATAAACTAATTAAGCCACATTCCTTGGTTCATTTGACAAAACACAAATCAACCCAACTCCAATATCCATTACTTAATGAAAAGTCTAACATAACCTGACTCAATGTCCAATTAAATTTCTTTTTCAAATTTCTTTTAAATAAATAAAGCCAAAATTCCTGTGATAAAATGTTTTCACTAGATTAAAGATGATAAATGATCGTAAACAATATTTCTTTGTTTAACTTGAAAAAAGAATTTATTTTAATTTTTTTCTCATTTTATAGCTGAAAAATTGAATAATATATTGCTTGCGACAATATTTTTAAATTCATATTTCAATAAGAAGAAAAAAAAAAAAAAAAAAAAAAAAAAAAAAAAAACGTTTTGATCATTGCAAATCAAAAAAATACATTTCAAGTCATTTTCTGATTAAAGCATCAAAGAAAATCAATGGCTTGTGAAAGTTTTTTTATTTCCTATGAGCTGCACAATTAGTCTTCCCGATGAGCAGACCTAGTGCGTTCTCTAGAAGAGGTAACCACTCTTTCAGGACCACCACAATGGGTTAGATACCGTTGGCCATGTTAATTTGAACATCTAGTTACTGCCACACTAGATGGCAGCACCGAGACTCTATTTGGATGCTAAAGAGCGTTAGAAATTTAATTTTGCCGGAAATGCCAAGAGCCAATAAGGCACTCCAGGGATCTTTTACATGCCGCATAATCATACGACATGGACACAGAGGATTTTCTGCATCCCTGGTGTCTGGTTGATCGAACCCGCAGACTTGGGCTCAGAAGGCCGACGACATACCAACTGCGCCACCCAGCCACTTGTGCGAAAGTTTAATCGCAGATCTGAATTGTAGATAGTTTTATTTTTTAATGTTAAATAGTTTTATGTAAACCGAATCAACTCTTCAAAAGATTTTAATTTCACATTCAGACAAAACGTTTAAAACTATAATTATAGAACTTTCTTCGACGTAACTATAATAAGCATATGTTGATCATCATAGTGTTTTTTCATGCATATGAATTATGTATTAATTTTTTGTGCTGTAAGTCTGATACCAAAGGGCATGATTTTTATAATTATTTAATTGTCATTTAATTTTTTTAATGCTTAATTCCATCATAAGTGTGACGGCTTTGTCATGCAGAGACAATTTTGTTCGTTCGACACTATTTTTTTTCAGAATTTCATTTTAATTTTGCAACGAATAAAAATGTTGTTTAAATTGCTGCACTATTTTAACGACTCAAGTAACTAGCACTTCTCGTTTCGTAATTCGAAATGTATTGATATTTTTTTGTTTAGTAGAAATTATTTACTCTTTTAGATTTAAATAACCGAATATAATCCCAAATGTTTAAAGCATTTTTAAAAATTTTAATATCTACCCTTTAAGGATTACTTTTATTAAGTAATATACTTGTATTAAGCAACATAAGTTTTCAATGGGTTTTCAAATTGGGTATTTTGAGAATTTACAAGATTTACGCATATATATAACAATTTGCATACTTTTTAATATTAAAATTATATATATTTTTTTAAAAAGCTTGGAAAATATAAAGAAAGTTTTGTACGCTTTTAGTAACCCTTAATATTTTTAAAATAAATAATAGAAACATATGGGTAATAATTAAATAAGGGTAAGCAGGGCTCGAAAAACCGCCCGTCCTCGGCGGTCAAAAATTTCCAGCGAACAACGAATTTCTCGAATCCGACGTCCGAGCGGACGGCCATTTTCCCGTTAAAGTTCGTGATACATTTTCAATTTTTGTTATCTTACAAGAGTCTATCGCCTCACTTCTATAATGACCCTCTAATCTAGAAATACAGCAACATACTGCGCTTGGTGGAATTGATGTTTTCTCTGTCTGGGAGAACTGCAGCGGTTGCAAGGAGCTTTTCAGTAATGAACTTACAAAAAAACACATTACGTACTGGTCTTAACAAGAAGCGTTAAACGCAATTATGAACATCTACCTAAATGGAAAACCCCTTTCAGATTTCTGAGCAGAAACCTCTGTAAATCATTGGATTGATTGTGGAACTGGCAAACGTCATATTTAATTCATTTAAAAAAACGCAGTACCCTCGGATAAATTGACATTCCAGACAACTTGACCTTTGTGATTTAAATTATTTCATATAAGAAATAAATTATTTCATAAAATAAATACTAGGTTACTATAAGTAACCTAGTATTTCTTTTATTACTGTATAATGTAATCCTAGTATTTGTAATCCCAGTAACTACTAATTCTTTGTTCAATTTATATGATAAATGTTTGTAATAAATAAGAGAAAATTACATTTTTATTTATTTAAAAGTGACGGGTTAGTTTCAAAGGAGGACGGGTACATTGTTGGACAAGCCGTCCTCAGGGACGGTGAAAATTTTCGAGTTTCTTCGAGCCCTGAGGGTAAGTATAAAAATATAATGATTAACTGAGAAGAAAAGCATGACCAAAACTACCAGAATATAGTAAAATTTACCTCGTTTCTGCCTCTATGGGTACACCCAATATCTTGGTAATTTTTACCGACACGCTTAGGTAATGATTATGGTAAAATTAACTATAAAATATGGTCTTATATTATGTAATAAAATTCGGTGAATATGTAAAATTTGATAATTTTATCACAATACCTTAGAGCAAGACATAAAAGCAGTGTATTCTGTTAAATTTACTTTTCAGTTTTGTATTTTCTTCTAAATGTGTGGTAATAAGTATTATAATTTTGAAAACTAAAATTTCTGGTAAACTATTAACATATGAACGGAAAAATTACCAAATGAATGATTTAGATATCGTATCTATTTTGGTTTTATTATCTAGAATTATGTTTATTTATTTATTTTACCAAAAATATCATTTCCAAACACTACGGTAAATTTACCAGAATTTTTTCCTTCATGTGAAAAGAAATTTTTAGCTCTGCCGATACAAACAAGTTTATCATTTAGCGCAAGCATAGTATATTTTTTTAACGTATTACATTGAATGCAACATAATGCATTAAGAAAAATTACTAATTTTATGTTAAATTTAAAGAGCGGCCAGTTCCATTTATTCTCATGAGTAAATAAATAATTAAGCTGGTGACTTCTTGCTGAGCTATATTTCATCACGAGTAAATTGAATTACTTTTGATTGAAATATAATCGAACTCTACTAACACATTTTTTTAAAATACACATATTTATATTCATTTGGGAATCGGAAGAGCTGAATTTTTTTTTTTTTAGCTAGGGGAGAATAATGTAAAACTTTGTTTAAAATGCTTATAATTATTATTTTCAGAAAACTCAATATTTTTTACCCATAAACAGATAGACAAAACAAAAACATGGACTATTATATATTTTTTATTTATTCTGGAACAAATCGGACCATTACGAATAACAAAAGACTATTAAATTTTTGCATCAGATCCTCATTCGCTGAGGGCTTAATATGAAATATGGTTCAAAATTTTCAAATGTAGTTTCTAGAGTATCCAAGATTTCTTTGATATAAACAGATAAAAAAAAAACATAAATATCTGCATTTTTTTTAATTTTGTGTAAGATTGTGCTATTAAAAACAACACTGGAAAAATATCTTCCTGTTTCATATTAGCTTCATTTGTTGTGGCTTATGATGAAATGTTGTTTTAAAATTGTAGTTTTGAGCGTATTCGATATTTTTTAGATGTAAACAGATATACAAAATAGAAACACAAATTTCTGTATTTTTTATTTTAGGCAAGATTGTCTTATTAAAAATAACACTGAAAAAATAGATTTTTGTTTTATATTAACCTTATTTGTCAGGGTTCATGATGAAATAATGTTTTAAAATTTCTAAATTGCCGTGACTTTACTAAGAATTATTGTAATTAAAATCTAATCTCAGTGAATAAAAATTTAGCGTTATTTGTAAATTACGTCAAAACAATCTTTTATTTTAAGAAAGAACGTTACATTTAAAGTAAGGTTAGTAGAAAATGCCTTACTCAATTATATCGCTAAAAGTATTAAAAAATAAAAACTTATTTACAATGCCCTAATACTTAATTCTTCCTTTTTGTAGATTTTCGTCCAAAGTTTTTATTTTGTAGTTCTTTTTTTCTACAAAACTACTTGTGAAATACTTCACTTTATTTCCAAGGGAAATAAAGTTTTTCTTAGTGGCTAAGTAGAGCTATTTGAAAGAATTTATTGAGCAATTATGTAGTTGTGATCTTGTGATTCTCCTAGAGACGGTTTCTCTAGTGCTTTATGCAGAAGCTATCTGAATTAAATTTGTTTCTGCAGCATTTCATTAATTTTATTTTCCGTTTCCTTGACGAGTTTATTGCGGATGGGAGTAATTTACTGCATTCGATTAAATTAGAGGTACGGATAAATCTCTTCATTGTTGGCGCAGAGAAGCTCCTGACAGTTGATTACTAACTCTCATTCATTACTATCTTAGAAAGGATTTACTCATAAATAAGAGATTGTGAATGTAATGGCCTCATTGGTAAAGAGTATTGTCTTCAATTCTATACTTAGTTTTATCACTCTCACTTAAATTAATTTTTTGAAAATAAGAGATTTTCTTCCATGTTTATTAGCATTTTCTAGTAACATCAAAAGAATTGTAACAAATGTTTGATTTTAATTTACATAAGCTAGAAAAAATTTTGCAAATTAAAAACAGAGGTGTAGTGAGGTCGGTACAACTTTAAGAAACATTTTTATTTAATTTTTTATTACCGGCGTTGAACAGTCAACACAATTATGAGTTTACGACTATCAATGTTCAATTCCGTAGTTCCATAATTTTGAACTCAACTCAAAAATAGGATTCCTGGGTCAAGCATTGGAACAAACCAGCCTTCGTGGAGAACTTTTGATTAAACTCACCAGCATTTGCATTACACGGTGAGGAAAACCACGAAAACCTCCAACGGTAAGCACAATGGCAAGGGAATTCTGACCCATGATTCATCACCAGCGGCGTTTAATGACTTTCTCTCCTGTTTGGCATTTTCTTAAAAAAAAGTGATTCTTGATTTTTTTTTCTTTTTAGTTTAGGTAACAAATGTTAAGAGAAATAAAAGTTTGCATTATAATTACGACCAACTACAACCAAGAGTAAAATCTCCAACAAAGAGATAATGGCCGCTGGATTGATAATTAACAGCCGGGAGCAGAATTCGTATTAACTGGCCTCTGCGGAGATTCGTACCTGGGGTATTTTATTAGGAGGCAAACGCTCTCGTCCTTTGAGCCACTGTGACTCAAACAAACATATTACTAATTTTCTTTTATAATATTAACTTTTACACATTAGAAGAATTTTTTAAAATAATCTGCTCGTAAAACTAACAAATCAAAAGCTAACTTTTCTAATGTACTAAGTTTGCTAGCAACTGTATAGGAAGACAATTAGTTAATTGCGAAATTAGTTATCCCTATAACCCTACATTTAGTGGTTGGTAAAGAGGAAAATAATAACTCGCCAATGGAACTTGTTCAAAACAGTTCAATGTAAACTCCTATGAAAAATTATTTTTGATGCATGCGTTGGCTTATTTTTCTGTAGCACGAGTATTATTAAAAGTGGGCTCGAATACTGATCAAAATATAGATAGGTAGGTACTTTATTTACGTCTCACTAGAGCAGCACAATGGGCTATTGGTGACGGTCTGGGAAACATCTCTAAGGATGATCCGAAGACATGGCATCGCAATTTTAATCCTCTGATGGCTTGCCTGCTTTGCTAGCCCGACGACCAGCGTGTGAAGTCGAGCACTTTACGGTCAAACAGTTTAACGAGGACCGATACCACGCACTCTCGGTCTCTATGCTGGCTGATTAAAGGGGTCACCAACCCGTTTACTGACCGCAGCCAGTGATGCTTGACTTCCGTGTTCTACTGGGCACAGTGTCTTTACGATCAGTCCACTGAGGGACGATCAAATTTGAGCAAATTGATGGGTTCGAGTATGTGTGTGCCGCTGTTCTTTCGGTCAGTAATCTGAATTACGGCTGGACATTTTGGAGAATTTTTAATGTGATTTCCACTCATTAAAAGATTTGGAAATTTTTAATCATTTTTCGTTGGGTTTGACGTTAACTATCTGCAGCGTCATCTGTAGAAAAGTTTTGGAACAAAAACTAAAAATTCAAGGAGAAAATTTTTAACTCCGCTACATGATTTTATTACAAGAATAATTTTTTAACCTTAGCTGTTTTGTAAATATTAATCCGTTAGTCTAATATAGGACAACCAGTACAATTTAGACAATTATATCGCAACTATTTTAAAGATCATCAAATTTACTTAATTAGAGTATCATAAATGTAAATCAATTATAGCATGTATACAAAGTTTGTTGAGAATCACATGTATCTCGTGGAACTATGGGAGGAATTTTAACAACGTTACCCAAAGCCATGCAACTCTTCTAAGCTAAATAGAAGGGGTCTGAAATTATGTATCAAAGTTGTTTCGAAATCTTGAGAAAGAGTATCACTGGCTTGAGCTTCCTGGCAAGAGGGCAATCTTTTAAGTGCTCCTTGTATAAAATTGGTTATTGAGCATAATGCTCTTCAGAGTTAATTATTTGGAGATTACCTGAAATAATTATATTTGCAATTCATTAAATTTTCGTTAGCCTGTTTAAATAAAACTCAGAAAATACAAGGGCTTCTACAATTATTATCTATATTTCAACAACGAAAACTTAAATCGACATGTTTTAATTTGGACTTAATTATCATTCTTTTTGGATATTTAAGCTTGTAATTTTACTGCTTTTCTTCAAAGCAGTCAAATTGCAAGCTTAAATTTACGATTGCAAAAATCTAATTTACAAAATATTTATACTATTAGAATTATAATATTTTATTATGCAAGTTATTATTCATTTTGATACTGCTCCATTATTTATCACGCCTTTTATATATTTTTGTGAAATTTTAAAACGTAAAAATATTTTTAGATTGAACAAGCTAAAAATACTGAACATGCCTAGTTATTTGTTAAAAGATAATAATATATCAAAAAATGTTGCTAACAAGCTATATTTTTGGAAACCCAATTTTGTTACCCTTTAGCGAAACAAGCAGTGATCTTAAATTTAGGATCCAGAAATGATCACCATCTGAGAATCTCTTTATTCCGTAAAAAGTTTTCATTAAATCAGTGGAAAGCATAAAATTTAAAAAAAATATTAAAAAAGTCTACAAGGCAGCTTTTTCTAGACAAGTAATAATATAAATAATAGAAATAAATGCAGTAAACTAGAGAATAGGAGAATGTATTTTTTTCATTTTTTTATTTATGGAATATATTATATAAGAAAATAGTTTTCTGAACTGAAAATGTTTCGAATCATTTTCAATTTTTCAGTTTTAAACTTTAGTTTTGAAATAAAATAGGGCACGTCGAGACGTTTCTGGACAGCAAATTGTTTTATTTTAACAGCCTGAAAGTTTTACATATGGTAAAATTAATATATTTATCACAAGAAATAAGAATAGAGCTGTGGTGGGTTAAGGGATAAAGCCCTCGCCTCCCAATGAGATGATCTGGGTACGAATCCCAGCGATGGCTGGTATATACGAATTCTGCTTCCGGCAAGCATTGACCACAGTGCTGACGTGAAATATCCTCAGTGGTAGATGGATCATGGGTTCGAGTCTCCTTGCCGTCGGACTAACCGTGCGAGGGTTTCGTAGTTCTCCTCTAAATAAAATTCAAATGCGAGTTAGTTTCATGATAAAGCTCTCCACAAAGGCAAATTTCTCCCTATACTTGATTCAGGAGTTCCCTAGTCTCCTGGGTTGGTTTCAAAATTACAAGGTTATGGAGCTGAACATTAATCGTGAACTCAAAATTTTGTCGGTTGATCGACGACGATTATAAAATAAGCAAATATGAATACACACTTCTCTTATATTTTAATTTAACAACTTATCTAAATGCATCTTCATAATAAATTTTTATTGTTTATTATTGCCTAAAAATTCTAAAACCAAGCAGAAGTAAAATAAATGTTAACTTACAAAAATAAATCTATTAAAGAAATGCAAAAAACTTTTAGAAAGATTTAAGAAAGATTTACAGAATAAAAACCAAATATTTTATATGAGTTTTCAGGATTTCAACTTTAACAATTTAAATCTGCTATAAAAAAATACATAAACCGCTTTTAAATTATTCATTTCCTCAATTTCATCGTGAAACTTTTTAAAAACTCTTGATTTTAACAAACAACTAGAAAGTAAATAAAGTAATCTTGAAGAGTAAGGAATTTGAAATTTTTTCGCTTTCAAATTGATTGTCCTCTTGAATTATTCGTTCTAAAGCGGAAATATTATGACTAGGTACTCTTCATGACTAGGTACTCTTCATTCATTTGTACATTCATAAAGTAGAAAATAATTATAAGGGAAAGATTTTTTATTAAGCGTTTATTAACATTTCCCGAGCAAAATATCGGAAACCTATATTTTTGAAGGGGAATTTCTAGCTTTGATTGCTTTAGGCTAGCAAGTACCTCTTAGACATTTGTGCCCCATGTTTTTGATGCTCTAGGGCATTGTGAAATTAAGGAGAAGGCATGAATTCTTTAACAACTTTTTCACTCATTTTTATAGTTTTTAATTATTTCTAAATATTAATTATTTATGTTGATAATAAGTTGAGTATGAATGTTATGCTAAATTGAGTTTTTTCAATAATTAGTATTTTTTTTTTTTTTTTTTTTTGCAGCTTTCAACGATGTGTCCAACAGTTTCTTGTGGAAGCGCAAATAATTTTTTAATTTAGAAAAACCCGTAGTAGATCTGTTTTTAGTTCATACTTTATATGTTTCTGGTTCACTATTAGAAATATCTCGGAAAGAATAGTTAAATAGTAAATTATTTCATTGCTGTTTTACCATATTCAATCAGAGCAGTCATATAACCATAAAAAAGATGATATTCAAACAGTTCAGTGTGAGAAAAACAGTTTATTTATTGTTTTTACATAATACGGTTTAAAAACCCGAATTCTATCTGTGCCAACTGGGTCCACTTTATGAAGCCATTTTGTACCGTGCAACAGGGTATTTGCTGTAGCTGAGAGGGCTGATAGGCTAACCTCATGACCGGCGGAACAGGGGTTCGAATCCCAGTGTTGATACCTCAAAACCTTTCTTCCATTCCTTCAATACACGAAAAGTTTCTAGTGTCCTGATATCTTTAATCAGTGAACCTACACTATAAGGATCCGAAACTATCATCCACGCATAAATGGTACAGAAACCACAGTGCTCCAATGTCCGCTTAAGATTCATTTTTAAGAGTTAAATTTTATTTTTAACTATGCTAGTTGTAAGTGGTTAAAAAACCGTGTAGTTTTACTTCCACTGTTTTTAACTGCACCAGTTGTAAATGATTTCAAAACCGTAAAGGTAAATATATCTTTCTAACCATAAGTTGTATGGTAGTCGGATGGACATACTGCTGCCGGTTATTTAGTCGTAATTTCGAAATGCAAATTCTAACAGTGTTGATAAATATGCATTCTTTAACTTTTCATCAGTTTTCACCGGAAATATTCTAAATTTAAGAATTCTCTCCCAAAATGATATTTTCAAGTATTATTATCTTTTTTGAAAGGAAAATACCAAAACAATTTCAAATTTATACAAAATTTAGAATAAAAATAGTTTTACGACAATTCCCCGTAAGATAAAAGGAAATAGAGCCGGAACTTGCATGTGCTTGGATAATCTAAATTACGCAACTCTGATTTGCTATTTCTTTCTTTTACGTTTTTTATGTTTCAAACTTCAATTTCAAATATCTCTCTTTCTTCTCATCCGGAAGTCTCTACCGTCTTCTTACACTGAGAAAAAAGTATGGTCAAAACTACAAGAATATGACAAAATTTTCGTGTTTCTGGCTCTAGGGGAACACGCTTTGCTAATGATTTTGGTAAAATTATTAATAAAATATAGCTTAATAGTTTGTGATAAAATTTGGTAAATCTGGTAAAATTTGGCAAACTTATGATACCAAAGAGCATGGCATAAAAACTATTTATTCTGATAAATTAACTTTTCAGCATTGTATTTTTTTTCTAAATGAGTTTTAATAAGAACTATAATTTCAAAAACCAGAATTTCCTTTTAACCGTTACCATATGAATGGATAAATTACCAAATGAATGATTTAAATACAATATAATTTTGTTTTATTAAACAAAATTGTTTTTTTTTTATCACCAGAAATATCATTATCAAACAATATCGTAACTTTAAAAGAATTCTTTTCTCAGTGCAAAAAATCTTACAACGAAGTGGAAGGAAATACAACATTCTATTAGAAAACCAATGGGAGTTATAGAAATATGTTTAAATTATATCTTCTGTTCCGTAACGAATTTAATTTTTTTTTTTAACCTCATTACACAAACCCTTTCACTAAACTATAAAGATGAGTAACAAAAAACACAAAAACTTATTAAAAGACATTTTTTTCCCTTCAAACGAAATCAGTTTTCTTAATGTTTTAGGAAAAGAAGCCCTAGATTATCATAAAATGCATAAATTTTATTATAAAATATATGAGGTTAATTTTAAATTTTGGTAGGAAAAGAACAATTAGTCGTCAACAAACCAAAAAAATATTATTAGTTTTTAAATAATAACATTAATAAAATAATGATAATAATAAAATAATGATAATAATAAAATATTGATAATAATAAAATAATGATAATAATATAATAATGATAATAATGAAAGAATAATAAAAATAAAATAATTATAATAATAAAATAATGACAATAATGAAATAATAATAATAATAAAATAATGATAACAATAAAATGATGATAATAATGATAATAATTAAAAAAAAAACATAGCTATCATGAATAATTTAGGAAAAAAAATTCTTATTTCCTATACCACAAAAAAAAAGTCAAAGAAGAATGTTTGAAAATCATGTTGGATAAAGTTCAAATACAATTACAATTTTGCTTAAAAACTCTGAAAATAATCTTACATTTTTTTTTTCAGAATGAACTTATTTCTTATCGGATTAATAAGATTATAAAGAATAAAAAACTGATTAAAAATGTTAAATTAAACTAAAAATACGCATCCAATATTTTATTCTAACCATAGAATCAGTATAAAATTTATTATGAGTGAAACTAAGAGTATTTGCAGCCTCATTCACCAGACTATATAAAAAATATAATTTAATTAAATGTTACGATTTTTGCTTATTTTTATTAATCTTGAATTTAATATTTATTACCATATGTACGTATATTTTTGTTCATTATAGAAATTGTATAAATAAATTATAATTAAAATAAATTAAATTGCAATCATTGGTGTTATTCTTATTTTTAAAAAAATGAACAGTGATGTTATTTTCCCTGTTAACATTTTAGTACACTATTAAAAGTACTCAAATTCAAACTAAGATATAAGAATACGAATTAAAAATTCCGTTTAAATTGAACAAAATAATCCTACTAAATTTTAAACGAAAAGCGTGGATAACTTGGCGAAAAGAAAATTAACGTTAATTGAGCTATATTTTAGTTTTAGAAGATTAGCAGAATGATCTAGCTTGTAAACGCAAGGTGAATTATGGGGACATTTTAAATTAAGTAATCAAATTAAGTTTTCTTAAACAGTTTGTTTCCTTACTTTACTTTTTAGGGTTATATATACTATGCTCTAGGTATGCAACAAAAATAAAAGATGGACATAATTTTTCGTTTCTTACATTTTAACGTTAGATAATATTTAAATAAATTATGATAAACTAGAAATATTATTAAAATGGATAGTCATTCTGAGTACAGTGACTGTTTATAAACGAAAATAACGAAGATTTACAAAGCTGAATTTTTTAATGGCTTTGAGAGATCAATCTGACTGTGCATAATGTAATTATTCTATCCACGAAAGTTTAGTGAGTAACAGTCAAGGACTGAGAAAAAAAAGTATTTATGGTTATTCGACTGTTTTGTTTGAACATGGTTAAATAAATTGTTGTTTAACCATCTTTTTGAGAAATTTCTAAGAGTGTAACAGAGGTCCTTTCTTAAAAGTTTTTCTTAAACTTGGTATCGAGTCACAGGTTCCAAGTCACTATACACTTTTTTATCAATCTAATATTTTAATTTCTGTTGATTACTTTATTTTACTAAAATGTAAAAATACTTATTTGTAATAGTGAAATCAGTCTTAATCAAAACGTTACTTAAATAATTTCAGACTTTGCTGGTTGGATAATTACATAATAAATAATATAAAGTAATAAATAATATTACGTGAAAAATATAAATCTGAAATTTTATACTGCTAGTTGGATAATCACAAAATCGTAAATAATATAAAACTTACATTTTCATTATGTATGATTCTACACTGAGAAAAAAAAAATTAGTTATAACTAACAGAAAATGAAATCTATCGTCATTCTGCCTCCATGGAAAAACCACAAAATTCGCGAAAAAATTCTGGTTGTTTTACCGTATTAGGTCAAAGCAGTTAATAAACGATTTTTCTCAAAGTTAACAGTTTTCATTATTAGTCATTATTTTACTGTTTTGTTTGAATATGTTAAAATAGCAATTAAATAAATTGTTTTTTAACTGTTTTTTTCCGAGAAATTTCTAACAGTGTACAGTAACCATGCCATACAGTAATCTTTACCACGCAGTAATTTTACCAGAAATTCTTTCTTCGTGCAAATGCAATTTTAAACTTCAGAAAGGATTAACTGCTAACGATTTCTGTTCTTAGAATATTGAATTGAAAAGGTAAAGCAGTGAGTTTTCAAAAATCTGTATCGAAGTTTTACTGCCAGTTTTTTAGTTTCAGGAGGACGCTGGTAGGCAAACTTTTCAGCATCACACTTACTAAATTGTTTTAAAACAAAGACTTATATTATCCATTGGTACAATTGCTACTTCTGTAACATAAATTTTTTATTGAAATTTTTGATAAATGACTAATTCTAATCTCTATTCTGAAGATTTGTTCATTGAATTGCATTATAGGATTTAACAAAACACATTTTCATACTAATATAAAAAGTAGTAATTTTTATGAGTCACAAATCTGATACGCAATTTATCCCAATATTGAACCTTGGTCTATTGATCTTCTTTTTATCAATTGCAGTTATTTTAATTTTACTTTGCCTTATAGGTATATTGAGTTTTAAAGAAACACATATAATATTTTACTAGCAATTTATGTTGTTACGCGCAATTAATACTCTCAATATTGAACTCTATCGAATTGAACCTTTGCATATTGATCTTCTTTTTATTAACTGTGGTTACTTTAATTTATCTTTGCCTTAATAGTGTATAGAGTTTTTAAGGAAATAATAGATAATATTTTACTAGAAATTTAGGCTGTTATGCTCTATTGATATTTGCAATATTGAACTCTGGCATAATGATCTTCTTTATGCCAGAAAATTAAGGTGCATGTAAAATTAAGGTATCAACTGCTGATACCTTAATTTCACTTTGCCTAATGAGTATAAGTTTTAAAGAAACACAGATAATATTATACTAGCAATATAGGTTGCTACACGTAAGTAATACTCACAATATTGAACTCTGAAATATTGCTCTTCTTTTTATCAACTGTTATTAATTTAACTTTGCCGTATGAGTATATTGAGTTTTAAAGGGAACACAGCTAGCAATTTACAAGCAATTTAAGTTGTTAAGCGCAATTGATGCTCACAATATTTAACTCTGCCGTATTGAACTCTGGCACATTGCTCTTCTTTTTATCAACTGCGGTTTCTTTAATTTCATATTGCCATATGAGTGTATTGAGTTTTAATGAAACACAGATTATATTTTACTAGTAATTTAAGTTGCCGCAAGTAATTGATACCAAAATGTTGAAGTCTGGCATATTAAACCTGTAGCATATTGTTCTTCTTTTTGTAATTTGAGGTTACTTCAATTTTGTTTCGCCATTTTGAGTATAACGAGTTTTAAGAGAAGACATAATATTTCACTAGCAATTTAGATTTCCGCAAGTAAATATTCGATCAACTTTCTTTTATTTAAAAATTATTTTTTAGAAAGAAATCTGATTAATTAGCTTATATAAAATGTAATTTAGTTGTTTTTTTTTCCATCGGAGAGGATAAAAAACCTGTCTTCTACAACTATTAAATCCATCGATCTTTATTCGTGGTTCCGCAAGCCATAATTATTCTTAAATGAGATTGTTCACTCAAGAGCTTCACAATTACATTAATTGAGCATAAAACTAAAAGAATCTCATAATAGCATAATTACAAAGTATATGTCCGCCAAAGCTTAAAAAAAGAACATCAAATATTAGCGTTTGAATAATTGTAAGACTCTCTCTTCAAATTATAAGACATTCATTCATCCCTAAGATTCATTAATGACTATTCGACTGCGATAAGTGGGAAATTAATTGAGTAAAAAATCAACCATAGAACGAGATGAGATAATTTGAAAGTTTTTTCCTCTCTAATTAATGAATATTTGACTCTCACTGAATAGCGATTTTGTAACATCATGAAATTTCGATTAAATAACTAAAAAAGAAAATTCTTTTATTTGGAATATGTATACTTTCTGGAGAAAGCAGATATTACTATCGATAATAGGTTATTAACTATTAACTTTCTCTGTTAGATATATATGTTTTAAATTTGACAATGTTGGAGTTTTCTGTTCGGATTGAGTATTTAAAAAAAAAATGCAAATTAATTAGCTCGCCTAGTCCAGTTAAGTTGTTTTATTTTCAGTGCATAAAAAACCAATTCTTTCAAAAACTATACTAATTTATTTTTCTTTGAAATTGAAATATTTAGTTCAGCATGGAAATAAATGCACTAGTTTTTTAAAGTCAATAAAGAAAGGTATTCTTATAAAGAAGAAAATTCTACATAAATAGTAAACATTTATTTAACTGCCAGCAAGATTCCCAGAAAAGATTCGTCTGAAGTAATTAACATAATTAAACCCTTCTGGTATTTACCATTCCACCATATACATATTAATATATAGAAATTAAATACGATGATACAGGTCTTAATCAGGCATTAAAATAACTTTCACACGACTTTGAAGTATACAATGCTCAGATAAATCACAAACATATACATATACATATATATATACATATTAAAATCATATATATATATATATATATATATATATATATATATATATATATATATATATATATATATATGATTTTAATGAAGAGATATTATCTCTTCATTAAAATCATATATCCCCAAAAGCACTCTATTTTGCGTGTGAATATAATCGTGTGAGCTGATGAAGAGATTATATTTTATTTCTTTTCTTCCTTTCACTAATCTTTATTATTTTCCATGTTTTCTCTATATTTTTAACTTCCTATATCTTTAACCAAAAATTATAAAAATAATAAGCAGTAATTTAAAATAAAATTAATTTAACAATATTATTAAAGAAAGTTTTTCATGGATTATCACCAATAATCAACCTATTTCAGATTTCCTTAATCAAAACAAATGCAATGCTATTAAATAAATTAAATAATCAAGAAATATATTTTCTGTAATAAGAAGTTGAGCGTGTTTAGAATGCTAGTTACAGCTAGTACAGTAATTTTAAGTGATAGAATGCAGCAACTCAGTCCAGCTTTTTTCCCAAAAAAACTTTATATCTCTTATTTTTATAGTGTTTAAAAATAAATTTTTCATAAATCAAACTTGTGGCCACATCAGTTAAATTTGATAATCGTTTTGTACACCTTATTATGTAATAAGGTATACTTAATATTTGACATAAAAATATTTTTTGCCCAGGAATATAAATTTCCTGTGTAATGATCTTTATTAATTTATTTTAAGGCTTTTAATTATATAGACGCCCTTTCTGTAAACCAGAAGTTCTGATCATTAAACATAACATTACTTAAATAGCACATTTCTCTTTTTTTTCTTCTTAGGCATAAAGAATCGCAGAAAGAAATATTTTTAAGTTGATTTAAAAGACGTAATTGTAAACTTTAGCAAAAATATGGTAAATGATTAATTGGAAAAATTTGGAAAAGAAGCAAATAGTTCGGTGAGTGGCCAATTTCGTCACTATGCATTTTTTTTAAATGTAATAATTGAAGGCAAATGGAATAAATGCGGTTAATAATTATTTCTAATTTCAGAAGAAATTGAACTTGCATCCTGAAAGTTTAATTTTTAATTACCTTGATAGAAGATTAACATAAATACTGGTTAAATTGAAATCAGTCCCCAAAACAACTAAATTTAATTAAATTCAGCATAACCAGTTAAAAGTTCTTTTTTACATAAAATTAGAATAGTTTTTTTTATCGTACTTTAAAAGCAGTCTTAAATTCTGTACCAAGACATTTTCAGCTATTTTTAATTAAACTCAGAGTTTAAAGTTTACTTTTAAAAACACTCTTTCTACGAAATTGCAGTTTTGTTCTTTTTCTTTTAATTTTATACGGTCGTTATTATGTAAAAAGGAAATTTTAAGTTTCAAAAGTAGACAAGAAATAATAATTTATATAAGCTATGTTTTGATATTATATAGGATAAATCTTATGCCCTCAATAACGTTTGATCAACCAAACTCTTCTCACTGTTTCTCATTTAATTTCAAAATTAACAAAAATTGTTAGCTCATATAGCGTTTAGTTTAAACATAGTATAATAGGTCAAGCATTTCGCTCCGAATTAAGTTTGGTCTACCAAACTCTTTCTAAAAATAAGCATTTCTAACAGTTTAAGAAATTTATACGAATTATATTTAATAGTTTTAAATTCGAAAAGAAAACTTTTTCTCCGTTGATAGAAAATCATAACAGTTGAATGCACCGAACTAAATGCTAAGTACATGGTACTGGAGGACTTTTTTCTAAAAAAATTAAACATCTATATTCGATGATGAACCATTATATCGGTAACTTGAATCTTAATATAGTGTAAATGTTCGATAATTAATAAATTACTAACTTTATAAGGTGTTGAATTGAACCATGGTATTCTGCAATCAATTTTAAAATGTATGATAATATGGTTCAACCTTGCATCAGATAAAGGTTCCAGCAAGTTTCAACAATAGTATGGTTAAACACAGTGTAAAAAATACCAGATCAAATTACGAAAAAAAGTACTAGCACCCTGATTGAGTATCCGTAAAATCCATTTTTACAGTAAAGTTTTGTACCGAAATTTTCAAGTAATATTTAATTAATTACAGAGATTCAGTGATTTAACAGTAAACATTGCTATAAAAATTACAGTATATTAGATTTTTTGTTACGTAAAATGCAACGTTAAAATTGGATTTCACGGTAAAAATATCGGTATTCAGGGTGCTAGTACTTTTCACGGTAATTTGATACAGAATATTTTATAGTGCACACTCAGACATTTCTGACTGTGTAAAAAATTACACGAATTACATTAGAATGTTTTTAAATTAAAAAAGAAAAACTTTTTCTCTGTTAATAGGAAAGTTAAACTAGTTAAATACATCAGACTAAATGCTATCTACATGGCAATTGGGAGCTTTTTTCTATTGTGATTCTTCTTTTGTGGTTATGACTCATATTTAGGGAATATATAATAACAGACGAATAAACATAATTGTCGCACTGTAATTCACTGAGATGATAATCACGAATAATTATCATCTCATTTGTGGTGATACGTAATATATTCATTGCAGTGAGAGTAATGACTAATTTTATTCAAATTTAGAAAATGGATACTAAAAAAACAGGGGTAGGTGCAATTAATTCTGAATATCACTTTAAACACGAATGCTTTCATTCGCATTTAGTGAATACATTAAGGAAAAAAACATGGCCAAAACTATTAGAATATGGTAAAATTTACAGAGGTTCTGGTTCTATGGAAACACCAAAATACACGGTAATTATTACCGGAGCGCTTTGTTAATGATTTTGGTGAAATTAAAATATGTACAAAAATTAATTAAATTATAGCTACATTTAGTATGTGGCCTTATGCAGGGAAAAAAAGTCTGGTCAAAAATATCAAATTATGATAAAATTTACCGTGTTTCTGGCTGTCTAAGAAACCCAAACGCTAGGTAAATTTTTCTGAAGCACTTTATTTATGATTTTAGAAAAACTAATAATAAAATAGGGTTTTATTATATGTGATAATATTTGATAAATGCGGTAAAATTTGATAATTTTATTATGATACCTCAGAGCACGGTATAAAAACAGTTTATTTGGTCGAATTTATTTTTCAGTTTTGTATTTTTCTTACTAAATGTGTGGTAATACGATCTATAATTCTGAAAACCAGCATTTTCGGTAAACGTTTACAACATGAACAAAAAAATTACCAAATAAATGGTTTAAATACGGTATATTTTGGTTCAAAAATATATTTTTTACAGTACGGTAATTTTACCACAATTTGTTTATCCATGTACTTAATAGTGTAAGAATTATTCTTCCGTGTCTAAATTACGATACATATTTTTCTAATTCTTAACATGAGTCACGTATAGAATTGCTGTATTTTTAAGGAAAAAAATTAAACATTCGATAAATTGTTTTAATCAGATAAATAAATCTAAGAGCTTAAAATGCATGCACGAAGAAACGATACAACAGCATAATAATTTCAGAGTCCAAATTTTGCCCTATTTAGTTTCATAGAACAAACCGCTTTCCCGCGCATTTGAGAAAAATCAAAGCATTGATCCGAAGGTAAACGTCAAAGTTACTTTACATTTCACATAAAGAGAGGGAAAATTTTTAAGCCTTGTCTGGTGCTTACTAATTAGCAGCCGCGGAACTAAACCCATCGGATTCTCCCACGAGATTTATCGTAGAACCATTTATAAATATTAAATATTCTTAAAATAATGTGCATGAAAGGGCAATAATGCTGAAAAGTCAAAATCTCGAAGTATAAGTTATTATACTTTGTATTACAAATAGCATTAACATCTATTTAAATAACGAATAAAGTTTATAATACCTTTTCTATACATATTAAATTATTATAATAACTTGTATTTAACAACAATTTGACGATACAAGGCAAGAAAAATAAAACTGCTAAATTTACATGCTTTATTAACACTTTCCGTGTTATATATGATTATTTTAATCTTTATTTTATATTTATACAGAAAAAATTACAGTAAGAAAAATCATCCATCAATTTTTACTAATATTAATTAGCTTTATTTTTCAGAAAAGAAAATGCTTAACAAACCTTAATCAGTGCATTATTGACTAAACTGAAGAGTTTGTCTAAATCCCATATGCACACTGGGAAAAAATGGTATAAATTACAAGAATATGGTTAAATTTACCATGTGTCAGGCTCTATGGGAATACCGAAAAGCCTGATAATTTTTACAGAAACGTTTTGGTAATGGTTTTGGTTAAATTAACCATGAAATATAATGTTATGATGTGTTATAAAATTAGTGTTAAAATTTGGTAGCTTTATCGTGATTTCTTAGAGCAGGACATAAAAACCATTTATTCGGTTAAATTTACTTTTCAGTTTTGTATTTTTTATAAAATGTTTGGTAATAAGAACTAAGACGCTGAAAACCAGAATATCCAGTTAACGGTTACCGTATGAACGGAAAATTTACTAAACGAATGGTTTAAAAATATCATTACCATAATTATGTTTTTTATGTTTTTTTATTTATTTATTTTTTTTTTGAAAAAAAGAAAAAATGAAGCAGAGAAATAAACGCAGAATAAAACAGAAAAAAAAAAAACAGAAATGTCATTATTATACAATAAATATATTTTACTAGTGCCCACTAAAATGGAATGAGGGTACTGAAATTTGAAAAATATTGTCCAAATAATGTACTTAGAAGAGCGTTCATTTGAGCTACTTAATGCTATTTTCATGTTTTGCGTAACTTTTTTTTCATTACCAGGAACGTTTTAAACGAATCAAAACATTTTTTGAAAGGAAAAAGAAAATTCATTTTTCAATGATGATACAAGTTTATTAGTAATTATTTATTATTTTATTTAATAATCGTTGAATAATAATACTATAATAATACTGAATAATAATAATAAAACTTTTGAATAATAATGTTTACAAATGTTATTCCTATAATGTTGATGATGATATTGCTGTAAATAATGTGGTAAACGTATGATATTATTTGCAAAGTATGTTTATGTAGATGACAAAGTACTAAATTTGAAGAGTTCGAATGATATTGGTTCAATATTTCACAAGAAAATAAAAATACGCCTCTCTTAAAATTTAATATTTCAAAGATAATTTTTTTAACTAGAGAAATACTTTGAAATAAATACTTTTTGAGACATTTTGAAATATTAACAGCTCAATCGATTCTAAACATTTTACAGGAAGGGCGAAAAGAAAACATCATTCAGACATTGGAATTTGGATAAATATTTCTAATGAATAACCAAAGTCAATAATCATTCAATAACCTAAGACAATGAAGGTTGTAGGTTAAGTCATAATCATTGGTATGACTTATGTTTATTTTGGGTAGCTTTGAGACATGTTAAATAGCATAAATGTAAATTTTCTTTCACACTAAATTACAATAGACATAATATTTTATACATTGCATCAAACGTGTTGTCACTCATTTTCAAAATATTAAATATATGTCTATATTCATTCTATATTCTATATTCTGTCTATATTCATTTTTCTGTCTTCATTCTATATTCTGTCCATATTCATTTTTCTGTAAGATACGCGTTAAAATTCACTTTTTATTATCTGAACGATTTGCTAGTAGTTGTTATAAATTAATAATTTATCCGAAAAATGTCTTAATACGAGCATTTATTGTGTGATTTAAATATTCTGGTTCAAACTTAGAAACTAAAGAACGATGTAAACTTCGAACAATGTAAAAGAACGATATAATCTTCTGGTCAAACCGACCGGCCTGTGTAGGGGGCTGGGAACTGTTCTTGCATCAGAAAGGTTCTGGGTTCGAATCCCGGGTAAGACATGGATGTTTCTTTCTCTCTATCTGTGTTCTATGTCCTTTCTCCTTTGTGTGCTAATGTGTGAATGTGACCCGCCCTATAAACGGGTTGTGGTAGTGTGACGTGGGCGACGCTGCTCCACCGCCGTGGCTTCACCACAGGTGCCCACTGGGTAACGAAAAGAGAGTTAGCAGATCTTGCACTTTCTGTGGTCAATGGACAATAGTTCCAAGTGCCCGCCATTAAAAAAAAAAAAAAAAAAAAGAAGAATTTTTGAGTTAAGTGGGGTTTAAATTTTCATTGCTAAGGTAAATGATAAGAAATGCTTCAGTTTGCTTAAACGAAGATTATCTTCAAGTTGAATTATGGAACCCGTTTATAGGGCGGGTCACATTCACGGCGACGCTGCTCCATCGCCCAGGCTTCGCCACAGGTGCCCACTGGGTAACGAAAAGAGAGTTAGCAGTTCTAGCACTTTCTGTGGCCAATGGACAAAATTTCCAAGTGCCCGCCATTTAAAAAATAAAAACAAAATATAAAAAAAATCTTCTGGTTAAAGAATCATTTGCTCAAAATTGATTATTTTATTAGGAAAGGTGAAAAAAACATTATTCAGATATTTAAATTTGGTTAATTGTTTGTAATGAATTAGGCAATAACCAAACTCTATGAATGTTGTAGGATAAGTCATTATAATTGGTGGGATTTATGTTTATTTTTAGGTGGCTTTGTGACACGTTAAAAAAACAAATGTATATTTTCATCCGCTTTAAATTATAATAGACATTACATTTTATACATTTCATAAAAAGTGTTGTCATTCATTTTTAAAATATTATTATATTTATATTCATTTGTCTGTACTATATGTGTTAAAATTCCCTTTTTATAATCTGAACAATTTACTTGTTATTTCTGTAAATTAATAACTTATCCGAAAAGTGTCTTAATACGAGCATGTACGAGCATGTAATTTAAAAATATAGGTTTGAAAATTAATCAAAAGAGAAATGTTAATAATCTGCTTAAAGAATCGTTTGTACAAAATTGTATATTCTTTCTTTCTTTAAGGAAAATATTTGGAAAGTAATTCGACATATGAAAATAATTTTCGGGATAAAAATTATTCCGAATCTTACTGTTAGAAATTTATCAGAAAAAATTCTTAAATAACAATTTATTTAATTGCTGTTTTACCATATTCAACAAACCCAATCAAATAATCATAAAAAAGATGGTATTCAAACTGTTAACTGTGAGAAAAACTGTTTCCGCCAATAATGGTTGAACAAAAAGAATTTTTTTCGCATCAACTAGGTCCATCTTATGATGCAATTTAGTTTCTCACGGCTGGGTACACATTATAGCTGAGAGGGCTATTTGGCCAATATTATGGCCGGCTGAACGGAAGTTTGAATTCCAGCGTTGATATCACAATATTTCGTCCATTCTTTCAAAGCGTGAAGAGTTTCACAAGTCCTGGATTCCCCAGTTGGTGATCCTGGACTATTAGATTACGATACCTAAATTCACGCATGGATGGAAGAACTGCATAACACAAAAAAGTCTAGAGTTTCACACGAATAGCGATAGATGACATAACTATATAAAATAATTATGACACATCCCATGGTTCATTTGTCAAAACATAACTCAACCACAGCCTAACTCTAATGTTCCTTACCTAACAAAAACTCTCCATTCTCTAGTTAAATTTCATTTTTACAGTTTTGAAGCTATGTCAGTTGGAAATGGTTAAAAAACCGTATAGTTTTGTATTCCTGATATTTTTTTAAACAATACCAGCTGTAAACGGTTTAAAAATAGTAAAAGTAAAAAAAAAATTTCTAACCAGTTAATTGGGTGGATTGGTTATTTTAACGTATTGCTGCTGGTAAATTTAGCGTAATTTTAAAATGAAAATTTTTAGTGCATTTTTGATAAGCTGTAGAGTTTTTCTATACTTTAATATTTTTTTGAAAAAAAAAATGCTTTAAGAAACTATAAATGGTGCTCAAGGCAAACCATTGCGATAATTCATTTTTCTCTATGTCCTATTTTGTGATATGTTAAACGACTACAAATATACATCTTCCTTTATTTGAAACAGTGTTTGACTAGATATTCCATTAAAAGCGTAACTTAATTCAAAAATATAAGAAGTCTTCATTATGAATGGTAAGTGTTAAAAATTTTCTTTTCAATTAAAGCAAAATCCAAACAATTGCAGTAAAATTAAAATTTATACGAGAAGTGTATTAGTAAGAGTTTCTCTTATGTTATTCAAAAACACGAGTTTGAACTTAAAAGCCAAGATGATGAAAATCTGCTGTTTAAAGGATCGTTTGCTCAAAATTAATATTCTTTTCTAACATGGTTCGATGATTTAATATTCTTTTTTAAAAAAAAGCTTTAAAAAGCTATAAATGATGCTTATGGCAAACCATTGGCATAATTTATTTTTCTTTATATGCTGTTTTGTGATATGTTAAACAACTACAAAATATATATATTCCTCTACTTGAAACAGTGATTTACTAGATATTCCATTAAAAATGTCGTCATTTCATTCAAAAATATAAGAACTAGGTATGGTAAGTGTTAAAAAATTTCTTTTCAAATTAGACCAATATACAAACTATTGCTGCAAATTTAAAATTTAAAATTATAATTACGAGAAGTGTATTACTACGAGATTCTCTTATGCTACACCAAAATATGAGTTTAAACTTAAAAATCACGATGGTGAAAATCTGCTGTTTAAAGGATAGTTTGATTAAAATTTAATTTCTCTTCTAACATGTTTCGTTGAGGTCGAGTTTTGCGATATTTTTATCTTAAATGAAATAATATTTTAAAAGCCATGTCTTAAAATGGAAATAAGTACGTGATTTCGTTTTGACAAACACGAATAGACTGAGATAATGAGACAAATGAGAAAAATGTAGACGTTTATGTGCGCAGAAAGATAAATGAGAATACGAAGGAAGAAAGTAATTTGAAATCGTAAATCATTATTAAATAACAAATACATTTAAATTCACTTGAAGTAATTGATAATTTATAGAAGTTATTGAGTTTCCGTTACAAATTAATTATAACTGTTCCAAAATTCTACAATTCAAAATTCGAATTCAAAATAATTATCTACTTAAATTAATGTTTTTTAATCACATTCAAACACATAGAGTAAAAACCATGCAAATATCTGTCTAGTTTTTGTTTTAACATGGATTGTTACCTTCTTGAGAGTATAATTAGCTCACATATATGTAATAGAAGTTACTAATGCAAACTAAAAACGATTTTATAAAATTTAACCAGAATTTATTCGATTCAGCAATTTTATAACTAAGTTAAAGTTATAATACTTTATAGATATTTTCTATGGAATGGGTAGCAATTACGTAGGATAATTAAACAATTTATGAAGCTTGCAATACTTGTTTTATCGAAGCAAACATGAGTATGACTTATTACTAACTTTGAACACAATGAAGAAAATTCTTTTATCTTAAATCTGATTAGCTTATTTATGTTATTAAACAAAGTTAATAAAACAAAAAAAAGTTTAATTAAATGAAATATATATTTTCTTTAAATGCTTTAAAAATTAAAATACTTAATGAAGTATACACTGTAGAAAATTCCAGATAAAATTGCGGTATAAAATACTGGCACCCCGAATGCAGGATCCATAAGGAACATTTTACCGTAAACTTTTATACCGTAATTTTTACAGTGATTTTTATTTAATTACAGTGATTCAGTGATTTTACTGTAAATATTACTGTATATCAGATTTTTTGTTCCATGAATTCTCAAGATGCCAGAGTTTTTCCCCGGAATTTGATCCGGAATTTTTTACAGAGTGCTAGTAATTTTACAGAGCACGCCGAGTAAAAAGTATGGTCCAAAGTACGAGAATATGGTAAAGTACCAGAGTATGGCTCGTATTTAACACCAAAAATCTCGGTAATTAGTTTCACTAAAGCGCTTTGTTAATGAATTTTGGTAAAATATACAATAAAGAACGGTTTTATAACACGTGATAAAATTTGGTAAATTTAGAAAAATTTGATAATTTTATCATGATTCCTTAGAACATGGTAAAAAAAAAAACCCCATTTATTCGGTTAAATTTATTTTTCAGTTCTGTATTTTTTACTAAATGTGTGATAAGAAGAACTATAATTTTGAAAACCATAATGTAAGGGGAACCATATGGATGAAAGAATTACCAAATGAATGATTTAAATTCCGTATATTTTAGTTTTATTAACCAGAATTATGGTTTTTTTTTAAAACCAGAAATGTCATTACCATATATTGCGGTAATTTTACCAGAATTGTTTTCGTTCCATAAGTAAGAGTAATGGTTGTTATACACAATAAAAAGGTTCTGATGAATGAACCTTTTTAGTATTTATAAGTTTTTAGGAAAACTAAATGAAAATAAAATTTCTGTTTGAAATGAGACATCGACTTCCAATATTGCTAAAAATCATCTTTTTAAGTAGTTTCTATGTTAGTATAAGAAATTTACAAAATGAATGTACTTCATGAGAGAAATAGCGATGAAAAAAAAAATTATTTTAAACTAATTATTTTTATTATTATTTATATTATTTATTTTTAAAAATTATTCTTTTTTATTTACATATTTAACAGGAAACTACTGTATGAGTTTAGTGGAGTGAGTTTCAGGGAAGATTTTAATGACACTTGGCTCCACTTTGTCAAACATAAACAAATAACTCTAGATTAACTGACAAAAAAGTGTTATAAACTAAGTCTGTCAGAAATGTAGGATCACAGAGGGTCTTCTAAAACGTGTGTGCTTCGTAAACCCAAGAAAGGCTGATACAATGATATTTAAAATATGATATTTTAAAATTGTTTAATAATTGAATTAAGCAATTGAATTTGGTGCGTATAATATAAGTGTTTAAAATATGTGCTAAGTTGCGGTAAGAAGTCAAAATCACGAGGAAAATTATAATAATTAAAATTATGCAGAAAACAAATCACAGCATTTTATTTTCGATATTTTTTAGAACAACCCAATATATCAGCTTCTTAAAAACATTAGTTAAATTTATCTTAGTATACGTAAAACAAACCTTTTGAAGTATTGTCATTTCGTATAGATTAAGTCAGGAAAAAATATAACCTTTAAAATTAAGGTTAAACTATCCTTTAATTTCTTAAAACTTTTTTTAAAATTGTTTAATAATAAAATTTAACACCGTAACTTTGCTCTCATAAAATAAACTTGGTGGAATATGTACTTATATAACTTACTATAATTTTACATTGAAAGAAATTAAGACTTTTAAAATTATATTTAAAAAGTTCTTTTTCTCAGAACTTTAATTGGATCAAATTGTTTGAGTATGGAAGTTTAGCCTCTATTTAAAAGAAAACAGTTTTCAAAAAACTAAATCCTTTTGAAAAATAAATATATAAAAACATATTCTGTCATCACTTATCTTAAAAATGCGTAATTTGTCACAAATTAAATTAAGGAATAAATAATTTGTAAAACTCTCCGTGATTTTTCAAATTATCTTTATGTCTGAATAAAGCATTCAAAATTAACTTTATTCGTAACTAATGCTTACACTTCATTCAAAATTTTTTTTCAAAATCTCTGCCACTCCTCGTTATCTTAATAAATGCAATATTATCAACATAAATTAAGGCTTTAATTAACGTCTCTCATCAAGAAAACATAGAATAACAAATTAATGTTTGGAATTTTTTAGTTTGGTGGATTAATTTATTTCTGTATAGCACAGTAAAATTTCTTTTACAGTAAATATTCTTTTAACTAGCAACATAATCGCCTTTGCCTACAGAATAAATATTATCAATGTTATTATTAATTGTAAACCGATAACACTTTCTAAAGAAAAGAAGCTTTGTTTGAAAATCCTATCATATCTAAACTAACTTAGCGTCATAATATTTGTTCCGTTAATTTCCTTTTATTGATTTCTTGTTTTAATAAAAATAAAGATAAGGGAAAAAAGTTTGAACTTAAATTATGGGCCATTCTAAGCCAATGTCACAATCTTTTGTTATTTTAATTTTTATCTATCTTTGCTTGGTGGTCGTCTTATTTTAACATGAAAATTTTCACTGAACTGCAGATTTTATTGGAAAAGCAACCAATATAATATATAACATTACATTAGGTGTTATGTTTGCTAAAATGTGAGGCACTTTTTTTTACCAAGTGATGGTATGCTATAGGCAAGAATTCTATTTTCTTAAATTTAAAATTACACAACAGATAAATTTCATAAAAGTAATATTTTTGAATTCCCATTAAATAAAATAACTTATTTTTACAATAAATGTGCATTTTAGTAAGTATTGTGCTTAAATATAATGGTATCAAAACAAAAAAAGTGATTTTTGCTTGTTTGCTTCAACAGCTTCTTTTTGATCATAAATAATTAAAGAATCACTTTTATTAGTTAAAAATACTCTTGTTATGGTTTTCTAATTTTGGTAATAAAGATCTAAATATACGGTATTTAAACCATTCTTTTGGTAATTTTTCAGTTCATATGGTAATGGTTTACTGAAAATTCAGTTTTTAAAAATTATAGTTCATATTATTACATATTTAGTAAAAAGTACAAAACCAGAAACACAGAAAATTTCACAATATTTTGATATTTTTGACCAGACTTTTTCCTTGTGTAAGGTCACATACTAAATGCAGCTATTATTGAATTAATTTTTGTACATATTTTTAATAAAGTACTGCTATTTTTTCATGTAAACTTGTTAGTCCGTTACAATCCAATTACCTTCTTTTATTTTATTATTGCAATCATTTTTAAGGAAACCTAATCTAAGAAATTTTATGTAAAATCTAAAAGAGCGTATTTTAAAAAACTTTAATACCTTACTGGTAAAAAGTGATTGCAAACAACTATACTAGAGCTCCACAAATTATAACTCTAAATACACTAATATTATATAACCACACTGCAAAAAATTTCAGAACAAATTACATTATAAAGTACTGGCACTTTGGGTGTATCATCCATAAAAAAATTTTTCCTTAAACTATTATAAGATAATTTTTATAGTAATAATTATTTGACTAGAGTGAAACAGTGATTTTACTGTAACTATTACTTTAAGAATTACGGTATATTAGATATTTTGTTCCGTAACATATTCCGGTTAAATGGATTTTACGATAAAAAATACCGGTGTTCTGAGTGCCGATATTTTTTACCGTAATTTGTTCTGGAATTTTTTACAGTGCGCAAGTCCCCTGATTTCGAAATCTGAATTTTCGGGAAAACCGAAATGGTAGCATTTCTCGTAAATTATAAATAAAAACAATCTTTGCAAAAAATATTTATTTTGTAACTACGAAAAAGCAACAGCTCGGTTGATAATACTATGGAAGTACAAAATATAATTTTCAACTAAATATTTTAATTAATTTAATGACTATGAAAAATAAATTTACCGAATATTTCCGAGATTTAGATTTATCCATAAAAATTTTTCAATTATCCGAAATAGATATTGCAAATTTACCCAAAGTACACCATTTTGTTGTACTTTGGGACACCAGAAGTTTTTCCTTGCGAAAGTTTTACTTTAAGTTTTTTAACCCAATTAATACCAACGAACCTATGTTTAATTTTTTAAGCCACTAAATTAAGAAAAAAATATAGTTAACACATAACACAAAGAATATGAGTTCTCGATGTAAACCTAATTTGTAAAATCAATCAATGTATAATTGAGATAAATGGAGCAGACATGAACACATGAGACATATTTTTTTTATAGAATTCCTTGTAATAAGAGTGATGAGTATTAATGTTACGTTTCTTCTATTTCATGTAATGTGCTTGACAATACATAACACAAAGAATATGAGATCTCGATGTAAACCTAATTTGTAAAATCAATTAATGTATAATTGAGATAAATGGAGCAAACATGAACACATGAGATATATTTTTTAATAGAATTCATTGTAATAAGAGTGATGAGTATTAATGTTACGTTTCTTATATTTCATGTAATGTGCTTGACAATGTAAGTTCTATTATTTTTTAAAGAAGGAGGAAGGCGAATGAAAATTAAAACTTTTTATAAATGTTTAAAACAAATGAGAAACTTTCGTAAAAGTTATTCACAGTGAAGAATTTCATTTATTTGCAGGACGCAGAAAATAGTTTTTGGATAAAAAAGGGAAAAATATGTTGAATCAAAATTCATGAATTAAAGGAGCATGTCATAAAAATAGTTCACTATTTTCAAATTCTTAATTTGTTAATTAAACTAAACATTAAAAGTATTCTGATAATACATTAATACATGACTGAAATTTGCTTATAGAATATAACATTTCCTGATTGACACAGAATTTTTACTGAACATTTTTTCATACTTTTTTCATTATTTTGTATTAATTTAGGTCAAAATGAGTAAAAATTATTATATTTCGCATTTTAATAATTTATGGTTATGAAATACAGCATGAAATACTGTTGTCTTTTTTTGCATTAAAGGTAAAATCTTCCAAACACGGTTCACTTCCAAACAATAATTTTTTGAATTTGCAGTTATTTAGATCTAATCAGTTATTCATAAATGAAATTTCTTTAATTAAAAAATCAATTATTGATAAAATTTTAAATATTAATGAAAAAAATTTTTTTGCAAACTTCTTTTATGGATATTATATTTTAATACAAATATAAGCCCGATAATCTAACGGGTTTTCTAAGTTATTATAAAACATTAAAGAATAGCAAAATACATTGATGCTTGTTATTAGAGTGTCAAAAAATATTATATATATAAAAAGGACACCGGTGTCCCATCTGCGTCAAAGGGTTAAAAAATTGCAACGAATTAGGACATATTCCCCAGTAGCAAAATATATCGTAATTATTAAACATTATGCATGTGTTATGCATGTGTTATACATTATGCATGTGTTATGTAATTATTAAACATTATGAATCTTTTGTCCGAAGGTACAACATATTTTACTGTCCCAGGGTAAAATTCTCTAGTATTTTAGAGCTATAGCATGCTAAGAAAAATATGAATTGTAGTCTAATATTTAAATTCATTTAATCTATCTAATATCTAAATCTTTTTAATCAGAACTAAAACATTTAAAAAACAATTTTTTATAACCAAATAAAATTCAGCTGAATTGTTTTATAAAATCGTATTTGGGAAAAGAAAAAAAATTAAAAATAATTTTCATAGAAGAATTAATTATTCTTTTCCTCATCTGAAGATTAATTTAATACTTTCTTTGATATCGAAACGCAGTATGGTGTACTACAACTATGAGTTACTGTGGTGTGCCTCCCATTATTTTTTCTCTTAACTTTATATTTTCATGCGTAATAACTATTGAAATATAAAATTGCAAATCAAATTACGGTATAAGGTACCGCTTGCACCCTGAGTACTTGATCCAAACGAGTATTTTACCGTAATTTGATTCAAAATTTTTTACAATGTAGTATAGTTCTTAAGAAATGATAGTTTGAGAAATGGATGTATTTTTGAGTGAAAGAATTTAAAAATGAGAATTTTCTTTTAAATTGACCACTCTTAGTAAGCAAGTATTTTTTTAAACTGGAAATCAGTAGCAAAATGATTCTAAAAAGCAAAATTATTACAAATAAATACTTCATTAAAGGGAGTGTAATTTTTAAAATAATTTCATTTGAATACTGAAAGTCTGATTAAATTTCTTTAGAAAGAGATAATTGTCTTCAACGTGTGGCTTGAATATTTTATTCGATTCTTATCTAAGTAAGTTTTAACGAAATCAATATATTTATTCTAAGTTTTAAATGTGAACAAGAAAAAATATAATTTTTTTTAACGTCCAAATATTTTACTTTAAATGTTTAATGTTTTTGCAACAGGGTTAAGAAGAGCAACTTGTTAAATGTATTTACGCATTTACGAGAGTCTTGTTTTAATATTAATAGTAAAAAGTTTAGATATTTAAGTGTAAAAAACTAAAGATGTTTTGAGTTTCAGCTTCACACAACGCTATCAATATTTTAAAAAACAGCTCTCGGAAAAGTTCAATATAACTGTGCAATATCTGTTTGTTGAGGAATTATTCAGTGTAGTGCTTAGATCAACAAGATTTAAATATCTTTATTGAAAAGCTGTTTGCTAGGCTTGTCCGCATTTAAAATTTATGAGCATTTCTATTTTGCAGTAGATTTAAATTCTCTTTCATTAGGGAATTATAACTTCGGTGTATTTCAGTTAATGATTTCTATGACTTTCATTCATTAAAATTCAATACATATAAGGAAATACATTTAAACAAAATTTCGGTTCAGGTTTTATTTATGCGAGCAATAATAATATAATTGGTTTTCCATTTTAAATAGAAGCTTTAAAAAGACGTGCAACGTGAAAAGTATCAATTACATTTAAAGTAATTAAAATTTAGAAAATCGTATTCTAAAAATAAATTTATTAAAATAGTTAACTCTATATTGAACATTTTTCAGTGTAAATGAATAAGAAATCTTTTTAAAAACTTATAGAAAAGTCAAGGTTTGCTCATTGTATATTATTTTTTTCGAAAGTTCAAACAGAAATATACTATTTTAACAGAATATTATTAAACATTTTATTTATAATATCAATTTTCAGTGCTCGAAATAAAAAATGGAACACCTAATTGCTTGACCTTTTGTTCTAATAATCGGATTTTCACGTACTAGCATGCAATCTTATTGGTCCAAGGATCTAACCTTCAATCTTTATGTCCCCACACCTGCAATGGTAATTGATTCATCCGGAAGATTTTCAAAAATACAAAACCAGACACAAAATCATTTCATCCCTGCTTATGCATTCATGGAGCGTTAAAATAGGGTGGTATCTGAATTCTGGAAAATATGGTCACCGTAGTTTACTTAGAAGAGTGGTCGAATGTTTAAATTCATTAATGTTAATTTTACTACATTTTGCATGCTGCCTTATTTAATTCACCTTTTTTTAAATTTTCATTTCTCAAGAGCTATTTGACAGATTCCGTTCAAATTCTGAATTTTGTCTTCTAAAAATACAAAATGTTAAGTTATGTAAAGTTTGTGTACCTTACAGATCAAAAATGTTTCGATTACTTTAAAATTAAATTATAAAATATAATAAATTTAAAAAAAAAAATTTGAATGTTTTTTGGTTGAACGAGTTTTATAATTGTGTATAAAAATTTTTTTATTGAGTTAAATAGTTTCAAAGATTTGTCGTAATACGCTAAAAGTGGACGTTAGAAACATTAAGGAATCCAAATTTGTCACCGTTTTCCTAACTCAACGATTGAGAATATGCTTTCCACACAATAGTAGTACCTCTTGCGATTTATTTTGTTATATTTATCTACTGTTTATTTGGCGTTTCCATAGAGCCAAAACACGGTAAATTTTACCATATTCTGGTAGTTTTGACCAACCTTTTTTTTCTCATTGTACTTAATAGTATGATAATAATACACATAGGGCATTGTATTACTTTCCTACTTCAATAATACTTCCTGTTAATTTAATCATTAGCTAATTTACATAGTATTGATTTTAAAAATTATTTACTTGTATTAATTACATAATTCAGAAATATAAAAAATTGAATAAAAAAATATTCATTCATTTAAAAATATTTGAGTTTTGTGAACTTTTTAATATTGACTTTTTTCGTTTATTGAAATATTTTCATTGTTTGTTTTTTCAAGATTATATATATTTTTTTTTTCAAAATCATAATTTGAAAAATTAAAATTAATATTAAAAATAGAGCTACGTTAGATTATTTATACATATGTGACAAGAAAATGTTTAGGAAAAATCTGTAAAATTAGTATTTCCCACAATCATATATAAAAGTGTGCCGGTCTACCCGAAAATTCTTAATTTGAAAAATTCATCAAAGTAAAAACAATGAATATACAATCTAATACGGAGTTAGTCAACATATTTTAAAATTTAAAGACAAAAATTAGCATTGATCTTTGAATATTATCTGCAAATCTATTTCATTAGTTTTCCCAAATAAAAATAAATAATATTGTGAACTTATATTGTAACTAAGATATTTTAATTAATTGGTACTGTATTCATAAAAGTGCATGTAAAATTTTTCATGCACTTTCATTTAAAAATTTTTTATCAAATCAAACATTCAGTATAAAACTCAAGCCAAAAGTTAAAAGTTTGAAAAAAAATTTTTTTTTTCTTCATAGTTTCCTAAGTAAGAGAATGTGGGAAAAGGTAAAGAAAAAAGTAAATAAATTACATATATTTCTTTAATCATGTTCGCATTCACAAAGAGCACAATAAACTCGTAAAATAATTTAATTTTTCGAAGAAAAAGTCTTTTTTCACTTTATCGTAAAGCGAAACATGTTTGCACATGTGCTTAAAAGAAATAAAGTAATTTTATTTTTTTCGAAAATTAACACTTTAGAACTTAACCTTATTAATTTATATTTTTATTAATAAAATTTTAAAATTACTATCCAGTTTATGGATTTGGGAAATTATTTTTTAAAAATAAAACTATCAAGTTATCATTTTTGTAAAAACTTTTTAAAATGCTATCTAAATTTTATTTCCATAAAAAATACAAAAATACTATCTAGTTTTCCATGATTATTTAAAATTGCTATCTAGTTTTTAATTCTGTAAAAGTTTTAAGAAATACCGCCAAACTATCTCCATTATTTTTTTCAAGGAGCAGAGAAAAAAAACTATCTACTCACCGCAAAAGCAGACCACCTGTTAAACGCGATATCAAAGTTACCAAAATATCCGGCAATACAAGAGGATGAAGTGCCGGATAGCTAAGCCGGACTGACGTAGCCGGCGCATGACAACCACCTGATAGGATGGAAGGGTTCATTCAGGTAGGAGAGCAAACAGAATGCAGAGGCGCAAGATAAAAAAAAGAGAAATGAATGGATTTTCAAAGAGGTTTACCTCAATTGATTCCCTGGTGAAAAGTAAGAGAAATATGGTGAGGAATATGTGTTTAGTAAACATTTATAGCCTATTTTTCTCACTTCCCTCAAGATTTATTTTGCGTTAATTTGAAAAATGAGACATTATAACTACAGAACAAAAGGAATTTATTTCATGTTATACTCAGTTTACAGCTTTTAAAAAACAAATTTCGTTTTTCTTTAAGTGCTATTTATCAGAGCACACTCAATACCTAAGTAGTTTTGTTATTAATTTAATCTACTGTTATACTTCCTTTTGCTTTATTTTGGAATATTTATTCTATTTTATGCTTCGATAACTTTTTTTTCTCGTCATAAGTTATCCAAAAGTTCTGCGCATACTAAAAAGTTTTTGATTCTCAAAGTTCGGAAAAGAGGACGAAACAGTTTTCATCCAAATGATTAAAATTGGTTTATTTTTTGATTCTGCTTCTTTTCTGTACTTTTTCAATGAATTTTACAGAGCTGGATAGTGTTTTTGAATGTGCTATTCATTATTTTACGCGTTTTTGCATTTTCAAATCCAATTTATTAGAAGTGATGTGAGAATATTGAATCTCGGCGAAAACTAAAAAAATATTGAAAATCATGTTTTTTTCATCATGAGAAAAACAAGACTTTTTAGGACAATTAAAAGAAACTTACCGAGACTTAACAAAAATACTTATTAATAAAAAAATTAAATTCCTAAAAGTAGTAATATAAAAATAATGAAACTGCATATATTGCTGTTCATTAAGGCTAAATAACTCAATGAGACACAATAATTTTTTTATTATTACAATAAAATAGTGAAGAAATGAGAAACATATATAAGCTCTAACCTCATTGTTTTAGTTGCATAATTTTATGTTTCTAAGGAAATATTTTGATTTATTTAAATAGTCTATATTATTAAATAATCTAATTTAGTAAAATAATCTCAAATTTTTAAAATCGTAATTTAGAGGGAAATATAAGAAAAAAAACTATTTTTCACACTTAAACTATATATTTATAAGGTTCAAAAAGTAAACTTGTAATATGCTCTGTTCTTAAGAGTAATGTGATTCACAGAGACACTATTATTTTTGATATATTTTAATAAAATACTAATGAATTATTACACCTGTTAAGGAAAAATAATAAATATAGAAAAGTCTAGAAAAAATTATGATTGTTATTATTTTCGAAATCGTGAAACTTATAATAGAATTTTTATGAATAATTATACTGTCAAGAGAAATCACCTTTTTGTCTTTTCTTCAGGGAAATAAAAGTTTCGTTCAAAAGATTATGGCAATATGCTGTAAAAAAAATTCCGGACCAAATTACGGTATAAAGTATCGGCACTTGAGGTACGTCATCCGTAAAAAATTATACAGTCAGAGATTTTACGGTTATTACTGTAAAAATTATGGTATATCAGGTTTTTTTGTTCCATAACAAGTTCAGGTAAAAATGATATAAAGTACCAGTGCTCTGAGTTCCGGTAGTTTATACCGAATTGTTTACAGTGTAATAACAGTATATTAATATGATTCAAAATCTAAACCTTTTTTCTTAGCATTGAATGTTTAATCTGGGACAAAATAATAAAAAGTACTGTAATTTATCTGTAACTTATCTGTTTATTATTAAAAGATAAAGAATGTTTTAAAATTAATAAATATAAATAATAAATATATATTTAAAATAATGGAGGAAATTGAAACCGTATATTTTATTAGCCGTATACACACTATCACACAAAAGTCCCATACTGGGCTGTCTAATATTGCCCTCAGACTATGTTAATATATTTTATAGCTTACAATTCTTACCGAGTTAAACCATGTCAAAACACTTTACTCAAAGAGAAATTAACACTTTACTTTAGATGCAAAAAATTAAAAATTTTTAGATTTTTTATTACTTGAAAAAATAAAGCGAATTGTAAAAAATTATTTATTCTTTTTTCTCCAATAAAAGAGCGAAATATAAGACTTAATTTCGTTTGTTGCCCATATTGACTTTAAATTCAAACTTTGAAAGCCTTTTATGATTAATTAATTCATGTTTTCTTTTTAACTATAAAATTGTTTATCTGCCACACTAAATGAAAATATTTATATTAAATTTGAAATTCATGCTTTAATTGTAATCAAATTTTATAATTTGCTTTATAATTATTTTAAAAATAATGAAAAGGAAAAATGTGCTACTTTATTTTTAGAGTTTTTTAAACACTAATAGAAACAAAAAAATTAAAATGTGACAATTTTTTCAAAATAAAGTATACAAGCTCGTAATATAAGCATAATAATTTCAGTCATATCTAATGCTAGAAACAATAAATTTTAAATATTTTTAAAAATGTTTCATTAGGAATTTGTGATCTTTTTTGTTCGTTACTTATATTTTACCGTTATTTTAATTTTACCAAAGCGCTTTGATAAAAATTACAGAGTTTTTTGATATTGCCAAAGAGTCAGAAACACGGTGAATTTTACCTTACTTCTGTAGTTTTGAAAATACTTAGTATAGAAAACTCAACACAAAAATTTAAATAAATCCGTTATTGCTATCGATGAATTAGATGCAAAAAGATATCACTTAAAAAATCTGTGTTTATTAAAACTACTTTATGCTTAAACTCTTGGAATGAAATTCAAACCTTTTTCAGCCCACAATTTCTTAAAAAGAGCTAAGACTTTTTTTCTGAATTACGAAACGAATATAAAAAAGTGGAATAGTAAAATTGATTAAGCATTAGAAGATGGAATTAAATGAATAAAAAGGTCTATAAGTTTTAAATATATACTTTTAATCATTAAACTGAATCGATAACTGAAACCTATGCATTTTATATTTATTCAGTAGAGTAGCCATTAAATGGGATGTTAAGTTACTTTTTTATTTGAGAAAGTTTTAAATTATTGAACTTTGGTTCAGTTTTTTCACTTTTGCATTGTAACCTGATTATAATTACTTTTTTTATAAAAAATATGCTATAAGTCCTCCATCTATTCTCATTTATGTTTAAATAAATATTGAAACTATGGTTACGAAGTTGTTCAAACGCATAGCTTATTTTGAAAATTAATGAGACGCGAAGTTTTGGATGAAGTGCAATCTGCACTGCGTAGAAATGTTTGAAACAACATCGAGTCTTACTGAAACGAAGAAAAATATATGAATTATAAATATGGTTTTCCTTCATAAATTGGAAACTATTTTACTGCGATTTTAGAAATTTGGTAGAATTTGCTTTACATATTTCTAATGGCAAAGGAGACTAATGAAAGTATATATGAGAACAAACTCTCCACGACTTTGAGATAATTTATTTATGAGCATGATTTTATGCGTGTCTTTCATATCTAGAAGTTTACAATATTTAAGTAGACATTACTCTTATTATGAAAGCGAAATGCGAATACGTAATAATCGTTTATTCATTTTTTGATTCTATGCCAATAAACTTTTTCTTTTGAACAAAATGAAATAAATAATGAAAAATAATGTTATAATAATATATATATATATATGTTAAAATAATATATATGTTAAAATAATATATTTTATAAAATTTATTTGTCCTATAAAATTATAACGACTCTAATTAAAACTTTTAGTCGATTTTTGCTCAAATTATTTTTATATTCACTTCGTTTTTTTTCATTTGAATTTTTCATCTTCAAACCCTACCATCTAATACCCTGTATTTTTTTTAGTCATCAAAGAGAAAAATTCTATTATTATGTACTAAAATTTCAGCAATAGATCAATCTCAGAACTTCCTAGAAAACTAAAATACGAACATATAACATTTTATTGAAGGGAAAAAATTTAAAAATTTTTGCTTAACATATAAACTTCAAAATTAAATTTCTAGAAAACATTTAGGAATGCAGGAGAAAGTCTAAGTGAATAGAGAAATGAAAATAAAAATTTCAGAAAAACTAGAACTACAAGATAAACCGTAATCATCTTACCAACTTTCAAGCACATTCGAAATAATTAAGATAGCTCAGTCATGTTTACACAGTACTCAATAGAAAATTATCTACTTTTTAAGCCATTTTTATATATCATTCGTGCGTAAATATATGTTATTAATAACTAGATTCTTTCCTGGATAATATCTAAGAAAATGCTATGCCGAAGCGTGTAAACCCAAATATTAAAATCAGTAAAGAACATCATTGCTTGCAAACAATTAACAGGCATTGTTTTTTATAGAAACTTCACTAGTTGCAAACACATGTGCTAGAAAAAGAACCGTGAAGGATTTTCATTTGGTGTTACTGCGAGTAAAATGGAGAAAAAAAATCTTTCACCCATTTTTTTAACTAAATTTTTTTTTAAATAAATTCATTAGTAATAATTTATTAGTTTTTGTTTGTTTATTTAGTGACAACACATATTTTTATGCGCATTTGAATTAATTTATGGCTTTATTGCAAAAACAATTTGTTTAAAAAACAAGCACATTTTTAGTAATATATTCGTACTAATTCTTTCAAACAATTGTTATATGTCTATTTTATGAATTTTTTTGCACGGTAAGTACAGGTCTGCGCTTAAGAAATGTATTTAATTTACCACTACACCAAAAATAATGGCAACTATACACCAAACTTTTTACAGTACATAAGATTTTATGTTTAAAATTTTTATATTATATATTTTATTAATTTATATATTTTTTTTATGTATGCAAAATTTTTATTATGGGTATTTAGAAAAATTATAACATTTTAAAAGTTTTAATAATTTGTGTGGACTTGAATTAAATTAAAAGGAATATCACTCATAATGTTTATCAGCATATATATAAAGCATCGAAATTAAATTTATTTAGCTATTAAAAATAAACAGAAACTTGTAAAATGTTTGTGGGCAAGAACCAGAGTTGGTTATGCTTGTTACTGGCTCACGAAAAAGACGATTCTGGTAAAATTATAGTAGTATACGTTAATGAAATTTCTGCTAAAAAAAGACCCATAATTCTGGTTAATAAAATCAAAATATACGGTATTTAAACCACTCGTTAGACAACTTTTTCCTTCATACGGAAACAGTTTACCGGAAATTTTGGTTTTCAAAATTGTAGTTTTTATTACTACTTAGTACAAAATATAAAATTGAAGAGTAAATTTAATCAAATAAATGGTTTTTTATGCCATGCTCTAAAGAAATACAACAAAATTACAAAATTTTACAACATTTACCAGATTTTATCGCATTTTATAAAACCATATTTTATTCTTAATTTTACCAAAATCGCTACCAAAGCGCTTTGGTAAATATTACCGAGCTTTTTGGTATTCCTATAGAGCCAGAAACACGGTACATTTTTTCTAATTCTGGTAGTTTTGACCATAATTTTTCTTTCTTAGTGCTGGAACTTTTGCCTCTTTTTGGATCATTATGCTAAACAAAATTCTATTTCTGATGATTTTGAGGATGGAAAACCAAAGGAGGAATGGTTTTTGAATTTTACGAAAAAACAACCTTGCTTACCTTTGGAAAAAGCCGAGTACCAGCAGTCGTTGTGCAAACCAAACACAATTCCAGTTTTTACAAAAATCTCAAAGCAGTATGTAAAATGAAAAACTGATATCATCAGACAAAGCCTGATTTATATTCAATATATTGAGTGAGAGTTCAATAATGACACCCCTCCTCCTGTGGGCATGGAACGAGTGAGAAGAGAAAAACAATAGTTGAGGTTTCTGGAAGGTCTTACTAAGATTCAACAGCAGTTCTAGTACATATGTATCAACTGATGGTCTTCATCCCTTCTCAAGTGGTCTGAATTACCCAAATTTTCCCTTTTTGAGATTTTTAATGGGTTTGTTATGATCACCCCTTTAAAAGTAAAAGTAAGCAGATTAGAAAGTTGATTTTTTTTCTCTGCATTTTTAAAACTCAAATAATCACCCTAAGCTATTAAAATATTTTGCATGAAAAAATGTTAAAATAAAAAAGTCAAAAGTAGTAAAAATTAACTCAATTGACTCTACTAGAATTTAAAAAAATCTTTTGAACTGGTCTATAAATATAATTACTTAAAATTTTAATTTTGAAAAATAGTTAGAACACAGATTATTTAAATGCATCTATAACTACTTTATACATGCACTTAATTTTACACTGTAAAAAATTATGAATCAAATTACGGTTTAATGGATAAGCACACTGGATATATGTACTTTTTACCGTAAAATTTTATGGCACTGTAAATCGATTGTACAAGAATTTTTATAATAATATTTACTGTAAAATCACTGAATCCCTGTAATTAAATAAGTATTAACCAGTACTTTTTATCATAATGTGATCTGTTTTTTTTATTTTTTTATTTTTATTATTTTTTTTTTTTACAGTGCATGGCCACTTTCCTTAGACACTCTATTCATTAGATAGGAAGTACATATGCTCCATATAATATATAGAACTGAAACACATTATTTGAATTATCCATTTACTTTAATAAAATATTTCTGTAAATTAATGCATAAGAACTGTCAATAAAAAGAAAAGTATTTGAAATTTGAGTATGATGAGTCCCTTTAAATCTTAAACCGTTTGACGCAGACTTTTTATGAAACTCATTTTCCATTAATTTGTATTAATTTTGGTCAAAATAAGTAAAAATATCATATTTATCATTTTAATAATTTATGACATCAAAATACAGCAAGAAACACCGTTGTCTTTTTCTGAGTTAAAGGTAAAATCTTCCGAACACGGCTCACTTCTAAACAATAATTTTTCAAATTCGGACTTATTTGCAGTTGTTAAGATCTAATAGACAGTTATTCATCATCGAAATGTCTTTAATTAAAAAATCAATTATTGATAAATTTTTTGAACCATATAGTACAAACATAATTTCGAAAATGTTTAGTAACTATTAGTTTGTTTTTTATAATTAAAAAATTACCAAAATATATTTTTACTTCTAATTAGAGCGTCAGGAAAAAATATATAAACGGGACACCGGTGTCCCATCTGCGTCAAAGGGTAAATACTGAACATTCCCTGGAAATTAAATATTGTTAGAGCTTCAAATGGGCAAAAAAAAAAAAAAAAAAAAAAAAAAAAAAAAAAAAAAAAAATTCTGAAACGTATTTTTTACTTTGAAAAGAGCTTAGCTTTTAAATATTTTTTTTATCTTTAGAAAGTATTATTTAATGTCCATTTTCAAATATCTAAAAAGTCATAAATTTAAGACAAATTTCAATGATATAAATTCGTGATTTTACTTCATTCTACCTCAAATGCAGTAAATTTATTTAAATATCAAAAATTACATTAGTTATCAATGTAAATAATGAATTTATAATTTTTTAAGTACCGTATTACTTCAGAAAATAGTTTTTCAAAGAAAATAAAATGGATTTCTCTCTCGATATCTTACATTCAATTTCGTTTTTTTCTATCTAAAAATCGATTACAAGGATTTTATTCTGCCATCTGTGACCATTCTCTTGAGTTAACTTTCATAATGAAAATGTACACATAGAAAAGAATAATCGAGGAAAATCCACGAGAACAAATTTATTTAACTTCTTAGCTTCAAAAATATTTAAATATTAATGTCAAGAAAGTGTATCACTAAACGTAATTCCCAAGAAAATAGTTTTATTCTTAAGTTATTAAATTTATCCATTTGTAAATGAGAAGTTTTGGCATTGACTTAATTGATTTTGATGGCTTTATAGCTTTTTCTCTATTGACCACATTTGAAACTCCATAAACAGATTAAAGTGTAAAAAGTGTAAGTGTTTAAAAAGAGTTAAGTTTTACCAAAGTGAAACACTTAATGTTTTTAAAATGAAGCATATAATGCATTATAAGTGAAGCATTTAATGCTTTCATAAATAAAGTGAACTCCTGTTTTTTCACAAAATGAAAAGCTAAATTCTTGTTATTATACACAATTTTTTAAAAATATAGAAATAAATAAATTGTTTCCCTTATATTTATTAATTGCTGGATTGTATACGGGGTATTATTGAAAAAAGTTAAAACTGATATTTTAAACTCCACTTCAAACTATTATAAATGAAATACACGAACGCAGATTTCTCTTTAAAAATAAATATTTAGTAACCACAAAAGATAAATATTTGATGAAAGCTGTTTTTTACTTAAAAAAAATATAGTTTTGAACCATTTTGATCTTTTGTAATTTATAAGTGTTATTGTATTTTAAACTACGTATAACGATGACTTCGTTCATATTTGTATTATCATCAACAGCATTGGCATGACAGTCCCTTGTGGGCCTGGGCCTTCCTTAGCAGCTGTTAGCAATCTGCTTTTCTCTCAGAAATTAAGCTCCAGTTCTTCACTTCCAGGTCCTCGTCCACATACAGTTTAATTATGTATGCGATTTTAAGTATCGTAATGAATTCATGATTATTAACGTAATGTATTATAATATATGATAAGAGCATAAAATGTTATTTTTTATGACATCTTTTTAGGAATTAGGAGAAATTTGGAAAAAAAAATATTAAACAGTTCATACTTTTAAGGTATACATAGTTTTTTCATGGGATATCCATCAAGGGATTAAATCAGCTACAATGTAACATAAAAAAAAGACATTAAATTTTTATAAAAATTAAGAAATTTTTTTTTAATACTTTAAAGTAATAATAATAAGCTGAACATTCCATTTTTTCTTTAAGCAAAATATTTAATTTTTTCACGCAAAAAAATTCCAAACTTCAATTTCTTCTTATTCTATTCTTATAACTCTTCTTAATACAAAACTAATTCTTTCTTTAAAATTACATTCTGGAGGCCCGAATGCTCAATGGTAACGCTTCTCACAGGTCTGGGTTCTATCCTCGAACCGGACAAGGTTGACTCAGGATTTCCCTTCAATGGATCGATAAAATTAGTACCAAGGACTAAACACTGGGTAATCTGAATTTCGTTTAGGGATTAAACACAGAGCGTTCCGCATTCCACTGACTATTAAACCAACATCTGCTTCTCTACCCCAGAGTCCAAAGTCAGGAAAACTGGAATGGACACAATTGGCGTTGATCCATCATGGCTTGTCATATCGCAGAATTTAAATTAGTTCTTAAAAATTAAATTATGATTTTTTTTAGACAAAGCTTTTCGTATATTTTACAATTTATTAATATATTTACAATTTATTTACAATTAATATGATACTTACAAAAAAAATTTCTGGCAAACATTCTTTTTTCAGATCTCCATGACGAAAAATTTGAAGATAGCTTAAATTTCGCTTCTGGCTTCTTAATACGCACTGTTAAATTTTATTAAATTTTTAAAAATATTAACTGAATAATTTTCACAGATATATTTTTAATTGTTTAACTTTTTACAACTTTTACGCTTTTTTATTTCAAATTTTATTTAACTCTGTTCCATACAGACTTTCTTTCAAGACTAACTTTCTGAGTTGAACGTTTGAAAATTAGCATATGGAATAATCTAATAATTTGGTGACAAATGAACGAGGTTTATATATATATATATACCTACAGTTTAATATGAAATGAATAATTCTTACATGTTTAATTTAATGATTATCGAATAATTTAGAATTAGTAAGTACAAAAAGGTTTCCAATTAAAACAAAACCGGTTAAATAGCTATCAAGAAATTAAATTTAAAGAAGTGACAACCTGCTGAAAATAGCTGACCTGAACCAGCTCATTATTTTCAAAGCATTTTCCACCTATGAAGTATTATTTTAAAATATACTTTTATGTGTTATTACTTTTATGTGTGTGTAATATTACTGAAAAAAAATTGGTCAAGTATTTTTTTTAGCTATGATTTATTTTGTGGTACTTTTGTCTACTCACGATTTAATGACCTCACGTTATCGTACCCGTCACCGCCGTTAAAACGAGAATCGTTAAATCTAACGTTGACTGCAATTGTAAATTTCAATTTCAGGGTTAAATTTAATTAAGTTTCATACGTCTTTATTAGACTGAATGGATGAAATTACTTAATAAACACTTTCTCAATAACTTCTTTTTAATTTTTGTACAAATACTCTACACCCTTTCACAAAGTTTCTCTATTCGAACTAAAAATTCTGTTACCCCTTATTTCAACGATGCATAAAATAAAAACTTCTGGAACTACATTTTTTATTTTATTCTAAATACAATTGTGATAACAGTTCATTAGTTTCTGATAAAAATATTTTAGATAAAAGCAAAAAATTCTTGATCGGCAATGTTTAAGTTACAATTTCTGGTAAGGAATTTGAGTATGTTGACATTCGAATTCAAGCAATTATCACTTAAAAATTAAGCTTATTACTTATAAATCATTTTTTTTTTTTTTTTTACTATTCAAATACTCAAATTCAGAATTTAAATGACGCGCCCAGTATATCTACAATAGCAATCTCATTGAATTTCAAATTTTTCGGAACAGCAGTTTCGATATAACGGAGAATACTCTAGTGCAGTGTTTCCCAAACCAAAGTGTAGTACGCGTACCCCCAGGGGTACGGGAAGTTTACCAGGCGTACGCTTTCTTATGCGAAATATCTTGCAACAAACGAAAATTTCAAAAAATTTTATTTAAAAATAAAGCTAGCCATGAAAATTTATGATTACGTATTTTTCTATTGGCTATTTTTTGCAGAGTTAACAGTTAATAATTGTGGTATCAACAACCAGTTGTGGTTTTTAACTTTTGTGCAATTTTTTTTTAGTAAAAAATAACATAAATTTTTTTATTAGTGGTACACAACGTTACGGAAAATTTAAAAAGGGTACACAAAAATCATAAGTTTGGGAAACACTGCTCTAGTGCAAATTTGTATGGATGATTAAGTTAACAGAGTGATCATAATTTAACTAACGCGTCTGGTATATCTTCAATAACAATCTCGTTGAGTTTCAAATCTTTCAGCACTGCAGTTTCTTTAAAAGCAATAATACTCTAAGCAGTTTTCAAAACATTTTTATCTATCAGCAATTAAATTATATCCACATGCAAATTTTTATCTACCGTGAATTTCACATCTTTCGGAACCAGAGTTTCTATATAACTAAGAATAATATAAGCAGTTTCCTCACTATATTTTTTCATCAGTAGTTAAATTGTATCCTTATGCAAATTTGTATCGATCGTTGAGTTGACAGCATGACCATAATTTAAATAACGCGTTCAGTATATCTACAATGACAATCTTGTTGAATTTCAAATCTTTCGGAACAGCAGTTTTTATATAACTGAGAATACTCTAAGCTATGTTCTTAATATTTTTTTTTCTATCGGTAGTTAAATTGTATCCTCATGCAAATTTGTATAGAACATTGAGTTGACAGTGTGATCATAATTTAAATAACATTCTCGTTGAGTTTCAAATCTTTCAGAACTGCAGTTTCTTTAAAACCAATAATACTCTAAGCAGTTTTCAAAACATATTTATCTATCAGCAGTTAAATTATATCTACATGCAAATTTTTATCGACCGTTGAGTTGACAGTATAAACATAATATAAACAAATATATTAAGCTTTTCCAGATTATATTTAATAAAGATATCATAGATAAAAAAAATAACATGTAAATAAATAAACTAGCCTTTCATTTATCTAAGCTATGAAATGACAAACATACTGTTTCCAAAAACAAATCCTCTTGTCTTTTTATTGACAAGCCTTAAAAGAACAATGTATCTTCTACAACTAAGAAAATATTTGAAACACGTTGAAAAATATTTAAAAGAGAATAGAGGCTGAATTTCTTCCATGTTATGTACTTGCGTAAACAAACTTAAGCTCTCAGAGCTTACTTTGAAAAGCGTAGGATACTGAATTTAAAATGCTTGTCAATGTTATAGCCTTAGAATAAAGGATTATTTTATAAAAAATGAAAAATAACTGCCTGATTTTATTTAGAATGTTGCACTTTAACTGCTTTCTCATTTTAAAGTTAATCCACATTTTGTAGTTTTACTTTTATTCACAATTGTGTGTAATTCATTTCTTATTTACGAAATACCAACATGATTTATCAACACTGTTTTCTTCAAAACTATCTATTTTAAAATATCAAAAAAATTTTCCAATGCATACAATCTATTTTTTTTTCTTTAAATATTTTTAAATTTCATTGAAATAAGTGATATTTTCTAAAGCAATTCAATACGTTGTGTTTATTTTCTCTTGTTTTCATAACACTTTCACAACATCGCATCCCAAACATTACTTTCTTTTATGATAATATTTTTGAATAACAGTTACAATGGATTAAAAGAAAGTTTAAAGGTATTATTGTGTCGTTATTTGAAATCAGTCAAGTATAAATTTTTAAATGTTAAAAAAAATGAACGCACCGGAGTTGTAACAACTAATAATGATTTAAAATAAGTAGATCTTTTTTTAAATAATTACGTCTTTTTTTGAATCATCAGTTGCTACTGCCCTGGCTCCCCATAAAATCACATAGGGAGCAAAAAAGATCCCCGCATGAACCTAGAACAAAAATAAAATTCTACATCACTTCTTACTTTACTTTTATATAGTAACGAAAGTGAACTTCTTGAATAACAGTCTATTGATGAGATTATAAGTTACAACATTTACAATATGTGAAACAATTATTGTATTACTATAATTTACAGTAAGAGACAATAGGACATACTAATCAATTTTAATGCTAACCATTTTATAAGTTTTGAAATTAAACGCAAAATGCAATAACTCCGAATAAATAAACAATATAAGTTTTTTTACAAGGCGTATTAGGATTTTTATTCTTCAAAATGAAATCAGAATGTAATGAATGCCTTAGACTAAATCGAAAGTTATATCTGATTATTATTAGTACTTTTTTTATTTTTGCCATCGTTGGAACTAATTTTACCAAAACTCATCATTTCAATAAATATTTTTATATTAAAACTGTGACTTATATTTACACAAATTCTGCTATTCTTTAGGGTTCTTTTTTTCTTAGGGTTCTATTTCTGCTATTTTTTAGGGTTCTGAAGACATCTATAAGATATTAATAATTCGATTGGAGTAATCACTTTTTGTAGAGAAATTTTTAAACTATGCTAATTTCTTTTTTTTTTTATCTGGAAACAGTAAATGACTTTTTGAAAATGTATAGTTATTCCATTTCAGATTAATCATGTTTTTATGATGGATTAAAGTTGCAAGTTCTGTAAATAAAAATAAAAAATGACATAAAAGAACTAGTGTTTAACTAAATGATTTGTCCATTGATTAGGCCAATGGTGTATATATGCGTCATTTTATTTCTAAAATAAAATATTATTTTTAATGCACGCAACTTTTTTTGCGTCTGATACAATTTAAGCATATAACAATGAAAATAACAACACATTTTATCAATTTTTTTTCCGTTTGGCCCAAAATGGGTTAAAGAGCCAAACAAATTTTACAGCTACAAAAAGTTTAATCGTACACACGCACTTAATTTTATTCAAAAAATAATTGGCAATAATTGTTTTTAATTAATTGGATAGTTATCAGAAAGTTTTGTACTGTAAGATAAAATAATTTTAGCGTTATTAAATATCATAGTTTTATAAATTACAATTTAATGAAAAAACACAAATTTGAAATAAATCGGTTAATCACATTGTAGCTCCTAAGAAATACAAATTTAAAAATTTATTACTTTTAGTAAAAAAACTACATTTTTCAGGAAAATTTTCAATTAATTTATCGACATGCCAAAATTAAGTAGTTCTCAGAAAAACCTATCACTTTTTTTTAATCGATTTTTACAAATTTTCTATGTATATTATTAGTGCAATTTTCAAAAAGTTTAACTTTCATTATTTTAATTTTAATAACAAAAAAATGAGTAGTCTTTTGCAAAGACACAGAAACAAATAGAAATGTCGATATCGTAAAATAACATTGTAATTCGTAATATTTATAAAATGATTTCTGGAGAAAAAAATACAAACTACGTTTTCAAGAAATAAATGCAAAATAATGCATTCAAAAATTTATACAAAACGTGAATTTAAAAACTCCTGGGATGAAAGAAGATTTTATTGCTTTCTATAGAATAATAAACCAATAATCTTTTATCTGAACTGATTTGAAAGTCGTTGTTACAAAGAATAAATTTAGGATTGTTAAGCTCAGAAAGCAGAGTAGGTTATATTTTGTGACTGCTGTCCAATTTATTTTTTAATAATATTCTCAGTTGTTACCATTTTATGTTATTTATTTTCCAGATAAGTGAAGGGAAATTGTAGAATAAGAAGTTATTGATATGAGAGAACATAAAAATCAGTTAAGAAATAAAAGCCAAGCGTTATGTAATAGTTTAAAATAGATTTTGTAACATTTGTAAATTTTTCGTTGCAAAATTTATCTTTATGTATTTTCTATCAGTAATGTTTTAAAATTTTTAGTGTGAACTTTGAACTGTAATGTGATTACAAGACAAATTGGAGTTGACGATATTGAAAAAAAAAAAAAAAAAAAAAAAAAAAAGGCTTAATGCCCCTAGAACTATGTAGAACTCAGAAAATGGATTTAAAATGATGTCTGATTCCAAGAAAAGATGTTTTAATTTTTTTTAATCTTTTCTCAGTGGATAAGATAGAGCTCTAGTTTTTTTCTTTTTTTTATATATATATTTTTTTTTAGCAAAGTCTTAAAAAAGAAAATGGTTAGATTTTAAGTGCTAAAAGTTAAGGTTAGATTTAATGGATAGATTTTGATTGCATAACGCATTCAACTTTATCAAAACGGGGAAGCATAAATCAATTTACTCAACTGAATGGAATTTTTTCTCTTAATAACCGTCAAATAACAGCCAATAGTACATGTAGTGGTTTTAAGGTCATTTATCATTTTTATTATTATTGTCATATAATTTTGAGTCAAACTCAGACAGAAGACAATCGAGTCTTAAGAAAGTTGTTATCCTAGAGAATATTGTTATTAGGGAGACTGCATTTTGATTGCATGAAACAAATAACCACGAAAACCTCTCGAGTTAGCCTGATGAATATAAGATAATCTGTGATCCTTTCACTCCTCTATATACGTTTTATGGGCACGGAAGAATGTACGCCAATATCCTTGATTGAGACTCCAACCAGTCTTTGTCAGAGTTATATTCTTTGAATTGAATTTGTCGTGTACCTTTGAGTGTGGAACAGTGGGTGTTTCTAATCAGGGCATTTCATTTGTATCCAGCGTTTATAATTTTATTTCCTGCTAAAAAAAAGTGTGGTGTTCTCTAACGAAAATGATCTCCTGAACAACTTAAAAATATGTCTTTATATTCCACCAAACTTTCTATGAATAATTTTATTATAATCGTCATTTGTTACAACCGGTAGATGGTTTTAATATAATTGTTCTTCTGCTTAACGATTTTCTTGAAAATTCTAAAGCATTTTCATAAATGTGCGTAAAAACTTTCTTGCTATAAAATTAATTGTGATATAAAATAATAAAGTTATATATTTAATAAAGAATAGAAACATTTATTTACAAGAAATTAAACAACCCCGAATACGTAATAAATGGCTAGTAGTTATCTCAACCAAAAATATTGGATTTATATATAAAGGGAAAAGAAGAGAAGAAAAAGAAACGCTTTAGGAAAACATTGTCATTGTGTCACTTTTGGCTTCCAGAAATGACAGCTGGAATAAAGTTGAATTGAAAAGAAAAGAAAGCGTTGTGTGTTTCAGAAAATATATTCGAGCAAAAGTTACAAATCTTGATTTTTCTTTCCTGATATTTTTCTTTAAAAAAAGAGAAGGGAAAAAAAAACTGTTGGTATCAGGGTAAAAACAATTAAAAATTCATAATGAGAAACGTTCCCCCCCCCCTTTTTTTTTAATGTTACAAGATTAAATACTACCAACTTCTAAGCTTGATAGAAATTTAACGAAATTCACCCAGAAGAAAATAATGATTTGCTGTTTAATTACAAATTTATTTAATGCTATTAATAGCATTAAAAGTAGTATATTTTAAAAGATTTCGGATGAAAGTACAGAAAAATGTACCGGCACTCAGGTTGCCGATATTTTTACCATAAAACCCATGTTTACCGGAACATATTACGGAACAAAAAATATGAGATAACGCAATTTTTACATTATTAATTACCTTGAATCATTGTTAAATATAAATTACCGTGAAAATCACAGCATAATATTTTTCACTAAAAATGGATTTGACGGATGAAAAACACAAAGTGCCGGTACTTTATATTGTCATTTGATCGGGAAAATTTTATAGTGTAGTGAAAAGGGCGAAGCAAGACATACTGTGTCCTCGAAATACATCTTTAAATGCGTAGTTTTAATTGTTGTTAAAACTCTATTTTTTATAATAGATAAGGTAAAGCTAGGACCATTTGCAGACAGTTCAACAAAATAATTACAAAAAATAATGAACATTAACTTTTTGCACAACTAATTAATAATAATGTTAACAAGTTTTTTTTTTTTTTTTTTTGTTCTTTATAAATTTGCTGTTGAAATTGTTGTCAGGTTCGTGTAAACATCATAATATTAGAAAGGAACTTAATGCTTAAAGAACCAGAAAAATGAAAGAACTTTAATTATATATATAAAAAAAAAAAATATGAATAAAAAAAAGTGACTTTTATTGAAAGGAATTAGCATTATAATCTAAATTTTCCTGCTATTTCTGCTTAATTGATAAGAACATCTGAACTTAGTGTTGCAATCTAAATATGAGGAACACTTATTATAAATGTTGCAAAAAATTTACTTAATTGCATAAATCCTCTTTATTAACTCTTTAATGTGTACGCTTGTAAGAGCTTTTTGCTGTAGTATAAATTTCAGCCATATTTTAATGTTCTTTCTTTCAGCTTCCGATGTTTCATTGTTGAAAATGGATATTGCATTCCATATAAATACAATAATTATTTTTATGAGCATACACAAAATTTATGTAATGAAATGAGCAAAATATAAAATATATTGTTTCTCTTTGATTAGAAATATGAATACCTAAATTAATACTTTTTGAGATTGATTCATTCGTTTTTACGTCTATTAATTGTAGTATTATTTCTTAGAGAAAAAAGAAAAGCCACTAGATTATTTGAATTAGTCAGTTTTAAACATGAATTTCATATCTTAGTTAACAGGACATTTTGAATTTTCTGAATAAAAAATTAATGCAACCGGGTGCAGAATTCGAAAGGAAGTCACTTCATTGGATGACAACTACTTTATTCCCAGAGCCACCACGGTTCCTGAATTAACCAATTATATGATTCCGGTATTTCTAGTTTGTGTTTCTTATTTAAATTTTGTTTACTCAAACGATGCCGCCATTTTAGCTAATTGATGTGACCATCAATATAACTAATATGTTTTGCATATTGGAAATGTTTTGCTGAGATTTTAATCTTAATGATCATATTGCAAAAACAGAAGTTATGATATTTTGTAAGGATATAAAATTATCTTAACAGACAGATTTCACTATAAAAATCGAAAGATTGAAATAGCTAATAAATATATTAATCAGGGATACTATTCTACTCTTCGGGATCTTCTTTCAAATAACTTCATTAACTAAAATAACTATAAATTTTAAAATAATTTTAACCAATAATTGGCTTAAGCATTTCAATTCACTTGAGTTGTTTCAGTTTTGAATTATGTGTCACCCTTTGGTCTATTGAATATTTACGAACCGCAATAAATAACTTGGTCTAATCATCAGACATTCTAAGACTCAATCAATGGTTCGAGTGGGTGACCACAAATATGCTAATTACTCAGTTCAGACAATATTTTAAGTTACGAAATTGGACGCAAATAATGTACTTTCTCTAAATAAACATAAATTTTTCCCCCGACGGATTTCGATTTCTGAACCCAAAAACATGAGGGGTAGCAACAATCTGGGAAATATGGTCTCAATAGCTGGGTCAGGAGAGCAGTTCAAAGCTTGAATCCCCTAATGTTAATTTTACTTTCTGTGTATTTCACGAAATGAAAATCGAATGGAAAAAATTTTGGACACAATTTTAAAATTCGTTTATCCAAAAATAATCCTATGCAAATTTTAACTTTTAGTATATACATATTTAATATTTTTTATTATTTTATTTAATAAAAGTTGAAAAAAATTTTGAATTGCAAGGTATACAAATTTTTACATAGTTTTCAATAATTTTATTTTAAATGGCAAAATACAAAATTTGAGCGAAACTAGTCGAATTCCTCGGAAATCGAAATTTAAAAATACAGCATTTTCAGCTTATTTGGTTTAATTCTTTAAATAAGTATGTTGCTTTGATCATATGATTTACTACTCAAATACATTCTATGGAAGAAAAAATAGCGTTAACAACGAACGTTATGGAATCAAACAAAAATAAATAAATAAAATAATCGTAATAAACTTACAAGACTCAAATTAATTTTGAGAAAAATGCAGGTAGAAATGCTATGTTAGGAAATTAAGGTATACATGTTCTGGGGGAACAATAATAAAATGCAGGTAAAAAACTATGTATTCATATTTGTTGATTAAATGAATTTTTTTTATTGTAAAATAATTATCTTGGAACTATGCGCATCCAATTTTTTTTGAGGGGGGGAGAAGGGGATGAAATCAAAATACACAATACTAGTTCTCTAAATTTTAACGCATTTAAAAAGTTGAAAGATCCTGCTTAATATCTGAAAAATTATCGTTATTTATTTCTACTATTGTTTTTAGTCTCGATGTATTCAAATCAATGAGGATTTTTGAAAATGTTTTACAGTTGTCTGAAATTTTTTAGAAGAAGTTGGGATTTTCAGAGATTTTAAATTATTAAGAAGATATGGCACCCCTCTCCCCGCCAATAACGCCCATGAAAGGAACCTTTTCAGAGCATTATTATTATTTTTATCCCGAAGATATAAATAAATAAAAAAATTTATTGTTTACAGGATTTTTGAAAGAATAACACTTCTGAAAATAATTTGGAGCAGATATTAATTTATTTTCTACTATGTTATGATGGAAAGATTCAGTTGACCAAGATGTCTAAGAATATACCTGGAATGTATTTTGAAAATTTAAATTACTTATAAGGAAAAAACCCCAGCCGTGGTATATTATTTTGCCCACCGTACAACAATCCATGCACTGCTGTGAATCTTATATTGCTGATGGTGATCGCTTTGATGAGCAGCTATTTTTAAACAGTAATTGATAGTAAACTATCTGCTGCTTCACGTGCTAACGCTTTTACGCTGCATTTTCCCACCTAGGTTCTTTTGCAAAATCAAAGAATTTATAATTATTTACAGATTACAATATTTGCTAGAAAAAGAGACAATCCACAGGGATACAAGAATCATAGCAGTTCATGGATTGTCATACATTAGTAAGTTTCGCTTCTCAACTAATTTCCTCATTGTTTGCATTCCAAATTATTAGATTTAGTTCATATAAGAGACACAAGCAAGCATCAATATGTTTGAAATACCCATAAATGCCTAGAAATATATAAATTAAAAAAGTTTAAGAATAAATTGTTTAGTCCAAAATATGCTTAGTTTAGTTATAACGCTAAAATAAGACCAAATTTTTCACAATTTTATGCTACGCCGAATTTATTTGAAAGTTGTTTCATTTTAAAAAGTAAGTCCATTTGCTTGATATGTCGAGAAATATTTCTAGGTGTGATATGTCAAGAAATATTTATAGAGAATTTTTAAAAAAAACTTTATATTACTTTTATTAATTAAACATGATTGGCGATTGAAGCCACAGGTGGCATCAAGCAGAACTCTCTACCTGTTGCAACACTTCCATGCTTCCACCATTAGCTTGTGGAGAGTCATAGGAGAAAGAAGTACGTTAATTTCTGTCTTGATTTTAAAATAAATAAAAAACTTCTAAGTTAGAAAACTGTATGGAACTGAAAACTACATTGAACATAGTTTCAAAAGTAAGCATCTTGAAAATTTAAAACATATTTGTGACAGTAAATACAAAAAATATTAAGAAAGGGTAAAATATCGTAGTACATTCCTATACAATTGATAGGAGAGGGAAGGGTCAAGCCATGGAACAGGTCTTCTCCCCAGGCGGCGTTAAGTTGGACTCACATTCTTGAGAACGGATCCAGTCGGTTGAAAAGTCGCAGTTTAGTAAATGGTGCACATTAAATCTGTCGGGTCACAAAGTCCCCCATGTTACCATAACAACCTCTGGGGGAACTGGATTGGAGATTTATCGTTCTCTGGTTCAGGTCGATCTGTGGATCCGCCCTATAAAACGGGTGTGGCAGAAGTCGATTTCTTGGCCATACATGGAGCCACTGGAAAACAAGTACAATCGCACCCAAAGTGCCTTAATGCCTGCGACAACATCATCAAAAATAGCATTTAAATAGTAATGTCTGTTGCTTTTTCATTTAAATTCTAGAATTTCTAAATTTCCCCAAGAGTTAACACGTTTACTCACTGTCCAAGTAATTTGATATTTTCTAGAAGAAAATAATTTATAAAAAAAAATAAATATAATAGTACTATACCTATATGACATATTAAGAATAACATATTGTACACAACTAACCAACGAATATCTTGATTAAATCTGTCAGTTTCTAGGTCTTCGAATCTTGGCTACCTAGTCTGACTCTACTTGCCCTTACTTATCATTAAAGTGAAGGACATTTTTGAATTTTTCTGAACTTCATGCAATGCAGAATTTATTTTAAATTTAATTCATATTAAAAGGTAAACTTCAATTTGATTGAAAATGTTCATTTATGTCAAAATATATTTTTTAAAAACAACTTGATTAGTCCAAAATATGCATATTTAGGAGCATACAGAATTCTAACATGAGGTAGGACACTTTGTGAATTCTTTATAATTTTTTGTAGGGTGAAATTCATTTAAGATTGCTTTATAATTAAAAGTGAGCGTAAATTTGTTTGAAAATACACATTTATGACAATAAATATTGTTTGGAAGATTTTAAGATATTTTGTTCAAAAACAGACTCAACTCAGTGCATACTTATAGACAGCGTTAGTCCTACATCACATAGTGACGTCACCAATGACACCTCCCTCGAATTTTAATAACAAAATAGTTTGATTAAATATATTAAGGGTCTGGTTTGGATAGAAAATAATCGGTCTGATATACAGTAAAGAGTCAATTATCCGGGATGAACGGGACCATCACTATCCCAGATGTCTGAATTTCCTGATTATCTGGATCGGCCAAAAAGTATCGTTAATCGATGTTTTATCGAGCCCAAATTACAATGAAAAAGAGTAAAACATTCTAAAATAAGAAAAGCTCTCATAAAATTTAAAAAAATATGGTAGAAAATAGCATTTTAAAGAATAATAACATTCACAAGTTTAGACAAGAAAATCAAGTTTAAAAAATACAAAATCCACATATTTATTTTCCGAAAATTAATTATAATCACCAAATTAACTAATATAAAATAAAATTAATGATTAAAGAATGCAATGCATTTCATAACTAATTATAAGGAAAAAAGAAAATGATAAAAGGAAAGCCTATTAATCTAAATAAAACAACATTTGAAAATTACCAAACGGAAACGATAGTTAAAAAAGGCACTAACATAAATACTAAAACCTTGGTTACGGCAGGATATTATGAGATCAACTGAATTTTAAAAAAAAATCTTAAAATTTATGATTAAAAAGAGCTAATTTATTGAGTACGGAATTCATTGTGAATAGTGGAAAAGAAAAAACTCAAAACATAGCAGAATCAGAGATGTATCATTTTTAAAAAAAAAGAAAGCTGCAATCTGCTACATAAAACAATCGTCTGCTATAGTAATAAATAACTTTATGATTAGATAAATAAACAATCTTCTTTTATTTCTTTAATAAAAGCAGAAGATTTTTAACGAAAGCAGATGCGATTCCACATCAAGAGAACCCGCAAATGATACCGTACTTCTAAAGAATCGGAAATTATTCTATTGAAAAATATTGTTTCGTTAATCAATGTCAAATAGATAAATATAACAGGTGATTAAAAAACGTTTTGTTCGCAATAAATAATCGTAATAATAATGAATTATCCGAATAATAATGAATTATCTGAAATTTTAAAACAATTCATCACAATAAATCAAGGATAACAAAAATTGAGTAACTAAAATGGATTTAAAAAAAATCTAACATGTCAATACTCTTAAGGCAGAAGTTTCTTTCAACTTCTTTAATTTGAACATCGAATTGACAACACTCAGAAACAATTAAGAACAATAGTAGAATCTTGAAGAAGCATCTTATAATGGTTGGTTCAGAAAAAAAATTGGATTATTTTTTAATCCCTTATTGTGCAAGCATAAATTACCAAAAATGGAAGAGTGAAATCTAACAATTTGATCGAGTGTCAAATTCTCAGAAAATGACAATTCCCAGTTTTGGGGTAAAATTGCGTTTTCGTTTGAAAATTCAGAATTTTTTTTTCAAATCTCGTTTTTCCTGACAGTTCCCGGGGCTTACGAATCTGTCATTTTACTCTCAAATGATATCTTATAAATTTCATTCCAGATTCAAAATTAAGCAGAAACAGAGCTTAGAAAAAGATTCATACTTATTCATTAATTTATTTTGTTTTTTAAACGTCACGTTTTTATAAGGAGTCTGGTAAAATTGTATAGCATTTTTAATTAAATGTTGTCATTTTTTCTTATTTAATTCGCTTTTTTAATTAATGTGTTATAAAAAACTAACTACTCAAATTTGGATTCTAACGGATGTTTTATAACTCTCTTTGGAATAATATAACTTGTACCATTAAAAAAAATTTATTAATTTTATTTCAACGAATTAGTAGTAGTCCGAAAAAGCTTGAAGGTTTTTGTATTCCCCCCCCCCCATTAGCATAGCCAATAATAATATTGTAATAGCAATGTCAATAATTCCCAAATTTCTTCTGATTATTTTTTAAATGATTAAATTTATATTAACTATATTTCTACTTTATTATTGAAAAAAAAAATAGCTGTATTTTAATCGTTTTCGTATTTCCTTTTCACTTTTTCTTAGTAAAGTATAGGGATGTATTTTTCTTTTTATTTCTCTTTCAGCTTCTGTTCACTGATACACATGTGCAATGCATTACCCTCACCACCTGATAAATCAAAGAGAAAACGAAATCAGCATGCCACTCCTTTGTTTGATTGACCGAAGCTTATTAGAAAAACAATGATTCTTTTAGACACAGGAGAAAATAAAACATTTGTTCCTTCGCTGCCCCTCTTGATCTAAAGATCTTCACAGTCAGGGAAGATATATTGAAGTTCTCTCTTTACAAACAGGAAAAAATTACCCCTTCCCCCACATTTTCCTCTACTCAACTTCGGTTAAATGGTTCTATACTGTAATAGCATCACTCATTTTTAGTTTAAGGCTTGTTAAATAACAAAAAATGAAAGTTTATTCATTTAACATTCTTCGTCATCTTACGAAGTTTAACTTCTAACTTGATTTTTGGTAAATTTATTAGTGCCTTAATTTTTTTTTGTTAATGAACCAAAATTAATTAAGATAGAAAGGTTGTTGAATCTATTCAAGTGGGTTTGTAACACAGAAAATAATTAAAAATGTAACATAAAATAATGATAAATCTAAAGTATATGAACAAAAAGTTCGCACAAATCAAGAAGGAATTTTTTTTCCATTCATATTCCATGTTTATGATGCCTACTCCAAGTTTATGTCTTTTAGGTAGGAAGCTTTGTCAAAAGATTTACCAAAGTTCTAAATTATAGCTGTTAAAATATAATTTGGTGGTTTTGGAGACTACTATCAAGTTTAACTAACTTGAATGTTCTTTTCTAGATTTTTATTATAATGTTACATTTGCTTACTCAAATTTAGCTTTTGAACTTTGAATTACAAGTTGTTGGTTACGATTGGTGAATGGTTTAGACACGTGGAAACATAATATTTAATAAACAGAATTATTATGCAAAGAATAAGGATGTCAATACTAAATCGATTTTTTAAGTTGGCACTGCATTTCCCTATGAAGTACGTAGCCATTTTTAAAACTACGCCCAAATTTTGTGGTTGCATGTTGCATATGAATTGGTTGACTAGCTATTTTTAGTCAGGGCTAAAGAGAATAGAATGGCTGGTTCACTTTTTTGAAGAAACTCTCGCCATGCCAAACCTCTTATTTACTTCAGTGACGTTACTGTGGCACGAAAATTGCAGTTTTACTTCAAGAACGGAGCGTTCGGTTCCAACTAATATTGGAGCATTCCTTTTTGTGACATATTCCAAGAAATTTATTGTTTTCTATAATGACTTTCCTCAGTTTTTTGCAGTGAATTTACAAAAATTTTAAACTATTAACGAAATGCCAGTTTGTGCGATTGCAACTTGCAAAAATTCTGATAGTAACTCAAAAGAAAAAAAATATAATTTTCCACGTGTTCATTAAAGTAAATGAACAACCAGGTAAAGAATGGATTCAACGTTGCAAACGAAATGACATAGTTAATATAAAACACAAATATGTTTATTCTATCGTTAATAACTTTCATAAAAATTCACAATCTAAATAGAAACTGCCTCGTTACTCCAAAAAGAAAGGCAGGCGAAAAAATTGAAAAAAAACGGATAAAGTCAAAGAAAATTAAAGCGTAAATAAAAAGTATAAATAAAATATATAGTACATAGTTAAAATTCACCTATTTCATATCACATTTTTTAATGTAGTTATTCTAAATATTTATGTTTTTTTAAAATTTTATTCTCTTAAATTTAAATATCTATAAATTATATTATCTTAAATTTAAATATCTATAGACAATTGTAAAATTTCTAATATCATTATAAACCTAAATAATTTTTTTGTTTCAGTAATTAGCGTTTAAGGTTGATATTTCCTAATGATTAAGTATGAACAAATTGCTATTAACGGCATATCTTAAAATCAGGATTCTAAATTTAACCCAACTTATTGTTATCAAAGAATATTCAGATAAAAAAGTGTCGATATATGCTTTAATTTTTCCTAATAATTAAAGTTAAAACTGAACCTTTTAAAATAAAGCATTTATAGTGTCATTTTCGTCAACTAGTGAAATATTTTTATAAGTTGAAAATGGTATTTTTTTTAATATAATGACCAAGAAAGTTTTTTTGAACGGAAATAATGTGTTAAACATGTAAAGTTTGAAAGCTAATAACCAGAAAAAGCCTAACTTATTTTTACAGAGTGAAAGATGCAAAGTTATACTATCTTTGCTAGCGATCTCCGTGATCTGTGTACACAGTGACGTCATGAGGAGGGAAATCGTAGCTTCAGCTCTAAGAGAGGAATGAACTAGCACTTCTCTTCAGCCCTGATTTTTAGTAGGTATATGCTTATGTTTTCACCCTTTATCTTCATCTAGAAATATTTTTTTTCTTCTATTGGCTTGTTAAGGTGTGAAACCTGATGAAATAAATTAAACTAGTAAAGTTATAGCTAAAAAGTAAATCTTTTAATGCACTTGTATAGATGAAAGCGAGTAACAAAAAATCAACATCAACAATTTCAAAAGAAACATAGAAAAAAATATAAATTTTGATTTGTACTTCAGGAATATGAATTTGTGACACATGGTAGTTAAAGATGATGCAGTAATAAAATACTTTGTTTAAATAACATATCAATCTAAAATTTTAAATCTTGCTTTAAAAAGATCAAAAACAATTTTTTTAACAGTTTTTGCAAGCTCTTCAACACTGTTAAATTGCTCCAACTTGCACCAATCTTGCTTACTAACTCCTAGAGGCGGCTGAAAAGAAATAAAAAATTTATTTAAAATATATGTATACACATATACTATGAACCCTCGATCTAAATTTTTATTTTCCCCTTATCCTTTCCTAGTTGAACAATATTTTAAAATGTGACAGCTACTCATTAGTACCCTATACAGGGAGGAAAGTACACACTAGAACATTTTTTTGACATATATTAGTATAAAGTATTTATATTTTTCCATTTTAATAACAACAGCAGAGACAGAACGTTTGGTTGCTAATGTAGCTTCCATTTTACTTTTTATTGTTTCAAATCTGAAATTCACTGTACTTTCACAGCAAGAAAAAGAAACTAGGTAATTGAAATATTTAATAATTAAAATAGTTGCATTACGTAAATGTAATTGTAACAGCTTTTTACTAAGAACACTTTTTTAGGTTTTAATAATTTGTAAGAATTTCTTTTTATAACATTTCATAGCTTAAATAAAACAAGGCAGAATATAATTTCATGACAATACTAAACAATACATACAGATTATATAATATTGAAAAATTATTTTTGAGGATAGATGAAATTAAAATTTTTCGTAAAAAATCTTACTATAGGTAATTATAATTAAACACTGCTTCGACTAATTTTTGAAAATAAGTATAATAAAAAAAAATGCCATTAAAATATATCAATGAAATTGTTTTATAATCATATATAGGAAAAAATTAACTAGACAGTGTAGGAAGATGCAAAACAGTCAACAATTACGCAGACAGCATAATTGTTTATTGTTCAAAATGATATTTTTTAATTTTTATAATGGTTTCATAGCGTTTTTACATGATAGATTTTAGGCAATAGACACTTGATTATATATATATATGGGCGATTCTTTTTAAACATGACAATTCGGACCAAAAAATTTCTTCAAAATTAAAGTCTTCAAAATAATCTAAAAATTTTTTTGTATACTTCTTTAGTAACACTTATAAAAATTCTTACAGACAGCAGTGTAGTTTACTGACATTTGCTCGATAAAAAAAATAAAATAGAAATTCACCAAATCTTAAATGCCAGGAAAATGACATATTAGCTTAGAAGTTTAAAAAACAGTCATTTTAAGTTAATAGTAAGTAACTCAACCTAAGCCTTTATGTTAGATGGAGCATAAATTGCTTAAATTAATTCTTTTTATCCACTGTAGAAAGAAACAAAAATTTTTTTGTTGCTGATATGTACAGAATAAAATTGCATATAATAATCAATCATTAAATAAATAACTTTGATTAGATCCAAGCATATTACAATCATACATAAACTTGGTATTAGGTTAATATTTGCTTTCCCTCCTTACAGTATTAGCAGTTAAAAAAAATTTCTGGTAACATTTCAATGTCCTGGCATTCATAAACCAGGAAAATGACAGCCAGGATAATGACAAATTCGCCATTTTAAAGCATATAACTTTAGTTTAATTTTATATTTTGGCCTAAGACGTTCATATTCTGCAGAAAACAACAGGATTTCTTAAAATAACTCAGATAAATCTATGTAGCCAGGAAAATGACAACCCGAGACAAAATTTATGATGGTTTTTCTTTGATGGACCAACATGAATATGATGGTAACCATCATGAACTTCCATCAAAAACCATCATATTTTATGATGGTACCAACAAGACTGACCATCACCTCATATTAGGAATTGGAACAACTTTATGTTGGACCAACATGAACAAAACCACCATGGTTTGATGGTATTTTCCGATGGTCCAACAAAAAAATCCATCAAGAACCAACATGGTTTGATGGTAGTTTTTGATAGCCCAACAAAAAAAGTAATCAGGAACCAACATATGTTGTTGGTCTCGACTTATATTCCATCAAAAACCATCTTAACTCCTGATGGTACCATTAAGTCTGACCATCACCACATGTTGGGAATTGGAACTAATTTATGTTTGGCCAACATACACAAAACCAACATAGTTTGATGGTGTTTTTCAATGGTCCAACAAAAAATCCATCAAGAACCAACATGGTTTGATAGTATTTTTTGATGGTCCAACAAAAAAATTTATCAGTAACCAACATATTTTGATGGTATTTTTCAATGGTCCAACAAAAAAAAAAATCCATCAAAAACCAACATGGTTTGATGGTATTTTTTGATGGTCCAACAAAAAAATTAATCAGGAACCAACATATTTTGTTGGTGTCCAACTTACATTCCATCAAAAACCAGTATAATTTCTGCTGCCACCATCAAGAGTGGCCATCACCCCATCATGTGTTGATGGTTTCCAACTTAATACCCCATCAAAACCTTTGATGGTACCACCAAAACTGACCATCACTCCATGTTAGGAATTGGAACAACTTTATGTTGGACTAACATGAGCAAAACCAACATGGGTTAATGGTTTTGTTTGGTGGCCAAACAAAAGCAATTCATTATATTTAATGGTTTTCCACTTAATGTCACATAAAACCATTTTATTCTTTGATGGTAACATTAAGATAGACCATCACTTCATGTTAGAATTTGGGACAACCTATGTTGAACAAATATAAGCTAAACTAACTTTGCTTGATAGTTTAACAAAACGCAAATCAACGAATTCCAACAACAATCATACTAATTCTTGATTATACCGTTAAGACTAGACATTACCCATATTTCGGTTTGTTTGTTGATACATAAAAAACCAATATATGTTGCTATTTTTATTATGGTTGTGTTAACACAAAAACCTACTCACCTTGAAAAATGTTTTGAAATAAATTTTGAACCAGAAAATTGGTTCTTCATTCATGCAACAAGACATGTTCATATAGGAGGGTATCTCATCAATCTATTAATATAAGATATTGATTGCTGGCTCTATCTATTTTGGTTATAAACCACCAAATAAAAGTAGCCAGGAAAATGACAGATTTTCTTGGGACAAACAAATTATTGCCTGGAAAAATATTTTTAAACGAAGTTTTTGTAAATAATACCCTCTGCGCATATTTTAGAAATGAATAAATAAAAAATAATAGATAAAAAAAATTAGTTATTGAAAAATTTATGGGACGTTTTGAAGCTAGTTTTTATTGGAAACATTGTTTAGGACATGAAAGGAAAATGATATTTTGATATTAAATTAAATTTTTTAAGTATACAAAACAGTCAATGCTAGTGCAAAGTCATTTCAAAATGCTAACAGCAATGCTATTTATAAATTTTTTTTAAAAAGTTCTTTAAGTATTATAGTATTAGATCTTGGAGCAAGGGACTGTGAATTGTCATATTTCGTGAGAATCACCCATATATATATAAAACATGAAGTGATGTAAGTTAAATGTTAAAGCACTACTTATGTAATCAGGTCAATATTTAAGATTGCTATGACTCTATGACCCTACTGAAGGTAATGAAGTCCTTATTTTTACAATTTGACTAGACAATCCAAAATGTTGAGTTTACACTTGATATTAGAACTTCATTTATCTCACACTAAAGCAGCACAATGGGCTATTGGCGATGGTCTGAGGAACATCCTTGAAGTTGATCCAAGGACAAGTCATCATATAATTTTGAACCCCTGAAAAGGGGATGGCTCCTCCTTTTTGGTAACCCAATCACCAGCACGTGATCTAAAGCACTATATGGTAGAAATAGTTTAATGAGAACTGATACCAAACACTCACGGTCCCTTTACAAAATGATCATTCACCAGCTCATTGACCACAGCAAGTGATGCTTGACATCATGGTCTACTGAACTCGGATCAGTTCACACTGGGACTTTTACAATCGATAGAAGCAAACGTTAACTAACCAATGAATAGATAACAAATAGAAATGAAATTATTTAATGTTAAGTTATAATGTGGTCGTGATCAATCGTTTAAAAGCTAGTGAAATCTAGATTATTTTACAGAATACATTTTTGATAATCATAAGAGAATCTTGCACTATAATACAGAAAGTGGCATAAGTCCTCACTGCATTCACAAGATTTAAAATGATGCATCGTATATATCCTAGTGAATAAGCTGACATCTCAACAATTGACTCAATTATATTGAAAAAAAAAATTTTTTTTGGGGGGGGGGGTGCCCCAAAAAAAATTTCTTTACGAAAATCAGGGGGTTGACTTATACACCAGTAATAAAATTGGACATTCGTTTAATGGGAAATAAAAATGCATTATTATAAATAATGAGATAGATATGAATAACTCTGTAATAAATTCACATTTACTGATTAACTGGTTACCTAACAACATTTGTTATTGCATATTTATTTGTTGTAAAATGTATCATAACCAGCACATTTTAATTTGAAACATTTTTAATTTGAGAAAATGTGATTTTTAACTTTGCAGGCTAAATAATTTCATGCTTTTTAATTTTAGAAGTTTTTATATATTTTTTTTTCACGAGTCAACTTATACAATCAACAATCCAGAAATTTACTATCTCATACCTGGAAATACTATATTTCCAAAGGACACAATAAATTTATACAGTGGAACCCCAGTTTTAGGTTGTCTGTTTTTTATGTTATCTTACTTCCTGCATCAGTTTCTGCTGGTCCGAGAAAATTGCTTATACCGATGTGAAATTATCCCGGATTTTACGATATACTTTTTAAAGAAAATCCTGCTTTTCTAACAGAACATCATCATTTTTTCTCTATAAAGCTTGCACAAACTTTTTCCGACATCTTTTTTATTTATTTTTCTATTTTTAAAAAGAGAGACTTGTTTAATAGCTGTTCCGACATTTTTAGTATTCTTTCTTACTGTCCTTTTGTCTATAAGAGGGAATTTCCTCCTTGAGTCAAAATCACAGAGATGGTGAGATAGGCAAAGCAGAGGAAGGGTGATTAAAGGAAGTGTGGGAGCTTAAATTGTGAAATTTGCAAGTAGAATTTTTTTCAGCTAACTTCAATATTTGAATCTTGGAATAATCCAATCATTAAACAACTGGTTAGGTAATCATTTCTTTTCCTTGATTTTGGTGACTTGTACGATTATTCAAAAGCAAAATTAATGTTCTCAAAGTTCTGATTTTGATTTTTATAGTGTTAGACAGTGTTGACAAAAATGTATCTCAATGATGGTGGATTTAATAAAGCAGGCTTCTCGGTATCCAATGGGAACATTAGCATTTCAGAATAAATTTGCGTGGCAGAACAAATTCCGAAATCGATGATTGCAACACACATTACTTTTCAATTCTTTCAATATCTGATTCAATGTCTACTTCCAATGGTAGTCGCAAAAACGATGAAGATGAGTAACATATAACGGTGGATATACCCAAAACAACTGATCAAGCGTTTTGAAACATAAAAACTCTGAAACAATTTTTATTTGCTAACGTTAACCAAAAAGCAAATTTGCAAAAAAAGTAAGTATTGAGTGGGATATCGTTGAAATTGTATCTAAAAGCAAATAAAGATTACATATTTTTTTCAAATAGTCATCTCATAAGTGTAAATTTTTGAAAAATATACTTATAGAAACAAAGCGGGAAAGCATGAACTCCCCTGATTTTATGTTTACCCGCTTCATGCGTTTTTTAATGTTACGCGCAAAATGTAAAATTGGGGTTCCACTGTATATCGCACTTTTCTTGTGTAAAAATGGGATTTTCTACTTTCTTTCAAAACATTAGTCTCCTTGGGTGATTTATTTTTGAGCTCAAACATGTGGTGTTGACTTTCTTTTTGATTTTGTTAGACTTTGCAACTCTCTGGACCTATTTTATTAGACAAAAAAGGTTGCTTGCAACATGTTACATTTACATGTTAAGTTATTATTAACTTCAGGATATACTGATCTCAAGTTATTAGGACCAATTTATTTGGGCAACAGGACTTGGACAACTTGGCTTGAAGTAAAATTTATTGACTGACAAATTAAACCTCTCACTGCTGAAAATAGTTTCCGCTTGGCTTTTATAATAGTTTTCTTTTAAAACTTAGAAACAATATTTTTTTCAGGCATTTGCTATTTTTTCAAATTTTGGAAATTAAACATAATTTAAAATAACATAGTGGCTTTAACATGGTAGTTTACAAAAATTTATATTTTAAATTATTATTCATTTATTTATTTTTTTTGAACTATACAGTTATTCTACATTCAGACTCTTTTTATGTGTGCTCAGAAGATTTTCAAATGTTGTGAATAATGATTAATGAAGTCACAATTTTAAAACGATTTCAATATAAAATATAATTCTAACTGATATCAATATAAATTGTTGTAATTTTTTATTTTAAAAATTGCCATGTGTGAATTTCTATTCCAAAAATTAGAAAAGATTGTTAGTATTACATTTTACAAAATATAGATATTATAATCAACAAATAGCTCGCAGCAATAAAAGTGGGAAAAGAAATCAATGCTATATATTGGCATTAAAAAAAAGTTTAAGTTTTGCTTATGTATAAAACTTTGATCACATTTATAATTAATGAATAAATAAAACTATACAATAACATTCTGTTTTACCCAAAAATTTTCAGTTTTCAAAAATGGTATTATGAAATACTTATACTTAATACAGCTTCTTAATTATTGATCAATTAAATAAAAGAAGCAATAAATTACATTAAAATAAATTATATATACCTTTTTAATGCTTGCTAACAAACACATTTTAGAGGAAATTGCTCTATTATTAAAAATGATAGGTATAACTGTGCAATCATTCCACAAGAATTTTTCAGCAAGAGAAGCACTTCTTTCACCACCTAAAGTTTAGAAAAAAATTCTTTTAGCTAAAAACAGCATTTAACTCATATGAAGACCAAGGAAGAAGAAAGGCATAAGTCTATTTTTCACAAAAATGATGATTGGATTGCCATTTGTTACATTTTGAGGATTACTAAGCTTTGATAAATCAATAACGTGAAAAATCGGTTCTCACTGAATGACACAATGAAAATGGGCCGACCTGTGGAAAAACCTTTCCTTTCTGCTCAAAATAATTTTTTCTCCACACCAGTTTTATGGTCTTCATATTCATTGATTAAAAAACTATTTTTTGAAGGTTTAATTATTTAAAAATAGCTTAAAGGGTACTTTAATGCAGATAAAAAAAATCACTTCATATAACATATATGTATTTTTTTGAACTCATATATAAGAGAATCTTATTTTTTCTCTTTCCTTTTTACTATCTATAAAATATCTTCAAAAAATCATAAACAGTAGATCTAACTTAAAAAAAAAAAAAAAAAAAAAAAAAAAAATACTGCTCAAATAATAATTTTTTTTATTTTGAATGTTACGTTTTTCTACAGTCATATTGTAAAGTGCTAACTTTTTCACACTTCTTCCTTTTTTACTATCCTCAATAATTTTAATTTACACTTTAATGAAATGAATTTTTGATGCAATTATTACTCACATTTTGATTATTCTTTAACTAAAACCAGTATTTAGAACTGTTTAAACCAGTGTTTAGAACTTAAAAAAGAAAAAAAATGAAATCTGAAAACAAGTATTAGTCAGTTGTATATACAATTACATCACACATCTAAGTAATTTCACTGCAATGCAGAAAATAAAAGCTTGCATAATCAGGAATTGCCACCCATTATTAATGCTGGATTCACACAGACCACTCATGAAAGATAAAGGTTGTCTGCAGTAAATGCAGAGTTAAATAAATGGTCCAATCTTATTCAGAAGTGTATAGATGACTAGAAAAAGTTCTCCAACCACTGGGATGCTATGATCATTAAAGAAAAAGATGTTTTAGTAACAATCAATTAAAATTACTCATGCTAGAGATAAAAAATTTTGAAAAACTTAGATAGGAAATTACATGAAAAATTAATGCTAGCAACACATGTCTGCTGTTTCGAAATTGAATACAAAAATAAATGAATAAAAAACTGTTAGTAAATACTGCAACAATAACAGAACTTATTAAGTACTGAATCTAGTTGTAAAATAAGACACAAGAAGCCTGTAATGTTTAAAATATTGAATCTTTTCTTTGCATGATCAGTCTATGAGTATCATAGTTGTGATAAATAATGCTCACAATATGAAATATATACAACAGGGTTCCCACTCAATTTCAGAAATAAAATTCCCTGACTTTTCCAGGTATTCCAGGTAAATTTCAATGAAAATCCATACCATATTTTATCTATACTACGAAATTTTTCATCAGAAAATTTGGATTCTATTATTTGTTATGCCAAGTATTAGATTTTTTGTGGAAAATAAATATCATTATATGAGGAAGGAAGCATTTCAGTATGTCTAAAATGTAAAATTTTTACAATAAATAATTGTAATAGATGTTAGAATTATTTAACTCGAACCTCAATAACTGAGTATTGTTACTGAAAATTTTAAGACTGGTTTTTTCCAGGAATAATGAAGGAATTTTCCAGGTTTTAGTGAGAAAATTGCAACTTTCCCTGACTATTCCCTGATTTTTGGAGTTGAAATAAAATTCCCTGACAATTCCAGGTTTTCCCTGTTCTCCCTGACCCGTGGGAACCCTGATACAAAAAATCAAACCTCTACTTTCGTTATTTTTTAGAGAAGAGTGTTTAAAAACTTATTTACTACCTACTCTACTAGTGCTTTTGTGTTTCAATAAAACAGTTTTAAAAATAATTCCCTATAATTTTGCAATAATTGGAAATCAGCTCTTCAAAAATTAGAGTAAAAAGAAAATTTAAAATTCACCCTCACATTAGTAAACCAAATTATTTTTTTATTTTATAAACTTATGTTATCACTTTCTTTATGTGTTTCCGTTTAATGCTTCAGTAAAATTAAACTATTTATATGTAAATATAAAAAGTCCTATTGAGACCCCAGATTGGAACCAACACCTTAGAAGAACGTATCTTTTCTCTCTTTTGTTCCTTTCCCTGACCCCTTACAGAATTAAAATATACTGGGCCACAAAAAAAAAGAAGGAAGACATTTTTTTTGCTTGAACTTTCACCAGGGTTCATACAGAGATCAGAAGAAGAAATCCAAGGAGTCCAAAATTTCAAGGACTTATTAAAAATTAAAAAAACTGTGTGTAAAAGATAACTAGACAGTTTTTTTTTTAAAATTAAAAAGCAGTTATTATAAGGAACTCGCAAAAATATATAGTTTGCATATTTTTTTCTAGCCCTTTTGAAATAAATTTTGACTTTGTCAAACTTCATCAAGAAAAATAAATTTATCACTTTTACACATAAATATATTTTCCAGTTTCAAATATTTTAATAAATCTTGTTAAAGTACAGATGATAAAGATAAACATAAAAACCTACCAATCTTATATTTTTAAATTTGAATACATAAGAAAATCAAAGGCACTTTATACAAAAAAAAAAAAAAATAAATAAAAAAAAAAAAAAATCACAGTAAATTATTAATTAAGTTTGCTTGTAACATGTAAAATTAAAATTATTTGCTGTTATATTTTTCTTCAACTCTCGCTTCAACTTAAATTTTTTTTCTTTTAAAGTTTTTCTTAAACAATTAGATTTTGACAGCTAAGTCATATAATTTAGTTTCCTTGTTTGGACAGCAAATTCATCAGCGTACTTAGTAAGTTCAACTGTACAACACAATAATCTTAGGAGTTTCTAAGGACTAATTTAGAAATCTAAGTAGTTCCAAGTACTCCTTGGAGACTTTTTTATTTCCAAGGAGTATAAGGAGTCTGTACGCACCCTGACTTTCACGGTATTTTAACATAGTAGCTTTTACTTCCAGAACGTAAAGTAGCAATAACTTGCTAAAAAAAAGCCTGGTGAATGAATAGAAGGAGCTTCATTAGCCATTCAAAAGTCTGTCGACCCCTCACGACCTTGAATTAACCCTCTAAACTTTCCAGGGATTTTTACTGACCACCAGGGGCTAAGGTTTCAAGTGTTTTCCTCCATATAAATTTCACTTCCTTTGCCAGGTGCCAACGGCCTTATGCAAATCCTATGGAAGATATTCTGTTTCATAAATATATGGCCATTCTTTGGAGGTTTCCGTATGTATGCATGTATGTAGGTAGGTATGTATGATAGGATGTATTTATACATACATATATATATATATATACGTATATATATATATATATATATATAAATTACGCATATTTTTGTCATTTACGTCATTTTTCCATACTAATTTATAATACAACTGAATTGAATTAAACCAGATATAAATTATAGCACATCTAAGTCAGAATATAACAAGATAATTGTGAAAGGTAAAAAATAATGAAATATTTTCCTAATATAATAATTATCTATGAATTCAAAGTACTCAATATTTTTTGTATTACTGCATAAATCTTGATAAAAAAAGGTAACTAAAAAAATGTAAATTATAGTTTATTGTCTCTTATAACTGCAACAAATATTAAAAATACACTGGATATTTTAATATTAAAAATAAAAAATATAGTTCAATTAACAAATGAAACTTATTTTAAGTTTATATGGTTATTCAAAAATGGTTAACTAATTTTTTGATGAAAAATAAACAGGCAGTCAAGATTTTGTTAATTCTGAAAAACTCAATGAGTTGTCCTGTAATGTGTTTGATAAGTCATTCAGTAATAATTACTTTCATTGCTTGAATAAAATTATAATTTTTGCATTTTGCATATTTAAGTAGTAATAGGACATTAGAAATAATATTAGACATTTGATTGTTAAATATCAAAACAAAATTAATAAAAATAATTTCACTTATTTTTTCAGCACATCATCTAAGCAAGAGGTTCAGAAATAAATATTAGATGACTAATATTAAGAACATTTGTTGTGCATATATGGATTTTGAAAAATTTTCTATTTGGGATCAGATTGAACAGAAACTTTTTAACTGCTAAGAATTTTCAAAGCATATATGCACAACAAATAAAATTTAATAGAAGATTGATGATGCAAATATGTTAACTAAAGACTTTTAGGTGACAGATATATTCAAAGCAGGGTTGCAAAAAAAAATCCATCTACAAAAAAAAAAAAAAAAAAAAAAAAAAAAAAAAAAAAAACAGTGGGACTTCGGCAAAACTTAAGTTAAAGCAGGTTTTATTGGCTTTTTAAAAATTGGAGATATTATTTAATAGTTAGAAACTTTTTTATTAGTTTTTTATCCTTTTACCTTTTAAAGAGTTATCCTGTTTGTTATTATTATATGTCTCTATAAATTTGTGACTAATAATTTTACTAATTTTTAATTAATTATGGGCAAATTTTTTTCTTCAGGGCACCATGTACTTGGTTTTTTTAAACTCACGTTTTACTTCATGTTCAACAACGCTAATGCTATCTTAAATGTTTTCCTTCTCTCCCTACTCTAAAAGTGAATCATCCCACAGGTAGAAATGATCAAGCAATCCCAGTGAATGCTTACATGGAGGGAAACGGCAAAAAGATTTATTTTTCTGAGAGGTGACTAGCAGAACAGCTGCTGTTCCTGAAAAATGGCCAGCCTCAATGTTCGTTAAGTTGCAGCATGGAATATAAGTTTTTTTAAATATTTTTTTAGAGCCCATTATTCAAATTTATTTATTATGATTATTCTGTTTTCTTATCGGGTCGGAGATGTTAAGTGTTGGCAGTGTATATTAATGTTCACTGTTAACTAATTGTATAATAAAACTCTCATTAAATAAATAATTAGTTTAGATAAAGTAAAGTTGATTTGGGTTCTTTATTTTTAAATGTAATTAGATAAGTTTTTCCTAACTTGATTTAATTATTTTTCTCTTTCAGCTAAAGTATTTAGATATTCTCAATGCAAATTTTTACTGAATTATTTATTTGGGCTTTGTAGCCTTACTTACTTTGTTGCAATGGAATAGGATAAGTTAAGAAATTAAAAACTAAATCACACCACAATGTATTTCACTTACATTACTATACTGTTTTGTCAGTTTAATTTACTATTACAACATACTCAAATGAAACATATATAGTGTAAATATGCAAAGAAAAATACTTACATAGTAGTATATATAATTTATATTTTGCAATTTTAATACAAAGAAAAACATACTTATTTAGAAAAGGATTTAGGCCTTAAATAAAGAAATATAATAAAAAAAAATTACAAAATATCATGATTAAGCACCATTCTGAACTAAAATTAACATTTCAATTTTTTTTCTAGAAATTGAACATTAATTTCTATATAAAATGCTAAGTTACCTGATTTGAGTCATATTTATTGTGTGATCAGCTTTGAAGTGGATAAGTAACAGTTTAGAAAATTGTTAGGACATAAAAGAGAACATATGAGTAAAAACTATTACGAATTATATGAATTTTAAAAATTAAGACACAAAACATATCTTTAAAAAAAATTTAAAATGAGTTTTATGCATTTAAAAAAATATCAATGTTTCACTTAAAATAAAAGCTTTTTAATAAAAAGTTAAAATATTGTGGACAAAATTTACCTTCAATAAGAATACAGGTTTTAAAAGTTGATGATACGATGTCATCTCTCTCAGCAATTGAATTGCCATAAAATAGAGTACGCCCATAGGGTATCTTTTCAAAGGAACCATCTTCGCTCTGTCTTGCTCTTTTTGAAACCTATTTTTATATATTCAATAAAAAAGACATATAAAATTGAAAATCTAAACATGTTGATAAATAAATGCATAAAATTTTATAATATAACTACACGCACTTAATGTAAATCTCTATGATAAAAGGAGTCGTTGTAGTAATTGGTTAAAAGCACAAAATTCATCGTCATTAAAACATCAAAGAAAGTTTAGGTAAATTAGAAGGTCATGATATATATCTGATAACTTGAATAATATATACAAATTATGTATTAGCATTTTTTGCACATTTACCAATAATTATGAAGAAAACTAATTTAAATTAACTTATTATTAAGTTTGAAAAGATATTGCAATATTTAACAATGACCTAAGAAAGAATTTGCAACAAAATTATGGTGAGTCAAGTACTTAAGAACAAAAAGGTCTCAGAGGTTCAAAAAAAAAAAAAATAGGTTTCAATTAATTAAATATATGTATAAAATATTTTGGTTGAAATGTAATATTAAAAAGAAAAATTTTAACATTTAACAAATAATTTCAATTTTAGCAATGTTTGAAACTTTCCCAAACTATATTAAGTAAAATTTCAGAAATTTTTATTCAAAATATAAACAATTAAATTGAAGTGAAATAGTATTTTATATCAACATAAAGAAGATTAAACTAAGAAACTTTAAATAGTTTAAGTCACTTGCATAAATTAAGACCTCACTACGGTAATTCAATGTAAGTATTTGTCATATGGAAAGATTTGTTTTATCAGTTTTTAAAATTATAATTAAGGCACAAACATAATACTAATTTTATAAATTTACAAAAAAAATGCATTAACAAAAAATTGCTGTCAATATTATAAAATATACCTGCTAAAAAGTCGTTAAAATCAACTACGCTAATTATGGGCCAGTGCAGATAATGCTCCAGAACTTTCCCTTCTCCAAAACTTTTCTCTCCTATTTTTCTCGCAATTATTGACGTTACAATCATATTTGTGTCTATTTTTTTTTATCAATATCCCTATCCTATTTTTGAACGTGATTAGCCATTGCCGTACAACTATGGAAGATATGAGCGCTGAGGCCAAATTCTTAATTTCGACTTTTCAAAAGCAGATTCAAACTTTTTTACTTTTAGCAGAGATTGGGTCAGTTAATAAGTATTTCAAGAGAGAATTCTTATTGCATGTGATTCACGCACATACATGATATTGTGAATAATAATACAAGATTAACATAATTATAATATGCTATGTGTTACAATAATATGCATAGCTGCCAACATGGATGGGAAAAATCCAGTAGATTTTACAAAATAATACACATTTCATGATAATTGTCGCATAATGCACAAAATATTTTACACATAGGGAATTTTAGAGATTTTTATAGTCATCAAAATATAAAAACTACAATATTTTCTAGTAATGATTGACATTAAAAATACTTGAAATGTTATGCATTATGTTTACTCATAATTTTGAATATTAATAGGTATTTAATTCATCAAAGATAGATAAAAGATTTTCTAATTAATAATTTACAAAGTGAGTTCTGTCTAAAAATAAACTGAACATTTTAGGACAAAAAAAGCTTTGAACTGATTTCTACAAATGAGGTTTGCTTCATTATGTATCAGTAATACTTATTTAAATGTTTAAGCTAGCAAGCAATAATCTGTACAAAAATCTTATTTCAATAGGGAATTTTTTTAGGAAACTTACAAAATTTTAGGAAATTTTCTAAAATGTACAAAAACCTGGAGAATTTAATTAAACCAGTAGACCAGGAGAAACTAGCAAAATCCAGCAGAGTTGGCAGCTATGAATATATGACATAATACATATATATACATAAAACATAATATGTGATTAATACGTAATGCAATGCATGATTTTGTATAAGTCTTAAATATTGAAATTTTTGTAGCAAAATTTATAAAAAATTAATCATTTTGTTTTTTTAAAAAAGCATTTCTTTTTGTTACAAAAAAGTTTTTAGTAAAATTGAGAATCAGTGTTTTCAAGCACCAAAACCGTTTTTATGAAAATCAAAAACTACACATTAATATCCTCATTTATTATCATTATTAATTACTATATATTTACTAAAATAGCAAGTTTAAGAGAATGGTTCCTCAATTCTCAATTTTGGGATTGAAAAACTATGTACCAAATTGTTTTTTCCTCCAATAATTCCTAAAATTAAAACTCTAAAACAATTAATCTAGTAAAGATGCTCGAACACTTTTACACTTGTTTCTAGGCTAAAGGTATTGGATACTTGCAATTGAAGTATATTTGGGTTAAAAGATATTTAAATTTAGATGACAAAGCTTTGAAGTCAACAACTGTCAGGAACATGACTAAACAAGCATTCAAGGGTTATAAGTTTTTATCATTTAGAGATGCTTTATATAATTTAGTTGCGTTTATATTTTAGAATATTTTACATGAATATATATAAAGATGAATTTTATACACACTTACATTACAATCTCTATGTGGAAGTATATGATAACATATACATTTTGGTTTTCCTTTGGCTAAAATTTCCTTTTCTTCGCAAAAGTTTTTGCCAACTATTTCACCAGCGCCAAAGAAACCTTCAGTAACTAATGTTAGCTTTTTAAGTTTAGCCAATTCTGATCCTAAATTACTGATTGAAAAAAATTAAATGAACATGAAATGCTTATGATAAGGTTTTATTATGAAAGACAAAAAATCAACATATCAGCAAAACAAGGACTTTTGTAGAGGATAAAAAAAAAAAATAGAGAAATACATTTTTGTCATTGTTATCAAATACATGATACATATATCAGAAAGAAACAAGTCTCCTTTTATCAGTTTTTACAACACAATGCATGTTAACATCTGATGATGGAAAGCTTGTTTTTTCCAAAGCACATAGCTGTGAGTTTGTGTGTGATGTGACTTAAAAAATTTTAATAATTATATTTTATATTAAAACATATTTTTCACATATTTTTTGGATTAAAATAGTAGAAAATTCCACCAAAATTGTGTTTAAATAGTACGCTATACTGGATGATGCAAGTATTGTTAATGCTGTAATTGTTTTATTTTGAAAATTTAATTTAATTAGTAAACTTTAAACTTAGCTTTTGAACAGTTTGCAATTTAAGAGCAACAAGAAAAGAAGATACAAAGAAACAGTTTAAAAAACAATTTTGAGTTTAATAACATGTTATGGTTATCTGTTGGTGTGGTATATTAATTTTCTACTAAAACATGTGATTCTATTGATTAAAGTGATTATTAACAGGGAAATAAATTTAGTAAACACATCTATGTTCATGATATACTGATGTTCTGAAAAATAGATAAATAACATTTAGCGATTCCTTCCACTAAGCTCTTCAATTGAAAAGTAGGTAATGAAGAAAAAATGCATTAGAATATTTAAAAAATAAGGCATTCTATTATTTTATATATTGAAATTATTCCTATTGCTTAATTTAAACTCATAAAGCACACAAAAACCTTTAAAAATAACTTGTAATTAAGTATTTGTAATATGGAAGACTTTTTAAAATATTTGTTAGGCAAGCAGCTTTGTATTAAATTATTGTTACAGATAACCAACTCTTAAATTAAGCTTCAGTTTGTAACTTTTTAAACAAATGTATATATATAAAAAAATAGATTTTTTGAACAAAAACATAACACTAATTTTAAAAAAAATCAGTCTAAACTAAAATGAAAATTGTTCAAAAATACTTACATACAAAAAGCTTCAGCATTCTTACTAATACAATTAGTACCACCAATAACATAAACACATAGTTCTGTTTTTATTTCAGTCTTTAAAGTAGCAACCTATATATACATAAAGTAAAATTTAGTCTCTAAAAACTTTTCAATGTCATAATCTAACAGCCATAAACATTTTAATTTTCTTTTTTTTTCCTGTTTTTATTCACATGAAATTATGAAAAATAAATAAATAAAAACTGTCAAAATTTTATTTTATTTATGTCATTATGTTTATTTTAAGTTATTGAGTAAAACTCAGCTCAGTCAAATATGTTTGCTGGATTCAAACTTTCTTACTAATAAATTGTTTTGAGTTTATTAATACAAAAGTCCATATGTATAAAAAAATATACCACAAAACGAAATTCTGATACCATTAATAAATTAAACCTTTTCCATGGAACAGTTGAAAATTTCACAATAAATGCTGTCAATATTTTAATTATTTGCTTATAAAAACAATAGATATTAAAAAATTTGACAGAATTCTAACTTATGTATATTTCAATTAAAAGAAAAAAATTTATATAAAAATCAGATTCAAGAGTTAGTTATAGCAAAAAGGCAGAAAATGAAGTCAACAGCATGTTAACTATGTTATCACTTGCCTTTTATCGAAAAATGATTGAACTAAGCTAATTTTTATTTATATTTTTAAATATAGATTACATTAAAGAAAAGACTTCAATAAGTAAAAGTATTGAGAAATTTCCAACAACTCTTGTTAATTTAAACTTTGGTTCTAGTTTTCAATACAAGGGCCATTAGCATAAAAACAAGTAAAGTTTAAAAAATATGAAATGTAAAAACTATAGTGGATTAAAATTTCTATTATTACTGTAGTTTATTACATTAAAACTAAAAGAAAAAGAAAAAAAAGCAGGTATATTTTTACGGGGTGCATAGCCACATTATTCGATAAAAAATAAGCACCTTTAAAGCACTTTAAAAAAATATATTAAGGCAGGGTTGGAAAGTTTTTGACAATTGACGGTTTTATCTTGTTTTAACCATCATGTCGAAAAGAAAACCTTTTGGCATTGTTTTTGACAATTGTCAAAAATCATGAAATTTTGAATTATGTATAATGAATGGCGTTTTAATACGCTAAGGACTGGCAATACGCCGAAATAGATTGGGTTGAATCAATTGTGAAAACGTTGAATAGAACAATGTGACCTGTGTCTTTTTGCATAATTCGAAGTAAAAATCAACATAGTAAAGGAAAAATCTCATTTTGAAAAAGCAAAAATGAAGGGCATTTAAAAAACGAAAATCGAAAATAAGCACCTTTAAGCACTTTTTAAAAACGCTGCGCACCCTGTTTAAGCACAAAGGCTTAACTTTGGAGCAGTTTATACTCTAGAATCATTTCCTGTTACTTCATTTTAGCACCACCTTCTCCTTTGATTCATTAGTGAGAGAATAACATTTATAAATATATTTGTACAAGAAAAAAATAGTGATTCACTTTTGAGGTTAAATTTTATTCAACTTACTTAAAAAAAAATTAAAAAAAATACACGAGGCAATGATGCATGCAAAAAATGATATCTGATTTAATGTATTCAAATGGATTCTATTGCTGGTGAAAAGTGCTACAATCTTGTTCTATGATGAAGTTTTTAATAAAAGAATTTATTCTGTGGTGATTTAGGAAGAGTAATGTATTGTTGTGGGGAATCGGGGCAGCAAACTTTAATATAATCTAGTAGCAATAATTTATTTTACAAAATAGTATTTAAATTGACTTTCGGCATTCTATATTTCAGTATTGCAAAATGGAAAATACTAACTGTAAACTTATTTTCTTTGAAACGATTTTTTCGTACTTTAACAGTGATGACAAGCTAGGAAATGATCTGAAGATATTATTTAGTTACATAAAATAAATATAAATTAAAAAATATTAATTTTATTTTGTTGAAATGTAGTTAAAAAAAAACAATTTCCATTAAAAAAATGCTCGAGTCTGAAGACAAGCAAAAAAGTACACTGAGGACATGAAAAAGACACTTTTTGTGAGACTGACATAAATTAAAAAAATTGTTTCCCCTCTCTCTTTTCACTCTATGTTAGAAAAATCTCAATGTCACTCATTGTTAGAGAATGATGCAATCACTGCTGAGGATGTTTGTCTTGATATAATGAATCTTGACTATATATCAATATATCTCAAGAAATATTACTATTATTTTCCATTTAGAAATTATCACTTATCAAGTGACTTCAATGTTCCATGCTTAATGTTTCTATAACATTGTTTACTGCAATAAAAAAAGGTACTTCTAAAGAAATTATGTAATATCTTTTCCTCTTCTTTCATAAATGGATAATGAGTGATTTTCTTAGCCTTCCTTTTAGTTTAAAATATTGAGGTTTTATTATTTATTTTCAATTTTGTTTGATAAGGTGACAGACTTATACATTTTTACAATAAACTGGATAAAAGAAAACAAAAATTATTACCTCAATAATAAATTAATTCTATATTAGTTAAAATAATCTCTTTTAGGTTAATTTTTTTAAACAAATTTTTTTTATTTAAAAAGAAATAAAGATCTTTAATAATTTTTGTATTAAGGAGTTTGAATAAACTCTTCAAATAACCTATTATGAAATTATAATAAAGACAGGCCTGCTACAGGGTGGCCACTCACCAGATGAAACCAAATTTTCCAAGATATCTAGAGTAAAATTAGTTAATTTTTACACATTGTGTGTGTGTTGTTGCCATTCAAATTAATAAAAATTTTTCTTCAATTTTAATAATTACAAACATAAATATGTATTAAAAATTTATGTAGAAAAAAAAGCTAAATCAACACTGTCAGTTTTTGAAACTAATATTACTCATTGTTTCAAACCTAAAATTTTCTTAACATTAAACAATAAAAATTATGATTTCAATTCAAGTCTTTGATAATTTTATTACAGATAGATCGGAATTGGTTTTCGTAATAAATACTGTCCTAATATCTTAAGAGAACTGAAATTATTCGATAGAACTTTTTAAAGATGAATTATTTATTCAAATAGCACAGGTGAAAAGAAAAATAAACAGCAGTAATTCTTTATTTATGTCTCACTAGAGCTGCACAATGGGTAATTGGTGACGGTAAAAAAAATCGAAGAAATCGAAAAGAAATGCGATCACAATTTTAATCCTCTACTAAGAGGATGGCTTCGCCACTTTGACTCTCTGCGCTTGAAGTTGAGCATTTTACAATAGATCAGTTTAACAAGGACTGAATCCGTACACCTTTGATTCCATTGCAGGCTGATTAAAATGGTTACTTATCTGCTCACAGACTTTGATGGGAGTCTTACTGGGAATTGTGTGTTAAGAAATAAAGATTTTTAAAAGAAATATAGATAAAAGTACAACTGGATAAGTTTTAAAAGAGAAAACTAGTTACCTTAATGAGCCCAATTATAGACTGAAATGCTCTGTGTAGTTATTTGAATTTAATATGGCCAACAATACTGTTAGTTGCTGATATTTCAGGTATAATTTTAGAGTTTAAAGTGCATTTCCCTGAGAATTCCAGGTTTTCTAGAAGTAGTTTCAAATTCCATGAGAGTTCCGGGTTTACCTTGTTTCCAGTGTGAGTGGACACCATGTTATCCAGAAAATAAGAAAAAAATGGTTATAAGAACGTCTACCTTTCTTTCAGGAAAAAGAAATTCTCTGTGCCTATCACAAATTATTAACAAGAAAATAATTTATAATTAATATTGTAACTGCTAATGGGAAATAATAGAGCTAGTAGGTTTACTTCTTCAGAAAAAAGGTACAAAATTGTTTCTACTACCAGTTTTTTTTTTTTTCTTTTATCTTTTCTGGATAGGTATCAACCCTGTAAAGCTAAAGATAATTAAAAAGTTCTTTTGGAATTTAAAATATGCAAAATATCTACACTCTGAAACCATACCACTCAAAAATGAAAATCAATTTGGATGGGAATTCCAAATCTCAAAAAAGCTAATGAGTTTTTCTTAAAAAAAAACTAATTTTTATATAGTAGTCACAAGAGTGTTGTACTTTATATAAAGTCCAAAGTAAAGATTAGAAAATATGCATAACAACAAACCTGATTCTGTATTTTATCCTTGTAGGTGTTTCTGTCTTTACTGGTTTCTAAGGACTTAATAATTTCTTCTTTTAGATTTTTTATAAAATTATTGCAAAGATATCCTTCATTAAACTTAACTATTTGTTCACTAGAAATCTGAAAAAAAAAAAAAAAAAAAAAAAAAAAAACAATCACATAACTATTCAAAACAAAGACTCAGTCTCAGTGACAAAACAAAAAAGTTTATACTTTATAAAAGGAATTTCCATGTCACATGTTCCAGTTCCACACACTTTTAAAAAGCTTAATTCTTAAACAAATATATTAAATAATTTTTTAATGTAAAATTATTCTTTTTAAAATAAAACTGTCCTTAAAAAATTATCCTGTTAAAAAATAGTCCTGTAAAACTAACTATTCTTTTTAAAATAAAACTATATTTAAATAATAGCATTAAGTAGACCTTTAAAAAAAGCACTTTTTATAATTAAATAGTTTTGAGTGAAAGACATTAAAATACTTTTGTAATACTCCTATTCTTAATTTTTAAATTGGACTTTGCTCGTTTTAAAACTATTCGCCTCATTTGTAACTTATAATCAAGCGGCCAAGATGAAAAAGATACTTTTAAAAAAAAAAAAATTGGAAAAAAAAAGCTTTCTTTTCCTCTTACTTTTTGTTCACGGAAAGTGACGCTGTTTCCAAGTAATGCCTACACGTTCTAACTTGAATATAATTAAACTAATTAACAACTTAATTATAATATAATTTGAATACAATTAAGTTTTGTCCAAAAATGCACTAATATTTTTAAGGACCAGTTCCGATAATTTCAGCACTTTGTACAGGGAGAGGTCAAAAAAAAAAAAAAAATGGAAACACTTCTTACAAACACATTTTTTCATATTTTTCAAGAAATAATTTTAAAAAAAACATTTCATAAATTTCGAAACACTTTAGATCATGTGATTTCTCATACTTATCAGTTAAGTTTAAAGCTTTTAGAGGTTCAAAAACTCAATTTAAAATTAATTACAAAATTTTTTCTCTAAATTTGAACAAAAAATTTGTTTAAAACAGTGCAATACGTAAGTAATTAAAGTAGTTCTTTTATACTGTACATGCACAGGAAAAAAAGGAATTTTTTTTCTCCATAATTTTGTAGTAAATCATATTTGATAAAAAGTTTCAAGCAACTTTCTAAGTAGTTTCTTTACTTTATAAGAGAAACTCAAAATGATAAGGGGTTCTCTACAATTATTATTTTGTATCAAAGAACAGGGTGGCCACTCAAATCAGATTTCAAATTTCCAGGTTTTCCAGTAAAAATCTTAAAATTTCCAGGTCAGCGTGCAATTTTTTTTATCATTAATTGTAGGTGGGTACAAAAAAAGTGTCAATATTATGAAGTATTTTATTTAAAATGCTCTTCTCAATATATCATATTGAATAGATGTGGAGAAAATAATACGTTTAGTAGTGTAGAATATGTTGTTTTTAATGAATAAAATTTTTTTTAAATAGTTAAGTAGTTTTTGCACAAAATGTACCAAATAGCAAATACAGAGTGACCCTTGGATAAGTACTGTTTAAAATATTTTCATTAAGTAAAAGAAAATAATTCCATGTGATTATACATCAATAAATTTTTATATTTATTTACATTTCAATATAGAGCCATTTTATACTGTATTTAATCCAAACATTGCTCTTTATAAAATACATTGATATAATTTTCTTTAAACTAATATCCAAAGTCAAATGTTTAAATAATGTTGTTTGTTCTGAATTAGCATTATTATTTTAAGAGATATCCAGTATTCGTAAAGGCAAAATTGTCAAATTTCTTGTTGCATATTCTATAGAAAAACATATTTTTTCTTATTAGAATATTTAAAGAATTTCAATCTAACCACATGGTTTCTTAGTTTAGGTAATTCCATGGTGTCGAACATAGAAATTAAAAACAGAAGCAAATATCCTAACCCCTTCTTCCACCGCCACCACAATCTTTGCCTTACCTAAATTGCAGTCCCATAGTCTCCGAAGAAGTCAAAAGTTTCTACAACCGTTTAGCAACCATGGGAGAAATTTATGTGGCATTCTGTATAACAGGGTTACAATGGAGCAAATGCAAGCAAAGTATTGTTAAGTTAATGATATTTCAACTGTTTGGCAATACACTTCAGTCTAAAAAATGGGGGTATAATGGATAAAATAATTTAAATTAAGAAAATTAGTAAATAATTTCAATTAGTGAAATTGAAAAAAATATCACAGAAAAATTTCCAGCTTTTTTAAAAAATTCCCTGATTTTTCCAGGTTTCTATCCAAATTTCCCAGATTTTTTCCAGTATAAAAAAAATTCCCTGATAATTCCAGGTTTTCAAGGTGGGTGGCCACCCTGAAAGAATGTGTTAGTATAGAAGAGTTTCCATTATTTTGTCCAACCCCTGCATATGTATTAATATAAATTTATATATGTTTGGCTGATTTTTATACAAATTACACACAATGCCTTAAATCAAAAAACCACAACTAGACAACAACTAAGCAATTAACTAGAAGAAATAAAGAAAAGCCAATAAAAACTAATGAGGAACAGAGATTTCAAATAACACTGAAACTGACTGAAGTGCCACTTGTAATAATCTAAATAGTTATAAATTGATCACTCCTGGATTAGTCACATGTAACCCTAATCAGGGTCATTCCAGTGTTTTATAGTTTTATTTGTAACTTCTGTAATAGTGCAGAGATAAACCATTTTATTAAGTTAAAAAACCAAATGAACTTGATTAGTTTATAAAGTGCATAAAATAATTTGGGATGTGCAATTTAAGGGATTTTTTTTTTCCAGCTTCATCATCTATTATCAGCTTTATCATAAATAAATCATTTTATTAATCACTACAATTTTTGTGTATCAATATCTTTTTAGTTAATATATTAGTAACCATATTCAAATTTTCCAGCATAGAATGCATCAACGAATTATCAGATGATAATATGGTTGAAACAATACTGCTTTTAACCAAAGTAAAGCATTTAATTAAATAAATTAATATAAAAACTGTGTATGTGTTTTGATTAAAAAATGGGATAAAAAATTAAAAATCCTTAGTTACCCTTTATATGTTCTCTGTCTCACACAAGTTGTCAAATTCAAAGTAGAATATGAATAAAAATTTATATCAAGAACTTTTGCAAGCATAACATTCTTCATAGTATGATCCCACCAGGGTTGTAAAAATTTCCTTAAATGTTTTATGGCCAAAGTGAATAAAATCTTCTTTTTTTTGTAATACCAGTAATTTATAAAAGCAGACCAACAATAGAACGTCATAGAAATATCACACATATAACTAGTACAAATCACTTCACCTAAATTTTTTATCTGCCAGAAAAAGAAAACTTAAAGGCATATTTTACAATACAGAAAATATAACTTGTGACTATTCACATATTTCCTTCCTCATACAAGTTGCTTTTCTTGCAACAGTTCACAAATCACTCACCAAAATTAGAACACAGCACTGGAAAACCATCAGATCACTGAATTACTGCAGTGACAAAATGAACTCCTGCAACAGATAACATTCTAACAGAACTGAGAAAAATTTGTGTCACATTGCCAATTCTACTTCTAAATATGAAAAATGAGCTAGTGATGTGTATAAATAGATTAAAAAAAGCAATATATGAGCTTGAAATTACAGAGGTACACACTTTTTTAACCTGTGGCAGTAACAAGAAATTGGAAAAGTTCATTTTAGTTAAGCACCATATCAGTAAAATATTTGCCACATACAGTGTAAATATTTTTCAGAGATAAAATTTCTTAACACTCTAATAATAGATTTAAACATATATTAGCACAACTTTTTCTAATATCATCGTAAAAAAATAGATTACAAAAAGACTATTATTTTATTTTAAAGTACAAGGTTTTTTTCTGATTTAAAAAAAAAATAAAAAACCAATTTTAAGGTCTAATAACTATTTTCTTTTTAAAAATAAATGAACACTGAAATAACAACAATTTTATTAATTGCTAAAACTACATACAATAACTATCTTGAAATCATTCTAAAGAATAACTAATTAAAAAAAAAAAAAAAAATTAAGGACAGAAAATGTTACAAGTTATAAGAAAAGGAAATCAGCTTATCTCTATGTTACTTATAGCCAAAATTTAATTCAAATAAATACAGAAATAACTTACTTCCAACATATCCTGTTCTGGGTACAAATTCAAAAGGAGTGTATCAGTTTGAAAAGTTCCGTACTTTATAACTATTACTTCTATTCGTTGTTCACAATAAAAGGCCTGGAACATTAAAGCTTTTGTAAATATTTGCAATACCTTTAAATACTTATGAAAAATCACATTTTGTGTTGATTTTAAACAAAAACATTTTGTGAACTCAATCTTTCATTTCTAACAAAATGAAATCCATAAAAGTTAATTCGTAAACCTAAATACAACATGTTTACTTACAAAAAAAAAAAAAAAACCTTTAAATACAATAAATGTGTGGTCTAAATAAAGAATCAAATAAAGCTAAACTATTTATACAGGGTTCCCAGTCTTTTAACAAAGCAAAAATTAAGCACTTTTAAGGACTTTTGTTTGAAAAAATTAAGAACTTTTTAAAAGAAAATTAAGGACCTTAAAAATAGTATGATTGTTTATTATCGAATAAATATATACCGCCAGTGACAGTGCTAATTATTTAACTTTCTTTAAAAAAATTAATAATAAAACAAAATAATAAAAAACAATTTTATTATAATGTAAGTACTGATAAAATTGTTTTAATAATTGTTTCAGGGCTCACCAAAGTAGGAACCAGACAATTTTGCAAACCCGGGTCGGGTTTTTTTAAAACATTTTCAGATTGTTAAGGATTAACGACATCTATGAAAATTATCTGTATTCCCTTTTTAATCATTTTATTGAAATTGAATAGTAAAATTAGGTGCAGAAATATATTAAAAAAAGAGTAAATAAAGAGATATTGGAAAAATATTGAAAAAATTATTACGAGTTTTTTTATTTCGCTACTAGACATGCATCACATATTCAGCTGTGGCCCAATCTTGGTAAATATTCAGTTCTGCCAACAAAATGTTTCATTTATAAGGGTATATATTTTTAAAAAAATTAATACTAAGAAGTTGAATTAGAGTTATGCATGAGAGTAGTTTTCTTAACTATGTCATGTCAAATTAAGTCCTATTTTAAGTAAAAATGGGTCATGCTAATATCTAAGCACCTTGAATCATTTCACTTTTTTTTTTCATTAGGCTTAACTTAATATATATTTATTAAAAATTCATTGCAATAAATATTTTTATAAAATTTTTATAGAATAAAAATACAATTATGTTTAATATTTATAATTTTCAAACTATAATGTTCTAAATATGTTTTTTAATAGTTCTCGGTGAAACATATTAATAATAGGGTCTAAAATGATTTTTCAAAGGTATCAACGCATTCTTATGGCTAGGAAATTGGTAAGATTACTAAATTAACAAAGATTTATAAATTATTTATTTTTTCATAATTTATAGACATTTACTGGTAATATTTCTTTATCATCCTGTACAATTCTTAATATTATTCTCTAATATTATTGTGATTTGATATTTTATTTTTATGGTGAATTAATAGCTTTGAAAAAATCTATTGAAAAATTTTATGAAAAACATATTGAATAATGTGTAACTTAGCCATTTTGAAATTTTTCCTCCACAGCAAATGTGTTATATTTACTTTCAAGATGAGCTTTACAATTACTTCCAGCCAAAACTGATATTAGGAATTAACTTTAATATTACTAAACAATCTGACGAAAAACATTTACTAATTTTAAAGCAACCAAAAGCTGAATAGAAACTTTACAAAAATATATAAAAAAGAAACAGTATATTAAGTTGCAATGTTAACTGAGAAAAATGATTATTAAAATCTAAGTTTAAATTTTATTCTAACAGACATTAATAACAAAAAGTTTGGGATCGTTTAATTGAGTAGATCTAAATTTTTATGTAACAATCTGCTTATCCTTAAGAAACAAAAACAATAACAATCTAACTGTATAACAATCTAAAACTTTAAAAAAAAAATTACATTGTAGCAAAACAAGTTATAAATAGTTACCTAATATTTAACTTTTTTGTTAGGAGCAAATCATGCATTATTTAGTACTCAGAAATTTTTTTTAAAAATATTTTTGAAAACCTTGAGGTTTTTCTTCAAAAACTCAATAAATCTCAGGTTTTTGATATAAAACCTAGGGGATTTTTCAATGGGATTTTTCAAACCCTGTTTATTACATATCTGTCTAATTTTTAGTACAATCATGAATTTTGAAAAATTTTGCTGTTTTTTATAAATTTACAGTTACTTATTCTTATTACACACTGAAATATTAGACAAATCTATTTAATTCTTCCAAGATTTTTGGAAATAATTTTCGTTACGGATTCTAGTTTAAAAGTTTTTCTCATACTTCTTTTCTTAGGGTTTTACTTTATTCCTATTAGCAGATGCATTACCAGTAGAACTGAATTGCTTGAATTCTGTCAATTTTGAAGGTCAGTGTGGGTCTCCTACTTAAGTACCTTAGAACTGCCCCCCCCCCCAAAAGCATTATCTCTTCCATCTGCAGTATTTCCCTTGTCCACACTCTATTCTTTTCCTTTAGAATGTCACTCTTCTCATAGAGTATCATTCGAGGTGGAATATAATAATGAAAGAACCAAATATTAATAAAAAGACATGCTTTCTTCTCCTTGCCTGTAGCCATCTCACACACATCCCTTCTTGCCTCTCTAAAATGTTTTACTCTCCGTGCATGATCTAATTCTAGGTGATAAAAGAACGACTTTTTGTTTTAAAACATTGAACTGAAAAATTGTCCCGATCAACTATAGTGATGCTGAAAAATTAAACACTTTTAAGAACCTTGTACCAAAACTAAGTACTTTTAAGGGCCCTTATTTTCCAAAATAAAAGTTAAGCAGTTTTTAAGGACTTTTAAGGACCGTGGGAACCCTGTTATATGTTTAGACAAAAACAATTAAATGCATTTAAAATGTGAATAACAATAACTTGGGACAAAGATCTATGAATTTTTCAATGTACAGTGGAACCCCGATTTTACGTTGTCCGTTTCGTACGTTATCTTGCTTCTTACGTCATTTTCTGCTGATCCGTGAAAATCGCCTATACCGATAATGTCAAAAAATCCCAGATTTTGCGTTACCCCTATTATGAAAATCCCGCTTGATGCATTTTTTTACAAACAGATCAAAATAATTTTTTTATTCTACAATTCTCACACAAACTTTTTTCTAGTTTTTTGAACAAGAGAAACTTGTTTTTCAGCTGTATGGAGCAATTCTTGCATTCTTTCTGCTCCGTTTTGTCCATTTGTCAATAGGGAGGGGGGAGGGTGAAGTTTCCTCTCTGTCATTATCCGAAGGGTGGGGGAAAACGCAATTCACCGGAACCCCAAAAACAAAAGTGATGAACATCTACGCCTTCTATTCTCCACCGCTCCCTATCAACAAAAGAGACAAACTGTAGTGGAAGACTGTATGGAATGCACTTTCACGAGAAAAATTCTGAGCTCCCAGATCTCGCCAGGCCATGAAGACTATCCAGAATATTCCCCCTGCTTCCCTAAAAATATACACTGATGGAAGCAGAGGTGAGGGAGGAATTTCCGGTAGTGGAGTGTATATTCCTACGGGTGCAATTGAATACAAGATCCCAACAACAGTTCAGTTTTTGGGTCTGAGCTTATTGCTATCAGAAAGGGATTGCAATTTGCTGCTTGGGCAGATCATTTTCAAGACATTTGGATATTGACTGATAGTCGTGCCTCAATCCAGCATATCTCTAATTGGGATATTTTCGGAGATCAGACCAGCCTTGACATATTAGACCTAATTGACAGGATTTCATCCAACCATTCTATACACTTCCCTCACATGTTGAGGTTGATGGGAATGAGAGGGCTTATTTCCTGGCCAAATCCGCTGTTGATGAAGACACTGATCATTGTGGGAAGCTTACCTTTAATGAAATTTCTTCCCTGGCAAAAATGAAATTAAACAGGACCATAAGACTTCCTCCCAACCACTCTTGGTATTTTGCAAAAAAACCCGGAGAATCTTTCAATCTTAGACCGAGAGCCCACCAAACTGCCTTTTCACGCTTCTTGAGTGGCCACACTAGTTCCCTCACTTTCAACCGGGGCCGAAAAACTTATCCTGAATGCCATTGGTGCTCGACAGACATGGCCTCCCCTGCGCATATTCTGACTTGTTTGGAGTTCGGCAGAGATAAGGTCCTGCAAGACTCCAGTCTTTTTATGGACTTTTTGGAGGTGTTCGGATTCACTGGAGTTGTCTAGCGCTGCTAGACGATTCTGAGATTAGCAACAACAATAACGTCTTACTGACGCTGTTTATTTGCGATACGAAGATAAGTTACTTTGAATAGAGAGGTGTGGTCGTTTCTTCAATTCTCCCCCATGAGAAATGGTTTCACTCATTTTTCCGTGCTAGCATACCAAATGAGATTTTCAGTCGGTTTTGTTTGAGTTTAAAAGCTATAACACTTTTTCTCATTTTCGAAACATCAGTCATCGTGTTCTTTCCTCGAAAGAAGATGTCGAAGATGCTTTTCTCTGGCCGAAAAGGCTGAAATCGTTGAAAAAGCTAAAGAATTTCATGGCACTAAAGTTGATCTTGCGAAATCTTTGGGTATTGCTTATTCAACTTTGCAAACGATTTTAAAGCAAGAAGCTTCAGTAAAACTAAACGCTGAAAAACTCGGAAAATATGCCAAGAGAAAAACCCTTAAAACATCTTCGTATGATGAGTTAGAAAATTATTTTAATGAACTGGTTCAAGGAAGCCAGAGCAGCAAAGATTCCTAAAAATGGATCTATTCGGAGAGAAAAGGCGCTTAAAATTGCTGAAAGGCTAAAACTCCAGGGCTTCAGTGCATCAAATGTCCGGATCGATCGATTAAAAAAAAGGAATAATTTATGCTTCAAATCTATCTGCGGCGAATCCGATAGTGTGGATATGACAACTGTGCAACAGTGGAACGAAGAAGAAACTCTGCCAAATTTATTAAAGGGCTATAATCCAAGTGACATATATAATGCCAACGAGATGGGATTCTTTTTCAATCTATTTCCAAACAAGACATTGACAATTAAAGGTGAAAATTGCCATGGAGGAAAGCTTTCAAAAATGCTTTCGACTGTTTTGCTCTGTGCAAATGCCGATAGAAGCCAAAAGTTAACGCCTCTTGTGATCGGTAGAGCAGAGAAACCACAGTGTTTCAAAAATATCAAGAGTTTTCCTACCGATTACGCTTCAAACAAAAAAGCATGAATGACGCAAGCATTATTTGAACATTTTCTTCAAAAACTGGATAAGAAAATGAGTTTTTAAAAGCGCAACATAATTGTATAGGTTTCGGTGATGGGAATTTTAGACGTCAAATGAAACAATATGGCAATGAAACATCCTCTTTAATAGTAACAAAAGATAAAGATAACAAAACCATCTTTACCTCTATAGACAAACCTCTCAGATAACAAACCTCTTTAAAGATAACAAAACCATCAAGAAACTAACAAACTCCAATTAACTGATTATTTGTTAAAAACATTTAAAAGTTGTTATAAAAATCAATTAAAAACTTTAACTTTCGATTGTAAACATCTCAAACTGCAGGTGGGCGTCACCGGGTAGAAACGTAATATCGGGACGAAGTCTCGGACGCTGCACAACAACCCTCTTGAAGGAAAACTGTGATCTCCTTAAGTACTGGACATCAGCCTCTTCACTTCCTGTCGTGGCCGCGGGTTGTGCTCCTCCGCCGGTGTTTATCCGTGCAGGAACTATTCCGGCTCGTCCTTCTACTTTTGGTCTTCAATCCGATCCTCGATCCTTCTACCTTGGATTCTCATGCTATCTCAGCTGTCGCAACCAACAGCCTCTACAGTAGCCCCCTACCAGCGGTAGCGAGACTTTTTTAGCTCATTGCTGATACTTTCCCTGAAACTTAACTCGAAGGCCTGGTCGTGTCTTAACCTCTTTTGGCATGTCACCAAGCTCTGGGATAGTAGATTCATCCTATGTAGATTCGCTCCTAGCTGTTGATTCGCTTTTAGGAAATATGTCCTGTTCATCTCGGGATATATATGCAGGTTTTAGACGATCCACGTTTACCGTATTCTCTCGGCCATGAATGAGAATCCTAAAAACCTTCTCCCCTCGACTCACTACTTGAAATGGACCCTCATATGGTGGCTGCAGGTCTTTTTTCAGTAGATCGGTCCTCAGGAAAACATGACTGCACGACGAAAGGTCTTTACTTACAAAAACTGCAGATAACAGATTAACTGTTAAAATGCATTTACAATTGTCACTGAGGATTTTTGCTGAAATTATTTTGGCAACATCAGACAATGCGAACTTTCTATTGACTTTTGTCAGTCATGAAAATGTAAGGGAGCACTCAGTATGAAGGCCCCTTAAGCATGATCATGTGTCTGCTAGCCTGTTTCCTGCCGCTGCCAATTAGCTCATATAAGATATACATTTTGCCAGTGGGAGGGGCTTTGGAATTAGTTATGTTACCTACAGTTTTAGCAACAAGCATTTGTGGTGAAAGTATGCTCTCCTCATGCAAAAAGAAAACAAATTTCAAAAATTTGTATACAAGTATACCACATGAAAAAATTATTGAAATTTGTAGTGGTATTTTTGATAAATATTTATTTAATGAGAAAATTGATAAGTCTAATTGGTTGGATTTATGTAAGTTTAGTCTTTTAGAGAATATTCTTTTGAATGGTTTAGATTTTTATAAGCAAATTATTGGAATTCCACAAGGTAATTTCTTTTCTGGTGCTTTGAACCTAATGAATTTAAAGCTTTTAGATATATAGATGATTTGATTTTGTTTAATTGTGATAATTATAATTTTATTTATAGTATTTATCCTAAAGATTTGGTTTTAAAGAAAACTAATGAGAATTGTTTAAATGTTGCATATTTAGATTTTAAAATTTATATTGTTGACAATATTATTAAAATTGGTGTTTTTGATAAAAGAAAAGCTTTTAAATTTAAAGTTATTTTTTTCTGCAACTTTTTTTAATTAAGAAAATGATTGAAGAATTCTAGTTTTTATGTTTTTTTCTTTTAACAGGGTGCAATTTAAGTCTTAACTGAGCAGCCCCAGTTAAGCATTCTATTAATTCGTTACGTATCTTTTCTATGACTTCTTTTTTTCAATCTACGCATTGTAATAGAGGGCGTTGTTTTCTTTAGTTTTAGTGTTTCCTTTTCATTCGGATTGCTTATGAAAGCGCTGTTTGACCTAGTTAAAGTGAGTTTTTATTTTCTGATGATTTTGTTTGAGTTTCTTTTCTGAATTGTTTCTATGTATTTCATGTTTTTTACTGGACTTCTATACAAAACCTTCGGGGTACTGAGGGAGTTATTTTAGGCGTTTGCCGCTCTCTCAATAGAAAAGGGTTGTTTTATGGCTACCCGGGCCGGTACCCCTTGAAAACGTCGACTTCGGTGGTCATATTTTTATTTCCTTCGTTTCCTTTATTCTACATTTACTCTTCTCATGCTTTTGATAGAAGGATATCATTTCACAGCTTGCTATCATAAGAGTCTGACGTATGTTCAAAACAGAATACCATTTTCCTTGACAGAGGACATACTAGATATAAAACTCTCTCTAAGAACAAAAATTCTTTGAGAACCGAGTGTGTTACTGGCGAAAGAGATATCGTGTTGTTTGGTTAATATACACCTGTTAACTAATTTGAAAGAGTATTCCTTCTTGAGTATGAGGTCATTTCTCTTAAGATTTATTTAGGTACGAACTGAACTGGGTAGAAGAACCAGGTAAGAAACCTTTTATTGATACCTGTTCTATTGAAGTAGAAAAAGAATTAAGTTTTCTTTTTTGACAATGTACATACTGATACGTAAACCTTAATTACCATATCTAAAAGAAAAATTTGGAAACCAAAGTCGTTCATTTATTTGATGTGGATGAATGAAATGTGAACTTATGGCACAAAAACAAAGAAAAATTAGTTGCAAGTAACTGTTAAAACTATCATTTTGGCGAGGCATAGTAAGATTTAGAAATTTTGTTTCATCACTGCATAATTCTGTTAACTAATTCGAAAGAGTATTTCTTCTTGAGTATGTGGTTATTTCTTTTAAGATTTATTTAGGTACGAACTTATGGTAAAAATAAATAATATCCTGTATTCACAATGAAATTTATCTTTTGTGCCCTTTAAATAATTTGCACCCTTATTATTATGCCCTTTAATAAGTTAAAGTTAGATTGTGTATTCGTGTTACTTCTATTATGAGTCAAAGTAAATTGCTGCATTAAGTGAACTGCCTTATAGGCCACTGGATTATCCGATTTAAGTTTTCCCTTTGGGTGTAAAGGGGACAATGGCAGATTATATGCCATAGCTGATAATATGCATGAAATTAAGATACTTAAATAACTTGGCAACAAAACAAAGTGGGCACAAAAAATTTGTAACCATTTTCACTTCTTAGTTAAACAATAAAATGAAACTGAGGTATAAATTGTTATTTCTTTTATTTCTATAAATTTTAATGTAGTAAATTAAATTAAAAAGAAAATTTGGAGAACATAATTTTTTTATACATATAAATATTTAGACATCATAAGAATTTTCGATTCATATTTAAATTGAAAAATAATCTTTTTGTTTACTTGGGACATGGCTGCTCATAAAATGTTGCAGATTTTTAATTTTAATGAAGTTTTCGAATTAAAAACAATTATAAATGTTTAGATTAAACAGTGTTTTAGTAGTCTATTTTTAAACTAGAAAGAAATACTAAAAGAAACTGCTTACACCTACAATGCAAAAGTAAGGAAAAGCAGATTGGGTGAAAAGAAATTAGCTGTTACTTTTAAGAGTGTTATTACTTTATTCCACACTCTTATAAATTCAAAATCAACTCTTACCTGTTGTCTGCAAATACGGGTTTTGTTGTAATCTTCAGAATTAATTAAAATCACTAAACTTGCATTTTTCACCATTTTTTTGAATTCTGATTTTTCACACTGATAGTACTCATTATCACCACCCCATCCACATGAAAAACCTTAAAAAACAAAATTATTATAAATTATTGATTGATAGAATATCTGAACCTTTTAAAAAATCAAACAATATGTATCTTGTCCTGTGATGTTCAACCAGTAAATTACTTGGTATTTAATCAACACCTATTCTTAATGTGGTATAATTAAGCATCTTTTTAAATGGTGCCAAAGCTATAAAAAGTATTAATTTAAGAATGAGATTAATTTTTCAAACATAAAATTAAAGCAATATTGAAAATAGATGTAACATGTGTTAATTACATTATTAACACCCTTCATCTATCATATATTTTTCAACCAACGGTTGTAAGAATTGAAATCTGCCTCAGAAGTATTGCCGAGTTTAAACTTGTAAAACAAAATCAAAATAACTTTTTTACATTGTTTGCAAAATATACTGAAATTTATGCATTTAAAAAATAAAGCAGGTTACTTAAAGAAATAAAACTTGCTTTTAAAGATATTATCAGAATATAGTGGCTAAAACAGGGGTAGAAAAAGGGCTTTAAAGCAGAAATGTTAAAATTTTTAGAAGCCAAAACAATGAAAGATTCCAGACAGTCCACATATTAATATTGTCACTATGAAAATCATTGATTCAAAAAAGCTACCACAATTTATTATTTCTTTTTCATTTTTACACGTTTTTATTAAATTTCACAAGAATTAATTAAAATAATCAATACAACAAAATTGTTTTGTCTATTTAAAAAGATGTAATTTGACAAAAGTAACTGAAGAAAGAAGATGTTATTGCAATAACATGCATGCGATAGCTGGAAGTAGAAACTATCTGAATTTTTTTTAATGTAGTTTTGGTTTTATTTCATAGTTTTTTCCCCTTTTGTACATAGAAGATAAATTAGAGACTCACATTTGTGCACAAAAGCAACCTTTACAAAATTTAAAGAATTTAATAAATTTTTTTCACATCAACACACATAGAAGAATATATATATACAGTACAGAACCTCTTATCCGGAAATCAGAAAGAAATTCGATAAGATTTCCTGCCATTTATTTTTTTACAAAATAATTTTTTTTCCTCAGAAGATATTAAGACTTTTCCTTCTTTTTTAAAAGATGTTTATTTTACCATCATTTTAGAATTATTCATTAGTTCCCTACACTGTCAAGAGAGGAATCTTGTACTAAATATCATCAATCATTTCCTTACTAAACCCCTATGTAGTTGTTTCTTTTCAACTATAGCTCAGTGAGAAAGGGTGACTCATTGAACACCTGTTTTCTTATCATCTGGCCCTTAAGCAGGGGGAGTCATTACTACCAGCTTCTCAAAGTAGGAGTCATCATGTCTGTTGATTGTTTAGTCCAGGAGAGTCAAAAGAAAAAATAATTTTGTCTTCTTAGATTCTTAGAAATTTCTTTAAGTACTCCCTACAGAGACTGCAGAACTCTTTTTTTTCCTATTATTTCTGTACCCCCTTTTTTACTGTTATTTCCTACTTTTTCTTATTTTTTAAAAAATTATCTGTCATTTCAGCTATTTCCCCTTTGAACATAAAGAGAGCCAAAGAAAGGGAATAATGACTCAAGGTCAAGTATTGCAACTACACCCAATTTTTCAATCCATTAATTTTGAATGGGGTGCTAGGAGGGGGCAGAACATGGTAGAACATAAATTCTTTTTATTATGTCAGCTTCTGTGTCTGCTTGCCAATTTAATGAGGAATAAGATAGTTCAATTTAATGAGGAATAAGATAGTTCAATTTAATGAGGAATAAGATGTTTTTCCTTCTTACTTCGATGAATATTTTAGCAAAATGTTGAAACTGAAGTAAAACTCTTCTAGATAGTAATCGCGTGCCAGAATCACAGCGTTATTGTCGCAGAACGTTAAGAGTGTTTTTTGCAGAAAGATTTTTCCTTTGAGAAATAAAAGATTTTAAATTTCTTTTCTGCAGAAATTTTCGAAAGATTTTTTTCAATCCAGAATTATATTCAAACGATGTCTTTCTCGCGCATAGAAAGGGAAACAAATGCTCGCGACTTTTCTCTTCTCATTTGAAAATAATAAAGAATAATGAAGTAAAAAAATGTATTTCTCTTTTCTCCAGAAATTTTTGAAGGATTTTTTGTTTTTCAATCCAGAATTATATTCAACGATGTCTTTTTCGCGCATAGAAAGGGAAAGAAATGCTCGCGATTTTTCTCTTCTCATTTGAAAATAATAAAGAATAATGAAGTAAAAAATTGTGTTTCTCTTTTCTCCAGAAATTTCCGAAAGATTCTTTTTTTTTTTTTTTCAATCCAGAATTACATTCAAACGATGTCTTTCTGGCAAGCAAGCATTTCTTTTGCAAGAAATGCTTGCGATCTTTCTTTCCTCATTTTAGAATAATAAAGAATATTGTGTTTCTCTTTTCTGCTGAAATTTTGGAAAGATTCCTTTTTTTTTTCAATCCAGAATTATTTTCAAACGAAGTCTTTCTCACCATAGGAGGGAAAAGAAATGCTCGTGATTTTTCAATTTTTATTTATTAATAATGAAGTAAAAAATGGAGTGGATGGTTTTGAGTCCTGACACAGACGACGAAGTAGAAGAAAAAGACGAGGAAGATGGAGCCCTTTTTACCTTTTTTATTCATTTTATATTAAGCCTGTATATATTCTTATTTCATTATTTTTTTCCCTTTTTATCTTATTAAACTTATGTGTATTACTTTATCGTTTTTCTTCTTTTTAAAAGTACTCTTAAATATTGTTTTTTATTTGGGTTTGACAAAAAAAACGTCATTTTGTAGCGATTCAGAAAACCGGAAAAATCAGTTATCCGGAATAGCGATGGTCCCGATCGTTTTGGATAATCGGTTCTCTACTGTATATTATAATATATATTCTTCCCCCTTTGCATCACATCAAAAAAAGAATAAGAATTTAAAATTTTGTGAAACCAACGGCAATAGCTAGAAAAAGAGTGATGATAAAACCATGTGTGCTTACAACGAAATCTCACAAATCACATGCAACAAAAAGGGGTTATTTAAATGTACGTTTTGAGATTCACTTGTTCTAATAAATAATATCTTATTAAAAATACTGCTATTTTAAAAAGAATAGTCAGTAGTGATAACTGCTGAAACATTTATTGCAAAAACGATAGAATAATCACCTCAAGTGGGGCGAATTCAGGTGCACAATTTGAATTTCCCATATCATAATAATATGAAGATTTTAAAAAGCCATGCAATAAACTGCTTAGTGATCAAAAAGACGCATGGATTTAGTGCAAATCAAACTGATCAAAAAGCAATTACTAAAAATGTGTGACTTTTTCTAATTTCCTTATTATATCGTATGAAAATATTAGGATTAAAAAAACCATGTGGGTATCAGTAGCAAAACTATCAAAAAGTTGGTCGAAAAAATAGTGGTATCGTCACAGCAAAAGTGACTAATAAATACATTGAAATTTTTGTTTCTTAACGAAATCAGAATTTTAAAAATCATGAGAATATCAATTGCATTAACTGAAATAGAAAAGAAGATTGAAACACGGATTTATGATGGTATAGAGGGCATTGAAATGCAAGATTTGAAATTTCCATGTTGTAATATTGTATTAAAAACTTGATCTAATTGTAGCAAAATAAAAATGGTTGTTAATAAATATCATTAATAGAATAATACTTTAGCTACTCATTAAAATTGAAAAAAAAAATGGAGAAAAACAACAAAAAATGCCATTTACTTCCAGCAAAAGGTAATTTAAATATTTGCTACTTTGAAATTACTTTTTAGATTATCAAACTTTATACTCTTGTGTTTGCCCAAGTAGTTTATTAATTTTAGTCAAAATAATTCCGAAACTTAGCTGAGTCTTAGCTGAATCTTTCTTTAGCAAATCTGCATTAAAAAAATTCTGTCACTACGCATGAATAAGAACTTAGGAAGAAAAAAAGAGGGTGCTGGTATGGCCAGTATAAATGTCTTGTTAACAAGATTTCAAGAAAGTAACAAAATTTAAATTTTTGATTAGCAGAAGTCCAGGAAAATTTTATCAAATTATAAATTATTGATTCGTGGAAGTCTGTAAATCAATGGTTTTGATATTTACGAAATCCCATGAATTAGTGGAAAAATCACAAGCCTTAATAAACATCAGTACTTGGTTTTACCTTTAGAAGCACCATCCTGGTCACTGCTTGCACTGTAACTTTCTGATCTTTTGATATGTGAAGAAGAATCAATACAAGGAGAAGATTCAAAAGACTGACTATCATCAAAGACATTACAAACATTTCCAGTGTCTGTACTTAGAGTAATTGATGACCATAATTCATATTCTGTGTCTAAATGTTGAATTAATTTATCAACCTATAACAAGCAATTTAATCATATTGATCTCACAGTTCAAGTCATCATATTTCTAAGAGAAAACAGAACTAATAAATAAATAAACGAAAAAAAAAAATATCAAAAATAATAAAACATCAGAAATTAGGAATTTTGTCTTTTAAAAATCAAAACAAATCATCAAATTAAAACTTGAAATATTTCAAATAATATGGAACAAATTATCATTTCTTGCTGATTATCAATGGATTGAATGTTAAAAAACTGATAAACTTGATTTTGCGAATTATAGATCGGTGCAGACAATTCTCCAAAAATTTTAAATGTCTGTTATAGATAATGTCATGATCAAATCACATTTGGTTACGTTGAAATGTAATAGGACAGTGATGATTTGAAAAAGAAAATTTTAACAAATATATACAGAAATTAAAGATGGTAAATAATTGCCCGTGCAAATTAAGGTTACATAATTTACAAGGGTAATAGAGTAATTATTTTTGTAACATACTATTAGCAACTCATAAATGATGTTATGCAGTCATTAGTTGATATTTTTTTTTTACTCAGTTTAAAAAAAAAACACTTAAAAATGAGAAAAATCCCCCTTTTAAGAATCAGTAACTCTAGAAAATCGCCTTTTAGTTAAACATAAAGTTGTGGTCAGAATTTTCTGTTTTCCCTATTATTTAATACTTTATTCTTTATTAATACATTCTATTTTCACACTTTCTTTATTCTGCTCCCCCTTGTTATCTTTTCCGGTTGTGTTTAAAAAAGAGATTTCTCTTTAAAAAAAATTTATTTTCTATTTTTGTCATCTCCCCTTCTTCGAGTTTATAATAAATATGAAGAATGTAAGCATGAAGATCATTTGACCTCATCCCCATATTCTTAAAGTTTTGCAAAGGAAAAGTAAACCAAATGATTTTTCTTTTTTTCTCTGTGGAGTTCTTTTTGGTCAATAAATAGTTTAATTTGGCAATCTTATTTAAAAACCATGAAGGGAAGTTTTAAAAGCAGCTTAAATATATTGTAACTTTAAACACAATAAATCGAATCACAGGATGAACCACCACTGGAAGAAACAACTTGCAGACTATTCTAAGTAAATAAAAGCTCTATTTTAATTGAAGAAAAAGAATAAATAAGTTTTTTATTTGGATCAATGGAATGTTGGTAACAAAGTTTCAATTAAATAGGACATTACCAACTAAAAAATACACTGGTGATATAAACAGAGAAATCTCAGAAAACAAAACGGACTATAGTTTGATTAAAAAAAATAGCTATAAAAAAATTAAGCAGCGAATTATCTCCTAATAAATAACATTAAAAAAAATCTTGCCAGCACCTGACCTCAATCTTTATTAATTCATAGAAAAGCTTTATTAGATTAATTTTTATATATTTTCAAAAGCTTACAATAAAAAATTTACAGCATTGTGGTCACTCAAACGTAGGAACAGTTAAAAAGGGTAAACAAGAAAAAAAAAATAAGTGATAAAAAAAAAGAAATTCTGAATCCGAGGAAGGATCTCATGCCTGTCATGACATTCCAGCTTTTATAACAACAGAATTAAAACATCTGTCAGAATCTAAAGAGGAAGAATTGATGTAAGTCTCATTAAGTATTTAAAGGGTGATTTCCCTAGGATCAAAATAGAAATCAGAATTGAAGAGTTAAGTGATATTTTCAGAGTGTCTACAATCAGAGTAAGAGGACAAAAGTGGTATCCAAACTATTTCATTATATGAAGGAAGGCTGGCAAATAATTCTTCACATGATTTTATTCACCCTTACCAAGTTTAAATAAAATCATGTAAGCATACTCAAAACTAATGTGGATTAGTTAGGATTAGAGAAAGCAAAAGAAATTCTGTTACATTAAACATATTCAAATGTGACTATTCTATGTTATTTATCTAGATTAATAAATACTTTCGAAAATGTCACTTATACTCACTTTGATTTCACTCAGCTCTTCAATTCATTTCTTCATCAAATTACAAAAACAGAAAAAATAAGCTACTTTTTCTGAATAAACATACCTCTATTAGCAAATTTAGACTTTGACTATGCAAATTTGGGAATTACACACAGTCTGAAAAGTATGATCTCAACAGTGTTTAGTTGGGAAACAGTTGAAAGTTAATAGAGATATGTCCATTTTACTCAGAGTATTTTACCATATCTTTATTACCTTTTAATCAAATTAAGAAAAGAAAAAAATTACTGAACACAATCATAAAACTTGTTTATTCAAAGATAACAAATTAAAAAAAATATTTAAAAAATTATTCTATTTTATTACTTAGTAATGATAAAAAAAAAAAAAAAAAAAAAAAAAACTTGAACTGCAAGGTCAATTTTTTTTTTCTTTTTTTATAATTTGAAACTCATAATTTTAAATGAAGTTAAAATTTTACATCCAAATTATTGAAAACTACTAAACATTAAAATTATTTAAAAGACATATTTTTAAAATGTAACTTTATAGAAACTATCGTTCTAAACTAAGGATTTTGTCATGTATTTAAAATAACAATAATTAAATATAAAATTTCCTCATAACTCAAGGTTGTTTTAATTAAATATTTTTCAGTTTGTCTAAACGAGCCTTATAATTATGTGCAAATATTTTTTCATTGATCAATAAGTAAGATTAAGATTAGGGGTTTAGTCAGAGTTCTCAACACCTCTGACTGAATTATTGGAACCATACTTTTCCGGTTGTAGCTATTCTCCATAATTTGATTGCAAAAAAATTCATATGTAGAAAAAATTCATATATGCCATTTGTATTTGTAACATAATAATTCGTTCATAGGCAACTTTATTGTAATTGGTAGTCACTTTTTTGTTGCAAAAATTAATGCTTCTAATAAACTCTTTGTTACTACTTAGTTAAATGTTAAAAGCACATTAGGTACTATTGAGGGGGCAGTTAATTAATTTTTCCATGTTCTTGCTTTCTGAAAACGTAATTTGGTGAATGAGTCAAAGAACTCCAAAGAGGTATTATCTATAGATCCAAAACATACATATGTAATGGAAGAAAATAGAAGTGTAGTAAACAAATATATCAGTTCATGATGCTCTTACCATGGATTAAATAAAAATTGATTTAATAAAATGTTTGTTTAAACTTATACTTTCCGTCATCTTTTTCACATAAACACTATTTTTAAAAATTCAATAAAATTTTCTTGATAGATTTAATATCTGAAAATTTCACAAGACAGAATGTTGTTACTTCACTTATTAAAAATCTTTATATCTCTCTATAACTTACAAACGTTTTTTGATGAGGGTGAGCACTAATGACAATGAGAGGTTTCTTCAAATTTGATTTATTGAAGGTGGTTGACGCCGGGGCAGGATATGGCATAACATAGGCATCAAGATCTTGATGTCGTGAGGATTGAGACTGTAAAAATACAAACAATTTAAGATTAGAAAGCAATAAATACAGAAGTATAATAATATAAAAATCTTTTAAGTGTTTCTCAACATAAATATGTCTTGCTAAAATCTACAGATCTTTTAAATGAATTACTGTAGTTAAGTATATATGACTCTCAACTTTCAGACAGAAAAATTTTAAAACTTTATACCCAATGAAAATAACAATTGATCAATGAGAGATATAAGTATTCCACAAATTGAAATATAATAGATTTGACTTATATGTTTGGATAATACAGTGACTGCAAAATCCCTGGATTATAAAATCAGCCACTTTTTAAAATCAAATCTGCAAGAATGGAATTAACCCAATATGAAAACAGGATCCTTTATTAAAATCATTATTGCCACTTTCTAAAGTCTAACTTTTGTAGGTATTATGTTTTATGAATGGAATATTTAGAATTTTCTAATTTTTTAAGATCTGAAAGATGTGTAGCATATAAATAACAAATTTTATTCAAATATATATATATACAGGGTGTCTCAGTTAAGCGTTTCAGAACTTCTAAGAGGGGTAGGGGGCATCCTGATGACTCGAAATCATATAGCAATGTGGGGTCGGAAATGCTTTCCTGAAGCGGTGACGTACACAGAAGCACCATAAAGAAAAGAGACCGTAAGGGAAAAATCGCTTTAATAATACATTGAAAAAATCACATGGCCTCCTCGGTCACCCGACCTATCATGTCTTGATTTCTGGGGTCATATGAAAACACTGGTTTATGACACCCCTGTTGACAATGCTGGGGTGCTGGTTGCAAGAATCGCAGTAGCTGCCACAGAAATTCGAGATATGCCTGGATTATTGCAGAATGTTCGGATGTCCATGCACCAGAGATGTGAGGTGTGCATTGTAGCTGGTGGCAGAAACTTCGAACACTTACTTTGACCCATGTGCCTGATGCTTTTTTCAATGTATTATTAAAACGATTTTTCACCTATGGTCTCTTTTCTTTATGGTGCTTCTGTGTACGTCACCGCTTCAGGAAAGCATTTCCGACCCCACATTGCTATATGATTTCGAGTCGTCAGGATGCCACCTACCCCTCTTGGAAGTTCTGAAACGTTTAACTGAGACACCCTGTATGTATATATATATATATGTATATATATATATATATATATATATATATATATATATATATATATATATATATATATATATATATATATATATATATATATACAGTGGGTGGACAAAATAATGGAAACACTTCTATACAAATACATTATTTCAAATTTCTCAAAAAATAATAAGAGAATCATTTTAAAACTTCAGAAGTTCTTAGACCAACAATAAATTACAAACAGAAATTAATGTTTTGGAATACCCTTATGCAAAAAAAAAAAAAAATTGAACAAGATTTGTAAGTTATTTTGGTTATTATGTGCAATAATAACATATAATTTTGTAAGCTTAGCTTAAATATATATAGAGGTATGAACATTTTTATAAAAAATCTAATTTTTTTGGAGCAATTTAAAACAAATTACAAAATTATTGCTTTAAAATTTTAAAAATATTAGTTTATAACTGCTTTAGATATGAGCAATTAAAGAAGTTCACAGTAGTGCATGCACTAAAAAAAATTTTTTTTTTAATTTTGTAGTGAATCATATTTGATAACTAATAAAAAATGTCAGATTTGAATATCTTAAAAAGTTTCAAGCAATTTTTTAAGTAGTTTTTGTACTTAAAGCTCAAAATAATAAGGGGTTTTCCACATATTTCAATTTCTACTTTTAAAACAAGATTTATTAAACAAGACATTGTTGGGGATCATCCTTCATAAAGGTATCTTTTTTTTTCACCTATTTTCCTTCCTTATTACATCACATTTTGGTGTAGTAATGTTTACTATATGGTATTATCATTTTCTATTAATTTCTGTTTTATAATACAAAATAATATTTATAGAAAACCCTTTAACATTTTAAACTTTTTTCATCAGTTGCCAAATATGATTCACTAAAAAATCATAAAAAAAGTTTAATTTTTTCTGTGCACGTGCAATACAAAAATACTATATTAAATAATTATATATTGCACAGTTTTAAACAAATTGTTTTCAAATTATAAAGCAAAAATTTTGAGAATTAATTTTAAATTAACGAATTTTGTTTAATTTTATTGCAGTTATAACTTATATTTATTATTGTTATTACATTTATATATAAAATTTATTATTATTATAATTATATTTTTAAAGTTATACCAAAAACGTAAGACAAAAAAATTAGTTTTTATAAAAATTTCCATATCTACTTAAGCTAGGCTTATGAAATTTTGTGTATTTTTTGCATATAATAACAAAAATAACTGTCAAAAGTTACAAATCTATTGCTAAAACTTTTGGCATAGGGTGTTCAAAAACATTATTTTCTGTTTGTCAGTCACTCAAAAATTTAAAACTTCATTAATATGCATGGGAAATTGCATGATTTAAAATGGTTCTATTATTATTTCTTGAGAAATATGAAAAAATGTATTAGTATAGAAGTGTTTCCATTATTTTGTCCACCTGTATATATGTACACATATATGTATGTAAATATATATATAAACATAATAAGATTAGAAAAATAATAAAAATAACAAAAAAATTGATGGAAGAAACGAAAAGATTCACATCTGGATGAATTCCTTTACGATAGTGATACATTGTACATGCACTCAAGTACGTATATGTAACATAAAAAGTTTTAACTACTCTTTTTATGTTATTCCTTTATCAAAATCTTTTTCTTAATTTATTATTCTAAGCTAAATGTGCTTTCTCATACTTTAATATTCACATCCTATCTTTTAATCTATTTTATGTTTTAAGTTAACATTTTTGATTCTCATTAACAGTTAACATTTTTGATTCTCTCTTTCATGGAATCATGAGAAAGCCTATTTAGTAGACCAATAATAATTATTAAGAATTCCCTAAAACGAAAAGTTGCACAGATTTATTTTGCAAGATTTTCCCTAACTTTTATTAAGGAACACTTTGATTTTGCGACACTTGGATGTTCAATCTCTAACTATGATGGTTAAATAAAATTAATTTGCTTAAAATCTGTTTTGCCTGTTTGCACGACTGCCACCCTGATATATATATGTGTGTATATATATGTATAAATATATACCGTATATTCCGGCGCATAACGCGCCCCGGCGTATAACGCGCACCCGTAATTTCTAATACTTTTTTTAAATTTTAAGATATACTCTTCGTATAACGCTCACGAAAATTAGGATTGTACATGTGCAATATTTCGTCTTTCAAGATCGTAAATAAAAAGTTTTTTTCCCTATCTTTTGCAAAAATAAAAGAACTGAATTTGACATGTATGTGAGGGTAGAGTTGAAAGAGTAATAATGTGATTCTGAGAAAAGAGATGTAGTCGTATTCAGCAGTGCAGGTGTGTGGAAGAATGTTGTTCCCCACATTCTAGAAGTAAGGGGGGGAGGGGTATCTGGAATGCTGTCTATTGTGTATGTCTCAAAAGCATACCACGAATCAGGAGACAAAACGTAATTCCTCTTCGGCCAATCGCACCATTTGATGTCCTGCCTTTGAAAAGTAAACATTGTAAACTTCAAGAATTCAGCGTAGTTTTTAGTAGTAGACATGGCTCCTATCAAACGAAGCAAACACAGCGCTGGATTTAAATGCAAAGTAATTCAGTTTGCGAAAGAAAGTGGAAATCGGGCTGCGGCGAGACATTTTGGTATTGGGGAAAGCTCGGTGCGTGAATGGAAGAAAAATGAACAAAAAATAATGGATATGCCTAAGGATAAGTGTGCATTGCGTACAGGACTAGCAAAATGGCCGGTGTTAGAGGAAAATGTAGAAAACTGGATTTTGGAAAATCGGCAAAATGGCTTGATTGTAACAAGAAACTGTGTTCGCTTGTTTGCTCTAAAATGCGCAAAGATTAATCCACACGAGAGTGAAAATTTCAAGGCTACTGTGAGTTGGTGTAGCCGATTTATGGCTCGAAAAAATTTAGTTCTACGTGAAAAAACCAAAGTATCACAAAAACTACCAAAAGACTTGGATAGTAAATTGTTAAGTTTTCAAAAATATATTATAGAACTGCGAAAAAAAAAGGAATATTTACTTTCGCAAATAGGAAATATGGATGAGACCCCAGTCATGTTTGACATGATCGGTAATAAAACAATTGATTTAAAGGGAGTAAAATCTGTCAACGTAACAACAACGGGACATGAGAAATCTCATTTCACCGTAGCCCTTTCTTGCTTAGCGGATGGAACGAAACTAAAACCAATGGTTATTTTTAAGAGAAAAACTTTTCCCAAATGTAATTTTCCAAACGGTATTTTTGTTCATGTCCACGAAAAAGGCTGGATGGACGAAAATGGTGTTAAATTGTGGGTAAAAAATGTCTGGCAAATCCGTCCTGGTTGGGTAAGAAAACCAGAAAGCCTTTTAGTGTGGGACATGTTTAGGTCCCACCTTACAGATAATACAAAAAAATTGTTGAAAGAATGTAACACCGATATGGCAGTTATTCCGGGTGGATTGACACCATTAGTTCAGCCATTAGACGTCTGCTTAAACAAACCATTTAAAGCCAATTTAAAAAAACAGTGGAACACTTGGATGTTGGAGGGCGAGAAAACCTTTACGAAAGGAGGACATATGCGTCATGCAAGTTTGGAAACAGTGTGCGAATGGATATTAAAAGCATGGGATGAAATTAAGCCTGAGATTGTTAGAAAATCATTCAAAAAATGCAGCATTTCAAATAATCTGGACGGATCAGAAGATGACTGTTTATTTATGGATGAGGGTAACACAGATGATGAAGACGAAACAGATTGTGATGACGTGCCTGAAGAAATAACGGAAGACGAATATAATGAACTATTTATGTAATAACGAAAATGAATAAAGTATATAGGTAAAGGTATGTTATTTCTTTAAAATAAAGTTTTTTTCTATATTAAATTTTTTTTAATCAATAATTTTTTATATTCGGTGTATACCGCGCACCCGTAAATTCCAATAATATTTTTTGTATTAAAAGTGCGCGTTATACGCCGGAATATACGGTAGATATATGTGTGTACATGTATAATTCTTTTTTGATTAACTTCATGAAAATAAAAAATTAATGTAATGCAACTTGCAAATGGTATAAAATATGCAAAATAGAATTTTGAATGAGTACTAAACAATTTATCTTATAAGTACAAATAATAAATTGGATAAAAAACTTCAGCTTCTATTATATTACTTAAAATTTAAAAAAAAAAAAAATTCCTTATATTTTTGGTAATGCTTAAGTTTTCAAGGACTTCTTTTTCCCCTAAGAATAAAATTTTTTAAAGTAGATCAAAGGCTGTAATTTTAAATGAAAGTTTAATTATCTTGTGAAAAGAAGATTAAGAAAAGCATTATATGTTCAAAAAGAAAAAAATAAGCTTTCAGATTGATTGGAATATCTACATAAGCTTTTGCTTAACCATTTTGAAATTCATATGTAACTTACATCATATAATGAGGAACTGTCAGGTGTAGAAATATCACATTCAGAACATAATTGTTTTATTTTTTTTGCAACTCTATGAACAGATCTTGGGTTCCATTGTGCAATATCATTTCCAACTAAGTAATCTGCTTCTGTTTAACAAAAATTAAAACATTGCCATATAAGTTTCATGTAATAGTATATGTATAGAATAAAAAAGCATTCTAAAATTTTTTCAAATATTTGTCACTTAATATTAAATTTCCAATGAAAAAAATATTTTTTGAACATGGGAACTATTCCAAGATAACTCATATTTTTTAAACAAGTTAAATTAGCATAACAAGTCATTAGTTTTTTCGAAAAGTGTACAACTAAAATTAGGTACTAGTACTACTGATTACTCATGTTTAATTTAGTAAAATGCTTTTGTTTTTGATTGCATCAGTTTTTAGACCAATTAGAATATTAACACACAACATTATTCAAATAAAAAAGACAAGAAAATTAATGATTCAAAAATATGAAAAAAAAAAAAAAAAAAAAAAAAAAGATTAATGGTGGATCCAAATTCAAATACTGTATTTTTTATTTAGAAACAAATTATGGTAGTAAATCATTTTATGTTAAATTAGACCTTTTTCGGATATAAAATGATATGCACAATATCAATCTTTTTAAAGTTAATTGAATAATAGTTTAAGCTAGTCTAGATAAGTTATAAAACAAAAAATGGACTCAAAAATATCAAAGTGTTTTTCAGCTAACTTTTTATTTTAAAATCACCTGCTGCATGATTACACTACAAGAAGTACATTAATTCTTCACATTCTATAAAATTGATGAAATCAAAAGAAATAAAATTATTATTCACACTGGAATGCAATTTAGGTTCGACCACCATGAAAACCCTTCTCGGTGCGAAAGCCAAAAAAGTTTATAATATAGAACACAGATTTTCCAAAAGAAAAAAAAAAAGAATTAGATTTTGCAAAACCAAAAAAAAAAAAATATTGATGCCAAAACTGCTTTGAATTTTTTTTCTTTAGCAATAGATTTTTCTTTAGAACTATATTATTGGCCCTATACTCTTTTTCTAGCTTTTGCAGATGCAAATAACTATCTAAGACCCATTGTTGGAGACAAGTACATCTATACTGGTGTTCCGAATTGAGAGAATTTGCTTATTTTGTATAATTAAAAAAAAAAAAAAAAAAAAAAAAAAAAAAAAAACAACTGAGCGAAATGTGAAACTACTGCTTCAAAACAAAGATACAAATCTTGTGTGCTGAATACGTAAGTGTATACCTGTCAGAGGTGATTTTCTCACAAAGTGAAAAACACTGAAAACTTCATGTGCAAAAACTCGATATGAGGATATCAATTTATATACCAGACATGTTAAATATAATTTTTTTAACTAAGATTCATAATTAAATTACCTACTAATGAAGAACATAATAACTTTATGGTAACTAATTTAAGATAACTTAGTTCTTACACGATCTTGGATTTTAGAATCACAATATTGGATTTTAAAACCACATGAATATGAATTGCAATATTGAATTTTTAAAACAAAGTGTGACATTGGATTTAAATCACGTGAATACGAATTGCAATATCTAACATTTAAATCAAGTATAAATATTAAAATAGATGTTTGACAGTACAAATGCCTGAGAATGAAATGCGATATTTATTTTAATAATGAGTAAATACACATTGGGATAATAGATTTTCAAAATGCTTGAACATCAATCATGCTGTACGGTTTTTAAGTTGCGTAAATAAAAAAATGCCATGTGTTACTTTTCATATTAAAATTGTGTGAATATGGATCATGGTATAAGCGGGTTCATATATTAAAAAAAGCAAAACCAAAAGAATTAAAGCCCTTAGTAATTGAAAAATATGTTAAACCTGGATGTTTTAAAAATGTGAAAAGTTTCCTGGTGGATTATAATAGGCAGCTTGATGTGGATAAAGAGATGAAAAAGAAAATAGCTCTCACAGTTGATAACTGCATACAAAAATTCTATATTTTATTTATTTTAAAAGAATATTTAAGTTGGAAAAAACACATTTACGAATCAATTGCTAGCAATAAAGTATATTTAAGATTATTGTTAAATAATGCAATTATTTAACCCTCTGAAAGTTAGCTGTCAAAATTATTTCATAGGCTAATCATGCATCATGAAAATTTATAAAATTAAACTTCTAATATTTTTAAGCAATTTTGATTGATAATTTCTAAGAACTACGATATCTGTTTTAAACTAATATTGCGATAATAACTTTAAAAGTATATTGAAATTATCTACTCATAAACCTCATTATTATAAATAGATTACAGGAAAATTCATTGAAATGGGGAATTTCTACTTTAATAAAATAAATATAAGTTAAAATTGAATAATTTTAGTAAGTAATTAAATAACTTTTGACAGGGGTAGCAAGAAAAAAGTAAGAAATTTTTCAGCTAATATTAATTTAAAAGAGATAAGTGAAAGATTTAAAACTCCAATAGAAAAGATACACATTTTTTTAGGCATATATAATATACCGCTTATAAAATCCTCTTTTGATATCCATGGGATATATTGTAAGGAGAGAAATTGTATGGCTAACTGATCAGGAGGCCATTTATCAAGGAAACTGATAGGAATGATAAGTTTGTCTTTATCATCAGCCAGCTTAGCCTAAAATAAACAAGACAGTTAAAATAATAGGTCGAAAGGCAATTATTTCTATTTTATTATAATATGCAATGAAATCAGACAACAGAAATAGAATTAAAAAACAATTATTAAACCCGAATAATTTTCTAAATAGTTTTAGAATGAAAAGTAGAGAAGTATGAAAATTTACACCATTAATTTTAACATAAAGACTACCATTTTAGCAAAACAGCTCATAAATTGTTGCAGATTAAAATGTTTTAATCATCTAGGTTGCTTATGCATAGTGTGTCAAAGCACATCATATTAGAATAACTATATCTTATATACAGAGGGTTTAGGCTGCTTGAAAGGGAAGCCAATGGTTGCAGGTTCAAATCCCACTCGGGGCATGGATGTCTCTCTCTGTGGTGTAATTGCCTTCCCGTATGAACTGGAAACTGTGCAATGTGGTGTGGGTAATATTGCTCAACTTTGAGGGTTGACAGGTGCCCAACAGGAAATGCTAATAGAGCAACACCTCTGGAATCTTCTGTGGCAAAAAACATAATAGTTCAGAGCCAGCTGTTAGAAAAAATATTTTTTATCTCTACCAGATTCAGAAAAAGACGCAGCCTCAAAAATATCTTTTAATTTGCATAAATTTTTACTACATACTTTATGAAAGAATAAATGTTTAGAAATTAAAGAATAAATGTTAGAAAATAAAGAATAAATGTCGAAATCCATGCACTTACTAGAAGTTTAAAAATAGCTCAGTCATTGAAACAATTTATTTCGAACACATTTGTTTCCAATGCAGCAACTGACACCATCTTTAAATCTGCGTACACTTGTTTAATTTATCATTGTTTTATTTCGCTTAGTGCGTAAAAGACAGCACCCAAAGCTCATCATATCACTTAAGAAAAATAAAATGTATAGATTTTACTTGCAGTCCATTCTGTGAACATAAGATTAAAGAAACTCATAGATTACTAAATACTTCAAGATTTCAAATAAACAAACCAGCAAAAAAATTAAGGAGTTAACACTCCAGTTAATTAACAAAAAAAAAAAAAAGGCTGACTAATAAGATAAAATTGTCTAATGAAGTAACTGATAATATATCCAAATAAAATTATTAAGAGCAATTATAAGAAATTACTTCTCTATTAGTCCATTTTGTTTCTCCATAGCGATTGGTTACAAGGGCAACAAATGCCGTACAATTGTTTAAGGCTGTATTAACAACATCTTGCCAATCCTGACCAGCATAAATGTCATCAATATCCTACAATTTAAAAACAACACCAGCACTAAAAATTTTATAATATATTAACTATATTTAAAATTTTAAAAAAATCTTACATAAAGTCAAAATTAGGTATATATTCAAGCATAAATTGAAGAATTTAGTTAAAAAAACAAAACAAAATAAAAAGTGGGACAGTCCACTAGTCTTTTGGCCAAAAGTTGGTAAATTTTTGCAGCAACTTATTTCTCCCAGTGAAATATACTCCCAACTATCACATGCAGATAGCAGCCAACAGAGAATTTTCCAGCCTTGAATAACCCATGTGATGTGGATTGAATCTTTTATCTGGTTTGAACTGGTTTTGTAGCACCAGAGACAAAACCTATCCTAACCTTTTAAAATTCCCCTTTGCGTCTCGTCCGCTTTTTTGTAGCAGATAGTTTTATCAACCAGATAGTTTTATCTTGCTTGATCTTGATAGCACATACTTTTTTCTCTCTTTGGGTTTTTATTTATTTTCTTTTAGTGCATAGTTTAAACTTTAAAATTATTTCCTTTAAGGAAACTACAAATAATTGTGCCCCTTCACGCCAATGAAAAATTGAATTGAGATTGGGGAAATAAACAAAAAGATTTCAATTCCAAAATAAAAAAGAGCCATGGAACAGCTTCTTCCTCAGAGATGAACTGTAGAAAAAAAAATAGTTAAGTTGTACTAGTATTGAAGCTAGTATAAGATGAGGCATTTAAAACAAGCAGCAATTTTTGTGCATCAGCCTGTTGGTGTCTGTGGCTAAGTGGTATAGATTAGTGCTGTGTTTCCTTCTGGCACACTCATTAGCATAGGGGCAAAAAAGGGTGGATAAACAAAGCCAGAACAGTGAAATAAGGGAAAAATGTGAGAACAAAAGGCCAGAAGCCATATTTGGCATATGTTGGTTGCGTACCACTGTGAAGAAGTAAAAAAAAAGAGACGGTAAGTTAAAAAAACTTTGCTTGTGGTCATCCTAGGAAGCTTAGCATTCATCCTTTAACCACGTGATATATGCTTTAATAAGCCTTTTGAAGATGATGTGAGAAAATATTGGGCAGATTAGATAAGTTTTGCAGAAACAAAAAGAGGAAATCTAAGGAAACCAAATATTGTTTTGATTGTGCAATGGGTGAAGGATGCTTGGGAAGCAATACTAAAAAAATGGTAGCTAAGTCATTAAAAAATGCTGTATAAGTTATCCACTCATTGGCACTGAAGATGTGATATATATGATTCAGATGAAAGCGATTATTCAGATTCTGATAATACCTACAGAGGAACTGAAATTTATGATGATGCACTAATGGCAGAAAGACTAACGAAAAATTTTGTGAATCTGACTCAGAAACGGACTTTGATGGATTCTGAAATTTTTGTCAAATTAATAATTCTTTTTAAACTTAGAAGTTTTCTTAGTTTCTAAATGTCTGGAAAAATTTATGAAAAAAAAAAAAAAAAACAATTTTTTTTGATTTCCCTAAATGCAGACTTAAAAGTGGGTTTTCGATTTTCCCTAGATTTTCTATTCAGACTTATACACGAGCATATATGGTACACATATGTTACAAAATACAAAGTTCGTTTAACAAACATTTTACCAGAGTAATCATACAGTTTGATCTCAGTTTCATAATAATTTTTTCAATCAAAACAAATTTTTTGACATTTTTACCTCAGTGCATGTGGGGCGTCAATGTGTTCAAAAGCAAACTCAGGCATGCCAACCTGAGACAATGAAAACATGCAGTAATAAACTCAAATTTAAAAAAAAATAAATAAATTACTTTTATTTACAACCATAAAAATTTTAACATCAACACACATTAATAGTAATAAAATTTGAGAATAATGCCTCAAACAAGACAAATTTTTAAAACAAACAGATAAATTTCAAAAATCAAAGCTGGAATTTCAGGTAAGATAATTACAAGGTTGATCATGCACTAGTGTGTTTATTGTGAGAAGAAAACTAATTAAACAAATTAAAAAAATTTTACGTAACAAAAATAAATTCATTTCAGTAAGTGAATAATCTTTTTGAAATGATAATAAATCAACAAATGATAATAACCATGTAATAACAATTAAAACAAGTACAAATATATCAGGATTAGATACAAATACTGGAAAAAATAAATAGGCAAAAATAATGATAAACTATGCACATTACAAATATTTAAGAGCATTCCCAAGATACTTACAAGAAATACACTATCAATACCCATATTGATAAGCTCATTCTTTAAATCTTTGGCATGGGTCATAGCCTCTGCATGAACATAGCTAATTAGAATGGAAGTAGAAGAATTTATCTTCTGAGATGTTACTTGAAATTCCTTTTTATCTGATAGCCTATGCATTAAGAAAGATTTAATTTTTTGAAAAAATATTTTCCATCAGTCAAAGTAAAAAAATAACAGAACATGCAATTGAAAATGAAATATCTTAAGAATTAAATCTTTTGCACAAATTAAATATGAATTCCCATTTTAAATTTTTATCATAACTTACTGATAAATTAAGTACTGCAAAATAGAGTTAATTTGAAACTTTTTTTTGGTTATCACATAAAAATTTCAATGTAGAGCTCTGAATAATTTATAAGTGGAAAAAAAATTGCTTTTTTGACAAATAATCCAAAAAAAAATATAGAAAATTTTTTTAATACTTTAAGGTTTTTTTTTTATGAAAAGACTGAATTTTGCCAAGATACAAGATAAGTTAGTCTTTTTAAGTATATTTACCATGTATACCAACACCATGAAGAACTGAAGTGAGCTGAAATTTTCACGAAAAGCAAAGTAGAGCATGATATGCAAATGATTAGAATTTCAGACCCGTAGCGCATGCTGAGCAGCGCCCTCCAAACGGTGGAGGGATCCGAATAAATAGACGGCTGTAGCAAGGCGTATATGGTTATCTGCTAATAGTAAACGTTAGCTCAGTCGTTATTTATGCCTCTTCGATGAAAGAGAGCGAGATTTCAACAATTCACGAAGTTTGAACAGGGGAGAATCATCGGCCTTCGTGAAGCTGGATTGTCTCATTGTGCAGTAGCCGCTCGTGTGCAGCATAACAGCAGCACAGTGATGCGTGTTTGGAAGCAATGGACGGACAACTAGGTAATCCGGGAGTGGACCCCGAAATGTCACCACAGCTCGCGATGATAGACACCTGGTCCGCATGACACTGACGGACCGTACGGCTCCCTCTAGACAACTGGCAGCACAGTGGTCAATAGCTACAGGTGTTTCATTGTGTGCTTCATCAATTTGTAGACGTCTGCTGCAGTATGGACTGAGTGCAAGGACTTCTTTATACAGGATCCCCCTCACGCTAAACCATCACCGCCTGCGGCAACAACGGGCCAATCAGCATAGGGACTGGCGGGCTGATTGGCAGCGTGTCGCGTTTTCTGACGGATCCTGTTTAAATTTGTGGTACCATGATGGCTGCATTCGTATCAGACGCTGTGCCGGTGAACGCTACCTTCTGGAGTGCATTATCGAACGCCACAGTGGACGACCACCCGGAGTAATGGTCTGGGGTGCCATAGAATATCATGAACGATCTCAATTGCTACAAATTGTGGGTAATCTGAACAGCAACCCGTACATCAGTGAAGTTCTACAGCCCCAAGCTGTTCCCTTTCTTCAAGCCTTGCCAGGCACTGTATTTCCACAGGACATTGCCCGTCCTCATATTACTAGGACTGTTCAATCCTTCCTTGCATCGCGGCAGGTACAACTTCTTCCTTGGCCTGCAAATTCCCCGGATATGTCGCCGATTAATCATGTGTGGGATTTTGTTGGTCAGTGTCTCGCTCATGATCCGTTTAAGGATGATTACTGCAGATTGTACCCTAATGGTGATGCTGTGTTCCATCAGGACTCTGCCCCATCGCATGCATCTAAGGTCCCCCAGAAATTCCTAACAGATCAGTAAGTGCAATTCCTGAGACCAGAACAATGGATTCCAAACAGTCCTGATGCTGCATCATGCGACTATTTCCTATGGGGACATCTGAAAAACAAACTGAATAAGCCAGGAATTTCAACATTGAGAGGCCTTCAAAGAGCTATTAGAGAAGAGGTGAAGAAAATCCCCCAGGAAATCATTTTGCGGGCATTAAAATCATGGCTGAAGCGTTGTAAACAAATATATTATGCCAGAGGTCGACATATTGAGAAGCATTGCTGAATTTATGTAATAAATTTTGGTAATAAAAACAATAAAAAATTATCCCTATATTTTTTTTTGTTACCCTGTATATATACTATATATAAATATATATATATTACATATAAACATAAGATATATAACATAATAAAAAAAATATTGCTTGACTATTACCAAAGGGATTAATGAAAGAAATGGTCATGAGAATAAAAATTTTAGTAATTTTTTATGCCTTCAAAATGTATAATGAATTTCATAATGATAACGTTACTGAAATAATTATTTTTAAAATGCGAAGCATAATAAGTTATGTTATCAGTTTAAAATTATAAAATAACACCTGTAATTGTAAGTTAATGAATGGAATTTCTAGAAGCATTGTAAACATTCATGAAATAAAATGAGCTTATCTCTTTATTGCACATGGTTATGTTCATTTTTATTTTTCAATGTATAAATTTTCTATATGCAAAAAAATATTTAAAAATATTTTTCTAAGCATTACAAGAATATAATTTAAGATTTTAATTAACATGCAGAAATGTTCATTAAATTTAAATAATAATTATGAATGAATGAACATGTCATAAAAAACAAATATATACAATAGGCATTCACATTTCATTCATAAATAATTGTATGTTCACTAAATAATTTAATCTTTCTTTTGTAATAACAAAATTTTTATCAAATGAAATATTAGAAAACAAAAATGAGATTCAAAAATATGAAGTAAAAAAATTGTTTAGTACATGTTAAAGTGCAAAATATAAATTTTATCTTAAGTATCTTGACAATTTCATGAAACCAAAAATTAAAATTTTCTTTCTATTTGTTATTATTGAAATATTTAAAAATAACAGAAACTATTCAGTCCATAAGCGATTTCACAGTTTGAACTGAACTACTCTAAAATCAGAAAATACTCTTTTTAGTCCAGCTGTCATAAGAGAAACCATAAATAATTGAACATTTACATCAAATGCTTTGCCTTTCAACTGATACTTTAAATTAGATATTTTTTTTAATCAAATCTGGGTTAATATTATAAACTTTATCTTTAAATGCAGATTTTTTTGCAAATGGTACAGTAAATGGAAACAGGTACAGTCTATAATAGTCAGTATCAATATAAAACATGATATTTCTAGGAAACATAGAATAGGAAATGTAAAACGGAGGTATTTTTTGTCTAATCTAAACACACTCAATACCAATTTTTTTTGTAACTGAAATTTTTTCCTCTCCACATTTTTTGTCTAAAAAAATCTTAAGTTCCGTATTTAAGTAATATAACTTGACAACTTATGTTCTTAAAATATTGAGAAATTTTTATAGATCTACTAAGATTAATATAAGTCAATACTGAAACACATCAAACATACAGTTTATTTAAACACAATTTTATAAAATTGACTGTTACACATGTTCAGAAAACAAAAATGAAAAAGTACCAAATGACCTATCATACATTAAAGATCCATGATGCAAATTTGTAAAATAAATTTTTTAAATGTTCTAAAGTACCACTAGACTTTTTTTAAAATAAGATCGAATTTGAACTACAATTTTTATAAAAATTTATAACTCAGATGTAATACAGAGTGACAACTCAAATCAGGTTTCGAATGTCCCTGATTTTTCCAGTAAAAATCTTAACATTTCTCGGTCAGTATGTTTTTGTTTTCTTTCTCATAATGTGTAGGTGGGTACAAGAAAAGTGTCAATATTATGAAATATTTAGCTTAAAATGTTACTTATTTAATATCAGGGGTAAATGTGGCACAAAGGGAAAAACCCTGAAAATTTTATGTGAAAAAATTTATATCAATTTATTTATCATAAATCTTTCATATTTAACATAATTTTTTGAATAAACAGTTATAATTTGAGTACCTTCTAATGCAAAATATATCACAACTTTAGAGTAACTAATTCAAGAAGCTTACTTCTAACAAGAATCGCGATATTAGATTGAAAAAAAAAAAAAAATCGCGTGAATATCAATCGCGATATTGGAATTTAAAAAGAAAAAATACAATTTGCGACATTGAATTTTTGAATCGTTCAAATGCGAATAACTAGATCGCGTGAATAAGAATCGCAATACTTAGATTTTAAATTACATATAAAAATTCAAAAATTGATATTTGATATTACAAACGTGAGAATATGAATTGCAAAATTGGATTTTAAAAACGCTTGAACACGAATCACAGTGTTGGATTTTAAACTCGTGTGAGTATGAATCGCAATATTGGGTTTTTAAAACAAGTAAATACAAATCATAATATTGGATTTTTAAATCAAATGAATATGAATTGCAACGTGTAGTCTTTAAATCAGGTAAATACGAAAATCGATGTTTGATATTAAAATCGGGTGAATAAGATTCGCAATATTAGCAGATTTCACTCTGTACCAAATATTCAAAATAGCGAAACCAAAACAATTAAACTGGCAGAAGAATCACGTAGGACGCAATTCTTCACATAATCGACGGAAGAATGTATAAAAATTTCTCGATAATGGGATTTAGCAACATCTTCAAAATTTCGTCAGATTATAAGTTTTGATTCACGGAACCAATGGTCTTGAATTATGCGGAATTCTATGATATTCGTTTAAAACTCGCATACACTGCTTCCAGTTTTTGAACCAGAAAAAATGATACAAAAAACCCTGAAATCCGGGGTACCCCCGGAGTACAATCACCCCTGTAATATATCATCTTGAATAAATGTGGAGAGGATAATGTTTAGCTTGTAGAATAATTTGCTTTTATTTAATAAAAATTTTTTCAAAGTGTTAAGTAATTCTCGCACAAAATGCACCATATAGCGAATACAAAGTAACCCTAAAAAAAACCTTGGATAAGAACTGTTTATTATATTTTCATAAGGCAAAAGAAAATAATTGCAGGTGCTTATGCATTAATAAATTTTTATATTTATTTACATTTCAATATAGAGCCATTTTATACCGAAATTTTTCCAAACAGTGCTCTTTATAAAATTCATTGATACAATTTTATTTAAACTAATATTTAAACAATGTTGTTCGTTTAGAATTAGCACTATTATTTTAAGAGCTATTCAATATTTGTAAATGCAAAATTGTCAAATTTTTCGTTGCATATTCCATAGAAAAAAATTTATATTTTTCATTTCTTGAAATTAGAATGTTTAAAGAAATCTAATCTAACTACATAGTTTCTTAGTTTAGATTAGTTAAGTGTTTTATTTTTACAGCAAGCTTCTGTTTTACAGTCGACGTCATCACTGGCACACCCCTGATTTTCTTCATTCAATTTTTTTCTGATTTATGCTTTGCCACTCCATGCCCGTTCCCAATACTCAACAGCTTTTCCTAGGGCAGATGGGAAAGAGAGACATTGTTCTCTAGTTGATAGCGGTCTAGAGAAAGTGATTCCGAGAAAGGATGCAAACAGCTGTGAGGAGGAATATTTCCAATGTGAATTGACAATTCTTTGGGGTAACACTAGGCATGAAAAAAAATAGCACTCGAAACAGGTGGAAAGAAAGATGATGAAATTTCCAGCGTGGCTTCAAAAAAATTTTCAATAGAAGAAAGAAAAGAGTACTACTATATACACTGCCCAATTAGATACGTTTTTCTACTAAATTTTCAAGTTTTAAATCAATAACACAGCGGCGTATCTCCACAAAATTATAGTATTTAACTCGCAGGTTTCGTGATTCAATTTGAATGTGATCATAATCACACAAAAATGGAAGTGTTATAGATTATAATATAAAAAATATTGAAAATCGATTATTTAAATCACTTGTGAGAAGAGAAAACTTTCTTTTATACATTAGAATTAAGTCATACAATAGAATTTAAAAAGTAAGATTATTAAATATTAAATTTACTTTAAATTTTTCTTTTTTATTTTTAGATCTTGAGGGGAAGCTTTCCTTTTAGCAGTTATCCTATTAATGAGACATGTATTTCCTTTTGATATATCCCAGACATTAAGATCTTTCTCTTGAGATGGAGAAACAGGCCACCCATGTGTATCAATGAACTCGAATTTTGTTTCAGCATCAATCAACTTATGATTTAACTGAAATAAATAAAAAAAAATACGAAGATTAGAAATTTAAAAAAGCTTAAATATTTAGCAGCATTAAAAAAAAACTATTTTGGAAAATAATTGCTGGTGAAATAAATTCTAGAGCTACATAAAGTAAGACAAATGTCTTGGAAAATAATTAAATATACACTTTTAATCTCAGAAGTTTCAAATTTATATAAATTTCAAATTATATGGGGAAATTAAGAATGTCAATCGTATAAACTTAGTTTTAGAAAACTAATATTCTCCCGATTTTTCAAGGCACTTCTACCTTTGGAGGGCACTAACTTAGCTTAACACACACATATAAAATCTTAATCAAAAACATTTTATGTGCCACTTTTAGTTTAGCCACTTTAGTTAGCTTAATCAAAACTAAAAGTGGCACATAAAATGTATTTTTAAAATAAAATAATTAAATGAAACATTTAGAAATACACATTCAGCAAGAAAAAATAAAGAAAAATTTTTTAATCTGACAAAAAATGTTTTACACAAATAACAATAATTAATATGAACTAAGTAGAACATTAATATAGTATTGTATTCAAAAATACAAAATTTTGGAAAACTATAAAGATATTATTCTTGATATATTATGGAAAAAGCTAAAAAGGAAACATTTGTACATTTTATCATTCAAACCTGGGGTCCAATTACTAAATCTTCATATTCATGATTTCATATATAATTTTCTATAGTTCAGTGGTGCAAGTGGCAAAACATGGTTTTGGAGCAACAAAAAAGCAATTTTGGAGCAGCAAAACAAAGATTTGGAGCATATTTAATAAAAAATATTAAAACAAGAATTTTCAATTTTGTTTATTAATAACATATCTTATTTTTTAAATTTTTTTGAAGGTCCCTACATTAACAAATTAAGTTTGTTTTTTTTAAGGTCCCTACATTAACAAATTAAGTTTCTTTTTGGTATCTTCCAATGCTGTTAAATATTCTGCTATACTCGACTTAGCCTCAGATAAAAGGATTTGTCCGCTTTCTATAATCGACACGTCTTTATTATTTCACCCATCTTTAATATTTTTTTCAGCTGTGGCTAAGAGATCCTGAGAAGCCTTCAATTTTTATTAATTATTTTTTTTAAATTCAATTTCAACAGTTTTTAATTTGCTTTCCTTAATTTCAGTGTTTTCACATTCTTCTTGCTTTCTTTTTTCTCAACCTCTAATCAAGCAGAATATTTTTTAAATGCTGCACGAGCTACTTAAATCATATCTTTGTCAACTTTAAAGTTATTTAAACCCCCTATTTTGTTAATATGTGGCACAACTTGTCTCAAACCATTAACACTATGCGAATTTAAACTTGCCCTATTGTCAAGTAGCTTTTTGTTCACACTAAAACCTCTTTCAACATCAGCATTCCTATGTGGTATGCACAAAAGAGCTTTAAAAAGCTTTGTTAAAAGAGGATATTTGATATTTCCCGAATTATCTTTCTTCACAAAATATTTTTTCCAAAACACAACAATTGGTGAATTTTTCCAAAACGCATCAAAATATTCATTTGAGTCTGAAGAATAACCTTCTGGTTCCTCACATAACCTCATCCATTCATCTATGACAAAGATGCCTCTTCAGGTTTTATAATGGAGGGGGTTACTGATGCCAGATATCTTATTGACTTAATAGAAGTGTCTTCCATTCTCATTATAGGATGCAACACTTTAAGATGGTGCAGTAACCTATTTTCAAGAGACAATTCTTTTAATAACATTTTTGCACATGCCAAGTTAAAAACCTGGCACCTAAATGCATAGATTTTTTTTCTGAAGATAAGGATGTCATTGCCATTGTGGTATCTAGTCCAACATGCATTAAATTTGAATTTTGCCACATTTCTGCGTTTTCTACATCTAATGATTTTAAGTTCTTTTCTGAAAAACTAAGAAAAGCAGAACTCTTTAAAAAAAGCCTTAACAATGCTTTAACTAGACACACCATTTCATCAAACAGCAAGTGAATCAACTGTGTCTCAGTTTGGAAAAGACCTAAAAATTTATTTAATACAGTGTTTTCGTTACAGAAAAAAAATGGGTGAGAATTTCTCACCCTTTCTCAAAAACAGGGTGAGATTTCAGATAGTTAATTGAGATTTCTAAAAATGAAAAAAAAACACGAATAGACTTGGAAAAAAATATTTCTTTAATTATAATACCATTTTTAACATCTTCTAATTTTTAAAGCATTGAATATTTTTGCTGCATCATCATATGGAAAATGTTCTATATCTACTTTTTCATCAGCTATTCTCATTAGGTTGCTCAAATGCTTATCAGTCAATCTGTTACGATATTTTGTCTTAATTCGTTTTTGGGTGCTAAATGACCTTGCAACAGATGCTGAACTATTCGGAATCACTAAGTAAATTTGCAGCATTGTGCACACACTTTCCTATCCTCTACATCTGCCAGCATAGGCGTTTCAATTATTTCTACTATAGAATAGTGAAGTTACTTCAATGTTTATACTTCATGCTAGTATATGATCCGTATCCGTTGAATATCTGTATTTGTTTCGTTTTGACCATTTCTACTGACATTTGTTTCATTTTCATTTGTCCATTACAGACTAGAAGATGTTGCCTTAACAAGGTATTTTTAAAATTTAAACGTCTTACACGAAGAAACCTTACCTACGGTTAACACGTGGTTGCAGAGAAATATGTTCTGAAAGGGTTTCGAGGGGAGAGAGTGTTCTGCTTTTCGCACTGGTTCTGAACAATACTGATAACAAGGACTGATGTTGAAAATAATGAAAGATCAAGGAAGAAAGGTGAAACGGATTTCATTTAAAATAGTAGAAGACGATTTTTTTTTCTCCAAAATTCGCTTATTTTGAAATTCATCAATAGAGTGCGCGAACTACTCACGTTAATCATTTTTTAATGCGAGAAAAGAAAAAAATATGCGAGATTCTCGCGTTGTAGTGAAAACACTGTAATATAGCTGAAATATTTTTTTAAAAAAAAGAACTTTTAGCAAAAGCAATTTAAATAAACTCAATATTGAGTGGCTCATACTATTCTTTAAATTAATAATTACTTTATTTAATTCTGTAAAAGGTAATTCGAAACTCTAATTAATTTAACTATTATTTAAGGTTATCGAGTGTATTTTTCTTAAAATTTAAATAAATGTTATTTGTAATAATATATTCAACAAAACATTAACAAGATTAATATTGATCATACCAAATTTATAAAAATATGTAAAGAATTAAACAAATTAAGGAAACTTTAATAAATTTATATTGCAAATGTAAATTAGTGAATGGCCCCTAATAAATTTCAATTAAAATTGGTTACCTAGTAAAGTGTTTCTTTAATGAAATGATTAAAAAAATGTAATAATTTTTAAATGCAAATACAATGAGTATTGAAGCTAAAAAAAAAAAATTCAGAAGTAAATTATTATATTATCCCTACTCATAACATTTAACAAATCCGTGATAATTAAAAAATTTTATATCAATTGATATAAAAAATTTTTCAATCAAATCTTTAAGAGATGAATTAAAGTATTTTTGAATGACAAATCTGAAAAACATAAGATTTTTTGCTGCATTTAAAATATTGAAAGCTCTTCTCTTCATACTTATTTAAAATCTTGCCTCTAAATATAGTTAAGTTTTTTCCTAAAACAAATTAAGAGCACTTAAAATTTTGAAAGTAATAATAAAATGCAGTTAAGTAAAAAAAAATATTACTAAAAAAAAGTAAAGTAAAATAAATGTTTAAAAACAATAAGCAATTAGTAAACGGTCCCTTGGATAAAAAATTTACGTTTAAGAAACTCAATTAATTCTTATCGTTATTAAATTAAATGAATAAATGGGATATCGAAATTTTGAGGTTATAAAGCTTTGTGACTGCTCTGGGGATTAACATAAAAATATGTACTAATTCAATGGTCCCTAAGTTAATTCAAAGATCAGGGTACTAATCTATAGATAGAATAGCGCAAGAAGGCCATTAGCTTGCCATTGACGAAGACGATGGCACTTCAATAACGATGAAATTAACAAGAGAAATAAAACTTTCTTTTGCTATTAAAATTTGGCAATGTTTAGTTGGTCCCCGAAAATTCGAGAGAAGTTTCGGTTCCTTTTCTGAGGAAGAAAATGAAGCCTGGAATTGAGAATATCTTGCAAAATGAAGCAGAGTTTCACATGAGAGTGCAAGAATCCTTCCCACTGAATCCACATGGCAGTAGCTTGGTTGCTGCAAAATTGTGACTTGGAGATACCCTTCCATGGGAAAATATCCTTTTTGGCGCAATTTAAGCCAACTACTTCAATTTGGAGCATGTAGGTGCAGGTTTCCACAATTGGCGCAGCACTTGCACCACTGATAGTTTCTAACAAGAAAAAAAAGGGGAAAAAATCAATCTTGTGTTTGGTTTATGAAAGAACGTGAAACACCCAAGTTTTATTTAAAAAAAAATTTATTACTGGCACTATGTCTTATCTTAAAATGAAAAAGGAATATGAAGTAGAGAATGTTTACAAAAAGGGCAAGGTTGGGTGCATTTATCTAAGAAAGGAAAGCCCTCCTTTAAATAATGCCTAGGAAGAATATTTTATTGGTAAATATAAGGCCTAATTATACTTTAAAATTATGAGTAAAATTAATTTTTAATTGCATTATCAATGTGTTAAACAGTATAATTTGATCTGTATGAATGATTTTTAATTCAAGATTGTTTCTGGTCATAAACAAAGTTTTGATAATAGGACAAGTGAAAAGAATAAATATATACAGAAAAAATTATATAAATAAGATAATTGTGGTAGGTGGCTGAATTTAGGGCACCTCCACTATCCCATCCAAACCATATAGGAAATTGCCAGAAATTTTGGTAGAGCTTGATGAGAAAGTGAAGTTGTTCTTATGAAACCATCTCTAGTCTTATATCTGCATAAAACCAACTTTGTTTTCATGACAAGCTTTAACAGGGTTTGTCAAAATCTCAATTAGGGACGATTTTGCCAGAAAATTGTTAGATTGGTTAAACTAATTCAACACATTGCTGGTTAGTTTGATAGAGATATTAGAGGTGTAGTAACTCTTTTTTTCCCACTAATTTGGGGAATTAAGCAATATATAGAATTTTTTTATTGGGAGAAATTTCAACTAAACATAATCAATACATTAGTGTTTACTCATAGTAAATTTTTTTCTGTAAATTTGTGAGTATGATGATGAAAGAATTGCTCTTTAAGTTTTGTTTATATGCATATATATTCCAAAATAGATCACATTGGTTGCTCATGTTTAAACCATTTTCTTGTCCCTTATAGCAGTAAAATAAAACTTTAAAAAAATAGCAATTTTACATAATAAGTTAAAAGAAAGAAAAAAATTACTTCCACATTAATTGCCTGTCGAACAACAATCAAGGAACTATTAAAACTAATAAATATAAATCCAATAAATTTTCCATCGTGCCATTTTACTCCTAGTCGAGGAAGTTCTGAAAACAAAAATCCATTTTAAAATCAATGCTATCAAATTTGATAAACATATAAGGAATCAAAGAACACAAAGTTTTTATAACAATTAATGAAACATTTCCCTTAGTTCTGGTTTATTCTTAATTTTCTTTGATACTGCACAACTTTTAAATTCATTTTTTTTTTTTTTGCTACCAATGCTAACAGAATAAAATAAGAACTTCACATCAATAAGCCTTAAGATAACTAAACATAATAAAAAGTATGTGATAGCAGGGGTCTGTTTAGAAGAAATTTGGGTCCGTTAACGGATCCTTCACAAAGTAATTTATTTTTTAATCAGACTCTTCACAAATTTTTTTATCTTCATTATTGTTTTGTTAATAGAATAAACCCTTCCAGGGGTGGGGGGGGGGAGAGAAAGACGGTTCCAGACAAACTAAGTTTCCCTTAGTTTAAATTCCAAATGTAGTATTCTAAGAAAATATTTCTATTTTTACAAACATAGTGTGCACATTCTTATTAATATTGAATCATATTTTTTTGTAAATAAATAATGGATCAATTTAAATTTATTCATAAAATTAATTAATAGAATATTATGTAAATAAAAATTAATTTCTGGCAATTTTTTAAATAAAATATTATAAATTTAAGAATTGTTTAAGTTTACTTAATGCGTAACACATTAAAAGTGATACATTACTAAGTTGTGTTATTAAAAATATGTCAATTGCAATTAATTAAAAATACGAGTGATTTTGTTTCCATTATTTGTCCGAAATGAATATTCTGGGGTGAGCAGTATAGGCTAAATACCAAATATTTGTATGTTGCATCTCTAATTTTGTAGCAGCAATTGTTGAGCAGAATCTTGTATCTATTTACAATTTAAAAACTTCTTGAAAAGGTTTTTAGCAATTTTTGCAAAACAGGACCCTATTTTCACAAAATCTCCAAAGCAGGACCTTGGTTGAAAGAATGTGACTTGACACTTATTTCATCTTCACAAATTATGAATAGTTTTTTCACAATTTTAGAAAAACAGGACCTTTCACAAAATGTCTGGACAGACCCCTGGATAGTAAACTAAAATTAAGAATAGACCGAAAAGAGAAACAGGGGTGAAAAAACTAAAAGGTTCGTAATAATTTGAATATCTTAAGACTACAATAATACAATTATCAGAAATTATAGTAATTTTTTAAGGTAATGTAATCTTTTCCTTCAAATTTATATTTAAAAATAATTTATATAACAATATAAATGAGAAATAAAATTTTGGGAGGTACTTTTCTCTGAATGGTATAGTTTCATACAGTTAACAACCTTGACAGGTCTCCGTTGTTGTAACATATGTAGGGTTCCCATTCAATAACAGAAATAAAATTCTGCAATTTTTCAAAGTTTCTTAAAAAAAATGTCAATACAATTCCAGACCACACTTTTGCTATACATAACAATAAATAAATAATCAGAAATAAAATATTTCATTTTATATAATATTTTTCTTTAAACAATTAAACATATAGATAGAAAATAAGTCAAATATTTCATTTTGAAAGAAAAAAAAAAGATTTCACTATACACAGGTATATAGATTATAAGATAGAGAAAATATTTTACCCATGGAAAAATGTATTTGCATCAGAATCCCAAAAATCTAAAGACTTGATGGAATATATATTTGATTAGTAAAGCCATGTTAGTCATATAGTTATCACTCATTAGTTGTGATCAAAAACCAAAGTTAATTTATGCAGTAAAATTTAATATTTTTTAAAAATATTACCAGACTAATGAATTTTTATATCTTTAATGAACTGCAAATGGTTAAATTTTTAGAAAAAGTTTAAAACAAGAAACTGTCAAACAGTGTTTTATACCATTTAGTCTAATTTTTAAAAAAATCTTTTAAAAAAAAAAAAAAAAAAAAAACAAGAAAGAAACGTAGTGCAATGCAAATTTTAAAAGAAAATATTGTACTAGATGTCAGACTCAGAACTTTACTTTCTATTCATTGTTATCATTACGAATTTTAAAAGAGATTAAGATTTGTTGCAGGCTTTCTCAAAAATTTTGAAGAAAAAAAAATCAATATTCTTTGTTCTCATAATTAAATGTTCACACAAATTTTCAAAGTAAACCATAATTAACTCATTTCATTTTTATTTTCTCCTTAATAACTCAACAAACTTAGCACCACACATTACACATTCTTCTTTTTAAAATGAGTGACGTTCCTACAACAGCGATTGTGATTAGGTATAGAGCAGACTTTATTCTCCCAGAATCAAATTTGCTGACCATTCCATGTTTTCTGATTCTGCAGGAACCTTACATATGTACTGCTGAAATCTTGGACATTGAAACTTACCAGAAACATTGAAAGGTCATTAAGAGAAACATTAAGATAGAAGACAGCTCTGCCGAAAAGAAAAAAATACAAAAAATTTAAATGTATATTTCTATTCAATTCAATGCTTTCTATTCGACAGCTGGCTGATTTTAACTAAATGATTCAAAGAAAAATGGCAAAATAAAATTTAACTACTAAATGAAACATGATACAGATTTTAATAAAAATGCTTAATAGATAACTGTAAATATATCACATTGGTATTATTTAAATATAAATTTTCAGTAGTACTCATTTCTCAGTTCAAGGAATTTTTAAAGACTCTTTAGAGTAAATTGTATGTTCCAGACCTTCAATATTTTGTTTTATGACTAAAAAACCTACAAACTGAAACTAGTAGTATAAATACATGTTTTTGTTTCATAATTCATTAATAACATGCTGTTTTATTTCTTGGCAAAAAAAAATAATAATAATAAAATCATTCTTAATTAATTTTATTTGCAATAAAAAAAATTTAAGACTTATTTTTTTTTGTAAATTTAATTATCAGCTTAAAAAGAATAAGCAGATTAACATGGCTAACACTTAACAGTTAGGTTGTATAAATTAAAAAATGTTTCTGAATTAATATTTTTTTTTATTGATAGAAAAAAAAATACAAATAACTTAATGATTATCACAGTTTATAACCAGCAATAATAAATTGGAACAATTACAAAAGATATCAAGGCCAATCATTTTCTGGAAATAGAAACGTTGATAATAGATAAAATAGAAAGAATGGGATTTCTCAAACTCACACATTTCAGTCTCACAAATATTTCATACTTGTTTTGGGTATTTTTCAAGCACTTTCTCATCAAGGAATACAAAAAAAGAAAAATTTAAGCACCTTAAACTTATAGCAAAGCTATTATTTTAAACTACATATACCATCTTGCCATAAAGAATTATCTGGGTTTTAGAATGGGAAAAAGATGTTATTTAAACAATAATTAAACATTTCTTTAAAAAATGTCCAGTTTGGCCAGATTTTACTGTACAGATGAAAAATCATTAAAACCAAATAATAATTCTCAGTATTTACAAATATTTATGAGCCCAAACAAGGTAGCATTAGAGTAACTTGTCAGTTTGCTAAAGCTTTGAAAAACAACTATAAACTAATAACAGATCTGTTCTATTACTAAACAAGTATGTCTCACACTGATGTAATGTTTGTTTTTATATTCAATTATTTTAAACCTTCATTATTTTTTAATCTACAAAGATAACAATGAAATTCCATTTTTTTGTATTTCATTTATTAACCAGAAAAGGATTGACCTTGATATCTTTAGGAATTGTGACAATAAACTATTGCTGTTTAAAAAATTATGTTAATCATTAATAATAATTCAATTTTGAATGTACAAATAGGTTACAACATTTTTTTTATAACAAAAACTCAAAATAAGGTAATAACATATATTTATGAAATGAAAAATTAAACTTCACTCTAACATCAGAAAACAGTTGAAATTTTAAAAATAAAAGTACTTCCCAATCGATACCACCACATACTAAAATAAAGTTTGACATACCAAAATGACGTTGTATTGTGACAATGTTGGAAAGAATCAACTGGGAAATTTCTATTTTATGTTCTTCAGCCTGATCAATTGGCCATCTAAACAAAAATTATTCAAAATTAGAAAGAAAAAGATCAGCAGGTGCAAATAAAAGTTTAGCAAGATTGAATATAAATAATTTATGACTTTGCATAGAACTAATTATATAACCACAAAGTTTAAAAATACATTTTTACTGTTGTGGCTATCTTTCATAAATGTTCACATAAAAAAGTTTTTACACATAAATCTGATTATAAAGAGGCCTCTAGCCCTAGCATATAGGATATCTAGTATAAGTGTTTGTTCTTAACAAACTTTTAATGATAGACTATAAAGTATACCTTAAAATAAATTATATCTTAAAATTTATCTGTCAAAAAAGGCAAGAAGAAAAAAGATGTTCATTTATTATTGAAGGATTAATAATGCACAGTAACTTTCAGAGTTCTTAATGATTTTTTTATCAAAAATTTAAAGCCATAAAATTAAATGGTTAGTAGTTTCGAATAGAAGTACACAAAAAAAAATATAAAGTTTGGCAACATAATTTTTTAACAAGTTTTTCAGTTCATTATAAAAAAAGGGAACGCAAAGAAAAATTTTGTTTTAAGAACATTTCATTGATATAGTAATACATGGTAGTAGTTATGAATAAATAGAATTGAAAAATTACATAATTGATAACAATGAATTGAGTCATAATTAACCACATTTCTGTCCTGAGGTGCATATATCAATAGCTGGGAGAGGAAACTAAGTACTGAATGTATCTGCCTGCCTCAATTTTTTTATTTATTTTTTTGATGTGCTGAAGAATTATTTTACTAAAAATTATACAAAAATATATAGTTCAAAACTTTGGAAACTGACTCTGGTTGTAGAATTGCAGGGTTGTTAATTTTTTGAGAAATATTCTCATCTCTCATTCTGATTATTTTGCTACTTAAAAGAATCAAAATGGGAGATCAGAAATTTAGAAAATGCACAATATAGAAAATAGTTTCTAATACAATGCGTAATAAATATGACATAAACTTTTATGTTCCGTATTTAAAAAAAATGTCAGCTAATAGTAATATTTTTTATTGCCTTCTTTTTTTAAGAAAATAAAGTTATAATTAGATAAATTTCATTAGTAATTATTAAAACAACAATTTTCATTCACTTATCTACTTCCCTTTTTAACAGAAATTTAAAATTCCAAACACAAAAAGTTCTATAAAATCAGTGATATTTAATGAAATAAGATTATCATTCAAAGCAGGGTGGGTAAACCAACCACTGCTAATTTGAATAAGAAATGGAAGGAAAAAAAAAGAGAATAGATAATTTAATATCAGAATCTAGAATTAGAGATGACAAACAAAAATATTTTTAATTAAATGGAAAATCTTCACAATATGTCCTTGAGTTAATGGAGAAACAATTAAAAAGTTTTTAAGGATGTCTAAATTTTCAATGCTTAATTTTTTTACCTATTCTCTATTAAAAAGAAAGAATGAAAAAAAATTATTTCTCTGATTACATTAAGCATTCAAGATATTTATTTTTTAATTTCTTATGAGTATGGCTATAGCAAAGATTTTAAATAAATATTAAGTCTAAGACAGATTTATTTATTATTAATCTCTGCCACCTTATTGATTTCCTTTCAAAATAATTATATATATATAAATGGAACACTGGTTTTACATTGCCCATTTTGTATGTTATCCTGCTTCCTATGTTATATTCTGCTAGTCAGTGAAAATTACCAACACTTATCCATTACCAACTTAAATTATCCCAGATTTTAAGTTACCCTTTTTAAGAAAATTCCACTTTATAATTTTTTCTAACAGATAAAAATAATTTTTTCTCTACAAAGCTCGCACAATTTTTTTTCTGAGTTTTCTTTTTCTTCTTTCTTATTTAAGAGAGACTGGTTTATTAGCTGTTTGTAGCTTTTTTTGACTTACTTTCCATTCTACCTTATTGCCTTTGTCTGTGAGAGGATATTTCCCTCTTGAATCAAAATCAGAAGAGTGGGGAAGAATTATACAGGTCCAGGGACAATCTTAGATTTTGTCCCTGGGCCTGAAAAAGATAAAATAATTATGCCATGCTTTGACGCAGAGTTAAATAAAATGAAAAACTTTCTGCAAATACAAAATCTTTATTAAAAAAATTTCTATATGCTTTGATTAACTCTTAAAACAAGTTTTAATCCTTATGTAGACACCTCATTTTGGCATAATTTGTTTGAAAATCAACATTTTTTAAAAAAATGTTTAATTTTTACAGAACTCTATAGTTATCCATACCACAGGGATGAGTTTAATAAAAAACCAAAAAAAGCTTAAAATAGAAATACAATATAAAAATAAAATAGAAAGATTGAAATAAAAATTTCATTTTCATTTCCATCTTTGAATTGCTTTATTTTCCGTTATGGGGCCTTGGGGAACTGTCGGTTTTTGGTTTTACCATCGACAGCAGAAAGGCTCCAGAGCATATTGACAAAGCGGTGTGTCCTCTGATGAAGTGCCATTTTTGCTAACAGGCGTATCTTTAGATTTCGTTTTGCTTGTATTTAAATTCTCATATTTTTAGTTATACTGTTTAATTCAAACAATTTTGATTTAAGCTGCTTTTTAGTACTTTTACATTTTAATTTATTGTTTTTAAATTAAATTGTGCTCCTTGTTTTTGTTTAATTCTATTTTCCTACTTTGATTGGATTCCCATTGCATGTGTCATACTCTTTGGTAAGTTGTTTATCAAGGGAGAAAAGGGGCTGACATCCTCCTTTCTACACTTGTGATGTGTGTGAACTAGAACTTCATGAACTAGATTTACAATTTTGCTTCTTATAAAACTAAATAATAACTCACCCATGATTAGAGAGAAACTTAAATTTTTCTGGAAGGCATAAGTTTTCTGCATTCAATAGTCTTCGAAAGTTAGAGCAGCTTAAAGATAAATCACTACATATTATAGAGCCCACAATGGCACCATCATCATAGCAGTTTGATTTATCAACAAAACCATCATTTCGCAATTTAATACCAAGAATAACTTGAGAGTTTGAACAACCATTCATAGTTATAAGCCTGTTACGAATAGAAAAAAATATTTAAAAAAAAACAAAACATATCTTTTGATTTCATAAGACTGAGAAAATTTAAAGAATTGATACAGCAGAATGCATAATAATGAAGATAGATTTCAAAGTGAAGATATAAACTATTAAACAAAAGTAGGAGTAACCTAAACACAATGAAAAAGAAATTTATTTTAAATTCAATGTTAAGTAGTATTGTCTATATTAATTTAAGTGTCAAATTATATTACACATCAAACTTACTATGTTTGGATTCTTTTGCAAATAATATTTGATAAATTGAACACACCAACTTGTTTTCATCTTTGATTTGCAATCAAAAGGTATAGCTTAAAATCAAGTCTAATATGTGATGTATTTGGTGCAAGTATAATAAAAAAAAAAAAAAAGATAGAAAAAAATTCAGCCAATAAGCAACAATTCTAATATGTTTAAATGACACGTGATATTTTTTAACACACAAAAGTAAAAAGCATATTTGCATAATGATCAAACAATTTTTCTATGAAAATTTAGAAAAGAGAAATTGTGTGTAAATTTGTTACCTTGTCAACACATAAGTAATTTATAAGAAATAAAAAGAATTATTATATCAATAATTAATATTAATTATTAAAAAATATGTTAATATAGTTTACAGCCTTCTTAAAAAGCTATTCTGTGGCTAAAAATATTTAAATATAAATATATTATTTAGGTCTTTTAATTTTGTAATCATTAACTATTTCCATTTGGAAAAATAAATTTTTAAGCTGCAAAAATTTTAGAATTATATATTAAATATATGTATACAGTGAAACCTCCTGTTAAGGACACTCCTGCAAAAAGGATGCCTCTCAACACGGACATATTTTTAATTCCCTGGTTATCTTCTATGATTAAATCATTATGTACATTCTCCGCAAAGCGGACACTCCCGTAACCAGATGCGGACAGTAATTTTTACTCTGAACTGTTATTTTCTATCTCTTCAAACCGGACACTACTTTTTTCTAAATTTGAAAAAAAAAAATAATAATAACTATTTCTGCTTTAAATTGCAAGAAAAAAATGTGTTTCACCATTTTTAAAGCATGTAAATTTTTTGCCTTATCTATAGCTGAAAATATTGTTGAGTTATTTCACTACTAAAGAATCAATCTTTCTCCTGTCCCCTCAACTTATCTTTGCAAAGAAAGGAGAGGAAATGATTAATTCAGACACTTGATAGATGATCAATTGTGAATAAACAACTCCATAGGTCCACATGACTTAGAGGTATACATTGCTTTTTTCTTCTGTGAATCATGGGAAGTTTTCTTTCAAGTAGGTATTTATCATGCTTCCTATTAAGTGATAGGTAGGTGTTAGGAGATGTAAACCTAATAATTGAAACCAACTGAGGACCAAAAGCTCCTATGTGGTATCATGTGTCTAACTTGGATATCTGTCCTAATAGGAAAATTATATTTATTTATCTGTAGCTACATCTAGAATTATGTATTTATATCAAGCTTTTTAATATATTCTTTTTCATTGAAAAAATATTTTTTACAGTTTAAAGAAATATTCTTAGTAACAGTTATTGTAGATTATTAATTATTATTTATGTATATCTTTGAAAATATTATAAAAACAGTTTACAGTGTTAAACTTCATTATTAGAGTACCCTTTCCGTAAACGGACAACTTTCTTTAACGGACAATTTTTCAGTCCTGAGAATGTCAGGGGTGATTGTGAGCCCAACGCAAAATTCCGGAAAATTTCTTGAGTTAAAAAAACCCAGTCTAAATTGAAAATTTAGAAAAAAATTTAAGCAAGGTTTTTTTCCTTTTCCTCAATATTCCTTAGTTTACTTAAAATATATTTAAAATTTTACACATACATATACCATTTACATATGTCTATGATGACCTGAAGAAGTAATTAAAATTTACAAATATGACTTTCTTTCTTGAGTTTATGATTATAACAACTATTTACTGATTAAAAATGAATATTAATCATGAATATAAGCTTATAAAGTATCTCTCTGGCTCTCCCTTACAAACAAATAAAATAAACTGTGTTTTTAAGTTCCACCTTTGAAAATTTGATTTCCGGAAACTTCTGTGATCAATGATTTTTTGAAACGTCTGGACCTTCGATCTCCAGAAACTTCCGGATCACTGTTAGCGAAAAATCCGGAAATCCGGATTTTTTCCGGAGCACAATCAGCCCTGGAATGTCCGCATGACCGAGGTTTCACTGTATATATGTATATTTATACATACCCAAGTAATAAGCGCTTAGCTAAAAACAAAATTATCGATGAATTTCTAGAATAGTCACTGATTTATTGCTAAATGAAAAATTAGAAAACTAAGAACTTAAAAAAGTTTATTTTGAATTTAAAATTTTATAAAAAATTCTGAGTGCAAAATTCTCAGAATTTTTTATAAGACAACATTTCTAAACAATCTGATCAGTCACGTATCTTCATACGGTGGCAGTCATGCTTCTTCCTCATTATTCAAGTGATTAGAATTCATTTTATATTAGCCAGCATAAACAACTTATAGCATCTAAACTAAAAATAGTTTAATACATGCCAGGCATGTACAGTAGAGAACCATTTATCCGGAAACCAGAAAACCGGGGAAAATTTTGCTCGATTTTCCCACTATTTTAAACTAGAACGATTATGAAAAAAAAGCTGAAATTGGACTCATCCTTGAAGTTAAGTAGAAGAAAATGTGAGAAATGGGAGAATTTTTTTCCCCGTTTACCCAGAGAAACATCATTTCTTCCGTGACCTTGAAGATCTTCAGATCAAGAGGAGGCAGGGAAGGGACGAATTATCTTCTTTAGGCCGTCAATCAAACTCAAAGGAGTGGCATGATGATTTTGCTTTCTCTTTGATTTACAAGGGGGTGGGGAAAATGCATTGCACATGCATATCAGTGAACAGAAGATGAAAGAGAAAAATATATTTATCCATTTTGACATCGCTTAATAAAAATAAATTTTTTTTTTCAATAAATTCTTATTCTTCGAAAGTGTGGTATCATTTGCAAGTTTTTCTTGATGTGGAATCACATCTGCTTTAATTAAAAATCATGTTTTTATAAAAAAATAAAATAAAAGGAGACTTGTTTATTAATTTAAACATACGGGTATTTCCTGAAGCAGATTGCAGTTTTGTTTTTCTGATTCCACTATGTTTGATTTTTTTTTCTTTTCATGATAAATTTGGCAATCAATAATATAATTCCTTTTATTCATAAATTTTATCATTAGTTTTTTTTTTAAATTCCACTGATCTTGCCTTGTTCCGGGTTTTAATATTTATGCTAGTGCCTTTTTTAGCTATCGCTTCGGTTCGATAATTTTCAAGTGTTGTTTTTATTTAGATTAATAAGCTTTCCTTTTATTTTATCGTTCCCCCCTTATAATTAGGTATGAAAAATATTGCGTTATTTAATCATTGGTTTTGTTTATACAGAAGGGAACTGATTATCCGGAACGATCGGGACAATCGCTATTCCGAATAACTGATTTCTCCGGTTTTCTGAATCGCTACAAAAAGCAGTTTTTTTTTATTGTCAAACCCAACTAAAAAATATTTAGAAATAATCTTAAAAAGAATAAAAAACGATAAAGTAATACACTAATGATTATTTCTAAAATGATGGTAAGGTAAACCGCTTTTAGAAAAGAAAGAGAAATCGTAAAATCATATGAGGAAAAAAAAATTTTTTTAAAAAAAGGTGGGAAAATGTATCGAATTTCGTTCTGGTTTTCCAATTTTCAGATAAGAGGTTCTGTACTGTATTAGTTAATTTATGAATTGTAATTATTTTAAAAAATAAGTATGAGAATTTATTATTTTTCAAACTTGTTTTTCTTGTCTAAACTTGCAAATTTTTTTATTCTTTTAAATGTTATTTCTCTACCATATATATATATATATTTTAATTTAGGAGTGCTTTTCTTTTTTCTCTTACTTAAAAATGTGTTACACTTTTTTCCTTGTAATTTGGGTTCGATAAAACATCGATTAACGACACTTTTTGGTCAATCCAGAAAACTGGGAAATTCAGACATCAGGGATAGCGATGGTCATGAGCACCCCAGATAATTGATTCTCTACTGCAGGGCTGTCCAACTGCAAAGAGCCCACGGGCCAGAATTCCGGTCGCTGATCACCTGACGGGTCGCAGTTTGAAAAAGTTGAACAATAACCTCTTATACAATAACAATTAATAGTTGAATTATTATTTATAGAACAATGGAACAGAAGGATTATAAAACAATTTGTTTACATTTTAACGGGAAAACTGAATCAAAATGCTTAGCCATTTTGCTAACACCAAATGCTTTTGCCATTTCTGCAGCACACTTTTTAACAACGACGCCTTTTTAACAGTGTAAGGTTTTTTCGCTTTAGCAAGCTCAAGTGAAATTGCATACGAAGCATGCAAAGCGTTGTACTGATAAGATTTTACTTGAGTAAACATCCCAGCTTGTTTTTGCAGTTTTGATTTCAGTTCTTGCTTCTTCTTGATATTTACTGTGGCTCCCTTCGTGAAGACTCGCGTAATGCCTTTTGAAATTATATTCTTTGCATACAGCCACAACTTGCATACAAATCAACCACTGGAGTTTGTCCTTTCTATTCGTGATAAAATACTGGGTTTCCCAGCGGTCTTGGAACACTCGATTCTCACTGTCTATCTAACGTGAGGCAATACTATTGTATAACACCAGCGTGCAGGGTAGGACTGCTCTTGACCTGTAGATGTCCTCTACCTTTTTCTCCCAATACAATGAAAGGAGTGAATGAGCGATCAAGAGGAAACTTCGGGGATCTCGGCTTGACCAAGATTGGTAGTCTCGGATGCTTCTTGATACCATAAAATTTCAAAAAAAGAAATATGCTGAATAAGAAGTTGGCGGGCCGCACAAAATGTATCCGGCCCGCGGGCCACCAGTTGGACAGCCCTGCTCTACTGTATTTAAAAGTAAACGCAAATGTAGAATGATCAAGAACATTTCTCAGCAAAAATTGAAGAATTACAAAAATATATATGACAGATGCATGTTTGAAATATATCATTAAATAAATTAACCTTTTCATTGTTGATCAAGTCATTTCTTGTTTGTTGATCAAGCTATCACTGTTAGTATAAGTTTTATTTAAAAGACATTCATCCTTCCTCATTTATTAAAAATTTCAAGCAGATTTTCAATATTAAGTAAATAACTTTCTTTAAAAAATAAAAAAAATTTAAGTCAAGGAAGATCTAAACTTCAATTTCATCTAAAAATGATGACTGTTTAACCATTTAAATGCAGTTATTTAAGTGAAAAACTTCTCCTCTCACTATAGTGTTTTCTAGCAGAACGAGAGATGACTACAAGGTATTTCAGGGGCGAATTAAGCCTACTTGAGGCCCTAGGCCGTTCAAATTTTTGGGGCCCTTAGATTAAAATTTTTTATCATATATTTTTTTATTTATTCAAATATAAAAGTATTTATATATCTTTTCATTTAAGAAAGCATATTTAAAATTAAAATAAATAATATCCTGGACCTTAAAGAGTGACAATTTCAATATATAAAATTTGATTGAAAGTGACCAGTTGTATGAGTTTTTTCCAGAGTATATAAAACAATAAACAAACATTTACCTTTTAGTAAAATATTTTGTAATTATTTATTGATTTTTTTTAAAAAAAAAAATCATTGTGTTTTTTTAAAAATTTATTTTCAAAAAAATTTTTTTAAGGGGGCCCCAGGCCATGACCTGATGGGTAATCCGGCACTGACGTATTTGCTACATTTGAGATTTTCAAATCCATGACTAATTCCAAGAATTTTTCATGACTTTGAGGAGAATTATTTATCGACGATGTCAACCTTCATCTATCAAAAGGTACCTCATGTTAGAATCAAGTTAATATGTCTTATATACTAGGGAATTGGTATTTTAACATTTATAGTGGTAGTTACGCCACATTACTCCCCTTCCAGAATTTTATCTGTGATAGAATTCGATGAACGATTACCACTAGTTGATTCATATGTATTTATATCAATTTTGCTCATTATATATTTTTTTTACAGCATTACCACTAGTTGATTCATGAGGTTTTATATATTTATTTATATTTTGTGCTCATTATATATTTTTTTCATAGCATTTCGCTCATAAAATTTTTTTTCCCTTCATTTTTATTTATAGTATTTCGCTTATTTTATTCCCTTCATTTTTATTTTATAGCATTTCGCTTATTTTTTTTCTTTCTTCAATATTGTTTATTGACCGGGAGACTTTATTTACTTTACCGGATTTTTCTTTCTTTTTTTTAGCAAATCAACTGTTTAATGTGGACCATCCATCAATGTTGACAAGTTCATATCACGTCCGCAGGTCACCATTGAGGGGATTTAATCTTATACTATGTCAACCTTCATCTATCAAAAGGTACCTCATGTCAGAATCAAGTTAACATATCTTATATACTAGGGAATTGCTTTTTTAACATTTATAGTGGTAGTTATGCCACAACTTAACAAAGTTACTATTTTCTCTGACAAAAACACAACAATAAATTAAAAAAAGCATTATAATAACATTAAATGAAATAATAAGTATAACCAAAATCGCAGCGACATTGTAACATAAAATTTAGCTAAAATATGTGTAGAAATGTCACTAATACCGTAAAAATAATTGAAAACATGCCAGAAACACACTTTACAGAAATTTAAGAACATGCATACCGTATAAGTCTAATTTTTTTTAAATATTGACAGAAATATAAAAATATGACGAACATACAATTCAAACAGTAGAAACTACTTTTCCAATGTTGTTATTTTTAATTTATTTGCAGGACAATGAGAAGTCAGAATTATTATTAAAGATGAAAGAAAATCTCTTTATTTTGATACTTCATCTTTTACTAACACAAAGTATCAATATAAAAGCGCATAACTATAAGGTTCTTAAAAGTTTCCCATTACAGTAATTTATATAAAAAGAGAAGTGAAATGTATGTCTATTTTTATGTGGGTCCTTAAGACATGAAGCATACAATTAAAAAATTCTAAAAATGTCCTTTAGCAACACTTACAAAAACAGAACACAGCTTCCTATATTAGTCACAGAAAATAGAAAAAAAGATTACATTTAATCATCTCACTTAATGTCTTGTCATTTCACCTGAGGCAAATCAATATTAATAGAATTTGCCGGCTACATTAAAATATAGAAACAATATATTTAAATCAAAACAAACCAAGGTAAACAGTCTTACACTTTAATATAACAGTCACACGCAAAATATTTTGTAGAATAAAACAAAACAATTGCTGAATTTCAAATAAAGCGGAATCACCGGGATTCGTGAAAAAAAAAAAAAAAAAAACATGTATAAACAGAGAAAAATTGCGTCATAGTCACATTCCAACATGTTGTAAAATGGCTTGAAGCTTATATGGTATTTAAATGGATCACTTTATATAATGGGATAGGTCACATGATATTGAAAAACCAGTTCATAGTGTAAAAATAACTAGCTATTTTCTCAACATCAGTTATTTATTTTTAAACATTATATTGTTACATTACAATGCAATGTAACTAAACGAGTTTTGAAAAAAAAAAAAAAAAATCATTAATAAATATAAATCATTTTAAAGTTCCTTTTAAATAATTTTAAAATTCAAATTTCAAACCATCATCTATTACTGGCAATCGAAATGGGCTGCAGATGGCGTAGAGCAGAACTTTTGACATATAGCAATACTTCGCATGTTTTCCCATTTAGCGTGTGGAGAGTCATAGGAGAAGGAATTACGTTAGTTTCTGTCTTGATTTTTAAATAGACTAAAAACTTTTAAGTGAGGAATCTATATGGAACTGAAAACTACATTAAACATTGTTCCAAGAGAAAGCAACGAGGAAATTTAAAAAAAAATATTTGTGAGAATGGATGGTGTTTTCTACACTAGGGAGCGCTGAAAGCTTGGTGCCGCTTATGCTTCTGGGCTACTGTTTCTGGTTTATTTCAAAGTCATTTGGCTCACAACGTGTCAATAATGTATGCCAACTTTCAAATTTAAACCTGAATTATAACGTATAAATTAATCTTGCTCCTCGAACAATATGCTAACACTAACATAAAATGGTGCATAGTTTGCAACACGAACAAACAGTAATAAACCAATGGAAACAGGCCAAATTAAGACTGCCAAAAAAGCGAGTTATTCAAAATCTAGTAACCATGTCACCTTTTTTAACAATATATCTCTAAATAACTAAAACAAATTTTAACTTCAAACACACCAGAATTACATAATAACATTAATATCTTATGAAATACGGCAGATTTGAGCTTAGAAATTATCTAATTTATTTATTTTGTTGAAAACAAAATTATCCGTTTGAAAATATCGCCTCGCAGAATAACATGTAGTAAGCAGCTGCAAACTTTCTAACCGGAAAATAACGAGGAGGGGGAATAACGGAAAATAACGAGGAACGAAATAACGGAAAATAACGAAAATAACGGAAAATAACGAGGAGAAAAGGGAAAATAACGAGGAGGAGAGGGAAAGGGAACGGTCACGCCATAAAACAAATATGACGTCAGGCTTCCGGGTTACTATATTCCGGAAGGCCATTCGCGAAGAGCGGTAAAACCGAAACATTGTATTAGGGAATAACTCGTCTAGGAAGTGTTTGTATTATTTATTATTTGGTGTATTACTAACTTTTTTGGTTCGACTCAGCGCGACCCAAGAAATATGCTTCGCGACCCAATTTTGGGTCGCGACCCATAGATTAAGAACCGCTGTAATAAGGGACTACACTCAAAACAGGGCAAACCTTTCACTTTATTTAAGCTGTGATATTAATTTTGTTAAATTTGTTTTAGGGTCATGACCTGTTGGAGTTTATTAATTACAGAAAATTCTTATGAATGGTAAAATAACGCGTAAATTTAAATAACAATCACAATAATAAAACTTCCTAGAATAACAAGCCTTCTCACACATCATCTCGTAAGCATAACATAAGTGGAGGAATACTCCAGAAGTTTTCTTAACTTCTTCCGGTTTAAGGAAACTTGTTATTGTTTGCGTGCAGTCCATTGGATTCAATACGTTTTTTTCTTTTAAAATTTCCATAAATATTTAATATACAATGGATATCATAAATCAAGGAAAAATTTCAAACAGAGTGATAACTCCCAAAATTAAGTAAACCCCGATGAAATTTGAAGATGAGTTGCTAAGTAAAAACTGCAATATGTAAATTAGCGGCACTGCAATGGAATGATGTCATCTGCAATGAGCATAAAATTGTGTTTGAACGCAAGCCTACTAATTTTGCTGTGTTTCTGAAATTAGAAATTTGAAATAGCCAATTTGCAATAATTTCCTCTAGGCATCATTTGTCCGAAGAACCGCAATGGAGATCTATTGGAAGACTAGAGGCAGGACAAAGTCAGATAGAAGTGTCCAGATAGCTAAATGTGAGTTCTTCTTTGGTTCAGTGGCGCACCCAGAATGGGGTTTTAATGGCTCCCCCCCCCCTTTTCAAGAAACCAAGAGCTACGTGTGTTTTGTTTTTTAAATCATTTATGCGATTTTCTATTAAAAAAAACATAATATTCTTAAAACTAATTTTTATATGAGGAAAGAAGTAAAGTATTTTTTTTAATTGAGTAAAGAATTTCCAAGCAGATATTATAAAAACAGTTTGACAGGCTTCTTCTTTATATGAACTTCTTTCCTTTCTCTGAAAGGAGTTTCTTTTTGTGGGAAGGAAACAAACCCAGATAGCAAAATAAGGTTTATTTTCACTCAACAAAAACCTTTTAATGTAACTGGTAACATAAAAAGGTTTGTAATACGGTTTACGTGTAAACCTACTAACCTTAAAACGAGATCTCTGACAATCTGCTCTATTCTACGCACATTACCCTAATCCAAAATCTTAGAAAACAACATTCTATATAAAAACCTTAAATCGAAGTTGACTTAGGGTTTTCAAGCGTGAAAAAAATCCTTTAATAAAGCTAGTCTCATGGTGAAAATAATTTTAAATGTAGGCAATAATTAGTTTTTTTTTCTCGTAAAGTCTTGTTGGCTCAGCTAAAATCCACCGTGTCAAGAAATTTTAATGGACAATGCTATTTGATCCTATCGCTAGTGTGTGATCAGATCACACACGTCAGCTAATACGTCTCTATGGATCTAAGGGACAATACTTTTTTAAAAAAGCTTTAAAAAATAATATGGAATCCTTTTAGGACGAAAGGTTTGAAACTGCAATATTTTTGCTTTATTGAAAAAAGGTTTTTAGTACTAATATTTTCGGGACAACAGAAAGAAAATTCCGACACAAGGTTGCATTAAGGTTACATGCTTTCTGGGAACTATTTAGAAAACTAAACAAATGTTGAGAAAGGGGACGACTGTTTTGGTGCGATTGATTGATTTGTGTAGGATCGATATTCATACAGCTACGAATTATCCATTGTTCACACCATTATTCATCAGTTTCTTTCATTGCTGAGTGAAATGTAACTTTTTTTTGCTTGTTTGTGCAAGCCTCAAGTGGTAAAACAATTGTTTGCGTAGTACATTTTTTAGATTTTAACCTTGACTGCAATAGTAGAGAAATTTGATACACCTTATTTCATCAAACTGCTTTGATAGCACTGTCTGTTTCTAAAGTTTGCAAAAAGAGGAGTATGCACCCCAAGTAGCAAAAAGATATAATCTAATATTAGAAAGATGCAATATAATACCGCCATGCTAGAAAACACTAGAGTCTTGAATCCTATCTTCTAATATTAGAGCTAATATTATATAACATTAAATAGTGTTCAATCTAACATTCGAACTTTTAAAATTATCATCTATTTCATTACTTTTGGTTCAGCACCACTTTTTTATGAAAGGGCATCCTATATTATTAATAAATATACATTTATTTATAAAGGAAAACAATAAATTAAATATTACTTAAAATATCATTTTTAGCCAATGCATTTTTATGCCAGAAAACGCAAGATAATATTAGTGGTAGTTTGCGAACGATTGAACTCTAAAAACTCTTTCAACTGTTGAGTAGCAACTCCTTCACGCTTTGTTTACAAGACGACCTCGCCATATTGTTTTGCGCTCAGCAGCTTTCGTTTCAAATATTTAAGGTATTTATAATTTAGTAATTTTTTGTAAACTTTATAAATTTCAATGATAGTTACATGATAAAGTAGTATCGTAGGTAATTTTTTTTCCTTGAATTAAAAATCAGCTAGAAAAGTAATTTAAAGCACGATGTGTTAGAGATTGTAGATGTTGTAGAAACATTCAGTGTACTTAATAAACTTGACAGTTAAATTAAAACATTTAAGTATTAATTTATTGATCGTGTATCCAATCAAGTCAGTAAATATTTTGAATTGTAATCATTGTTCAGACGTAGTAGTTGGCTTCTTTGTTGAAACGTATTGTCTAGCTATAAATAATAAGTAATGTAATTAGTTCAAAATATGCTTGTAAAGCAACATTTGCTTAGTAATACTTCTCTGAGAAAGTTTTTCTGCAACAATGAAAAAGATAAAAGTATTTGTCTGTAAGCAAATCAGCCGTGTTAAAAAAAAATAATATATATATATATATATATATATATATATATATATATATATATATATATATATATATATATATATATATATATATATATATATATATATATCTGCTACTTTTAGCGCAGTTAAAACCATTGCATTGTAGAATGTTTAAAGTTTAATACAAACAATATTGTTAGCATATTAAAATTTCATGTTTAAAATATTGTACAACAATGAATTAAACATTTTTATTTAAATTTCCTGAATATAAAATGATTTGTATGCTTTTGATGCATCATTATTTATATTAATTTGTAAATGATTAAAAAATAAACAATAATATGGTCGATTCAAAATGGTGTTCATGGTGAATGTAGAGCTTTGATTAAATTATATATTTTTTTAATAAATTCCTATTTGAAATAATCTAATGCTGTAAAAATTTAGTTAAGCAATAAAAAAAAATATTTGACAAAATTTAGGTATGCACACTGACTTTTAAAGAACGTTATGCCAAGATATTTGGGGGAAGGGGTGAACTATATTTAATATATATTTACAACTTTGAAATATGTGAATTGTTAGAGAATTCTCCTTCTACATGATTTTTTTCAACCATGAATTGATGATTTTGAATTCTCATAGTATCTTTTTACATTGATGTTCTTTTACATCAATCGAATTTTAAAATAAGCAATGGAAGAAAATAAGCAATTGTTTATTTAACACTTTTTACCACTTTTTTTGTTGGCTTGTCACATAGCGAGTACTTATTTTCAGGTCTAATAAAAGTGGTTAAAGAGTTTCGCAGTTTGAGTGTTTGTGAGCTAAACTCTTTTGTTAATCTCCTTTCCACTATGTTACTTTTCGTTACCGAGATTTTTTGACGCAAGTATCGATACCAGAATTTACTCATTGAATTTCATTGTAATCGCTATTGAAATTTTTTAAAAACATTTTCAAATTAAATAATTTAAGTTTCTAATAAATATCATTGTTTAATAATTTAAAATTTTATGTTTTCATTGTAAAATTAATTTTGTTTTACAATTTCAGATATAGCTCTTCATCTTCAAGAAAATCTACAATGAAAAAGTTGTTTGTTTTCGAATATAATTTCTTCTCGGTGCCGATTCAATGTTTGAGAAGAACTGTTGGAAGTCGCACACTATGATGGACAGTTCTAAGTTCCATCCTTACAGCGAATAAAGCAACCAGTGTAGATATTCCGCAAGGATCACTATAAATCTGCCATGGCGAAAATCCTCATGTGACTTTTCGTACACACATTATAAACTGTTGCTGAACATTTCATAAAAGCATTTAATTACTGCTTGGAAATATAATTTCAAGTGAATAAAGACTTACAACTGTCATGAAAAAAAAGTTATTTTATTTAATAACAATTATATATTTTTAATTTGTGTTTTACAAAAAGGTTATCGACGTTAATTTTAAACAGTGAAGGTAATGTATTGCATTTATAATTGGATGAAATTTATTTTATAGTGTGTTTTGTTCTTCAATAAAATTATGCTGTGAAATAATTATGTTTATCTTAGATTTTTTTTTCTTCATTACTGTAGTGTGTAATTTCTTCTACGACTTTGTAATAAATCTTCGCAACACTTTAAAAAATTTGATTTGTCAGGTATGATATTTGTATTGATAAAATTTTATAAAATGTAACGTTAGCAAATCTTTATAAGTGCTTGAGTGTCATGAAAGCAGTTGAATATATTTAAAATTTTGTTATTTTAATCGTTCGGCATGATACCGGAAGCAATTTCCTTTTAACGCTGATTTTAAAGTCTATCTCAAAATTTTAAGTATTTTTATTATCAACATTGTTTTTATTATTTTAATTTCAGAAATTTTCACATGATTATTCTATTGAAATTTGAGACAAAAAGTTTGCTTTTTTATTTTTATCATGTTTTAAATAATATAATTGTAAAATAATTCTAATCCTAAAAATTTTAACTTTAAGCTTAATAACTTTTACATTTTAATAAAAGATTACCAATCAATGTAGAAAAGAATAATGCTTAAACTTTCATCTGTAAGGTTTGTATATACTTTGTGAAAACATGTTGTGCGATTGCGTGTTCTTTTTTTTATAGAAAAAGTCCCATTTAAGACATTACATATAATGTTATGTTTGTTTTGCTATGTTATTAATGCCTAATCTCTTAATCGGCAAAATACAAACAATCGAATTGATTGATTTTAAAGAAAAATTTTGTGATTGCAACATTCTCAAAAAGTAACAGATAGTAGTCAAACTTTTATTATTCATAGTAAAGGCAACTAATAGTAAAAAAAGATGTTATGTTTTTTCGTTTATTCTTGTGTGCAATTAGATATTAGTGCAAATTTAATTTTGATAAAATGTAAAATTTACTACTTTTTTTTTGGTTTTGAAATTTGAATGTTACCTTGATTTTTTAGCTAAAATTGTTGGTTAATACATAGTACCTTAAACTAATTATCAAATCGTTAAAAATTTCTGATGAGCCAATTTTGCATTGCCACATCAGAAATAATTTTTTCTTTACAAAAATAAATGGCAAAATTTTTCAATTAAAATTCTTAAAGGCTTCCCTGGTTGCACTCCCAGAAAATATTTCTACGGGTGTCTTTGAGTTTTGCTTCAAGTGTTTTGCTAAGTAAAATTTCAGATTCCAAAAAGATAAAGTTACGTAAGTATTTTTCCATTTAATTTCAGTGAAAAAAGAAGTGAAAAATTTATGCAAGTAAGTAATTGGAATATATTTAAATTTTCTTTATTGTCTCGATTATTACAAAAGATAACAATTTAAAAATTCGAAATATTATTTTAATATTTTGGAAGTTACAAAGGTAAATTTTCAACTAAAATCAGATGTAAAATTAACTTTATTCATGTAGTGTGGTTTTTTATTATATTTCAGAATATAAATAATAAATGATGATTAGGAAATTACAAATGGCTTAAGTTACGACTTTTATAAAGCATGTTTTACAAAACTAACTCAATTCAGATTTTGATAAAATAGGCTCATTTCTAAAGAAAAAAAAAAAAAAAAATTAAGAATATATTTTAAAATTAAAGACTTGAAAATTAATAATGATTCATTGTATGAAGAAAAAAATAGCAATAAAAGTTGTAATATAGTATTATTTCTTAAATAAATTTAAAATAATTAAAAAATATCAGCTGACTATAAGATATAGTTTGGAGTAAAAGGAAGAAAAATGGAAGGTAGCAGAATTCGCTAATATAATTTTATTTACTATTTCTGTATTGCTAAGTAAATAATGCATGGAATGACATTATAAAACTAATGTTCTATGTTTTACTGTTTCACAGCAATACAGAAAAATAATCAATTATTCCAAGCCAAATTATTCTACTACCATCCAAATCTTCCTCTTGCTTACTCCAAAAAATAAAGAGCAACGCAAGATAATATCAGAAAATATAAAATCTAATATTATATAGCATTAAAACTAATGCAAAATAATATTACGGCGAACGCTAGATAATATTAGTTTGCATAGAATCTAATATTATATAATGCAGAGCAAACATCGACCTCTTGTATCTTTCTAACTATTAGAAATTGTGCAAGATAACGTTAGATTTTACCGGTTTTCTGATATTATCTAATATTAGGTGTTACTTGGGACTATTGACACTCATAATTTTTTACAAGGAAAAAAAATTACGTTTAAAATTAGTTTGAAAATATTGGTTGTCAGATATCATCACAACGATACTGATACCGATACCACAGTACTCAAAAGAATTGGATTCCTCCACGAGGCTTACATTCAAGGGAGCGGGACATGATTTTGGGTTGTATATTGAATCCGGAAAACAGATACATGAGCATGAATATTTTAAATAAGATTTTTAAAAAAAATATTCAAAAGGATTGTGAGAAAAACGATTAAAATATCAGTACCGAATCATCATTAAAAATGTTTAGCAGACTCAATTATTGAAGGTCTAAAATATTTTAAAGTAGATAACTCACATTTTTAAGGTCAAGGATATGACGGAACTATCGCTATGTGTGGTCCATGCCATCATTTGAGAAAATTATGCCAAAGCACTATACGTGAATTGCAGTGCCCACTGCCTCAACCTTGCACAATATTCCCCCAATTAGAAATTGAATGGCTTTAATTCAGAAATCCTGTAACATTTTTAATTTCCTTTAAAGAAAGGTATTTTTGAAAGGCAAATTGAAAATTATAAGGTTACTTAAAATATTAAAACAATTGTGTCAAACAAGATGAGTTGAAAGACATGATTCAGTTTCAGCTTTCTTTTGGTGGAATCACGAATCTCGATGCATTCTAACAAATCACCAGAAGCATAGATACTTGCTACATCGATTAGCAAATGTGATTTTTCAAATTTAGCAAGTCTATTTGTTCTTGACATTGTCTTTTCCCTCTCTTTGCCTCTGTAGTCATTACATTACAACTTTACTTTATGCTAGCAACTTATAATCTGTTAATGTTTGAAATTCCTTGTTAAGTACGGGACATAAGGCGAATGAAGATTTCTCAAAAGTATTCTTCAATGCTGAAGAAATAAGTAGTAAATTTATTATTTAAATAATTAAGTCGCGCATACTGTCAGTCGAGAGAAAATGAAACATTATCCTACAGAAAGACACGGTGGAACAGTACTTCAAACGAGTAATATTTATACTTTTTTTGGTTGAATTTTTATATGAGCTTAGATGCCAAATCAATAGAATACTCTTAGTTTTTTCTATTTCTATCATTAATATCTACCTAAAACAGCTATAAAAATGATAGCCTTGAAAACATTAAGATGCAACATTTAAACATTTCTGATTTAAGGCAACAATTTCTGATTTAAAGAAAAATATCACGAATGAGTTCATTTTGAGGCGAAAATTTTTGGCATCTTGTGATAAAAAAAAAAGAACCCAATTAGGGCTATCGACGCTCATAACCTTTGTAATAAGTCTCTATTCTCGGAAATATTCACCTTATTGACCATAATTAACACTAACCACAAACAAGCTAATTAATTAAAAATATGCAAAAGATTTGAATATTAATTTTAAATATTTTAAAACTCAATTTCTCAGCAACTATCCGACCAATTTCACTAAAATTTTGTATCTGGCCATTAAAAATTACATGATGTAAAAAAATCGTAAACCATGCTATAATAACATTTTTTTCAAATTAAATAAAATAATAAAAAATAATTATTAAAAATTCTTTTTTTGCATCGAACTATCTCTGAATAAGCGAATTTTATAATTGTGTGCAAAAATTTTTCAATTGCTTGAAACTTTCTCGAGATTTAGTGAAATACACAAAACGTTAAATTAACATTAAGGGATTCAATCTTTGAACCACTCTCTTGACCAAACTATTGGGACCATATTTCTCAGATTACGGTTACCCTTTATATTTTGAGAAGAAATCTGAATCCGTCAAAAAAGAAAAAAAAAAAAAAAGGCTCGTTTATTCAGAAAAAGTACATTTTTGTGTGTCGTATTTTGTAAGTAAAAATATCATCTGAATAAATAAATTTGCATATTTGAGGTCATCCCTTTGAACCATTAAGATGCAGTCCTATAGTACTTGAAAATCCAATCAATGAATCAAGAGTTATTCAGTGTTATTTTTGCATTATGCATTTGTGAAGAGATTCCATTTTCTGAAGAAGATGTTCTGAATCACCTGGCCGAAAAACCTAGGAAAAAGGGATATAACACTGAAATGAAAAATGAAAGAAGTTTTTTTTTTTTCTTTATTTCCAAACTATATCTTTTGTATTTTAACAGTGTAAATTAATAATCAATTTATGAATTGCTTAATAAATTTTTTATTGATAAAAAATAACTATCAGTTTAAAGAAATTATTTTATTTATTATGATATTATTTAAAGTATTTCAGAGCTCTACATTCATGAAAAATAAAAGTAAGATTATCAATTTTAAAACCCCTCCTAGAATGATTTTCTGGGTGCGATACTGATTTTGTACATTATGTACACGAAGGTATAGAACTGCAACAAGCTCAGATCCTCTCTTAGTTTAGCCACTATATAAGCTTAGTGTCAATGTCTACGATACATAGAAGGGCTCACGAACGTAGTTTGTTCACTAGGCAACCCGCCATTTGAGTTATGCCATAGAAGGCAACGTTTGAGTTGGGCGCAGCAACATGTCCACTAGACGGCTGACCAATGGTGAGCTGTTCTCTTCACTGATGAGCCCAGGTTTTGCTTTTAAAGTGATGGTAGGTGTTGTTTGATTTGGAGACAACCCTGAACCCGATATCGCCCATCTAACAACCGTGAAAGAGATTCATACCAAGGAAGCAGTGTGTGTGTGTGGTGGGGTGGTATCTCCGTAGGTGGACGCACATTACATTTTATTAAATTTAAACATAATTGAAATAAAGTGTTTTAGAAATTAAAAAAAAAAAAAAAGAAATATTTTCTTAAACTATTTTAAACATTCAAATTTCTTTCTAGATTAACTGAATGAGTATTTATTTTATACGCCTACCTGCTGCTAATATATTTTTGGTCAACTTTGCTATACATTTGGGTCAAGCAGTACAATATTTCAAGCTGGAATTTTTTTGTTATTTTATTTAAAAATTATTTATTTTCAATAAATAATTCATTACATTACGATAACGGTTTATTTTCAAGAAATGTTATTTATATTTATTAAAAGACAAAGATATCGAGTTTTTATCAAGCCGATAAAAAATTGTTATGTTTAAAAAAGTGTTTTTTATTAAGAAAACCTTAAAATAAAAAAAACAAAAATATTTTCAAGAAAGTGAAACCAAGTTTATAGGGTAAAATAGATCTTAAGGTTATATAATAAAAAAATTAAATAAAAAATGTGTCTAAAAAAATAATTTTTAATTAAAAAAGAATTCATATTATTTTGTGTGAATATTTCAAACCAAAAAATGCGTTATACAAAAAACCTACGAGATGTTGAAATTTATTCAAAACCTTTTGGTACAATATAAAAAGTAATGGAAAACAAACAATTACATTTAATCAAAGATATCTAAATATCACATATCATTCTGATAACTCAGTAAGAATGTATAAAAAACAATGTAATAAGTAATACATTTTATGAGCCCAAAAACAAGGAAAGGAAGATCTTAAGATTCATGTTAGTAGCATAAATATTTTTATAAATTTTTAAAATTAATTTTTCATCTTTCAAACTTTGCTTGTCTATTTCCTTCCAAAATATATTACTTTTGCGATAGTGTTATTAGTAATTCAGCACGAGAAAGGTTTTTATCCATAAGTTTTCCTCCCTTTTGTTTAAATAAAGTTAACAAGAAAGTCAGACCTGAAATTTACATTTGCCTAAAAATAGTTATCTGGTCTACATAGTTTTATCATTTACGTCATTCAAGAACGGTGTTTCTTGATTTATATTTCTTGACAATTACCCGATATACATGTGCAATTCTAGACATACCCCTTGTATGTTCAATCAATGGTCAACAGACACTGTACTTACTGCTTTTAAACTGCTGAAGTTATGAAAACCCTTATCGGAACATAAGCTATTCTGAAGCTGTAATTAAAAGTGAATTTTCCTTTTGGTTAGTGTAGATTTTACAGAAAACATTGGTTTGATTCATTAGTTTGATAAGCAATTGATAGAGACTTTTATTATAATTTATAAAACGAACTACATATTTGATATGTCACTTTATTAAAAGCTATTTTTTTGAAAATTTTCACCTTTTTTTCAGTGATTTTTTTCACTATACAACTCGTGTCAAAAGTCTAAGCACACCCCCTGCGCAATGCCATTCATATTTGCATTCTATTATTTCATTCTATTATACCATTCTACTATTTGTTCTTATTGAAGTTAAATATGGGAGATAGAAAAATTAGGTCAATTATTTTAGTGAGAAAAAAAAGTATGATCAAAACTACTATAATATGGTTAAATTTAATGTTACTAGCTCTATGGAAACACCAAAAAACAAGGCAATTTTTACCGAAGCGCTTTAGTAATGACATTTAGGTAAAATTAACAACAAAATATGGTTTTAATCACCATGCTGTTTGGTAGGGAATGCGGTAAAATTAATTAACTTAAAGCAAAAGTCGGTCGTTTTAACAGTGCTAGTATAGTTTGAGGTGACACAAAAATGTTCATTTCGATAACATTTATTTTATTCAGCAATCACTTGTTAACTTTGTTTCTCGCCGGTTATTTCTTTTTTTCCTATGTAAACGGTAAATTAACATCAACCAATATTTGAAATTATCGGTAGGTAGGTACTTTATATGCGACACATTAGAGCTGCACAATGGGCTATTGGTGACGGTCTGGGAAACATCCCTGAGGATGATTTAAAGACATGCCATCACATTTTTGATCCTCTGCAGAGGAGATGGCTCACCCGCTTTATTAGCTCGACCAACTTCTCGCAAATTCGAGCAATTTACGGTAGGACAGTTTAACGACAGGACTAATACCGCACACCCTTCATCCCTTCACAGACTGATCAATGTGGTCATCCGACCACCTACTGACCGCAGCCAGTGATACTTGACTTCGGTGTTCTACTGGGAATCGTGTCTTTGCGATCAGTCCACTGCGGGGCATTAAGATTCTAAAACAAATATGCATTTGTAAATGAAGAAATACCTGGACAAGGCTGAACTAAATCAGTAGCGTAACTGTTTCTAAATACTACAGCAGGGTAAATAAAATTTCTACATCAAGGCTGTCCTAACATCCTAAAATGGTAGCGGATTCGAATATTACACTAATAATGGATGCATATTTTTTATGTTCATCACTATATACCTTGCGCTATCTGTTCTCCAACTGGACAAGGGCTCATAATAGATCACACTTTGCATAATGCATTCAAGCTTATATCAAGCAATAAATAAATGTATGAGTAGCAATAAATAAATAAATGAATAAATAAATATTTGGTACAGCAATGATTTTTTAAAATTATTTTTACATCAGTCTAGTCTTTCCACCAAAGGCATTTTAAAAAAGAGGTACAGGGTTTGAATCAAAGCATAGTCATGGAGGTGTAACAGTAAATAAATGAATTTGGTATAGATACATATACTTAGTCATGTGCTTAATGCAAACGATTGCTTGTTTCTTGTGAAATTTCAGAACAAATAGCATAAAAATGAGAATGGAGCCATTAATGTATTGTTGTTTTACTTGAACCTCGCCGTGCAGTATTGCTATTTCGCTAACCTTTCTGACGCGTGTATGTAAAGGATTCAAATCCCGCTATAACATTCGATTTATACTCTTGCTGTCTTTCGTAAAATTATGTTTTCTGTTTGTCAAACTACAAAAAGTTTTTAAGCTGTTCTCTGTATTCACAAGAAAGCCACATATCTAGTTAAATAAATAAATAAATTCCACCACTTCATAAAGAAGTATAGAATCTTCAAAACACTTTAATAAAACATTTAAAGCCATCATTCTTGTTCTTTTAACCGTTCTTACAATTGCGAAATTATATTAGAATGGGAAATTATTAACAATCACCAAACTCCAATTAACCATTTAAATAAACTTTCTTTTTAAATAAACTGTAGAAGTGAAAACAGATTATTACCTTTCTATTTAGTAAGAGGCAAAGACATTAAAAGGATGAAATTATCAAATAAATTTTTAAATGATTGATAGTTCTGAAGATCGCTTTGGTAATTTTATCATGATACTTTAGAGAATGGCATAAAAAACCTTTATTTTATATACGATACTGTTGAGATTTTAATTTGTTACTAAATGTATTGTAATAAGAAATATAATTTTGAAAAGTAATATTTCCATTAAACCGTAAAAACAGCGAACGATAAAGTTGAGATATGAATGGTTTACAAACCGCATATTTTGATTTAATTCTTAGAATTATAGTTTGTTTTCCCAGAACTGTTTTTAACATATGGTGATTTTGCCAGAATCTATTTCTCCGTGTGCTGTTCACATTCAATTTTTTCCAAATAACTCATTCTGACTGGTCACTAGGCCAACATGTGTGCAAAACTCATAAAATAAAAGCAGTTATTTAATAAGCTTAAATAACTGCTAAATGCTAAATGATTGAACTTGCTGAATGATAAAATGCATGGATGATTCAGGGTATTCTTTTACTTACCAAAAGATACTGAGAACTTTATCAAACATTATAATAGAAATAGGTAACAATTCCTTAAATTATTAGAGTCCAAGGAATCAATAGATAGACGGGTTATAATATTTTTGGATAATTTCTTTGTGAGGAAATCAATCAATAGGCAGGGATCCATAGCAAATAATTATATCTGAAACTTAATGTTCATCTAGAACCTTAGGTATATTTAACCATTTAAAAAAATAAAAATAAGATTTAATGAAAGATTTTAATCAGAAAAAAGATTTTTTTATCATCTGAGAAAAATATTACAAAGAAACAAAACGAGGGAAAAAAGTAGAAAAAAAAACTTTTTTCTTTTGATTTCTTTGTTACAAGTATGGAGCTGTAATAGTTCACAAGTATGCTATCTCTTGTAAGAAGCATATACAAATAATTTTAAGTAAAACTAAACAAAACAGTAAAAGTATTGAATTTAAAAAAAAAATAACTGAGTACGAAGTATAACTATTCCTCCTGAATGGTTAGAATAATTCTTAAAAAAATGTATTATTTCTAAATTTCTAGCAGTATATATATATATACTTGCAAAAACTGGAAAATATTTCCTATTGTAATAGTTTCATTTGATTTAAGATTTTTTCTAAACAAGGAAGGCATTTCTGTAAAATTTATTTGCATATCGCATATTTGCACAGTAAAAATAACTACAAAAAAACGTGCGCTTCAGTAAAGATGTATAAAAATATCATAATAAAGGAGAAATATAATTCACGAAACTAGTAAATAAATAACTTATTTCCTGATACTATGCTCACCAGTCAACTAGATGAAAATTAATATTCTGCATTCCATCATACTTAGTTTCGAATACGACATTTTTTTCATTTCTCTTGAAAGTGGGACAGTTTTGTCCTTTGCCTTTATTCAATTTATTGTTGTTACAATGATCTTTTCATTTTTCCAAAATCTAACAAAGCCTTCCAATTATACTTAATAAAAGCAATTAATTAATTATTTTATTAATATTATGAGAAACAGCTAAATTTGAATGAGTAAAATGTCACATGTGTACCTAGTTCCTAACCTCTTACACTGTAAAAAATTCCGTTAAAAAGTACCGGAACTCAGCAATCCATTTTTTCTGGATCATGTTACGGTACAAAAAAACTGACATATCTTTTTTATTAGTATAATATTTACTATAAAATCACTGAATCACTCGAATTAAATAAATATTACTGTTAAAGTTTACGGTAAAAATGGATTTTACGGATGATGCATACTATTTGCCAGAATTTTATACCGTAACTTGATCCGGATGTTTTTACAGTGTAGCCAGATATTCAAATAAGTGTTTTTGTAGCTATATATTAAGGTTAGAAGAAACATGTAGCATATTTTCGCTTCGTGTCTTATATTTTCACAATTCATCAGAAAAATTTGGTCCCTTAGTTTATCTTTCATTACTGTCCCTTAAGTATAAATATTAATAAGCCACGACGTCCCTAAAAAGTCACATATTAGAATCAAATAGGACTGCTTATTAACATGACTTATATAAATCGTTTTAGACAGACATTAGGAAGGGTACAAAGATTCGAAAAATGCAATAAATTTTTTTTCGAATTTTTGAAATATTCACGGTGGTGTCTTAAATATAACTATTAGCAAAAAGCTAAGTTTATGCAATGCCAAAGGCATCTTTACTTACAAAGATGCCAATTATTTTTTAATTTTCTGTTCTGTTCTATTCTAAAAAATTTCAATCAAGTAATTGTTCTGACAAATTATAGACTGTAAAAATTTTAAAAGTGCTGATCACGACTTTTTATTTTAATTTAACAACGTTGAGAGATAAAACTTTTTTTGTGAAAAGTAAAAATGCCCCCAGTGAATGTTCTTTAAAATACTCTATGCAGAAACAATTTTAAACAGTTTTAATGAACTATTTTTAATTTTAAGGATTAATTATCGAAGAAAATAAAATTAATGAATTTTCAAACTAAACACTATTTTCTAAAGGAAAAAGAAAGCATTTGGAAAGCTCCAATAGTTTAAATGTTAGTCAAAGAGACTAGTTTCTTCTTACTGTTTATTTAAATATAATATTCTTACTAATTAAAACTCCGCGAACTATAGAAATAATAAAAAGAAGAAACGTGTGTAAAATATATAATTGGGAAAATAATTTATTCCTTTTCGTGAGAAATTTATTTTATTATTACAATAACTCACGTTTTAATGGCTTATATATTGTAAAGTAATTGTGACATAATTGTGTTTTTATTTTATTCTTGAGTGATATATTTACTATATGATAGGAATTGTTGCATAATGAAATTCCATAATGTAAAATAATAATTTTCATTTAAAATATAATTAAATATTCTAAGAAAAAATATAAATAATGTATTAGAAATAGATTTTTCTTGTATAATATAAATTCTTGGCCTACACTAAACTAATATATTGATGATAAACATAATTATTCAATATGAATATAAATTACAATTCTAAAAGCTTCAAAAAACAAGAATTTAAATTTTTTTAAAGAATAATTCTGTTGTATAAAAATTTTGTTTTTTGTAAAAATAGTTAAATCAGATTTTCAAAAAGTAAAAATAGTATTAAAATTAATTTAATTAATGATATTTAAAGAAAATAATAAACATGATCAATTGCCTCCTTATAAATAAAATAATAAATTAAAATTCTAACATAGTTGTTTTGAAAGTCCTCAAAAGTTAAAACATACAGTTTGAAAATAATCTTTATATCCATAAACAATAATAATTTCCACAAACTGAACCAATATTTAATTTTAAAAATGCATACGCAAGGGAAAAGTTTTTACTCAAATGTTTGCGATGGAATATATAAGTTTCTTTACTTTGAATTAGCTTTTTATCCATTTATGCAAAAGTTTTAAAACAAAAGTTTTATTTTAAAAACATATTTACAATAGGATAAAAGTTTCTCGACTGTGACTGAAGGTGTGAAAAATAAATATTTGAAAAGAAAACTAGTTTCGATGATTATTTCGTAGGCTCGAGTTTCAGAAGTCTTTTTTACAAATCTCTAGAGTTAAAAGAAATCGCATGGGTACCCTTTATACGCTTTACGATTCTATACTTCAGCAAACGGAATTCATCTTCAAGAGCTCACTTATTATTAAAGTAGTGTGTTCTAAAACGTTGGGTTTAAAAAAGTATTATTGAAATTTTTCCATTTATATATTTTTATCAATTTTTTAAGGAAAACTTTTAGGAAAGTGCAATTTTTTAAAATGAACGTTTGTAAGAATAAATGAGTTTAATTAGTGAGAAAATTTTGGCTTATAATAAAAAAGAACAATAACATTAGCATAAATTAATTAAATTAATTCGCAATCAATCAATTTCATCATTTTTTAAAAATTCATTTGTTAGAAAAGTGCAATTTTTGAAATGAGCTTTGATTTTAATACCTGAAAGAAAAAAAGTGCGTTTAGTTAGAAAAAAAAATATTTTGTTTAATAATCAAAAGAATGATGAAATTCAGGTAAAATAAGTTACATTAATGCTTTCTAGGGTGATGAATAGCAAAACTTAAATGAATGTAAAACAAATCATTAAGCAAAACGTATAGTACGAATAATATTTTACATTCTTTTAATATCAGTGATAAACAACTAATTTACATACTATTTTTTTAATAAATAATTATATTCAACGCAAAAGAAAAGGAAGCATCTAAAAAAACGGGAAAAACATGCATTTTTGAATTTTTTTTTAAAGTAAATTTTATAGCAACGAAAATTTCACATGCTGTCGACTTAGGCCATCGAGTCAAAATTTCGTCACTTTTTTATCAGTTATATAAAGGAAAATATTTTAATCTTAGTGTTATGTTTAAATATCTTTTCATTGTTTTTCCTTTCAGTAGAAGTTTAAAAAATAGTGGACAAAGTTAATTCTTCAAAAGGGGGCTACTTAGGTATCAAATTGTTTCCTTTTGGATGATGTTACTGAAGTCATCTTATTTGAAATGTTTACTTATAGGGGTAAATTAAGCTAACATATACTTAAGGACAATTGAAAAATAATGTTTCCTAGAAATTTTTTAATTAGTTAGTTTCTCGTAATTAATCTTTAGTGTCTAACTATTAGCAAAAATAATTTAACCCTTGGCACTCCGATGTCTGCACTAAGGCACCATAAACAGTCACCACTTTAAAAGTAAGAAATTTTATACCTTAATAATAAGTTACCACATTATTATAAGAATTTTAAAATTGCATAATAATACTTTATTGTGTATTTTAAATGCTATAGTGGTGACATTAGATCAATCACCATTTAAAAGTACTCGGAGTTCAAAGGATTAAAAAAAGAAAGATTTTGAAAAATTTACTTACAAAAGAAATGTATCGCAACAGTTTTTTGACAACGGAGTTTTGAAAACTGAATCGGTCAGAAAACTGCTGGATTTAGTCACTTTTTCAGGAGAACTAGATGACTTTTAATGATATAACGACTTATCCGCAAATAGAGCCCAAATGTTTGAAACTTTTGCCAAGCGATACTACTTCAAGGATTTTTTTCCCCGAGAAATTTTGCACTCATAAAGTGTCTTGCTTTCAAGATCTCGCTTCATCATTTTGAATGTTTTGTTCCATTTCTAGCGTTTTTTATTCATTGGCAATGGTCAGAATGATATATTCCTCTTTTGAATGGTCATTTCATATATTTGTATGTATCAATCTCAGAAAATAAATACTTTAGCAAAAAGTTATAAAATATATATGAAATTTTTTAACGGATAAATTAAAGAAATAATCCCTTTGAAAACAAGCAAAATATAAAACCCTGAGAAACGGTGCTATGGTATAGTATTTGCGCGGTTTTAAAATCTATCACCAACACCAAAATGATAAGTTATTATTTTTGTAAGCTCTTCGAATAGAAATGCGTTTTTTAGTTTGTAACGATAAAGAGATTTAAGTTAGAAATTTAGATGCTTTAATAAACACAAAAAAGAAATATTATATAGAAATATGCAAACTGATGTAAAAATTATGAAGGAAAGAGAGATAAGAAATATGCAAACCGAAGTCTCTATTTTGTTAAAAGATACCGTACATTAGAAAGCCAATACATAAACAAAATAATACTTTCTGAATTGATGAAAATTATTTCATAATCTTTTATTAATTCTGCTCTGGAGACGTTTTTGTTTTAATAACTATTTTAAATTTTTTTTGTTTTGTAAATATTACACATATTGAGAAAATAATGTTAATTTTTAAAAAAGAAATAAAATTAGAAATGAAAATGCTAATTTGTTTTATCATATGTATTTTCTAAAGAAATATAAACGTAGGGAAAGATGGAAGTAGTAAAATTTATTAAAAAAGAAAACAACTAGTTTTTATTAAAATAACTTATTTGCGTTAACTAAACTAAACACACAGGGAATTAAAACCCAAATTAGTGTCAATTAGCGATTCAAGATCTGGAATATAAATAATGCTTAAACTTTTTTGTAACAAGCTTTTAACAATTTTTCATTAGCTCATGTCATAAATATACTTTAAATTTTATCGAATTAATGAAGTTAATTTCTTTGTTGTAAATATGTAGTTAGAAATATGGCGAGAACAAAGAAAGAGTTTATGACACTTTTCCAACAAAACTTTGCTCACTATTAATCATTGCTTCTGATGTTGGTTTGAAAGAACAGTGGCTTCTGTGACAATGAAAATCATTAAAAGAAATGATGAAAAATGCTTGTTTCTTTGCTGATTTATCTTGGTATTCCGTTTGGTAGCTTTTCTCCGTTTGTCATAACACTTCTCATCAAAAAATGCGTGTGTATTTATTTCTTTTTTCGAGAAAAATAATAAAGTAACAGAAAATTTAGAAAAAAAAAATTCCATTTTTTACTTTAGAAAAGTAAACCAATAAAAGCAACAGTAGACTTCTATTTTATGCTCAATTTTTTGTTAATTTTAAATTATTTTGAAGTTAAAAATACCTTTCGTACAGTTTTTGCATCATTTAACAAAAGCAAATTTACATATAATAGTAGATACTATTTGAGTCAAAGAATTTTTAATTTTACTTTTTGATATATAATTTTTAGTTTCTGTATATCCTTGTATTATAAATGCATTATAATTTACATATTTAATTTCAATTTTAACTTAATCTTTAAAAAAACAGAAAAAAACAAAATAAAGGAAAGTAAACGTACTCAAAGGGAAATAAATTTGCTAGAGTATTTAACTTTTGTTAAAAGGAGTTTCAATCATAACTTTATTGTAAATTGTTTTTATTTCTAATTTTTGAGTAAGTAATACCAAAAGTCATTATTTTGTAGTAAGAGTAAGTACTAATAAAGTTAGTACTTATAGTAAAAAAAAACATATGTTAGGTCGACATTACCAAATGTATTAATCTACGGACGTTACTCGCTAAATCACACACCATTTATCTTTGTTCTTCTTTTTGTGGTAACTTCGTAATATCTCGCTAGATTGCAAAGTTATCTACTCCAAAATCAGACCTCCCTTATTTACATAAATTTTATTATTCATATTCTCATTTTATCATTAAGTGCACTGATATTGGTTGCAATATTTCTCACATGCAAATGTTCTCGCGTATATAAATACTTCACTCGCATATCTTGATTTGGCTACCGCTTCCTTTTCTGAACTTTGTTGTTGTTTATATGTATAAAATCATCCATCCTGATGTTCAGTTTGGGAGTTAGTTTAACCAATTAGACTAATTAGAATATATTAAGTGCAGATAATGTAAGCATAAGTAACAAAAGAGATTACGTAGGCATCAGACAAACTTCCATAAAATACAGATAAATTCATTTAATGCCGCAAAACGCGATATCGCGTGACGAAATACTTTCTTACAGTTTGTGTCAATAAAACAGATTAAGTGGTTACAAGATGCATATTATCATTCAATTATATTTGCAGAAAATATGTTTTCTCGTGAGATTAACATAATGTTGCTCAGTTTTATCCTCATATTATTGCTCTAGTTATCAAAAATTAACCCCAAACTATTCCTATTTCTATTGCATTCATTGCTCATTTATTCCTGCCCTTTCCATTTAATTTAGTAAAACTAATTGTAAGAATAGTTTTTTGTGATTATTTTTACATAATAGTTCCAAATTTCTTTAATTTTTTAGTAGTTTAAAAAAATAGGCAGGATTTTCCTGTATTTTACTGGTTTATTCACGAAAGTTAATATTGATACACAAAAAACTATTAAAAAATAGTGGTTCAGTATAAAAAGTTAGCGATCGATGTTCTGGTGAATTGTGAAACTATATGAATGTTCAGAACTATCCTAAAATGACTCTTGATTTGAAATTACATTTCATACAATAAGTAAATTTATAGTAAATTTGTATTTTGACTTTTACGCGAAAAAATCAACCATAAACTTCAATCAATAAAACTTTGCCTTTGGCTAAGAATTTAGAAAATTGACTAATACTTTTGTTATTTGGCTAATAATTTTAAGTCCTTAGCGCGGGTCGTCTATCTAACTCTCTCTCTCTCTCTCTCTCTCTCTCTATATATATATATATATATATATATATATATATATATATATATTATATGGGTGATTCTCACGAAATATGACAATTCACAGTCTCTTGCTCCAAGATCTAATACTATACTACTAAAAGAACTTTTTTAAAATTTTTTTTTAATAAATAGCATAGCCATTAGTATTTTAAAAAAACCTTGTACTAGCATTGGCTGTTTTGTATATTTAAAAAGTTTAATTGAATTTCATAATGTCACTTTCCTGGTATGTCAGAAACAATATTTCCAATAATAACTAGCTTCAAAGCATCCCATAAATTTTTCAATATCTAATTTTTTTTTTTATCTCAACCGTTGTAAGCATTTCTAGAATATATGCGGAAGGTATTATTTACAAAACCTTTGTAGAAAATAACTTTTTCTGTCAATAATTTGTTTGTCACACGAAAATCTTTCATTTTCGTGGTTACTTTTATTTAGTGATTTATAACCAAAATAGATAGCGCCAGTAACCAATATCTTATGTTAATAGATTTATTAGAATACCATCCTATCTGAACAAATCTTATTGCATGAATAAAGTACCAATTTTCTGGTTCAAAACCTATTTCAAAATTTTTTTTTAAGGTGAGTAGGTTTTTATGTTGTCATTTTCCTGTCTTGAAATCATTAATAACATAAACTACATAGATTTACCTGAGTTATTTCAAGAAATCCTGTTGTTTTCTGAGGAATGTAAACATCTTAGGCCGAAATGTTAAAGTAAAATTAAATGCTATATTGTCATTATCCTGCCATATGAATGCCAGGACATTGAAACAGTTACCAGAAAATTTTTTAAACAGTCGAATGTAAAGAGAGAAAGCAAATATTAACCTTATACCAAGTTTGTGTAAGATTGTAATATGCGTGAATGTAATCAAAGTTATTTTTTTATTTAATGATTGATTATTATACACGATTTTATTCTGTACAGATCAGCAACAAAAACATTTTTGATTCTTTCTACAGTGGATAAAATAATTAATTTAAGCAATTCATGGTCCATCTAACGCAAAGGCGTAAGTTGAGTTACTATTAGCTTAAAATGACTTTTTTTAACTTCTAAGCCAATATGTCATTTTCCTGGCATTCAAAATTTGGTGAATTTCTATTTTATTTTTGTCTTGAGCAAATGTCAATAAACTACACGACTATCTGTAAGATATAAGTAAATGTAACTAAATAAATTTACAATAAAAAATTTTGATTATTTTGAAGACTTAAAATTTGAAGAAATTTTTTGTTCCGAATTGTCATGTTTCCAAAGAAACACCCATATGTATATGTATATATATATATATATATATATATATATATATATATATATATATATATATATATATATATATATATATATATATATATATATATATATATATATATATATATATATATATATATATATATATATATATATATATATATATATATATATATATTAAAGGTAAAAATGAACGAATCTTTCAAAATATGCATATCGTAAAAATTTTTAATGCAGGTAAGTAATTAATGATTAAACAACAATTAAATTGATTCCTCAATTCTAAACTTCCTATCTCGTTCAATTTTGAGAAGTTAGTTTGTTTATTAATTCGACAACATTTTCAACTAGTTATAAAACAAAGTTAAACGCTAAACTTAAAATAAAATTTTATAACATGGTGTAAGTTCCAAATTTAAAATTTTATGAAAAATTCGAAATTTTATTGAATATTGAAAAGATATATTTGTGATAGTGAAAAAGAGATATTATTTAATAGAAAAAGAATAATTTAATTATTTAATTATTTGGTAAATAAAGGGTCAGCATTTTAAAATTTTGATTTGATCTTTTATTTTTATAGAGTTCACATTACTGATATTGTTCCTGTAAATTATATTCTTAACACATTTACCTTGCTTGCACCTGAATCAACACTAAGATAATGTTTGAGTAATAATGCATTAGAAGTGGCTTAGTTAAATATAAAATATAAATCTCTTTCAAAATGCTTCTATATAAAAAAATTTAATTTTTTATAATTGCTTTATTGTAATGATTAAAAAGTTTAGTCTGAAAAGTTTTTAAAGTTGTTTATGTGTAAAACAAATTAATATGTAGACAAATATAGCCTGAAAATTCATTAAAATGTAATAAAATTGTGTTTTTCTTAGTCTTCGACATATTCGCTAATAACTTGTTTACGATAATTTTGTCAATTTTTTGAACACGTACACTGATTATTTTGCTCTGAAAATCATAGTTAAATCAGGAGCTTTATGTCTACTAAAAATGTGTTTTTAATATAACTGACTCCCCAGTTTACTAATTATAATAATAAAGCTTTATATTTTTGTTTTATTTTTCATGCATATTTTGTTTTATTTTTTATGTAAAATAATAGTTTCGTAACTTCGTCTGATAAATAAGAAGATGAAAAGTAACAAAATTTTTTAAAAATTTTTGAGGACAAATAAAATGAATAGATAAGGGAAGGGAATAGTTGTTTGTGGTTTTGTGATTGCCAAAACCGGGATTAAGACCAGCGAAAAAGACAATTATTTTTAAATGTTTTTTTTTTTAAATTTTATATTTGGCAGCACATGTTAAGCTTTCAGTTGATAACGTTGTATTGTTCTAAGCTTGAGGAAAAGTAGTTTCTTACAATGTCTAACAAATTGTCTTATTATAGAAGACGGAATTATTTTTTCATAGACGCAAATTAATCGATCATATTAATATTAATTTAGTAAACTTAATTGTAAGAATAGTTTTTTATTCTTTTTACGTAATAGTTCCAAATTTCTATGATTTTTTAGTAGTTTAAAAATATAGGCAGGATTTTCTAGAATTTTTCTGGTTTACTCACGGAAGTTAATATTGATACGCAAAAAACTATTAAAAGATAGTGGTTCAGTATAAAAAGTTAGCACTCGATGTTCTGGTGAATTGCGAAACTATGTGAATTGCCAGAAGTTATAGATTAAAACACCGAATTTAATTAGTTGTAGAGTGCACCAGAAAAAAACACCCTAAATAACTTTTGGTCAAATAATCGGTTTTTCACTCAATCTCAACGGCTTGAGGGGGTGAAAACAAATATGCTAATTAGTTATTTTAGACTTCATTTTAAGTTAAGAAGTCAGACACAAAAAAGTATTTTCTCTGAATTAACATAAATTTTTTTTAACATTGAAAAAAAATAGTCATAATTTGAAATTAGATTTTTCAGGATCTATGCGATCAATTTCTTTCATATTTTGTTTTTTGCCTTACATAATTACATTCTTTAAAATGATGAAACATTATATACCTTACAAATCAATTTTTTTTTATTTTATTTAATTTCTAATGGCAGATTATGAACAGTTACAGTAAAAAAAAAAAAAAGACAATTAAAAGGAAAGAACACAGACTACAACAAAAAAAGGCATTAATCTAACATATCTCTAGCCTCCCAATAATGCTCGGCCCGAAAAGTCTTACCCAGAGCAGGACAGTGGTTTAGATGTGCGGAATTCATGATCTCTCCAGAGCTGCACATAGTGCTTATCGGGGTATCAAATCAAAACTGTTTCGACCATTATTAAAAAAAAAAAAAAATTGTGATTATCAAAATTTTATTTTGCTTGGAATTGTGTTTGGATAAACGACTTTTACAATCGTGGGCAAAAATTTTCAATTCGTTAAAAAAGTTCTCGAAATATAGCGAAATACGCAAAAAGTACAAGTAACATTAAGGAGTCTAAACTATAAACTGCTCTCCTGGCCAAACTATTGGAACCATTTTCAAAGATTGCAGCTACCACCTATATTTTAAGAGACATAAATACGAATTCGTCGTAAAAAAGTTATTTTTATTCAGAGAAAGTACGTTTTCGTGTGTCTGATTTCGTAACTTAAAATATTGACTGTTCTAATTAATTAGCCTAATTGAGGTCACCCCCCTCAAAACATTAAGATGAAGTCTTAGAACGTGAAGAACCAATCATTTGATCACAAATCATAAAATTATTCAGGGTGTTTTTATTTTTTTACGCATTGTACAGTGCGTTAAATAATAATAATAATACTAATACTAATACTACTACTATTACTACTAATAATAATAAATTGAGCCATTGTGAAAAACTTTTGATCGAATGATCGGATCTTCACGTTCTAGGACTCAATCTTAATGGTTCGAGGGTGTGACCTCAATTAGGCTAATTAATTAGAGTAGACGATATTTTAAGTTACAAAATCAGACTCAAAAAACGTAGTTTCTCTGAATAAACATTATTTTTTTCGACGGTTTCTGATTTTTGATCCCCCAAAATATAGGAAGTTACCACACTCTGGGAAATTCTTAATAATTTGGTCAGAAGAGCGGTGTAAAGTTTTGACCCCTTAGTGTTAATTTTTCTTTTTGCGTATTTCGTCATATCTCAAGAACTTTTGAATCGAATTGAGAAATTTTTTCACACAATTATAAAATTCCTTTGTCCAAAGATTATTCCATGCAAAAAATGAATTTTAGTAAATATTTGTTAGATTTATTTTATTTAGTAATAGTCCAAACAATTTTGAATTGTAAGGGATGTAATTCTTTAGATCATTTTAAAGTATTTAATTTTACATGGCAAATTCAAAATTTGAGATAAATTGGTGGAATAGTTCCTGAAAAAACGAAGTTTATAAGAGTCGTATATTTAAAATTTGATTTCTCAAGAACTATTCAGCCGATTTCGCTTAAATTTAGACATGTAAAATTACATACTTTAAAATGATATAAAAAATTTTATACTTTTTATTTCAAAATTTTTCAACTATTATTAAATAAAATATTAAAAAATAATGAATATTTGCAAAAATTTATTTTTTGCATTGAATTATCTTTGGACAAATGAATTTTATAATTGTGTGCAAATGTTTTTTAATTCTCTTACAAGTTTTCGAGATATTGCAAAAAACGTAAAAAGTAAAATTAACATTATGGAGTCCTAACTTAAGATCACTGTTCTGACTAAGGTATGGGGGCCATATTTTCCAGAATGCTGCTACCTCTTATGTTTTGCGGGTCATAAATCCAAATATATGGTATGTTTATGCAGAGAAAGTGCATTTTTGAGTTTGATCTCGTAACGTAAAATATCGACTGTACTTATTTTTCAGCATACTTAAGGTCACCACCTCGAGCCATTAAGATTGAGTCCTAGAACGTGAACATCCGATCTTTAGAACAAAAGTTTTTTTGAGAGATCCGTTTTTTTTGCGCAATGTACATCGTTAGTCGTGTGTTAAAACAGTATTATTTACCTGAACAATCGGAATTTCATAAACATATTTCATATAAATTCACTTCATGCTATGTTATTGTTGGATAGTTGCCATTTATACCGTGAATTAGTTCGTTGCCTCGCAAGATAGGTATATAAAGAAGGTAAAATATTGATTTAGGTTAATGAAAAACGTTTAATTATAATGTAGTGTAAAATGCAAAGTAAATACTATAGCATGTATGAACCTTTTTAGCTGTGTAAAAAATAAAAAATACATATATTATGCACAAAATATAATATTCACATCCTACCATATTTATCTATGTTTGAAAAAAGATTTTTTATTGTGAATATGGAAGATAAATCATCTTCTGCCTGCTGGAAAACAGGAACAAATTCAAAAACGAACTCCTTCTTTTTTCTGAAGAAGATGAGCTATCTGAACAAATTGTAATAAACGATAAAGAAACCGCAAACAATTTGGAAAAAAAAATAAAAACGTGAAGAAAAGTAAGTCAAGAAAAGGAAATCACCTTGTCAGAAAAAGGAGGATAGAAGTGAGATTTATGGGGTACTTTTGAAGAAGAAATACGTTCTCAAGCTTTGCAATCGTGATGTACTCTAAGGTGAAAGACCACAGCTAGATTTGTCTGTGAACTGAATTTATGGGCTAACCGTAAAAATACCAATAACAACCCTTAATGAGAGATTACTGTGTGGTATAATACTTTAGCAAATATGAAATTGAAGTACAGTAGAAATGAATAAAGGTATATATTCGTATATATAAGAACACTTGTATAACTTATGATCTAATGATCTATCATCACCCATTCTTAGTGCTTCTAAGGGTTAACCTTAAGTATTCTAATTAATTTATGCAAACGATATTTTAAGTTACGAAATCATACATAAAAACAACTTTCTCTGAATAAACGTAATTTTTTTTTACCGTATTGGGATTCTAGATACTTAAAATAGTAGTAGTAGCCGCAATCAAGAAAGCATGATCCAATACTTTTATTATTGCCTTTTAGAATACCCACAGTTCAAAACTACGTAAAAATTTGTGGTTCATACAATTCAAACTTTTCTTTTCCAGTATTAAATTAAATAATAAAATTTAATTAACATTAAATGGATACATATTTTGAATAGATTTAATCTTCTAGAAAGTGCGTTTCATAAATGTAAAAAAAAAGTTTTGATTAAATAAAATTGTTCGAGAGATATAGTGAAACAGCAAAGCATTAAGTCCATTAACATTAGGTCTAAAACCTGCATTTTTTTTCAAATTTATTTTATTTTATTTTTTGTTAATTATAAATAATAATAATATTTTATATTTAATATTTTATATTTAATAATAAATATTTTATATTTATTATTAAAATTTATTATATTTTATTTATCTTTCTTATATTATGATGTAATTTTAGAACGATCCCAAAAAATAGACATGTGCATGCATTAATGAACCAGTATGTTTATATAAAGAAGAGTTATTTTTTTCTATCACAGTAAACTTTTTCAGCAAACACACAAATCTAAAATATAAAACATATGTCAAAAATATATCGACTCACTGAATAATGCCATGTAGTTTTTAAACGTTAAAAAAACGAAACAAATTCGTACATAGATGTTGTATTTTTAGATATTTTCAAATAAATTCATACATTTAAGCTTTTATTTCCAGGAAGTATTCAATATCATAAAAATGTGTACCTCAAATCGAAATAACTTCTTTTGGGTATAAAAAGGAAAAAAAATTGAAATCGAATTCCAAATTTATCTTTAGAAAAAGAAAAATCTCACTTCTTTTGCACGATTCAAATACGCCTGGTGGACAAGATATATATTACGTGATTTTAAAAGAAGTCTCTTCAATTTAGAAGACGAAGTTAACCAAAAAAGAAAAAAAATAGTCATTTTCGAAACCTTTAAGTTACGTAAGCGATTTTGAGCCAGATACAGACTTAAAAATTCTTCAAGAATGTTAAATCTGAGTTATATCAGCATAAGTTATGTGCTCTGTCATACATTATTCAGTTTAAACTTTTGACAAATTGAAGTGGAACAAAAATATTGAATAAATATAGCAGTCCTGCATATTTATCCAATATTTTTGCTGTAAACGTTGAGATGTGTGAACATCTTAAAAGGTCTCTTCAGGTGTTTTTGAAAAAGTTTTTTTTTGTTAAATATTTTTTACTTAACATATGGAGAATGAATAAAGTAAACGATAAAAAGTAATTTCTAATAAAAAATACTACTCGGTTTTTGGTATGTTTAATAAATATTTTTGTTATTTTAAAGCTTTCACTGGCAGTAGTTGGAATACAAGAACTAACTTTACAGTTTAACGCAGTTGACAATTCTGTGACGTCTTAAAGCGGACTGATCGTAAGACACGGTTTCCAGTAATTCACCTAAGTCAAGCATCAATAGAAGTCAGAGGTTGGATGACCACTTTGATGTGAAGAGACCGAGGGTGGGTGTTATTGATTCTCGCTAATCTGGCTTACCGTAAAGTGCTCGATTTCGTTCGCAGGTGGTTAGGCCAAAGAATATAGAGAATATATATAAAAATATAGTGGTTAAAAATATCCCACTGATGGCTACTGGCCTTTGATCATAACCAATCAGAGTCAAGGCCTCTCAATAGGTTTGTGACGTCATCCTCGTAAGTGTTAACGAACCATACGATAACGCGGTATTCAGAATTGTATTAAAATTAACTATAATAAATAGTTCAAACCTTTGAGCGACGTAAAATATTTTTGCTTTAGCTAATTTAAAAGCACTTAAATATTTTTAAGTGGTGAATTTTTAGCTTTTTATTAGAATAAATCAATGTTATTCATCACGCTATAACTTAATAAAAAGGATATAAAAAGACTGTTTCATGAAAATAAGAAATGATTCGTTTTAATATTGAAACGAATACGAGACAAATAAAAATATCTTATATCATGACAGATAAGAGACAGATAAAGAAATTATAATTTTATTGGCACATTCACAAAATTTTTATTTTAAAATAGGTTCTGCGGAATTCTTTCAGAATCTAATGATATACATTTAAATTCCTAGTGGAAATAATCTAAACATAAACACTGCAATTATTTACAAATAAACGACGCATATAATATTAAAATAGGACAGAATAATTTAGCTCAGTAATAATTATAAAGTAATTATAATAAATAAATTATAAAAAATTAACAAAATATTTCAATCCTTAAGATTTTAAAACTTTAAAATAGTACTTATTATTTTCAAAAATAAATATACCTTTTTTTTTACTTTTTGTTGATTATTAAAAAAAAGAAAAATATTTTCAAATCTTAAGTTTTTCTATCTTATAAATTTATTGATGACAATCTTTCTTATAAGATTTGTTACAAAAATATCTCCAAAATAGTGATTCCTCTAGAAAATTATTAGTATAATATTGTGGAGCAAAAAATCATTCATTAGTTAAAAAAATTACGCACTGTCAAAGACAAGAAAATATTTAATTTTTTTTTATGAACTACATTTGAAATTGTCTATAAGTTTTTGTTAAATCATAATTTAAAAAAAAAAATTAAGATGGAAAAAATATAAAAACATTAATTAAAATCAATTTTCCTGTTACTCAATAAGATACATCTCATTAATTAATATATTTTATAAAATATACATTTGAATGAATATGTATACATATCTATAAACTTATATATTATTGTGTTAAAGCTTGTTTACATAAACTATTACAGACATATAAGATAAACATAAAAATGGGAATAAATTGAGACTAGCACATTTAATCTGGAGCAAATTCAAAACTTATTCATACCATATGAAGCATGAACAAGAGTTTCATTAATATTCATTTAAATTATAACGTACAAAAATTAAAATTGCTAACAATGAATTAAATTCCTTTTTTATTAATATATAGGAGTTTATTTGCTTTCAAGTATGAATATTTATAAAATTTTACTCCTCTGACCGTAAGCTATCGTTAAGAATAAATAAACTTCAAGTGCCAATCTACATTGTTATTATTTTTTCTTTTTTTCAAAGATATAACTAAAGCTTTTTTTACTAGTAATTTAAATAATAAGAATTTTGCACTCTTTAATGACATATAATATTTGCTTAATTTAATAAGACAAATGTAATATATTTAAATAAGACAAATGATGTTTAAATTTGTTTTATTTCACGTCAAAAAGTTTTGCAAAAGTACGGATATTTCCCTAGTTTTATATTCTAATATTCGCTAACAATAAACAATATCTAAAACATTATAATTTTTAAATACAACGTCTTTCATTATGTAATTAAAAAGCTTATTATAAAGTCTGTAAAAACGAATATTAAAATATAAAAAGATAAATAACACTTACTTGACTATTACAGATAGTTGACAACTGTCTTGTTTTATAAAATAATCCATTTTCGTTTCATTTTTCCATTTTTAGAAAACTTAAAAACTGATACTTTAGGCCCATTTTTGTATTTCCCCTTACATTTTGGAACTGCGCATGCATATGACATTGTTATAAGTTGTAAAATAATGCTATATATATTTTTGATAATGGTTTAAAACGACATATCCTAACGGACAAACAGGACTGTTGTTCAATGAATGACAAATATTTGAAATTGGCGGCTAATCACTTATCAGCTATACCCCACTGTTTGTGACGTCACTGAAAGACTTTGGTGATATCAACAGCCTTATATATATATACAAGGGTTGGACAAAAAAAAAATTGGACACACTTTTATACACATTATATAATTGGATACACTTATATATATATATATATATATATATATATATATATATATATATATATATATATATATATATATATATATATATATATATATATATATATATATAATATGTAAATATGGAATAAAATGTAATCTATAAAACCAGTGGCGAATTCAAATTAATGTACACTTTCTGGAATCTTTCAAGAATGATTTAAAATATTTTCGAAATAAGTTTGCCAGATTACAAAACAGAAAATAGAAGCGTAAATAGAGGGTTATTTTATGGCGCGCTCTTACTGCAGTACTGAAGCACGTTTGATTTGTTAGTTACTTTGGATTGGCCCGAAAATGGATGTACGCAAGGTAATAATATTATGCTGGATAATTTAAATTATAATTGATAAAGTTGATATTTAATTATACATTTTTAATGATTTTAGAAAATTAATATTTATTTTTAAAAAAAGAAACATGATTTGCCCTGTTTGAAAAGATTTTTAGCCACGGATTTGCTTGTATTAGATTTGCACATCTTAACAATTCAGTTAGCAAATTTATGAATAATAATAACATACAATTAACACGACGATTTTATATAGAACTTACTTACATTAGTTTGGTATCATTGTTTTTATTCAAAATTTTGAAAGAGTTTGTCGATTTGTTTTTTTGGATAAATAAACATTACTACATATTCTTTTAGTTCTATTCATTTGATTGAAAATGCTATTTAAATAAATGTTTTTAGAAACATTAGAATTCCCAGTAATCAGTTGATTTATATTAAAATTAAATTAATTTATTTTATTGTATAAATCAACAATTCAGATATTTTCATCTTTTGTAATTCCTAAATCAAAAAAATAAAATTTATATTATCATTATGATTACGAAGCAAGATTTATTCCTCGGGATAAATATTATTTAACAAAATTGTATAATTTTTGAAAATTAAAGACAATTAAATGATCAATAAATATAAAAACATAATCTTTTAATAATAGTTATTGGGAAATTCCAGTTAATATTTTATCTTTTTAATAATTATCTTTTCATTGGAAAGCTTTTATTTATTTAAATTGATGGAAACCACAAGTATTTAATTTTTCAGCTCTCTGAGGCACTATTAGGAAAAAATTATATTCTTAATATTAAATTTGTTTTCAGATTGATTGATGATTTAGTTATCTTTAATTTTCAAGGTTATACAATTTTGTTAAATAATATTTACCCCTAGGAATTAATCTTGCTTTGTAATCATGATGATAATATTAATATAATTTTTTTTTTGGATTTAGGTATTAAAAAAGAAGAAAATATCTGCATTGTTGATTTATACGATAAAAGAAATTATCTTAATTTAAATATAAATAAACTAATTACTTGGAATTATAATGTTTCTAAAAACATTATTTGAAAATCATTTATTTAAATGTCATTTTTAATCTCATGAATAAAATTAAAAGAATAAGTAGTAATGCTTTTTTTAATTTAAAAAAAAAAAAAAAATCGACAAACTCTTTCAAAATTGTATAAAAAAATGGATTCCCAGTTAACGTAATTTTGTTCTATATAAAATCATTGAGTTTATTGTATGTATTGCTATTACTAAATTCACAAAAAACGTTTTTGCTAACTTAATTTAAATTTTTACGATGTGCAAATCCAATTCAGGCAAATCCGTGGCTAACAGTCTTTGCAAACCGGGCAAAAATCATGTCTCTTTTTTTAAAAAAAATAAATTTTAATTTTATGAAATCATTGAAATTGTATAATTAATTATTAACCTTATTAATTATAAACTTTAAATTATACAGCATAATATTATTACCTTGCGCACATCCGTTTTCGGGCTACTTCAAGGTAAATAAAAGATCAGCTGCGCTTCAGTACTGCAGTAAAAACACCCCATAAAAGATCTCTCTATTTACGCTTCTAACCTCTATTTGTGCTTCTATTTTCATATTTTGTAATCTGGCAAACTTATTACGAGAATATTTCAAACCTTTTTGAAAGATTTCAGAGCGTGAAAGTTCATTTGAATTCGCTATTCACTTTGTGGATTACCTTTCATTCTATGTTTTTCTTACATTTTATTTTCTATTTTTTCGCTTGATATGTTTTAGATCATATATTTTTTACCTAATATGTTCTATTTTCGCTAAAAAATTTTTAGGTGCTCCTCACACTATTGTATAGATTTATTTTGCTTTGGCTATATTATTACAATATTAGAAAGCACTCCTTTCTGCGGATATAATCGTGTGTGCTGATGACGAGATTATATCTTCTTATTATTTTGTCTTCTCGCTTTTTATAATTAAAATAAATAAATAAATATTTTTAAAAATATTTTATTTTAATAATTTTTCTTCTTCTTTTTTTATTAATCTTCATTATATTATGTTTCCCCTGTTATCTTTATATTTTTAACTTATTTATGAGTCCTATATATTTGCAGCCTATGCGCTGTAAATAAAACTTATTATTTTTCTTAATTTTCTTCGTTTTTCTCCCTTTTCTTTTTTCTTTGAAAAAATATTATGAAACTTCCATTGTTCTTTTGTGAACGATTTTATGAAGAAATAAAATTCTTAATTTATGCAAAAAGGGTTTAAAAGAATTAAGAAAATACATCTGATACTTTTCAAAGGTTAGTATTCATTCATTGAAAATATCACTAAGTGACTTGACTTAAGCTAAGTAAATAGAATTTGAAAAAATGAAATGCTTTAAGCATATTCAATTAAAGTGAGATTCTTAAGAGGGATTTTAAATGAATCAACACTTCAATTTTCCGAAAAGTTAATACGTTTAAAAGAGGGAAAGTAATTAAAATCTTTTGCAGTAGTCTTGTGTATCACCTAATTACTTTTGACACACTTCAAGCCTCAATTTCAAAAGAAGAGTTAAGGAGTGTTTCATTAATATTTCAAGGAGTGGAAAGAAGAAACCGTTTATTTATGATTTATCTCAAGTCAACTTAAAAAGTTAACACTTTATGAAGTAATGTTTATTAATTAGTGGCAACTTGAAAGCATTCTGATTAACAAGCTGTTTTAATTAGAAATTTATAAAGTTCATCTAGAATGATCCTCGATGGTTTCTCATTGGTTGTGGAAAAAAAAAACACTTAAACTTTACTTAGAAATATTACTTTTCCTGTTATAATAGAATTAAAAATTTTAAAAAGATAAAATGTAGAAAAATATTAGATTAAACATATTGTGGAATTTCTCAAAGGTTGTGTATCAGTAATTTAATTAATGGTAAAAAGTAACATTTTTGAGTAAATATTCGATTTATATTTATCAGTACGAGTGTATATTAGAGTTCACAGAATTTTAGAATGTTTTTATTTGTTAACCCTTTGAAGCAGATAAGACACCGGTGTCTTTCTTATATACTTTTTTCTGATGCTCTAATTGCAATCAAAAATATATTTTGGTATTTTTCAATTACAGAAACAGTCTAATAGTTTCGAAAAGAATTCTGTTAGATTACCGGAATTATATATATTGTTCTGAAATATGAAATCCAAAAATATGTATTTCATAGTTTTTTTTTATTCATATTCAAAAGTTTATCAATAATTGATTTTATAAATTAAAGAAAATTCAATCATTAATAACTGTTTCTCTTAGATCTAAATAACAGCAAATAAGTGCGAATATGAAAAATTATTGTTTGGAAGTGAGCCGTGTTTGAAAGATTTTATCTTTAACACAGAAAAAGTCACCGGTGTTTCATGCTGTATTTTATAACCATTAATTATTAGAAAGATTATTTTATTCTTATTTTGACCTAAATTATGCAAAATAATGAATAAAGTATGTTTCAAAATAATGAATAAATTATGCAAAATAATGAATAAAGTATGTTTAATAAAAATTTTGCGTTTAAAGAGTAATGTTTAAAATACTTTTAACTAACTTTATAGGTTTTACTAAGTCACGATAATTGTTTTAATAAATTCACGGCAATAGTGAAAACAAGGTTTCAAATTTCACCAATTTATAAAATGTGAAGTGCGGCTATTAGTTTACTGACTCAAGAAAATATTTTGTGATTTACATATCCATTTAATATGTTTTGAATTAACAACCACCAGCCTTAGTGTAATTCTGTATTTGGATGCAAAAGTCTCAGAAAAAAACTTCTTAATTCTTCGGTAGGAATGTTCTTTAATTTAGACGATGGAGTTTAAGCAATAGTAATGACTTCGACACCAAAGGACTTTCTTTTTGGCTTCGGTAGTTGTGGAGATGAATCATTCACTGTAATATTTGGACATATCTTTTGCGAATTTTTGTTTCAGAAAATGAAAAATTTGCTACAAAGCAAAGTTTAAGATGTCGAGTCATTAAGAACGTCAGAATTAAAGAACATTTTGTAAGAGGACCTTCACAACTGAGTACAGATAAGTTCAAAATGGCAAATGGAAGTTACTTTGAAACATATCAAACGTGTACGGGATTCATATATTATTTTAAGGAATTATTAATTTTCAGGACTATTCTAATGATTAGTGCTGGATATTAACAGTTAGCCACAGTCTGAATCAAATAAAAGATATTCAAAAAAATTTAATAGGTCATGTGTGCATAATATGTAGTAAGGTAGAAAGTTTCTAATTGTTTTAAATATTATTATTTAACTTCTATGCAGAATGATGACAAAAGCATCACAGCATAATTTTGGTAAATCCCGAAGTAAGAAATGTAGGTTTGATAAATATCTTACTTTTGGAAAAAGTCATTCACGATTGATCTTTGACAAGATGTGTGGGACTTCTCTTCCTTTCAAGAAATCCCTGAAACCTTCGGCACGGATCTTTTATGTTCTGAGGACGAGCTTTATTTCTTTTCCTAACTTTAGACCTTACTTTATAATGTTTTAATATGACTATTAAATTCTATAAAAATTGCTCTAGTATCAAACAGAAAAAAAATTACAACTAAGGATTCAAACTTCAAATCCTTGGAAGGTTCTGAGGGGAAAGAGACTACAGAAGTTCTGAGGGGAAAGAGAAATATTTTATTTTAAGTATTTATTTTTGTTAAGTTTAATTTTATAATAAAATTTCCAAGTTGATACTATTTGATTGTTTATATTGTTTATCAGATATTTATGTTATTATTTTTTAATTTTAATTATAATCTAACCCTTTTATTAATAATTTTTAAAATCTGTTTTAAACCTCTCGATTTTACTCACTATGAGGGGGGTTTGATTTACGGGAATTCAAATAGATATTAGTATATTTAGAGCAATAATTAAGTCTAAAGAACTGTTATAGTCCTTATGTGTAATTAAAGATTTATCAAATATTTATATAATGATGAAAAATAACCACAAATGTTTAGTTTTTATCAGTAAATTGAACTATCTACAAATCTATTATTCACTGTTTGTTTCTTGGTCTTATTCTTAATATTTTGTCAAGTTTTCTTTATTAATCTTCCATTTTCACAAAGTTTTCTCTTTGTATGTTATTCTCTCTTTGTTATTCTCTTTTTATTTTTCTTCTGAGTTTCTCAATATATCTTTTAACTCTTTAGTTTTCTACATTTCTTTTAATCTTCTTCTCCATTATTTTCTTTGACAAGGGTATGTGTCAAAAACCTTGATTTGGTTCGATTCCTATCTAGTCATTTACCAACCTTCCTAATCAATCTTCATAACTAGCATATTGTAAATAAAAATTCATTAAATTAAAATTCATTAAATTAAATAAAAAATTAGCATATAAAAAAGAAAGTAAAAAATAATAGGCATACAAGAGTTCTGTATAGTATTCTAAGTACACAAATATTTTGACTTCTTCTACATTTTAATGACACTTGGTAGAGGAGAAAAAAAAGAACTGGAAAAAAATATCATGCGTGATTCACTTGCAAATAACTGACAGATAAAAAACAAAATACAATTCTGATTAATACTCTGCGGCAATCATAATCTAATAATTGTTTAAATATGAAACATATAAGTTTGGGCAAACTTCTTTTATGGTCAAACCTTCTATGTTTTTTCTATGTTTCCTTCCACGTTTTCAGAGAATGTTTACATGCTGATTGTTAAAAATTCTATCAAAATATCTATCGAAAAATATTCATTGGCCACCAATTATTGTACTGTGGATGGTATTTCAAAGCATGTTTCTTAATGAAACCTTTTGCCGATATACGTTGTTAGGCAATTTTCAGAGAATTTTTCTGCTTTATACACAAATCATTCTATTAAATAATATGGGAAAAGCTATAGCTCACTCTGAGGAAAAGCATGGAGGTTTAGATTGTTTGATGGTAATTTTAAAAATGATGACGCTGTTGCACTTGCTTTAATAATATTTGTATCATAGAACACGCATTCATGTTTTTATTATGATTGGACACGTTTTAAGATTATTTTATAAGTCATATTTAAAGAAGAAAAGTATTATTTAAGCTACAACATTTTTGTATCGTAACTAAAAAGTTACAGAATATCAGTAAATATAATTTTAAAAAGACAAATGTATCCAATCGAAAATATTTCTTAGCATCATTTTTTAATATATATGGATATAAAAAAATAAAAAGAAAAAAATCAATAAATGGTAAAAAAAGGGCAAAAAATTTACAAGCTAGCTTGAAATCATTCGATTCCTTTAAGTTTCAAAAACTGAAACGAGTCAAGTTTCTCAATAAACAGATTCTGAAAGAAGCAAAAAAATTTTCTCTCTGGAAACTTTCATCTATGAATATTTAAGAAGCTTTAATTAGAAAATTCGTCTGGGGCAGCAGGAATAAAACGGGACCAGCTGTTTCATTTATAGGAACTTATTTTGTGAGCGCAGTTCCTGAGAAATATTTATAATGATTTGAATTTTTCGCAGTACGTAGGACGTTGAAAAAATAGCCTTCCTTTTCAGAGAGTTCTTTTTATTTGAAATCCAGTTTTCACAAAGATTTTATGAGATATTTTTCTTCGGTTGCGATATATTTTGATGAAATAGTGTGTTTTTATGAATAGTTTTACTTTAGAATAAAACTGGACATTATTGATTGGCATTAGCTAGCCCTTTTCTAGAGTAAATCTGTCATGTATTTTATGCGTTGGTACTTTTTTGCAGTCCTATAATGCAGTCAAATTTAATTGAAATGATCAGAAAACTTGATTCAAAATATTTTATAACAACTCTAAGGTTAAGGCTTTCTTTATCTAAAATAGAAAGTTCAAAACAAATCATTGATGATAAAGTCATTGAATAGTAAATTAGACCATTTGTTTGAGTAGTTTTTTTAAAAATTTATTCTTTCCATGTCCATCCTATTTTTCATGGCAAATCGATTTAAACGGTTTAATTCGTTAAGGAAAGAAACACTACTTTATATATACTTTTGTTAAAAATTATAATTGCCTTATAATTTATTTGTATTACATAAGTTCATGATTCAAGTGCTTTTTAACAGAAGTAATACACAATAAATTTTTTTAGCTAAGCATTTTGTACATAAAACACATACATTTTACAAATAAAACGAATTTTTACCAATGATGTAAAATGAGATGGACTGATGAGCAATAATTTATGTGCTTGGATGGTGTCTGAATTTTATATTTAGTCATCTTTTAATTGTATTAAAACTTTTTGCACTAAATATTTTATACTGTTTGATATAGTGGGTATGTGAAAAATGACTGACGATTTGAAAAATCAATTAAAGAAAAACAAACGGAGATAGAAATGAGCGGTTTGCTGCATTTTGCACAGGATACAAGATATTATTCTAATTAACTTTCAAATTATTTTAAAATGTGTTAACAGGTGGCGCTTCTGACTGAAACAATAATATAAGAAAGGCTTCTGACCGATCATCCCAACTGAAATTTGTATGGGTGGCTCTTGATTTTGTCTTGAGATTACGTCAGGTTGTTGTTGCAAACGAGGGTCATTTTCAAAACAATGCATTATAGCTTCTCTTACCCCATTTATTGATAAACTTTCTGACTAATTTTAAAATTATAGAGAATAAAATATCTACTTTCTTAATTTTCGTACATCAATGCTTTTTCTGCTTTTCATTTAAATGATTTTTAAAATTGTTGACACACCCAGTACAGCAGCAATGTCAAACAACACTGATGCAGTAGAGAATAATGTCATTATCAATCCAATATATATAATCATGTCTTACTTGGATATTTATGCATTTAAGATAATAGATTAGATATTTGAAAACAAAGAAAAAAAAGAAACCAGCTACTCTACACCTCGGTAGCAGAATATACGAAATGAAATAGCAGCACTTTCTTCATAAATCTAAATTTGTCTGCGACCTCAACACAGTCAGAGAATCAAAATTCAGCTTAATTTAACAGGCATGTGGAAATTTCGCAAATATAAGGTCCTTAAAAGTTATATATAAAATTTTTTACGCAGTTTAAATTCAAGTTGACTTTTATTCAATGATACTAAAATAATGAAATAAACAGTTAAGATTGTATTCAAGTAGTAGAAAAAAATCCTTTACTTTTTATTTTTTGCGATGTTATCTCAATTCAGCTTTTTGAGTTTTATTCGAAATAAGTTTAGAGGTGTTTTAAGAAGGAGTATCAACAAATTTCCCCATTTGTTTGTCCGAATTTTAAAAAAGAAATAGAAAACTTAAATGAAAAATAACCTTCAGATGCTGCAATAATCTGCAGTGCCCATTGAAGATTTCTGTCAACCGGGCTCTTCACTGATTTCTTCTCTATTTTTATCTGCACTTGTACCTCATTTCAGTATTATAGCTATATACAGATTATGATAACTGATTTATTCTGAGTTAGATAATCAAAAAACCAGCTGAAGTTTTCTGGTATGCCATTTCATTATTTCTAATTCATTTTTAGTAAAGCTAAGAGAGATTGTGCGCAGAGAGGTTCGGAGTATAATACGCTCACTCGGATTCCAGGTAGTTGTCCAACAGTAATACTGGAGTGTCTATTTGAATATACAAGTTGATTCAAATAAGCGTCAAGTATAAAGCATAACTATTTTTTTCCAATAAGCTAAGAACCTCAGCCAATTCTGCGTACATTAAAGATTCTTTCCTAAAAGTGGCCAAGTTTGAATAATAGATTGTGTAATCACTTTTATTTTAAGGTGAGAGTTGGCACATCAGATGGCGTATGTGTTGTTGTTAGTTGTTGTTACTAATGCCACTTTCCAATACTAGCAAGTCTTCTATGGGAATTCAAGCAATTTTGAGACAGAGGGTGTGTTTCTTGTTTTTCAGTGGCGCCATCTATGACCAGGAAATGACTTCAGCCACACACATGACACTTTCCGTTTCACAGGGAGAACCCATTCATACACAGATCGTAATTTTGACGTGAACCAGAGAATGATCAATTTTCAATTCAGTACCCTCAGAGATATTGATTTGTTATGGGAACTTGAAGGACTTTGTGACCCCGACCGGTTTAACAGTCACATACGGGGACCGGTTTAACAGTCACATTCTTCGGCCGGCGAGATTCAAATTCAAGATCTCATGAACACCAGCCCAATATCCTACAAACCAGGCTATTCCGGCCACTTTATTATCATGTATTATTAATCTTATATAGAAGCGATTACTCAGTGTTCAGAGCAGCTAAAAAAAAAAAAAAAATAGCCAACAGAAGTTGACTAGTAATCAAAGATCACCAGTCTATTTCAGCAAATGTTACTTTGCCTGGTTCAATTTTATTTATAATTTGAATTATTTAATTCATCTTGAAATTCTTTCATTTTTCTGATTTTTGTAATAATTAGGTTGAAATATTCACTCTTATAACTATTATGTTTGTCTGCATAAACATTGCAACAATGTCATTTATGTACAATTATTATTATTCACGATATATTTATTAATTACTATCTTTGGATTTTTTAACCCGTGAGCGAAGTAATATCAACTGTGTAAGGACAGATTTTATTAAACTTGTTGTATTAAAATAAAATTTAGTAACCAAATAGTAATAAAAAGTCATCAAAAACAAATGTAGCCAACAATATTTATGGAAAGCAGAAAATTACTGTTTAATTTCTTTTCTATCTTTTTGTTAAAATATGCGTAGACTCTCTTAGCTCTACCTTATGCAGAAAAATTAGTGTTCTATGTTTTGCAATTTTCCTAAGACCTTTAGTTTTAGTTTTCATTTTAGTTTTTGTTTTCAGATAAATCTATTTTAGATCTGTGTATATTTTACAAAATCTTTTTCATGATAAAACATAACGCTATATTCTTACTTAATTGTTGCTATTGTTAATAAATGTTGGAATTTTTTGTTTCTTTGTGACTAGTTGTTAAACGAAAAACAATTTCCTTAAAATCATGAAAAAGCTCCTAAAATTGATATTATCCCCGAGTATTATCTTTGCTCCGATTCCAATCGATAATTTTTTTTACAATATTATTTTTAAGCGGATTATTCCTGGATTTTTTTTCCTTGAAATATTTAATATTTTTTTATTTTTGAATGAAATGGTTATGTCAGTTTCGAAACAGTTTTTTATTTTCAAACTTCCACAAGGCATGGTACCTGGAGGAGATACTCATTTCTAAAATAAATAAATAAATAAAAAATAAATAAATAAAATAAATAAACAAATAAATAAATGAATAAAAAAGATATAAAATGAATAAATAAATGAACAAATAAATAAATAAAAAAATAAATAAATAATAAAAAATCGCCGATTTTTACTCAGTTGCAAAAATGTTTGACTTAACATACAATTAAATTTTAAGTTTTTGCATCTTTTGTTTATTAAAATATTCAAATTTTTTTTAGTCCTTACCATTATTTTAAATTTCGAACTTAACTATTAGTTTCAATGAGGTGTCAGTGTGTTGATATATGGCTAAAGGTAAATTTTATTTGCAATTTAATTTTGAGAAATATTATTAATTGAATAAAGGATCATTTAGTAAAATACTTTTTATATTTGTTTTGAAATGTGTCTTTAATTTCGCAAAATTTATCTACAAAAATGAAGAAAAAAAAGTGAAATATCTGAAGTAAAACGAAAAAAAAAAAAAAAAAAAAAAAAAAAATGGCTGCCTTTTCTCATAAATATTGGTTGAACGTTGATAATGCAAATTTGCTTTCACCATAATTCGGTTTTTGAACTTAATTTCTGTTTAAATTTAACAGATATTGTTACCAAGTTTAAGAAGTACGAGGATAGGGTTCAACATAACTCCATACTAAGGTTGCAGCAAATTGAATGTTGTTGTGCTTCAGAACACTCTAAAATTTTTAATAGTGTTTACAATATCTACGCATTTAAAATGCTCTTAATCAAAAGAGCCATTGCAGATTTAAACTTATTTTTCAAGAACATTTCATATATTTTTATATATGAAATCTTTTAAAGTGCAACTTTAATTTGAATAAGTGTACAATAAATTCCAAATTTGCATTTTTACTAGTCTAATATTTTACTCTAATTTGTTTTATTTAAGTTATTTAAAGTCTTTGGCACGGTTTCCAATTTTACAACAGCTTTCATAGTTTTTTCAAGCTTTTTCCATCAGCGATAAACTATTTGACTCAAAAAACCATCACAGATTTATGCTTCTAAGTCATTTGCTTCCCTGCAATTTCAATTTTATTTGGACAACAAAATTCAATTGTTTTCCCAAAATCGCTTTTGTTTCCAAAAAAGAGTATATCATGAAGACTCCTATGTCAAATATTCTGAATTGGTAAGACTTAGTCTAGAAGTTCAAGGAACTTGATAGAGGAGGCTATATTTTTCAGTCAGAGTAAAAAATGTTATAGCATTGTTATTCTTGCTCTTTGCAATGTAAAGAATTTGGTTTCGAATTTTTTTCGTGAATCTTTTTTTTAAATATTAAATATTATCAAGCGAACAAAATTCGTGCCTTATTTTCAAGATTCACTATTTTTATTTTATTGCCAAGTTCAATTAAAAGAAAACTTTAGCTGTATGGCTATTTAAATTTCCGACGTGCGTATTTTGATCAATTTTTAAATCTCTGAGCACTTAGTATTAAATCAGGGGAGAGAACATTCGATTCTCAAGTTCACCCAAGTTCGAATCCCAGAGGTAATTGATTGATACGAATTATGCTTCCAGCTCACACTGACCGCAGTGCTGAGATAAAATATCCTCAGTTGTAGATGTTCATTTGTCAGAATCCCCTTGCCATCAGACTAACTATTGGATTTTTCGTGGTTTCCTACTCTATGTAATGCAAATGCGGATTAGTTTCATAAAAAAGATCTCCATAAAGGTTAGATTGCCCCAATGTTCGATTCAGATGTTCCCTTGTCTTTTGGGTTGGGTTCCAAATTACTAGGTTACAGAGTTGAAATTAGGTAATCGTTAACTTAGAATTGCGTCTGCTTTTCAATGCTGGATACAAAATAAAAAATATCATGTTAAGAGCAAATATAATATTAATTTGAGCAGATAAAAAATATTCTTTCATTATTTAATTTTTTATACAAAAAGGCAAAGCAAAGTAAGCAAAACACAAAAATTTTGTATACAAAATGTTTATAGATTAATAGACTTAAAAGAAATGTTAAACGTCAATATCGAAAATAAATATTTGTAGCAATAATTGAATGAATGAACCTAACTTAGTTCAATGAAATGAATAATTTAAGATTTTAATAAAGAAAGTGCGCGTATTTTAATGAAAATAAAATAAAATTACAATTTTATCAACATTTATAGGTAAAATTGTACCCATGATTTATTGGTAAGTATCAGTTCCAAAATTTATAGTTATCTAGTCGTTAGAAATAAGAATTTTAATATGTTATAGTTTTTTCTTATTATTTTCAATAAAATTCCCTAATTTTGATGGTTGTATATTATGTGAAAGCATTTTTCACTATTTTGTTGTTATTTCTATTTAAATTATTATTAATTTTGGCAAAGTAATAACAATGTTATGCCCAAGTATTTTTCCCTAATTATTTTTTGCATTGTTCTAAATCCTTTTTATCTCATATTTTTTATTCAAACGATTGCAAGAAAATTTTATGTGCAAATACCTTTTTTCACAATATCTTTTGTTATTTTTATGAATTATATGCATTTTATGTTTTTGATCAGACTTTATCTTAAAAAAAATAGCATTTAAGAATAATTTAGGTGCAAAAATTATACATTTAGTTTAATTTCTGGCAAATTCAAAAATAAATTAATTTGTAGTCCTACAATTTAGATACCTGCTGATCCCTAAACTTATTCAATGTATAATTAGAGTTAATTTAACAAACCAGCAGAACGAAACACATAGCCATATCTCCCTATAGGAGATTATATATATATATTCTGCATTTTCAAACTATTGATAAACTTACATCTTCCTCTAGCGTGATTTATTCTAGTAATTCTTAGCATGTGATGATTTGCGCGCTTTCAATAGAAACGTTGAATTACTCACGAAATTCGGATTACTCTTCGGAAGTCCGTTGCGTTGTAGAAAGCTCTTTATCTCTGTTCTTCCTACTTAAGGAACATTGTTTGTAATTATTAAAAGTTATTGCTGTAATTTATAGCTAAAACAGAGTTCTTATGATCCGATACATGCATAATGTTAATAATTTTTAATGTATTTTCTTATTTTCAAGTATTAATAATATTAAAACTTTATTAAAACTAAAATTCCCTCCATATACTGAGGAGATAATTACGATAAATTTTAAGATTTATAGATTTTACAAAGTTTTTGATTTAAATTTTTTAATTTAAGTATAGTTTTGTTTTATTGAAAATTGTTTGTTGATGGTAAAAATATTAGATATAAAATATTAAATATTAGAATATTAAATATGAAATATTAAGTAAATAAAAATGTTAAATGTTAGATATTTTTGTGAATTTGAAAGTAGAAGAATTTTATTCTTTTTGTGCTTTGATTTAGATTTTTTCTTTGTCTTATATTCTCCAAAAATTTAATCATTGGAAGGTCAGAAAATTTGTACTTTTATGTACGCAGTACGTAAAATAAAAGCAGGACTTGAAGCAGTTATACATCTTGAATAATTTTGGTTTAATGATCGGAATTCCACGTTCTGAGATACAATCTTAATAGTTTGAGGGACTGATCTCAAACATGCTAATTAATAAAAGCGAAGGCGATATTTCAACGATATCAGACGCAAAAACATAGAATACATAGATAACATTCTCTGAAGAAACATATTTTTTTTACGACGGATTCGGAATTTTTATGCTCAAAATACCATGTTACCAAATTTCATAATACCAAAATATCATACCTCAAAATACCTCTAGACCATACTTTCTAGATTGCGCCTACCACCTCCCATATTTTGAGGGTTAAGAATCGGAACACGTTATAAAAAAAGTATATTTATTAAGAGAAAGAATGCTTTTCAGTCTGTTTAATATCATCTGTGTCAATAAATTAACATATTTGAGGAAGCCCTCGAACCATTAAGATTGAGTATTAGTACTCGAAAATTCGTTCATCAGATCTAAATACCATGTTACCAAATTCTATAATTCCAAAATATACCTTAAATTACCACTTGACCATATTTTGCAGATTGCGCCTACCACCTTTCAGATTTTGAAGGTCAAGAACCAGATTCCATCAAAGAAAAGGTATATTTATTTAGAGAAAGCATGTTTTTAAGTCTGGTTTTGTAACTTAAAATATACGCCAATTAGTTAACATATTTGAAGTCAGGCCCTTGAACCATTACGATTGAGTCTTAGTTCGAGAAAATACGATCATTAGATAAAAAGTTATTTAAGGTGATCCATTTTTTATTTGCTCACTGTCGAGTAAATTTGCTTGAATATGAATTCACTCACGGTCAAAACAGCGATTTTCTAACTTAATTACAGATACAAAACCGACAACTGGGAGCGTTTGCAATCATTAACTGCTAAATAATGTAGGCGGCACAAAGAAGGAGCTGGTTGTTCCAATGATAGCAATTTTCCTCTATACGTCTAATAATGTAAAATACGCATTAATTTCTTTGGTGCGAACTTTTTTTTGAAAACAATTATAAGCCTGACCAGTTGCAGAAAAGTAGTTTTTGTAAAAACTACATATTGACAAAAACTAAACACTGAAATATGTAAAACTCAATAAAGTAATTTGTTGTTTCTGTAATTCAAAACATTTATTTTAATCAATCAACATACCGTTCCTCTACTCCCCGTTTCACTCATTTCTTTTATACATTCTTATTAATAAACTCATTGACACATTTTAAAAAAAAATGTAAAGGTTAGTGACGCCCGATTTCTGAGTGGTATCGCTTCGCACTCTCGTGCCACAAGTTCTTGGTTCGAACCTCAGACCGGGCAATGTTGACTCAGCCTTTCATCCCTTCTGTGAGTCGATAAAATGAGTACCAAAAATACTTGGGAACTAAACACTGGGGGTTCCGCGTTCGGCTGACCACCCAACCGGAACATATGCTCTTGTACCTCAGAGCCCAAGGTCAAGAAAACTGAGATGGGCACAGTAGGCCTTGGTTCTATATAGGCTGTCATGCCACTGAGTTTCTGAGACAATAAAGGTTAGTATAAAAAAGAAAACAAAATTAAGGAAGAGTTGTGATAAATAATTTAATTTTATATTTTAACTAGCATTAATAGTTGAAAGTACAGGAATAACAACTAATTGAAAACGAAATCAATTGTCTTAAGAATCTGGAGTTATCCTACTTTAAGCAATGTGATTTAAAATAATCTTTTTAAAATGATTTATTAGCGCATACATTCTTTATACTGGAATTTACTTTTCCAGGGAGTAAAGAGTAATCAAAATTTTATGTGGTACTATTCGATTCTTAGAGCTTGATAGATATGAATAGATATGAATCAATTTTCAATAAAAAAGAAATAGCAGACGGAGACTATGTGGGTAAAATATTTGCTCCCAATTTATGATTTTTATGATTTTTAGAATGATTTTTAGAAATTGTTGTATGATTATGTTGTATATATGATATGTTCTATAATTGTATTATATAATTTTTAGAAATTGATAAAATGTATGAAATAAAATAGTTTGCTGTTGATATTTATTTTTAAAGTTTATTAAAATTTTTTACTTACATGCGTGAGAATACTAAAACGTGTTGCTAAAATTTTAAACAATAATTTTCAAGAATAGTCATGAAAGCTTTATGGAGATACTTTTAGTTCCTTTCTTATATATTGAATCAATAATTTTAAGTTTCATGAGAGTTACAACACATTTCCAGCACGAATTCATCGCCGCTAATTGTGAAGATTTCCAAGCATTACCATAAATGGCATCACAACGCAACCTTAAAATAAGGGGCATGAATTTGCTGGTTGTATAAGATTCTAGACCATCTAACATAATTCCAATTAAGATAAAAGTTTCAAACATTTCCGACGAATGAGCTTGTCATTTTCAAAGTTGGTAAAGGGAAATTAATGACTAGGATAATTCAGAGCTTCATTAACAATAGATAATGACAAAATATTTAATTCCAAAGCGAAATGCTTTAAAGTGGCAAAGTTAATCGACGTCATTTTAACCGGGTTTAAACCATTACTTAAGAATCAAATGCGAGTTTATCAAACGTTTTCTCAAGAATATGCATGACCTAAATAAGTAGGTTATAAGTTACAGATTAAACGTAAATAAACGTTAAACGTTGCAATCTATAGGTAGACTGAAAAATATATCATACACTATTACTAAATAAAATAAATTATGGATGTGATTAGATTTATAATTTTGACAATATACGGTTTCAGGAAGATCGGTACAAAGACGAACCTAAGTATCGCTATGAGGTTTATCTGAAATGTATCCGACCTCGATATGAAGGCGGCAACATGAATCAATTAAAGTGGGGAGATTTTTATAAATCCCAACCAAAATTCAAGATATTGAGCATTCAAGATATTCAAAAAAGTCAGATACTTAAAATTCGATTTCTCGGGAACTATTCTACAGATTTTACTCAAACTTTAAATTTTGCTATATGCAACTACGTTCTTTAAAATGACGCAAAAAATTATATAAACTTATAATTTAAATTTTTTTGTGACCATTACTATATATAATAATAAAAAAATAGAAAATATTTATTAAAAGTTATATTTTGCATCGATGAACGAGTTTTATAATTGCGTGCAAATTTTTTTCAATTTGTTAAAAAAGTTCTCCAGTTATGGTGAAATACTTAAAAAATGAAATTAATTTTATGGGATCTGAAATTTGGATCGCTCTCCTGAACGAACTATTTGGACAATATTTCCCAGATTGCGGCTAACTCCTATATTTTGAGGTTCAGAAATCTGAATCCGTCGAATAAAGGTATGGTTTATTCAGAAAAAAGTATGTTGTTGTTTCTGATTTAGTAACTTAAAATATCATCTGCACTTATTAATTAGCATATTTGAGATAATACCCTCGAGCCATTAAGATTGAGTTTAGAATGTGAAAATCTGATCAGTGGGATCAAAAGTTATTCAAGGTGGTACGTTTTGTATTTTGCTCGCTGTACTTGTCTTTGAAAGGTAATACGCCCATACAGATTAATGAGGCGTTGGGCTCTGACTCCTCACAACCATTTACTAAGTGAAAATCTGTATTTCTGAATTTAAACGTTGCAATGGATATTATCGCGCTAAAATATTTTTAAAAATGTATATTGTTGCAAAATTGATAGATACACGCTGTAAGTTATATTTCGTAATGGTAGCTTTCACTCTAAAAATATTTTTTTAAACCCAAGTGAATAGGCATTTTTATTAAAGTAAATGTTGGTAAAAAAGTAAACTTGTTTTCAAATTTAGTTTTTAATTTATTTTATCTTAAGCATCTGTACTTTCTTTCCAATATATGTTATTAGGAAATGTTACTTATAAAGATTGCAAGTCACGTCACTGGATTAAAATTATTGGAAAATAATCATGTTAGTAAATTTCTGGCAACAACTGTTGTACTTTGGTGTCAGAACTTTGATGTCTTTGATGTACTGAATATTAATATTATTCTAGTAATGCATGTTTTCAATGTCCCGTTAACTGCTAGAAATTTCAGATATTGTTAAAATCATATGATTCAAATTTGCATCAACCTAAATAAGGTATAACAATATTACTATGGTGCAAACTAATATCTTTTATTACATTAGACTATCATCTAACTTCAATAGAAGCATGATCAAATTTAACTTTCGTAGTTTTCAGAAAATTTTCTTAGTACGTAATATGGCTCAACGATTGTTATTTATCCTAAAGTTCTATTTTGTGGTTATGTGACTTAAAACATTGCTCCAAACATTCAGTACAAAATTCCAAAAAATGAAATGTTCTAGGTTTATATAATATAATGTCACAAGAAATAAAATTTTTAGTTAAAAGAATTTGAAAATTTGGCAGAATTTTTTTTTGAAATATCTATGCCAGTAATTCGCTTTTCCCCATCTCTGTTAGAATTTTTATTTAAAATTTTTATGTAAAATAAGAGGCAAAAATCTGTCCATCCAATTAACCATAATGTTTAAGGTAAAGATAATTTTTTACATTTATGGTTTTTAATTCGTTTTGAATACTATGGTTAAACCATAAATACAAAATTATACGGTTTTTGAATGATTTACTACTAGCATAGTTTCAAAGTGATCAAAATACTAGAGATGGGAAACACAAGACATTTTTATTTTAAGCAGCTTTACGGTGCTGCTATCTATGCGTGAATAAGAGTATCATATTCTAATAATACAGGGTCACAAATTGGGGAGTGCTGGTCACTGGAAACTCTTTATGTAAAGGGAATAGAGGAAATATTGTAGTGTCAACGCAGGGAATCGAGCCCCTGTTCTGTCGATCATGAGTCTGACAGATTAGCCGTCTCGGCTATAATATGTACCCATCGGCAAGAAACTAAGTGGCTTCATTAGGTAAGCCTAGTTGGTGCGATAAAATTCTGGTTGTTTAACCGTATTATTCACTGTTAACCGCAGTGAATAAATGATTATTCTCTGAAAGTTGTACAGCGTAAATATCATCATATTTATGTTTTTTTTGCTTGAATATCGTTAAATAACACTTAAATAAAATGTTATTTAACCATTTTATTCCAGAAATTTTTAAAAGTGTTGTAGTCAGCGTTTACTCTAAAAACGGAAATCTTTTCCCTTAGCATATTGCCAAAGTTTTTGAAAACATGTTTTGTGACAATAAATAAGTGATTTAAAGGAGAACTGTAAGTCATATCAATATATAATGGACTTAGCGAGTTCTTTCCGTTGATATCGATTTAAAGTGTTTCTCTTTTTCATGTCTATACTCTAAATAACTCAGTCAGTCAAGTGGATGTTAATGTTAAGAATTCAAGACAGTTTAAAATGTTTTCTTTCCTCATTGTTTTCGAATTAATGTTTTTTTTTTAAATGAATAAATTTTGTTCGAATTTTTATTTACTGTTGATTACCCATTTTAGTAGTTTTACTGAAAAAATGTAACAGGTTTTATTTGGAATCTATATTTATATTCAACATTATCAAGAAATTACACATGTCCAGATTTTTACGCTAATTACATTAGAAAAATAAATATTTATAGTATAGTTATATATGTGAAAATTTTTATAGATCTTGATGATGTTGGTTTTTACTTAAAGATTTTTTTTCTTCCAAATAATAATGAAACCATTGTTTTTTACATAGCCTCGACGTCAATTTTAAAGTAGCGAATGAAATACTTTGTCAATGCATTTGACAATAAGGGGGAAAAAAACGAAAAAAAATCTCTTTACGTTGCGTGGAAAAAAATGTTTTGTTGGGGACTGATTTTAAATTTTTTTATTTATGGTAAATAAGTAAATACATTAAATATATGTAAATAAATAAATAAGTCTAAGACGACATAAGTAAACGACGTTAAGTATTTGTGTAAGCTCCTTAAAAAATATTTTTCTTTTCACGTGAATCAACGTCACCCCAATAATATAAGAAAGGCAGAACAGAGAAAGAGAAATTACATCCATGCTCGAAGTGGGATTCGACCCTGGACTTTTCCGACATGAGGTCAGCTTCTTTCCCATCATGTATGCCGGTGAGCAAAGACAAACAAGTAAAAAGTATTTAATTTCAAAAGTAACATGACATTCATTTGTTTTGCTTAAAAATAGCAAAATTGCCTTTTATAATAATTACGAAGGTTGTAAAAAATTATATTTTGCTTCTACTTTTCTTAGATTTAAGGGCTTTTCTTCATAGAGAAAAACGTTTAAGAATTAAGTAATTAAAGAGGATTAAAACGTGCTTTATGAGTGATACTAACTTTAAATACTGATTATTAATAAAATTATTATAATTTCTATCGACTTCAGCACGCGTCAATAAATTGTTTATAAAATAATTCATTTTAATTTCAATTGAGACAACAAAAAACGCCTCATTAGTGCTTTTTTTTTTTAATTTGGTGGATAAATTCTTCGAATATTAAATCAAGTAATGTAAAAACATTGAGCAATATATCTTCAAAAACATAACCACACAAATATTTTTTTTTAAAAATTTACATATTAAAATAATCTAAAAACTTCTGTCGAAATATTTTTTATTAAAATAGTAGATATTATGCAGATTGCACTGCACCCCCAACTGTTCACAAAAAGCAACATATGGTCGATGAGTTTTTAAACCTGAATGCAGCTCGCAATAAATGTTTAAGAAAATGGACAGAGATAAAAATGCGTGTTTAGGAAAATAAACACAGTTAGAAATGCATGTTTACGAAAATGGCTACAGCAAAAAATGCCAAAAGAAGATTTGAAAAACGGAATGAAATGCCATGTCTATTTTCTGTAATAGCTCTGGCAATTTTCTTAAACAGGCATTTTAAGTTGTATCCATTTTCGTAAGCACTCATTTCGAAATGCATCCATTTTCGTAAACACGCATTTCGAGCTGCATCCATTTTCGTAAACACTCATTTCGAAATGCATCCATTTTCGTAAACACGCATTTCGAGATGCATCCATTTTCGTAAATACGTATTTCGAGTTGCGTCCAGAACTAAAAGCTCACACTCACGATATGATATCTAATTAGACAGAGTATGTTATATATTTAAGTGTCTCTTTTATACAGAGAGAATTTATCAAAGGGTTTATAAATCTGGCAATTAGTGTCTTAATATATATATATAACTATAGTTCAAAAAGAAGATAAAACAAAGGAAAATTACAGACAAATGAAAAAAGGGGAAAAAAGAAAATTATTTAAAAAAAAAAAGAAAAAAGGATAGAATTCTTTTTAAAAAAATCCAGAAAAAAAAAGATATAATAACTTATTGTTTTTCTTAATTTTCTTCGTGTTTTTTTGTATTTATTTATTATGCTATATATATATATATATATATATATATATATATATATATATATATATATATATATATATATATATATATATATATATATATATAATGTCTTGATAACTCTCTACTGCTCTTACGGTTTCTTTTTCATTTGTAAAAGACATGACCGGTTGTTATCAAGGCATTTCAGCTCATCGCAAACTCGCAGACCTTAATCATTAATTCCAGTTGCGTAATTACACCCTCTGGGGCCATTTAAAGCCACGCCGGAGAAAAGAAGAATGCAAGAAATTGATTAACTCTTTTTATAGTTAGGAGAAAAGTTAAATTTTAATGTGTAGTTTAAACAAACAATGTTCGTAAAAGTGATATTTATAATTTAAAGAGGGAAACCAATTGTAAGGTATCAAGAATATAGTACTTTTTTTACTTAGTTTTTGTCATGATACTTAAGTTTACGATATAGCAGTAGTTAGTTTAAACTATACTTCTTAGCATCCACCGTCCTCATTGAAGAATTGATCATTTTGTCAACAATGATGTTTGTCATTTGTTTTATTTTTGTCATTTGTTTTATTGTTCAGAATGAATAATTACTTGAAACTGATGCAGAAAAATATACTTGCAAGTGGAAAAATTCATTTGCTTCAAAATCAAGAGGTAAAAATAGATATGTTTGAAACAATCCAAATCATTCTCTCATATTCAAGATCAACCATCCATGAATGACAAAAACATATCTGAACATATATGAAATAATACATATATGAAAATTTCTGCCTACGGAAAATGGGAAAAAGAAAATAATCGTGGGGAAAAAAACAAGAAAAACTATAGTAGCCTAGAGAAACGATGGTGGAGGAAAGTGGAATTTTAGGTCAGGATAAATTTCTCGCTGAATGCAATAGTGGTGCAGAGTTGATATGACTAACTTGGGAATGGGCATTCATATGAATGAAACCAGATTCCAGATCATAACAATCAATTGATATCACAAGGGTGGAAAGAATTTTGTCGTTATCAAAGTTAAATTTCTGCCCAAGGTCTCAATTTAACTAAAAGGAAATATGCTATTTCAAAATTCTAACATATCCTTTAAAAAGGATGCCAGAAGAAATATTTTTGTGTATTTGAAGAAATAATAATGCAATTTGTAATTTAAGATATTATACTTTAATCACTGATTTTTAATTTCTGTTTACCTGACTTCAAATTTACAGTTAGTGAAAAATAAAGGTGATTGCGTTTGCTCAGAAATTTTATCTGGCTTCACAATAAAGAAAAAAATATGATAATAGTAGTTTCTCTTTACTTAAATGAAAATATCAAGTTTTGCACTATACAAAAATGAAAAAAAAAATAATAATAAAACGCTGAATAATTACCTAGTAAAAGAGTCTATTTTCGGTAAATAAGAGGCCGAATTTATTTCAAGCCTATTTCTTCAAAAAAAAAAAAAAAAAAAATCACAGTTAGTAAATAATAAACGTGATTACGTAAATTCTCGAAAGTTTTAATCAGTTTTAAAATTTAAAAAAAAATTATTATAGAATTTTTTCTCTACCAAAGGAAAATATCAAGTTTTGTACGATTTAAAAAAACGCTAAGTAACTGTTTAGTATAAAGAGTTCAATTTCAAAAGAATGGATGCCAAATTTCAAGTCTATTTCTTCCAAAAAATTCTTATCTTACCCCATTGCAGACTTAGAGCGAAAAGTAAAATAAACATTAAAATAAAATCTTAACAATAACCGATAACAAAGGAGCAACATTCAAATATCTAAAAAACTTTTTCCAATATTTCAAGTCCGGAACACAAAGAAAGATTATTTTTATAGCTAAAGATTAAGAGAGATCAAGATTTCGATAGTTCTTTATAGAGTTGGTCAGTCTGGCTTAGTGAAATTTCATCAATGGTTTTCTATAGAATCTTGAAAATAAATAGATGATAACATCGAAAGAAATATGTCAGTACTTTAAGGAATTTCTCAAGTGTTTTTATAGATATCATCTCAAAATTTATTTTTACTTTACCACAAATCGTTTCCGTTAGAAACTCTAAGATAAGTAAAAGGTGATCCTCTTAAAGTTTTTAAAGAAAGTGGAAAGACGTTTGTATTATTTGCTCAAGCATATTGGGACAGATAGAAGAATTAAATTTTGCTGCAAAACTATGAGGCGATTCTACTTTTGAAGGGCGATCAGAAGTTAAACTTTTTTAGGTTTTCAGGTCGCTATAATATGATTTTAGGCTTTTTTTTATGAACATGCATAAAATTATTTTTAATTGTTGACATTTGGCATTGATATATTTCAGAAATCATTTTTTACAATTTTTTTTTATTGAATTTATTAATTTCACTCGTCACGTACGGGCTTGAACGATAGAGTCATCTTATGGCATATACTTTGCAAGTTATTACTTTTATTTATTTTTTATAACACTCAAAATCAGCGTTAAAAGTCTGTAACTTTAAAGGCGTTATTTACAATTTATGTAATTGGTGTTTTATATATAATTAAGTAGTTTATATTTCTTTGAATGACGTTAATGGCTTAGTAAAATATCTAGACATTTAAAACTATTAATTTTTGCAAATACAAAAATAAGATTTGAGTGATCATATTAAAGTTTTTGTTTCGCTTTGATAGCAGTTAAAATGGGTACCTGTTATATGGTAATGAACACTGAAATGAAAAAAGTGTTAAATTTTAGAAGACTTCTATGGATTATTTAAAATTTCCATAATAAAATTTTTTATATTGAATGTTTTTAATAAAACACAAAACCAAAGTAAAAATTGTGTAATTCTAAGGTATAAAGTTTTACGGTAAAGATTGTTTTACGGTAAAAATGGATTTTACGGTACAATGGATTTTACAGGTAATGCACCTAAAGTGCTGGTACTTTATACAGTAATTTGATCCTGAATTTTTCTCCATGCAGTCTATTCTATTATATATTTCTCTGAAGAAAATAGACACTAAAAGTATATAACATCGTTGATAATATGTGATCTGTTAAAAAAAAAGATTTTCAAAACTTAAAATTTTTATGTAATTAGATTTTATATAAGTTGCATTGAGAGTGAAAAAAACTCAGATCAATTGAAAATCACAATCAGAGTGAAAAAAAGACCCACAGTGAAAATCTTAGCATAGAGAATGCTGTTCTGGATTTAAAATAAAAAATTCTCTTTTTATAGTTATTTGAAATATTTTAATTCTTACAAAGCAGCTTTGCTGTCTCAAATTAAGAGGATAAAGGCGTCATCCGACGATATGTTAATACTTTCTTAGAGTAATCGATTTAGCGTGGAACCTAATGTTGGTACTCTAAGCTATAATATTTAGAATATTAGCTGCAACTTTAATAAAGTGCTATATTAAAACACAGTTCAGTTCAAGGTGTACTATAGTATCATATAGTATTGAATAATCAAGTTCAAAAAAGATAAATTTGAGTGACAATACTATTAAGCTTCAATTATTCTAGCCTCGATTAAATTATGTATTTAGAAAGATCAATTGAACTATAATACATTCTTATGATTTATCGGAGGGTGAATAAGCAAAGCTAGTTAATAATGAAAAGGTATGCTTTGCGCCACAGATGAATAAAGCTAAAAAACTAGAATAAAGCTTTGTGCTTTATTCACTGCATTATTACCATTATTCAATATCTTTTAAATGAGAAAGTGATTGTAAGTTTAAAAAATATGAAATTTCTTTTTTTATGGGATTTGAGAAACATTTGTGTAAATTATTATTTTTTTTAATAAAATAACTTTAGGAATACAGACAATCAAATCGAATTAAGCTTATTTTTGTGTTTCACTCACTTTTTGTAGCATTATTTAATACCCTTTAAGGGAGAAAAATTTTGGAAAAATTCAATTTTAGTTTCTATTTCATACGATTCAAATCCTTTGGAATTGAATCGTCAGCATTCCAAAGGATCTGAATACGATTCAGATCCTTTGGACTGCTGACAATTTCCTTGATTTAAGCAAATCTATTTAATGAAGATCAGGTATACTTTGTTCTACAGATGAATAAAGTTAAACAACTTGAATAAAGCTCATTTTTTGTTCTTTATTTACATTGCTTAGCATTATTGAATATCCTTTAAATGATACAGATATTGAAACTTAAAAAAAAAAAATCAAATTTAGTTGTTATTTCCCACGATTTGAGAAACATTTGTGAAAAAATTATTAAATATTTTCGATTATTAAAGATCTTTAGGAATGCAGGATCTCCTTGAATAAAACTCATTTTTGTTCTTCTTTCATGTTGTTTTGCTTTATTCAATATCTTCCAAATTAAAAAAAAAAAAAGTAAAAAAAGCAATCGCAAATTAAAAAAAAGGTTTGGTTATAATTTCATGTGATTTGAGAAACATTTGTGAAAAATTATTAAATTTTTTCCACAAAAGGTATTTAAGAAGGCAGACACTCTGCTAGAACAAAATTAATTATTTTGTATTTCATTCACGTTGTTCAGCTTTATTTAATATTCTTGAAAGGAGAAAAACTATGGAAAAAAAATTTTGTTACTTTTTCATAGGATTTAAATAAAAAAGTGAAAAAGATCTTTAGGAATGCAGACAATATCCTTAAATAAAACTCATTTTTGTGCTTTATTCACCTTTTTTAGCATTCTTCAATATCTTTCTTTAAAAAAAAAATAATAATTTACAGAAAATTATAAAAAAAATAATTTTAATTATTATTTCATGAGATTTGAGAAGTATTTGTGGAAAATCATTAACTTTTTTCGATTAAAGATCTTCAGGAATGCAGACAGTATCCTTGAATAAAAATCATTTTTTGTGCTTTATTCACGTTTTTTAGCTTTATAGAATAACTTTTTTTTGAAACAAAATCTATGGGAAATTATAAAAAAATTGTTTTAGTTATTTTTTATGTGATTTGAGAAACATTCGTGCAAAATTATAATTTTTTTTTTCTATGAAGATGTTTAGGAATGCAGACAATCTGCTTGCATTCTATTGGGCATGCTTACTGAGTTCATTTTTAATATCCTTACTAGGAGCAATCTCCGATCGCTATCACGTAAATAAGGAAAATATCGGAAAATGGGGAAATATGTCCTGTCTTTCGTATTAGAACGTGCTTATCTTCTAAACGTAGATAGTAAGAGCAAAAACTAATGATACCATTTCTTTCTTACAGAGATTTACTGTCGACTCTCAATCCTTCCTCTAATGTTGTGGGCCTCCCACAAACCTACCCCTTGCACACCCCTTCAGACGATCCTTCACAGCGCCGTCTGTTGGGATCTTCCTTCATACACTGCCATTGAAGCCCAGGGTTCAGGGGAGATAGCGCGTTTTTCCTTTTTAGTCTTCGTTATCAAGCACGCAAAAATTAGAACTTTTAACAATAATTTCCCCCTCAACCTCGAATGTAAAATCTCGAAGATAAATAAAAAGTGAAGAACTTACTGGATTTGAGTTAATTCCCGAATAATCTTGTAAGTTATGCCTTTTGTCTGGTGATATGAATTGTTTTCTTTTGTTTACGTGGACCTCGTGTTCTTAAAACAAACGAAGAAGAAAAGGTTAAGAGAATATTTATTTTTAATCTTTATTTATGCAACAAAATTAAGAATGCAACGAAGGGACCACTATGCATATTGTCGCCTATTTCGTTTGTATTGGATCTTCGCCCTTATTGCAAGTAAGTCCTAAAAATTTTATTTTCTTAAGACGTAAAAGGACTGAAACATATCTAACAATTTCAAGGTCCCCGAAAAACTATTGAAGGGATGTTAAAAATTAAAACCAAAGTAGAAAAGAAGCCTAAATAGTCTTGAAATTAATTCTTATAATGGATCGAATCAGATTTTTTTTAGAGTTTTAAGAATTTAATTTAAAATGAATCTAATATTGCAATGCTCATATCTTTTTTAAACAACGAATACAATCCCGTGCTTGATGTTGGTAAAATATATATCGAATGAATTTGCGTTATGAAAAATTCTGTTAATAATCTGGATCTAATCAGATTTCTTCTAGAGTCTAAAGAATTTAACTTAAAATGAATCTAACAATGGAATTTTAATATCTTGTTTAAAACACCGAATAAGACTGAACCAATTTGCTGTTGATAAAATATTGAATACATTTACGTTTTAACAATTCTGTTAATAATCTGGCTCTAATCAGATTTCTTCTAGAGATTTCACCTGAAATGAATCTAACAATGCATTGTTAATATCCTTTTTTTTGAAAAATACCGAATACAATCTTGTATTTGTTGATAAAATATTGAATACATTAACGTTATGAAAAATTCTATTCTGTTAATGATATGTTTTATATGCAACAAAACAATTTAGCATACTTTATTAGTTTAAACCATTAAAAATATACAGTATCATAATTAAAATTGCATTGGCACTTTTTCCTAACAATTCTAATCTTTATTTGATGATAATTAATTAAAGCATTTTAAAATTACGCAAAAGTATCTTAAGAAAGAGTTTTCTTTCCTCAATTAAACTACTTAGTACATTGTTAGAAATTATTATCAAATTTGAATTGTTTACGCTTAAATTTGATTATTTTTCATTTGCATAATTTTATTTTAATATAGATAATGCTTTACTATAAAAAATTATCAATGTTCAAACTACCGATAACAGACACTACGATTATAATATTTTTTGATGTTGATTAATTATATTTTTATACTATGTAAAAAGTTTTTCTTGTTTGTATTTAAGAAATTACTTAGTATATTTAAATAAATTATTCTTCAATGAAAATTGCTAGTTTAGAAACCTTGCACTCTTTTGTTTGAAAAGAACTTCTGATATATCGATCATAACATTTTGAAAAAAATTAAAAACGGTCAAACGGTTCGACTGGTCTGTGTAGAGGTCAGGGAACTGGTCTTGTATCACTAAGGTTCTGTGTTCGAATCCTGGGAAAGACATCTTTCATTCTCTGTACTATCTGTCCTTATTGTGGGAGCAACAATGGCCCACCTAATATGGTGCTCCTGAAAGAGTGGTCAACAAATCTGCCTTTCAGATGACTGTATGACGTAGGTCATTATCCAGGTGGGCACAGGAAAAAATATCTAAAACTAATGATAATATTAGTTAAGAAGAATTTATTTGTATAGTGTGTGGCTCATGTGGTTTGAATCTAAATTAAGTAAATTTTAAATCTATATCTTATTTTGATAAATCAACTAATCAGAAACCATAAATATAAATATTAATTGCTATTACGAACGAGCTTAGCAATTTGTAAGTGTATTATGCTGTCACACATTGCATTAAGTTACATCTTGAACAAATTCTCATACTTAAACTTAAATGCTATCTTGATAAAATTCATAAAAAATAATTTGACTTAAAGCAGAAATATATACGTATTTTTCAGATATTGCATTTTTTTTTGCATTATTAAAAGAAATCATTGTCGTGATTTCAGATTTTAAAATACTTGTTTGTGTCGAAGTATTTGAAAGTCTACGTTACATTATTGAGGTATTTGCAAGTAAAATTGTTTACAAAAGTATGACTTTACAATTGTTTAACCATTAAATTATGACTAATTTGATTAATGAAAAGATTTATAATGTTTTCTAATAACATACCAAATGAAGGATGATATTCTTAAACTACAACATAAGTTAGATAATTTTTTTCTGATGAGAGTATTGTACAATAGTCCTTTTATTTTTTTTATTATATAAAAATAACTTCTTACATTAAATAAAGGTCTTGTTTATCAGTAGAGAATTGGGCTTTTTGAGTATAAAGGTAATCAAATTACTTATGTAAAATTCAAGATTCATGTTTTATTAACTTTCTTTTAATTTCCAATTTAATATAAATTGTTTATACGATACATTTCTGAGAATTAATGTCTGTATAAAATAACTTTTAGTTTACAAATAAGTTATATCTGATAGATTATTTAAATATTCTTAAAGCAAATAAGTTTTAAATTAGGAGTGCATAATTTTTTTCAGAATAGGGTTGCTGAATAAAAATTTATTCCGAGGCTGCAATACATTCATTTTTAGTTTTAATAGCATTAAATGATAACCTAGTTATTTTATAGTGCAATAAGAAAGATATTAATTGTTCTTAAATATCAAAGGGCAGGGCATATGCATTTTTTGAAATTAAAAAGCATTCGAATTTTTGCAAATTTCGTCTTTTTTGATAAAAATAAATTAAAACAGGATTACAATTTCCTCTGTGAAAAATTAATTGCATTATTTTTTAATGTATATAAATTACTTGCATCTTCAATTTTTAAGTAACATCTTTCTTTGTTTAAAAAAACATTGTTTTTGAACATGTTTTGGTTAAAGAAAAGTTCTTTTAAGTATAAATGTTAAGAAATATATATCTTTTGACTCTTTAAATGAATAACCTGAACATTTAAATTTTAAAGTTATAATGTCGGTGTTTTTTTTCTAAAAAGTATATTAAAATTAATTTGATAAACAGTTATAATTTTTTAATGATAGCTATGTTGTTTTTCTTCAAGTAACTTATAGTTTGATAGCAAACTGACTATAAAGGGTCTGACCGCATTTGGTTCGATACAGATGACATAAATATTTAAATATATGTGATTAAAGATATTTATATATAAGTAATGGAAATAGCGAAATATAAGTCAAGATTTTTGGATCGAAAAAATTTCTTCCATTTGTAACAGCGGGATTTTGAGGATAACTCCTTAAAAATTAAAGTTTAAGCAAACAGTTGGAACAAAACGGTATGTATTGGATAAGAAAATTAATAAATTAATGATATTTAAATGATGAATAAGTAAAAAGTACTTCAAAATGGAGATTATTCAAATCCTACAAAATTAAGAGAAACTGCTTTTGTCAAACAATAAGCTGATTTTTTGCTGAGATAATAATTTTAAATGGAGAATTGAAGTTCCATGATCATAAGAAACGTTTAAACAAGGGGAACTACAATTTCCATTTTCAGAGACAAATATCTGCACTAATTGCGAAATATATTACAGTGTTTTCTGTATTTGTGTGTGAAAGCAATCATTAACAAACATAAAAAGCTGAAATAAAGCGTCAATCAATGATGGAAATTGTAGAAAATTACTCATAGTCTAAGAATGTCCGGAAATGCTTTTGAAAAAATTACAAAATAAAGCTTTTTCTAAGCTCTGTCAAATGAATTGCAAATGCTCATCAAGTAAAATACTTGAGAAAAGGTCTATTATTATTTTAACAGTTGAAAACATGAAAACAGTTGAAAGTGAGCAATAACTCAATTGTAGCTATTGATTGGTTGTTTGGCCTATGCGTTATTTCTTACTTGAAGTATGAAAAAATAGCACTTGCAGCAAATTTTACATTTTTCAAGATTCAGCTATGACCACTACCGGATGTCACAGTGCTGACGTAAAATATCCTCAGTAGAAGACAGATCATGGGTTAGAGTTCCCTTGCCGTCAGGCTACTCGTGGGAGGTTTTTATTGTTTTCCTCTCCATGTAACGCAAATGCGGGTCAAAAAGTTTTCCACCAAGGCAAATTTCTCCCAATACTTGAACCAGTAGTTCTCTTGTCCACTGGATTGGGTTCAAAACTACAAAGATACGGAGTTGAACATTAGTAGTCATAAACTGAAAATTCGGTCGGCTGCTAACGACGGATATAAAATAAAACAAATATAAAATTCAAGCTTAAAAATTCGAAAAGTAGTTAGGAGATTTAAGTGGCAGAAGCAATGAAATATACAGAATCTATGGAATTTAGTAATTTTTTTGCAGTTAGTTTCTCAGAAATTTTTTTTGGAGGAGATTAACGCAAAAATAAAAAAAAAGAGAGCAGAAAAATTGATGTATGAGGCGGATGTAGTACTTCTAAAAATAGACCCAAACGCAGAATTATAAATTTGAGTTTGGGATTGCATTTTGTAATTTACTTTAAAAAATGCTCAATAAATTTTATAAAAATATCAGACCTTATTATTTTAGTTTACAAAATATGATTTAAAATGCTATAACATAGGTGAAATAGAATAAAAAAAGCTTTTAAGTTTACATGAAAGTTGCAACAAGAACATTTTGCAAATATTAGTTTCTTTTATATACCAGGCGTTTGTAAGCTATTTTGCAAGTAGCAAGACATAATAAAAGTGTTAGTTCTAATCTTAATTGGAAAACTGTTAAGCTAGATTTAAACTTGCACTTGAGTTTTGCAAAGAGAGATGTCTTACTATCTTCGCTGTAAAAAATTCCGGATCAAATGATGGTACAAAGTACCGTTACTTTGGATCCATCTTACGTAAAATCTATTTATACCCTAAAATTCCTTTTTACAATAATATTTATTTAATAAGAGTGATAAAGTGATTTTACCGTAATTATTACTGTAAAAATTACGATATAATAAGCATTTTGTTCCGTAATATGTTCCAATAATTCAAATTCGACTGTTATTTTTTTCGGAGCCATTTTGTAACTTTTTTGCTCAATTTTGAGAAAGCATTTTTTACAGCGTGCATTCAGATCCTTGATCATGTACACTGTTAAAAATATTCGTGTGCCAATATTTTTGGAATTGATGCAAAATAAAATTTTTTACTGTTCACATTTTTTATTTTCCTTTTCACTTTCATTGTTTTGTTTATTTATTTTTTATTTTATTGTTTGTTTATTTACTGACAACACATATTTTCATGAGCATTAGAATCAATTTAATGGCTTCATTGAAAAAAAAAACATTCATTAAAATCAAGCACATTTTTACTCATATATTCGCACTAATTCTTTCAAACAATTGCTATTTTATTAAATTTATATAATTTCTTGCACAATCACTACAATTCTGTACTTAAAAATGCATTTAGTTTACCTCGATATCAAAAATCGTGGCAACTATCCACCAACATTTTTTACGGTAAATTAGCATTGATGCCCTTTAACTGTTTTGAATAATAAGAAATAAAATGTGTTGGGAATTAAAATATGATGCATGATAAAAAATAATTTGAAAGTGTAATTAAAATCTATGTTACATACGTTTTTGAGAAAAGCTAATTAATCCTTTCAAAAACAGCTGCAACAATAGAAAGTTCTTACTTTCTACCGAAGTTTTCTTCGAAACGCTGCTCCTGTATTATATGAAATGTTTTTATTGCGTTATTAGAGGATACACTTGATTTTATTTCTACTTTATGCATCATTATTTAGTTGATTAGAAACAATTTTAATGGAAAAACATATTTTTATATTAATATAAAAATCTTCTTACTTACATATCGTCTACACAATGGGAAAGGTAAGAGATTAATATAAATACTACTAAATCATTATATTATTGATGTTTGTTTAGAAGAGTTTAAAAAATGCGGTAAAAAATTTCAAATTATCTAAAGTTTGAATTAAAACGTATTCCTTAAAGAATAACAATAATCTTAACAAGCATTGAATTTAACTAAAATATATAACAGACGTATATAAAATAAGTAAACGTACTTTAATTATTTGTTTGTTCAAATGCATATCTATAAATTGAATAAAAAATAAAGAATTCACGCAACAGTACTGTGAGCCATGCAGATTAAGGCTCCACAATTTCGTAACCATCAGCATGACTGTAGCAATGGGGTCAGCGTAACGCACTGGTCATATTTACTTGCCAAGGAAGCTGGTACCCATCAATCTGAAACTGAGTGAAATTCAAGACAACACTAGGATTGAAACCCAGTTACTCTATATTATAGTTTCGCGCCTTAAGTCCTGAGCCATCGTGGCTCACAAGTATCGTTATAAATTAGAATAATTGTAATAAGAATAATTGTAATTAGAATAATTGTAATTATAATAATTGCAATTAGAATAATTGCAATTTGAATAATTGCAATTAGAATAATTGTAATTAGAATAATTGTAATTAGAATAATTGTAATTAGAATAATTGCAATTAGAATAATAATAATGTAATTAGAATTGTAAAAATTTTACTCTTTATATGAAATACTACAAGCAATATATTTCAAATATTGAGGAGAGGTAATAAGGTTAGCGAATAAAAATTAAAACATAAATACTTTCTTATAAAAACTGAATTTTTACTTGGAAAAAGTTACATTAATAACAAATTTATTTGTTTAAAAACTTTATAAAGAAGTCTTAAATGAAAATTAAAGCCAATTTAATCAATGATTATTTAAAAAGTATACATTAAAATAATAATCGACTGTATTTGTCTCAAAGTTACTCACCATTATTTTTTTTAAACCGCAGTTAAATTTATTTTAATTGCAGTAAAAATAAATTCTTTAATAATTTCAATTAAGCAACTGTAAGCTATGGTTAAATTTAAAAAGTGAAAGGCCCCTTTTAACGTTTCAAGAATTTAATGCGTTCTTCAGAAAGAAATATTGGAAAATTTGAAAAGAGAGGATCGATAAAATTTAAAAATGTTGCTTCTCCAGTATTTCCAATAAATGGATAGAAAACTGAACAACAAAATGAAAGATAATATTTTTAAAAAAAGTATCGTAAATCAAAAAAATAGTCAATAGTCTAATATTTATAAATTACCCCTACTTTAAAAGATATTTTTTTTGCTAAAAATTAATAGGGACCTTATATAGCATTTCTTTAATCATTCAACGCAGTTAAATGCTTACATTCAAAAATAAATTGTGTCTAACATTTTCTTTCTTGAAATTTGACGAAGTCTAAGCAATAATAATAAGTTTTTATAAAACATAAAATTTCCTTTACTGTCTTTAATTTCACAATCATCTTTAGCATACTCTAGACTAGCGTTTCCCAATTTCTTTCGACTATGGAACCCTAAATAACGAACCTCTTTTCGGTGTAACCCCGACTTTATAGAGTCTATTAAAGTAATTGTGAACATTATAACATATGAAAGATTTTTCATCGTTTTATTTTTAATAATTTGAATATAAGTTTTATATCCGACATTAATATTTGCTATCCTTGTGCTAAATCTTGTTCAGTTATGAAATTGTTTTTGGTGAATATAAAAAAGCTGAAAATGATTAAAATAAGACGAATTATATTTACTTTGAAAAGAAATTTAAAAAGAACTGCTATAAAAGTTGAAAATGGTTATTAGGAAAACATATTTCTTTATTCAAGGATTTTATCATTTTTTGATTTGAAAAGTGCAATAATAAATACTAATGAAGTATTTTATAAATGCTTGTTTTTTTCATAATTTGTTCAATATATTGTTATTGGAAATACTATGCCTTGTTTTAAAATATGTCATTTCTATTTCATTCTACTTGATTATATTTCATAATCTTATCAAGTACACTTAGTATACATTTACTTATATATTTTACTTGAAATAGTTTCATTAAGGCAATCAAAAGATTGTATGAATTATGAATTATAGGTTGGATTAAAATATAAGCAGAGGTTTCAAAACTCGTCACTAGTTATAAAAAGTACTAACTCGCGGAACTCCTTTAACGCTATACTACAGATCCCTAGGGTTCAAAGGACAACATTTAGGAACCGCTGCTCTAGACTATTAATTACCTCTTTTGATTGTTAATTATTCATGATTTAAGATAAATTTGAATCATTCCACTTACGCGAATTTTCTTTAGTTTATAGACCCTTTTGGATCTTCTATCTTAAATTTTGTCTTATTTTGTTTTAGTTATTCAAGTTTAATAACTCAGTAAATAATCAAAATTTATGGCAACAATCGCGAACATTTTGTAACATACAGTTTTATTTTAAAGTCGCTTTCAAGGGGACTTTTGTTCATCAGTAGACTTTTTGTTTTGTTTTATGTGTCATACATAGTTTACAACATCGTTTTATGAGATATGACGTTTTATGATGCAGATTACATATCATTGCTTACGCGTGGAAAATAATAGCTGATTTGACCTTAGTTTAATCAAATTCCACATTGATACCACTCATTCTAAAACAAAATGATATTAGGCAATTTATAAGCGTACTGGCAACTGGGTAATATATAAATATACTGGGTAATATTGGGTAATATATAAACCATCTCTTAAATCAATTTTGAAACGAATAGGTTATTTTTTCTTTGAGAACTAATAGGGACTTTGCTTTTAATTTGTTTTACTTAAATGTGTTAAAAAATGGTACAAATTTAAAAATGTTTAAAACTGTGATTTCTTTCATACGACTTTAGTAAAAAAAATTTTTTATAGTTATATAAATTTTGATTATTTTATAATAATTCTTTCTCAAGAAGAAGTATTTTGTATTAAAAAAATGTTTATCAAAATTTTTCTCGCATGAAATATAATGATTTCTCAAGCAGAATGCTTCACCGCAGCGCAAAATTAAACGAAGAGAAAGTAAAATGAGATGTCTGGGCAATCTTGCAGCGCGTGTAGCTTTTACGGTTTTGATTAGTCTCCTGTGTTTTGTCTTATTTTTCTCAGTTTAAAATATAAACTCAGAATAATTTATGTCGAAAGGTATATGAACTAAACTGACGTCTACACTAATCCTGATTAAGTTTTATTTTCAGACAGAAATAGTAATTACTGAAGTATCTATGTTCCTGACTTTAAGGAACACAGTAGCTATATTTAAGACTGAATTTTAGTAATGGATATGAAGGCTCTATGTTAAAAGGGAGATTTAAAATATTACTGAACAGAAATTTATAGTGAAATGGTTTTTCCTTTCAAATGTAAAAAGCTTAAATAACAAAAACAAAAACTTATAAACGTTCGATATATTTTTTAAATTTACAATTATTTTAATATTTATATTTCAAAAATATAAAAGCAACAGAAATTATTTCGAACTAGATTTTATTGCTTTTTAATACTTTCTTTGGTATTTTAAAGTCATTGTATTATTTAAGTCATGTCATTACACAACTTTACAAGCTTGACTACTTACTTTAGAACATACTTTACAAGTTTGAATAAAGAATACTAAAATATTTTAGATTTTGTCAAAATGCACTTCTTCTGATTTCCGATTTTCTTTTCACAGCCCAGAGTATGGAAACATTAAGCAAATAAAGAAACATAATTTTGTTTTATTTTATGTATTTAAACTGTATTTAAGTACCTAAACATGTGACAACATGTAAACATGTTAAATGTAAGTAACTAATAAAGAATTAAGATAAGAACTAATAAGAATTAAAAATATCTTAATTATGAAAGTAAATTAAAATTCTATTTAAAAGGAAAAAAAAAACATTTTTCAGCATCGAATTAGTAAATAAAAAATACAACCATAACCGTAATATGGTGCTAAGTCAAACCATATACCATATTCTTAAACTTAATAACACAGTAGTATGGTTCAACTTGAACGTAAACAGGGTGCAATTTAACACTTTCTTAAAGTTGCAACAAATTCTCTACGTATTAGAGTTCAAAGTACTAAATTTTTGGTTTAATATCGATCTGACTTTTCTGAGAGCGTACAAAACGTTAATTGGATGAAACACATATCATTTAATTTTATTTAAACTAGCTGGGGACATATTAAGTGAAATTTTTTATGAATATACATAAAACTATGAAGAGAAACAAGGATAATAAAACGATCACTGATCGAACCCAAGATATTTCATTAATGGACTTCGGAACTGAATTACACTAAATGATGTAGTAAAGTAGCATTTGTGAAGAGTAATGTGGTGTGTGACCACTCTTGACGGAAATGTAGGTTTTATAACAAACCAATATACTGTAAAAGAGTGTTTTTATAAAGTCATTGGATAATAAATGACAATCCATTGCGGCGACTACATTAAGGCATTTTTTTAGCTTTGTGATGCTTCTGGGAGTTGAAATTCTCAATCTATGAAATTAATGTCTACAAGTCTGACTGGCCGTTACATTTTTTTTAATTTCATCAGTTTCAAAGTATTCTTCTGCAGGAGCAACTATATGTGGTCGCCTTTTTCTTCCACATAAATGAACTGGGGATCTACGGAGCCTCTGAATAATCTTATATTTGGCTCTAAGATCTCAGCCTTTTACCTCTGAGAAGATAGGATGCCTAGCTGAGGTTTCATATCACAGAAGAGCATGCCCTAAATTAGTATTCAGGTAACGTCAACTTAGGATAAAGACGTAGATGAAGAAAGTTTTCTTCACCGAGGAGACAAAATTAAAGCTGAACAATGGTTCTCGACGTGTGCACGTATGGGGAGAGTCAGGAACTCAGTACAACCTTCCAATGTCATGGAAGGGGGCCAGTATGGAAGTTGAGGCGTTGTGGTCTTGGCAAGCATGATGTTTGACAGAGCCACAGTTCTGCACGTAGTCAAGGAATGCAGTCTAACTTTTCTGGCATATAAGGTTGAGATATTACAGTCCGATAAATAATTGTCCTGAGGCGCCGTTGCTTTTCATTTCGTTTATGAGGAAAGTAAACACTCAACCAAATTAAGTTTGCCTGGAATGACTTGAAACAGAAGATATTCAAAGAATGCAATAGTCAACTGGATTTGCTGACCTTAAGCATTTCGAACATGTATGGTATACTCTTATCAGAGTACTTGGAATTTGACATTTTTTCTCCAGAAGTCTCTCCAGGGCAAAAAACTGCCCTAACTGAGTAAGAATTTTCTCTCCAAGACTTCGTAAACAACCTCGTAAACATCATCAGAGTTCATTTTGAGACCTGCAGTGTCTTTAAGGGTGGTTGTACACCATATTAAACCTTCCACAATTTTAATTTAGCTACATTTTTTGGACCTTTTATTCGTGATCTTGAATTCTTACTGATTTGGTTCATTACTTTTTGAGTTATCCTAAAAATGTGTTTAGTTATTAGCAAATGACCACCAGTATATTACGTAATTTGATAAGATATAGAAAATATTTATAATTTTTTTTTAGATTTTGCTTTCAAAATTAAATACGTAGTTAATTAGATAAGTCTAGAATGAGATATCACAATTTTTTATATTATTACTCATGTTTTTAACAGTTTCCCTCCTAAACAAAAACATCAAGATACTGAAAATTGCATTTATTACATATAATAGATTTATAATTGTTTATAACTAGCTCTAAATGTTAACTTAATTACGTTTTTGAAGGATAATATTATTTTGTTGTACTTTAAAATGAAATGTTTTTAATTTGTCACATTATTTTACCTGGGTATTGTACCTCATGCGCTTATGGAAAAACTGATCGTATATTTACATTTAAATAGTATTTTGTTTGTGAGCAATATCGGGAGAGAGAAAACATACATAAATTAATGAAAATAATTATAACTAGAAATTTATACTAGTGTCTAATACATTAAAGTTGAGTCACTTTAAAAATTTGACTTACTAGATTAGATTAGAAATCAATTTATATTCTACAAAATAAAATTTAAGTTAACAAAATTACTCTTTATATTGAGACTGTTTACAAGAAGTGTTGCAAACAAATATTTTTTATTAAATTTGAAAACGGCTAAAAAAAGCTTATATATATAATAATTTTAAAGATTAACTAAATACTTAGTTTATAATTAATTAAGATTAATTAAATAAATATATTAAAACTATTTAATTTAACATTTTTAAAAGACAATGAACTCAATTTAATCTATTAATAAAATTTGAATGGATATATCATCTTATAATTAACTTTAAAGAAACAAATGTTGTCAGAATATATAAATAATTCTTTTTTAAACAGAAAAAAAGTAACGGTTTGCAATTAAAAAAAAACAAGGATTCAGTTTTTTTTAAAAGTTACTGACAAAATTTCGAAAATGTTCATCTTGCAAATCCCTTTTCAAAAATATAGTGCTTTTATCATTTGTCTCCTTGAGGCGTTATTTTATTGACACTTACTTAAACATTTTGACAATCTTGTGTTCTCTAAGCAAACAGGTTTGAGAAATTTCGATCCCCTTGATATATTAAGTGAAATTTCGAAGTTTTAAAATAGCTCTTGAATCTTTCCTTCGTATTAAATAGTCTTTAAATGTCAAATATATTTTATAGAGAATTTTTTGACATAACTGTACAACTTTAGAGTATAAATTACTTTTTATTTAATAAACTGTTAGTTATTATGCAATGGATAGTAGCATTTCTGTGGATTTCTTAATGTTCTCTAGAAAACAATTTTTTTTTTAAATTTCGCTACTTTTAAACTCACGGCTTTCTTTTTTTTAAAATTAATTATTAAGAAATTGTAACGAAAGGTTAAGAAAATTGAAAAAAAAACTGAAACTCTTATTTTTATCACAGCACGATTCGTATAGCTTTGAACTATGCTGTTTAAATGAAATAAATATATATATATATATATATATATATATATATATATATATATATATATATATATATATATATATATATATATATATATATATATATATATATATATATATATATTCATATATTCATATATATATATATATTCATTTATATATATTCATTTATATATATATATATATATATATATATATATATATATATATATATATATATATATATATATATATATATATATATTAGAAAATATTAATTTGTCATACATTTGGTAGCTTAGTAAGTAAAAAATATAGGCGACTATATACAATTTAAGAATATTAATACGTATATAATAATTGCAAAATTATTCCACATCAGAATATACGAGAGTACATATCTTAACCACCAATAATTATACATGTTTCTTGTTAGTTAAATGTTTAACGTTTTACAATCCGATGTTATTTAACGTCAAATTTAAATATAATTATTTTTATTTAAAATAATGAGTAAACTTAACTCGATATAAAAATTGGTCAATAATAAATAAATAAGTAAAAATTCCAAAACACATTAATTTTCTGCTTAATATATTGCATTATATAAAACTTGCATATGACCTATAATTATAAAAAACATTCATTGTATATTAAATTTAGATTACATAATGTACATTAGTACATCATATAATTAAGTTACATTACTTCGTTTAAGTTCATACACGTTTTGAATTTCGTATTTAATGAAGTGAATTTAGTCTAAATATTCGTGATAACTATACTAAATTTTAATATTGTATCAATCTTGTCATGTCTTTTTTATAGCAAATCTTGTTATCTTTTATGCGTTTTATTTATTATAATTCTTTATGCACAAGGATAAAACTTTTTACTATTCTGTCTCTGATAGGGGGAAGGTGTTGTTCATTTTGAAAACCAAATCGAGTGTCAAAAAAGATTAAGTTACCCGCTTTTTATATGAATACGTTTTAAAAAAGAATAAGGAACGAATTTAGAGACCTGTGAAGAATATATATTATTTGGAAAATGTTTAGAGTTACTAACTCCACGTGAGATGGATGAAATAAAATTTTAAAAAGTACATTTAAGACTTATGTAGTGCAGTATCTACAGTTCAACTTTTACGACTGAATTATTGACGGGGTGCATTCATTAAAGTGACAGCAAAATACGTGAGACAGGAAAAACATTTCTGAAAACAGAAAGAGACAAGTGTTCATTTTGAAAATTTCGTTTCGTTTGATTTATTTCGATTTTCTGTTGAACTGTTGAAATGAAAGAAGACTTTTCCTTCCTTGAGTTCTGAATTTTCCTTTGACGTGAGAAAAAAAATATGTAGGCATATTTTATACAACATATTTAATTAAGCATATAGAATACTTTATGTGGCATTAAAACAAATTTGTATATTGATTTTATTGGAGTTAATAAATTACCATTTTACATTGTACTTGAAAAATATAATGACGTTTAAGACTATAAATGAAATTTTTTTATATAGTGTTTAAGCAGATAATGAGTTATTAAAACTATATATTGAGTTTTTTTATATAGTGTATAAGTATGTAGGGAGTCCTTAAAACTAAGTAAGTATTTTGCTAGATATGATATGTATTTCGTTCTTCATTTTTATAATACATATACGTCATGAGGAATATTTCTATAAATTATTTGAATTACGATTCATTAAAACAACTGTATAATAAAGTACTATAGCAAAAGAAAACAATATTTTGTGTATTTTAATTATGTATGCGAACAATTGTTAATTCAAATTTTTATATAGATTTAATTTTAGTCCATAAATTATATCCATACACTGTACTTAAAATTGTAGTCATGGAGACTATCCAGAATATTCCCCGTGCTTTCCTAAAAATATACACTGATGGTAGCAAAGGTGAGGGAGGGATTTCGGGTAGTATATTCTAACTCCTACGGGTGATATTGAATACAAGATCAAAAATACCAACAACAGTTCAGTTATTAAGACTGAGCTTATTGCTATCAGAAAGGGCTTGCAATTTGCTGCTCGGGCAGATCATTTTCATGATATATGGATATTGACTGATAGTCGTGCCTCTATCCAGCATATCTCAAATTGGGATATTATCGGAGATCAGACCAGCCTTGATATTTTAGACCTAATTAACAGGCTTTCATCCAACCATTCTATGCACTTTCAGTGGATTCCCTCACATGTTGGGGTTGATGGGAATGAGAGGGTGACTTCCTGCCCAAATCCGCTGCCGAAGAAGATACTGATCATTGTCGGAAGCTCACCTTTAGTGAAATTTCTTCCCTGACAAAAATGAAATTAAACAAGACCATAAGAACTCCTCCCAATCACTCTTGGTATTTTGAAAAAAAACCGGGAGAATCTTTCAATTTTAGACCGAGAGCCCATCAAACTGCCTTTTCAAGCTTCTTGAGTGGCCACACTAGATCCCTTACTTTCAACCGGGGCCAAAAAACTTATCCTGAATGTCATTGGTGATCGGCAAACATGGCCTCTCCTGCGCATATTCTGACTTGTTTGAGGTTCGGTAAAGATGAGGTCCTGCGAGACTCCAGTGTTTTTATGTACTTTTTGGAGGTCTTCGGATTCATGGGAGTCGTCAAGCGCTGCTTGACGATTCCGAGATTAGCAAGAACAACAACAACAGCAAAACTGAAGTCACGTTTTCATTTAGCGTTTCATTCATGTTTTCATTTTTTCCTTTAGCGTTCTTGTTAGTTAGGGGTTAATAAATTAAGCTAGTATTTTGCAAGAACCTTTCCACGATAATATTTGAACTAATTTAAAAAAAATATATAATTTTTTGTCCATAAAAATTATTAGTTATCGGTATTTGTCAAGAACTATATTATCCATGCATTTTATTTCTTCAGTTTTATAATACATAAAAATCATGATGAATATTTCTATAGCTTATTCAAATTACAATTCATTAAATGAATTGTGTGAAATAATGCACTGAGAAAAAAAAGTATGGTCAAAACTACCAGAATAAGGTAACTTTACCATGTTTTTGGCTCTATGGGAGTTCTATAATGCTCAATTATTTTTATTGAAACGCTTTGGTAAAATTAACAATAAAATATGGTTTTATAACATTCGATAAAATTTAAACTTTATCGTGATACCATGGAGCATGGCATAAAAAACATTTATTTTCTTAAATTTACTTTTCAGTTTTGTATTTTTTACTAAATGTGTTAAAATAAGAACTATTATTTTGAAAAATAGAATTTCTGATAAATCTTTACCATATGAACGGAAAAATAACCAAATGAATGATTTAAATACCGTTCCGTTTTATTAACTTAGATTACGGTTTTTCTATAAGAAGTGTCATTTCTATACAGTACTGTAATTTAATCAGATTTTTTTTTTCCGCGTGAGTGCTTAATATTTTCATAAGAAACTCAATTATAGGTAAATTATCAAAATGGATGATAGATACATTTTAAGTAATGATATTATATATCTAAAACAATTTATGTACCTTGGTGTATACAGCACGCAACATCGCTTCACATTCATAATCAACTTTATAGTATTGAAACTGAAGCGGAAAGATATTACTTGATTAAAAACTTCATTCGATTCAAAAATATAAAAATTCGAAAAAAATAGTTGACATGTTTCAAGTGCTCAAAAACAGGACCCCATTTTCAAGACTTGCCATGCGTGAATGAAAAGAAAAGAAACAAAAGTGATTTAGAATGTAAAATGTAAAGTTGGCAACAAAAAGTGGAAAAATAAAGTTGAGAAACAAGACTAGGAAAACCACAGTATCCGAGAAAAAAAAAGATGAAAAACAGAAAAAAAAAAAAAAAAACGCAGTGGCCGAGAGCGGTAAATCAGGGTAAAAAATAATCAACAATATAGTACTTTATTACTAATCATTATATCAACCACTTTTTTTAGAACTAAATTTTATACTAAATGGTTATTTAAAGGTCTGTTTCCATATCCCTTTTATTACTTTTATATAGAACTTTATTATATATCTATTTTTTAAAAATTAAGTGTTTTCTTATGTTTACTTACTAAATCTAATGTTTAAAAATTAGTTTTGTTCTTAAGGTTTACCAAATCTTGTAATAAAATTGTTAAAAAAATAAGTCAGTTATAACTAAAATATGTTGCATTTAAGTTGGGTCACAGATTTCAAAGTATTTGCTTCAGAACTTTATTTTCAACCCATAAAACATGTGGAATATTTTCCCATTGATTGTCTTATTACGAATAATTGTCTATTTCATTAAAATGTCAATGAATATATTATTTTGTTAAAAATCTGCTAATATCATTCATTACATACAATATTTTTTCTACTTTTCTTTCCCGTGCTTTAAAAATATTTCAAAATAACTCCAAACATCGGAAAATAATTACTAGTGAAGATAGCTTTTTTAATTCGTTAATATTGGTAAATATAATATTCAAGAAATATTTCTTAGATGTTCAAGCAGAAATAATTATGTTCGTAATCTTCAATGACGAGCGATAATTGTTTCATATGCTGAATTGTCAACACAGACTCATATTATTTCTATACTTATTTTATTTTATTTTATAACCGTCATTGAACAGATGGTCCAATTTTGAGTTTACGACTACTAATGTTCAACTTCGTAACACTGTAATTTTCAACCCAATCCAGAAGACAAAGGGATTTCCAGGATCAAGTTTTGGGAGAAATTTGCCTTCGTGTAGTACTTTTTGATGGAACTAACCTGCATTTGCTCTACATGGATAGGAAAATCACGAAAACCTTGCACGGTTTGTCTGACGGCAAGGGGACTTTAACCCATGATCGTCTGCCACTGAGGATATTTTACGTCAGCAATGTAGTCGGTGCAAGCCGGGTGCGGAATTCATATCTACCAGCCATCGCTGGTACCGAACCAGGTTCCCTACATTAGAAGTCGAACGCTCTATTCCTTTAACCGCCATGGCTCCTTTACTTATTATTTAATTTTTGATATCACTCTAAAATTTTCTGTTGCTAGTTTTTACTTTTTTTTAACCATAGTGTTTTACGTAATTTTGCTTGAGTGTCAATGGTTCAAAAATATGTTTCCCTGTTAATTTTTTTATTATTGCTTTATAAGAGATGGTGAAATAATTAAAGAGAAAAAGAATTTTATTTAAAAGAAGCAAATTACACTTTGGACAGAACAAGTAAATTTTTCCCATTTAATTAAAAGTCAATTACTAGCAAGAAGAAACAAAACACAGAACATTTCTTCAGTCATGAAACGAGATTTTGTTCAATTAAGAGTTAAATTAATTAAGAACTTTTATTATTTTATCTATTCATGTATTGAACTGCATTGAAATTTTGCCATTGCATAGCATTGCTGTTCTTAGGAAAGAAAACCAAATAAAGCAGAAGAGAAGAAAATGCCGTGTTGTCATGGAAACTACAATGTCACTTTAAGATCTTTCCTCGCTTAAGTAATAAGGAAATGTGACTTTGGGATGTTCAGATATTCAGCATTTTGAGACTTCTCATCGTTAACACCTTAACTTTCGTGAAATTTTTTTTCTTTGTATTTCTCTTTATGCTGCGAACACTTCTTTGACTTTCTTTGACATTGAGTAGCAAACTAATCTCAGCACAATGCAAATTACTTTATTATTTCCAGAAAACTAATGCTGTTGTTATAAGATAAGCAAGAATATATTGTATTAAATTCGAATTTTCTTTAGATTATTCATAAATGTTAACATTTTTAGTATAATATTTAATATATCATATTAAATCAAGTTTGCTATATTTTTTGTTTCTTATGTTTATCAGATATCGGAAAATTACACTGAGAAAAAAGTATGTTCTAATTACCAGAATATGTTGAAATTTACTGTGTTTCTGACTCTATTGGAACATCAAAAATCTCGTTAATTTTTACCGAAGTGCTTTGATAGTAATTTTGGAAAAATAAGCTATAAAATATTGTTTTATAATATGTGTAAAAATTTGATAAATGGGGTAGAATTATGTAATTTTATCACGATACCTTAGAGTATGGCATAAAAACTATTTATTCGCTTAAATTTACTTTTCAGTTTTGTAGTTTTTACTAAATGTTACGTAATAAGAACTATAATATTGAAAACCAGAATTTACAGTAAATTATCATATGAACCGTAAAAATTACTAAATTAATGGTTTAAATACCGTATATTTTTATTACCAGTTATATTTTTTAACCAGAAATATCATTACCATACAATAACGGTAATTTTACCAGAATTTTTCTCCGTGTAATATTATCATTTTAGTCAAATGGTAGAAGTAACGTAAAATAATTCTCGTTGCACATTTTAGTTTGCTGAACGAAGATGATCTTGAAGTTATATAATTTAAACAATACTTAAAAGAAGCTGGTTAACATAACAGAAGATAAATTTTTTCATTAATGAGAGGTAAAAAATAACCAACAGAGAAATTGTTATTTTAAATTTAATATTTATTTTCATAGACTTTATTTTGATAAATTATTAATCCAAATGGAAAAAAAAATATATTATTAAAAATATAAAAATAATTTTATTATTTTTATATTAGACTATAATTAAGTCTAGTTGTGAAAACAAAAAAATTCTTATATTATTGCATCTTAAAAACTATATAATAAACAAACTAATGTGTTTTACATCACCTTAATCTTGATTAGTTTAATGGTCTACATTTTCCAACATTTTTTAACTTCATTAACAATGTATCAAAGAAAATATTTTAACTATATTGTATTATTTTACTTTAAATGCGTCTTATGCTTTTACGAAATTGACTTGTAAACAGAAAATGAACGTAGTAAGTAAAACACAAACAAAAAACATTTAATTAATATTAAACGCGTTGCGCTGTGTTGAAGAATACCTTAGACTTGCTCTAGTTTTTCATCATTTCTGCAACATATGGATATTAGGACATACTTCCATTATTTAGTTGAAGATTCGAAAATGAGTATTATTCGTAACTATGCAGGTTAAATCGTTAAAAAAATTCTTTAAAATCTTAGTATCAAATATGTTATTTGTTTTCATTTAGCAGTATCTTTTTATTTAATAATAAAATATATTTACACAAAACGTATTGAAGATACCCTAGAAAGCGAACTTTTGAATTTATTAAAGGCAGGCAATGCGTGGAATTTCCTCTACCAGTTTATACTCTCTTCAGTGTCTTACTGTGATCTTAGAGAGTTCGCTGCTTAATATATGTTCTTAGATTAGTTCAGAGGGTGGCCTCATTAGCTCCATCAATGACTTGTTCTGAACTCACGTTTAATTTCAACCAACGCAGTTTTAGAAAATAAATAGTATCTTCCCCTTGAATCCATTGCTAACTGCCAGTTCCTAAATTCTTAGAATATTTCTGCACTAAATAAAACTATCAACTCAACAAATATTGAAACAGGCTATCAAAATGAAATTTCATCTTTCTCATGTATTTTAAATATCTTAATTGAAGTAAATAGAAAAAAATAACTGATAGCTTAACAAATAATAGAATGAAAAACAATAATAAAATGAACAAATAACAAATAATAAAATGAAATATTAACTAATAGCTTAACAAGTAATAAAATGATATGTTATCCAGCACAATTTTATATAATTTAATGTCATTTCCACATATAGGTATAATTCGTGATAAAATTGCACGACATAACTATAAGATTAAATTTTAATGTTTTTTATCGTAAAACGTGGAATTTAAATGTAATTAAAGTTTGATTCAAATAAAATGAAGAAATGAAATGGCAATTGTAATTAGAAATAACATATACATATAAAATACTCTTTATATTAAATATGATTTGTGTAGTTCTCATAAAATGACATTTATTATAATGACATCATTTTATTAAAATCATATAAATTATCACTTAATTTTGTAATAACAAAATGAATACTATTTTTTGTTATTTATTTATATTCAACTGACATAATTAAATTTGATTTCATGAAGTTAAAATTTGCGATAACATTGCATGATATGATTTCGTGACAAGAATTTATATAAATTTTTTTGTTGTAACAAGTAAAATTAAAACATTAAAGTTTGATTAAATTGTTTTGATAATGGAATAAAGAAATGGAATAACAGATATTATGGTAAATAGAAAAATGAAATAAGATTTAAAAAGTCTTCTTGTATTAAATGTAATTTTATATTATTTAACATAATTAAATGTAACATAATTAAATATAAATTTAATTATTTTAAATATCATTTTTGTCGATAAACTGAACTAAAATTTTATGAAATTACTTTTTTAAAAAAATGTATATGTAACAGCATTTTGTAGTAATACATAGAATTTAAATTAATAGAAAGATGCAGTTTTGATAAGAATTTTTTTTTTTAAAGCGACTGTTTACGTTCAGAAAATTTTTCTTTTAAGACGATATTTTTTTTGAAATGGAACATGTTTACAGTTAACTCGATTGGTACATAAAATGAAGTGAAGAACGATATCGACTTATTTAATAACTATCAAAATTCTTTAAAAATTTGCTTCCCCTTCTCCCCTAAAAATAGAAAATTTTCATGCTTACGCCAGAAGCCGCTGGAATCAATAAAATCTTATTTTTTCTTACTACTCTTTTATGGGTTTCAAGATAAAAGCTTGCAAAATTTTTAAAAATTTGCAAATATGTACCTTATATATATATGAGAAGCAGCAAATGTATGAGATTTTTTAAGGGTATTTCATGCTTGCGTGGCTTCAAAATGACTAAATGTTAAAATAGAAGTATAATTTTCGTTCAGGTCATGGTAAATTTAGTTCAGAACATAGTAAATTTATTTCAGAACAAAGCAAATTTAGTTCAGAACATAATTTAATTCAGAACATAGTAAATTTAGTTCATAACATAACAAATTTAGTTCAGAACATAGTAAATTTATTTTAGAATAATTGTCTCAAAAATTTCTCGTAATATTCCTCCTACGTTTTGAGTAAGGATCTTTACAGTAAAATGAACTATAGAAATCTGCATTTTGTTAAAAAATGCATTTAAAAACTTATTTTCAATATTGTTGTCTCTTTCTATTGTTTTATAATCAGTTCGTCTAGAATACTCATCCAAAAGACAATTAATAATAATAAGTAAAGGATAAAAAGTAAGTTATTAATTTTATGATGATACATAATTTAATATATAAGTTTTTGGATAATTTGCGAAAAAATTACTTAAATTTCAGGCTTTTTTCTTCCTTCGTCACTTCTGGTATCTTTAATCTGCCATAGCTTGGATTCTAAATTTGAAAGAAATTAAAAGTAAAGAACTTTTGAAATACCAAATAAAAAATTTATAAACCAAAAACAATAATTAATTTTAATGAAATCGGCAATTTCAACGGATGCTGTTCCATTACTATATAGAATGAAGAAAGGATGTAACAGATATCATAAGAAATAATAAACTGCATTTCATGACTTGTATTAAATGTCCTTTAACATAGTCTTAAATATCATCTAATGTCGTTTAACTTTGAGATAAAATTATAGAAAATTGCATAAAATTGATTTTTTTTTCACGAGATTTTCATACGACGCAAAATATAATTCTGAAATGCCAGTTTGAAAAAAATGCTGATTACATTTATTCATTTGATTCAAATTAATTTAACTTTTACTGTATGCACTCCATACAATCCTCATTAAAAATTCAAATTTAAAAAAGTTGCAACTACTAATATATTGAATCGAATATAAGCATATGTAGCAGTTTTAAACGTAACACTATTTTATTATGATCTTTATTTTTTTAAAGGAGAATCGATTGCGCCAGATTTACTTATTAATTTTGAAGTTATTTTAGGGAACGGATATATAAAAGAAGGAAATCAATAGATGGAAATTACCTTCGTTGAAGTTCTAAAGAAAATTTTAAATTTATTGAGAGAAAATAAGAAAGGTGTTATTAAATATCGATATTTTGCATTATTGGGGACACACAGCCAGCTTTTTCAATGTGTTATTAAAATTAAAATTTCTATCCGTAATAACGTATTATACATAACTACTTTCTGAATAAAAAATTATTAGTGGAGGTAGTTAAATTTAGTTATATTTATCTTATGCGTGTAGTGCACAAAAGGAAAAAAAAATAAACATCTTAATTTCTCTTAATCTAATGATTGGATTTTCAAGCACAATTGTTCTTAGAACTATCCTTAGACATGCTGAAATAATATTAAGGCTGACAATATTTTAAGTTAAGCAATCAGACCAAAAACGTACTTTCTCTGAATGTTTTATCCGACGTTTTGGCTTCTTGACCCTCAAAATATGTTAGATAGCCGCATTCTGAAGATCTGAAAATGGGGTTCTAATAGATTCGTCTGAAGTTTAAAATTTTGGCCCCTAAATAATAATCCTACTTTTTTTTCGCCATTTTCCCCAAATTTAATATTTTTTGCAAATTTCAAATTTTTTTGCAATTTCATAGCACAATTTTCATCATTTCTTGAGAAATTTTCATGATCGAAAATTTTTTCTAATTGATTGAGGCAAAACTGCTATATTTTGAAAGTCGATCTAACTTTGTTAAATAGAAATATCGTTTATAACAATTAATAGGATGCATTTCAGTACGTTAAAGTCTTTTCATTAGTTTAGCTGGGTATTCGGTTTTTTTTATGCATCGTACATTTTAGTAATCATCTTGGGAATAGAATGATTCTAGATATTTTGCAACCAACACATTCCTAGTTTTATTGGATTAATTGTAAATGAAAAATGTTTTTAGCTCTTATTATTTCAATTAAAAAAAGCACATTCTTCTTATGAATAATATTAAATAGAAATTTTATGAAATGAATAATTTTTTTTTTAAATTTTACTGTTCTTTGCTTAGACTTTTTTTTCTTTCTCTTATTCTTTTCTTTTTTCTTTTCGTAATTTTTTTTAAAAGTTGGGATCGAAAACATTATGCCGATTTAATATTCTTTTGACATGTAAATTTATAAGTTGCCGATCCAAGTGCATGTAAAACTGGTGATTGTAATTAAACTAAAGTATGTCATTGACTGAACTATGTTAAGTAATATCTCTGTCATACAATTTTTTCAAATTGCACTATTGATTTATCATACAGATTGGTTCAAAACAATCTTTGCGTGCATTTTTCCTTTTTCCTTTCTGTCTCAAAATATTCATATATAAAAATACTTATTTTTATTCTCGGAACAATTATTAAAAAGTTTGGTAAGAAAATTTGATATTCATTTATACGGGAGTCAAAATTATAATAATAACATTTTAAATCGTCTTTTTTTAATTTGGCTAAAAAAAGTCGTTTAAATATACCATTATGATCAGTTTAAAACCTAAGCACCATCTATTGCGTGAGAGTAGCTGAAGATCGGTGGAAAATCACTTTTGAATCATTATGAAGACAAACACTTTATATTCAAATTTTATTCTTTTTCCATTATTCGCACGCATTTTCTAGTTCATATGAATATCTCATTTTAAGTTTTTTTCTCAAGAAAATTTGCCGAGTATCTAAAAATATCTAATTTATTTGATTATTAGTCCATTATGGAATTGGAAGAACTTTTATGATATGACTGAAGTATTTAATAATTCTTAAAATTAAATGAGATGTTGTAAAATTTCCATTTAATTAAAATTCTAAAGAAACTGTATAAATTAAATTTTAGATCTTATTGATTTTCATTCTGTAACAAGAACATGTTTGGAGTTTGTTTTTTTGTGTGTTTACAATGAGCTAAAAAATCTTATGTAAATTAGCCTAAAGAAATTGAAGTAAACTTTAATTCTTTAAGGCACTTTTGTTAAGGAAAACGTCATTTTTAAGTATTTGCAGGAACTCAGTTGAGATTTAAACTTTTTAATAAATTTTTTAATTTTGGTTTCAAACTAATTTGAGATACGTTTTGATATTTTTCGAAATGTAGCGTTTCAAATCTTAGAATTGATTAAGTTTTCTTTGGTAATCGTTTGTTGCTTTTAATGAATTTATTCTGAACATTTCTAAAATGTATGCATCTGCTTAAATTTAAAATCACTTTGTATACTTTGCGTATGGAAGGGGGACAGTGCCAAACAGTATTGAAAATTTAAGCATTGTGTTAAAATTTTAAAATATTCATTAATTAAATATAGACGAGAGTTGGACAAAATTAGGACCCAGCAATTCTGATTACTGTGGCTATTTATCAGAAATCACACGAATTTAGTAGCACAATGGCTATTGATGGATGAACAGACAATTAGTTGCAGACAGACTATTGACGGAGGGACAGACAATTAGTTGCACACAGACTATTGATAGAGGGACAGGCAATTAGTTGCAAATTTGAATATGGTGTTCATTTGTTGACTCCAGAAGAAAAATTTTAAAATGAGTTTTAAGAACTCAACTAGAAAATCAGTTACTTTGTAAATTTAATGCTGTAATTTCTAATTGCTTGAACTGCTAAATATGCAATTGCTAATTGCGGATAAAACCGAGTGTTTCTCAACCAAACATTACCGTGTAACTAGATTAAACAATAATCTATGTCAAAATTAATGAAAGGTTTAATAAAGTATCTCAACTGTAAATGTTAACACATCGTAGCATTGCAAAAGAGCATTATCAAAGTTTTACTTATGATTTATGTTCTTAAATCTAATCAACTATCTTAATTTTCGATGAATTCCAAATATATTCCTTGTGCTGCAATATTTTAAGCCTTTGTGTATTTCTTAGTGCAAGAGGGTCATAATATTAATATAAAATAATGTTTCATTAGGAAAAAAAAATATGTTTTCATTATATCTATAGATACTCAGTTTTATTCGACCAGGTTGGATAAAACTGGATTTCTGGAGCATGTATACCGGGTTTTAGCATACTTCCAAAGTTAATTAATTTACCCCAAAAAATTAAGTCTTTTTACATCAAATAATTTTTAGTTTTGGATTTAAAAGGTTATTTTAACAGCCAAATAAAAAATAACGTAGTGTTTTTAACGGAGCTTCTTAGGGAAAAAAAAGAAACCTTAAATCTTTAACCAATTTTGTTCAATTTTCCTATATTTGTTATCCTATTAAGTACTATATTTAACATTTAAGATTTTAAGAGAGAAAAACCATTAGAACTCTTTTTCCCAAAATAAAAAATAAAAAAGATAGTTGAACAGAGAGAGAGAGAGAGGGGAAGAAAATGAAAGGATGAGAAAAAAAAGCATAAAAACACAGAAAATTGTTAAATTTAAGGCAAAGTTATTTCAGAAATGACAAGTAGAATAGGAAATTTACAATACCTGTTATCGGTACCTGTATTAATTTTATGTTATAATAACAATAGTTTCTGACACAATTATTTTACTTACTTTTATGACGAATATTTTAATATTATAATTTACATATGTATAGATAAAGCTTTTGAATTTTGGGCGGTAATAAATAATGAGCCTCGATTGATTAGCGGCTAAAACACTGAGCTCTTATTTTTACAGATCGATGTTCTATCTCAATCCCTCCAAAGCCTACTAGTTAATGGAGAATAAGTACCAGCTTGCTGTGAAGTAAACGTGGTCGGTGCGCATTAATGACCATTAATGGTCGGTGCGCATTAACCCCATATGCTACTGATCCCGAAATTTTGGAGTCTTTACTTCCATGACTCCTTTGGTGAAGGCCTTGCTGTTGTGGATGTACTATACTATGACACACATTATATTGATACGGAACCTAAAAATAGTGAAAAAGTATCTCAAACATACGAAAGTAATTTAAGCTTATAAAAATTGAGTATATCTCTGAAACTAAATATTAACTTTCTAGTTTTCATGACTTTAAACAAAACTTTAATTGTTAAACACCATGCTAGTTCGCACAGTCGAGGAAAAAGTATAAAATCAGACTAGGGAATAAAAGCGAGAGCCAAGTTATAAGTAGTGAATTACAAGTTTAAAGTCTGCGATACAATAAAAATCCTGTATTTTCCAAAAAGCAATACATTGAATCATTCGGTCATTTTGGTCATTTGCATATCAAAAAATAATTATTTATTGTTAAAAAATTCTTCATTTTAAGAGTTTCAATTTTTGATAGGTAACAGATTTCAAATTTTTGTAGATTTAAATGGAGTTGCTATTATATCGAATGTAAAATAATAAATTTCATTTTGACATCTTTAAACAAGGGATAATTATAGTTTGTAGTTACTATTATTGTTTAATAAGAGTCAAATATGCTATTAGTATAAATATGGGATAGCAGTAGCAGTATGAACATAGGCTGCACAATTTATGTTATTATTTCCTCTATCAGATTTTCCTTTTCCTTTTCATATAAATTTAAAATAAAAGCAATTAATGGAATATACACATAGAATAATAATCTATTGCATTATATAACTCTATAATATACTGTAATTCATTCTATTATATACATATTTAATCTATTATAACTAATACTTACCAGTCCGGGGTTCAATGCCTATACTGTAGATTATAGGCATGCACAGATGCTAGAGCTTGTGAAACTGACTCATTTCTATGAATAATATAGAAAGCCAAAATTATTGTTAATATTGTGAGTGTTTGATTGATTTATTATTATTTTTTGTAAAAAAATTGAGTAGAACATATTGGCATCATTAATTAAAGAAAGTTACATTAAAGAACTTTTTGCAGAGAAGTTTATTATAAACACCGAGAAAAAAAGTTTGGCCAAAAGTACCAGAATATGATAAAATTTACCGTGTGTGTGGCCTTATGGAACACCAAAATGCTTGGTAATTTTTATCGAAGTAATAGTTTTGGTAAAGTAATAGTAAAATATGGTTTAATAATATATGATGAAATTTGATAATTTAATAAAGATAATATAGAGCATGGCATAAGAACCATTTATACGATTAAATTCACTTTCAGTTTGGCATTTTTTAAATAAATGCGTGGTAATGAGAACTATAATTTTGAAAACCAGAATTTTCAGTAAACCATTACTATATTAATAGAAAAATTACTGAATGAATGGTTTAAGTACCGCATATTCTGATTTTATTAGTCAGAATTACGGATTTTTTTTTTACTAGAAATGTTATTACAATGCAGTGCTATAACATTTTTACCAGAATTTTCTTTTCGTTGAAAGCTGCAATTTTACCCCTCTTCAAAAATTTTTGAAAATAAATAAATTTGCGTTTTCAACTAAAGGCTTCATTACATCTTTTTCATACCAAATACTTTACCGAAAATGGCCATAAAACTGGTTTCCAACAACACAACCTCAATTTTTCTACCGCAGAATATATTTGTTACTCAAATAAGGGAATCATCTAACAGACACTGCTTTGAATAACATATCTTGTATGTTCTCCTACAATAAACATGAGTTTTTATGTAGAAACACAACTGGAATTAATTCAAGCACCCTATACATTCGTTCTTGTATTGCTTTTTTTTATTTTATATTTCCATAAAAAATCCACGCGTTTGTTTAATATGGCGTATTGTTTTCTTCTATGAAAAAAACTTTCTTCATTTTTTTTTGTCGTTGTAGCAGTATTTTTTATGTGGTTGTAATGTTTTTCTTTGATTTTTTTACGCTCAGATTCTGAAACAAAAATTAAAATATTTTAAATTAAATTTGGCTTTAAATCTGTACTTGGATGTAAGAATTGTACTTCCAGATTCTTTGATTGCATTCTTCTTTTAACTTACTGCTTTTTAGAGTCTTATATTAAATTCTTAGGAATGTATATAAAAAACTTTGGAAGTTATTTAAGTGACTATCCAAAAATTTCTTTCTTTCTCATTCTTTCTTATTTAGATTTAAAAACTATAACTAATACTTTAACAGTTTTTTATAGCATAATTATTATAATGTTGGGCAATTTTCTTGTTTCGTTACGTAAATAATGCATGCAAATTGTTCTTCAGAAAATTTGTATGTATTACAGATTTATTTATGAATAAAAAAGTTTGTTTATTCCTTAAATTGTTTTTTACTAAATTTTAAAGTAAAAAAAAAACTTTAATTCATACTTATAAAAACATTGACGGAAAAAATATAATTTCTGATTGACCTTAACGTGATATAGAAAAAGTGATATATAGTGATAAAAGTGATGTACATGACCCTAAAGTATTTTTTTACTAAATGTGTGATAAAAAGAACTTTTATTTTGAAAACTAGAATTTTCGGTAATTTATTACCAAACAGAAAAAAAATGCAAAGTAAATGGTTTAAGTATCGTAAGTTTTGATTTTTTAACGCGAATAATTATTTATTGTTTCACCATAAATATCATTACCCAACAGCATTGTAGTTTACCAAAAATTTTTTTCTGTGTATACTTTTTTAACTAAAATTTTCAGCTTCTTTCTCACAAGGTTAAAACAAAACTCAATTTTGTAAGTAAAATATTTTATTAACAGCTTTCATAAATATTTTACCTTATCAATTTTTCGATGAATTAATAATAAGTAAATCTATAAATGTTCAACACTTTTAATCCAAAATAGAATTAATAAGTGTAAACAGCTTTCTTTCCTAGAAAGAATCTACTTTTTAATAAAAATATTTGCACTTCCTTGATGCAAAATTATGAAACTAAGTCTTTTAATTACATAAGTGAATCGGAAACTAAGCGATGTCTTTTTTAAAAACTTTTAATTTGTAAAAAAAAAATATATCTCTGATATAATAGAGTGGGGAGAGTGTGTTCTGGAATTTTTCTGCTTTTTTCCTAAAGATAAATAAATAAATAAAGCCTACAGTTAAATTTGCAAAAGATAAAATTCAACAAAACCAGAAAAAAACAACTCTAACTTTTGTTTAAGCAACTTCATATGTATCTTGCTTTTTAACAAATGACTCTTTAACGGATGCTGCATTAGTGAACTTAGTCTTATCTTTGAACTAAACTAGTTTATAGATTAATGACTCCCCTCCCTTTCAAAGAAGTAAGTTTTTCAAAACATTTATGATTAATCTTAAATGCTGCAATTAGTTTAGCCAATTCTTAGACTAATTGCTATACAAAATGTAATTTTTTGATTAAATCATTTTTTTGCAAAACTTTTCTAATTATTCAAAAGGAAATTTTAATATCATTAATTTCTTAGTACAACCTGTAACTATAAATATGTTTAAACCCAAAAAAGTATAATTTATTGAATTTAAAAATGAATAAAATTAAAATTAAAATTTTCATATCGTAATTAAAATATTATATATCTTTAGTACATATTTAATATTATATATGCTATTAGTGCTAACTTAACTCTCCCGATTTCTGAAATTTTTTCGTCGAGAAATATTTTATTTTTAAAGTCCTAACAAGCAATCTAGAATAAAACATACATCATTATAAAACTTGACCGATTTCTGAAACTTTATCATCTAGAAATATTTTGTTTTTAAAGTCCCAACTAGCAATCTAAAATAAAACTTGCATCATTATAAAACTTAATCTAGTAATTTAAAAAAAGCTTCATCACAATTATTTTAAGAACTATATTTTACTATTTTTAAAACATTTTTTTCATGAAAAATTTAAATTTTTATTAAAGCAAGTAAAGTTCACTACTTTCTAATGCATTTTATTAATAACTCTAAAACAAATGAACTGAGATGAAACAAATCTTATTAATAAAATGGTGTTAATAAGAGAGATAATAAGAAAAAGGCAAGTAGAACACTTTTTTTGTTTTATCTCATCCTAATTCGAATGAAATAATTTCAAAATATTCAATTTCGCATTAAACGTGTCTGCAATGTAATATTTTATTCACCCTATGTGAATGAATTTTTGGATTTTATTACTCACGAAAAAAATTCCCCATAAAAGATGACAACTAATTTAGACTTAATTTTACTCACTTTTATCGTTTTTTAATGAACTTAACCAGACTGGTTATTGGATAGAGAGTATTCTTATTTCGAATTTCAGAAGTGGCTGCGCTGTTAGAATTTTTGTAAGAAAATTATGGTAAAATAACTGGTAGCAGTCTTTCCATCCAATTAACAGTAAATTTAACAGTGAATATCACTTTTTACCTTCATGATTTTTTAGCCATTTATAAAGAACATGGTTTCAAAGCCGTAAAAAGGAATTTAACTGGACATTGAAGGTAGTTTAGGTGCTTTATTGTGCTGCCATCTATGCGTAAATAGGCCAATTGTATTCTAAGTCCAGGGTCTTGGAGAGTGCAGGACGCTGGGAACTCTTCCTGTGTTGGAGGTAATGGGGGAAATATTGTGGTGTCAACGCTGGGACTTTAATCCCCGATTGAGAGATTAGCCCTCTCCACTATAATATGCACCCAGCTGCAAAGAACTAAATGGTTTCCTTAGGCAGGCCTAGTTGTGATAAAATTCAGTTTGTTTAACGGCATTAGGTGAAATGAGTTAATAAACGGTTCTCCTCATAGTTATCAGTTTAAATACCATCTCTTTCATGGTTATTTGGCGGTTTTCTTTGAATGTGGAAAAATTATAAAATAAGTTGTTATTTATCCATTTTTTCCGAGGAATTTCTAATTGTGTAGTCGTTTCATGTTTTCTAAAAAGACCTCACTGATCAGAATGGTAGACGGATCATGGATTAGAGTCACATTTGAGCCACAAGATGTTTTGTGCTTTTGGACTTGTTTAACCAATGCTAATTAGTTGCTCGCCAAAAAGTGCTAATTTTGGTGACTGCCAGTTTTGACTCAGAAGTTCCCCTGCCTTGGAGCTCAATTCAAAATAAAAAAACGAAGGTAAACTAGTCGTATTAACTTCCATTATTAGATTGGATTATCATTGATAGAGATAAGATAAATAAACATAAGCTTTTTTGTTCTTCCTAGCAATATCTTTCTAAGGATAGAAATTCTCATTATCTGTAATCTTTTGTTTGAGTTTCAACAATATCTGAATTTTTTCTTCTAAATCATCACCTACAATGCGAAAATAGAATGTCAAAGATTATCAGAATTTTTTTTTTTTTCAAATCTATAGACATTTCACTTATGTGAGTGAAATATTTTGGACAGGCATTTTATCCCACTACATCTATTTTTAGTTTTTATAAAAATATCTATGATTTTGCGTTATAATGCAAATCTCTTTAAATATGGTTGAAATAAGTAACATTGAGACAAAAACAAATATGTAAGTGCATTAAAAACATTATAAAAAGACAAATATCTATATTAGATTATCAATCTGAGAAGACAGTTTTAAGAATTATGTGCTTTAAATTTTGCCTTAAGAAATTAAAATCTCCAAATTATTTTGCATTATGTTTCTCCTCGCATCTAGGAATGCTATTTTTGATTTTAGCATTGTTTTTCAAAAGATGGTGATATATTATCAATATTTTACCAAAAAACAAATAATAATCAAAATTAAGAATGGCAGAAACATAATCCGAAAGTCAACTTGACGCCGATAAAAAAAAACTCTTTAAAACAAACTTTATTTGGTGACATTGAAGATGCTCAATATAGATATATATGAAACAATTGTGATTTTATTACTTAAAAAATTATATTTTTTTGTAAAATAATCTTTTTTCATAACTGAAGCGTAATAAACAATTAATGGAAATTAAATAAATTTCAGCTTGTTTTTCAGAACAAATGATTGTTACATCTTCTTAAGAAACCAGCAAACATAAAAAGCTTTTATTTTTCTGATTTAAAATCTCCAGTTAAGAGTTTTGAAATGAACCTGAAATTCTTACATAGAACTAAAAAAGACTTCACTAACATGTAATATGCGGTTTTTTGTCCTGGTTTTTCTGACACCTAATACATCACATTTTATTTACTTGTTGGTGTTACAAAACATATCGAAATGAAATTGCAGTGGACGTTTTCAACATAATCTGTTTTAGACGTGATAAAGTTGTAATGGCGAAGGCTACAATTTCGGCTGCTACTGCTTTGCGTGATTTCTATCAATCACTGCATCGTGGCAGAAATTTCAGACACTAAATGAAGGTGCATTTTGTTTTCTCTGGTCTTACTTTTCTGATAATATTGTTTAAAAAACCTAGGACTAAAAAATAAGGATTTTTTTAATGAAAGTAATAATAATAATTACGTTATTGTCATAGTTATAATAATCTTCAAATATTTCTTTTAAAATAATCTTTATTGTAACTAATCTTTATTGTATCGAAAATATTCGTTTTTACTTATTAGAAGTTTAAACCAGTGTTTAAACCAGAAGTTTAAACCAGAACACACGAAACTATTTTTGTTAAAAAAAGGTAAAACGCTTTAAAATTTATTATTTTTTGTTTATTCTAAAAAATGAAAATCAAAGTTAAGAAAACCTGCGAGTAATTTTCTAGAAAGTAGTTGAGTAACTATGAACTAAGCAACGTTTCGTTCATAGAAACTAGAATCAGGTGTCTCGATGGTTATAAAAATTTGTAAATTAATAATTTATTGCTATGAATTTAAATATTTTGCTACTCCGTTAGGGTTTTTGTTAAAAATTTAATTTAGGTTATTTACTCATTTCCATTTTAGGTTGAAGAAATAAAAGCTACCCAAAGTTTTTCAGAAGTTCTGTGCTAAAATTTTTTTTCAAGTATTATAAAATTTTAAAGTTAATATTTTTTATTCTTAATACTGTTTATTGCTAAGTAAAAAAGAATAATGTGATTGAAGTAGATGATAATTAGTTTTTTTTTAAGATTCACACAAGACAAGAGAAAAATGAATCTTAATTATTGCTAATTTAAAAAAAAAGACTTTTGCAGAAGACAGGATGCTTTCTAATTACAAAGTAAAATTGAACACCGCAAGCAAAACAAACATTTATATTTATAATTAAGGGAAAGAAATACATTGTTGAGAGTGAAAAAAAGTTAATGATTCAAAAAAATTTCAGAAAATTTAAAAAAAAAAAAAATGTAGTTCTGACAGTTTCTTACAAAATAATAACTTTTATAAGTATTATTTTCTATATGAAGTACAAAAATATAAGAAAAATGCATGATTTGTATTACTCTTATGGCAGTAGTTTTATTTTTCTAACGATTTGTAATAATGGCTATTTTGAAATAATGGCGTATTTTTTCAAGTATGAAATATATATTTGTAAGAAGTAGATTATTTGTAAAAAAATAACTTACTCTTTCGGATTTTTTCCGTGAGAGATCTCATGATTGCTATATTATCCAACTACTCTTTTGAATCATCACAAGGCAGTTTAAGTTATGAAAACAGTTTTGGCTATTTCTCTGAGGTCATTGAAATACCAATGCTTATTTTGGTCAATAATAGTCAACTGATATTCTTAAATAAAATTTTAAAGGAACTTTTTTTTACCCCTTTTAATTGCCAATAATTTTTTTATTCTCTACATACTTTATTTTGTAAAGAAAATATATTAAAAAAATCGGAATTAATTATGAAAATTTTCTGCAAAAATAAAATGAAAAATTAAGCATAATATCTTTCAGATTTTTTTTTTTCAGAATTCATTTCAGTACTTTTAAAGGCTTTAGAAAAATAGCTATATTGCCAATAAAATGTAATGTACTCTTTAAAACAACCAGTTGTTGAGAAAAAAATATTATGATCAGGATTGTGCAAACATTTCGAAACGAATGTTAAGTATTTAAAATAAATTATAAATAACTAAGAAAAATCTGCAAATGCTTTAAAGAATAAGTAAAATCTTCAAAATTTCTCAAAAAGAGTATTGTTTGAAAAAAAAAAAAAAAAAAAACCACAGAATAATTTATTGATAACATATATTTGGAAAAAAAAATTTTACTTCTAAAATTAAGAAAGGACCATGAAGTTTTTATTTTACAATTGATAAATAAAAGTTTTATTTATAAAACTATGTTAAAGATATTTAAAGGTTCGTGATCCACACGGAGAAACAATTTGCATGTATAGACATTTATGTTGAAACAAGAACCATAATTTTAGTTAATAAAATCAAATGATACGGTATGTTTTGGTAATTTTTTTATTCTGATGGTAATGGTTTATAAAAAATTCTTGTTTTCAAATTTATAGTATTTCTTATCAAGCATTTAGTAAAAAATACAAAACTGCTAATTAAATTTACCCGAGTAAATAGTTTTAATGACATGCTCTATGGTATAATAAAATTACCAACTTTTATCACATGTTATGCAACCATATTTTTTTGTAATTTCACTAAAATCATTACCAAAGTCTTCTATAAAAAACTAACGAGCTTTTTGGTGCTGCCATAGAGTCAGAAATTCCTTAAATTTTACCACATTCTGGTATCTTTGACTATACTCTTTTACATGCTCTTTAATCTTCACATAAAAAACAAAAGTTTTTAATCAAATGAGATAAATAAAACAAATTTTGCTTAAAAAATGTTTCCATGTTATTTGAGTATCTAACATGTCTTCATAACAAGCATTACATTTTTCATTAAAAAAAAAAAAAAAAAAAAAAAAAAAAAAAAATCTGAAACATATCTGTTTTATTTTAAAGTTGCTTTATTTTAATATTTATGTATATTTTATAAATTATATTTTTAATCCTTTTTGTAAAGATTAGATTTGAAAATCATAGTAATGTGAGTTTTACTCACACAATAAAATAATGTGTAGCGCTTTCAACTTATTGAAGGTTGTATGCATTTATATCAGATTTGCAGACTAGCAGGGTAAGATTTTGATAGCTTCAAATGCCCTTAAGAAATGCCTTAAGTTCAAAATGCCCTTAAGAAAAAAAAACTCTCTAAAATTAATCTAATGTCCTCAAAATAAAAAATGCCCTTTTAATTTTCTTGAACTTGCTTTCTTATTAGCTTTTTTTTAAACATAATTATAAATCATTATAGTTTTGTACTTTAAAGAAAAGTAATATAATAATAATCAATATGTAATTTTTGAAAAAAAAAAATAAAAAAAATAAAGCAAATAACTGATAACGAGAAATAAGAATTAATTATTCTTCAGCTACAACCCTCAAGAACATCTGTGTAGCATTTATATTATCAAATATTTTTGATATTCTTAAAATACGAAAATTAGCCATTGATTAAAAGCAAACTTTTGTATCTTAAAAACTCCGTGCAACAAGCAACACATATTATTAGAAGTTATTAAAAAACGAGATTAATGCAAAATTTACTCTAATTCATAAAATAAAATTAATTCACCAACAAAATGCTCTTGAAATGAAAAATGGCATTCCAAATACACTAAAATATCACTAAATAATGGAAAAAAAATCTAAAATATGAATAATGCACTATGAAGAAAAAATTGGTCGATATGCGAACGGAAAAAAAATTCATCTCTTATCATCATCCCAATCCTGCTCATTACGAAAAGTGTTTATTAAGTTTCTAATTCTTATTAAGAAATACAGTAGACTATTTAAATTTAACTCAAATTTGCTGCTTATACTTTTTAGAGATGCCGTTAAAGGCGATATCTTTAAATATAAGAAGGGGAAAAATTTATTGAGAATATTTATGGAATAAATCTTTTGAAAGCAATTTTTTAGGCGAATTCCTTTCCATTATTGGCATAAAAAGCTGAATTGAACAAAACATAAACGACGAATAGAGTAGGAGATTAATATAAAAAAATCATTAAATCAGGTTTTACTGCGTTTCCATTCCCGAAGATTTATTACTAGCTTTTACGGTTACACTTCAAACTATAAAGTGAGCCTTGAATGGATTATATGGGTTTTTTTCTTTAAAATTTCCAAACTTTCTTATGCAACCTATAGCTTTTATGTATGGGGACACAGAGGTATCGTTTTATGAATTTCTGTTTTTCCGATTTCCTTTGTAACACTTCTTTTTACATATACTTAAGGTTTTGCTGGACTTGTACTGAATGCAAAATTTATTATTACGTGCGTGTTTAAAAATTTATATTTGAAGACAATAAAATTGATCTTATAGGTCACATTTCTAATTTGTTGTAGTTTTTATTATATTTATTTTAGTTTTGAAGATTATGGGCACTGGAGAAAAAAGTTTATAAACTATATGGTATTGACTTTTCTGATAAAAAAAATTCCTATTTCTGGCAGTAAAAGCAAAACATAAGGTATTTATGTCATTCATTGTGTAATTTTTCCGTTCAGATGGTAATTGTTTACCGGAAGTTCCGTTTTTTAAGGTTATACTTCTTATTACCACATATTAAGTGAAAAATACAAAAATGAAAAGTAAATTTAACCGAATGAATGGTTTTTATGCCATGCTCTATGGTATCTTGATGAAATTATGAAATTTTACTACACTTATCAAATTTAATCACGCATATTGTAAAGCTATATTTTATTGTTAATTTTACAAAAATCAAGACCAAAACACTTCGGTAAAAATCATTGAGCTTTTTGGCGTTCCCATACAGCTAGAACTTAACCATATTTTGGTAGTTTTTACCCTACTTTTTCTCAAGGCAACAACACGCGTAAAAGTAAACAATAAAATTGTTTCAAGTTCTTAAAGACAGAGGGCAATAAAGGAATATGAGAATAGATCAGATTGTTTTCAATGACGAAAAATCCTAATGCATTGAATTTATGCTAATAAAGCTAATAAAGAGTTATATTATTATTATTATTTTTTTCTTGAAGAATTTAAATATTTCATATTTATAAATATTTTCTTGCAGTAGCTCGAAAATCTAATATGTTACTATGTTTAGTAGATTATATTTTTTGCATGCTGTCTAATGCACGTTACTATTATATTAAAAGCTAATTCCAGCAAGTATTCTGTTGATTGCTTAGTTGTGGTTGAAAAAAGAGTTTCTTCTTGGTTGAACAAAGAGTTTCTGATTATCATAAATGTTTTTTAATTTAAGATTAAAAATATGAAAAAGAGTTTGTAGTTTATTTTAACTACATAATTTTTATTTAAATTTCAATAGCCATCACGTATTTAGTTTTTGAAAGTAAGAAAAGGAATTATTACAAATCAGGAAGAATACCCATATAAATATAAAGTAACTATTGAATTTGATCATTATTTTCTTTAAAGATAAGTTATCTGATTAGGAAATACTTGAGTTAAACAGATTAAAAATAACTCATAGTTGAACATTAAGTGAATTCTAGGCTATGGTGGTTTTCATTCGGTTGTTAAAAAAAATTCTGCAAAAATTTCAACTTTTATAAATTTTCATTTGTTTTTTTTGTTTTTTTGGTGTTCTTAGTTCAAACTTTTCATCAATAATCTCTAAATGACTTTGGATAAAACTGAACTTCTTGATTCGTTATTGCTATAAACGAGATCTTTCAGTGAAGGATGTTGCCGTACTTTTTTAACAACCTTATAGAATAACGTTTAAAATTATTGCAAAGAATTAAAATGTATGGAAACAATAAAACTTGAAAACAGCTTCTTTTCCTTTTAACAACTAATAAAAATTTTCCCGAAAGAATAAAGATTTTTTTTAAAAGCAAATTTTTTAAACTTAAAAATACAAAATAAAAAGCGAATTTGTATTCTGCTTTAATAATACAGTTTAAAGCTCAATTTTAACAATCATTAATTACTTATTTTGTAAGGATCAGAATATGCAGTAATGCATTTCAGAAAGAATACCATACCTTTATAGATATAAGTAACTACTAAGTTTGAACCTTAAAAGAAATATGTGTCTTATTAAGAAATGCCTGAGTCATACAAATGAAAAATTCCCCTGACTTGCACATTAAGTAGTTTCTAGGTTATGATGGATTGTAGTAAGAAGTTTCTTACTGTCCCGAGTAATCAAAATCTACAGAAACCATAAAAATCGAAAACAGTTTCCTTTCCTTTTACCGCTATAAGAAGATGCAACTAATAAAGATATTCTCGGATGAATAACGATTTTTTTAAACCTCAACATTTTTCAATTTAAAAACAAAAAACATAAAGAGAATTTATATTCTGCTTTAATAATAAAATTGTAAGCTAAATTTAAAAAACCCATTAAGTACTTATTTTATGAGAATCAGAATATGCAGTACACTGTTAGAATTTTCTTTCTAAAATTATGGTAAAATAACCGGCATCAGTTTGCCCATCCAATTAACCATAAAGTTTCTGGTAAAGAACATTTTTTACCCTTACAGTTTAGAAACAGTTCACAATCAGAATGGTTAAAAACCAGGAATACAAAACTTTATGGCTTTTTAACCATTTACAACCAGAATTTTTTTCTAAACCTTTAAAAAAGAAATTTAACTGGACATTTGAACTTGAACATTTTTAACTGGACTTTTCGTTAAGTAATAAGCATTGGAGCAGGGAGTGCAGGATATAGGAAACTCTTCATGCGCTGAAAGGAACGGAAAAAAATATCAACGGTGGGACTCGTTTTGCCGGCCATGACATAGACAGATTTGCCCTCTCGACTATAATGTCTACAAAACTGCCAGAAACTAACTAGTTTCATTATGTGGGCCTAGTTGGTGCGATAAAATTCTGGTTGTTTAGCCGTATTAGGTAAAAGTAGTTAATAAATATTTTTTCTGCAGTTAACAGTTTGAATACCATCTTATTTATGGTTATTTGCCTGTTTTGTTTGAATATAGTAAAATAGCAATTCAATAAATTGTTATTTAACCATTTTTTTCCGTGAAATTTCTATCAGTGTAACACATTTCAGAAAAAATACCATACTCTTATAAACATAAAGTAACTATTGATTTTGAATCTTAAAAGTATTGTGTCGTGTTAAGAAATACTTGAGTCATACAAATGAAAGATTCCCCAGAGTTGCACATTAAGTAGTTTCTAGGTAAAGATGGATTTTAGAAAGAAGTTTTTAACTGTCCTGAGGGATTCAAAATCTGTGGAAACCATAAAAATCGAAAACAGCTTCCTTTCCTCTTACCGCTTTAAGAAGATGCAACTAATAGAGATATTCTCAGGTGAATAAAGATTTTTTTCAACCCCAAGTCGAGAAAATCCCATAGAGATATAACTCTGAGAATGGCCCCCATTCAAGTGAAGATCACTTCACTCGAAATTGATGGACATTCGTTTTCCTAAGGCTATTTAGGAGGAAGTTTTGTTTGGTTCTGAAACCCTCACGTGATAACCGGAAGAAATGGATATGGTGGGGAGCTTGATTGTATTTTATATAAAATTTCCTTCTTTGGTTCATCTCGGCTGTGGTTTCATTCGCAACTTGAAATTGCTTTCGACACAGGCTGCATTAAGAATATAATGGCTATGCGACTATGATACTCGTTGAATAATTTTACTAGCAATGATTTTTATTTATTTATTATTTTTTTTTTTTGAGATCAGTACTTTGAAAAATGTAATGGTAGTCGAGTGTAAATTCAGATTTAGACTCGAAAAATTGAACCATCCATAAAAAAGAAAAATGTTAAAAGTTTTTTTTATTCTGTTTATTTTTGTATATACAGTAGCGTACAATGCTCTCATGTTATTGTATTTTTAAGAAACATTTTCCGGGCTTTGATAATTTAAAGATGTGACCCAATTATTTTTAATATATAACAGAATTCAAATAATTCAACAACTACTTATTTATTATTATGTGTATGAAGATTTGTAAACATAAAAACTGAAATAAACTACAATATTTTCTGACTTCTAATTAAGTTTGTGATTTAAGTTTAAATAATTTTTCTTAATAAATAAAAATTTAAAATTTAATTTGCACTTTGTAGCCTTGCCTTTTGCATCTATCACATTTGCACAACGACTAGACATAGATTTGATCATAAAAGTGGCTTGTAATAGTACTAAAAGTAATATTTACAGCAGTTTCTTTGCGTAACTTCAGTGCAATTTGAACAGCAGTTTCCTAACACCCTACAATAACTTGCATTATGGTTCTTTTTTTCCATTGACTTTTGTGTTCAACCCCTTTTAGTTTACATTTAAACCATATTCACATCGATTACGGCTACCAGATCGTTTACAGCAGTTTTCCAATAAATAAGAAATAAGAAATTTCACTAAAGGTTTTTTTTTGTTGATAAATTTCTTATTTTTTAACGCAACTCAAAACATACTTGTCTTTCCATAATGAAAGTTTTGTTAATGCAAATTAAATATTTCTTGTATTAGTATTTAGGATTCACATGATTATGACAATTAATGACAAGTTAAGGATTAAATATATAACTTAGCCTAATATTTTTTAACTTGAAAATTTTGTAGTTTATAGTTCATTTTAATTTTTTTTTGTTTACATGTTCTTGCATATTATAGCAATAATAATAGTGTGATATAATTTGAGTTCGATTAAAATAATAAATTAAATGAAAATAATTTGTTTTTCATTAATTTAGGCAAATAAATACCAAAAAATATACTGGCTGGTGGCTTCGGTAAACCACTGTACAATTTCGAATACAATAAATAAATCATGAATTTAATTTTTCGTAGAATTTTAATTTTACTTCTTCAACATAAAGTTGAAATAATTTGATAAAATAAAAAATAAAAATTCACTCCCATTGAAAAAAATATAATAATTTATTTTTAAAATGATGTGTAGTCTTGCAATCTAGCCACAATCTTAGAAAGGTATGAATTTGAATATTGAACTTAATAACACGAATATATGGTCCAATCTGAATAGAAACATGACTGAGTTCAACTTAAACCTCCAAAAAGATGCAAAAGATATTAGAAAAAAAAGGACTGCTATTATGATTCGTTCTAAAAATTGTTTTAGAAATTTAAAGTAATAAATAACATTTTAGTTCTCAAATTATAATTGTTCAATATTAATATGTTTGAAAGAACTCAAATTATTTTTGATATTTCTCAGGATAAGTCAGTTTAATGCCTGATATTGAAGATATGAAAGTAAGAATATAACTTGAATCTTCGGAGACTTGAGTATTCGTAGAAGCTAAAAAATACGTTTTTGAAAATTTTTTGCCGGAGGAAGAAAGGAACTTTATTTATTTCGCACTAGAACTGGCTATTGGCTCTACACAATGGGCTATTGGCGACGGTTTGGAAAACATCCCTGAGGATGATCCGAAGACATGCCATCACAATTTTGATCCTCTACAGAGGGGGTATTTTTACAGAAGAATAATTGTGCGAATTAAAATGTCAATTAGTTTCCTAACTGTTTTTCTTTTAAATTTAATTTTTAGAGATTTAGTATAATGGTAAATCAGTTTACCGAAAACACAGAAAATGTTTACTAAAATATAAGCAGTAAATGGAAAAACTTTTTTTTCTAGTGAATAAAAGAATAAAGATGAAGTAGCTTTATTAAAATTTAGAATTAATTTATATTTTTCAGATTATATTTCATAAATAAGTATAATTTTACGTGGCAGCCCGCTTTATCAGAATGGATGAAGACCGTACCACAGAAAGAGTTTTCAAAGTCAGACCAGTTATTTTATTTTATTTTATAACCGTCGTTGAACAGCCGACCCAACTTAATGGGTTTACGGCTACTAATGTTCAACTCCGTAGCCTTGTAATTTTGAACCCAATCCAGAAGACAAGGGAACTCCTGGATCGAGTATTGGGAGAAATTTGCCTTCGTGGAGGACTTTTTGATGGAGCTAACCCGCATTTGCGTTACATGGAGAGGAAGACCACGAGAACCTCCCACGGTTAGCCTGACGGCAAGGGGACTCTAACCCATGATCCGTCTACCACTGAGGATATTTCACGTCAGCACTGTGGTCAGTGCAAGCCGGATGCGGAATTCGTATCGACTGGGATTCGAACCCGGTTCGCCTCATTGGAAGGCGAACGCTCTATCCCCTGAGCCATCGCGGCTCCAGACCAGTTATTACACGAAAGAGAGGCAGGCGAATTTGAGATGGATAGATGGACTAGAAAAAGACATTTTGGACTTAAAAACTAAAAACTGGAAAACGCTAGCCGGAAAAAGGTTAGCCTGGAAAAAAACTCCTTGAGAAGGCCAAGGCCCAACCCTGGGCTGTCGAGTCATTGATGATGACGATGATAATTTTTATACGTGTATCTTTTTATCTGTTTCTTTTTTTTAAGTATTCTACGTTTTTTTAAGTATTTATAAAAAAAAGCGTTCCAAATTTAATTGAAGGTACGTTTTAGTGTAATTTAAGGCCCATGGAAATTTGAATAAATTAAAAAAAGAAGTATATTATTTATAAAATATTAAAGCTATTGAACCATTTTAAAATTCAGATCATTTTTCTCAGCATGTCAGTATATATAGTTCGCAATTAAAGTTTATATTCAAATTTTAAGAGTTTAAACTGCACTGTGAAAAAATTATGGTCAAAACTACCTGAATGTTGTGACATTTACCATGTGTCTGGCTCTATGGAAACACCAAAAAGCTCGGTAATTTTCATCAAAGCGCCTTGGTAATGATTTTGGTAAAATAAACATTAAAATATGCTTTTTTAAAAATATTTTTGTTTTGACAGTATGAAATTATGCTTATGTTTAGATTATTTTATTCAAATATAAGAAATTTAAGTAACTTTAATATGAAAATGACTCTTTGAATAAGTCTTACACTCAAATTTTTGTTACTCATCAAACGTAGATGTGATAAAAATAATCTCTATATTTTAGATACAGGGAATAAATTTTTTATTAAATTGAAAGTTTATAGATAGTGAAAATTTGAAGAAAAATATTACAATAGCAAGACACTATTTGAAAGCAAGCAACCATCTAACAAGAATGATTACGTTTAGTTCTACAAGATACAGAAAAAAGAACATGAAAATAGATCCGTCAGAAAAGCATCATCTTTGAAACATCAGTTTTTTTGGTGTTGTTCGAGAAAGCGTTGACTTTTTTTAAGCATAAAGGCGATCAAGTCTGAACATTTCTCGCTTATAAATGGCACGTTGTCTGGAATATCTTACATTTATTTGCGTAAAAAAAAAGGTTGAACTCGTTAACTTTTTCCCTTTTTCAAACTGGTTTAGTTCATAGAGTGTTTTTGATGTGTCTTCTAACAGAATCTCTATACATTAAAAGTGTCTAGTGTTTCTGCTATATACTTTGAAAAGAAGACACTTTTCATTTAATGGATGCAAAGAAATAATAATGGCAATGATTTGTAAAAAATAAACATGGTTTTTTAAATGTAAGAATAGACTACACATTTCTATAAAACATAAATAAAAAAATGCCATTTTATTTCCTTTTCCCTTAATTTACACGGAGAAAAAATCCTGGTATAATTACCGTACTGTGTACTAATGACATTTCTGGTTCAAAAAAAGAACATAATTCTGATTAATAAAATCTAATTATACGGTATTTAAATCATTCGTTTGGTATTTTTTTCTGTTCATATGGTAACGGTTTACTAGATATTCTGACTATCAAAATTTTAGTTCTTATTGCCATACATTTAGTAAAATATACAAAACTGAGAAGTAAATTTAACTGAATAGGTTTTTATGCCATGTTCTAAGGTATCATGATGAAATTTCCAAATTTTACTACATTTACGAAATTTCGTCACACCTTATAAACCCATATTTTATTGTTAATTTTACCAAAATTAATACCAAAGCGCTTCGATGAAAATTACTGAGCTTTTTGGTGTTCCCATAGCGCCAGAAACATGATAAATTTCACCATATCCTGGTACACATTTTATTTTGAACCTTTATTTCTCAGTACAGAAAGCAATTAATTTATTAAAAGTAATTTTTGAAATTTTTTATATCCATTACTAAAATTTCAAAGTAAAAACTTTTCTTCTCTTTCTCAGTAAAATTAATTCATCCTCGAATCATAAAATGAGTACATAGTACCGTAATATCTTGCAATGCTGCCACCTTAAAAAAGTAATAAATTGAACTATATTTTTTCACATTGAGCTATAGTATCGGGTAATCAAGTTCAAGAAATTTGCGTGCAATGATATGATATTGAAGCGCAATAATATTGTAGTAAATATGATTTTTTTTATGGTTTCATGCATTTCAAAATTTTTAACTGCATAGAAATGTGAAAACTATTGGCTAAGAAATAGCATTAATGCATTAAAATTTAAAAAAAAAATCATGCCTGGTTTTCAGTTGTCGACTTCTTCTTAACCATTCTTAATAGGATCAGTAGAAATTCTAAGAGAAATAAAAACTAAAAGTAAGAACAGTTAAGGATTTATGCTTTTGACTCTGCTTATTTTTTATTTCTTATGGAAAAATCCATTTTATTTTTTTAATAAGTTGACAGAAATGTGAGGTGTATTTATTGCCTTATTTATCAATAGGTTCAGAAAAAAACATAATCTAAACATATATTACAATTACATGGGATTTAAGCACATTATATTAGAAGACGCAAGTATTCCCCCCTTGTTTCAAACTAAAAGCTGTTTCATAAATTATTAAACCAAACTGGGTTGTTTTCCTTTCCCTATTCCGTTTTTTTATTTCCCTATATCGATTCCCTTCCAATCCATAGGGAAGATTTATATTCGTTGATAAAGTAAAAAAATGAAAAGCCCCAAGGATTCATATTACCCAAACTTAATTCTTCGTCTTCTTTTTTTTTTTTTTTTTTTTTTTTGGCTTTTCTTGCAAGAGAAGAGAGATGACAAAGAGATATCGAGAAAATGCTGAAAACTTAGAGGAATGCTCTTTTTTACCGAAGAGATTTCAAAGTTCGTTGGAAAAAAAATCATAGCTAGACGAAAGTTGGAGTGAAAATTATAATGCAAGCAATTTCTTAACATAGAATTGAATAAAATATTAAACAGAAAAAATATGTATTTTTCTTCTCCATTTCAAATAAATGGTTTTTGGTTTACTGATAAATTTTTTTCTTCCTAAATTTGTTTTGCAAAACCTTCATGTTTATTCACAATTACTCACAATATTTTTGAGACAGAGTGAAAATTAGAACTGTAAAGAAAAAAAATAACTGTTTTAAATTAATATTTTTCTTCATTTTAATACGTTCGGGGATAAATTTTAAAAATTGCATGTACAGTCTTTTTAAAAAATGCATGTACAGTTTTCAATTTTTTTTAAACTTTTATACAAGACAAATAATGCGCACAAAGCTTCCGGGGGTCATTTAAATAAATATATTTGAATATTGAATAAAAATGTTCATACTTAATTTATATATTTTATTTCTTTTTATTTCATGATTCAAAAGCTTTATATTATTATTTTATATGTGTATAATAATATGCCTTCAAGAGACTTTGACTAATTCAGATAAATAGGCATCTTATTAATTTATATTAAGTTTATTAAACAGTTTACGTTGGATTTTTCCATGGATGACAATGAAGGTTTTCCCTAGGCACAGGGAATGTAGGGATTTGGCACAGATTTATCAAGCCATGAAAATACAAAAAGCCAAAGTCTCTTGGATCATCTAGCCTCTAAAGGCATATTATTACATTTTCATTAATTTTACATTTAATTTTACATTTAATACTACATATATCATAGAAAATATATAAATATATATCATAAATGTGCTTTTAAAGTTTTAACTTCTCTTGTATATGAAATAAATAACAAAATCAAGTTTGCGTTGTTTTTCATTCTAATTCTAATTGAGGCAAAAACCTAATTTTAATTGAAAATATAAATTAAAATTTTTTTAAGTAATTAAAAAAGCTCAGAATTTTTAAGATTTTTATGTTTCAGAACTAGAGTTCTTTCAAAAGCTGGTTTCTATCACTTAATTTCAGAGGTAATAACTAGATAACTACATACCTAACATGATTTCGTACTGTTTGGAAACTTGCCATATTTGGTTTATAAAAGGAGAAAAAAATTAATGAATACCAGAATAAAAAAAAAATAATAAATAAAAAACCTTGAAGACATGTGGAAAAGTAAACTGCGGGTAATAGCTTCTTTTAGACTTGGAGATTTATGTTTCTTTTACTTTTTCTCTAAGGAGAGTTGTTATAGAAGCGAAAATATGTGCTGTACTTCACGACAAAAAATAAAATAAGTAAACATTTTCTTATACAATAGTAAAAGCAATCATATTTCTTAGTCTTTTAAAGCCACCATTAACGTGGTGATTTACCAAGCATTACGAGACTCAGCTTCTTAATGTCATGTATTTTATGCATCACAAGTAATGAATAAATATAATGGAAATTTAAGATTGTCTTAAATTTCTTTTAAAGCGACAGATAGGAAGCATCTGAAAATTTTATATTTAAATAGTTTTCATATTTTGAAAGAAAATGATCGATGTTTATCTCTAGATCTGATCTCTTTGCATTGAGGGTTAAAATGGAAAAGCTATAAAATGATTATATTAGGTTGCAGATCTAACTTAGAGATCAGTTACAATCGTTACTTGGTGCAAAGGATAAATTGATTTTCTGAAAAAATAAATTGTTTTCATTGAGTAAATTTGCTTTCCTATCACTACTGCTTTTTACAATTAAGGTTTTTATCCTACGTTTTAATCTAATATCCATGATCAAGATATTTTATTAAAACTAAAGCTTCATTTTAAATTTAAAAAGATATTTGTACAAAAAGCATTTTTTTATTATAGTCTGCTGCTTCTGGTAGCTTAATGAAATGTCCCCTTTCTTCAGAATTGGTTAAAAACATTAAAAAAAGTACCTTTAATTGAATCAAAGTATATTTATTGAAAAAATTTATTGAACTTTAAGATAAATATATCATGTAAAGACAAAACATCTTAAAAATTTAAAATTTTAGTTTTGAATTCATTCTATAAAATTTTAATTCACAAATGATTGCTAAACTTTGACATGTACAATTTATAAATATGTTTCGAATTCTCCATCAAACGCGTTTAACAGCTACCTACAACGTAGAATTGCGTGATTTCCTGAAATCCAATTTACCATTCGATCTTTCACTACTACTCATATTTTTATTGCCTTTATATCCCTATCATATTTATAATAATAATAATAATAATGAGGACAATAATAATAATAATAATTATATTAATAAAGTTATAAACAAAAAAGATTTTTTATTTATTTTTTTGAGAGGTCTGATAAGAATAGTGAAAACGTTTCAAATGGTATAGCATAGAGGAAACTTACTCCCTCCAACTCTTTATTAGATATCAATTGTATCAATTGGAATGCAATGACAAAACGCTTTTATGAGAGAAAATAAAAATTCCATTTCACTTCATTTTAAATTTTCGGTTCAAATTCATTTAACACGTATTTGGAGCTGAATCCAAATTTAAAAACTCACCAACGTAACGAGAGATAATCTAAAAATCACACTTGATAGGTTTTGCACTAGAAATTAAGCCGCAGTTTCAGGACTAGTCACCGATTTACTTATTCCCAACACCAAATGAAGCGATACCAAATGTTTGAATATATATTACAACGAATGGCTAAAATGTCAATAACATATAAATACACTTTCTTCCTTTTTGTCTAGCTCCTTCGTTTTTCATACTAAACATGTCGCTTTAACTTCATTTTATGTTACTTTACGTAAAAAGATCATGTTTTTTTTATGAAAAAAGAAATCTTTTAAAATAGATTTGAAATTTATTCACTGTAACCATCATGATAGCTCTATACCTTCTATACCTTCAAAAGACCTTCCTTGCTAGGCTATGCCTTAAAAAGACGCTATCTGAAATTTCTCTTCCATTTGTTGAGTGGATAAGCCCCTTTCGGTTCATATAATGAAGAAGTTTTTGTGACAATCTGTGGTTATTATTCTAAAAATGTCAATTTCAAAGATTGCGTCATAAAATTATTTTATGAACGTTCAGAAACTAAGCTCTCCAAAATGCATTTCTTTTGGGGAAGACAAAAAATGCTGTGGGTGGTTTTCCTAAAATTCCTTAGACATAATTGTGTGTAATATGCAACATATTCCTCAATTCCTTCATTCATGAACGTTAATCAGAGCTTTTGGAAAAAGTAAATAAAATAAATTACTTTAGTAAAAGGCAAATAAAATTATGTTATTCCTCAATTCTTTCATTCATGAACGTTAATCAGAGCTTTTGCAAAAAGTAAGTAAAAGAAATTGCTTTAGAAAAAGGCAAATAAATTTATGTTAGGGAAAATGTTATTCAAAGAAATAATTTCTGATTCGAAAGAAAAACAAATTAAAGTAAAGTCAAAATGAAATATAATAACACACAAATTTTTTTTTTTTTTAATTTTATAACCAGCAATGTTCGGCTTTCTTGATTCTCAGTTTATTCCCATCAATATTTACCCTGTAGCCTTGTAATTTCGAACACAACCCCGAAGACAAGGGAACTTCTGGATCAAGCATTTGGGCAAACTGGTCTTCGTCGAAGACTTTTTGAAGGAACTAATCAGTATTTGTGTTACATGGAGGAAGTAACACGAATACCTTCCACGGTTAGCCCAACGGTAAAGGGATTCTTATCCATGATGAGTCTACTGTTATGGATACTTTAACGTCAGCACTGTTGTCGGCGCGAACCGGAAGCAGCAATCCTATCAACGAGCTACCGCTGAGATTCGAACCTGGTCATCTCATTGGGAGGCGAATGCTCGATCCTGTGAGCAACCGCTGCTCTAAACTGAATTGTTTGTTTTTATTTGAAAGTTTCATAACGTAAAAAAAAAGCCTTACAAAAAACATGTGGGGTGATTCTACTATTTTGCACTGCACGTGACGCACGAAATCAATTGATATATTTATTAAAAAAAAATCAATTGCTAAATGTTATTTAAAATGATAGTAACATTAATAAAAACATAATTTTTAACTGTCTCTCCTCCTTTGAATCACCCCATCATTTATTTAAGATTCCGCTTATATTTGTCCTGGGAAAGAAGTTAAAATTAAAACGACTATAAAGCATTTTTAGAAATTTTTAATTGTTTAAGTCTTGCATAAAATAAGCATTATAGTTATTTGTAGAAACTCTTATGATGCATTTTATGAGGCTATAACTTCAAAAAGAGATGCTACCTTCAATCTTTAATTGATTTAATGTAGCTTTTTCTTTTTTTGTTTTGAATTCACGAAACGGATTAATAGCTCAAATCCGATTCAATTCAATCTGAAGTTAGAAAATGCTGCTAATAAATATAGCCATTAGACTGCAATTGCATTTTTTATTTTTTATTTTCAATAAAATGTGTTTAACTTCTCTTACTTGTAAAGGGTAATTTGTCTGAGCACTTTAAAAGTTGATCATTATATATCTTTTGTGAACGTGGAAATGACTAACACAGTTTGATTGCTTATTTCAAAAAATCAAATTTTTATCTTGATATAGAATTCTATTTTGTCTCGTGCATTTGTTCTTTAAAGAGATGCAACATGAGTTTGAAATATTTAAATATTTATCTCTCAAAAATCAGAACTGAAAAATATAGTCTTTCTTTTTTTAGTTCTTGAAAAGTGAATTTCTTTTTTTGCAAATAATATAAAATTTTGATTAAGAGTGAAATATTTAAAAATACTTTGACAAAAAATGCATTTCTTTAACTGGGACTAATTACCAAGTTTTGGTTACTTATTTCATAATAAAAACCGTGTATTTAAAACATTACAGAAGTCCGAAAGAGAGTTCTCCTTTCAAAAGACATTTTATATTCAAATTGTGCACTGGTTTATAAATCCATTTTTTAGATATTAACTATTTTCTTCATTTTCCCCACTTAAACGTCTTCAACTATAGAAAAAAAAGCTAGTGAAAGTATAGGTTGAGATTTTGCAAAGGAATGAAATAAATATACCTAATTCTAAAAGAATGAAATATAACGTCAAAAAATACATTAGAAGCAATGTTATTATTTAAATATTATGTTGTTGTTTAAATATTACCAGGACAAAACCCTGTGTGACTTAAATATAACCATAAAAAAACTCAAATTTAATGTTTGTTTTCTGTTATAATTTCTACTGAAAGCTCTCATTAAAAATTTAGACGTTTTCTTGTATAATCTTTACTAACTGAATTTGGAAAAGTAGGCTTTAATTCATCAATACTGGAAGAAGAACAAAAATTTATTACATATAGTTTGATGACTTTCATTTATTTCCCTCCTGGTACATTTGTTTCTCTTGTGCTTAATTCAATTAATTACCCATACTCAATTTAAGTCAAACTTGAGCAGTGAACTCTGGGTAATAGCTCTTCGATTCATTTGGTTTCAAGTCCCTGAAGAGATACGGAACCTAAATTAAATGTTAATTCAGTACATCGACTTTAGTTAAGATAATATACTTGAAACAGAAAAACATTAGAAGTTAGGTCATTTGTTGGATAATGCCGAAGTTTGAATTAATTTTTTTTTTTGGAACAAAAGGCATGTAAATATTTTTTTCTGCCAATTTAAGTTTTTGTATGTAAAATTCCTGTAATCTCTCTTGATTTTTGTAGGTCGATTATATAAAAAGAATTCTAAAATAAATATTTTAGTAAAAAAGAGTTTCTTGCACTAGTTATGAAATAATTTTGAAATATAAATTATATATTTAAAGATTTAATGACGGTTACAGAAAAGGCAGATATTTTAATTTTTTAAGTCATGTTAAGTTTTAAAAACGTTTAAAATTGTTTTAAAGGTTTTTATGCATTAAAAATATTCCAAACGTAATATATAATTTTTCACAATGCTGTTGTGGTAATTTCTACTGCAGAAGAAATTGCAATGAGCTATCGTGTGTTTGTTATTAAATAGTGTGTCCAAAGAATAATACATAACTCAAAACTCTCATTTTTAAATGTGCATACAAGATTTGAATTAAATAAAGTATTATCGCAACAGTTTGTTGTGAACCAGGGCCACGATGAAGATTAAATTTCCTCAGTTTCGTGATCAACGGCATGATTGTGACAATGTGGTCAGCATTGCGCACAAGCCACTTTTACATCCCAGACATGCTGGTATACATTGATCAGAAGCTTGACAGGCTTTAAGCAGAAACCGAGGATCGAATCTTACTTATTCACAATTACAGTTACGTGTCTTCAATCATTGAACCATCAGGACTCAAACCATGGTTTAAATTTTTTTTTTATTTCCATGTAGGAATTATATAGTTAGTCGAAATCTAAGAATGACTCTCGAATATTAGGTGTTAATGTCTTCTGACTAGAGGTATTGTGTTAAACAATATATTTTTACAATTTAAACAGAAAAAAAAAGTTTTTGAATTATGCTATTGTAGTTCATTGAGTATAATCATGTTTTTGATGTTATCATGTTCATAAAAGCAGCATGTTTTTTTAGTAATATCTCCTTTAGTTGAATAAGATTAGTAGAATTTAGTAAGTAACTTTTATGCATTTTTTAAGAGTGCTCCTTTTTTTATTTTGAGCTTTTTACACACTTAGTAAGCGCTTTGATACTATATATCCCAATATTTTCTTAATTTATAACTGCATAATTTACAACTGCAAAGCACTGTCCAAATATTGTATTTTCTGAACTATTCCAACTAGGTTTCTCATTTTCGTTCCTTGGTCTCTCATTCATCCTATTTTTTTAGACAAAATTAAAAATATAATCGGTTTCTTATTCATCTAATTTCTTTATTTTAATTTTATAACCAAAATTGAGTTTACGACTGCCAATATTATATTTTATTTTATAACCGTCGCTGAACAGCCGACCGAAATTTAGGGTTTACGACTACTAATGTTCAACTCCGTCGCCTTGTAATTTTTAACCCAATCTAGAAGATAAGGGTACTCCAGGATCATGTATTGGGAGAAATTCGCCTTCGTGAAAGACTTCTTGATGGAACTAACCAGCATTTGCGTTATATGGTGAGGAAAACCACGAAAACTTTCCATGGTTAGCCTGACGGCAAGGGGACTTTAATCAATAATCCGTCGTCTTTTGAGGATATTTTATGTCAGCTCTGTGGTTGGTGCGAGCCGGGTGCGGAATTCGCATCGACTAGCAATCGCTGGGATTCGAACCCTTTTCACCTTATTGAAAGACGAACGCTCTATCCACACGACTACCAATAGACAAAATTCGAAATATTTTCCTGTTGCAATGACTTTCTTTCTAACAAATGTACAATATTTCCAATATAAAGCCGCAAATATTCTTTTGTAACATTTAAAATATAATTAGTAAAAATGAATAATTTTCTAAAGAATAATGGCAGGTTTCACCTTAACTCACTTTAAAGATAAATTTCGAAACTGTTTATAATTGCAGGTATTGAAGATCGATAGAACTCAATTATACCAGTTTATTTAATCGCTTTCCAAGCAAGTGATTTCTTGATAGAGTTACAATCATTCAACAGGAACAAATGTTCCCACTATCAGTAAATGCTTTATCGCAATTTTATATTTGATAAGATGATTGGAATTCTTATCTTAATTTCTGAGGATTAATTAACAAAGTCTGATTCTTTAAGAATTCTTTCTAAGACTTTGAATTAAATAAAAGCAGACTAGCATTTCGATCCAATTTTTTACCTATGTTTGCTTTAAATATTAGGAGCTTATTGTAACAAATTTCGAATAAAAAATTGATAAATATAAATTGATTATTTTGAAAGTCATTGTTGGAATAGGATTTAATTCATCAGTTTTAATACAAAATTTTACACGGAGAAGCAAATTCTGGTAGAATTACCGTACTCTATGTAATGAAATTTCTGGTAAAATAAACCATAATCTGGTTATAAAAATAAAAATCTAAACCATTCATTTTGTAATGTTTCCATTAATATGCTAAAGGTTTACTGGAAATTTTGCTTTTTAAAATTATAGTTTTATTTACCACACATTTAGTGAACAATACACAATTGGAAAGCAAATTTAACCAAATAAGTGGTTTTATAGTAAAATGGTTTTAATCATAAAATTACTAAATTTTACCACATTTAGCAAGTTCTACCTTTATACAAGTTGTACCCTTATAAATAAATTTAACCAAAGAAATGGTTTTCATACCCTGCTTCAAGGTATCATGATAAAATTACCAAATTGCAATTCATATACCAAATTATATCACATATTGTAAAACCATATATAAGAATCAATTTTACCAAAGTCATTACCAAATTGCTTCGGCAAATATTACCAAGCTTTTGGATATTCCATAGAACCAGAAACATGAAACATTTCACCATATTCTGAAAATTTTGAACATACTTTTTATTCTTAGTGTGCATTGAAAGAATATATTTAAGCATTTTTTAAGAACAATAATCAACGTGAACAGTTTTGTTGCTTTTATTTATACTTTTAATGGTATCAATTCATGTTCAGAAAGCTACAAATATAAATTACTACCAAAGTGAAAAATATAAAATATTACTATATTTTTAATAGTAAATTTTCTTGTATGTATTATGAGGAAAGAGTGTCTTAAACGTTTAACGAGTATATATATATATATATATTATGTGTATTATAGTAAAAAATGTATTTTTAAATTATGATATTGATTTTAAGTTGACAAAATAAGCATATTATGAATTGCTAGGAAATAAGCAATTTAATTTTGTTAAATGAACCTTTTATTAATATAATTAAAGTGGCATGCATGAATTTGTCATTTTTAAAGCATGAGTAATTCAGGGATATATAAATATAGATTTTCGAAATGTATTGGCATACCTATGGTTAAAGCAACAATGTGTTCTGTCATTGAGTTTGATGCATTTATAAATTTAAATCAAAAATTGATGCATAATGGCAATTTTAAATATGTAAAGCAAATTCAAAATAAATATTATAGCTTATATCAAAATAAATAAAATAAATATTATAATATTATATAAGTATTTTAACTTTCTAACAATGAATAGCATATTTCCTAAAAAAAACATATATTACATTTACTTTAAAAACATAAATAAATAGTATTATGGTTTTCATAATTTTAACATTTCCCATCAACTCCCATTCTTCGTGTCGCTAAAAAGATGAATTCTTAGTTTGATGTTTGTAAACGAAATTGATAGTTGCCGGGATAGCTTGGTGGGCAAGGCGCAGGACTCACGTTCGTGAGAACGGGAATTCGAATCCAGCTGGCCGAAGACACACCGCGTAGTAAATGGTAACTGGTGCACGTTAAATCTGTCGGGTCCCAAATTCCTCCATGTTCCCATAACAAATTATAACTTTGAGGGTTCTGAAATGGAGACTAATCGTTTTTTAGTTCAAGTCAAAATTACGATCTGTGGACGAATGAGTGGATGTATTAATGGGTCCATCCTATAAACGGATGTGGAGTATGGGTGTGGCAGAGGCTGAATTCTTTGCCATAGATGGAGCCACTGGAAAACAAGAACAATCACACCCCTTTTCTTAATGGACAACAACAACAAACGAAATTGATATAGGTTATTTTATAGGTTTATTAATGTAATTTGTGAAACTCAAAATTAAGATTCATAAAATTTTACATTAATGCATATTAAATTTTTTAGATACTTTGAAACAAATAACACTTTAATTATAAACATTTATTAGAAAAAAGAGCTTAAAAATTTCATAGTGCATTGAAATAACAAACATCTGCAACTTTCAATGCTCAATTTTAACCACTTTATACAATTTTGTATTGTTTTATTTTGTTTAATTTAGTTGCTCATGTGTTTTATAGGAAAACAATAAAACTCAAAATTTTTATAGAAACATTTCTAAAAATTTCTCTTTAAAACTTTTTTATGCTCTTGCATTTTTAGCCATTTTATTTATCATCAATGATAAATAAAATTTTGTTAGATTAGAAAACCAGAATTGTCACAATTGAAGAATCGAATCGAACGAATTGGCAATCGAATTGAAAGCTGAGAAATAAAGTATGAAATAAACAACCAGAATATTGTAAAATTTAGTATGTTTCTCGCTTGGTAGAAATAACAAAGAACTGAAATTTTTTTTTTTTGTGGAGAATTTTGATAATGAGTTTGGTAAAATAACAGTAAATATGGTTTAATAGTATGTGATGAAAGTTGATAAATATGGTAAAATTTGGCAAATATGTCATGAAACCTTAGAGAAAATCATGAAAACCATTTATTCAGTTAAATCCTAGTTCAAATTTGTATTTTTTACTGAATGTGTGGAAATAAGAATTCTTATTTTGAAAACCCGAATTTCCGGTAAACCGTTACCATATAAACGGAAAAATTAATGAATGGTTAAAATACCGTATATTTTGGTTTTATTAGCCAGAATTTACCAAGGATAATTACCATACAGTATCGTAATTTAACCAGAATTTTCTTCTCATGAAATAATTTTTATTATCAAATTGAAGATAAAATATTTAACTACGTTATTTAAAAAATATGAAATGTGAAATTTTTTAATGAAATTTCTCTTTGAAGGCACATAGTTATCTTAAATCAAATTCGTTTTGTGAAAAGACAAGATACAGCTTACACATGAAATCTTTGAGATATCTCTGTTAATCAATTAGCACGAGTGCACTTCTAATAGCTTATTTTTGTCTGCTTCAAGCTTTTCTAAACAACCGATTAGCCTTGATTGGATAGACTCCAATCAGATAACATGGTTCTAATTCCCTTTTCATGATTCCACATTGCACCCAATAAAAATAAAATTTGTTTGGATAAGTCTTTAATCTGGAATGACTGCCAATTCAAGTAGAAACGTTTGATAGGACATAGAATCAAATTACATCTCTCCTGAATAATAGATAATATTTCTTAAAAGGAATTGAATACTATTATAAAAAGCTACACTTTCAAATTGTTTAACATAGCATTTTGAAACCGTTTATGGGGAAAGATGTCCTGATTTTCATAGAGACAATAAACTATTCCTGTATTGTATTGTTTATTGGAGGAATTTCGCAAAATTAAAAAGTACTTTTGTGGAATCAGTACTAAAGAACAATTTGTTGTAAAAATTTTATCCTTAAAAAATAGTGAAGTTTATCATTATATTATCTCCAGCTATCCATATGTATAAAACAAAGTATATTTTCCATCATAACATAGGAAGTATATATTCTATCATTCATTCCTTTTTATAACAAAACTTGATTGTTTTCATTGTTCTCAACGAAACTTGATTGTTTTCATTGTTTACAACAAAACTTGATTGTTTTCATTGTTTACAACAAAACTTGATTGTTTTCATTGTTTACAACAAAACTTGATTGTTTTCATTGTTTACAACAAAACTTGATTGTTTTCATTGTTTACAACAAAACTTGATTGTATTCATTGAAATCAAAATAACATTAAGGAAAAATCAAAGAGCTAATATATTATTGTTTCATACAAAAATCGGTTTTTATCTTATTTTTTTGATTCTATGTTATCATAAAATATAATGTTTAAAAAATGCAGACTGAGAAAAAAATATGGCCAAAACTCCCTGAATAAGATATAATTTACTGTGTATGTACTCTATGGCAGTGTTTCCCAAAGAGTTTTGTGTACCCTTTCTAAAATTTTCGTAACGCTGTGTACCACTAATAAAAAAGTGAATGTATTTTTTACCATAAAAAATCGCACAAAAGTAAAAAATCACAACATGCAGTTGATACTACTAATTAATAACTGTTAACTCTACAAAAAATAGCCAATAGAAAGACACGTAATCGTAAATTTTCATGGCTAGCTTTATTTTTAAATAAAATGTTTTGAAATTTTCATTTGTTGCAAGATATTTCGCATGAGAATGCGTACCCCCGCTACACTGTTCCCATACCCCTGGGGGTACGTGTACCACACTTTGGGAAACATTGTTCTATGGGAACACAAGAAACTCAGTAATATTTTACCAAAACGTTTTAAAACTAATTTTGGTAAAATTATCAACAACAAAAAAGGTTTATAACATGTAATCAAAGTGTGTAAATGTGGTAAAATTTGGTAATTTCTTCATGATACCTTGGAGCATGTCATGAAAAACCATTTAGTTGGTAAGATTTACTTTTTAGTTTTGTATTTTTTTTTAAATCTATAGTGAAAGGAACATTAATTTTGAAAACCAGAATTTCCTGTAAGCCATTAACTTTTGAATGGAAAAAGGACCAAATGAATTGTTTCAATATCGTATATTTTGGTTTTTATTATGGTTTATTTTACCAGAAATGTCATTAATATGAGAATGGTAATTAAGCCTGAATTTTTTTCTCCATATAGCTGTAATCTGTGAAAATAAAATTTCTGTTATTTATCAGTTATGAGTCAGTAAAGAATGCTTGTTATGAACTCAACTAAATTTTTAAGTAATTATCCTTTTTAAATACATTTAAAGGAAATGCAGTTGAGCCGCACTTCAGAATATTAGAGTGGAAAATGAATTTTATTAAAAAGAGTATTCAATCATAAAATACATTCGCTAATAAATCATTCTAATAAGGTCTAGAACTTTCTTTCTTTAGATATTTTTTTTTCTTTCATGTTTATGCAATTGTGAGAGTTAACCACCACAAAGTTTCGAATTCCGCCATTTTATTTTTGTTCGCTCTTACCGAAAAATGTTTCCCAACGATATATATATTTTGGATTAGAGTCTCCTTATAGATTTATCTATGAAGGGTTTTCTTGCAATCCTCTTCTATGTAATGCAAATGCGGATTAGTTTCAATCAAAAAGTTATTTTCGAAAGCGAGTTTGTCTTAATGCTTAGTCAAGAGTTCTTTTATCTTTTGGATATGATTCTCAACGGAAATTTATATCATTTTCCAAACAATCGTTGAATCGATCATGCAACGCAAGAAAATAAAACCGGTTGCAAAAATTGCAAGGTTTTGAATTCCGTATATTTTCGTTCTCATACTAATCCTGACTTTCGCCGAGCAAAATATCCCCAACAATGGATGCATTTTAAATTAGAGTCCCCTTATCATAGCTTTAAACATGGAATATTTTCTTGTTTTCACCGTCTATTTAGCACAAATGCAAGTTAGTTTTAATCAACAAGTCATGTATGAAAGCGAGTCTTAATAAATATTCAAAAGTTTTTTTACCTTTTGGATTGAATTCTCAACGAAAATTTACAGCATTTTCCAAGCAGTCATCGACCATGGAATGACAGTAATAAAAAAAAGTAAAAAAAAAAGTGCAATGAAATATTTTTTTAAAGAATACATATAATTGACCTTGTATTATGGCAGTCTAAGAAAAAAAAGCATAAAAACAGAATTCTGCTGACAGACAGCTAAATAAAGTAAAAATCCTTAACTGAAGCTGTGCATAAATGTGATTTGTTATGATGCTGCATGATATTTGTTTTCCTTTAAGTTTTCCCTCTCCTTTATATTTTTTGAGCTACCCTAATCAAATTATACAACAAAGCGATCAGGTGATACTAAATATAAATAGCTCTATCATTACCATATATAAATGGCCGGGGACATGATTAAATCAATACTCAAATAACCAAGCTAAAAATGTGAAAAAATAATAAATGTAATTTTAAAAAAAAGAGTTAGATTACAATTTGCCACATTCTGGTCGAGGTGCAACCAGAAAATCAACTCCTTCTGCTTTAATATTTCTTAAGCTATCTTAATCGGATTGTATATCATAGCGAGTGGGTGATACTAAAACAAAATATCTTTATGATACAACTGCAGAATCCATTACAGATCCCAATAAAGTATACCGTTAAATATTCAAAAAAATTGAAATACTAAGAGGAGTAGGATAATTTCAATACTAAGATAAGCATCTTAAGATTTGATGTCGGTGGGAGGCGCCGCCGTTCTTCGCAAAGACGAGTGGCACCGGTTCCCAGGTCGGTGGTATCGATCTCTTCAAATATTGTGTTCTTTTTCACTGTTTTCAAAGGCCTACTTGTAAAAGACGACTTTTGTTTTTATAAGACATGACATGTAAAAGAATGAAATGGCAATTAGGAGCAATAAGGGCAAGATATCCGCGAAATCGCATCAAATGTTAGCCATCTTCTTCAAGACGACGTGTTAAATCATTTCGTAAGGTGAGGATTTATTTTTTTATTTAGTTGCTGGAATTAGGGATCTTAAGCGCTATTTTTTATCATTGCTTGAATACTTTACAGAAATTGTTTCTTTTGTTAAATGCGTCTTAGTTACATTTTAAAGTAGGGAGAAAATACGGTCAAAAGTTTATATAGCTGAAAGAATATCTTGAAATAAAATGCTTTACTTTAAATTCAGTTTTTTTTATATATATATAAATTTGAATATGGTAAGCAAAAAGGCAATAAAGAGTAATGTCTTATAAAATTTACAATGTCAAGCCAGGAATAGGCTTTGTCTTGTCCAGCAGTTGCCGACCCAATAATCATTGAATAAATTAAAACAAATAACAATATAATAAAAGCAAAAATGAAAGTTCATAATTGGACATTCAGTTCAGTTTCAGTTCTATAAGCAAAAACTTTGCTCATTGTCTAAGCGTCAGTGTCTTGATTTGAAAATTGGACATTAAATAAATATTATTAAATAGTTTTTTGACAGCAGAAGTAAGAAAACTTACATATAATTTTGGCAAAGAGTCTATAACGCGGAACTGTGAAACGTGGATTCTCAAAAGTAATGTGTATTATTTTTTACACAATAAAGAAAGGAATCTTTAAACCCATTCATGGCGGGATTATTAAAATAATTTCATTAAAATTAAATTTTTTCACAAAGCTGTTTACTGTTCGGTAAAACAACATTTCCATTATTGTTTTTTTTTTCTGTCCCCATTTTGTTTTATGACAATTAATTCAGCATTTTATGAAATTATGAATTTTGCTCTCACGATGAGAAGGAAGCACATATTTAGAAAAATAAAATAAAAAATTCAATAAAGAATAATAATGAAATAGCGGAAGTTCCTTAAAACTTTGAATGCTGTTTTCAAATTTGCGACAATAAATTTTTCTAAAATAGATATTTTATATTGGTAAAAAGATGTCACAAATACAAATAAATTGAATATTAACTTGACTGACAATAATTAAATAAAATCATTTTTATTAACGAGGTTAAAAGGAATAAATTAAAATGATTATAACAAATATTGAGTAAATATTAAAAACATTAAATTATCAGTAGTTATATGTTATTAAATATAATAAAAACTATACATTTTACTGTTAAAGAAGTTTATTTTACTCACTAAAAGTATGTAAATCATTTTGAAATATTAAACACCTTTCTTGAGTTTTTTTTTGTTTATCTTGAGTATTTTTTTATCATGCGCGAAAAAATTTTAAAAAAATTAAATCAAATTCTAATTCCTTAGTTTTAAATGCATAGTATTAAAACCAAGCGCTCTCAGTGAGTAAAAAATTCCGTCTCATTTCTCCTTTATCTCCTTTCCTTTATACATAAATGATTTCTTGTCACGAGCACAGCGTTAAGGAATCTAATATCCTTTGATCCAGAAATGATTTAATTTTGCATCGAGTTTTAAGAATTAAGCAGTTAGATTTCAAATGTCTATCGTCTTTCAGAGATATAAAGAAATGTAGAAGAATATATATATATATATATATATATATATATATTCTTCTACATTTCTTTAGAACTTTAGAATGAAGTTTCGTGCAAAAGTTTATATTGTTACATTTTTGTTTCAATTTTTTTTTCCTATTTTCATACACAAGGGTTTATTTAATTCTTGTCAGATTTTGTAGATAAAACACATCTTTAGTAATCCGAGACAAGCTCAGAAAATGAAAAATGTAATTATGTTTAAGCTTATGTTGGAAATTTCATTGAAATGCTTTGCTTTTAGTGTTTCACTTACTCAAAATATATTGTGAAGTTAATTTTTTTCTTTATTGAAATATATATATATATATATATATATATATATATATATATATATATATATATATATATATATATATATATATATACATATATATATATATATATATACATATATATATATATATATATACATATATATATATATATACATATATATATATATACATAATGTTTTAAATATATATAGTATCCATTTATGTTATATAATTTAATTAATAATTCCCTTAAGAATCTTGATTATTTTAATTATTTCTTAAACATTTGTTTAAAAAAGTTTGCGATAAAACGCGTAATATGGTTTATATATTTATAATAATGTCAATTACCAGCAAAATGGCAAATGTCTGTCTCCTTGTCTTTGGAAATGTGTGTTATCTTGCCCGACATGTCACTGGAATTCTAGAAAGAATTCTTGTCTTGGAAGAATTCTTTGTCAGATTTCTCACAAATATGAAGAGATGACATTTGTTTATTCTCCTCCCTCGAAAAATATTCTTTATCCTAAACAGTTCATTTCAAAAATAAGTTTTGTAATAGTTAGCGTAATATGGTTAGTAATTTTCTTTTAATTGTGATTAACAGAAAAAAGGCAAATGCATATGTTCACTCTTGTTTTTAATGTGTGTTTCCTTTCAGAAAAAAGCAATAAGATTCCATGTTAAAAGCATTACCATTCATAAGGAAAGAAACTACGATCTAGTTAATTCAAATTTTATAATTACTTTTGACGGGAATAAGGAAAAGTTTACTGCAGTGATTCTGAAAGAAAAAATACTGGCTTTTGAAAAGTAGTATGTTCAAAAGTACTAATTATAGTATTTTCAAGAAAATGTAAAAATAAAAACCATTCAATAACCTAATAATTATTTTTGAAGAAATATCTCTGAAATATGACATGAACTGATGCCAAAAGCAATAAATTATTGTGTTTATATCTTATATGATTATCAGATTTAATTTGTAGATTTGTCTGGGGACGATACAATTAATGTCATTAATTTGCCTGATGCGAAACAACTGAATTCATCATTAAATTATGTATGCATTCATTGGCAGTTATTTAAGTACTTTAAGTTTTCGGTAGAAAATTTCCTAAATAATAGTTTAATGAACTGTAACTTTTAAGTAATGATCCAAAATGTTAACGATGTTTTTTTAGTTTGTTAATTAGTTTTATTTCCAGTACAAGAGAAATATTTGGCTAAACCACTAACAGAGATATCAAACGGTAGATATATAATTAAATCATTGGACTCATGTTCTGAAGATAACATAATATATTCTTCTGTTAAGTATCACTAATGAAAAACTGTAAAGATGGAAATTTAAGGTTAAAATACTACTGTCTGAGATAAAATGTGTTTCACTGTTTTTGGAATCTCGATCCTACGGTACAGGCTCGTTGAAAAGCAAATGTTTTTTGGTGAAACGAGTTAATTCGATTCGTAATCTATTTATAACAACTTCTAATTTTCTAAGCTGATTTAACGGATAGAAAGGTATCATTAATGATTTTATTTAAAACAGTGTTTTATTAATTTTTCAATAGCTAATTTTTTTAAATTATTAATTTATTTATTTAATTTATTAATTTTTTACTAAATTTATTTATTTAATTTATTAATTTATTTATTAAATTTATTTATTTAATTTATTTATTCATTAAAATTCTTGGAGTGACAAAAATTAACTAGCGGCAAAATTTTTTTAAAATAGCATTTAGGTCTAAATTTCATTTAAAAGGGAGCAAGTTAAGTTGCTTAATGTAATATGGAAATTTTCTCTTCCCTAGTAATTTGTTATTGGAATTAATTAGAATTGAAGCTATTGGGTAAAATTAAAATGCACTCATTGCAAATGAAATGAATGAAATAATAAAGATAAAAAATAAATATTGCGTGTTGTGAAGTTTTACTGAATATAACAATGCATTGATTAAACGAATAATATAAGACATTTAAGTTCTTGTTTTTTGCAAAAAAATTATTTATATTGTTTTACTCTTATTTATGAGTCATTTTCCTAATTATTTGCTTTTTTAATGAACACTGAAAAATAATTTTCCTTAGAGGTGTTTGAGATATTTTCTTGCGCATCAATAAACAAGTTCTAGTGCGAAAAACTATTATTTTAAAAAGTTGTATTTTAAAGAAAATATTTGAAAGAAATCTGAAAATATTGCTGCCTAAAACTTAAAACATATTTTTTGTCTGAATTGCTTTTCAAAAAGGGAAAAAAAATCTGTTTTATCATGTTTTATAATTGTATTAAATTCTCTAAATTACATTTTAAATATAAGTTTTTTCATAACCAAGAAAAGCTCTTCGGATATTGATGCCGTGACTATTACACTTTTTATATCTACACTTATTTACATTTTTTAAACTACTCAATCGGAATTAATGAATTACAAACACTTGTATACTAGTGAAAGCTGTATAATAATGAAATAAAAGCAACCATTTGGAATGTTCCACTTTTGCTTGATGAATCAGAAATATTTTTACTATGTCATGTCTGTGACAATAATTAGTTGCATGAAAAATAGTTTTTTATTAATTCAAATGATTAATTTAGCTTATTAGTTTTCTTGTATAAACCAAATAGAAATTTATATATATTTATAATTATTTAGCTTCTTCAGTTTTCTTTGAAATTTCATCTCTGTTATTCTGTCTGGAGGCTAACGTCATACACATGATATACATCACACTATTTGCACGGTTTTCTTCCAAAATTTTAAATTTAAGTTTAGTAGAAAGCGTTTTTGTCAGGAATACGTAAAAAAAAATAAGGATACCGATTAAAGATATGTCACTTTTCATAATATAAGGCCAAAAAGTGTTATCCTCTAAAAATAATAAAAGAATGTAATACTAACTAAAGAAAATATTTTAACATTATAAAATAGTAATATGTTTCTAATTATTCTTAGAAATTGCATATTCTCTTGCAACAGTTTTTGTATAGATTTTCTGAAAATCTGAAAAAAATTCACATGCAAAATTCTGTAATTAATAATTTAAACTAGATATTTAACCATAGTTTTTAAAACACAATTTAAATTTCTTATAAAATAAAATTTTGTAGTTACTAAAAATAAAAATAAAAATGCAATATTACCTAGGAACTTAACTTAATAAAATTATTTTTCGTTTACAAAACTGAAAAGTGCATTAATGTAGGGACTACTTTCGATGTTGTTCAAAAACCACAAAGATCATTTTTCCAGACAGAGAAATTCAAAAAGCAAACAATCAATTACAAAAGAAACGCATAAGATCATCAATTTTATTTGAATTATTTTGGAAAGGAATTCAATCTATTTCTGAAGAAAATCTCGTTTTCTAAATGTATTTTGATTTTTAGTCAAATTTCTTCACTAAATTACAGAAATACAGAGGACTTTTAAGTAGAAAAATAATGTAGTTTTGTGTATCTTTTATAGTTTTATTTAAAAATTGAAATTGCATTTTATTTTAAATGACATAAAAATTGTTTCATTAGATTTTATCAAAAGCGTTTTTGCTAACTTTATTATAAACTGTCGTTCTCTCTTACTTTACATAGTTTTGAAGATTTTGAGTAGTTATTTATTCATTTTAGTTTTATTAAAAAATTATCCCAAATGTCTTATTTTTATTGCTGTTAATATAATTATTGCTTCAATTAAAAAAATCTTCTAATTTTCTTCAGGTTTTTTCCATCCTAATTTGGCTGTGAGAGACTAAATAAACTGATTATGTACTTTAAAAATGAGAAAAAAATGATAAAGAAATAAAAACTGATGAGGGTGTTTAGTTACGAGAACACCTTCTATACATCCTGAACATTTCCGCACTATGTTTATTGTAAATTTAATTTAACCCCGTTCCGCTTCGATAGAGGGCATTCGGGGAATACTGAAATCTGTGAATGCACGCCTGTGTCTTATCATTGCAAGAAAACGAATAGATTGTGATGAACAAAGGAGACCTTCAAATAAAACAATCACGAGAGTGACCTTTGGTTGCATGGGTGTAAATGTATAGATGTAAAGATGAGTTGTTTACAGGGCTCCAAATTACAACTGAAGAATATTTCGTTATATAAATTACAATTGTCACATACCCTATAGATCAGGATGATAAAATTTGGAACTTATTATATGAACATGAATTGTGCATGATAGTGTTCAGACGAAACGCTTACATCATTAACTAAGAGGTAAACAGTTCGTAAAGAAGCTGTAAGAAAACAAATGTAAAGATGACTTTCTATTACATGGCACCAAAACTACAATTGAGAAAATTATCAACTTAAATGTACAGATGTAGAGATGTCTTGTTTACAGAGCTCCAATCTAAAGCTACAGAATGTTTCGTAATATAAATTTACAGAAGTAAAAGTATGTTGTAAAAGTTAGTATACGGGAGTCAAAATTTCTAAATAAATAAGACGTTCTTGGAAAAAAGTACTGTCACTGATAAATGTTTTACTGAAGTAAAGATTAAACAAATCATATTAGATATATTTGTAACTAGTTAAATTCATAGTGCATGTGAATTGATGACCAATGCAAATTGTCTTTGCAAACAGCTTCACTGAGTTTTGAAAAATAAAAAGGATGCATGAATGCAAATGTTCTGACTTAATGATAAATTTTGTGATATATCCATTTTAGTATCTGAATCAATCTAGTATGTTTTGTCGTCTTTTTGCTACCTTTTGCTAAACATTTTACGGTCTTTTTACCACCTCATGTTGATTCTAATCACCTTAATTGTTGGAAAATTACAGTATTTCATACTTCCGTTTTCTGCGCACTAAACATTTACTCTCACTCTTCTTCCTAAACTCTGAACTTAACTTCCTTCATAAGCTTGCTTCTAAGCGTGGATTTAACTGTTCCTTACTTTATTCAGCTGTTGCTAATCTCACTAGTCCCAAACGCTCTTCTTCTTCTAATCCATACAGGAAACATGTTACTATACCATTTTCTTCCTCCGTTTGCTACAAAATTGCATATTGTATATTATTATTCTCATTGGGTGAAACACTTTTGCCAAAAGAACTTCAATCAATTTCATACATCAAGGGAATTTCTTCTGTTTACTGTTATACTTGCATCTCTTCAATTTATACAAATTTAAATTCTCTATTTGTTTACGTCTCTATACGTTTTCTGAAAGCTTCTTTTAAACCCTATTTAAATACTGGCATTTGAAGCCACTATTTTTTCTTGTTCTTGAGGATTGTTGGATATGACTGCAATAGCATCGACAAAGTAATAAATAAAACTAAAATATAACTTTTTGCATAAGAAATAGAATAGTTAAAATTGGTCAAATTTGAAAAACATAACATAAACGCGAAACACAAAACATAAAACACAATCAAAATATGCTAAATTTTAGAAAAAATTAGAAGCACAAAATAGAGAATACCTTTAAGATTTATCGCCTGGTTTATAAATAAAATTTATAAATGTTGTTTTCGTCGTACATAGAAGACAAAAAAGAACAGCCAATAAATCATTTTAATAATTTTTACTATTCTTTTTGTAAATTTGCCATAACTTTCGAATTTAAGAATTCCATTTAAAGTCCACCTTTACAACGCATATTGCAATTTATTTTCTTATATAATTCAACACAAATCTTATTTATTTCTATTAAGGGTATAATAATTTATGACATAACTAAAGCACTATAGAAAATATAATTAATTGTTATGTTTAAGTATGAAAACTTTCAGAAATTGAAGTTTAATGTTACTTGATGAATTTAACTGTAGAAAATTGAATTTTAAAATAAGAAATAAAAGTGCGATTAATTTAATTTAGAACCATTTATGTCTAGCCACGATGAATTTTAATGATTACTAATGAGTTTTCAAGCTCATAGATCAAAAAAATTTCTTTAAAGAAAAATTTTAGACATTTATTGGCTTTGATTATTCAAATTAATCAAATCTAATTGAAGGCATTGAGACTAGTTAATATGCAACACATATTATGTTTGTTTGAAAGTACTTCAAACTTAATTTGCCTTTTTTCAACTTTTTAAATAAGGATATGTATTTATCAGAGCAGTTTAATGATCATTACAGGTATTAACTACATATACCAAATTCAAATATCTTTCTTTGGATTGTGTAAATATTTACTCTAGTTAAGTTACATGAGGTCCAAGGTGAAACACTGTCCCCTATTTACATAAATAGAGATGTAATATTATTAGTATTATTACAATTATTATTATTATAAATAGGAATATTTTATTAAAGAATAAAAATTAAGACCTAAAATTTGATTGATGAATCCATTTTTGAAATCTTTACTTTACTTATATTAACACGAAACAAAAATAATTAAATTTTATCTTCAGAGCACATGACAATTCAATGACACTTTAAGATGAAAAACAATTATATAGAAGAAGAATAACCTACTTAAAAATATTAATGAAATTTAAATGACATGAAATAGTTTGAAATAGATAATTTGCATTTTTTGATGAATTTGTTGTACCTTTAATACAAAGTTAAAATTTTTCTTATAGCTTTTGTGGTTGCAAAAATTGATGAAAAATGAATTACACTTACGAAAATATTTAAATTTTTATTAATACGTATTCAATTAACAATTTAACTAAGTTACTCCGTCTAGGCTGAATTGATTGGCAAAATAATCTTGCAAATTCAAAATACTTAAAGAAATTTAAATTTTAAAAACAAATTTTAAAAGACAACCAAATGACTAAAATGAGAAATGCATAACTATAATGTCCAAAATTAAATAATTACAATGCGGGTTTTTAAAGAAATTTATAAATTTTACGTTTTTGTAATTTTAAAAACGTACAAAACACATTGTACGTTCTTAAAAAATTATACTGTTCAGTCATTTTTACGAAAACAGTTGTTTGCAAGCCTCCAGTGTACTTTATGCATGTTTTAGACCCATGCATACATTTTGGAATTAAATCTGTCTGTTCGAATGTATTTTAATTAAATAAGATTATTGTTCACAGTTTGCATTTATCTTATAACACTAAAATATACCTATATCCCATTCTAGCAGTTGTTCGCGTTTTTTAATAAATATAAGAAGGAAATTTTTTTTTCAAATATTGGCAAAGATTCTTCAGATATGTCTTTTTAATTTTAGAACATTGAAATATATAATTACGAAAATAAATTTCAAGCTAATTTTCTGATAGAAAAATAGTGTCATTGCATTATTTTAGAATTTAGCCTCAATGTGCTGCATCATTCTCTCACAAAAATATGTTAACAGTCCTCAATCATTTCAGAATAATATCTTTCAATAAAATTTTGTATTATTTACTACCAGTAACATAGAAAAACATTGCAGCCAGTTTTCATCTTCAACTCAATGAAGCTTTGTTTGATAATTTCATTTGCCTACATGAGATCAAGTAAAAAAAAATTTCGTACATTTATCATTCCCTTGTATTTTTTAAAGTTAAATGAAACTAAATAGCACCTAAAAAGTGAATCATAAGATATTTTCGTGTTTGAATGTATTTGTATACGATTGATTTTAAAAATTGCAGACATAAGCGTATTATGTCTGTAATTCAGACATAATACGCTTATTACAGACGTAAGCATATTATGTAAAACATATCAACATTCATGTAACTACTATTTTTAAATTTCAATGCATTTTTTTAATCCTCTCTACATTGCAAAATATTTTAGTTTATCTGAACACCATAATTTGGGGGCAACTACTTAATACCAAAGAGGTGGAGCACCGAAATACTTGGATAGTTCCGGGTGTGATGAAAAACCAAGAATGTTTTATTCAGATTATTTGATGTAAAGCAGTTGGCACTATTTTTACTATTCAGTAACACTTAAATTTTTAATTATAGTAAGATATGATACAGATAAGAGTCAGGAAAGTTAATTTTTCGATATTATCTAAATCAATACCTCTGGGGGTACCGATCCAGCACTTTTTTTTTGTCTTCTGGATTGGTTCAAAATTACACGGCTACGGCGTTGAACATTAGTAGTCGCAAACCCAAAAATTGGGTCGACTGTTCAACGACGGTCATTAAATAAAATAAGATATTATCTAAAGCATATAATGCAAGAATCATTTTATTTAGGATGCATTCATACAATATTTCTTAAAATGATTTTAGTTTATTAATCAAACGTAAACACAGCACAGAAAGGATATTAATTTGAATTTAAACTAGGCTTAATAAACCGAAGTGAATGGAAGTTAAATATTATTAAATTATTTTATACAATTGATAGATCGATAGATTTTTACGAGACAATATATAAAAGGAGAATCATAAACTTAAGATGCGTATGTACACTAATTCTTGAAAGAAAATTTGTTTGTTGTTATTACAGAGAATATTAAGTCAAATTTGGTATAGCCTGAACAGAATCAAAGCGGGAAGAAATTATGCATTCTAAAATTATTTAATATAGTTTACAGAGACATAAGAGATAAAATATAAATATCTTTACAGCAATATTAAAAGCATACATGCATATATTAACAGTTAACTTTTACTTCCACGGCATTAAATATTTTCACCAATTTGCAATCAAATTTAAACAATCTATAGATGATATCCAAAGCGTGCCAATATTGGTGATTTTGTAAATGAAAACATTTAATATATGGAGAGAATGCGAGTGAGCTTGGAGTAAATTTTTTCCATTATGAAAGTTTAAGATTTATTTACGCCCATTAAATTTTATAATTTTATATAAAATCTCGATTTTGTCTTAACTTGAAAAAACATATTTCGTTGCGCAATTTTTTATGTTTTTCAACATCGAATTCTGAGAAATAGTATACCACAGTTTTTGCAATGTAGAAATTACAATTACTTTAGATTTAATGAACCTAAAATTGTGGTGTTTTTGAGAATCACCCTCATATAGTTAATTACTTATTAATCTTATTAATATACTAAATGTGTATGCATTTTTACAGCTGTCCATTATTGTGCTTGGTTAAATTATGTTCGAAAAACTATGTCAAATACACTTTTTTCTTGCTTTAATATATTAAATTTCGTTATGTTCAATATAAATTAAGCAAATATTTGGACAATCATCGTAACATGTAAGTAAACGAGTGATCAGAATTGCTAATTAAACTTCTTTAAAAAATATTATTTTTATTTTTTTTAAAAATAAAATTCACAAAAAAGAAAACTCAATGAAAAAACTCTTCAATACAAGGCACGTATTTCTGTTATTGCAGTAAGACTCGTTTCAACTAAGTCTGTGAAGAAGTTCTCAAAATACAAACAAATGGTGACTCTGTTGCAATGAGATAAACCATATTGCAATATTTGTATTCCTGTCTGATGTTTCTCCCTTTTATGTTATCAGTTTTTCATCAGCCACCCATACTTATATATCCTGCGAAATAAAAGAAAATATATTAAAACCCTGAAAAATATTTTTTTCCTTTGTGATTGAATTAGCTTTAAATTTACAAATAATTGAATTGTTACAAATAAAAGTTAAAAATTTCAATAAATTAATTCTGTTTTGGGTTCAGTTGTTTAAAAAACTATATTTTAATTTTAAGGCAAATTTTAAACTCTATATCAATTATTCATCTTTTAAATCTTCCTAATATGTATCACTGTGCAAGCTTTGCCCTTCCATTTGCTTTCAGAAACACGCAAATATTTCTAAACGAGTTTTATTAAGAAAGTTGATTCTGCTCTCTAAAAAATTTAGTGTATCTCAACAACAAAAATGGTGACCACAAAGCAGTTGAAGGAAACTTTATACGTAACTATAGGATCAAGATGTTTTACTACACCAAAACCCAAACATTTTCTTTTATACTACTTTAGGTAAAGTACCTGTCACCATTTTATGCACTCAGTAACATTAAAATTCAAAATAACAGTAAGATATGATATGCAAAAGTGTACGATACAATAAAAAAGAAGAAAAGCAATAAAGAGCAAAATTTAAAAATCATTTAGGATTCATTGAATCTTGTAGCTTTCTAAGTAGTATTGTGCGGTAAGTTAACGTATATTGTGTTTCAACTTAGTACAAACTAAACCTCAAATCGTAATACAGCAAATAATAAACTATATCATGGTTCAACATAAAACAACACAAAATTTTCGAGTTGTAATAAATATTTTTTTTTATTTTTGAAAAATTATTACATATGTTAGTTAAAAATAAGCTAGTTTTAATACGTTGCTTTCTAATTGTACATTTAGCAATTACAAACATTAAAAGAAAATAATTCTAATTAAAAAAGACAGATCCGTACTCAATAATCAATACATTAAAACTGGGATATAGTTCTTAATAACTTGATGAATGACAAACAGCGATGATGAGTGACGAATTTAAAACAAAAGAAAAAATTTTAAGCAATTATAGCGGAAAAAACTTTATTAATCAAGTATAACGTAATGATTGGAAAATTCAATGAAGTCTTTCATTTTCCCAACCAGCAAATAAAACTTTTAACTATTACGAATCATACATTTAAATAAAAAGGAGTTTTGAGGGGAAAAATATGATAATGGTTACTACTGAAGTACTGATTCCATTTTTCCTTCTATTACCGACCTTTATAAGACAATCTTCAACAAGTCTAACATTCTAGTTTTTAATGTGCTTGTTTTACAGTATTTCTTACGAATTATAAATTTAGCAATTATAAACATTAAAAAGAAAATAACTTCAATTAAAAAAAGCCAGACCTGTACTCATTACACAATATGTGAAAATAGGTAAATAGCTGCTAATAGCTTGAAGAGCGTTTAAAAACATATATTTGTAGCTAACAAAACAATTGGAACTAATACGATCATAACATTAAAAAAAGAATATTAAAAAAAACGAAGGAATCGTAAGTAATGATTGCGGAAATAATTTTGCTAATCAAATGTAAAGCAAGTATTATAAAATTCAATGAAGCCTTTCATTTTCATTACCAGAAACCGAAACGTTTAAATGCTACAAGTCGACGAGTCGTACATTTAAATAAATAAAATGAGTTTTGCGGGGTAAAAAATATGATAATGGAATACGACTGAAGTACTTTCTCAATTTTTGCTTCTATTTTCGACCATTATTAAACTCATAAAAAATAGCAACTCACTTTACAGTCCTTTTCGAAACCTTTTTAAAAACTTTTACTGCCGTGTAAGTTTTAGAATAAAAAATAACTTTGCGAAGTGCACTCATTATTTCTTTTTTCTTTAAACCGTTACGTTAAGGTGGGCTCTTTACCTTTATCAACAGTGTTTCGAGAAATAAATTTACTTATTTGTATATGAGTGTGAACGTATAAAAATTATTTTGAAAATACTAATGAATTTCTCTTTCCCGTTTCCGTTTTTGTTACCTAAAGTTTTGTGTGAGCTTTCACTGCCTAAAGTAGGTATTGAATAAAAAGAAAAAATGCGTGGTAAGTTAGGATTGTTTAATTTGATCTTGGCAATATTAGTCCTAGAGTTAAGAGTAAATTTTTAATGCATTTAAAAAAAAAACAATATAATTAAAAAAACAATATTTGAAGTCGGAAGTGCTGGAAAAATGTTTAAAAAATGTTTCTTTCAAGTGTGCTATAAAAATAAACAGGAATGATTTTTTCTTTATTTAAAATTTAATACATTGTAAAACATTCTGGATCAAATTGCAATATAAAGTATCCTCATTTTGGGTGCATCATTCATAAAATCTATTTTTAACTTAACATATTATACCGTAATTTTTACAATAATGTTTATTTAATTAGTGTGATTCAGTAGAGTTCAGTGATTTCATGGTAATAATTACTGTAAAAATTGTGTTAGATCAGATTTTTTTTAGTTTCGTAAGAGCCATGAGTGCCAGTACTTTTTATCATAATTTGATCCGGAATATTTTACAGTGTAGATTATCATCAGGAATTTAGTTGCTAGTGAACATTTTTTTTTTCGCCTTTGAAGGGAAGATAATTTGCATTTTAAAAAAAGGGGGTATTTCATTTAATTAATTATATTTCACATTATAACTTTTTCATTTAATAATGATTCTGCACTCTTCAGGAAAGTGGTTCTACTTTAGCTTTAAATTGACGCAATAAACGATAATGTTGTTCCAATGATATATCTTACATCTAAATAAATCAAAATATTTATGAAATATTGTTTTTTGTTCTTTTAAAGTTTCTTGCTAATTTTAAATATGAATTTTTTATGAGCTTTACTTTAAAAGCCAATATTTAACAATGGAAAGTCTTAAAATATCTATCCTCTGCATTTTAAAATAAAATACAGTTTATTATGTAAAATATAGAACACTAAAATACTGCTCACAAAAAAACTCATCAAATATATTGAATATTAACACTCATTTAAATTTAAACTCATTTTAATAAATTTAAAGAAAAAAAATTAATTTATGATAAATTATTTAAAGGATCACAGTTTTTTTACTCAAACATCATATGCAAAAAAGCTGATAATAGCTGATACTTACAAAGTATTCTCGTTACTATCATATCTTATGTTTTAACTATTGTTAAAAATTCGAAATTGTTATTTTAATTGTGCAGTTATTAGACTGAAGCACAGAAACAATCTTTTATTCTTGAAACATATCTATGCGCCTTTTCTTCATTTCGTTGGATTTTAGTAATGTTAATTTATTCACTTGTTTGACCTCTTTCTGTTACCCTCACTTGTTCTTGATCTCAAACAAGAATCCATCCATCATTCGGCTTCTGTTACTAATCATTAAAAGGATGTCTTACTTAATCTGCTTTACTGTAATCTCTATAATAGCCAACATAAAAATACATTTCCTCCTGCCATGGTCTAGCTTTTGTAACTTAATGCCTAACATGTAAGTATTTATGCTATTTTGTAGTAAGTAATTTAGTTACTTAATTGATATCTAAGAGAGTAACCTAAAATTTATAATATGTTAGTAAATATTTCTTAAGATTTAAGATATTAAAATAAAAAGAAAAGATATTAGTTTTTTGAATAAACTTTTAAAACAATAATTCATTTTAAGTAAATAATTGGTAAATTGTAAGTTACTAAATTAAATTTAATTCTTTAAATGTCCGTTGAGCTATTTCACCGTTTTGAGCCTCATTTGACGTATGCAAATAATACTTTTATGCAAATAAAATTTTTTTGTAATTATGTAATAAGGCTTGAAAAAAACGATCTCTAGACAGAATGAGAGTGAGTAGAAATAACTTTATTCATATTTATAAAAAAAATCCTGTTAAAACATTTACAATTTCTGCTTTATTTTATTAGAACTATCTATTTCCGGTCAGCAGGATGCTAGCAAGAGAACAGTTTTTACATTCAATAGATAATAATTATTCTATTGCCTGGTTCTTATCCACAGCTAAACTGGATCACTTAGCGATGTATTTGAATATATTTATACATTGTTTTAATAAATCTTTTGGTCACAAAATCCTGTGAGTTTTAAACGAATGCAAACTCTTGAATAGATTTATATATTTTTTATTTTTTGATAACCGTCGTAGCCTTGTATTTTGAACCCGAACTAGAAGACAAGGAAACACCTATATAAAGTATTGGGAAAAATATTGCTTTCGTGGAGGACGTTTTAATGAAACAACCCGCAATTGCGTTATATGGTGAGGAAAACTACGAAAATTACCCATGGTTAACCTGACGGCAAGAGGACTTTAACCCATAATCCGTCTACTTCTGAGGTTATTTTTCGTCACCTCTGCGGTGGGTGCGAGTCAGGTGCGGAACCCGTACCGAACAGCCATCATTCGAACCCGATGCACCTCATTGGAAGGCGAATGCTCTATCGCCTGAGCCACCGCTGCTCTCTTGAATATTTTGCGGTACTACTTCACCCAAAATTATACTCATTGCATTCCCGAAGTTGTTTTCCACCAGTTAAAAATAACTTTTCAGCCACAGCTCGTTGAAAGCAAGAAAATCATGGTTGTTTATGTTATTCCATTTTGAAAAATAATGGCATGATGGGGAGTATAATGTAATCAGCATTGCGCACCGTCAGCTTGTGCAAGCTGGATCGATCTGACGTTGAGTGGGTTTCAAGTCACAACTGGCGATCGAACCCTAGTCCTTAAAAAGGACAGCTTACTACCTTATCCACTGTCACAACATGAATATTAATGTAAAATGCAGTCTTTACTTTAACATTAATCTTTTATAGTGAATTGTATGGAAATATCAGTTTCGATCAACGTCAGTAGAACGTCATAGTAACTTTCTTTTCATCTACTGACATTAATATATTCTCTCAAACACTTGTTAAGTATGATGGGATAGTACAGGTGTTAATCCGCTCGCTTTTCAAGCATGTTTTTCTGGTTCAATACCAGGTGATGACCAAGTATTCCTTCATTCAAAATTTTTTTATTATTTTAAGCTGCATTTCTTAATCAATTGTCTCAATCAAAATGTTGTATTAAGCACAAACTTTTGACAAAGTTAGTATTCCCAAAACAAATGAAGTAGATATTTTTTAAACATTTAATCAATGCATTTCTTAGGAAAATTGTTACACCTAAAACTAAGAAAACATTGCGAAATTTGATTATCTTTCCTTACATTGCTAGCAATCAGATTATAATGGAAAATAATGTGTCTCTTATTAACAATAGTTTCAAAATTTTCGCATATTTAAAAGTGCAGTTATAAATATGCATATATTTTCACAATTTTAAAGTTTTTCCAGAAAAGTTAGTTATTCATTATTTCTTTTAATTACTTAAACTAGTTAATTTTTCACCCTCACTCTCTTGTTTCTCAAAAGTTTACGTTTTAATGAAAAGCCGTTTTCTTTTCCTAACACTCAATTGCAAAATTATGCATAATGTAAAAAAATTATCACTCAATTTTGCCTCAAAAACTTGAACGTAGAGAAGTAAAATGTTTTTTTTTTCTATTTTGTTTTCATTTTTTCAAAAATCCTAAAGGGTTTTGTAATCTATTTTAAGTAAGTTTTCCCATTTAATTTTTAAATAAAATTTAATAAAACTTTTAATGCTTTCTCGTTTTTAATCTTGAAAAATTTCAATCTAGATTCCTTTTTTATTTTCATACAAAATGTAAATATTTAATTCCTAAACGTCGAGAAAACCTCTTCTTTTACTCTTTAAAAATATGAGCTTCAGCTGACTTAAAATTGGTTTTCTTTCTGTAGTTTACGAAGAAAATCAAAAATTCGTTCTCGATATTTTTGTCACGTTTGCTCTTAATTTAGTTTAGATAATCTTATCAAAACAAATATTTATTTTCCTCGGCTCTTTCGCTTCGAGAGTTTTCACAAAGAAATTTATTTATGTATGCAAAATATTTTCTAACTATTCTTTTACTAATTTTTAAACGATTATAAGTCGGATACAAAATTTGCCTTTCTCCAAGTAGGTTATCACAACTTTATACTTGCTGATAGAGTTTGAAAATAATTAAAAATTTGTCTGGAATATAAATTCAGCATTTAATTCAAAATAAGTGGATAAATATTTATCATCTTAAGACCTACATTAGATTGATGCTATTGTCTTGCCCCACATGAAATTAATTAACATAATTGACAAAAAAGCCTTTTATAAATATAGATCTATGCTTAAAATCTGTTAATACCAAATGTCAATGCATAACATTTTTTTTTCATAATTATAAAGAAATTTGTCAAAAACTGAAATTTCAAATTGTCCTCGCACTGTGGAATCACTCTTTAACTTATAGGTAGTTTTTTTTTTGTTGATGCTAAATCATAGATCCCAATGATATTTTGAAAACAAATACTTATTTTCTCATATGTTTCTGCTTTGAGGGCTTTCGCAAAAATTTCTTGTTACATATGCATTAATTCATAAATGATTATAAGTTTAAAATAAAATCCCCCCTTTTCGAAATAGATTATCCCTATTTTATATTTTACTATAAATTTAACTATAAATTACCTTTGCTTTATACTATAAATTTAACAAAATGACAGAAATATAAATGAAAAATTTATTTCAAAATATATACAGATTGTTCGACTTCAGTTATACATTAGGGTGATCCAACCGTTTTGACCCATGCAAAGTTTATTAGCATAATTGACAAAAAAGAAAAATTATTAATAGCTATGCTTGAAACATTTTAGTACCAAATGTCAATGTATGAAAATCATTTTATTCATAATTATGACGAAAGCTGTATAAAATTAAAATATCAAATTGTTCTCCCACTGTAGAATCACTCATTATATTAATGTTAGTTTTTGTTAATGCTAAAACATTGATTTTATACATATTTTTCTAAACTTTATTTGTATATTTAAATTTGAAATGGAATTTTTAAATTTTTTAAAAATAAAAACTCCTTTGACGACGTGAAAAATCAAATTTTTACCTGCATTTTTTTCTCGTATTTGAAACCAGTAATTCGGTTTTTTTTGATAAAAATATTTACTCAAGTTTGCCCATTTTCAAAATAGTCAAAGTTTTTGTGAAAGCGTTTTTTCTCTAACACAGTTATTTATTTATTTTTTTTTTGAAACTCAGAGTTTTAAAAGTTGTAAAATTCTGAAATGAAATTAAAAACAAAAATGAAATTTAGGTGAATAAATGTGGGTTATTTCTTTAAACTGTTATTAAATACAGATTATGTCCTGTCTTAGGAAATGTTACATTTAGATTGACCTTACTAAAAGTTTAAGCGCGATGTTTTCACTTAAAAATGGTTAAGAAAACTAATTAAATAAAAAAGAGTTCATTTTTTCTATAAGATTTCATGTCAAAATTTTTTTAATTAATGTTAAATTATAAGCAATAAAAACAATTTCATATAAAGGAAACACAAAATTTTCGTTCAAAATTTCTCCCATTCACAGTGTTGGAATTTTCATTCTAAAATTATGGTAAAATAACTGGCTATAGTGGGTCCATCCAATTAGCAATTTTCGTGGAAGCTCTATCACCTAGAAAAATAAAAAAAGCAATAGTTTAATTGCCTTACACTTGAAGCAATGTGATGATTTTAAACCTTATACATAATATTGCATTGAATAATTATCTGGGCTTTAGAACGGACAACTTTAATATTTTAAAAACTATTAAACTTTTTTAAAAAATCGCCATTTTGGCGACATTTTTCTATCTAGATCAAAATTATCAAAATTAATGCTTCATTCATATTTTTTCGCAAATTTTTTTGAGTCCAGATAATAGATCATTGGATTAAGTTTTTAAATATTAAAAAATTAGACCACAAATGCTTTTCCTTTGCTCAAAACTATGGCTTTTTTATATCGATATTTTGCGCCATTTTCAGAATTAGCATTGGGGCACTGGCTAAATATAGGCTAAACTTGACTTAAGAGTCATGAGTAATAGTTTCAAACTCACAGCAGTTAAGAATATAATATTATTCGCAAAAAAAGCATAATTTAATATTACGACGGAGCCTTTGAGAACTGTCTTAACTGTAAAGTTTACGGTAAAGAACCTTTTCTTACCTTTAAAGTTTTGAAACAATTTGCAACAATTTATGGTTATAAAATCATGAATACAAAACTACACATTTTTAAACCATTTACATCTATCATGTTTTCAAAGTATTGAAAAAAAACTCAATAAGATAGAGATAGTTTAGCTCCTTTATGGTGCTGCCATCTATTTGTCAATGAGAGCATAATATTCTAACTGTTTAGAGCCACAAATTGAGAAGTGCAGGACACTGGAAACTCTTCATGTGTTGAAAGGAAAGGAGGAAACATAGTGGCTTTAACACGGGGACTCGAGCCCCCATTCTATCTGTCATGAGATTGATAGATTAGCTCTCTCGGCTACAATATATACCTATCTGCAAGGAACTAAGTGATTTCATTAGAGGGGCCTAGTTGGTGCAATAAAATTCGGCTTTTTAAACCGTATTAGGTGAAAGCAGTTAATTAAACGGTTTTTCTCAGACTTAACAGTTTGAATACCACCATATTTATAGTTATTTTTCTGTTTTGTTTGAAAATTGTAAAATAACAATTAAATAAATTGTTATTAAACTATTTTTTCCCTAGAAATTTCTAACAGTGAACATAGTACTTCAATTTCATTTAAGTAAATATCAAAAGGTTATTAGTTTTGTTAGAAACTTTCTATAACTTTCTCAGCCATTTTGTGTCAATTTCAGTAATAAGTAGTTAGATTACTGTGACTTTGTTAGTTTTTGCCAAACAGAATTGAACAGGGATGTATTATCAAAGTGAATTGATTTTATTCTTGCTTTCAATGTATTAGAAATAATGATTAAAGAAAATAATATATTCTTTTCTCCCGGTCTTATAAAATCAATGAAAAGATTTTTCATTACCTTGTCCTATCTGATACTTATCCATTTTATGTTTTATTCATTATCAAAGAAAATAGGTATTCTTAGAGACTGAAGTAGAAGGGGGAGTAGGCTTTGGGCTCAATAAACAACCGTATTCTTCAAATAATGCCTTTTTTACAATTCGTTTTTTTCTCTAATATTGCGATTTCAATATAGTTGCAAAATTCAGTGCTAGTATTTATACATTGATGCAAGGCATTGAGTGTGATTTATTTTTCATTTAGATTGTACAGAGTTTAGGAATAATTTCAGCACAAAAAAATTCTACTTAAGATACTCATTATTTTAAATTAACATCGCAAAATTAATTTTTTAATTCAAAATTTATCGCGAATTTTTTTAATTGAAAAGTTATTAGAATTAAAAAAAAAGAAAAAGTTTTGTAGATTTGTTTAACGGGGAGACTTCTAACATTTTACTCATTTGAAAATCATACTGATATTAATTATTAGAATTGTTACAAGATTTTTTATTTGGTCTAACTCTTACATATTTAAATCATGATTTCAAAAATAAAGAAAATATAAAGTTATTGATATTTTAAGTTACGAAATCAAACACAAAAACGTACTTTCTCTAAATAAACATACCTTTTTTTTCAACAGACTCAGATTTTGGACTTCCAAAATATAGGGGGTAGCCGCAATCTGGGAACATAGTTTGGTCAGGAGAGCGATCCAAGAAGGTTGGATCCCTTAATGTTAATTTTACTTTTTGCTTATTTCGCCATAACTCAAGCCATATCTTCGCCATATCTAACTTTTTAAGCGAATTGAAAAATATTTGCACATAAATATAAAATTCGTTTGTCTTAAGATAAATCCAAGCGAAAAACAAATTTTAGAAAATATTTATTATTTTTATAAATTTATTTAAAAATAGTCGAAAAATTTTGAATTGTAAGGTATAAATTTTTTACATAATTTTAAAGTAGGTAATTTTTATATGGCAAAATACAAAATGTGAGCAAAGTCGGTAAAATTTATAAGGCAAAATACAAAATTTGAGCAAAGTCGGTAAAGTAGTTCCTGGGTAATCGAATTTTAACAATACGACTTTTTAAAATTTTATTTCTCAAGAACTATTCGACCTATTTCACTGAAACTTTGTATTTTGTCCTGAAAAATTACATACTTTAAAATTATGCAAAATTGTATACCTTGTAATTCAAAAGTTTTTCAATTATAAATAAATAAAACAATAAATATCTGCCAAAACTTTTTTTTTGTATGGAATTATCTTTGAACAAACCAATGTCATATATATGTGAAAAATTTTTAAAGTTCTCAAATTATGATGAAATACTCAAAAATTAAAATTAACATTAAGGGTTCTAAACTCAGGATAATTCTTCTGATTAAGCCATGGGGACCATATTTCCTTATCCACTATCCCTTATACTATGGGGTTAGAAATTCGAATCTGTTGGAAAAAAAGACAAATTTTCTCAGAGAAAGTACTTTTTTGTCTAATTTATTAACTTAAAATATCATCTGCACTAACTAATTAATTTGAGGTTACTTCCTCTAACCATTAAGAGTAAGTCAAGACAGTAAAGATCCGATCATTTGATGAAAGGTTATTAAGGGTAGTCTTTTTTTTGGGAGGGGGGGGGGGTACAGTACATTATAATAAAAGATTTCTCAAACTTGAGCAAAAATGCATCATAATAGCTATAAAATAAATAATAATTGAATTTGAAAACCCCATGTTTTCAAAATTGAAACAGCATATAATCAATTTTGAGCAAAATGCGTATGAAAGGAGAACTATGTGAGAGAAAAGTTCGTTAGCTGCAGGCATGATTCGAACCAAGGACTTCCGAGCATCCATGCATGGTGTTTTCAAGTTTGACTATTATATGTTGTGGAATTATTTTGACACATTCGTAAAAATCCTTTCTCACAGTTTATATGCACAAGAATGTATATTTCATACATAGAATCGTTTATAACTTTTGAACTAATAGTCCTATCAAATTTGTTATGGTTTCATTTCATTCGGTGTAAAAAATTATAGGAATTAATATCTTACTTGTTTAGTAGTAGCGTCATTTAGGCAGAAACATTTCAGACACGTAAATCTGTCTGTTTTATTCACTTAAATTGTACTTTTACATATGCTCTATACTTTGTAAATTCTTTATAAATTCTGAACAATCAGTGCTTTTGACCCAATTTAAATGCCATGTAATGCAGTATTAAAAAATGCATAGGAACCAATAGCTCACTTATCTTGAGTAAAATTTAAGTTTTTCAAGTTTTTGAGCAACCTCTCTCTTAATAAATTCAAGATATCGGCTTAAACTCATCTTGCGAAAGGGGTAAGCTTCAAGTATCCCTATTAGGTCCAAACCACAATTTTTTTTAGATAAATAAATACATAAATACAATGAAATAAATAAAATAAAATTTTTCTAGATCTTTCCTAATCTTTTCCATATTCAAATACTTAGAAAATAGTCAATTATGAAAAAAAAAAAAAATTCTAAAAAAAAAAAAATTAAATTAAATAAATAGGAAAAAAATGATATTGCTTTTTTGCGTGGCTTTTAACATTTACTTATTATCATTATCATAATATTATTGTTATACCTTGAAGCATTAGTTTGAAACATTTATTGTTTAGTTAATATAGGATTGTAAGGTTTTCCGTTTCCCTGCTTAAGCAGTCATAGAAATGTGTAAACATATCTACAAATGTAAACTTTTACCTTATTCAACGGTGGACTGTAATGATTGGTCAAAGATTTAATGAAATAATAAAGTTCACTTTAACAAAAGCTAAATTATTTATGCAATTCAAAATGTTTGACATTATTGTCAATTATAATTCTCACACAACTCTTTCTTCAAAACATTTACTAGTAGCTAAATGTAAGGTTTTCCATTTCCCTGCTCATGCAGTCATAGAAATGAGTAAACATATCTACAGGGGTAAACTCAGATCTTCTTCAACACAAAACTGTCATGTTCGCTCAAACATTTAATGGAAAAAAGGAAGTTAATTCGAACAAAAGCAGCATTATCTTTGAATTTAAAAATGTTCGACATTATTGTCACTTAGATTTCTCATATAAATCTACAATCTTATATAAATCTAATATTTCAATATAATCTTTGTTTAAAAAATTTACTAGTAGCTCAATGCAAGTTTTTCCGTTTCCCGGCTTAAGTAGTCATAAAATGTCTACAAGAGTAAACTCTCAACTTATTCAACGTCGTATTCTAACGTTTGCTCAAAAATTTAATGAAAAATATGAAGAAAAATTATAGCAAAAGCTACACTATTTTTGAAGTTTAAAATGTTTGACAGTAAAAAATTTTGTAGTAGCTGTAATTGAGCTTAATTGAAAAATAAAGTTGAAGAACACTTTAAATTCTATCAACCGTATTGTATAAAAGAAGATGTAAGTGATAGGGAATTAATTGGATACCATTAACATAGCTTTTTTCTTCTACTGAGAGCCGGAAAAAAAAGATTGTATTGTGTGTCTAAACTATAAAAGGCGTCGATATCGAATGCTCTTGAGAATTTTTCTGTGTTCGATTAAAGAAACCATTGTCACACCTCTTCAGTATTGTCATGCAAAATGATTGTTAGATTGTTTGAAAGAAAGTTATTTTTCCATCACATAACAAGATAACATATTATTCCCTATACTTTATTTATAATGTAGTAAAGAACTGAGAGGAAATATTGTTTTTGTATCATATTATGTCTAAAGTAAAAGATAATATATGTCTTTTCGTTATGGCATAAAATTGTTGATTTTTTTCTTGTTATCATTAAAAAAACTAGTTAAAAACTGAATGAAGACTAATCCATGAAAATGAAACTTCTTCCATGAAAACAGCTTTCTTAAAAGCGAGTAAAAGTAAAACTTACATGCAGAGAAAAACAAATTCTGGTAAAATTATAGTACTATATGGCAATGACATTTCAAGTAAGAAAAACCATACTGCTGGTTAATAAAACTAAAATATACGGTATTTAAACCATTCATTTGTTAGTTTTTCCGTTTATGTGGTTACGGTTTACCGGAAGTTCTAGTTTTCAAAATTATAGCTCTTATTACCACACATTTAATAAAAAATACAAAACTGAAAATCAATTTTAACCAAATAAATATTTTAAATACCATGCTTAAAGGTGTCATGATAAAATTATAAAATTTTATTACCTATTACAAAACCAAATTTTCTTGCTAATTTTACTAAAATATTTAACAAAGCGCTTCGATATATATTACCGAGTTTTTGGTGCTTCCATAGAGCCAGAAACACGGTAAATTTTACCGTATTCTGGTAGTTTAGACCATAATTCTTTTTTCAGTGCAGAATTTCAACTTTGATTATTTAACTTTACCTCATCTACTTTGGGATATATTTCACACAAACTAATTAATTTATAATAATGACATTGGATTTTATGTGTTGACTTAGTTCTATCCTAACATTTAGATAAAACTATCTAAATTTTATTCAGTTATCAGCCACAAAAAATTGGTATGAACCAGCTTTATATTCCTATAAATTAACTTGAAAGTTTCATATTTAATAGTTGTAAAATATTTTGTAAGGTCATAATAAAAGCTTTCAGAAATTTTATGTATTATTTTCTTGCAAGTTTTTTCCCAGATATAACTTGCAGTTAAAGTCAAACCTATAATATTTTGGTAAATTATATCACTTTTAAAAAATATTTGTGCAAAAAAATCATGCCTCTTGAACTGAAAATTTGTATCTTTCAATCAAGCTTGTTTTAAATTCTAAAAATTCTGTATAGTGTCCAGTTAATTGCCTCAAATACACTTGTAAAGATAATACTTCTTTCGTGTTTAAAATTAACGGAACATTAATAAAAGAATTTGCAACACCTTTATATTTCAAACACTTTTAACTGGTGCCATCGTATAAATCATTTAGTCCTAATGTTTAGAAGTAATCGAAGAAATCATTAAGCTTTGACAATGAGCGCTTAAAACATATTCAATCAGTTATCATTGTTCAACAAATGAATGAGAAATTTTTTCTTTCAAAAAATTCTAATTCCAAAATAAATCTTTTTTTTTAGCTGGTGTAACTAAGAAAATATTCAATTTTTCGAGTTATGTGAAATCAAGCATTAAGCTTAAAATCAATTCCAGAACAAATTGTTATGAAGGAAATTTCTGAAATACTTTTAGAGGGTGTGGTAATAAAAATCGTAAAAAAGTCATAAAGTTTGTAAATTGAAAAATTTGGGTCCTGTGCTTATGTATTTGGAAGTAACTATATAATTCTATAGTGAAACCAAAAATAAATAAATAAAAAGTAAACCTCCCTATCAGTTTCTTTAAAAAAATCACATTAAGGCTTTAATTGTACTTCTTATTGGATGAAATCGTAGCTCCGTAACCATAATAATCAAATTGAAGTCTTTAATTACTTTTCCTTGATGTCATTAAAAAAGACCCTTAATACATGACTCTTTTTTAATAGTCAATAATGTACAATATTTTTTCTTTTACGATGTACCGTTTCTACTATCATTTGATTAATACCCAAAAGTAATTAAAGCGTCAGTTTTTCTTTAAGACGAAGGGTATAAATAGAGATTAGTTCTTTTCCAAAAATATCTTATCTCTCTAGAGCTTTATAAAAGATTAAAATTTATTAGAATTACACTAAATATATAATTTAAGAAACTTAACGACATTTTTTGGTTTAAGAATGCTAATATCTAATTAGAACATGTTTAAATAATAAACTTATAATATTACATGTTTGAATAATTAAATTCATAAGAAATAACCTAGAAAGAAAAATAATTTTTCTCATACAAAGAAAAAGTTAAGTTAGGAAGTCTAAGCATTAATTTTATCTTTTTAAATCCATTTTGCTTATTATCAAATATTTTATTTTAACTTGTGAGGAGTGAAAATTTTAAATTTATTTGTAATTATTAATTAATGCAGTAGAAGTATTGGGCGTTCACTATAGAATCGAGTGTCCAGAAAATTATATCACACTTTGACAGGAATAAAAGGTTTTAAACTAAAACAATTCTTTTTTCAGCGCAGCAAAAAAAAAAAAAAAAAAAAAAATCCGAGAATGTTTATTCAGAAAGGTCAGTCAATGTAATGCACCACGTTCTTAGTGCTATTTACAATCAAAATAATATTTTATTTCATTGTTAACAATTAAAAATTAATTTAAAAATACAGACTATCCCAGAATTTCACCATTTTAAACACTCAAAACAAGCATTATTTTAATTTAAGAGGCAATTTACATCATAAAAGTAAATATCCAAAGTAAAATAAAAATGGAAATAACGAAATAGCAAGTTTCTTATGTATTATAAAACTATGAAATTGAACATTCATAGTCGTAAACTCAGAATTTGGTTTATTTCAGATCAAATTGGGAACAGTTTAACGTCGGTTATAAAATAAAATAAAACATACGATGGATCACAATAACAAGAGATTTAATAAATGCTTCAGCTATTATTATCAGCAATAGATGAAATTTAGCTTGTTTACTGGGGAGGAAACGACTTAAACGTCAAATTAAGTCAAAATCTTAGCAACTGATTTCGAATAATGCAATGAAATAAACAAATTGTTAAAGTTCGAATTAGAGGGTTTGTTGGATTTCGAGATTTATTTTCTATAAATGGAATCAATAATATAACAAGGAAGTTCATGGTCAATATCGATAACTTTTAGGTAAATGAGATCTTCATTGAAAAGAAAGCTATTAGAACAGATTTTAGAATCACAAGTGTTCGTAAGGCAGCTATTTTTCAGGGAGATGGGATGAAAGATTACGATAAAGGAGTAAAAACGCAAACGGTTTCTGCTTCTGATAAACATTAGAGAGAAACTCATTGAAATTACGAGTGATCAGTACACCTAAGAAAGGAAAACATTTATTACTCCTCTGTTCAAACGTGAATGGAATTAAAGGATCTATAGAACTCATAATATCGAGAACATAATTAATGTCCATTAATGTGAAATAATCGTTAGCATATCATCGATAAAATGAGAACTTTAATAAATGAAAGGGTTTCACGTCAAAATAGAGCATATACAGGTCACGTAAGGGGCTGAGAGGATTATCCATACTTAAAACCTCAATGATTCGATAAAATTTACTATTAAAAGTGAAAGTGGACTGTTTTAAACGCGAGTAAGGAGTAGTTTGCCAATTTCAGCTTGGCAAAAATGGAAAACTTGTAATATCTTCTTAAGGCAATTAAGAGCACTATTGACGGGAAAATTAGGTATTGAAGATTTTCCATCAAAAGAGACCATCATGTTTTCATTAGGTTTGAACCTACTAAGCTCATTGAACAAAATCGTAATCTGACAGTAAAGTAATTAATGCTAGAAAGTGGGGATAAAATTTAAACAAGATGCTTAGCTAGTTTGTGAGAAGAGGTGCTGACATTAGAAACAATGGGTCTAAAACGAGTACCTGTCTTTAGGAACTTTGGGTAAAACTTTAAACCTAGCACAGTGTTAATTGATAGGTGTTATATAATATTTCAGATGATTAGGAATAATTATAGCATTATTGAAAGAAGATCCAATTTTATTCAATTCATTAACACGAGAGAGAATCCTTATGTAATTCCTCTCTTCTTATTTGTATAATTTTATCAAAATAACTAAATAAGTATGGTTCAATTAATATTTATTTTCCTCGTTGTTCAATTAATATTCATCATCTGAAACTTTTAATCATATTGAACTTTGATGCCTTTACTTAAAAAATTAACAAATATTAAGGGATAAACTTTAACGTGCAAAAGTTTTGAAAGTAATAGTACCGGAGTATAAATAATAACGTGATAGAATAATTTAAAGTTAATATGCAGTAAAAGTTACAATTTTCCCAAAACATCTAGTAGAATTAACAAATACTAAAACAATAACTTTTCTTATAGTTTAGTTGGATTACCAGTCACTTATAAAATATATCAATTGGTTTTTTCGCAGTTTAAACGATAGTTTTAATTTCATATACTCGAAAAAAATTTACCCATGAGAGGAATATATTTATGTATTTTGTTTTAAATGACTTCAAAAAGGCTGGCAATTACAAAAGAGTTGTTCAATTTCACTACTTATAAAATTTTTATTCAAACACCATTGATGCGTTTTTGTTAATAAATAATTTTTCAGCAGGAATTTGTTGATATGTGATTTCTGTTCGATGAAAAACACTTGCATACGTTTGAAATGCTTTCTAAATAGGCATAGGTTGCTTTTAGTTTTAATAAAGATCACCATCTGATCAATAATTTTAATGTCACGTGTAAGAAAGTGAGTTTGACATATCTATAATGAAGAAATTCATAAACTATTCTTCTACGTTGTATTTTCATATAAGACATCGAGTTGCAAAATTTAAAATGCATAATGTAGACATTTTCACTTTAACCCCTTAACTTAAAATTCCGAGATAAATCTAAAGTTCACAGGTCAAGTGGAAATAAGTCTCATCATGGACTTAATACATAGACTCAGCAGACAAAAGCTCATGCTCTCTTTTGTTCGTTGGAAATAAAAGTAACTTAATAAAAAATTAACAGAAACGTTACACAGAAAAAGAACATAACATTAAAATAAATTTAAATAATTATGACTTTAAATTAAAATAAATTATGCGTTTACGTACTTTTTTCAAATTGAGTAGTTTCAATTCACTTCTTTTTACAGCTTTTCTCGTTCACTCTATAAAATACTATTTCTTCTCTATGATTTCTCCAAATGATTTTAGTCAATCTAAGTTTTTTTCTGCATATTGAGTTTTTAATTAGAGTTAATAAGTAAATTCTTAATATAGTAAGTTAAATATAGTAAGTTAAATTCTTTACAAGTCAGCTTAGTTTATTTTCATAAATGCTTGTCATAAAAAATGTCATAAAAAATGAATTATGTGTGTCATTTTCAACATAAAAATGATTTCAAATTATGAACATCATAAGTTACAATGCATGAATAGGCGCTAAATATACTAAAATAAAGCAAGCACTACATTTCTTGATGTGATACTTTCAAAAGAATTTTGAACCCAACATAATTTTTTTAAAGTTTTACTGGTTATTTATTTAAAAAAGAACTTCTTACAAATTTCAATAAAAAAGTATGAATCCACTGAAAAACTAAATTTTAACAAATTAAGTGCTCTGTCAAAAATTTCGAATAAAATTGCGGTAAAAAGTACAGGCAGTCAACATACCGATACTTTTTACGGTACAATCCATTCTTACTGGAACATGATGCGGAACAAAGAATCTGATACACCTAATTTTTACAGTAATAATTACCATAAATTCTCCAAATCACTTTAATTAAATAAAAATTGCGGTATAATATTTGTAAAAATGGATTTTGCGGTAAAAATGAATTTTACATATGATGCATCCAAAATGTCGGTACTTTATTCCGTAATTAGATCCGGAATCGTTTGCAGTGTGCAAAATATGTTTCATTATCAAACTTCAAGTGATTGCAAAAAAAATGAGACTCAAAGATTATGAAAGGGAATAAAGGAAAAATAAACCAATAGGTGGAAAATAACTATTTTATTTCGTTTTTCTTGGCTAGCTTTCATTTTTCCAAAAGAGAAGAAAAAAAAAACACTCAGCTTAAGTCATTCAAACCACATCTCCCAGCTGAAATTTCCAAACCTTTTGAAACTCCATTTCTTAAGCTTATGTAATTGATGATATTGATAACAATAAACGGAATAATGCTCTGTGTCATATTCGGGACGTCTTGATCGCAATATCCGGTTGAAGACATTAAGCATACGCAAGAGTAAAAGTTACACCGTAAATCACAATTTTATGACTTCACTTTATGACAGCTACTTCGATAAAATCGTCGCTGAATGGCCCAATAGAGAGTACCTAATTCTCTCCTGGTGAGTTTTCATGAGCGTGGAATATTGCTAGAAAAAGAATTTTAGCCATGTAGTAGGTTAACAACTTCCCCAACTTTAGAAAATGATATGCAATTTTAAATTAGCGATCGTCGATTTTCTTCCGAAGTACTTTTTTCATGTAGCATTTTCTCTTTTCCTAATGTTGGGAAGACTAAATTGGGGATGAAAAAAGCTAGCCAATTTAACCTCACGATAAACAAATGAATTTTGATTAGTCTCGTGATTAATTACCTAATTATTAATTTAAAACGTAAGGCAAGATTTTGAACTTAATCGATTGCTGAGACTGTAATTGGTTACCTGAAAATATATGTACTCCTTGGAAGTGTAAATAAGTAAAACATTTTCTCTTATATTTTTTTGATTTCCACATTTTTTGGAGATTTTTTTGAATATTCATACTCTGTTCTAGAAGTTTAAATATGTTTCTCTCAAATGTTTACTAGATATTAAGAAATATTACTTCTTCTCTTCACCAAAAAATGTCTGTTATATGGGTAAAAGTATTCTGTTTTGAAACACTACAGAACAAATGTCTGGTAGGGTGGGTTGAAAAGGTGAAATTATCTGAAATCATTCAGTGATAATGTAAAAAAAATTTCAACTATCAGAATTAAAAGTTAAAATATCTCCTGCCGCCTCAATAGTCTTAAAGTTGTTACTAATTTTACTAAAAGTGTTTAAAACTTACAAAATCATAATTACAAAAAAAGAGATTTTGTTGTTAAGTATGGCATTGATTTTAAAAGCTTCAATTTTTTAACAGAGAAATCAGTTCAAAATTTTAGAATCTCAATTCAAAATTTCCAGGTAGATAGTGAATTTTTAATTTTTCTGAAATTTTTTAAAGATATTTACTTTCTAACATTTTTTACTTGTTTTTTTTTTTTTTTTTTTTTTTTTTGTTCAGAGCGCGTAACTTCTAAGCTCTACCACAATCATAATATTTATCTCAACTTCTGGCATACTGATGCATTGGAAGATATTAAATCAAAGTTATAAGATTTTAGTCAACGTCTTTCGACACACCATAATGTAGCTATTTGTTGGTAGTGGCTCACCCTAGGTATATGTTGCAGCTGTGTCTTGGTGTAACTAATCAAGTCACAAGTTCATAAATGCACATATGCTGATCAGTCCTCTCACAGTTTGACCCTCTAATCCCTTTGATCTAGACCAATATAACTTAGAGTTCAGAAACAGACTGAGACCAAACCTTCTACAGCAACATATTTTAACTTACTAAGTTCAGATGTAGACTATATTGTATTTTATGAGGTAAGAATTGAAAAAATCATAATGAAAAACATTCATTCTCATAATCAATACTCACAGTATTCACGATTCGGTAATGCTTGAGTTATTTTTGACAATTTCATCTGGAAATCATATGGTTTTTGACGAAACACGAAACCTGAAAAATGTCATACACTCTTTGCCAAGTTACCTGGCTTCGATTCTCGGGAATGATGGAGAATATATGAATGTGTGAAGGAATATTTATAAATATATTGTATGAAGTATAAATGCTTGGTAGAAAAACTATTGATTAAGAAATCGATAATTATGAGGTTGATTGATGTCATAAAACGCTATGGAAGACCAATAAAAACAACGCAAATTTTATAAAACGTTTGTCTGAGTTCCCTATCAATACTTGATTACTACATTTTATTAACAGATTATATTGACGGATTAACGTGACATTAGAGCTCTACTAAGTGACTATTGGTTACAGTTTGAGCTTCATCCTAAACTAAAGTGTATAATTTTATTATTGTTATACTTAGTGTTAAAAGTTAATTTTAAGCTTTTAATATTATTTATTCAATCGACATGGTATATACGATATTTATTAGGTTAACATTAATCATTGTTTTTTTTTTCTATTGGAAAGTTTTTTTCATTCCTATACTTTTTTGATAAGGCAAAAATTGTGAAAAAGCATACAAAGAAAGCATTTTAAAATGTTAAAATTAATAAGTTCAAAGAATTAACTTCAAACATATTAAACTTAGCTCTTTTGTATTTGAATTGAAAGAAAAATATTAAAATATTTATAATAAATATTTCAAAAACAATTAATAAGTGAAACAATTACCAATAAGTTTTTATAGCATTCACATTTTTCTACAATATTTGATAGATTAGACTCATACTCAGATGTACAGAATTAATCACTTACAAATCGTCAAAAGTGTATATGTAACAGAGACGGCATTTAATCAGTATGTAATAATCACTGTGATTAGAAATAATCCCAAATTTGGCAGATATCCTCTGATACCGGGAATGGGAAAAGTTTAATCATCGTAAACATTGCCTAACATACAATTAACGCTTGGTTAATCTATTCCAGTCACCATTTTAATGTTCGTCTCGAACTTTTAGGATTGAAATGTTTCTGATTACTTTGACGATCGTGTCCTCTCGCTCTAAGCCACGTTATCCCGAATTGCTTCCCATGTATTAAGGAAAGAAGATATTTTAACCGCTGAACTCTCAGGCTATTTCCATTATTCGAATACTCACTCAGCAATGGATACCAACACGAACTTATATTAAATATTTACACAACCTAGGTTGGGTGATTGAAATTGCACGATTATATAAATTTCCTTTTCAATATTTGCGCGTTTGTTATGAGGAAGTTTATATTTTAGTCATATATTTAGAAAATTTTTCATTACTTCTAGATATTTCGCCTTTAAATGTTAGAAGTGAAAAAAAATTAAAATTTCATGTAAGAATCATGAAAAAATAGCTATTTATCCCTTTAATGCAAATAGGACACCGGTGGCTCTTTTATATATTTTTTCCTGACTCTCTAAATACAAGCAAAAATATATTTTGGTTTTTTTTTATATGAAAAAAAATCTAATAGTTACTTAAATTTGTTAGATTATCGGAATTTCATTTGTAAAAATTATTTAATATATTATCTTAATTTTATTTGTATTGTTATAAATTTTATTTGTGTTGTAAAAGCCAAAAAAATCAGTTAGAAAAAAGTTATATTTTATTCATATTCAAAAATGTATAAAGAATTTATTATGTATATTAAAGAAATTTTAAGGATTAATAACTGTTCTTAAATAAAAATAACTGTGAACTGAAGATAGTTTATGCACCTTTAGATAGTTTATAATTTTTACTATTTGTGTAAAAATATTATAATAGCAGTATTTTGAAACTATTATACTTTTTTTATGTTGATAGTGGTTATTAGTAAACTGATTTATAAACTTTAAAAAGTACATTTTCTGATGAAACATTGAAAAAAATATCTTTTTTTCTCAGTGACTTGTAGCAATTAATAAAGATATAGCAGTCTTAACACAGCATTTAAGTGATCTCTTAAACCTGGCTAATCGTGCCATTTCAGAGTCTTTAGAAGAAAATTAGAATCTAGAGAAAGTGCAATTCTCTAAGAGATATTAAATGAGCGTTCCATCAATTCCGTGATTAACTGAATGTTAATGAGAACCGTTCAATATTTAACTCCTCCTCCTGGTAACTCATCAATTGAGGTTGACGTTTCTCCAGTAGTCCCGAAAGAGGATTTCATTACCTAGATTCTATTCATTTTGTTACTTGCTCGAATTATTTTTACCCCTTAATAAATAAATGAAAATGAATATGTGTTCAGTGTTTAGAGGAGGAAAAAGATGAATTAACATGCTTTTTTTTATATTTGCGTGTGTATTAGTTGAATCAAAATATATATTTTAAAAACAACAGCTTATTGAAAATATCAATACCTTAGTTCTTAAAGATCATTAAATATTCCCACCTAACAATTTTAGGTCAAGTTTCACTTGTTTTCGCAAAAATCCTACCAAATATTTACAACTTTCCACACTTTCTTTACACTTATACCGTATTTAAAATTATGAATAAATAAGACTACTCTTTTGCGCTGTAATTTTAATTTACCAATCTTTGCTTGTAAATCTACATTGGGTTAAGATCTGGAGAATTTCCCGTCCACTCTGAAATAGTCACTTTGTCAAAGTAATCCTCCATTTTTTTACCCTGTTGGCCATTTATATACAAAAAAAAAAAAAAAAAAAAAAAATGCAACTAGTAGAATGGTATTGATTGGGCACATGCCTTATAGTGGAAAAAAGGGCACATGCCTTATAGTGGAAAAAAGGGCAAATGATTAAACTTACAGGAAATTAGGGCATATGGATCATGGGAAATCAGTATTAAACGTAATCAAACAGAGACAAGAAGTCAAACAGAGAGAGGCACAAGTTCGGTCCCATTTTGGGGTGGGATATTGATTAACAGAACTTGTAATACTTTTTATTCAAAGATCATAAATTAAAAAACTATTTTTTTGTTAATTATGTAAAAATTCATTCATTATTATTTTATTTTGCAATTATCTCTCACCATATGAGTTTTTAAAAACTAATTATAATATCATAATTTTTTATTTACTTTAATCAACATAAATTAGAAACGATTTCTTCGTTTAATTTTGTTAACATTCATTTATTAATTTTTTATTTTGCGGCAAACAAAAGTGATTAGTTAATTAATTAACAAAAATCTTTAATTTATTTACGTATATAAGTTTTTTCAAAATAATTATTTAGAAATTTGTCTACTTTTAAATTCTATGTTCTTACTGCAATGAAAGACACATTTCGTTTATTTTAAAATACTGATCTAAATTTTTATCCAAAAACTTCATAAATTGTAAAAAAAAATTAAAGTATTTTGAAAAATTTTTCAATCTTTATTCCGTAATGTATATATTTATTGCAGAAAAAAAAAACATTCGTATCTAAAGACAGGTAAAAAGGAAATTCTCATAATTAGTTTTCGTATTAAAATTTAGTGTAGGGAAGATTTAAAATATTTGTTGCGATATGTTGCGTTTGTATATATTTGTATAATATTTGTTGCCTTTGCGATATGCTATTAAAATCTGTGAAATCGAGAGGCCAGTGGTCGGTTGTATTGCTGTACCAAATGTACAGGGATCTGGAGAAAATTTCCTACCCCTTCAGATTTAGGTCTAAATGGATGATTAGCCCAATGTGCAGCTCTAGCGCGACGTAACTAAAACTCATACCTTATTAATTCGTAGGTCAATGTAGAAAATATTTATTTTGCTTAAAATTTCATTTCAAAGATTCTGTATGTTCTTTGAGAAAACCAATGTTTTAGCCATATATATCATTAATGCGAGCAGACCGGACTGTTTATGTGTCAAGGAACTGGCCTTTCATCAGAAAAGTTCTGATTTCGAATCCCGGACAAGGCATGGGTGTTCTTTCATGCTCTGTACTATCTGTCCTTACTGTGGAAGCAGCTTTCGCCCTTCTTATATGGTTCCCCTGTAAGAGTGGCCAAGATATCTGCCCTGATAGGCCTGAATTGACAAAATGTCAACCCAGGTGGGTATTGGAAAAAAATACCATTAATGCTGAAGGTGTCTATTTTGACAGTCATTTTTTTCACGAGTTTTTTTTTTTTCAAATTAAATGAAACAAGTTTTAGATTTTTCAATGAATATGGCAGTGACTAATAATATTGTTTCATTGATTAGTTATTGATATGAAGGTTAGGTACTATTTTAAAAAGTGTTAATAAAGAAACATTTAATATGTTAAATCAACTAGCCATTAATTCTACCTGTATATTTTCGTCTTTTCAAATAATTATTAACTTTATTTAAATAATAATATTATTTAATCAAACAATTAAGGACAAATAAACAATAATATATTTTTATACTCCTAATTTATTTTATTTGTATGGTACAAATATTTAATTTATTTATATGCTTCATATTTTGTACAAATATAATTGTCATTTTTAAAATGAAAGGTCATTACCCTAATGAAGATAAAAATAAATGGTATGTATAAAATCAACTTTTTCCTTGAATGATAACATTCCAAATACTTCAAATATAAACTAATATACATTTGCATCTTCTTAAATTTGGTCATCATTCAGTCTGTGGTAAGTGGGTTATGATTATTTTTTCTGAAAAATATCGTAATTGAACTTTGCTATCTATTTTTTTGCATATTTACAAAAAAAAAAAAAAGAAATGACAAAAGTTTTAAACATTAATTAAATTAAAAACATTTAATTAAATTAATATCAAGTATTTGTTACTTGAAAGAGCTTAAAAAAATATGATGTTCCAATAAAGAATTCAGGAAACGGCACAAAGAAAAAAAATTAGACAAAAAAAAAATGGGAAAGACAAATTACAGAATATATTATTATTTTTTAATCAAAATGTGACAGGCATACTTGAAACGAAGATGAAAAGCCATCACACCAAAGCAAGAATATTGGCAGTCAAAGTCAAAGTGGAAATCTGGAAAAAAAATCTGAGAAAACACATGAAAAAAATCTTAACAAAACGTTTAAAAGAAAGGCAAGAAACAAACAAAAAAGCTAATAATAAATTTTTCTTCAGATAGTTCAGTTAACTTAATCTAAATCAATTAACAATTTTATTTCGAGATTGTTAATTCTTATCAGTAAATAAATATTTGATATGTACACAATTATTGCCTGTAACGTAATTTAGACATTTAAATATTGCTGTATTGGTGTTTATGATTCTTCATCCTTCATAGTTGATCAACAAACACTTATCTCTTAAATATGCATAATACCCTTCATCTCTTAATACTTTTCTTTGCAAGGCATGATATTAAACTTATTAAAATTTTTAAATGCATTGATCCAAAATATTATTTAATTTTGCTGTTCTTGATTTTAACAACATGATAATATTCTTTAACCCTTTTCGGTCCTATGTAGGACTCAGTCCAAAATTATAAATTCGTCGTTGTATCGGACAGTGTCTGAAACAGGACTGCATTATTATTTTTTTTGTGAAGTTTAGTTTTTAGAGAATTTTTTTTATATTTTAGCTAAAGAGTATCATTTTAATTTCAGAGATAACTGAACGTTAGAGATTATCATTTAAAAAAAAAAAAAAACCTCATAGAGTTCAAAGGAAAAATTGATAAATTTAACACCAGTTTAAGGTTTAACAAAGTATATCAGGTTCACGACACACATGATGGTCCAAGGTATCGATTTTATGATTTAACGTTGAACCGGATTTTACGTGCCTGTTGTATGTACAGCAATAATACTCTTAATCAGTCAACGAAAATGAATTTAATTAGCTGCTCAATTGATATGCCAATTGAAACAATTTGCATGTAAAAGTATGAGCAATTAATCACTAAGTTTGTTTCTTTCAGTGCTTTTATAATTTTAAAATTTTGGTTTGTGAATCCAAATTTTATGTTTTTTAAATGTTTCACTTAATTGTTTTCAAAATTAAATTATTCATATCTCCAAAAAAAAAAAAAAAAAAAAAAAAAAGAAGAAAAAAACAATATTAGATTTTCTGTGTCGTAACAAATTGCAAACTACCCCAACAACTTTTATGTAAAACGGGAAGTATCTGTTTCATGTTCACTTCACGTTTTTCCTATCAGTTCAGCAGTTACCGTATTTATTCTAAAAGCAGTGAGAGGGATGTATACTGTCGCCGAATCATTAAACTACGGAGAGAGGAAACAATTTGTTCCGCTTAGCTATAAACTTCGATCTATATGAGTGGTAATAAAATATTGATCTCACACTGCATATAAAACAGGGTCAGAGAGACTAGCATGTTTGCATATCAGCATCAAAATTTTAATTGTAGGTTTGCTGAATCTAAAAAAGAATAAAGTCACGTACTAGTGTAAGAAAATGAGGCATTTTTTTTGTGTTTTGAAAGTGACTCGTAATTATTTTATTATAGGTTCTGTAAAGAAATGAGTATTAAAATTACTAAAAATTGTTTTAAAATTAGTCCTAGTATAATAAAACGAGATCACATAATAAAAAAGAAAAAGAAAGAGAATGGTTCAAAAGTTGTAATTTTGTATGAAACGAAATTTGTGTAAGCTAAGCAGCTCTATAGCAGTGTCTTTCAAAATACGACAAAAATATTCAATAAAATAACGAATACGACGTATATTTGAAATGTTGCAAGAATTTATTTAATTTTACGAATGTAATTAACACATCATTGATTCCTCCAAGGAAAATGTTACAATAATACTGGGAAACAAACTTTTTGTTGCATTTATACAAATGCTTGATCTTGCTTAATTCTGGTATCGGGATTTCAAAGCTGAAATTAGTTCTGCTCCTAATACTACAGATTTTTTAATGACATTTTTAGCCAATTTTTTGTTAAAATGTACAAGTTAAACATTATATATAATCTGGGGTCGCGTAAATATTGGGACAGACTTCTGGGACACAGGAGTAAAATTGCATAGACATTCACGGAAAGGTTATCTTATGAATCTAGGTCACTTTCCTATTATAACCTGATCAGAAGTACACGAAGAAACAGTTCATAATAGGGAAGTACCCCTACTTGCGTATGATGACATTTCCAGGCATGAGTTCCTAATCAATTTTAACCCTGATTGTGTGCCTTAAATTCTGTAGAAGTTACAATATTTAAGTGACTTTCTTTCATATTTAACGTTTTTAAAATTGTACTTTTCGACAAAAAATGGACTAAAAATATCATTTAAAAAACAATAGCTTAGAGAGAGAAACCGATTGCAGAATTGAAATTAGCAATGAGACACTATCTAAGATCTGCTAATAAATCTCATTCAATAAAAAATATTGCTCCTCGGCGTTCGTTTTGTTCTTTTCTTAAAAATTTTTTGGTGCTAAAACTACTTGTGCCATTAAATTCATTTCAACTTAGTTCTCACTTGATTGTATCAAAATGATTTATCTAAACGATTTTAATGATCTCTTGATTTAAGCTAAATTATATACGTTACGCAATATCATTAACGTTTGGAACACTTTATCTGACTTTTACTGTTGTTTCATAAAACGATATTTCATTTAACTCGAATCCAACTTAATTAAGGCTGCAATGAATTTTTCCTAATGCACACAATTTCAAATACATCAATATTTCCGTATTGAATATTCAATATTATTATGAGTCTATTTCATAATAATATTAATTGCACAATATGCAAATTTTGATGTATTTCATGTATATTGCCAAGCAAGTAAAATAGTCAGGCGTCTATTTTAGTTGCTGCGGAGAAAAATCTCCTACTTACAAGTCTAGTCGATTGCTTCAATTATCAGTAGAAACATGCAAAGTCCATTCTGCAGTTCAGAGGTGCAAGAAGGAATTCTCAATAGACTAGAGGAATTCGTCAAGATTTTACATTGTCATTTTTGCTGTTTCCCGTGTTGATGGATCTAACATCGCAGCCTACTCTTGGAGTTAAAATGAATTTTCAATGCTAACATCTCATATTTGGCCTATGCAGAAAATCTTGGTTGATTGGAAATGATTGGCCACAATTAGAAAACTCTACAACTGATTATTGACCAAAATCAGTGAGTAATTAGCAGATGTTGGATTGAAGATCCACCCAAATTAATCATTCTGCTTCGATAGGTAGATGGTAAGAGAAAGAAACCAATTTATGCATCAAAAAGAGGGATACAAGTGTACAACCGTTTCTTAAATGAAGCGGCTTATCATTTTGAATTCCAATACTTTGGAGTCCTCTTTTTACTTAAAAGAAGAATCTAAAACGATATTCCAGAGTTGACAAAACCCTTAGATGTCCTGTGGCGAGCCCCACTCAAGCTATAACAAAAGCTCCTCCGTTTGAAAATGAATCTTCTCTTAAAATTTCTTCAAATGTTGATTTTAAGCAAGATCTATATTGTAGCCCTTTCGAAGGTCGACAGATTTGTCAGGAGATGGAAAAAAGGCCTGCTCCAATTGCCAAATGATATCCCAAATAGTGCCTAAATGATGGAGATCTTGGAGCCATGAATTACGTAACTATATATTATTTGGTGTGAATACATAAAAATCATTGTTTATAAATCGTTTTCAAAATCGATCAATACATCAAATAACCAATTAGATGAGTTAACTATTTTAGTAACTTCCAGAGAAAGGAACACTGTGTGAAACATTTTATGCTTTAAAATGGACAGCTGGTTCTGCCATTAAACACGATAAAAAAATTAGAGTTTAGCGTGACATTCATTGTTTTAATGAGCTCACATCACTAATTAAAAAAACAACGAAAATTAAGGAGATTAATTCTACTTTAAATTCTTCTCACTACTTTAAAACTCAGTAGTTCTTAACTTAAATTCTAATCTACAGAAGACCGAACTAGTAAGTCTTCGGCAGATTAGAATGGTAGAGAAAGATACACAAAAAATATGCCCTGGGGCATCTTTCTGCAACGATTTCTCAAGAGCTGAGAAGCAAATATTTACAAAAAAACTGCTCTGCCCTTTTTTTGTGCATTTTTCTCCTAATTCTTTCGCAGAACTATTTTATTCCTGCTTCTAGAATTGCTGAATACGTCTTCTTTTTCCGCAGCAATATCGATCGTAAATGTGATTTCTGGATCGTTTTAGGTACGCTTAAGAAATAGACAATTTTTTTCGGAAGGAAAACACCTGTTGCTAGTCAATCTATTTTTTCTTGGTTTAAGAAACTATTAAAACAAAAATGCTTTTTAAACATCTTCTTCTCTTTCAATCTTCAAGTTTCAGTTTTAGAGAAAAAATAGCACAGCTTTCGGAATTCGTGAAACTGCAGAATAGGAACTTTGAAAACGTCGGATAAGATTAAATATTTGACAGTTAATCTGAAATATTTTAGTTTATATCTGGATAAAATGAAAAATATAATATTTTATCATTTTAAATTTTAATAATAAAAAAAAGTAATGTATATATATATATATATATATATATATATATATATATATATATATATATAGACAAAAGAAGAAAATTACGAAAATTAATAAGTTGATTTACCATGTGCAAATCTGATTCGGGCAAATCAGTGGCTTAAAAATCTGTGCAAAATGGGTAAATCCTGTTTTTCCCTCTTTTTTTAAAAAAAATAAATGTTAATTTTCTAAAATCATTAAAATTGTATAGTTAAATATCAGTCATTTTTAATTATAAACTTCTTTAAACTATCTAGTATAATAATATTACCTTGCGCACATCCAATTTCGGGACAGTCCTTGGTAACTAACAAATCAAACGCTCTTCAGTAGAGTAGTAACGCACCATAAAGCAAAATTCCTCCATTTATGCTTTTAAATGCATTTGCGCTTCTGTTTTTATATTTTTTAATCTGACAATCTTATAACGAATATATCTTGAATCATTTTTGAAAGATTCCGGAACCTGTAAGTTCATTTGAAATTTTCTACTTGCTTTATAGATTTTGTTTTGTGCTTTGTTCTGCTTTTTCTTTACATTTTATTTTATTTTCTGTTTTTTGCATATATTTTTCACTTAATGTGTTCTATTTCATTTCAATTTTTTTCAGTGCTCCTCACACTATTTTATAGGTATATTTTGCTTTTTCTTTATTGATAGAATATTAGAAAGCACTCCTTTTATCGTGAAATATTATCGTGCGAGCTGATGAAGAAATTATATTTTTTTATTTTTTTTTATTTTCGGCTCTTTAATGTTTATATTTTTTTAAAATTAATTTTAAAAAATATTTTACTTTAATAATTTTTCTTTTTTTCTTTGCAATAATCTATATTATTTTCCATGTTTTCTCTCTCTCTCTCTCTCTCTCTCTATATATATATATATATATATATATATATATACAAATACATATATAAGTTTTTTTGTTATGCTGTGACTTAGTTAGCTCTTTATTATCTAAAATAATTTAAATTTCTTACTTTTGATCAATTTAGGAATATAGTCAATCAAAATTTTGTAAATATTAAGATAAGAGTGTAGAAGTTTTTTAACCAAATATGAAATCATCTTTTGTAATTTTTTTATTCATTCATACTAGCGGTTAAATGAGAGTTCATTTTAGTTGCATACTGACAATTGTATGTGTTTTCGAAACATTTTTCTTATTGCATATTTCCATATATAAGGATATATGTATAACAAAAAAGTTATAATTAATTACTCTGATGCTGCCAGTTTATTTTAAATGAATGAATTATGCCACAGTCAGCTGTATTTCATTTGCAATTTATCATAAGCAATGAACATAGTTTGCTAAAAGATATTAAAAAAATGTTTGCTATGATAACATGCAATTTGTCCTTCAATGACTTTGAAACACAAAGCGAAAAAATAAAGATAATTTACAGTATGTTAAAATCAAATAATAGAGTGTGCAAATATTGAACTTAAAATGATTAAATTATTGAGAAAATCATGTTGAAGAAGTATTTAAATTATTTTTTTAATATAATATATATTAAAACACACGTACTTTGGCGACTTTAAACAAAATCTGGGATATGTTTAATTGTTTTTATACACTACTCTATACTTTTCTACTTTTTAATTTTGCTTTTGCATAATTTTGAATTTAATTGCACGATATCTTCATTCCTTTTCTATTCCTTGGATGAAATAAAAATTATTCATAAAATCTTGTTTATTATTGCAAGTTTTTAAGAATATAATTATTGTTTATAAAAACTCGATTAATGTATAAAGCACACAAAGTGTATTTGATGTACATTTACAGCAACTATTTTTATATATTTCCAATATATTCTTCATTTCACTGCATGTATTTTTGGGCATATTTTTATAAGTAGTTTTTAGAAAAGTTAAAACTAAATCAGATTACCATGAAAAAAATAAGTTGTCACCTGAAAAAAATTAAATAAAAAGCAGTTAAAAAAGTTTATGCTCATAGTTTATAGTTATTATATATTATGTAATTATTCATAAATTAGAAATATATTATCAGAATTAATTCCCCAAAATTCCTGTATCTTTATTGCCTATTTGTTCTTAGTTTAGCATATATTCTAAAATTTATGCAATCCAAATTTAGCATATAAACTGCATTCAGTAATCGATTTGATATTCTCAAAAGTCAAAATCATATTTCATGTAAAAAACAAATCTTTTAATCCCTTAAGTACCGTGTAATCAGATAGTTTACTTCTGACATCAGAATACAAGTTTTCAACATCTTCAATACTTGGATAAATGAAATTTAAGCTTGTTCAGTTTATTATTTGAAGAAACATATAGAGTAATTTTGATTTCATAAGAAATGATTGTCAAAACAAAATATCAAGACAAATTGTTATACTCTAATTCAGTGGAAAATAATAAATGTTTATATAATTTACTAAAAAAATGGGTAAATAGAACGTACACGGGTATTTAATACACATTTAAAACAAATATTTTATATATTTTTTTAAAAAAAAGCAATATAAATTTCCAGTGGATTAATAATTTTATTAGATGTACCATTAGGAATATTTTTTTTAAAAATATGTTTAGAACAGCTAAAGTTAAATCAGATTTTTATGAAGAGAGTAAGTTGTCACCGAATTAAAATGTAAATAAAAAGCAGTTAAAAAAATTTCATGATCATAATTTATAATTATTATACATTAATTATTTATTTTTTATATCTTCATTAATTATTTATTAATTATATGGACCATGGTTACCTTGGAAACTGGACTGTGGTGAGGAGGTGCCAAGTTTCAAACCCCGACTCCGCTAATGATCCACCGAGTAAATGCGATGTACGTGTTTGTAAGATCTGTGTAATTGAAAGTCTTGAGGTCGGTCGCAAAGCAGTACCATGGGTACTGGCATCTAGAGAATCTATATCTAAATTGAGGAAGTAGACTCACAAATGAGAAACCCTCTCCAGAGGATCAGAAATGTTGTTGGCATGCCTTCTGATCATCCTCAGGAATATTTCCCAGACTGTCACCAATAATCCATTGTTTAACTCTAGTGCGGCGTAAATAAAATACCTACCTACCTCATAATATAAAAATATATAATCATAATTATTTTCTCAAAATATCTGAATCTTAATTAAATATTTGTTCTTAATTTAGACTAGATTCTAATGTTTATCCAATCAGTATTTAGCATATAAACAGCTTTCTGTAATAGGTTTGATAATCTCATAAAGGTCCAAAAACACATTTCTGTGCGGTAAAAAATATTAATATAAGAAATATTGAGTTTTTTGAAGTTTTTGATGTATAAAATTTTAAAAAAAGTTTTAATTACAAAGCTATTTCCTGATCACACTGGTTTTTCGCATCTAAATATTCTCTATTGTCAATTAATAATGTTAAGCAGTAACTTCGTTCGCTAGGGGAAACGACTACGGGAACCTAGAACGTGAAAATCTGATCATTGAATTAAAAGTTATTCAGGGTAGTCTGTTTTTATTTCCTTGACGCACTGTATCACTAAAAACATGCATGTTTTTTATGTTAACAGCCTACTTGCTTCTAGAGAATGTTCAGGCGTGAAAAGGTGAAATCAAAGTTTCCCCTTTTTTTCGATTGTCAACAAAAAGTATCAATCGTCTGAAAATGCCAAAATAGGAGATATGTAGTGTACTTCATCGTCAAAAATAATGGGAAAAAAGGGTATATAAACCTGATTTATATAAACCTATAAACACTATCAATTTCTGGTGTTAAGATTGAACTGCATCCTTAAAAGTGTGTTTAAATGCTGGTTTTGGTATTAACTTGAAAAAATACTCAATTTTTAGTTTTCTTAATAACAAATTCACATAGTTATTAAACAACATTTTTCACAGTGCGGGTACAGTAAGATTTAATACAATGTATCAAAGTAATTATCAAGCATATATTTAGCGATTATACTTCATTCAAATAAATTTAACAGCATTTTTTTTATGATAAAATTAAAAAGGATTCAAAAAAGCAGAAACAACAATTAGATAAAAAGGGAGAGTGAAGAGTAATATTCTTTCTTTTCGTGCTTAACTTCTTTACTATATTATATAAATTTTGTATAACAGAAAAAAAAAAAACTTAGACGATTTTTTAAATAACAAATAAAGCAGTCCAGAATGGTTCCTATAGTTCCTATAGTTCCTAAATAATATTTAACTTATCTCCTAACTTTAACTGGTTCAAAACGCAATTCCAACACTCAGTATCATTATATATTATAAATTTAATAATACTTTGCGTCAATTCTACCACATTCTTTTCAAACAAATTTACTTGTTTATTTCAATGCTTAGTTTATCCGTTTTTCTTCCAACCATTACTGATTTTTGAACCCTTTATTTGCTTATTTCAATGTTCTGGACTGATTTTTGTCTTTATTATTTTTGCATTCATTTCAATTGTCTCTAGTTGAAATGTTTTTTGTTCTGAAGTTTCAATTTACTTTCTCTTCTATATTCTCTCTCAATATTTTCTTTCTCTTTCTCCGTTTTTCTTTTTACAAAGATCTTCCCCACCATTCAGAAGTAATGATTATTGTTTTGTATTGAATCTCCATTCTTCTTTAAATTGGTTCTTTATATTTTCATCATATTATTGAACATCTTGTTACATATTCTATCAGTTCTTGTTTTTTTTATCCTTGATTACTTTCTTTTTTTGGTAGTTGCTTTTTTCATAACTTAATAGCAAGTTTCCTGACAATAAAAAGCTTAAGGCTTTTTTATCATTTTTAATTCAAAACAATTAATTTTACTTAAAAAATTGCATTCCAAACATCATCAATACAATAATAAATATATAATTAATTAACTACATTAGTTAAATTATTTCTTTTATAAGGAACAGGAAGTCCTGTGACTAACGGTCTCAATATATTTAAAAAAAAATTTTATCAAAAAAGGTGTCAAAAAAAATATGGGCAATAGTGGTCAGAGGGAAAAAATGGTTAAATTTTTCAGCATGTGATAAAGTTTGCCGTGTTTCTAGCTCTATAGGATCATTAAAAAGCTCGTTATTTTTTTCGGAAGAGCTTTTATAATGACTTAAGTAAAATTAACATTAAAATATGGTTTTATAATCTGTGATAAAATTTGGTAACTGTGATAAAATTTGGAAGTTTTAGCTTGATACCTTAAAGCGGGGTATTCAAATCATTTATATGGTTAAATTTACTTTTCAGAATTGTATTGTTTACCAAATGTTTGGTAATGAGAACTATAATTCTAAAAGCCAAAAGTTCCGGAAAACCATTATGATATGAGCGGTAATATTACCAAATTAATGGGTTTAATACAATATATTTTGGGGTTCTTTTTCAGATATTCTTTTCACTAAAACGGTGATTACCATATAGTGGGGCAATTTTATATTAACTTTTTCTTCGTGTCATCTCAAACAGATAATTATGCTAAGAAAATAGAAAATCTCTTAAAAATTTGGTGAATCAATGGCGTAAAAGACAGGATTAAAAACACTAAAAACTATATGATTTTCAGAGGAAACTTCGTGCTTCAGGCTTCATAGGACCATCAAATAGGTATGGATGTTTTTAATCCTGTCTTCCCCAAAACTGATTCGCCAAACTTTAGTAACGTTTTTTCCCTCTAAATATTCATTTGAGGCCCATTACGCTGACTTCTTTTTTCATTTCTGAAATTTTTTTGAAACATACATTGAAGGTGGTGCATTGCAAAGAGTTTCAATATAGTATAAAATATTATTTTTTATTTTTTATTTTTAATTTTTTTGCATTGTGACACCTTTTTACGATACGCATCATTTAATCTTTGTTCATGAATGTAAACAAAAATGTATGATTTGATGCGTATAGCAAAGTTTTATGCCCTGAATTTATAGCATTTTATCTGGAAATCTTTAATTTATATGCTAACTTATAACTTCAAGATAATTCATTTTCAAATAAAAACTAATAATACAGAAAAAAAGTTTTATCTGCATCAAAAAAATGCGCAAAATAATTTCATAAATTAAAATTCTCATTAAATCATCGAATAGCATACATGAAATTAATATGCAAAATTATAAAAAATAAATGAAATTTAAAAAATACAACATTTAAATTAAGCATTTTTTTAAATCCCGTGGCATAAAGCTTTCCTTCAAAGAAATAGAAATTTTCAAAGAATAGAAATTGTTTGCGGGCATGGATATGCCTGCTTCTAATTATTTCGGAAAATGTAGTCTTAGTCCAACCTGAGGACAAGCGAATAGGGTAATGGATTAGACATTTGAATTTATTTTCGCGAATCTACCTATGAAAATTTAACTAGGTTGCAATATTCTATGTAAATTGAAAATTTCATTTATGTAAGGTAAAAATATGCCTCTAGCGCAGTAAAGAACTTTTTTCTCCCTTTCTTTTATTTGTTATAAAAATTTCCCTTTATTTGTTAATAAGTTTTTGTTTTTAATTGTTTATTTGCTTTAATTTTTTGGTTTTAAATTACCTTATTTATTCTTTACTTGCTTTTAAATAAAGTATTGGCTCGAGAAAATCTTTTTCAATGCTGAGAAAAAAAGTGAAGTCGAATCTATAAGAGTATGGTAAAATTTACCATGTTTCTGGCTATATGGACACCAAAAATAATGTAATTTTTAGCTAAGAGCTTTGGTGGTGATTTTGGTAAAATTAGCAATAAAAGATAGTTTTAAAATAAGTGATAAAATTTCATAATTGGGATAAAACTTGGTAATTTATCATAATACTGCAGACTGGAGCATGGCATAAAATTCATTTATTTGGTTAAAATTTCTTTTCTGTTTCTTTTTAATTACTTTTCTGTTTGTAAACTAGAACTTTTGGTAAATCATTACTATATGAATAGAACAGTTGCGAAAGTAATGATTTAAATAACGTATATTTTAATTCTTTTAACCAGAATTATGGGTTTTTTTGGCAGAAATGTCATTACCATACAGTACGGTAATTTTATAAAAAACATTTCTATGTAATTTTTTTTCTGTTTTTTGCTTTGTAGTCTAAAATTTTTTTCGATTTCTTATGTTGAGACATAATATTAGCATCGTAAACCATAATATAGCTCTGTTATTCTGTGCACCGTGAAAATAATACCGTGAAAAATTACACCGTTCGTTCATGTTGCACCAAACATATTATGTAATCAAGTTTAAGAAGTACGACGCTTTTGTTCCACTTGTCACCTTATTTAGGTTGCAACAAATATAGACGGTTTTATGGTTCGAATTTGTTCGTTATAACCGAGTGCTTGTAAAAAAAGGGGAAAAACCTTCATAAGTTCATAAACTCTTATTTACTTATAAATTAGAATTTAATTTGCTTATATTTATATTTCTGCAAAATACAAAAAGTAAGTTTTAGCCGTGGGGGCTCAGGAGCTCTAACGTTTGCATTCTAATGAAATGTACCGGATTCCAGCCCCAGCAATGACTATCGATACGAATTCGGGACCCAGTTCGCACACACATTTCGAACCAAGCACAGTGCTGACATAAAATACCCTAAGAAGTCGACGGATTATGGGTTAGAGTCACCTTGCTATCAGACCGGGAAAGGTTTTCGTGGTTTCCCTCTCCATGCAACGCAAATGGGGGTTAGTTCCATCAAAAAGTGCTCCATTAAGACAAATTTCTCTCAATACTTGATCCAGGAGATCCCTTGCCTTCCGAATTGGGTTCAAAATCAAAGGGTATGGGGTTGAACATTAGTAGTCGACAACACAAAATTGGGTGGGCTGTTCAACGACGGTTATAAAATATGAAATTGTAAAAGTTGGTTTGCTTTTAACTGCCAAATAGTCACTTTGTTGTGTAATATTGTTCTTCGAATAAAACTCGTGGCCCCGGAGAATGTCGTTTGCATCCATGCTGTCTAAAAAATATCACGTGTTCGCTCCATTTATGACTCTTCACCACTTTTCAGTTTCCTTCAGAATTTTTAATAAATTTTCTCACGAAAAACTTGGCTGAGCTGGAGGGGTGGATGCATGTATAGATTTTATGAATCACTTAAATATTACTCGCTTAAACCGGAGTTTTCTCATTAAAAATGACCTATTTCTCCAGAAGTCTTAATATTGCCCCAACCAAGTATTTCCGACTTATTTATAAATCAGGCTCTTGTTAAATCAAGGCTCATTATAAGCGAGTTTGACCGTAAAGACTTTTTTTTAATTGATTACATGAGAGAATTCAAAATACTATTGAAAAAATTAATAGTTTGTTATAAATAGGGTAAAAGTAAGGCTTGTGAAGAATTTCAAATTTTAAACAGTTCATTTAATGAAGGACCGTGTTTAGTATTTTATGACTCCAATCAATTCAAACCCAGCATTTCTTATTTGAGAATTTCTTCTTACCCCAATAAATGCATAATACGTTACGAAATAAAGCTTAAGCTTAGTAGCACTGTAAATTTATTACACTATCAGTTGAGTGATATGAATTAAGATATTACTAGAATATTTATTTTTAATACCATTACAAGGGCAATTTTTAATACTTTTTACCGCACTTTTTGGGAATTATTTTGCAGTATATGAAAATCATTTAATTAGAGTATAAATTACTCTAGAATTCATTAATGATAAATTCGTATTACAGATTCAGATTACATTCAGAAATCATTTAATTAGAGTATAGATTACACGCCTGAGTATAGATTTGTAATACTAATACAAGGACTATTTTTGATACTTTTTTCTCACATATTTAAGAATTATTTTTCAGTGCATGAAAATCATTTATTTGTTTATTTATGCAAATTCTAGTCAATTTCTAAAATATACTTGTTTTCATTTATTTAAATTTATTATATTTTAGTTTTAATTAATAAATAATTCTTAAATTTAAATATTGTAGGTAGTGATGGAAATCCAGATGCACGAAGGCTATATGATGATCTAATTTCCAGATACAACAAACTTGTCCGACCTGTGATGAATGTGACTGATCCCTTAACTGTACATATAAAACTTAAATTATCTCAACTAATTGAAGTCGTAAGTAAATTCATTTTCTGATTTTTTCTTCTCTTTTTTTTTTTTTTTTTTTTTTTTTGATTTTTTTTTTTTTGATCCTGTTAACTTTGCAACGAAATTGATGTATTGTTATTTATAAAAAATTGGAAGCAGAAGTTTTTCTTTTCATTAAATTTGCAGTTAAGTATTAAGTGTATTCAATATAATTTATTCAAACTCATTCCCCTGTAGTAAGGAAAAAAAGCTATTAATTAAATAAGAAAAATCATAAGGTAAATTCTAGTAAGGAATAGAAGAATAATGAAGTTTTAAGAGAATAGAAATGGTTAATCCTGTAATAAACTAAAGCAGCCGAGAAAGTTAATTACAGGGTACAAAAGTATATAACTCAGAATTTCTTTATAAAATTTTTATAAAATTGACTAATTTTAAGAATATTTTTATTTATTTTGAAAAACTTTGATTAAATTAAAGGATTAAAGCCATCGGGGTAACTGTGGGAGGTTCTCGTGGTTTTCCTCTCCATGTGACGCAAATGCTAGTTATTTCCATCAAAAAGTCCTCTGCGAAGGCTAGTTTATTCTCCTAATGCTTGATCCAAGAGACCCTTGTCTTCCGGGTTGGGTTCAAAATTGCAATGCTATAGATTTGAACGTTCAACACCTGTTAAAGAAATGAAATAAAAGTTGTGATAAGAATTATAAGGGAGGGTGAATTATTTCAAAAATTAGAAATGATAAAAAGTTTGGAAATAAAAAATATATAAAAAACACATAATTTTTAATTTTTATAGTTGCGAAGCGAAACTGTATATATAATTTTTAAATTACACATTTTTTAATAAGAATCTGAAAAGGGAAAAGTGTTAAAGAAAAAGGGGGGAATGGTTAAAGAAAGAAGGAAGTAAAAGTAAAAAATTAAGGAAGGAGGAGTGAAGAAGATGGAAGAATATTAATTCAAAAATCAAAAATTATAAGAGAATCTAGAAAATGAATTTTTTATAGCGCATTCTTTCAAAAAAAAATTCAAAAATGTTTAGTTAGAGGTTTGGTGAAGAGTTTTAAAATTTGAATAAATAAAGAAATTTTCAAAATAAAAATATTTTTGAGAGCAAAAAAAATAAGAAATTGAGAGACTATTTCGAAAATAATTACAAATTTATAAAAAAATATTTTAAAAAACTTAAAAAAAAAAGATGAGAGCATTTATCATTTTTGAAAAAATCAATAATATTTTTAAAAATTTAAGAAATGAAAAAAAAGAATAGTAAAGAGAAAAAAATAATATTTTTTTTAATTGAATTTTTAAAATAGAGGCTGAAAGAAAAGGAAACTTATAATAAAGTAAACAGGAAATGTGAAAAAATATTTTAAAATAGAAAAGTTGATAACACAAAACTCAAGTAGAAAACTTTTTATCCCTTCTATGTCAGTACTTTTTTTTTATTTAAATAAAAATTACAGGTCTTTCAGACAGTATGATAAACTTAGTCCGATGCAAAAATTTTAATCACCCAACATTCCCATGAAAATAATTGATTTTTGTCTTATATTGCTCACTTTAAAACTGTAAAATACTTTTCTTTTTTATCGATCTACATTTCTAATACTTAATAGTAAAGGAATTTTACTATGACGTAAATTAATAATGACTCAAATTTAAAACTCCATTGGAAATTAAATTGGGTTAATCAGACTTCTTTAAAATATCCCTACAGAAAATATAAATGTTACTGTTTAATCGATAAGTTTATAATTTGGCATGAAACTTAAATTCAAAAATTTTGAGTCATTATTTATTAATTCTGGGTCTTAAGGGAACCAATTCTTTTGAAAGTTTTACCATCTTAACTGTGGAAGGAAAATAAGAAACTAACTAAAATTTGAAAGCTCTTCTTGAGTTTTTGTGCCAAAATTCAAAGCTGAATAAGAAATTAAACAGATTCGTTTTCTTAAGAGCAAAGAAATACCCGATATTCTTCCCCCGAGACGGTCTGATGCAAGTTAACGATGCACGCACGCTTTTCGAAAAGTGTGTCTTCTTCTTAAGGGCCTTCAGCTGGCGTCAAAAGCTTCTTCTTAAAAAGAATTCATGAACAGTGACGTGCTTAAATTATAGAGAGTCTTAGTAAAACTGTTTTAAGGCCCTCGAAACTTCTATTATGACGTAAAAAAAGAAGTGGTTAATAGCGCAGAAGTCTTAAGAGTAAATTTTATGAGGAATTGAGTAGTTGCTAATGATTTTGATTTGTGGAAATAATCTCTTTTTACTTTAAAAAATTGAATCTGAGTTGTATTTTTTATTTGCAGTCATTTTTGTTATGTTATAATGACTGACGCAATTTATTATCAGTGTAGTTAACTTTATAAAGCGTGAGTGTAGTTAAAATGAATTATTAAGTTGAAAACTTCATTTGTTTCATAAATATAAAAATTGGAAATAACGGTTCATCTGTTTTAAGTCCTAGAATAGAGGCGCCTATTTTCAAAACTTTCTAGTCGTGAATGAGAAGAAATAAAAGTGATTTGAAATATAAAGTTGCCAACGAGATCAAATTATTTATCATATCACTATCATTATTCAAATCACTTTTGTTACTTCTCATTTACGTCTGGCATGTCTTGAAACTGACGCCTATTTTTGAGCACTTGAGATACGTCGACTGTTATTTCCAATTTGTATATTTTTGAAACTAATAAAGTTTTTAATCAAATAATATGTTACATATTTGGTTTTTCAGGATTATTTATTTAAATTATTAATTGTTAATTGAGTTAACTTTGTTAAGCGGGAATATAGCTAAAAAGTCTTTCAAATTTTTCCAAAAAATAAGTAATGAAAATTCAAATTTAAACGAAGCATATTTTTAAAATAATTTACCATAGTGTATAATGGTATTGTCACATAATTTTTGCTTTAAAATTTTAAAAATATTTTTTACCAATTCTGTAAACGTACAGTGTAGAAATAATCATATCTTCATTTATCTTTACAAGGTGTTAAAATTTAAATATTTACTAATAAAACAATTTTTTTTTTAAATTTTACTGTAATATAATTTAATTTTGCCATAAGATAAAAAACCCAATGTAAGGGAAATCAGGTTAGAACGAACAGCTTTAAGCTATACCTACACTGAGAAAAAATATGGTTAAGACTGCGAGAAAAAGGTAAAATTTACTATGTTTCTGGCTCTTTGGAAGCACCAAAGAGCTCGCTAATTCTTACCAAAGAAATTTGGAAATGATTTAGGAAAAGTTAATAATAAAATTTGGTTATATTGCACTAATTTAAACATAATTTTTTCTCCTTGTATTAAAAATATAAATATTATTATTTAATTAAGATTTGTCACTTCATACTAATTCACTGTCTTATGAGAACCTATTGAAAGTTTTACCATTCCTAACTGTATAAAAACTAAGAAAACTTACAAGATTTCGATCATCTTTTCTTTTAGTAACAGTTTTCTGAAAAATTTAATGTACAATTTTCCTATACTTTAATATTTATTAAAACTGCATTGAAATAGTGTTACGTGCCAAAACAAACATGATAAAAGAGAAACGGAATATTTAAACTTTTTTAATATAAGAATCATATAAATAAAAGTGATATATTTTAAATATAATTTTTCTGTAGTTTCTTAAACGTATAAATAAATTACTTCTAAAATATACGTATAAATAAGTGTTGATTTTGTTTAAAATAAAGTATTTAAATATAACTAAAATACAAAATCTTCACTGCTCTAAACAAGTTATATGAAAAATAACAGAACAGTCAAACAGGAAAATAATAGGACAGTCAAACATTAATCAACTGAAAACCCTTTTCTTTACTTTTATGCACTTGACCAATCAGACATTATGTGCACTTAGCAGAGCCAGTCAGACATATAAGTCTATATAGCTTAGAAAAATGCTAGATCAAATCTAGATCCATATCTTTTTGCCTTATCTGTTTCTGAAAAAATAAACAGGACAAAAGAAATATTATCCTTGAATGTAATAGCAGGGAAAGTGATTGAATGTGCCAAAGGGCTCAAACCATAGACAGAAAAGCGAGAATATTTTTACTGTAAAAAAGAAGCTAGGCACTTTCATCATTGTTTAAACTTTGAGCTCTGCTTTTATAATACATAGTTACTTCATGTAAGAAATAACTTTTGTATCACAAAAATAAAAAATTAAAACTTCGACAGTTCTACATTTAATTACTGGATTTTTCGGTACAATACACTGTGTAAAGTTCAAGCTACAATATTGTTTGTTACAATATTTCTTAATATTGTAACCTTTATTGCAGTAATTGATTCTATCATGAAAATTATGCTTTAAATTTCATTACACGATAGTACTATTCACCTGAAACAGAAACTTGGTTCCACTTAACATGTTATTTAGGTTACAGCAAGCTTGTATGATATTATGGTTCAATGTTAAACCAATTTTCTGACGTTAAGGGAGAAAATTGTACCTTTGACAGCGTATACTTTGCACCAACGTAATATGTGTACCTATTTTAGAGAAATTATGTATTCAGTTTATCTAGTTGATAGCTGTATCAATAGGTTCCTGCTGTGTTGGAAAGCTGAAGAACTGTATTAAAATACTTTTTCCTGTTGTTTTTTCTAATCAATTTGTTTAGAGAAAAAAAAAACCTATAGAAATTGGATTTGAAAACGAAAGTGAATTGTTTAAGTAAAAATTGTCAGTATTTATAAGATAAAAAATCATTTTTAAGAAAAATAATTTTTTTTTGTTAAATTGTTAAAATTTGTCTAAATTTGTTTTTAAAAAAAGATTCTAAAAATCACTAACTCCCTAATTTGCTTCATGTTTAAAATAAAGTTTTATTCAATGTTAAAAGATTTATCAATTCATAAGCATAACAGTGAATTCATTCAAAGAAATGTAATATAAAGCAAAATCCTGAAAGGAGGAAAAGAGTTTTATCTATTAATGTGAACGATCTGCTATGATTCTTACGCTGCAATTTTGAACTTTTACTTCTAAAAATATGAAAATAAATAAATAATTTACATTTTATAAAAAGAGCATAAACTTAATCTAAAACAAAGGTAAAAAGCAAGAAGGTATTGTATGAAATTAAGATTTAATGATTCAGCTCTTTTTCCAGATTTAGACTACATATAATGTCGATTCATTATTTTATTTGATTTTTAAAAAAGATTATTATACAGTAAAATCTCAATTATAAGAACTATTGGAATCGGATTTACTAAAGATAATCGAAATATTTAGACTAAAGGAGTCGCATCAATTTTAAAAGTAATTTCATCAATTAACTCTACAATTTTTTAAATAACAGTACTGTATACAATTAAAATTTAATGTTGCCATTTAATAAATGTCTTTTTTTCTAATGAGTATTTAGATATTTTATTCGAAAACTAACTTGCACTTTTACCATACCACTTGCCACTTGCCATCAATCACCATTTCCATACATATATATATATATATATATATATATATATATATATATATATATATATTGATGAGGTTGAAAGAAATCAATGGCCATGATATTTTTAAAGATCCTCAAATATTTTAAACATGAAATATTTTATAGTTGTTAAAAAAAGCACTTTATTTATAAAATCGATATACCAGCTCTTATATTATTTTTCCCTCATCAATAGATAGTAAAAATATGATTTGGTTTATATTTACTATACATTACTGTATCAGAATTTATTTATAATTGCAATGAAGAAGTTTAAAAACCTGTAGATTTTTTTTTTAGTCTTCAATTTTCAAAACGTAAGTTTATTCAAGTTATTTTAAAAATACTTTATTTAATAACTTGCTGAAACTTGGAACAAAAATTTCTATTCTAATTTAATATTTTTAAATCATTAATATTTATTAATTAAGTTGAGGATAAAATATAATAAAAAATAAATCAATAGATCAATAGCATCTGAGCAGATTGATAAAAGATGGTTTTTTGAATAAATAACAAAGCCAGAGTTAATAAATTTGCTTTCGGCATCATTATAAATGTTATCAGTTTTTGCTGAAAAATATTTAGGCAAAAAAGAAATTTCTTTCGTGTTAGAAACAGCTTTTTTGTAGTTTTTTTATTAAGCATTGAAAACTTTTCGTGTATTTTTTTATTAAAAAAAATTATATATATATATATATATATATATATATATATATATATATATATATATATATATATATATATATATATATATATATATATATATATATATATATATATAAATGTATCATGTACTCGAGTTAATGAAATAAATTGCAAAAAAAAAATGAAATAGATAAATAAATAAATAACATTTTTCTCGTAGCTATTCAAAATAAAAAAAAGTCATTCAAATTATCGAAAAAATTAATGAAATAATTTATGAATAAAAATTAATAACAGTGAATATCGAAAAAATTAAATGCCCTGTAGGATAACGACAATTTCCTAAAAACAATTTTCATCATTGGAAATAAATGCAGAAATCAACAACTTCCTTCAATTAGACGAACATTTTAAATATATGAATCATTTTTATATCTTATTTGAATAGAAAAAAACCTGTAAGTTTAATTTAAACAAAGAGGAAATCCGAAAAAACATAAATTGTTCTTTAGTTATATACTTTATTCGTTTGTTTTATTTTTAGAAAAATCAATCTTACAAATTAATACTACAATATCGGCACATATATGTCGTATTAAAATGACTGATTTATTCTAATTTTAGTAAAGCTATACGCTGTTACTAATCAAGAAATAAACTAAACGACACTTTTTTTTATAAAAATTCGATAGCTGTCCAAATCGATAGCGCAATAGCTATACATAAACTTTCAAGAGAAAATTAGTGTCTACTTCCGTTAATTGTTGCAGCCCTTAGGCTTAAAAATTTTTGGATAAAAGTTTTCAAACTCATTCAATTTTCAGCCCTGAGTATATTTTTTGCACACTATTTATTTAATTATTTCATTCTATTACCTTTGTGAATATATAAGCAATAGATTATTAGATTATTTCGGTTATTGTTATTCTTTAGCTAGACAAAATGTCTGTTCTTGTAAATTAGTTAAGTTAGAAAAAATGTATTTTAAGCATTATACGAAATTTAAAGGTTATTGATTCGGAAAAATTGATATGAACGTATTCGATTTTGATATTTAAAACGTAAAACTGAAACTTTTTTAAATTATTATTCTTATTATTTCAATTTCGCATAATTTTGCCAATTAAAGTTTGAGGTGAATAATTCTAAAAAAAATTAACTAATACTCGTTCGAAAAACAAACGATTAAAATACTTTTTCATTTTATATGTGGATAGAATAATATTTCGTTGTCTTTAAACTCTTAGTTGCAATTTTTAGGTAAATGTAAAAAAAGAAAGTATATTTTTTAATTCTTATTTTAATAAGAATTAACTACTATCAAAAATTAACTAATTTTAATATCATTTAATATTTTTAAGACAATATTAATGAGTAAAGGATTTTGGAATATGTTTTAAATAATTCTTAGTTTGTTAAGAAGAAAAGTTTTACAAGCTTCATATGTTATCGAAAAAATTGAAACGTTTTGCACAATATTATTCAAGTTTTTGCAACCTTTACTTATTGCGAAGTTTCATACCTCGTGCATACCACACACCTTGTGAATTAAGACATCATAAACTTTATTGCATACTATTATAGTTTATCTTGGACGATTATATGGTACAATTTAACACTTAATGGTTTGGCAGCAGTGGACTGATCGTTAAGATACATTTCCCAGTAGATCACCGAAGTCAAGAATCACTGGTTGTGGTCAGTGAGTTAAATGTTAGTTCGCGCGCAGGTCGTCAAGCTATCATACGGGGGGAACCATCCCCTCTGCAGAGGATCAAAATTGGGATGGCATATCTTCTGATTATCCACAGGGATGCTTCCCAGACAGTCACCTATATCCCATTCTGCAGCTCTGGTGTGACGTGTATAAAAGTACTACTATTACTACTAACACATAATGAAGGTTGTAGCGATTTAGAATGGTATTATGGTTCAAGATCATGATATTGTTGTTCAACTTTGAACTGTCTACAGTGAGCTGAGAGAACAATAATGATGATTAAAATTATTGAATTGCTTTTAATTCTATATGATTTCAACGATATTTTTTTATCATAGCTATTACACTCTCAAAAAATTTAGTTCAATATTGGTACAACGTGTGTAATTTGAACCATAATGTTGAGATATGGTTTCATATAATAGATCATATGAATTATGCCCAAAAATTTTATTGTAGCTTGTGAGTTTTGCAAAAAAATTCTAGTTATTTTTACCTAGTAAAGTGAAGTAAAATATCCTATCCGTTTAAAAACTATACTATAAAAAGTTCCGGTAAAAAGTACTGAACTAAGGGTGCCGGCACATTATACCGTAAAATTCATTTTTACCGGATCATGTTACAAAACAAAATCTGATATACAGTAATTTTTAAAGTAATAATTATCATAAAACTACAAAATCACACTAATTAAATAAATATTAGTGTAAAAATTACGGTATAATGTTTTACGGTAAAAATGGATTATACCGTAAAATGGAATTTACTGATAATGCACACAAAGTACCGGTGCTTTATACCTTAATTTGATCAGGATTTTTTTCGAAAGTGTATATTAAAATACGAGTTCTAACTATTTTGAAACTTACCTAGAGTTGCAAAACTATATGCAAAATTATATTTTTAGTGAACAATTACTTATATTAAAATACTTAATGTAAAGTATTGTTGCAAAAAAAATCCCAAAATGAACAAAATCACTAAAGCTGCAAGATTTAAAATGTTTTCCACAATTTTTACATTTCAAACATTACGATATATAATTCAAAATTTTCCAATAATCGGGAATCTACAGTGTTTGAAAAGTAGGTTTTATTTCAATAAATCAAAAAAGCAATTAAACACAGATTGCTGTTATTTGAAAGTTTCATGTATTGCAGTCCTTTTTAAATCAATAATGTTTTTTAATTTTATTTATTTATTCAAATTGAATTCTTTCCTAAATGTATCAATAAAAAAAGTGCTCCGGAAACTGCGTGTTGAAAATGTCTGAGTAAGTTTAGTTTATCAGTTAAAATTAATTAGAATAAGAAGTTAATTAATTATTTCTGAGGCGATGAATAACTAGCTAAACACGTTATTTGAATAAAGCTTTCGTGTTTGAAAGAAAAATATTAATTTTAAAAGAGTCTCCTTTGTTTACTACCTTTCATCATTTTTTTTACTTCCTCTTACTTTGTTTTTACGCAAATTTTAATAACACTTATATTTCTGAAAGAGAGTTTGTTTTCTGACAGAATTGATTACAGTTATTTATTATCGGCATTACTTTTTTATTTCCTTGATAAATGAATTAAGAAAATAAATTAAATTAATTTACATTTGAAATGCAGATATTTTTTAACACTTTCTCTACGTTCTTATTTAAATGTTTCAAATTAAATGTTTTCGTTTAAATGCTTTTTAACACTTAGAATTTACTTGGGAAAAATTAAATAGGCCTACAGGAAATTGTAAATCTTTTTTTGATTAAATATATTCAATTTTTGAATACATAATCTATTTATATAATAATTTTGCTTAATACCAATTTTTTTTTATACGGGGTGAAAGAAAAACTCTTAAGAAGTTGATGTATTAGATTTAATTAACATGACACACTTAAGCAAAAAGCTGAAACACATTCAGTGGCGAGCAAAACTTTTTGGCTGGTATATTTTTATTTCAATTTAGTTACAATAAAAATATAAAGTGAACTAATATGTGTTTTTCATAACATATATATGTTTTCAATACAGCACAGTTCTTATATGCATCTCTTTAAATATACTTCTTTTTAAAATAATTTGTTTAAACAGCCAACTACGAAAACTTCTTTTTCATCAAATAGAAATGATAGGTAGCAAACATTACCTATTTTGCATTTTAAAAAATTTAAAAAAAAAGACAGAATAATCTGCAATGTGCATTCGACAATGGGTAATACAAATCCCAAGTGAATGAGATATCTGAGGGGATGTTTATATTATTGGATACTGCCGGATATTGCCTGATTAAAAACCTTGTCTCATGATTAAATGCTTTATTCATTCCCTTTCTAAAAGCGCTTTAAAATTTTGACTAAGATAACACTATAGATATGTTCATTATCAAGAATACGAGAAATCATCAATTGCTGCGCATTGTTAAAATATTGGGCACAAATTCGCTTTCAACAATGCCAAAATTATTTCCACTAAAGTCACATTAGCTCATTTTGGTGCGCTGGAATCTTGTTTTATGCATTTGAATTCAGGTTTATTTTTTAACGATATTAGTCTCCCACCACCTCTCCTTAGAGCGTGGAATTGTATTCTACTCTGATTTGTTCTTCTGTCCTCTCTTTTTTTTTCCTCTCGGCTACTGTGGCTCTTTTTGTCTTGTGTCTCTACTTTGTTTTTCCATTTTCGTGGATAACTTTACGTTTTATACTTCATATCACCTTTGTTTCTTTTCATTCACGTCTGGCAAGTCTTGATTGTTGAATTTTGAGTGTTTGAAGCATGTCAACTGTTATTTCCTATTTATATATTTTTAAAGCGTTTCAATCAGGTAATGTCAATCAGGTCAGTAATCAGGTATGAAGTTTTCAATCAGGTAAGATCTTACCGCTCCAGTTTCTTGTGGTTATTTATTTAATATCTTACAGAATATTATTTCATTTTGCTTCATTTCTTTAAAGCTGAGGAATTTCCCCCTCAGCTTGAATAACCTACTTCAATTTTTTAATCTTACTGCTTGAGGGCTTACAAAGGTGGGTGGTATGTTACTATTATAGACACGCCTTTAGTTTTAAAACAAAATTCTTCACAGCTTATTAAACTTCAGTTAACTGTTTAGATTTCAGCTAGTCTATTTTCAAAAAAAGAAAGAATTTTTGCTTGGTGAAAGTAGCATTTTTTACAAGTTATGTAGTTTTAATGCACGTGTATTCAAAGTTATCAGGAAGTTTAACAAAGATGCCGTCATTTAAATTGAAAAAAAAGACTCACCAAATTCATCAGGAATATTAAGTATTCTAACATAAGCAATGCATAGTTTGCGTAAACTTACATTAGACGTTATATCCTCTACCTTGGTGAACGTGACTAAAATTTCTTTATTGAATTTGATTATAAGTTTTACTTTTGCCTCCCTTCTGAAGTTTCCTTAGCTTTTAGAGCACCAGTAATTCTATTTAAATATGGAGTTAGTGTATTTAGAACATAAAAGGGTACATTAAATTTTATCGTATTTTAATATTTTATTACAATGGCACTTATACAGGGCAAACTTTACCAAATGCTTATCTAATAGTTAACAAATGGGGTATCTTTTATTAAAAGAACTATAATTATTTTTAATTCCTTTTAACCGAAACTTTTAATTATTAAAACTTTTTGCAGTTAATTCATTTTCTATCGATTATTAAAAGGCTTACTTAGTATGCAACGAAACATGTTTTTTTTTATTTCTTTGAATTCGAAAACTTCATCAAAAAGAGAGAGAATTTTAAAAATTAAAACATTTTGATCATTTTACACAAAACTTATAATAAGTTTTAAAGAAATATAGGTATTAATTTTATGTATAAATCTGTTGCAATTTTTAGTGATTATTATGAACAAATGAATTTTTAAAACAAGTATATTATTCTATACTGAAAATAAATGACCAAGCAGAATTCATTAAATAAATTATATAAGTTACTTAAACCAAGATTACTTCCTTTAAAGTTGTATATTTCTTTTTCTTTTTCAGCTTAAAAGTTCATTATTTTCTTTTTTCTCTGCCTCTGAAATAAAATTGGGTTTGTTTTTTTTGCGGATATAACAATGTATTTTTATTACAATGGGGTAAACTGCTGACTTGTCGAACATACTTGATAATCGACGTAGTAACTTTTAGTTATCGAAAATCTAAAACTTTTTTTCTGCCGAGGGATGTTATTTCCATACAATTATTTCAAGTTAAAAAGGCGCTCCTCCAAAAAGGCTAATTTACTGAAAGTTTTTAATCCCTTCAATATTTCTTTAAAAAAATCTTGCCAAAGAGTAATTTTGCCGATATGTAGAATTTTTTAAAAAAATATTTAATTTCCTAATACTCGCATCAGTATGATAACTACAGTGATCATTGTTATTTCATAGTTATTCCAAACAAATTACAAAAAATAAATACAGGAAACACAGCTTCTTTTTTTTTTTTTTTTTTTTTTACTTATATATTTCAAAATCTTTGTATACAGAAATTTGATGCTTTAAACAATATGAGTAATAATTTGTTTTGAGACAAAAGTGACAAGTATATCAGGTGTTTAAATTAAAAATAACATTAAAATTTCTGTTTAATATGAAATTCTGTTTTTATATTACTAATTATTATGCAAAACAAAACGAAATTAGATCCCAACAGGAACATTTGCTTTACCGAAGATTTTCCTATATAAGATATATATTCTATATAATAATAAGTTGATTTTATACTGCTATTTTGCAAAATCTTCATGTACTGAAATTTGAGGCTTAAAGCAAAATGAGAAATACTTCGTTTGCTTTTTCGATATTTACTTTTCCATCTATATTTCCAGAATATATAATTATATACCTACATTTGTAGCTTAAAAATCCTTCTTATTTTCCAATTTAACCTATTAATTTTATTTTCAAACTTAAAGAAATTTCTTCGGTAAATTTTCCTATTCTTTTTTTAAAATTAAGAATTTTTATAAACAGAATAAACTATCTATCAAATATAAAGTATATTAACTATATCAATAGCATATATCAAATACCAAAAGCAAAATTTCAAATTATCCCAAGGCAGAATTTAATTCTATCTAGTAAATAAACATAATACGTTTGTATCGAGAATCCTAAAAATAAGTAAACTTTCTTCGATTAGTAAAGAAGCAAAACGTTGACCATATTCTTTAAATTGATTACTTTTATAGTAGTTCAACATATCTAACAGGAAACTTAATTTTATTAGATATACTTTACTTTGAGAAAATGTAATTTTTCGGATGTTTTTCTTTCTTAAAAACTTTTATTAAAAAAATTCAAGAGGAGAAAAATAATAAGTTTAGAAACAAAAAAAAGCTAAAGTTCATTCTAAGATGAGAACTTAGCTTGAAAAAGAATTCTCTTGTCTACATGGCTTCAATCTAGACGACGATCGATTCAAGCATTTTTCTCCCTCTTCTTGCTTGAAGACAAATAAGCTCAGGAAAAATTACAATGCCCATCTCATTAATAATTCAAAAGAAATAAAATCTGATCTTTCGAAGAACAAAAATATTAACGAAAGACAAAGGAATATTTGTAAATCACAACATTTTAGGGAGTGCTTTTGAATCCCAATTGAAACACAATCATTATTTAAGAAAAATTTTTGTACAATTTTGATTAGATTCTAATAAAAAAAAAACACTGTAAATGGGAAAGCCAATTTAAATTGGAAAAAAATAATGAAACTGAAATTACTAAAAATAATGAATAGTGTCAGATGCATTTTACGGTAATGAATTGCGAAAAATGGTTTAAAAGCATTATACTTTTAGATTTTCTTTTTCTGATTGCCTGTAAGTTATAAAGTGAATTAAGAAAAAAATTATTTTCTTACTATCCCTAGATATTTTATTCAAACAAGATAAAAGGTATTCTTATTAATTATTCTTACAATTTTTGTGCATATGAACATTTTAATGTGTCTGTTTGATTATTTAGTGGCTCATTCATTTATTCCAAAGCCTTTCAGAAGCCAAAATTTGGAGAGAAATTATTTCGGACATACTAGGCAGTTTAATGCGTATGTCAGTTTTAAATGCTTTTGGAATTGATACAATGGCGTACAAAAGTTCTTAATCAGTTTATTTTTGCAACTTCTTTCAGCTTTGAGCTATTAATACAAATAATTTTAAAAATATACCTAAGTCTTTTAAAAGATGCATATAAAAATTGTACAACATTAAAAACATAAGGCGCTTGCGATAGATAAGTAATTTTTATTTTAATCTATTTAAAATAACAATTACTGTCTGCAGAATTTTTCACTTAACTGTAAAAATCCGGAGTTAAATTAAAGTGTGATGAAACTTCTACGTGCTACTATTTTTATTACGTGCTTGCTAAAACCAAATCTTTCATAATAAAACCTGAAACTTGATATTTACTATATTATTTGCAATGAAAAGCACTAATGCACAAGAGTGACGAGAATGCTAGGTCAATTGAAAAATGTCAAAGTTTTGAAACAGTGTTGTGCAACAACAGTTTGCATTGAGTTAAAGAAATTGACGACCAAAACATTTAATTAGTTACTTCAATCCTAGGAGAATGCGATACAAGTTGTGAAACATTTTTGATTTGTAGAATGTATTAAGCATTTAATATAAAGATTTAAAAAGGTCTTCATTCGATCCAAACGTTTTGAGCATTGACTAACGGCTAAAACACTTTTTGTTTTATTTTAGGGGTTCAACTGTTTGATTTACATCAAAAATTAATGACGGTTAATTTAATGATAATAGTGGACAAATGTAGATGAAAAGTTACTTATATTGATTCGTGCAGACTGCTTTGTACCAACTAGGTTGTAAGGGGTTACAAAAGCTACTTTTATGAAAAATATTTGGTGACATTTGTTAAGCATAGCAGAAAACAATAATGACTTTAAAAACATAGAATAAAAATAAAATTAAAATGAAGTAAACCAACTACGAATGTATTCGTGAGTCTAAAAATGTTTATTGGGAGTCAACTTACAGATACGAGATTAGTGTTTAAAGTTATGAGAACTATAAATTTATAATAAAATTATCTAAAATATGAGTAATTAAAAAGTTTCCTTTAAAATACATATTGCATTAAATTAAGGGATTCAAAAATTTATTAATTTATGAAATTGATAACGTGAAAAATAAAATTGAAATCAAAAACATATTGCAGAAAATTATCGGTTCTGAAATTGAACGAGCTAAAAAAATGAACTGAAGCCAGCAAAATTGGTTTTATTTACCTCATTGGTTTAAGTAATCCTGGATCACATGACTAAAATAATACTGAAAAATTATGAATTAACTATTTAATTTATCAACGAAAAAAATAATCAAAGAAATTGTTCATGAATTAATTAAATTATTGCGTAACTAATTAAAGTGATTAAAAAATGGAAATAGAGGTATCGATTGAAAGTGAAACAATTTAAATAACAGTTTGTGTTCTTTTTCATGTAGGAAATAATGAATCTACTTCGTTAAGATTTTTAAAACATGAAAAACTAATGATAGTATCTCCAAAATATACCACGGTTGACAATTTTCATGTTATTTTAGGAAATATATTTTCCAAATTTGATTACAATAATATTTTCTCTTAAAAATTTTGTTTTAAATATTTTTTAAAAGACCTTTCGTAGAAAAGATATGATACTCTTGATCTAATGCTTTAAAGTCTATCAAAATGAAAAGTTTTCCGCTTAATTCAACATTTTAATGTCCAGCTATGGTATGCGTCTGCATAAGAGAAACACCTACAGAGAAAAATAGTATTAAATTAAATTTTCTAGTTCTTATTTCGTAAACCAAATGGATATTTTTTTTTATTACATCCTCTTTTAGTTTTACAAAAGCTATTATTATAGCTTTTGTAAACTAAAAGAGGTAAAAGCTATTATTATAGCTTTAACTTCAGATCCAATTACAAATTACATATATCACAATCTTAAGAACTAAGCAATTGTGTTGCTACTCATTATCACTTTCTTTCTTTTGAAAAAAATAACTGTTTTTCCAAAAAAATGCTGTCCGTTAAAAATGAATTTTACGGTAAAAAAAGTATCGACATCTTGAGCTCTGGTACTTTAAACTGTAATTCGATCCGGAATTTTTTACAGTGTTGGCACAAATGAGTTAATTGATCTTAGATTTTTATACTTATTATCTACAAATTGAAATATACTCGAACTTGTAAAGTGTGTATTTTGATTTTTCTACTAGTTTATGATTCATTTTCGTTTTTATTTCTATGCTAACTTTCATTATACCTTTGATTTTAAATTCTTGTATAATAAAACGTTTTTGTTTCTTTAAAATATTATTTTCATCTTTTTTTTTTAAAAAAAAAAGTCTGATTTCACGTAGTTAATGATCTCTCTGAATTTGCATAATGGTACATGAATGAATCAATCATAGTACCTAGAATTTCCAACTGAATAAGTTTCTTTTTGAGAGAATGATTAATTAAATGACAGAAAATTCTGTGCTGAGATATAGAAAGTTTCATTTCACGATATTTGTATAGAACTCTCAAAGTACTTTAAAAAAAAAACATTATTTATTAGAATGATTAAAAACAATCAATCATGGAAAATTCTGGGAAAACTACCGTACTGTATGGTGATGACATTTCAGGTTTAAAAAAAAACATGATTTAGGTAACAATATCTCAAATATACGGTATTTATATAGACCATTAATTTAGCAATTTTTCTGCTCCTTTAGTAATGGTTAACTGGAAATTCTGATTTGCAATATTATAATTCTTATTTCCCTAGATTTAGTAAAAAATATTAAATTTAAATTTAAACTTATAATAAAAGATTTTAATGAATGATTTGTCATGTTCTAACCTATCATGATAAAATTACTAAATTTTATCACATTTTATCGAACTATATTGTTAATTTAACAAAAATCATCACCAAAGCGGTTCTGCAAAAATTACTGAGATTTTTGGCACTTCCATAGAACCATATTCACGTTAATTTTCCTTATTCGTGTAAATTTGACCATACTTTTTTTCAGCGCAAACTGCTAAGCTTATGATTTATGGAAATTAAAATAATTCTAATCAAAATTTTTCGCACGATTATGTTTACCTAAATTTTGTCTCCAGATCTTTTCTATTTTATAGATTTATAGATTTAGTTTTTATTTATATTTTATTTATTTATTTCTCCTTAAATACTTTTTCCCCGAAGAAATATGTTTTCCTTTACACAATATATTTTACATACCATCCATCAAAAACCTAGTAGCTGGACTTGATTTAAATATATGTTATTCAGGAATGAAAAAAAGAAGAATTATTATGATATTTCATTTCTTTTAAAACTTTGTTCTCACAAGAAAAAAATATAATTGTTGAGTTTGTAGTTTAAAAATTTGTTACTTTAAAAAACGAAAGGAAGAAGGTGGCTAAGATTACGTAGCAAAAAGTTTTAAATTTTTGTTTTGTCCCAATAGTATTAAGAAAAATTATTCTATTTAAAATTAAATATAATGAATTGCTTTAGAAATCCTATTCTTATAGAGTTAATGAAGGACTCGATGTAGATGAACAATCATAAATTATAATTTCAAATAGTAATTTAATTTTTGTACATAAATAAAAAAAAATTTATGTATTTTCACGTAATACGAATTTTTTTAGGTGTAAATACATTGTTACAAAATATTATTTTATAAATATATTAATAATTTCATGTAGTGTGTACGGAACAAAATTACGGAATCGCCCTGTTACAGGTTCAAATATAGGATATTGCAGCTTGTTTTTTTCTCTTGCTTTATTTTATTTACCATAGAGCTCAAGTAAATTACTTTTACTTTAAAACAGATTAAGCTTAAGCTTTTCTTCTATATAACGCAAATGAGGTTTCTATTAAATTCAAAACGCCACCTTTACAGATGGTTTGGATTAGGAAGTATTCAATGTGTGCATCAGTTTACCATCTGTTAAGAACTAAAATAAAATGTTGTTTACAATACTTAACGAAGGCATTTTTGAATTAATGCTTTGATTCGTGATTTTCTTTGTGTTTTGAAATGTCTCATACTTAAAATTTTTATAAACCTTATATATTTTAATGTTAGAAATCCACTATGCGAGTTGAATTGGCAGTTCATGAAATATAACCTATCGAAATGAAATTTGTTTTTGTTCATCAATAATATTCCAGTTTTTGTTCCGGTACAATATCATTCAGCTCTCATTAAAACAGAAAAAATTAAGAAATTATAAAAAAATAATGTAATTCCAATTTTATAAATTAAGTAAGTCATGAAAAATTCAACACTGTTAAAAATAGTAGATAAAAATTTCACTGAAACACTAAATGCAAAAACTTGCTGGCAGCTCCATATTGAAATCACCATTAATTATCGTTCAATTAAAAACTAGTGAGCTCAACTAATTCATGGTTTGCCTAAAGAAACTGCAACCGTGTAAATGTCTGTTAGCCAGTGAGCTCTAATTAAGGGTTCCGTTTTTTAATTAGTTATTTATTTATTCTAGGCGTAATTAACAAGATTTTTCAGATTTTTAAAAGCATCAAATATCAAATTTGTTGAGTTAAACAATTATTTATAAGTAAACACCTTTTTTAATAAGAAAATTAACAAGAAAGCATCTTATATTAACATTATTTATCAATTCTGTAACTGAGCACCTGCTGATTGGTGATAGACGTTAGTTTAAAAGAAACTTTTGTATTTAGTTTAACTTTTAACCATAAAAACTATTTTGTAAACAAACATACAAAAAAGGTTAGATATTTCAACATAAACCAAAATTAAAGAAAAGCCTAAGACTCCTTTTGGGGTGGCTCAGTGGTTAAAATCACAAAGTTATCGTTGTGAGTGACTAAAGTTCGATCCCTTGTGGCGATTTGCAGCAATTTTTTTAGGCAACTTTTTACCCAAAACTCTGTTTAAGGTCTCATTAAGAAATTTGTCTGAAGAATAATATTAGCTGTAGTTCAAGGCAATACTACAAGGTCTACAACAATAGTATTTCTAAGGGCACCACTACATTAGTATAATTTTGCATCATGTAACTTATTTTATTGGTTGCAGATAAATTAGCGCCCATTATTTGGTAAAACTTTTAATGTTATTATTAAACAGGTACAAATATCGTTATTCAAACCGATTAATTACATCTTCAATGCGTTTCTCAAAACGAAAAGATGCTTGTTGACAAAAATTGTCCAAATCCTCTGTGTTTAACTGATGTCACTACATTTATGACAAACCCGGGCCTTGAATAAATGAGAATTCTTAATACTTTGATCAGTTTAAATATTGCATGCATGATTTTCTTACTTAAAACAAAAAAGAGACCATTAAATTTTATGAATTATTAGAAATTAATAGTTTCAAGAATAGTTGCATTTAAGCAATATTGGTTTTAAGTACATATTTTTACTTATTTTATCATTATTTTATGTGGTATGTTTTATGACATCTAAAACTTCCATTGATTATACTCATAAAATATCCAATTACTTTGTGAGAGAATATAATACTACTTTTAGTACTAAGAAAGAATATGTTTTAGCTGATCTTGTTATTAGTTCACATAAAAAGTATTTCTCAATTTAATGTTATGAATAATTGTTTATAAAAAGAAAACTAGATTTTTAGACTTTATTAAAAATGATAAAATGTTAAATGTTGTGATAAAATTTGGTGAATTTCCAAAATTATATTTTGATTAGACTTTTCCAAATTTTGAAAAATTTGCTATAAATACAACCACGGCTTCAATATAACTTATGGAATAAATGTAATTAAATCATACCAATTGAACTTTATGTCGATTATATCAATTTAATTTCATACAATTTGATATAAATCATATCAATTTTACTTCATACCAATAATTTCAGTCTAATTTATACAATCTAATCAATCAGATCTCATATTAACCTTATCAAGCCAATCATATTAATGTTAACTCATACCGATTATATTAATTTGATTTCATACTGATTATATCAGTTTGATTTCATACCAATAAATTAAATTTCAATACCAATTTGTTTTTTAAATGAAATATTATATTTTGTTATTTTATGTACCAATTAATATTAAAGCGAGCTCTAAGTTCGCTTTTCAATTTTTCTAATTTTGACTCAAAACGTGCTAACACTTTCAAAGTGCAATAAGAATGTTTTAGAAAGAATTCTTTTGACCAAGCTACAGTACAACTTCTGCTAACGATCTTTTATTTAGCTTTTTTATCCTAAGATTATTAAAAACCCTTAAATTAAAAAATTACATATAAGATATTTTTGTTAAAGAAATAAGAAACCGCACAAATGTTTAATTAAATAATGTTATTTTTTATCAAAAAAAATGTCTATTAATGCAAGAAGTAATATCTATTTACAATATGCACAATTACAGTTAAATTTTTGAAAATAATACTTTAAAAATTAATGTTAAAATAGACTTAAATAATAATTCTGATTTGCAATCAAGTATTCTCAATGGATATACATTTTAAATACAGTATTAATTATCTAAGTTAAAGATGCCCATTGCACCCAACAATGCAAAATAAATTTCTCACAGTCACATGCTTTTTAGGAAGTTTTAATTTTTGTTTTAATCTGGTTGAAATTTTACTATAGACACGAGGAAGTTTTACTTTGACTAAAATTGTCTAGGAAGAAGCAAAGAAATTAGAAAAATAAATTAGAGAATATGAGAAAATCGGTATTGGTATTTTCAGTTTTTACAACTAGTGTTGTGGTCGATTTTTTTTTCAACGAAACAAAGAGAATTAAAGTAGAATTTCTTTGAAAATATTTTTTGTATGTAAAAATGAACTTAAGTGGCCATTTGGTTTATTCAATGTTTGTATGTCACACTTAGTTTAAATTATAAGATTACTTCAACCAGATAATTCAACCAGAAAATTAAAAACACAATTAATTGTGATTAAGCATTGTTAGAATTAATATCAGACGATTCTGATTAAACATTGTTGTGTGTAAAATTTAGTTGATAATTCTTACCATGTGCTTGAGCTAGAAAATTAAAAACTCAGGCAATTCTGATAAAACATTATTTAAAAATTATTAATACAGAATTTTACTTTTATGAAACATATTTGACATGGAACAAATGCATTTGGGTTTGAGTTCATCGAACTTTTCCTCTCAAATAGCTACTGATTAGAAATACGATAATTATATTTGCAACATTCCGCACATAGCATTTAGGGTTTATAAAACATTAAAATTTGGGGTTAAGTAACATAAAAAGTTGGGGTTAAATAATACTAATATTTAAATGATTGCTAGAACATGTTGAGTTTTTTTTTCATATTCCATATTGCTTTATTTATTTACTTATTTGTTTGTTGAAAAGTTTTTCAATAATGCTTTTAAAAAACAAATAATTTCCGGAAAAATAATAAATACTTAAAAAAGCTTTGTTAAAAAAATGTTTCGTAATCATAAATTGATTGTATGTGTAATTTCTATATTTATCTCATTTTCTCAGAATATCTAGTGATTTTTTAAACTTATATGTGCAATAAGAATTAAAAATTTTTTTTAGTAAGAAGCAATTTTTTTACTCATTTAGAAAATATTTGAAACATCAGGATAGTTTCTGGTGAAGTAGAGAAACATGAAAAATTATTGCACAAATTAAAAAAGGCAAACTGTTTTGGAGTAATAAAAGCATAAACGGTGGTCTGATGATAGATAATGTTTGCAAAGATTGTTTATCACTCCATTAAACCTTTCACGTCATTAAAAACAGGTTGAAAATGACATCGATTTAATAATTCCTCCTTGAAAAGCCGCAGTTGAAATAAATGATCCGTAAAACTTTTTACGACTGTAAAAATCGCTTTTAATAATCATTACCAAAAAGAATAAAAAATTATTAATTGTGGGTAATTATTATAACCCCTTGTTTATGATTTAGTTATAAGGAGCAAATACAGAATTGTTTAAAGTATTCCATTCATTACTTTTATCAGAGTTGAGTATTTTCCTAAAAACTTTATTCCATTCTTTTTACAGCCAATAAGTTTTATTGTTAGCTAAATGAAATACTTCTCTGAAAAACTAAAATTAATTATATTTTAGTTACTTATTTCATCTAACACACACTATTTCGAAAATTCTGCTGTATTATGTATGTATAATATCTAAAATTATGACATCAATGACATGTAAAAGAGAGGAAAAGGGACAGTGATCTTTAAAACTTATATTTCTTTTTTTATATATATATATATATAAAAAACGAGAAAATTTTTTTTCCCTTATAAAGCTGTTGATTTCAAATTAATGGTGAATAGTGGAAGTAGATTGAGACTATTCTATGCTTGCCATTATTTAGATTACTCCCATTACTCTGAATCACAAACTTCTCCGACTTCAATGGTCTCAGCAACAAAGTCCATGGCGTGCACATTAAAAGGTTGTTTTATCCGACGAATCTAGCTACAATTTGGAGTACAATGATGGAAGATTACGCATCAGACGTTGGAGTGAGATACGTCTGCTCACATAGTGTATTACCCAGCGTCCTACAGCACAAGTGCCTGGAATTATAGTGTGGGGAACTATTACGTATAAATGTTTATCCCATCTAGTGAAAATTGCGGGCAACATCAATAGTGATAGCTACATAAGAGAAATTGTGGAGCTAGAGATCCTTCCCATTCTTCGATGCATTCTGGGTGTTGAATTTTAGCAGGATAATGCCCGTGCACATGGTTTGCTTATTCCCCGGATATGTCACCTATAGAGCATGTCTGGGATTTCTTCATTCTGTGACTCACTCGCACAGTTGGTGGAGCACACAGTAATACAGAACTTTGGCATCAAGTCGAAGACAAATGGAATGCCATTCCCCAAGATTATATTCAGAACCTGTTTGATTCAATGCCACAACGTGTGCAGGCTCTCATTGCTCAGCGTGGCGGGCACACCTAATACTTTTTTCTGACTTTCTTTTTTTCTTTTTTTTTCGTCTTGTAAATTATAATATAAATCAAGTGGAATAAATTTCATCAATTTCTGACAATTCCTTCATAGTATTGCATTTTTCACAAGCATTAGTGTATTATCAGAACCATTTCATAAAAAATAGTTACTTTTTTGTCTTGTTTTTCGCTAAAAAAAGGTCCGCTAAACAAAAAGTGTCCCCATTTCTTAAATTGAGTAAAAGGATCTTTTTCTAAGAAAAAGTTCTTTCCCCTCTTTCATAAAGATGAAAAATTATGTCGCTTTATCCATTAAACTCCAAGGTTTTGGTATCATACCAATTGTGGGGAAAGAAGCATTCTATTCTGGTTGCAAATTTATCTATTTTCACTTACTTAATTATTATATACGTTAATTTTATATACGTTATTATATACGTTAATTTTTGAATAATTCAAAATGTGTTCTTCAATCTAACCTTTTTAATGTAGAGTAGTTACTTTACAAATAATTATCAGTGCTGATATTTTAGGCTTTTCCCCCATATATAATGATATAAATATAAATTTAGCTCATATATATATATATATATATATATATATATATATATATATATATATATATATAAGCTAATATCAATATAATGATGTAAATTTAACTTAATCCGTTTTGCCGTTTTGGGTGCTTGTAGTCTTAGGATGTTCTAAGCTCTATTGCAACCTTTATACTAGAAGACTCACAACTCTAGATATTTGTTTATAGATGTTTTTTTAGAATACAATATAATGCTTCGTTTTCAAAATACATTAATTATTGAATAAAAATATTTTAAAAATTAGTTAAAGTAGTCAATCCCATAGCGTAAATGTAATTGTATTCAATTTTTTTTAATTAATTACATTTAGACTAATGATAATGCATTTTATATATTGTATTTAAATTTTTTTATTAATTACGTTTAAACTTATTCTGATGTATTTACTGTGTATTTCTGAAGGATGTTCAGAGGTACCTTATCACATTCAATTTATGTTTTTCAAGTTCAATAACAATTCTAGTATAGCTAAATGTTTTAACGAAATGAACATAATTTAAAACTAAAACTTTCCGTTAAACATTCATCAAATAAGTAAAACAATTGGGGTAAATTACATTCAGTTGTAAACTCAACTTAAAATTATGAAGAGCATTAAGATAATTTTATATAAGTTTGTGCTGTAAAAGAATAGAAGAATGTAAGTACTTAGAGTACTTACTTTAATAGAGATTTAATCTTTATTGTTTATTCAAATGTTGATTGTTATTTTTGTTTTTTTAGAATTTGAAAAATCAAATTATGACAACAAATTTGTGGGTTGAACAGGTAAGTATAAAAATATATATTTATCATAAACATATATCTCAAATAAATGCATAAACGATAAACATGTGTTAATTTATAGTATTGGCATGATTATAAACTTACTTGGGAACCCCGAGAATATGGAGGTGTTGATATGCTTCATGTCCCTTCTGATCACATATGGAGACCAGATATTGTACTGTATAATAAGTAAGTTTACACAAATATTATTTATTACTCGTATTTATTTTATAACCTTTAGCACATCTATTTTGCATTTATTTCCTTATTTAATATAATTTAAAATTTTAATGAATTCTGCTCCAAAGTTTTTACACTTGGCCAAGCTCACCATCTATCTGCCTTGCGAATTAAGGGAGAAACGAGCGCTTTTCATTTGGCAAAAGAACACCGCTAGGGTAAAAGTGTGATTTATTTCAGAATCCCCCGGACGTGAAAAAGTATGGTAAATGTGACAAATTTGGTAATTTCATCGTGATACCTTAGAGTATGACATAAAAGCAATTTATTTGGTTCAATTTACTTTCTGTTTTTTTTTTTTTTTTTTTTTTACTAAATGTGCGGAAAAAATAACTACAATTTTAAAAACCAGAATTTCCAGTAAACCGTTACCATATAAACAGAAAAAATACCAAATAAAAGGTAAAATATCATTTATTTTGGTTTTCAATAACAGAATAACGTTCTTTTGTTTGGTCGAAAAATACCATTACCATACAGTACTGCAATTTTACCTGAACTCTTTTTCTCCGTGTGTTAAAGATTACAAAAAAATCATGAATGTTCATGTCTGATTACTGAAATCTAATTTTGATGCTTATTCATTGCAATGAATTTTTCAAGTTTATCTGATAATCAAAATTGAGTAGTATATCTTCGATGATAAAACAGGTCACACGCTATTAGTTGTATGCTTTAAAAAATTGAGTCAAACTTTATTTTCAAGTGTACGTTTGCATTTGGCAATAAACTTTCACTGTTTCGATGCAATGAAAAATATGTTCTTTTACAGTACTAATTAATTTTTTAGATATCGAAACTATTGGCAAATTTCTTTCGAAATGTATCCAACAGTTTGAAACAGTTTCCTAGCTGGTGAAACAAATAACATTTTAAGCACACAACAAATACTTATTTATAAGTATAACAGCAAATAATTATTTTTTAAATTAAATATAAAAATAAAAGTAAGTATTATTTTAATAATTTATGGTAATGTATTGTCTGGCAAATTTTTAAGCAAGGATTAAAAATACGTCCAAAATTAAATGTTGTTATTTCTAATGACACTTAGCACAAGCCAAGCTCACCAGACATTGGCTTTGTAGTAGCTGGTTCAAGTTCCCTTAAATAGGTAGTGGGTTCGAAAATTAGTGTAACCATAGTAAGTTCAAGTTCTGATAAAAAAAATAGTGAGTTTGAGCATTTGGAAAATGATAGTGAGTGGGTACGAGAACTGGTTAAATGATAGCAAGTTCGATTCTTTCTTAAATGATATTGGATACGAAAACTGGTCATAATAGACTTGAGTACCAACAAAAAAGTAGTGGGTTCAAGTACTGATTAAATGATAGTGGGTACAAGTGCTGATTAAATGATAACGGGTTCGATTCTTGCTTAAATGATAGCTGGTTTGAGTACTGATTAATTGATGTACCGATTAATTGGTAGCGGGGTCAAGTTCCGCGAAAAAGGTTGAAAACTGACCAAACCATAGTTGATTCCAGAACTTCCAATGAAGAAGTAGTAATATTTTTAATATAATTTATATCAATTTTTTTAACTAAATAACCAAGGCTAATAACCAAATATAAACATTTATAAATTTATAGAAAGGGATAAGAATGAATGTATTCGTTGCACAAGCAGCACAATTTCAATATCAGATAAATAGAGAATTCATTTGAAGGAAGCAACCATTAAAAGTTTATTATTTTTCTTACGAAGGGAAAGTGTAAACTTACGACGGGTGGATAGCGGTGGATGGAAAGCACTCTCTTCATTTGGGATTGATGGACGGCTTCTTTCACTTCAAACAGTGAATCTAACCTTTACAAGGTACATTTACCCCGAGAAGATTGCTTCAGCTGCTCATAGAAGCATACGAAGAGTTCGAGTACCGATGAAAAGATAGTATTTTGATTCTTGCTCTAATCATAGTGAGTACAAAAACTGGTCATAATAATTGATTCGAGTACCGATAAAAAGGTAGTGGATTCGAGTACTGATTAAATAAAAGTGAGTTCAAGTACAAATTAAAAGGTAGAGGATACAAGCTCCGCTAAAAAGAGAGTGGGTTTGAAATTTGGTCTAAGGTTCGAGAACGGATAAGAAGTTAGTAGGATCAAGTATTGATTATACAGATAGTAGATTCCAGCATTCATTAAATGATAGGGGGTAAAATTCTTGCTCAAATTAAAATGGGTTTTAAAGCTAATTATAGCAGGTTCGAGTACCGTCAAAAGGTAGTGAGTTCAATACTTGTTCAAATGAGAGCGGGATTGATTACTGATAAAATGATAGTGAGACTAAATACCGATGAGAAGGTAGTGGGTTCGAATACTGATTAAAAGATAACAGGTCCAAGTAAGGATGAAAAGATAGTAGGTTTGGCGTTGGTGGACGGCTTCTTTCACTTCAAACAGGGGATCTAATTTTTGCAAGGCGCATTTACCATGTGATGACATTTTAGCTGCTCATAGAAGCAAGCGAAGAGTTCGAGTACCGATGAAAAGATAGTGTGTTCGATCCTTACTCCAGTGATAGTGAGTACAAAAACTGGTCATAATACGCTCGAGTACTGATAAAAAGGCAGTGGATTCGAGAACTGATTAAATGACAGTGAGTTCAAGTACCGATTAGAAAGTAGCGGGTCCAATTAAACATTGTTCAAACCATAGTATACTATGGTAGTCTAACCATAACATACTATGGTAGTCTAACCATAGTATATTCGAGTATTGATAAAAAGGTAGTGAGTTCGAACATTGAGAAAATATTAGTGGATACGAGAACTGGCTCAATGATAACAGGTTCGAATCTATCTCAAATAATATTAGGTACAGAAACTGGTCATGAAAAGTTTGAGTGCCGACGAAAAGGGAGCGGGTTCAAGTACTGATTAAATGATAGTGGTTACGATGACTGATAAAATGATAACGGGTCTAAGTCAGGCTCAGATGGTAGCGGGTTTAAGTACTAATTAAATTATAGGGAGTCTAACTACCAATTAAAAGGTAGCGGGATCAAGTTCAACTAAAAAGGTAGTGGGTGAGAAAACTGGTCTAACTATAGTAGGTTCGAGCACTGATAAAAGATAGTGAGTTCGAATATTGATTTAATGATAGTAGGTTCGCTTATTGATTAAATAATAGGGGTACGACTCTTCCTCAAATTGTAGTGGGTTCTAAAGCTGGTCAAAATAGGTTCGAGTACCGTCAGAAAGGTAGTAGGTTCAGTACTTACTCACATGAAAGCAGGTTCGATTACTGATAAAATGATAGTGGGATAAATACCGATAAAAAGGTAGTGGGCTCGAATATTGATTAAATGATAGCGGGTCCAAGTAACCATAATAATTTAGTAGATTCCAAAACTGGTCAAACCATAGTTGATTCCAGTACTTTCAATGAAAAAGTAGTAATATTTTTTATATAATTTATAGCAATTATTTTTATTCACTAAATTACCAAGGATAATAGAATAAGTTTAAACATTTATAAATCTTTAGAAAGGAATTAGAATAAATTTATTCGTAAAAGAAGCAGGTCAAGTTCAATATCAGATAAATAGAAAATTCATTTGATCGAAGCTACAAGCAAAAGTTGATTATTTTTTACGAAGGGAAAGTTCAGACCTAGAGTGGGTGGGTAGGTGTGGAGAATGGAAAGCACTCTCTTAATTTTTTGTTGGTGGACGGCTTTTTTCACTTCAGTGGATCTAATCTTTACAAGGTGCATGTACCATAGGATGATAATTTTATCTGCAAAAAAATATAGATCCCCTCTATATTCTTTGGCTCGACGATCTGCATGCAAAGTCAAGCACTTTACGGCAGAACAGTCTAATGAGTACCAATACCGCATGCCTTCGATCCTTTCGCAAGCTGATCAAAGTGGTCACCCACCCGCATACTGACCGTTGCCAGTAGTGATTGACTTCGGTGATCTGCCGGGAACTTTGTCTTAACGATTAGTCCAATGCGAGACTAACTTATTGCTTTATTGAAATTACATACATTTGCAGGCTTGTGTGCTCAATTTAGGCTTATAAGCCTTTGTCAAGTAGAAAAACAGATAGAACAATTCAGAGAAGGACATCACGAAGAATACATCCAGGGTTACGGTGGTATTCGAACCCGCTACCTCCTCGCTTTGCACAGCGTTTGGCCGGCGATACCGCTCGGCCAGGGATGCCCCGCGAGACTCGTTTCCAAAAGTATTTATACTGTAAAAAAAAATTTACAGTTGCCATCACTTTTGATGTTGAGGTAAACTAAATTTTTTTTACTGTGCATATAGTCACTTTTCTATTTACTCTTTTCTGTTATAATTTATTTTTTTATATATTTTCTGATTTTTTTTTATTTACTGACAAAACAAATTTTTACTTGCATCAACTTATGGCTTCATTTCAAAAATATCTCTTTTAGGAAGCAAGCAAATTTTAGTAATATATTTGCTATAATTTTTTCAAGCAAATGTTATTTTTTCAGTGTTATATAATTTTTTGCTCAATAACTACAGTCCTTTCCTTGAAAAATGTATTTAGTTCAACACCAAAAATGGTGACAACTAAACACCAAAATTTTTCACGGTTTATATTCTTGACAGTTTATTTATTTATTTTTGGCAATTTTCTTCTTATTGGAGTGCTGAGTAGAATTTCATTTTAACGGGTGAATTACGATTTATTATTGAAAAAATAATTATGTTTAAAGACAATTATTTATCGAGCCATTATTATCTACTTTTTTAAACAATGCAAATACATAAAAAAGTTGTAATAACAAAACGTAAATTAGAGAAAAAAGCTATTGATTTTTTTGTATATTAAAAATATTGGTTTGGTAAAACTTTGAAAATAATTGCCACTAGAATGATTCTCAGATTTACGGGTGAACAATAATTTCAGTCTTTAAATTCAAAGAATCATAATAACTTAGAGATAAAAATTTTATTCAAATTCTATAGGAAAGACCAGTTTTAAAAAGAAAATGAAATATGTATAAATTACCTAGAAGCATTTGGCATATAGCGTTTTACTAATAAAAAAATATATTTTTTATACTACCCAGTTGGTTTGTTCATGTAACTCATAAAAATATTAAGCATTAAAAAATGGAGTCATATTCCTCGTGGGGTAGGAAATGACGAGTCAAAATCTTTGCCATAAACCTTGAACTGGAATATAAAAAAACATGAAAACGGAATTGTGTCTATATAGATAAAGTTCTAGTTTTCTTCTATTATTCACATTCTTCTTTAGAACAAAATATCTTAGATGGTGAAGTTTGTATGAAAAATAGTTCTTTTTCTATTAAAAATATAATTTACTGAAAATAATTAGTTTTTTATTAAACAACTCTATTGTTGATTTTTTTACATAAAATATTAAACAAATTTTGTTTTTTAAACAATGCAAAGTTGCAGTTTTTCCCCCGTATTTTTCTACTATACTTCTCAAAATATTCAAGAGGAAGGATACATCTATTTAGCAAACATTTATGTTTTTATTTGTCATTTAATCATCTTAAGATCTAGAAAAATTGAACAAATGTCATAAAAAATTAATTTAGAGTATTTAGAGGAATTTAGACGAATTAATTTAGATTTTCATTTTTAGACAAAGACCATAGTTTATATTTTCAAAAAACTATTCCATTTCTAATTCATCAGTACAATTGCTATTTAAAATGATTAAAACATTAACCTAAGTTTAACTTACTTTTTAAGGAATCATTGTTTGAATTTTTTTATTAAGAAAATACAGTTGCTTTATTACTTTGTAACACTTGTCTTTAGAAAATTTTCACAATTTTAAATTTTTTTAACCACTTGCTATCAAACTTTTTCAATACAAAAAAATTTTCAATACGAATAAACAATTTAACAATTTTAAATTTCCCTCACATACTCTAAATTTCCCACAGCTATGCAAACCACAAATAAATTTTAAACCTATCATTAAAAGATAACAAAGAAAGCTTGATTTTTATTGTAAAATAGAATGACTATGTGCCACGTTTGCTTTCAGGAGTCCAATAGCAGATAACAATAGCTATAATAAAGATAGATAATTATTTGCCAGTGTTAAGACTAATATTATATTGTGAAATAACTCATCTTTCTGAAATTACTCATTCGTGTTTATCTACAAAAATTATTTGGACGTGTTTCTTTTCCTGCCGGTGCTGTACATTATTCTGGAGCACATATTATGGACAAGTTAAAGTGAATATTCAGATTACAAGCGCAATTTATGAATCATATTTGCAAATAAAAACCAATACGTATTTTTTATGACATGGTTTTAAAGAAAATGGTATTTGGAATAGTGATTTTTGTGTCAATTTTCAGATATGTTTAGATCCAAGGAAGAGGTTTTTATCATAACTCAGACGACAAAGATAATGCTTGTTCTGATAGGTTAAAATCGGGGTAAGAGTTTTAGATAAATGAAACGGCAATAACTGATGATGAAATTCCGGGAAGTATAGTTATATTGTTGTTTAGTATTGCAGTAAAAAGTACCTAAGGGGATACTTGTAGATATCGATGAGAGGGGAGATGCAGGTTCTGCCCAAAAGAAAGAATTAATTGGACTTTGCCTAGTCATTTGATGTTGTAAGGTAAAAGAGCGATAAAATAAGATTCCACTTTCAAATAAAATTTCTAATAGTTTCATCGATGTTTATCTGAATGGTCTTTTATAAGTAATAAAGTACTAACTAATAACAACTGAATTGCGATTAATAGCATTGTTATTAATAATTATAATAATTTTAATATTTTTATACTTTTTTGTCTCTCTCAAAAATGTTTAATTTAATTATAGACAGAGACACAAAAATTAACTAAATACCTTTTTAAAATAAATTTTCAAAAAAAATTAAATTTCATTTTCTGTAAAAAAATTGCTAGATCCGTAAGGTAGTAATGCATCGTTAAAAAGACAGAGAGTCATGAAATTGATTTTAATCTATCTAAAACGCAGAACGCGAAACTTCCTCTCGCCAACTCGTCATTAGCCATCAAAGATTTAAGAATGATGAGTAAGTTTCTTTTAAAATGTTTTGATTTCAAGTGGAAGCATTTTTCGTCCACTTCAAGTTCTTATTTTTTCACTCCTTTTCAAGTATAAAGAATGATGAGTCACTCACTTTTTACCTAATAAACCAGTACTTCCGGAAACATAGACACCCTCTTTTCGATTCAATATTATTATCATTTCAATAAATATTTTTCATGTTTAAATTTTCTACATTCTCTTATGGTTTCGGCCACCAATTCTTCATTTTACAGCTTTTATCAAAAGTTTTAGAATTGTTAAAATTTTTCATGAATGAAAAAATCTTTTTTCGGCTATTATCTTTGCAACTGAAATTTCATGCCCTGATCTATGGTGATAAGGCGATAATATAAATAGAAAGATTTATAAATAAAAAGAAAGTATCGGCAATGAAAGTATAAACAGAAATGCATGTATAGCAGCCCTAAATTTAATCAAAACACGTTCAAAAGACAAATGAATATGACTTATTTACAATAACTTAAGTTAACATTAATTTAATTTTAATAACAGTATAATGTTTCCATGAGAAATTTAAAAACAATCCCTTCAAACTACAAAATCGCTACTTGTTTTTTAAGACAACGATAAAAAATTTACTTTATTTCCATTTAGTCCCTTATGGAGGTAATTTAAGTATTATTGATAAATTTTAATTGTTAATAGTATTTTGTTTAAAATTCATTCGAAACATTAAGAATTAGCTTAATTCACATAATATAGTTTAATTCTTTTACTTTAGGATACCGAAACCCTTTAAGCAAGTGTCGTTACCATTTTGCTGGCAATATTACCAGCTTTCAAATGCTTCTTTCTTAGAGTGAAGCTTAGAGATATGAATATTAATGAGTATGTTCTACAGAGAAATTAATTCTACAACTCCAACGCCATTAATATAAATTATCATTTCTGCTTAAGTAGTTGAAACGTAAAATTCTTTGCTGTAGTACATTTAAAGACAAGTTTTCATTTACGAACCCAAATGCTGAGATGGAATTTCCCAATTAGCAAGAAACTAATCTAGCCATTTTTAATTTTAAATTTCGGTAATCTCAAATTTAAATTGGTATTTCGTTGCATAATATTCAGAAAAGCAACTTAGGCATGCTAATTACAAGACTATGCTTAAACTACATTTTTGCTACAATTCAAAATCAAAGATAAAGTAATTAAAATTTAATTTATTTTTTATACTCGCGCTGATCACAGAGCTGACGTAAAATATCCTCCGCGGTAGATGGATGATGGGTTAGAATCCCCTTGCCGTCGAGTTAACATTGAGCGGTTTTCATTGTTTTTCTCTTCATATAACGCAAATATGAGTGAATTCCATGAAAAAGTCCGTCCCAAAAAGCTAGTTTGTCCAGATGCTTAATCAGAGAGTTTTTTTTTTAATTCTGAGTTAAGGTTAAAAATTATAAGGCTACGGAGTTAAACACTGATAGTCTTAGGCACAGAATTGGGTGATCGACTGTTCAAAGCCGGTTATAAAATAAAATAAAATAAAACTTTAAACTTTATATCCTAATACAATGCATTCATTTATATTTTTAACAAAATTGAGTATTTAAATGAAAACTCAAAAGGTTCATAATTTAAAAATTTCAACGAATACCAAATTTTGAAAGCATTTTTTTTTTCTTCTAAAACCAAATTAATTTCTATTTGAGAAAATGAAAAGTTAAAAGATAACAAAACGATATAATTAAGTAAATAGCACAAGGTTTTAAATCATACATTGATTGTTTTTGACAACTTTTATAGAGTGTGGTATGAAAAAATGTAAATAGCAAAATGTAAAAATGTAAATAGTAAAATAAAATATGTAAATAGCTTCGAAAGAAATAATAGACGAATTTGAAAACTTCAGGTATTAAAAAATGAAGCAGCATATATACTCATTTTTGAGATAAATGCAAAGTATTAAAATAAAATGAAGTAGGGGGAACAGATGTCCATTATCTGCAAGCAGGATTCGAACTAAGGCACGATGCTCTGTCCACTTAGTTGTACAACACAGTCCAGAGAGGGTTAGAAAGCTGTATATAGTAACCACCAAAATGAAATATCATGGCATACATTCTATTCTCTAAGAAGATTTTAAGATATTGGGGAAGTAGCAAAAGTATAATTAAAATTACCGAACACCTGACTAAGCTATTGGGGGCATATTTCTCTAATTGCAACCCTTTGTTCCAATGAAATTGGACATTATTATGTCATGATGTATCACTGCGGTGACTTTAAATAATCTTTCAAATCATTTGTCATATTAGGGAGTCCTAGTTTGCAATCGCGCATATTAACTGTATCATGCTCTTTAAGTAATTATAACTAAGGCTATAATTGCATTTTTTATTAGTTGATCTTCAAACCGTTTGACAACCGTTGACCGCACTCGGTTTGCAATCGTGATTATTAATTGTAGTATGTTCACTAAATATTTATAACAAAGGCGATCCTTACATTTTTCTTTAGCTGATCTTTTAAATCTTTTGTCATTTTAGAGACACCCAGTTTGCAACCGTGTTTATTAACTGTAGTATGTTCTTTATATATTCATAATTAATCCAATAACTGCTAAAAATATAAACGAGTTACATGATAATATACTGAAAGACCTATAATGAGAAAAACTATTTGATTTGTGGATTACTGGACATTATATTTTTTTAAACATATTAAATTTTACGGACATATGATTTGCAAAAAATAATTTTTCGTATACACCAAGTTTGAATGCGATAAAAATAAGCAATAAATTGAAATAAAAATTATTAAAATATAATTTCAAAAATTATGCACTTATGTTAAGGAAAAATCATTTCAATTTTTTGTCCTTTTGTTGGATCTTTTTTATCCTTTATCTTACTTATGATCTTACCTAATTAATATTTTTCCACAATAATTTCATGATATATATATTATCAATATATATATATATATATATATATATATATATATATATATATATATATATATATATATATATATATTATCTTTATATATATATATATATATATATATATATATATATATATATATATATATATATATTATCTTTATATATATATATATATATATATATATATATATATATATATATATATATATATATATATATATATATATATATATATATATATATATATATATATATATATATATATATATATATATATATATATATATATATATATATATATATTGATAAGATTAAACCTTGCATATTTTATTGTAATTTTTTTTACTATTAATGACTCAAAGAATACAAAAATTTATCTCCTTAACACTAGATTGCCTAAGGAAGTCATTTTGACTGCTTTTAATTTCCATTAGAAAAACAATGATGCAGATAATGACACAATTTTTTAGAATTTTGTACAACATATAATTTTTTTATTGTTAATATTTACTAATAGCTTGTTATATAACTGTAAATAATATAAAAAATATTAAGAATAAATTAAACAAATAAGATTATTTTAAACAAATTTCTTTACACATTATTTATTCTTTTTCAATCCAGTCATTTTGACTGCTTTTGGGCAATATAGGTATATACTAAATTTCAGTCTTTCTAGTGTTAACGAAGCGAAAAACGAAAAGAACTACTAAGTCAATAATTGGACGAAAGCTAACAGATATATCATGTATGTTTAAAAATAGACTTAATGAAAATTGTTATTTGTTTTTAGATTATTGAAAATAGTTTTATTTTAAAGTATAATATTATTCGTTGGAGTTATTTGGTAAAAGAAATTGTGAGTGATATCTAGTTATAAAACAATTTTGTATATAATATTCAACTTTTTTTCAGTGCTGACGGAAACTTTGAAGTGACTTTAGAAACAAAAGCCCAATTAAACAACAGAGGAATGATACAATGGAAGCCACCTGCTATATATAAAAGTTCTTGTGAAATAGACGTCGAATTTTTCCCCTTTGACGTGCAAACGTGTCTCATGAAATTTGGCTCTTGGACATATGACGGTTTTAAGGTAGTATTTATTCTTAAGAGATATCACCATTGTAACTGATGAACAATAGATTTATAGTACATAAATTAACTAATTATCTAATTATGATTCATTTTAAAACATATGCATTCATTTCTACAGTAATCTATATGCTTTTTGACCTCTATTTAAAGAAGTTTATAAAAATTTCCTGTGAAACTAAATGCATATTGGTCAAAGGGAATGACATGGAAATCACATAATTTCTTTCTAAATTTCACTGCAAAAAATTTCGGATCATATATATATATATATATATATATGAAGTAGAAGTGTTATATGCATTTTAAGATTATTTTTGATTACTCTTTTTACCAAGAAAACAATAATATGACTCATAAAAATGAATAAAGATGAAATAACTATTAATTCTAAAGGCAACCCAGAGAAATCGTAAAACTCATTGAATTGTTGCAAGCTATATAAGGAGTCGAGAGTCATTATATGATGACTCCTGAATATTGGATGGATTTTAGCTTTGAGTGACTGTGTGTCTATAATTTAGAGTGGGATCTTGACCACTAGTACCGATTAGGGAGAGTGCTATCCGATCAAGAACTCAATTAATTAAATCGGTGAAACATTATGAACTGCGCCCTTTGTGATTTACTGTGACTGCTATGCATTTCACTAAATGTAACATTCAATTTTATTTGAGTCTTCTACACATTCAAGAATAATTTATAATATTGTGTCAACTAAACTATTGCAAATAAAGTGTTTACTTATAAATGTTGTTTATTTTAAGCCTATTGGTTAATTTCAACTAAGGGAATTTAAATATCATTCGTTTTATAATATGTAATAGCCATGATTGAGGTTTAAAATATAGGGTACTCCAAAGCTCCTCCTAGAAGTCATTTTTAATAGAAAATACCGCTTATTAATTTTAAATTTAGAACTATTTTTATTGATTTATAAAGTATAGAGCACAGGATAGCGCGCGGAATAGCATATCATAACGGGTAAATTACTTCTACAGTTATGTTGGTACATCCGTACATTTTGGCGAAATTTTAATGGCTGTTTTGCTGAGTTTCATTGATACAACACTTAATCCTCTCATTGAAAGCATGAGTGATTGCTGGCTAACTGTCGTAAATCTTAGATTTAAAAAAGACTTCAGAAAAAGGTCTTTGGCGTTAAATCGCATGATCTGGGAAGTCCTGTTCACCAAAATAGAAAATTACACTGTACTTTACTGTACAAAATTACACTGATCTTTACTGTATTTTCAAAAAAAAGGATTCAATAAGGCTCAGTTTTTAAATAAACCTGAACCGTCAACTGTTTCCCTGTTTTTTTTTTTTTTTTTTTTTTTTTTTTTTTTTTTTTCTTTTGGAAGCATTAATGGCAAAAGTGGAAATAAGTTTAAATCTTGTCTGAATTTCTGACAATTTTAAAGATTTTGCTGAGAAGATGAAGAAAAATCTCTTTTTTAAGTTTAAAGCATTCTTTTTCTGCACACAATTTCTACAACTGATGCAATTTATAAAATCCTGGATAAAATAAAATGAAAGTATACCTTTTGACAAGAAGGTTTTTTATAGCAAATTAAATATTCTATATGGTACAGCAAAATCATATATATATATATATATATATATATATATATATATATATATACGAGTATATTGTGCTCCATGCTTGCGTTATTCACAATTATAGTGTCACAAGTTAAATCGTATTACTTAATTGTTAAAATATTAACGCTATATATAGTACAAATAAGTCTCCCAGCAACTGTTAGAAGTAGATTTGCTTTATGAAAATAACCTTTAGACGCAAATATTATGTTTGCCTTCCGTGTGTGTAATGAAAAAATTTCTATTTTTCTGACTGAACTATTAGGGCCATATTCTTAAGAGATACGGCAGTAACAATGGGTACAAACAACGGCTATCCACAAGCATATTTTTAAGACTGGAAATCTTATTTCGTCCAAAAATAGTTTCTTAAAAATAAAAATGCGTATTATATAATTTTTCTGTTTCTTATAATATCATCAGCTCAATTTAAGCAGCATATTTAAGATTTAGTCTCTTGAATCATTTAGATTGCTTCTTAGTACGGGTGAATCCAAAAAAATATAAATAAATAAATAAATAAAATAAAATAAAATAAAAAGTTAATAAGGTGTTCTATTTTTTTTATTTCGATCTCTTGTACATTACAAGAAAATAACAGCTTACCTTTAGACGAAGTATTATCTATAAATGTCTTGTTTCGAAGTCCTATTTTCGAACATTTAGCTACTTTGATCAAGAATTATTTATCAATCATTTAATAATTGGATGCAAAATCATAATTTTTCTGAATTTCAATTTTGTATATCAGACATCAAATGAACAGATATCTCTGATAAATTATAATTGTTTTTCACAAAATGCGTAGACAAAATTAGAATCAAAAATATACCTACGACAATTATTAAGGATTTATAATTGTCATAGATCAAAACCGGTATGGACAATTAGAAAACGATATCAACTCCTTCGAAACCAAGAAACCATTTTTAATTGATAAAGCTTTGTTAGTTTAATTCTTCTGTAAAAAATAAATCCGAAAGAATTGTGATAAAAGTGATTTCTTTCACGAAAAGGTCAAAAGGTTTTGTAAACACTATTAATTTGTTTCTCTCAATACATGGTGAAACATAGCTGTTTGCTGATTGGCCATAATTTTAATAAAGATCAACAATAGAAGGCAGAGGTAAGACCAACCCAGAATATTGAAATACCAAACTAACTAACCTATAACGCATGTGTGTTTCATCAATGCTACGCTTAACACTTGACTGAAATGTGTCCCTAGCTTGTAATTCGAAGACAAAGCTTGAAATAAAATTGCATTAACCCGTTTCAAGCTGTTAGTTCAATTGAGAGCTGTGGTCGATTTAACAGCCGTATTTGAGAGCTTGGAGTCCTTTCAACAACGTTGTCTTTACCTTGAGATAAGTGAATAAGTGAGCGCCATGATTAAATAGCCACGCTTTACTTTATAACAAATTTAGCAACAATAAAAATCAGTATATTTGTTGCAAAAGTTTTTTAAAGAGTTTAAAATTCACTATTCTATTAAATTTATAGTTCCTCTATATCAGAGATGGCGAACTTTTTCGATAAGTGTGCCAGTTAAATTACGATTTATTATTTTCGGGTGTCTTGAGTTTCATTTGTTAATTTTTGTCTTAAGACATAATCCTGAAACCGTTGTATTTTGATTTTAAATTAAAGAATTACCTTTGTAACTATTACTTTTTTTATTAATTATTAACTTGTCTTAAATGAAAAACCGAATAAAAAGTATTTTATAGTTTATGTGAGAGTTTTAAATTTATAGTTCATTTATATTAGAGATGGCAAATAATTTTCTATAATTATACCAGTTAAATTACAATTTACTATTTTCGGGTATCTTAAGAACCATTTGTTAATTTTTGTCTTAGGATATAATCCTTAAAAATTAGATTTGTAACTATATTTTAATTAATTATTAACTTGCTTTAAATGAAAAACCAAATAAACAGTATATTATCCTGTTTAATAAAAAGGTAAAATATCCAAAAGCGGTCACCATTTGTGGTAAGCAATGAAATTAAATTGTTGTAGTTAATGCTAGATATTTAATTACAATAGCAGGGCTGCCAACTACTGGGCCTTTTGCAAAATATTTTGTGGAATTGTAAGCAATCAAAAACTAAAGCATTCAGAATTTTTGTTAATTTTGAAAGTTTGAACACCTTAATGTTGATTTTAATTTTTGCGTATTTCGCAATGTCTCCAAAACTTCTTAAGATAATTTAAAAATTATAGAATCGTTTATCCAATAGTAATTCCATGCGAAAAATAATTTTTAATGGTAATTTATAATTTTTTGTTATTTTAGTTAATAATAGTCGAAATATTTGAATTGTCAAGAAAAATGTAAATTTTGAACGAAATCAGTCGTATAGTTCCTAAGAAATCAAGTTTTAAACATCGCAATTTCTTAAAATTCGATTTCTCAGGAACTATTTGACTGATTTTTTTTCAAATTTTACATTTTATCATGTAAAGTTATATTTTTTAAAATGATTTAAAAATTTGTATGGCTTACAATTCAAAACATTTTCGACTATTATTAAATGAAAGGATGAAAAATAATTATTAACTATAAAAACTATCTTTTGCATAGAACTTTCTTTGGATAAATGAATTTTATAATTGTATGCAAAAATGTTTCGATTCGATCAAAAAATTTTCGAGATATGGCGAAATAAGCAATAAGTAAAATTTGCATTAAGAGATCTAAACTTCGATCACTCTCCTTTAAGGGTCAGAAATTCGAATTCACCGAAACAAAAAAGGGTATGCCTGTTTAAAGAAAGTACGTTTTTGTGCCTTATTTCGTAACTATAAATATCGTCTGCACTAAGTAGCATATTCAGTAGCATGTTGAGATCAAGCCTTCGAACCTTTTCGATGTAATACGATGTAAATACGATGACTAGATCAAAATTTATTTAGGAAGATTAATTTTTTTGAAAATTTTTTTTACCGCTCTGTACATACAAAATAAAGATGGTTTTCATCTGCTAAAAATTATAGATTTTATGCCAATTTTAACATATGTGAATAAGCTTAGTCTTGATAGAAATCATCCATTTTTTTTAATTTTGATCTTGGAATTAATAGGCCTGATTTTCTTTTTCATAGAAAATCATAAAATAATAAATCCTAAAACAAAAGACTTTTTTATATTATATATATATAAAAGACTTTTATCTGTCTATCTATCTATCTATCTATCTCTCTCTCTCTCTATATATATATATATATACATATATATATATATATATATATATATATATATATATATATATATATATATATATATATATATATATATATATATATATATATATATATATATATAAAGATTATTTCTACATCTTCTAAGGAAAATAATATTTAAAAATGTACAAATGATTTTTCTTACTAGAATTAATCATTAAATCATTGAAACGAAGAACCAACGATAAACTAAGAACAACTTCAGTTGGAAAGCAGTTTGAACTTGTTTTGAAACCAAACGTCTAAATTAAAAAATAATAAAAATGTATTTAAGAAGAGTAAAATGAGTTAATTTTAAAAGAGAAAAAAATAGACTTTTAATATGGCTTCCTTTTACTTTATAAGGCTCTTTTAAAGAACTAATTCACCCTTTTTTTTTTCTTCAAATTTCCGCAGTTAGAATCACCTTAATGTCTTATTTCAAGGACTTCTTTCTAACTTCTTATTTGTTTGCTTTTTTTTACAGACTTTCTTGTAAATAAAGAGTTAGAGCCAACCAATCACTTACCAGAATGAAATTCTCGGACAGAATTACTGCCACTGAGATTTTTGTTTCACATTTAATGGAAAGTGTGAAATAGCGAAAAAATTCCTCCTACCTTAGCAACTGTTTGAGGTATTTCGCTTTGAACAAGATGTAATCGATAGCTGTACTTAAAAAGAAAAGTTGGGTCTAATACTAAAAAGTGAAAAACTAAATCACGTGAAAGAATCTTTCATCAAAATGTCGTTTAAATTACATTTTCTTATAGCACTAATAGCGTGTCAAGTTCTTGATTGCCGTGATAATTAGCGAATCCCATTTTCGTTTCAGAAACAGGGAAAAATTAACATACTTTTAAAGTTAAAAATTAAAAAAATATCAACAGCTTGAATACCTAAATAGGACAATGAAAAATTGTATATACTTTATTTTTGCAATTATTATGAAATGCTAATTTGTCGTTTCTTTTCTGAATTAAAAAGCGTCAGAAATCATTCATAATGAATATTCCAAATGGGAATAAATGATAACTAAAACAATTTTTTTTAAAAAATATTTATGTCAAAGTTTATTTGGAACCAAAAATGTAAAACTAAAAATGAATTTGAATAGAATTACAAAAGTAAAAAACAACATATTTATAGAGGTAAAATTTAAGAAGGAAAAAAACTTGGATGCCTATATAGAACAATGGAAAATCCTACATTATTTTATTTTAAACATTATTATGAAGTACTAATTTGTCATTTCTTGTTTTCTAAATTGAGAAATGTCGGAAGAAATAATTTAAGTTGAATAATCTGAAGGAGAGTTAATGGTAATTAAAAAAACCTTTTCTGACAAAATGCTGAAATTCATTGAAACTCAAAAATGAATAAATAAAAATAAATTCAAATAAAATTGCAAAAGTAAAAGAAATAATAATAATTACATATTTACAGGGTTTAAAAGTAATAAAAAAAACAATGGAAAATTGCACATCACTTTATTTTCTCCATTATTATGAAAAGTACTAATTTGTAATTTTTCTTAAATTAAAAAGTGTCTTGAGGAATCGTTTAAAATGAATATTCTGAATGAAAATAAATGATAATGAAAACAAATTTTTCTTGCAAGTTCTGTTGAAGTTCATGGGAAACAAAGAATGAATTACGAATAGTTTCGAATGGCGAAAGTAAATATTTGTACTCATTGATCCCTCTAGTTTTAGTTATATATTTAAAATAACTTCCACACCACAGCTAAATCGATTAACATTTTTATATTTTAACATAGTCTGGTACGTTGTTAATATTTAATAGGCATAGTTAAGTTAAGGAACTTTTGTATGACTTACGAACATTGTGAAAGCTGATTTTTGTTCCAAGTAAAATAATTGCAAATTAAAAACAATTTTAACTCATAGACGCCCAAGTTTTCACCCTGCATTTATAGGTTTATGTATTTTTACCCACCTTACTTACCAGATAAAAGAAGGCTAGTGATGCAGTTGAGACTAGTTCTTTCACTAATCGCAGTAGCTATCTTGCCCAGCGTGAAAAATAAAATTTAAAAACATTGAAAATTTTTGACATACCTGATTCTTGCACCAAGGTCCTCAATTTTTAAATTTGTAGTAAATTTCCGGATACTTATTCTTAATAATTATATTGTTACTTACAGGTTGATCTACGTCACAAAGATGAAATCAGAGGGACCAATTTAGTTGAAATAGGTATTGACCTTACAGAATTCTACCTCAGTGTTGAATGGGACATTCTGGAAGTTCCTGCTGTGCGTCACGAAAAATACTATACGTGCTGCGAGGAACCTTATGTGGACATTACATTCAACATAAGTATGCGGCGAAAAACTCTCTTCTACACGGTGAATCTTATAATCCCTTGCATGGGTATATCTTTCCTTACTGTCCTAGTATTTTATTTGCCTTCAGACAGTGGTGAAAAAGTTACACTTAGCATATCCATTCTTCTTTCGCTAACCGTTTTTTTCTTACTTTTGGCTGAGATCATTCCTCCCACGTCATTAGTGGTACCACTGCTAGGTAAATATCTCCTCTTTACGATGATTTTAGTGACTCTGTCCATTTGTGTAACTGTTGTGGTGCTAAACGTGCATTTTCGGACGTCCTCTACACACAAAATGGCTCCATGGGTGAAGCGTGTTTTCTTACAGATCTTGCCCAGACTTTTGTTGATGCGAAGGCCTTTGTATTCAGCCGATCCACGAAAATTTCTGGCGAGATCATGCAATGGTGCAGAGGGTCAACCACCACGCCAAAATGGTTATGATGCTGATTTTGGAGAACAAGTGTCACAACCTCCTCAGCAAGGAGCATGTCGCATTCATGGATATGCTGGTAAAGGAGAAGACAGAGATGCTTTGACCACCGATGATGACGGTAGCTCTTCTTCTCTGCAAAATGCTGATGCAAGTCCACCTCCAGGCATAACTATGCGATTACATTTTTGTCCAGAATTTCAAAGAGCTATGGAGTCAGTGCATTTTATAGCGGATCATACCAGACGATATGAAGAGCATATAAGCGTGAGTAAACTATTCACTTGGTGCTCATTATTACTATATTTTATATTTATCTTCTTGAACCTTAAACAAATACTTTGAAATGAGTTTTTTTTACTTTATAGTGGCATTTTTGTTGAAGCAGTTTTACGAAATGAACAACTTTGACTTAATATTGAAAACAAACAAGAAATGTTTTCTACTCAAAAAATTTTTTATCTTTGAGGGTCTTCAAGCCAGGAAGTTTATTTCTCTCCGTAGTATATATAACTATTATTTATAACTAGTGACAGAAATAACTATTTGCAATATTGTTATAAAAATAGAACTGATATGCAATAATATCGTTAAATTCTTTTTTTTCTTTTGTTTTACTAATTCGTTATTAAATAATTCTTAATGGTTTTACTGATACGTTATTCAGTCGAAAACGAGCTTTAAATTATTGTTTGTGATCAAATTCTAAAAAAATATAGTTTGAGGCAATTTACAATTTCCCAATAGCAATAGTCACATAATTACAGTTTCTAGCCTTTAACCATTGAACACTAGTCAATAGACCAGCAATTACCAAATGTATACATAAAGTAACCATTTTAACTAAGTATATCTCGCAGAAACGTCAAAGTATATTTGTACCAAAAATTACTTGCGTGCTGATTTTTTCGAATGGGGCCAAAGTCAGTTTTTAAAAATTCAAGAACTTTAAAAGTTTTTTACATTTAAAGATATTTAAAAAGATAAAAGCATTGCAATATTTTTGTAATATTTTTAGAGTATTATTTATCAATCTATGTGCGTTACTTTAAAAAGATCGTCCTTTATAATAGAAAATGACGTATGATCTATTCGAAAGAGAACTGTTGGCAATGGTTGTATTTCGCGGTATTCTTCTTCATTCACACATTTTCTTTATTTGTCACAAATAATTACTAAAACATTTATTTCTAGTTATTTCTGAAGGTGAAGAATACTCATATATTTTTCCTCAAATAGTCTTAAAGTGTAAGAATTTCTCTGCATTTTACAATATTTGCATTAGTTATTGGATGAAATAATAAAATAAACTTCCGTTCGGACAAAACTTTTCTTTCATCTCTTAAGGAAGAAAAATTAAATATTGAATCATTCAGTTAAAAAAAAACTGCATTCTTTTCTAGCTCTTGTCACTTACAAAAAATTATTGAACTATAGTTGTTGCTAATTTTAAAATGGTTTTACTTTGAGATAAAACAATATTTTATGGCAATTAAAACCTTGTTTTTTTTCGTTGTTATTTCAAATTATTAATTATTTTATTATTAGAAGAAGTTTTTAAAGTATTGCCTTGCAGAATCTAGAAAAATGTATGATTTGCAACCCATTTTAAATTTTTTTTTCTGTCAACATAAATAACAGTATCTTATACCAATTGAAACTTAGAAAATATAATTTTGATTTTTAATCGAGTTCTCCTTAGAGTAGTAATTAACACTAGATTGCCTAAGGAAGTCATTTTGACTGCTTTTAATTTCAACTAGAAAAACAATGATGTAGATAATGACACAATTTCTTAGAATTGTGTTAATTGTTAGTGTTAAATACTAAGTCAACAAGTGAATTGTGAAATAATTGAGCAAATATTTAAGAAGGAACTGATTGCGATTGTCGAATGATGCAAGAGTTAAGTAAAATATCATCCCAACTCGTCAATCTATTAAGCTGCGGTCGAAGGTCTCACAGAAAAAGCTGTTAACACCTTTCCTCTTTATTGATCGACCTGAGTTTTCTGTATTTGGTCTCATTCATTCGGACTCAAGTGGAAGAAGGTACCTTTTACCTTGCTCGTGAAACCACATTTCGATTGGGTAACGACAATTCCTCAAACAAGAAAGATTTTTTAGAACTGTTTACACAGATAATAGCATTTCTTATTCGTCTATGGTCTGTGAACTTTTACCGCTAAGGAAAAAAGAAGTTTTTAAATATTTAATATAACATTAATGATAGCACAAAGTTTTAAATCATTGTGTGGAGCTTCTAAAGTATCATTTCATTGAATTTTTCATAGATTCGATTAGCAATCCAGCTTAAATTGATTAAAAGGAATCTGTAACTTTTGAACAAAAGTAAGAAGTTATTTCGGGATGGTATAATTGAGAAAACGAGTTTCTTGCGTTGTTTGCCTAATGGGAAAATCTCATTTTCTAGAAATCTTTGCTGTTGAGTTGTTATGAAGCTGTAATTTATAGTAATGCTGGAATTTCGAACATTTAAGCTGTAATCATTTTAGGAAGTTATTATATGCAATGTAAAATCATGTAAGAAAGTAAACTGAAATATTCTTGTAAATAATCTAGAGCTTATTCATACTTTTCTTTTGTAATTTAAATCAAAGAATAAATAATACGTAATAAAATTTAAAAAAAAAAAAATATTTAATAAGTTAAGATAATATTTAATAAGTCTTGAATAAGTTTTCATTTTCATTATAATATTGAAGAATAAAAACTAAATATTTTTTCTATATTAAAAAAAGAAAAAATATTAAATGTATTGAATTATAAATAAAAAAAATAACTACAAATTTCAATCTCTAATGAAAAGAGTGACTCTAAAAAAATAAAATCTAAGTGCATATGTCACAGTCATATAATGTTCACAAACTTAAAAAAAGATAAAGAAAAAAAAATGTGATAAAAACAACCCTAAATTAAATGTTTTGTAAATTTTTAAAATAAGAATATTTTAGAATGTTTTTAAAGATTTACTATAGAAAGCATAAACATATACAAGAAAAGTGTTAATACTAGAAAAACAAGCATTAGAAACTAGAAGAAAAATTAAAAAAGTAATTCACTTACATTGCAAGTAAATAGATTATCTAAGCTATTTTTCACTCAGTGTTCATTAGCTTTCGAAAGAGAATATAATTGAATGCAAACAGTTCTGACACGTTTGTAAAGCTTTATAAAGAAAACAGTGGATAAAATTTTTAGAGAGATATGACTATCCAAAAATCTTTTTTTTTTCCCTTTACGCATTCTAAAGCTTATAATTCGTAATATAATACTTTAAAATGATTTTTTTTGTTTTTGATTTTGGGTTTTTAGGCAGATTACTATAATTAATACAGACTTGCATGACATACAATTCTTTACACTTCAATCGCATTTTCTTAGAAATGATCATCTTCAATGTAGTCTCATCGTTATCCCAAAATCATTCGTTCAAGGCTCATTTTCTTTTCATTAAAATCACAGACAATCAGCTCTCTAGAATATTGTTCAGGATAAATTTTTGAAATTTTATAAGTTGTATATGATTATAATTTGAGCAAAAATGGAAAGAATTAAAAATGGAGAGAATGAATAGAATGAAAATGGATAGAAATGGAAAGAATTAGAATTAGTATGAAAAAATACAAAAATATGTGTAACAAGAATATTTTGCGATATATTTCAATGGCTTTGATTATCTATAATCTCATAAAGACGAGATAGGATGGTTATCGATGGCATGAGGAAGAGAAATATCATTTCCAGGAAAACTTGATTGAAGTTTGGAAATTCGTGCATTGTAGAAACTGTGGTTTAACATGTCTGTGAATATGATGTTGAACAAACCAAAAAAATGGCGTGAAGAAACACTTTCTTCTGGATTAATACCAAATCGAGCGTTCTTATACGATTTTAAAGGGTGTAACTTAAATCTAAACACTTAAAATTGAATATAATCTTGCGCCAACCTTTTATAACCGTCGCTGAAAAGCCGACCTAATTTTGTGTTTACGACTACCAATGTTCAACTCCATATCCTAGTAATTTTAAACCCAATCCAGAAGACAATGGAACTCTTGGATCAAGTACAGGAAGAAATTTGCTTTCGTGGTGGACTTTTTGGTGGAACTAACCTACATTTGCGACACATAAAGAGGAAAACCACAAAAACCTCCCATGGTGAGCCTGATGGCAATGAGACTTTAACCCGTAACCCGTCTTCCACTGAGGATATTTCACGTCAGCACTATGCAGGATGCGAAATTCTTTTCAACAATCCATCGGTGGGATTCGAACCCAGTTAACCTCATTGGAAGGCGAACACTCTATCCCCTGAACCATCGTGGCTCTACGCCAAGATTTTGCGCTTTCACACCATACGAAAACAATTTTCACTTCTAAAAACATCAGTGGGTTGGCGCTTTTTGACTATCAAAACTTCAACAAACGCCAAGTGGAGTATCACTTGTAGATTGCGCTGGTGAGACTTTGTTGGTGTCTTTTACACTGATATTCATCAACAGAAACAAAAATTCAACGCTATAATATGTTTGTCTGTTTTTCATTGTGTAATAACTAATTACAACTAAAAATAACTATATTTTGATTTTTAAGTCTATGAAAACTGTATTAAATCCTTTTTTGTTTTGTTAAACCTAGTTCTAATCTGTCTCAATATTCTCCCTGTGATACGCGTATGTTTGACTAACAAACTAATTTCATTTTAAGAATAAATGTAGATATTCAATCGAAATTAATACCTTTTACTTTATATTGTATTATAGAAATAGCTTTACTGACTTTTATATATGTTATATCTTGGGGTTATTTAAAAACAAAATACTGTGAGAACTGCATATTATACAATTTTGTAGTTATTCAACTGTGGTGGTCAAAATAAAGGGCGTGAAGCAAACAAGATGCGTCGAAAGATTAAAAATGACGCTATAATCAGTTACGACATTGCGAAAATCCCTTTTTCCTCATTAGTTTTTATTATTTTATTTAATTTCAAGTCATTGCTTAACCATAACTTTATCGATGGAAGGTACTACATACAAATATAGCGTATACAAAAATTTGCCAATAACACACTTAGTTCTTAAGTTATGTGACGTAACTCATCTGTAGAAACATTTGCCCGTTGTATGAAAAAGAGTGCCCTCCCTACTATATTACTTTATAAATATATATTTATTCATAAAAATCTTCAAATCTAGAAGAAAAAAAATTTTAAACAGGCTTTATTTTCGGTTATTTTGACTTATTGGGGAAATTAATTTCATTTTTTTTTGTGGAAATGAAATTTGATTTTCTTAGAGCGAACAAACACATAATTGAATTATATATTGTCAATTCTGGTTCAATGCCTTTGGCCATTTTTCTAGCTTTAAAATTATTCCACGCCCTTAAAATTTTTGTTCTTTGCTGGAAAAAGATGGTTCCAGGAGATAGTTGACTTCTTCATTTGAAGTAAAGGTTTTACAGTCTAAAAAGCTTTTAGATGCCAGAGCAAATATTGTAGACAACCCATTTTTTGTCCCCAGTGATGATGCACTTTAAAATGGATCCATTCTTTTGGCGTCTAACGCGACGACAAAAATTTCTTTCCGTAAGGTATTGAGGAACCTATATGTCAAGCTTAAAGATCAGACCTAGGTGTTATAAATGATCATGAACTGTCGAATTCGAAAAATTTAATCTTTTAGTGATCTTAGAAGTTGTTATTCGCCGGTTTGCATCAATTAAGGTCCTTATTTTAAGGCCTTCAATTGACCTTTCCAAACTTAGTGCATCTTTATCAAAATTTCCACATTGAAACTTTACAATCCAGTTTTGGCACTATTGTACTGTTAATACATCTTCTCAGTACACATCAGATAAATTTTTCTTGCTTGAACAGCATTTTCATCTTCCCGATAATAAAAAAAGTAAAACAATGCAAAACTGCTGCCTTTCGCTTTCTATAGTAGAAAGGGCACCAACCAAACACTACTACGCATTATCAATCGGACTTTTTCACAAGAATGCCCTGCTATATCAGCTGTCAAACTATTTAATGATTATGCAGCTTAAATGTGAAGTTGGCTCTGAAAAAATACAATTAAACTCTCGGTCGGAAAAAACGAAATTACTTTCCGAACAACTCAATAAATGCAGAAAAATAATAAAAGACTTCTGTAAAGAATTTTTAGAATAAATAAACTAAAAGAGTAAAAAATATATTATAAATTATCTGAAAGTAATTATCAAAATTTGAAATATTTTTGCTATCATTAGAAATTGTTTAACACAATAGTTTTCCCAATTATATCATGATATACCCTAGACTCAATAAATTTCTATCGATTTTACATTCAATTTCTTTTTCTGCATCAACTAAGTGTAAGGATGTATACTTTTTATTTATTTTTTTAGTTTGAAAAAGGAGTGCGAGTTTTTTTAGTCCTAATGATTGAGGTTTATGTAAATAAAAAATGCGCGTTGATATCTTTTTGTAGCGACCGAAAGTGGTTTTTACAGGATTCGATGCATTTTCTTTTTTTTCCGCTGATGTTTATTTCGCAAGAAAAAATAAATATCTCCCTTAATATCATCATCAATCAAGTTTAATGTACGATTATTTTCAAATGTGTCTCTGCGACTAACGGCGGTTGGTTTAGAAAAAGTATATAAATTAAATATGTAACTAAAATAAAATTTGCTTGATAGACTTCAAGCTTTTAAAATGTTTCGATTCTTGTCCAAAAAGTTTATTTTGTTAAAATACTTTTAAATAACATTGTTGATGAAGGAAAGAAATAAAGTAAAAAGTAAAAAAAAAAAAGTATTTAAAAAAAATTATCATAATTAATAAAACATGAAATGTAAGCTTTTGAGCGTAGTTGTTGGAAATGTATTGTCAGCAGTAAGCCTTATCTATTTATTTTTTGAACATGTAACTATGTTATATAGTTAATAAATTAACTACATTTAGTTTAAATTGTATGATTAATTTCCTAAACATATTTTTTGGTTCCGAAATTTTAGTGTTAGTAGTGTGAAAATGTTAAATAATTTATGAAAAAAATTACCAAGTTGCTGAAAGGTTGTGTTTATAAGACCCACACGTGGCACAAACAAGTCAACCTAAACATAAATGACATATGTTATAACATAAATGTCTTCCTAAATATATTTTTTGCTCACAAATTTCAGTTTTAGTAGTATTATAAAATGTTATCAAGAATAGTATCTACTGTATAAAATGTTATCTAAAACATGAAGAAAATTAAGAAGTGGTTGAGAGATTGTTTTGAGATTGAATAGTCCCACACGTGGCACAAACAAATCAAAATAAATTAATATTTTAATTAAAAATTTTAGTTTAGCTGTTCTCATGCCTGGAATATCTTTATACCAATCGTGAATCGAAATTCTTTAAGCTGTATAATAAACTTAATGTGAAATTATGATGTTCAATTGTCTCACATGTGACAGCAAATTCATTTGGATTGTTCACAAAGCAGTAACACGTAATATTAAAACAAAACATTTTTGAGTTGCATTGTCAATAAATTATTCGTATTTTTCTATTTTATTTCAGGTTAAAGAAGATTGGAAATATGTAGCAATGGTTTTGGATCGTCTCTTTTTGTGGATATTTACAGTCGCTGTCCTAGTTGGAACATGTGGAATAATTTTACATGCGCCAACACTTTATGATACTCGGGAGCCAATCGATGTGAAGTTATCAGAAGTAGCTATGGCTACGATGCACCATCATAGAAGAACATGAAGATACAAAAACCTTAACTATAAAATAGCAAAGACCACAATTTTAGGGAAATGTTCCTAAATATAATGGTAAATGTTTGGAAATGCCAAGATATAAGTGCCACTAAGACACTTGATAAACTAATTGTTTTATTGTCTAGCACTTGAAATTGAAGATACGAAAAAGAACATAAATGCACTTAAAGCTTAATAAATAAGCCTGCAATGAAGTGTTTCTGAAAAGATAGGCTATACTTTATATTTTTATAATTAGTACTGTTATTTTAAATTCAGTTTAAAGAACCTTGTAAAATCTTTTGTTCCTTAGTGATAAAATTATTGCTAGTTCAGAATAATAATTGCTATGAAATTGTGTAATTGTAAGGCATGGTTAAGTTTATATAAACCCCCAGACAAAAACATAATGTAAAAACTTCAGTGAGTAGATGGAAATGGATTCCAGCAGTTTTGAGAGTATCAGAAAGACTTTATGGGGTAAAGTATATGGAACAGTTTTTGAGCACTCACCAGATTATTCGACTGTTAATATAAATCTGCAAACTTTATTCGTTTTTCCCATGTGGTTTCATATATTTCGTTTCTCTCTCTAAAGGTTTTAGCAGAGCCATGGTTGCTCAGGAGATAGAGCGTTAGCACCAACGGCTCGCACCAACCACAGTGCTGACGGTAAATATCCTCGGTGGTAGACGGGTCATGGGTTGAAGTTCCCAAAAAGTCCTCCACGATGGCAAAATTTCTCCCAATACTAGATCCAGGAGTTTCCTTGTCTTCTGGATTGTGTTCAAAATTACAAGGCTACGGAGTTGAACATTAGTAGTCATAAAACCAAAGTTGGATCTGCTGTTCAACGATAGTTATAAAATAAAAAATAAAGGTTTTAGAAAATGATTTTTGAAATTATAAGAGAGCTTACATATATTACTTCAGCCGTTTAATTCATGGATTGCATCATCCTTAAAGTACATTCAGTATTTATATAAATAGTCAATCAAATAAAACGAGAAATTTTTCAGTTTGTCAAATTTTTAGTTTTGCTAGATTATATATTATCTATGCACTAGCAGTTTAACTACCAAATAGCGCTTAAAATATGATAAACTGAAAATTCTGAGTTGGCGTTGTGGTAAGTTGAAACGTCAGAATTGGCATTTATGCAGTATCATACCAATCAATATAAAGCTGTTTCTCATTGAACAAGTTTCCATTGCTGAAAAATCAATTTGATATTTAAAAACAAATTAATTTCATTCACATAGCTTTCCATTTAAATAAAGTAACAGAATCTTTATAACTCAGTTTTCTTTAACTTTTTAATTCAATTATTCGACAAAGCCGCAAAGTATCCCAAAACTAACTGACAATATAAAAAAAAACAATTAAGGAAAATTTCAAGAACGATAAAATTATATGCATTTTGTTTTGGAAACAAAACTTTGTTTTAACCAAGTCTCAAAATTAGTAACTAAGTTCATCAACATTTGGCGATTTCAACTTAAAAAAAACTATATTAAAATATTTTTACACTAACTATAATTCGTTTCTGCAACGTGATGGAATCTAAGGAAAAAATTAACAGATGTCTGTGCAAGCATTTCTTCGAGACTAGTCTGACATGCATGAAAAACATCGTTTTATATTTCCTCAGGACAGCGTTATTAACAAACTTTTTCATTAATTTTGAAGTTTAATTCGGATATTTTTCTACACAGGAATTATCTGCATTGGAATGCAGAGCACAGCATTATCCACTCCTATTTTTTTCTTTAATTGACTCATCAAACTTTTGTTTGGGCCACCCGGTAATAAATTCGTAAATTTTATCATTAAAAATGCAAAGCATCTACACATCATCATTAAAAATGCAAAGCATCTGCTCTACCACAGAAAATCCTGAACTAATTTTTAAGCTAATTTCTACTGCATGTCTACCTTTTATATACTAATGGTACATATCTATGCCGTTCCAATTTGAAAGTAAAATTTAAAGGTAAGAAACAGTTTCTAAAATCCTGAAAATGAACTTATGGTTTCCAAATAGTTCCATTCATAAACTAAATGTTAATGATATTTACTCTCCAGTATTCATTAAAATATGGCCAGTCTTTTCAGAAACTGAACTGCCAGTAGTTATTTTATAAAAAAAATGTGTTTCGTTGTTTTTTTTTTCACAGTTTCTTCAATGAACATTTTATCGAAGAACTCTTTCCAATGGCCAATATAATAACTTAGCAATCTATCTCTGATACAATATGGCCATATCTTTTCTTCGTGTATAATTGAGAACTTAGATTAACTAATCAAAATAACTATCCCTTAGGTGCATTATGTGTAGTTAATAATTTTAATATTAATTTAAAATTTGAAAAACTGAGCTGAGAGTAAAACTGAAGTGATATTTTCAATTACAAATTTTAAATAAATTACTGTGTGCTTTTTTAGTTTTTCTTGAGGAAAGAGATAGCTAAACTATAGAACACAGTAATTTTCTTTGTAGAAAATTGAAAAAGTTATTAGAAGTACAGCTCAAATATAATAGAAACTGATGCTTTTAAAAACTGAAGATCCATTTTTTTATACTTGGATAAAGTAACAAGTATTTGATACACTATGTATATTCTAAAAGTATATTTAAGACTTCAATTTTAATTTAGAATATAATTTTATTTCTGCGCAAGTGGGTAAATACCTTTAAAATGTATATATTTTAAACTGGTTATACTCTATTCGAAATTTTGAATCATGTTGAATTATATCGTTCAAGATTACAGGAGCTATAATAAGGTTCTAATTTGAACCATTTTATCGTGCAAATTAAACAATCTTAAACCTAATTACATGATAGTATTGTTCAAAAAACAAGGTTCAATTTGACGCCTTATAAATTTACAAAAAATTTACACGATATTTTATTCAAGATACTGATTTTATGGTTCAACGCTGGACCGATTTTCCTGAGATTGTATTTACATGAATAAATTACTAATGTATTGATTTCCTTAAATCCTGATTATTCTTCAAATCAAATGGATTTACGATTTTCAATCAAAAAGAATTACAGTAGATCATCAGTTGTAACATAGTTAAAAAAAATAAACTCTATGGAAGTTAAAACATAATATTGAATTTTATATAAAACGTTGTTTAGTGATTTGTAATTAATAAATCATATTAATATTATCTTGTTTATCAAATACATCTAAATGAGTCGTAAATATATGTTCTGGTTGTCCCAAAAATGACAGATGGATTATAAAAATCAAGAAAAAAAGAACCGAATGCAATAAAAATGTATGGTTTGCGACATTATGTTTGCAGCATTATCCATCTCACCAAATTGTAAATTTCCAATATTTGGCAATGCAGAACACTGTACACAGCTGTGTTTCTGGCTGTGATACTATCACAAAACGATAAATAACCGTTGTTGTAACGAGTAAATCATCGTCAAAATCTTTCATTAACTAATTGCGTCGCGAAATACCGATTGGGAATGCCACGGATTCAATTTCTCTGCAGATCTTCCAGTGTTTGCAGCGTCACCTATCGGTGAGAAGTTTACTAAATTTGCAATTTGAAGGTGTGAAATTCTAGTTTCCCAAGCATAATGCCGCAAAACCATACAATTTTTCGCACTCCATTTTTTTTATTGATTTTCAAATTCTGCCAGTCATTTTGGGGGCATATATATATATATATATATATATATATATATATATATATATATATATATATATATATATATATATATATATATATATATATATAATGATTTGTATCGGTAATAAATTTTGTACAGTTAAATAGTATGTTCACCTTGTGGCAGAAAAATTTTTACTAACTAGCAACAGAAATAGATGCTTCAACCTTCCTTGTAAAACTTGTTATTTATCGCTCTTTAATATACTTTTGCTATTAATTGCTTGAACAAGGGATTCTCCAACAAGGAGCTTAAATTTTGAGCTTATATTTTATTTTTTTGGAAGCCAATATAAGTCTAACAGTTTATTTTTGCAATACACATAAGCATTTGTGGGACGTTTCTTTAGGTTGCAAAACGTTAAAACGCATTTAATTATTATCAAAATTTAAATGTTGGTGGATTCGATGATGCCGAATGGACGGAAAAATGTTCAATAATTGTTTCAATTAACTGTTTTATTAGTTGGTAGCTGAGATTATAATACAGCTTTGCATTTATTTATATCTATTTGTACTGATTTTATTTTGATAGATAAGCAATTGTGGATCAAAACTATACTCATATCCTGCGCTTAGCAGTATGTTTATTTTGTTACATTCTTTGATCTGTTACAATGAAGAATGTTAAAGTACCTAGTAAAAATAATGAATGCAGAAAATATTCAGGTTGTTGGTGCTTTACTTGACAGTAGATTCAACTAATATTGTTGAACTGTTTTTAAATAAAATTACATACTTAAAGTGTTTACTGTACTTCTTTATTTCAGAAAAATTTACACATAATACCCCTTAATACTGATATTTTACAATAAAAATATTCTAGAACCCCTCACATATGCATACTTTTAAATAACTGCGCATCTTCAACAACTGCTTTTGCATAAACTGAGTCTGAAGCAACTGCATAGTTACACCAATCGGAGTATCTTCTCGCATACTTATTAAACGCTCATGCCGTTACACCTGCTCATTTACTGCAGAACAAGCGTACGTAAATATGTGTGGAATGGAACGTTATTGATAAAATTCTTTCAAGTTTGACCACGCCACATCCCAATATTGGTATGCCGATCACATCATTACGTGTATATGTTGCAGAACTACAGAAAACACTGTGTCAAACGTTGTGTGCATCTTGATATGCACTTTAATAAAGTAAATTCAACTACTTTAAAAATTTTATTATAAACTTTAAAATGCCACTAATAAATGTAATTTAACGATAAAACAATTCAGCAAGATCTGTGGTACCGTATACTTAGAAAATAAATTCTATAAAAACCACTTTAGTCGTGTATTTTTTTGTAAATTTATCTTATATGAATAAAAAATAACCTAAACTAATATTTAGCAGCAGAAACCATAATATAAAAAATAAATGAATCGTGAATCTAATACCTAAAGTTAAACCTGAGTCTGTTGAAATTGGTAAACTAATTATAGTTCGTTTGCCAGAAGTTGACACTTGACTCCACTCCACCTCCTCGGAGGAAGAATTCGTTTCAGTGAGGGAGTAAGAGGAGAAACATCCCCGCGCTTTAAATTGAGACAACCCTTAATGCGCGCCAAACGCAAACAGTGAATTCTTTTTCAGTCACTTACTTCGCATTATCATCTGCTATTATACCTTTCGTCACTCTAGCTTATTAAATATATTGAAGCAAAACGTCTCAAAAAGGACAAACTATTCATCAAGAGAGAAATATGAAATTTATGAAATATTTAATGTTAAAAAATTACACATAAGGATTGTGAAATAAATATTTTTGTCATACGATCGCCAATTAGCAACCTTTTTCAAGATTGTTAACATCCTTCTCCCAAAATTAGAGACATAGTATCGTCGGATACCATGTGATGAAGGCGGAACCAAGTGCTAACTCCTGGTGAACGAACTATAGCTACAATCGTTTTCGTACCTATTTTATTTTATTTTATAACCGTCGTTGAACAGCCGACCCAATTTCATGGATTTACGACTACTAATGCTCAACTCCGTAGCCTTGTAATTTTGAACCAATCCAGAAGACAAGGAAACTCCCGGATCAGTACCCCCAGAGGTATTGATTTGTTATGGGAACATGGAGGACTTTGTGACTCGACAGATTTAACGTGCATCAGTCACCATTTACTACACGGGGAGTCTTCGGCCGGCGAGGATCGAACCCACGACCTCTTGTACATGGGCCCAGCGCCCTGCCGACCAGGCTATCCCGGCCCCTTTCGTACCTATTTTATTTTATAACCGTCGTTGAACAGCCGATCCAACTTAATGGGTTTACGGCTACTAATGTTATAATTGTTCTTACCTGCGAGCAATAAGCAGCTTTGTACTTACGAGAAATTAACTGATTTTTTAATACTTTATTTAGACTTTTCCGCTGAGTCATCATGTCTTGGTAATATTTTTTTGCTGAAATAATTACTTCTGAATGTGCAAGTCATCATTAAATTAATCTTTATAAGAATTTAGAAAACATATATATAAGGGCGGATATTAAAGTTCACCATTTGTACGCTCTCGTTTTACATAATTTATTTTATTAACTACTTTTAGATATAACTGAAAACATGCAGAGTAATATAAAAATAGACATCCATATTTCTTTATTTTTCTACAACTATATTTATTTAATAAAACATGTTTCGTTTAAGAAATCACAGTGGTTTTTTTTAGCACAATTTTTTATCTTGCGTGATTGCAAATTCAAAATCGATGGCAGATTTGAAATCAGCGATACAAAAGTATCTAAGATCTGTTTAAAAATCCTGTGCAACAGAAAACAAAAAGAAAATTGCTGCCCAGTTTAAATAACAACAATAAGGATAATAATATAAAAATGTCAAAATAAATAAAAAATTTAATAAAGGATTTTTTTTTTAATATTTATCTTAAGTTAAAGGTAATTGTTACATCGAATATTAATAACTCAAATAAAGCGACAATTTTTGCTACTTCTTGCACGTTGGTTTTTTTAGCACAATTTTTTATCTTGCGTGATTGCAAATTCAAATACAGATCATAAATATGTCCATTATTATAATTTCAAGTATGATTTTGACTTTATTATTTTAAGTATATTTCACACTTGCGAATAAACTTCTGTAATACCTTTTTAAAAAATTAAATTTTTAATATTCCCAATTCTAAGTCAAAAAACGTTGTCATTTTCAAAAAAAGAACTTTGACTTTTTGAAAATTTGTTTTTAATATAATGAGTGTCCTAAAAACATTTCTAGGTGAAAAAATCTCATATAGCAATAATATGAAAGTTACTTAAATCATTATTTGAAAATTTGATATTGCTATAAACGGGAAAAGTTTCTTTAAGGAGAAGCATACTGATTAGTTATCAGAAAATCGATTTATTAATTTTTGCATATTTTTGCAGTATGTGCATTTGAAAAAAATTTCTATTAAAGTGCTAGAGATGAGGACTCATGAGCTAGTTAAATCAAAACAGAGACCAACTGAATTGGAAATTAAAAAACGTATATGAAAATGGATTGCTCATGTTCTTCTGAAAAAATTTAATGAAAAGCAAGTTTTGGGTTGAAACCTTAGGGAAAGAGTAAAAGAGGAATTTCTAAAAAATACTTGGCTCATGACGATTATAAGTGAATTAAAACAATACGAAAGATATAGAGAGAGGCAAAATATCTCCCTTCAAATCGAGGGAGATGGAGAACTATAATAGAGGCCATATGCTCTAATTCGTTTAGAAGAGAAATACGTATATGCATAAATGTGTGAAATTCATATAAATAAAAAAATTTAACGTATTCAGCATTAAATCGGGTATATATGAAATAAATCTTATTAAACCGCATTAAACCATTTAATGAAAATTTCTTAAAGCAACGATGTATAACACTCGGGAACAAATGTTTTGTTGCATTTATGCAAAAACTCGATATTATTGAATTCGGGTGTCTGGATTTCAAATCTGAATTTATTTGTGCTCCTAAAGCTAAAGATTTTTTAATGACATTTTAAGACTAATTTTTATCGAAATGTACAAGTTTATAAACGCTATATATAAAGCAAGGGGTAGGATTAATGTTGTGACAAACTTCTAGAGGAGTTAAGCAACATCATTAAGATTAAAATTGCATAGAAATCCATGCCCCGAAATGTCGTCATACACAGGCGGTTCCCTATTTTGACACGTTCAAAAGCACAAGAAAGAACAATTCATAGTAGTAAAGTGTCTGTAGCGATTTTTGATGACATTTCCGGGCATTAGTATCCATGAATTTCCTGATGATGTGCCTAACTCACTGAGAAGTATCGTCACAACTATTATGTTACCCCCTATTATATATAACGTTTTCAAACATATACATTTCGGCAAAAAATAGACTAAAAATGCCGTAGAATTAAAAATAGAAATAAATAAAAACTAGAAATAAATAAAAACTAAATATAAATAAAAACTAGAAATAAATAAAAATAAATAGAAGTAAACAACAACAAAAAAAAATAGAAAGTTGGAGAGAGAAACTGATTGTAGATTTGCAGACATTTCGTAAAAGAATGCATTAAAAATGTCATTAAAAGAAACTAGAACTTGGAAAGAGAAATCGATGGCAGATTTGAAATCAGCGATACAAAAGTATCTAAGATCTGTTTAAAAAATCCTGTGCAACAGAAAACAGAAAGAAAATTGCTTCCCAGTTTAATTAACAACAATAAGGATAATAATATAAAAATGTCAAAATAAATATTAAAAAATAATAAAAGATTTTTTTTTAAATTTTTATCTTGAACTAAAGGTAATTGTTACATCAAATATTAATAACTCCAATAAAGTGACAATTTTTGCTACTTCTTGCACGTTCTCATACCGAGTTCAAATGAAATAAAAACTTTACACATATTTCATTCTTGTCAAAGAACCTAGCTTTCTCTTCATCTCGCAATTCCTAAAAATATTTCATACCTTAGATGTAGCTTGCTCACTTTCGAGATATATTTCATTTTTAACAAAGAAGCTAGTTTCCTCAAGATTACAAGAATGAGCTTCATAAATTCAAAACAATTTCACCTTAAATGCCTTTGTATGTCAAATTAACATTCTTCCGTGTCCGACATCGCATACATTTTCAGCTGAAGTCCTTCGACTTTGTTCAATCAAATAAATGTTCTAAAACTCTCAGAAGCTAGACATGCTTTACTGTACTCTTGGCATACATTAAAGAACCAAGTTTGCTTGAGAAATTTTAGGTTTAATAAAGTATAATTCAGAAGAAGTATATGTTAACGATATGCAGCAAAAATTACATTTTAACTTATTTTTATTTCTTCATAAAGAGTATGGAGAAAAGTTAATAATAAAAACATTTCTAAGAGCATTTCTCTATTTTTAAAATATGGTGAATTATAAGAGTTAACATAGTAATTTTCTTTTCCAAATGATTATTTTTTAAGAAATATAGATTTTTAAATAAAAGTCCAATTAGTTTGTTACAAGAATAGTATTTCAAGAATAGTATTTAAAGTTTAGGTGTATTAGAAAAATAAGAAGTCTAATACATAAGAGTTTGGTATAAAATATTGATTTTTTACCATTTACCATTTTACCATTTTACCATTTACCATTTTACCATTTACCATTTTACCATTTACCATTTTACCATTTACCATTTTACCATTTACCATTTTACCATTTTACCATTTACCATTTTATCATTTACCATTTTATCATTTACCATTTTACCATTTACCATTTAACCAATTTTACCATTTAAAACTTTGCTAAATTTTTTCAAGTTCCAAGTAATAATTACAAATTTCAAAATCTATCCAATTTACAGGTTGTAGATGAAAAATGGTTTTTATCCAAAACATGCAATAAAATATCCACCTCTAGTAAGCAATAATTATAATACTATTTTAAATAGTAAAACTAAAGACAATATTTTTTATAATAATCATTTCCAAATAATAAAATTGATAGTAGGAATTATTTAAATATAATTATTAATAAAAATATTTTAAATATTAATATAATAACAATATTTTTAAGCAAACAATTCTTAAAAGACTTGTCAATAAAAACTTAATTTGCTTTATAAATTAATTTTTAAAAAAAATCGACGTGTTTAACGGTGATTTAACTCTTTTATACCTGATTCAGTGCTCGCTAAACTTACTTGATCCAAACACTCTTCTCCTACTATTCCATCCAGGAAGTACAACTTCACTATTCTTCTGCCTCGTTAGCTACAAAATTGATAATACCTGGCCTCAATTTGATTTTAAAAATTTTTCCATGTCTATTAAAAAAAATAAATTCAAGCCTTTTTAAAATCCGATTTGTATCAATTTTCCCTGGGACATTTAACACATACCTCGCCGAATGTAATTTTGGCTACATTTATCAAATCAGACATACTTAAAAAATCTAATTAAAAGAAAAGTATAGGTATTCCCATCAACAAGTGTTCAATGATTCATCTATTGCAGTACATTTTTGGAACCTTGGGCATAAGCTGTACTTTAATAATGCTAAATTTCGTACCACTTCTGACATATCAGCTTATCTTGATGCTCTTGAGACTTATTTCACTCCCCAGTAAAAGACAATTCCAATTCACTGCTTCGTTCTGAATGGAAATGTAACTTGCAAGATTTGTCTCCTTCAACCACCAACCTCCTTGTTGCCAAAGTTTAATGTCTCCATTAATTTTATTCTTTTTATTTTTGTGAGCAATTGCTACTCTTTTAATTTCTAATCTTTTTTTTTTTTTTTTTTTTCAATTTTCGCATGTCGTTGTCTTGAGAATGAGTACGGATTTCGAGAGCTTAAATATGTCAAATTTATTCACTTGAATTCCATAAAAGAAATTTTTTATTATGAAGCAAATGAAGTTTTTATTTACAAATTAATCTTTTTTTGCTTCAGTTTCTAAGGATTATTCGTTTCAATTCAAGAAATAACTTATCTTCGAAACAGATTTCTAACACTTCATATCTAAAGTTTAGCTTTTGAACCAAATTTGTAGAAACTGTATGTGTTTTAAATAACATTCAGCATACTATTAATTTAACAAATTACTACCTCACTTGGTAAAGAACTGAGATCATCAATTGTTCATTTGAGATAAATTCCTGCCTTAATTGTATGCTTTTAAACATCTTGATTATGTTTCTATCATCAACATTTTCAAACCTGAGTAATTCTTTTCAAAATTCCTATTAATCTATTCGATACCGATTAATTTAAATGCAAAACTCAGAGGAATCGGTCAAATGAAAAACTGGTAGTAAGTTTTGGAGCAAGAGTGATTGGAATATTTTCTTCGACTATGTTACCAAATCTAGCTTGATACTTACGATAAATACATTGTTATTTATAACTATCTTATTAATTATTAATTTATGATGTGGTGGATAACAATGAATTATATCTATTTGAAATAGACTTATAGCAAAATATTTTGATACACTTTTCCATTTATTTCACATAAATGCATTAAAAATCTTTTTCATCACACGAGGTGATTGGGTTAAAAAGTTTATTTTTAGAATCAAAGATTACAAAGACAAAAGTGTTTTCAAATCTTCTTTTCATACTATAAAATCTATTTAAATATTAACAAACTTCGAGAATATTAATTATGAATTAAAAGCTGAATAAGACGTACGGAAGATAAATAACAAAATTTCAAAAATAATAAAATATAAAAAATTTATTTGAGAGAATAGTAACATACAGCTCTATTCGTGTCACCAATCATGCATTGTAGAGAAAGTTTCATTATTATTTCATTTCTTGTAGCTGTCGGACAATTCCTCCCTTGAGAAAACTTTTTCTTTTCCGTTACTTGATACAAGTTCGGTTCTTTTCATTTTCAATTACTTGAAGTAATAAATAAATTATTTTTGGGTAAGAATTTCCTAAACAAAAAAAAACATCTAATATCCTGTTTGGTTTTAGCTCGCATGCTTTTTGTGACTTCAATATATATTTTAGTTTTTTCTATCTTACACTGTTATTGTTTAAAAATAAATTTAAAAAGTATTTCCAGTTATGTTTCATCACTGGTTTAGTTTCCAGCGCAAGGTTTTTTTTTATTTCTGTTTTTATTTATTTATTAGTTCTGATGATTAATTTTTTATCAACTTTTTTTTTAATCTAGAACTGATACTGACATATTTTTTTTATATTTTGGATTTATTTTTTACCTTTTAATGTAAACATGGTGTTTCAAAATGGTCATCCTTTATTTTTCAAAACTACTTACCAAAAATTAAGCTAAAATATAAATCTTTAATCAATTAAAATTCCACTGAAATCTAACAAATTACTGCTTTTAAGCCTGTTTAATAGCAAAGGAAAAAGAAAGACTATCATTAGAAAAACTTTCAAGTTTCATCAAACAATCAAATTAGATTTTTTTCTGCTACGACATTAAATAAAATATTTTTTCCCAGTGGTAAAATTTTTTAAATATTTAGTTGTTATATAATGAAATCAAATTAAAGTGCACATAAAATGAGATTGAACATGTAAAGTAATAAGGAATCCATTGCTAGTTTAACGAAAAGAAAGGAAACTTTGAGAAAATTAATTTTGTCAGCCTCATGAGTCACGATACCTTTCTCCGACCATCAAACCAGGGGTAGCCAACCTTTATGAAAAGAGCGAACGTATAATAGGGGAATGCATAATAGCATAGAGTGGCACATATAATTTTCTTTTCGGAAGAAAAAAATTATGCATGCCACTTTAAAAAACTTTTATACTAAAAAAAAAAAAGACTGATTATGGTATTTTTACGCAAGCAGTTTTTTATTTTTTAAGCAAGTATGAATAGTGGATATATTAAAAAAAATAATATAATAAAAAAACATTTTAAAGGCTTTGTCAATTAGGCAATAATATGAATAACACGAAATATTTTTTCTAAATAATTATCAAACACTCAGTAATTTCGGATTTTTATTTATTTATTTATTTTACCAAATTATCCATGCGGATGTTGCTTTCTGCACTAGGAAAGGCTGCAGATTCTTTATCGCCCATATTTTTTTAATCGATCATTATTGTACCCGGTGTGTTTCGTGGCTATTTAGCTCAACGTGTTAACAGTAAACACAGTAAGTAATGAAAAAATAGTAAATAGTGAAGACAATACATGTAATTATAGAATAATAAACATAATTTGTGCGAAGATAGTAAACATGTGATTTGAGAGGAAATAAAAACTTAAAATTTATATCGAAATAAAAATAGTTATAGACAATTAATACCTTATCAACAATATACTCACTTCGAAATTTAAATCTAAATTATAATTTGCAAAATAATTTTTTTCTCTCTACTTTAATTAAATACTAACACTAACCTTTGCATCAAGAACAAATAGAAATAATTAAATCAAAAGAAGCCAAATCAGGACTTCCTAAAAGCGAGTTTGTTCTAAATAAAGCTAACCTGTTGCTTTTTTTTTTTTTATTAATATATCTATAAATAACTGAAACAAATTTTCACTTCAAATTTATCTGAATTACTTAATATAATTAATATCTTATGTAAAGTAGCAGATTTGAGGTCAGAAATTATAATATTTACTTATTTTATTGAAAACAAAATTATCTGTTTAGAAATATCACCTCGCACAATAATCTGAGTTAAGCAGCTGTAAACTTTTTAACCGGAATTCGTGAAGGTAAGGAGCTGAAGATTTGTTTTTGTTTACATTTGTATTGAAAACATTACAGGATTAGCTCTTGGGAATGCGAACAAAAGAAGATGTTTTAAGTGTATGTCAGTTAATCTTAAACTATATTTTAATTTTACTATGTTTCAAAAAAATCAAACATCAATCAAAACATTTGGTTATCAATTATGTGTTAATCCAAACCAGCAACACTGGATAGCCAAATTATACAAATTTGGAAAGTTACTTCGCCCTCAAATTTTCGAAATTGAGTAAAGTATTTTAACCCCTTGCCAGTGTCGCCCGAATGCTTGAATCCAGTTCGGGCAACTACTACGTGAAGTATTTATGATGCCCGAACTGACTTCAGGCAGGAGAAAAATGAACGTTTCTATTTTGTGAAGCCCGAGCTGGGTTCGTTTCCACTTTAGGACACTTAATTCACTATTTTCTTAATAGATGGCAATAGTGGTCCTAGTTTTTCACCGATTACGACTTCAGTCGAGGGAGGGAAAACGTGGGTGAAATTTTGGGGATATACCTTACCGTGAGAGATTTGAAAAATTTATGTATTGAAAATCATATTGTTGTGTTTTTATATTATATTATACTAGTTATATTATATTTAGCTTCGAAATTTTGTTTAATTTGCTCTAATTGAATAAGATGTGTGTGCTATCCATTACTTTTTAATGTGTGTGTAAAAATCATAAATACAGTAGTTGTTGCACTTAAAATGTTATTTTTGCAATAAAAAACAATTTTCTAACTTTTATAATAATATAAAGAACAAAATTAAACAGTCAAAAAATTTTCATTTTTGGTCCATTTTTCTGAAATATATGTCACTGTTAAGGGGTTAAAGATTTTAAAAAGTTTTTGTAAATGAATTATTAGTTTTTAAAAAATTTCAATAAGTCTTCGCGTGCCACTGTTAACTATAACACGTGTACTGCGCATTGGCCATCTCTTCATGCTACTAACTATTCTGTTTTACAATAAATACTATTCTTACATCCTTACAGCAGAACTGCTATTAGATTCTCAGAGTATTTATTCATTGTTAATCTTTAGACGGAGAAATAAACTCTGGTAAAATTACCGCCTTTAGTAATAATGACTAATCTGGTAAAAAAATTTAATTCTAGTTAATTAAACGTAAATATATGGTATAGTTAAAGTATTCAATTGGTAATTTAACTGGTAAAAGTTAACCGGAAATTCTGATTTTTAAAATTATAGTTACCATACGTGTTGTAAAAAGTGCAAAATGGATAAGTAAATTTTACCGAAATAATAGTTTTTATACCATGATTTAAGGTATCATGATAAAATTACCAAATTTCACCATATTTCGCAAATCTTATGAATTATAAAAACATATTTAATTGTTAATTTTATTAAAATCATTACCAAAGCGCTTTGGAAAAAATTGCTGAGATTTATAGTATCCCCATGGTGCCAGAAACACGATAAATTTAGCTACATGGTAGTTTTGACCATACTTTTTTTTCAGTGTACTTATTACTCATTGGCTTATTTAGTGCTTACTCTGCATTTTACTCCAATGATTTGTACAATAAATTTCATTCTGTAAGCGTCAGTCGTACGTTTATTTTCTAAACTCAATGCCCTCTGTTGGCGCTTTTGAAAATCAGTAAATGTATATTTTATGAAAATCTATCAAGAGAATCATTCATTTATAAAATTTAAACTTGTTATTTTTCATTTAATTTAGCATAATTCCAATTTGCTGCACCCAATAAAATTTAAAAACGATATTGAGAAAGTAAAAATGGACAGATAAAAACCAAACGTGCCTTGCAAGATAAAATATATTTTTAATTTTTTTACAGTATTTTCAAGAAAAGTAAAGTGATATGACACGGAATTAGCTCATTACCCCCAAAGCAAATTTATATATCTGAAACAACATTAATTTTTATTTCAAACAAGTTTGAAAAGGTTTTAAAAGTGTTGTGTCAAAAAATTTTCACTATGTGTTAACTGGTTTTTTTTAAAAGAAAAATAAACTTACACTGTTAAAACTACGGTACTTTGCGTGTATCATCTGTGAAATCCATTTTATCATAAAATATTATACAGTAATTTTTACAGCAATATTTATTTAATTTTTAATGATTTAGTGATTTTAAGGTAATTGTTAATGTAAAAATTACGTTATATCAGATTTTCCAGAAGATGGATTTTACAATAAAAAATACCAGTACCTTGAGTGTCGGTACTTTTTACCGGAATTTAATTCGAAAATTTTTTACGGTGTAGATGAAAAATAATCTGCTGATGGAGTCTTGAATATATATATATATATATATATATATATATATATATATATATATATATATATATATATATATATATATATATATATATATATATATATATATATATATATATATATATATATATATATATATATATATATATATATATATATATATATAAGAATGTCTTATATTAATTTCAAGTCTAAACGTATTATGAAGCTTTGTCACATTAAACATTTTGAAAATGAGATGTGATTCTTATTTTGCAGTATCATTATACTCTTGAAAATATATTACTATTTTAAAGTTTCTTTTTACAACAACAGAAGATCATCCCTAAATTTTCATTTTAGGAAACGCATCATGAATGCATAGATTTATTTGATAAATTACACGATTTTATTTTGTTACCTTACGCAAGTTATAAAAAACTTTAAAAGCTTAGTATTAAATAAAGCCCCCTAAGACTTTACTCATCCTCATTAGCATATTCTCATTACTTACCTCGTAAAGTACGACGGAAATTAAGATTAATGCTATTAACATTAAGGAAGTATAAGTTTTCAAGAACTTGATAGAAAGAGCTTAGCTCTAAATTTAAAATTTTCAAAACTCTATAACAGACAGAATCTCATTACGAACTTATCCGTTTTGTTGCACTTTATTTGATATTTTCTCACAGTTTGTTGAAATATGTCGTAATTAAATTATCTTATTAAAAATCACTTTAATGACCCCTTTTGGAGCTCAAACACAACATCCACTTTATAGTGACAATGTACTGCTTAATTTAATTACTTATGTTTAAAACTCTACACAGAAGCAATTGAATGCCTTACTGCAGAAAAAGTATATATATATATATATATATATATATATATATATATATATCTGTTCGAAACAATTAAAGGATATTGAGCTTGTGAGTTGATGTTGCACCTAAAGATTTGTTTGAGTGATTGATACATTATCGACAGACGTGATAACTTCCTCCAAAAGGAAATCATTAACAAAGTTAGCACAATGTGGCCTGCAATTGTCTTCCTTTAGCGTGAAGTCATTTCCAATTGCTGCAGCATAAGGGACTACAATGCGTCTCAGGATCTAATCCTTTTACCGGCGACCGGTCAGAGCTCCATTTGGAATGATATTGAGATCTGTGTGCCTATCAATGGAGATACCAGCATTGACCATCACTCCCCCACTGCCAAATCTTACATTTTCGTGCACGAACACAGGATTGTTTCTAGTGACACGTTCCTTCCAGATGAAAATACGCCTATTATCTGGATGAACAGAAAAGCGGCACTCTTTATAGAAGAGAATATTGGGCCAGTCATTTCTCCTCCAGTACACATGCTCTGTTGCCCACTACATGCGGGCGTAACGGACCATAGGTCGGCGAGCAGACAGACCTACACAGTAAAGGCAGTTTGTGTCGAAACTGTTGTGCCAGTAACCGAGCGAAAGTGTCGTTGAAGAAGAGTGGTATTCCTATTCAGTGTATCCAAGCCGTTAGCGTAAAATAACTGTCTTCATTGGGCGTTGTTTCACGTCTACGCCCTTGCTTTGATCTTTTGTCTGCATTTCCAGTCTCCAAAAAATGGTTCCAGATCCCTGAAATCACACTTTGTGAAACTCCAATGGCTTCTGCTATTTCCGCCATTTACTCTCCAAGCTTCTGAGTTGGTTAAATGACTTATTTGAGAAATCACACTCATCGAAACAACGCGCTTTCTGAATGCTGATCTTTTTTTTTTTCGCTTTGTCTTACATTATAAGTTGAAAGCCAAATCAAATTCGCTACCGATAAAGCGTCGTTTCGATGTCAAAGTCAAAATTTGCATACTTTGAAGCTTAGCTTGAAAATAAGAAAAATTTGTTTATACCGTTATTTTATACACGACTTACAATATCCTGTAATGTTTTTGAGCAGTATATATATAGAAAGAGAGAGAGAGACTAAGAAAACAAGGACTAATATTAAACAAAACAGAAAAAATAATTAAAGTTTTTAAAATTTCAAAAAGTAATTAAAATCTAAAAAGAAGTCAGAAAACAAAATAACGGAAAGATACAATCTTGACTTCAGCTCACACGTTTGTATCCGCGAAATAGTGCTTTCATATACAGAAGAACCACGATCGATCGTTTCTCAAGGGACCATTCATTAAGAACGATAAAAAAGAGAATTGCGGGTCAACTTAAAATATCAATTAACGACTGGAAAATGTATGAAAGTTAGTAAATTTGCAATAAATATAACGTATAAGTATTTATTGTATAAATATGACGTATAAGTATTGTATAGCAATTTACGATATGAAAGAAGGATAAATAAATATAATCATTTATTTAAAATACTTGGAAATTTTGGTTCTCTTTCTTCTCAGTGCAAACAATTAATTTTCAACATTTGTTACAATTTGCCGTTCATTTTCTTAAAGTTCCTTTGAATAGAAAAAGTTCCTCGTTGCTTCAACGGCTTCGAGGCCTTCCTCAGGTGTTTGCTCTAATTAGTAGTGTTAAGTTTAGTCTTCATTGGTATCATTTTGCCCTTCTTTTGCTTTCCCAACCATTTCTTGAGCCGACCACGTTTCAATATTTTTATCTAATGATGCCTAAAAATCAAACTTGCTGTATGAGGTGTTTTACCCAAACTGTAACAAATCCACGTTTTCTTTATTATAAGCTTCAGGAGTTAGTTAGGAGGAGTTTTTCTTCGCAAAATAAATTACCTTCAATTTTTTTTGTTCAAATGTCGGCAGAATTTCTAAACGAAAGAGTGTACTATTTTAAAAAATTATCTAAACGGGTATTATTAACATTATAAGAATAGCATTTATGATTGGACTGTCAAAAAAGTATGATATATACAGGAAAATGAAAGATGCGGGAACTATGAATCGTGTTTCGACTGGATTATACACTCAAGAGCCATAACATTATGACCACCCCTGCATTTTGCAATGAACTCTCCTGGATGACGTGGAAGGCGCGTGATTAGGTGGAATTTAACTGTTGCTGGAGAGTTTGAAGAATCATTCTTTCGCTTACTTCTGTGTGTGATGGGAAAGGCTGCGGATCTAAGCGACTTTGATAGAGGGCATATTGTAATGGCTCGAAGGCTCGGAACAAGTATTTCCGAAACTGCACGACTCATGGGTTGTTCGCGATCTACAGTTGTTAGTACTAATGCAAAGTGGATGAATGACTGTGAAACCAGCAGTAGATGACATGGTGTTGGACGTCCACGCGCTATCAAAGAAAAAGGTCGTCGGAGATTGTCTCGTTTGGTGAAGCAAAACTGGAGACAGACAGTGGTTCAGCTGACAGCCCAATACAATGCAGGGACAAGTAGAATAATATCAGAGCACACTGTTCATCGAACACTGTTGGATATGGGACTACGCAGCAAGCGTCCCACTCGTGTGCCTTTGCTGACCACGCGACATCGCCAACTACGCCTGCGCTGATGGGCCCGGGAACATCGTGACTGGTCCATGGATTAGTGGGAGAGAGTTGCCTGGTCAGATGAATCACGGTTTGAAATTCATCACGCCGATGGCCGTGTCAGGATACGCAGTCTTCCAGGCGAACGGTTGCTCCCTCAATGTACAGTAGGTCATACACAGGCCGGTGGTGGCGGTATTATGCATTGTGGGACGTTCTCTTGGGCGTATCTGGGACCCGTGGTTGTGGTAGAGCAGACCATGACTGCTACAGGGTATCTGAACATCATTGCGGACCTGTTGCACCCTTACATGGCCTCTGTTTTTCCAGCTGGAAATTGAATTTTCCAACAGGACAACGCCCCGTGTCACAAGGCTCAAATTGTGTTGAAGTGGTTCCAGGAACATGATGCTGAATTCCAGTTAATGTCCTAGCCGCCTAACTCTCCGGATCTCAATCCTATAGAACACATTTGGGATGTCATGGAACGGCAGCTCAGAGTTCAAAGACCAGTAAGTTGCAATATCTCGGATTTGCATGACCGTTGCTTAAACATCTGGTACAATCTGTCTCCGGCCATCTACCAAAGACTTGTGGCATCCATGCCAAGGCGGGTTGCAGCTGTGTTGCGGGCTAAAGGTGGGCCAACTCGTTCTTAAGAGGTGGTCATAATGTTTTGGCTCTTGAGTGTATTACTATAGCCAAAGCAAAATATATCAATTCAATAGTGAGAGGAGCACCAAAAAATAATTAAGAATTCGGAAATGAAACATAACAAGCAAAAAAAAGCACGAAATTTCAAGAAAAATACAAAGTTGTTACATATGTACATATATATATATATATATATATATATATATATATATATATATATATATATATATATATAGTAGAAGAATAAAAGTAATAGATGAATTACTTTTCATATAAAAGGTTTTTTTCCACGAAAATTCAAAGAGTAGCAGACAGCTATTTTATATTACAGTTTAAGAAAATTATGCATGTAATTCTTATGGAATGTAGTCGTACTCCAGTGGCGGGAAGGAGAGAAAGAGGGAAAATTGTCCCAGGTACCGAAGCTGCTGAGGATCCGATCAAATCGTCCCTCAAATTCATCTGAGACCCTATCTTCCAAAAATATAGAGTTTATTAATAATTATTTTTTTAAAGAAAATAGCGAGAATGTCTTTATATAAAAACTACAATTTCGTGTAAAGCATCTTCAAAGGTTTCTGTGGTTTGGAAAACGGCCCGCAATAAATTTTGTCCTGTGGTACGTAAAATCTTCGTTCAGCTTTGGATGGATTTATCTTCTTTCACCGCTGCACTACAACTTTCGTGGGCCCAGCGGACACACAACTCAAAAAGGAAGGGTTACTGGACCGGGATAGTTCCCAGTTTTACCCTTGCGAGCAGAGGCTATCGAACTGAAACAGAACTGTGCTACTATTGTGTTAAATCTGTATTGTTTGTTAGGGTAGAAATATGGATAGCTTAATAACGAGAGAAACATTAGAGTGTTCTCATACTAAAACAAACTTATCTGCTGACATGACGTGAATTAATTAACAGCAATATGCTATTATGGCATGTCCTTCCTCTTGAATAGTAAGGAGTAATTCATGATTCGTTCGCTAGAAAACAGAACTACTTTCAACACAATCCCGGTATTACCCTTCAACCTCCCATGTACACACACACACACACACACACACACACACACACATATATATATATATATATATATATATATATATATATATATATATATATATATATATATATATAGGAACATAAATACTTATATAGACTTCTGCTTGTACTTAATTCATTTAGTCAAGTTTCTTTCAAAAATTTTAAATTTACACTAAGCTTGTTCAGTTTTTCTTGTATAGAATCGTACTCATATAAAATATTTCTTTAAAAAATTAGTTTTTTGCTTCTTAGAGTTCAAGACAAAGTAAAAGAAAAAAAATGTCACACTCTGCACTTAGATCATTCGCAAAGGAAGCTCTCAAAGGGAGGATTCTTTCGTCATATTTTATGTATCATGAATACGTGAAATGACTAAAAATTCATACCTCGGGTATATAATTTTAAAGAAAAAGTAGAAAAGGTAAGAAAAACGACAAAGATAAAAAAAAATTAAATTTTATAAGAAAAGCTGGATTTAAGTTGCCTTTGATGTCGTCTTTTTAAGCATTATAGTTGCAGAAAAACATGATGTAATCAATACAAAATGTTATTTAAAAGTGAAAAATGCGTAGCTTGAATATTTCAAATTATAAAAAAAGTGAATAAATATAAATACAGCAACGTAAGAATCTCTAATTTTACCAAACACTCTTAAAACAAATTAAATACCTGGCTTAAAAAAAATAATAAAGTCTCATTTTAAGTTATTTTCTTTAAAACGTTAATCATATGAAATTATATTTTTCGGTAATTTTTTTATTACAAATAAAATAAAATAAAATAAAAATTGCGTTATTAACAATCTTTTCATTATTTATTCTTTTTTCAATTATATTTCTATCAGTTTGGTACACATAGTAAAAGCAATTTTTCTGACATAATTTTAAATATAAAAAAATATATATATTGCTACTTTGCAAGACATGCGACAGTCATCAAAAAGAATGAAAAACGAGAGTAGTGTGTTCAGATCTAAAAAAAAAAAAAAAAAAAAATTGAAACTGTTTGATAATACTTGCATAAGCAGTCATGGGGTTTGACGAGCGAGTATTAGTAAGGGTGAATCCCAGGAAGCGAAGCCCCCTAGTAAATCACAAATTATATTTTACTCCTTTTGAATGCCACACTTTCGAAAGAATCACATGCACTAACACACTCCCATATATACAGGGTCATTCATAATTCCCTCTGTTTACTACAACCTTATATTTACTACAACTGGCTTCAGTTGTACATGTTACTGCCATCGACCGGCAACTGCTTAAATTAAAACTTGAATACTTTCGGAATAATTTCTTTTGTTCTTTGTTGCCATATTGGTCTTCGTTTTTTTACAATAGCGCTACGAAATCCCGGAGGGAATTATGAATAACCCTGTATATACAGTTATATAGTTAACAGATGGCTCTCTAATCGACAAAAATGACGATAAAATGGCAATAGTTTAAAATGAAGATACACATCAGATTGAAAAAATAAAAATCCACTTTTTAAAGTATTGGAAAATCTATCTCACATAAAACGAACTCCCATCCCCTGGGTCTAGATTCAAGTTTGTATAGTAAAATAATCTTCCTATTTCATTTTTACTTGCTTAAAATGAGTAGATTTATTTAAATAAATTAAAAATATCATTGGGTAGATTTTCAAACTTTCATAATTCATAATTTTAAAACTAAATCAATGTATTTTTCATGAAGCATATAAATCTACAAACTCCAACTTGATCTGAACTTTCAGTTGAGCTCACGTTAAAGCGCTTTTACTGTCTCTTGACAAAAGTGTATTATGAATTCAATCACAAGTGATTAGCAAATATTAAATTGGGACCTTATTAGTATTCATTTAATGAAATGATAAATTCGGAAATGATAAATTCATTGTCAAGTGCTATTGAAATATTTGGTGAAACTTTTATTATCTTTTCAAACCTGTGTATCTTCTAAATCTACCGAAAGCAAATATGTTAATAAATTACATTTAATTGTTCCTTTTTTTGTGATTTATTTTTTTACAGTTTGACTGTGTGTAGTAAACCAAAAATAATAATAAACTTGCATTCAATGCAATAGAACTATTTTAACATATTTACTTCTTTTTGTGGTGCTACAATAGAAACAATTGTGCTCAAAATATAAAAATATTATGAATAGTAATTTTCATTACAAAATCACATGAAACTAAAATTAATTACAGACTATCTCCATGTTATATGAATGTTACTTGTTCTATTGTATCAACACAAATATTTAAAAAAAAAATTGATTTGGAAAATATTTTTACTCCAATACTGTCATTCTTAATTGCTTGAAGATTTATTTTACATTATTTCAAGATCTGACTACGCCTCTTTTTAGATATTTTTTAAATTTTTTTAAACAGATTTTACGTTATACTTAAAAAAGCTATACTTTTTTTCTGCTAAATGGTGATGGTAATAAAACAGGCACTTTGTGAGTTGGACGTGTCTAGGTAGTTATATTCCCCTATACTCTATGTCAAAATCCCTCGAAGGTTGGTTAAAGTTACTTAGCTGTAAATTATGGACATGCATAACCTGTTTCATTGCTGAAGAATAATATCAGAGTTTTATTTGATATTTCTGTTCTTAAATCTGTTCAGCTAACTCTTAGTTTGTTATAAATTGCAAATGTATTTCTTGTTTTCTATAATTTATTAAACCCTTATAATCTTTTGTTATTAAAATTAATTTAGTTGGAAATCAATTTTCTGAAATAAAGTTTTTTATTTAAAACACTTTTTATTTTTGGAAATAAAGGACTAACTTATCATTCAAGCAATTATGAATGCAATTTTGTACATGGAGTTGCATATGGAAAGAAAGTTTTCCCTTTGAGAAATAAAATTCACACGAGAATTTATTTTTTAACAATATTGCTTTTAAACTGAAATAATTTTATTAAGGAAATGAATCCGCTATAAAAAAAGAAAACCGCTGTAGATCATTTCAGTATTAGAAAGTAATTCGAAACGACAGCTATGAAAAATCGCTGATACGGTTAACTTAAGATCGTACCAGTTACTCATATTATTGATTTAAAAAAGTCATTTGTCAGCATAGTACATAGTACCAAGTAAAAAAATAAGCCTAAATGTTCAAATACATATTTTTCTTCATTTTTGAAATAATAATAAAACCACAAGCATATCCGCATTTGAATTAACTTTTTTTGTAATGCGCCAGTAGATTTCTGTAGGCTCAAATTTTTTTCCATAAAAATAGAAAAGAAAAATATAGCGTTTTAAATTTTACGGATACAAAAGTGGAGAGTGAAAAAAGCATCCTTTAAATAAATATATTAATAAAAAAAGTTATTTTTTAGTTGAAATTAGGCACAAACTTAGTTTCTTATCATTGATAAGGTATCACAACACTTTTTTAATGACAAATGGAGGAAAATTTAAGTGATTATTTTTTAAAGACTAATTTATTTTAAAGACTAATTTATTTTAAATAAATAAAATTACGCAGATCATAACGTTATAACACTTCGAAAATATCACTACAATATTTATTTATTTCTTCAGATATTCTTCTATTATTACACTAATTAGTATCCTTTAATCTGTATATTACACTCGTGCTCCCAGAAATCCAATGTAATACATTATTACGTTCCACTAATACAATTTGTTTCCTTCTAATCATTATAATTCATTTGTGATGTTGCCTCTAAAATTCATTTATAGTATTTTCTTCCTTTGATTCATGTGTCACCACTTAAACTAGGAAGAATTCTTACGCCTGTCAGCACAATCGATTTATCTCTTTCTGTAAGTCAAAGCCATTTCTGTATCAGTGACATGCCGTCAGTCTTTGAGATCTTTCCCCTTGCTAAGAGTTCTCTTTTATTTTATTCCAAATAACGTAAGCGGAAAGACTTTCATTTTGGAGTTGGGATTCGATAGAGCTGAAATAACAGGAAGAACACAATGTCGTATTATCGTACAACGAGAGTAATTTGGATGAGGAAATCACTCAAAGTATGAGTTTATATATTACTTATCCATAGAAACGTACAATTGATCAAACTCAGTCGTTCTGCGCAACTGTTTATTATGAAACTATGATCAAAATTTTTCGCTTGAATAAAAATCTGGATTAGAAAATAATAATTATCTCTTGGCGGGATCCTTTATCAGTAAATAAAAAATAGCCACTTGACTGCTATTGTTCTAGAATTTAATTACAGTTTTCCAACTTTTTCTTAAACTTATTAAGCATCATTTTGAGTAAACGATTTCATTAAAATTCCTAAACTTTTAAATTATATTATTTATCAAATGTGCTCCTTGGATTTGTTAGACTTTAGTAGATAATTATTAGCAAAAATCAAAAATGCTGTAATTTCTGGTTGATAATTATTTGCGTAAATATTATAAAACGAATATTATATATATATATATATATATATATATATATATATATATATATATATATATATATATATATGACATAGATAACAATGACATCTCGCGAGGTCATTATTATTAATCATTATGAAATTGTTATTATTATTATTCTTTAATCATTAAAACAAGAATAGCCGTCTTACTGTTATTGCTTTAGTATTTAATTGTAATTTTTCAACCTTTTTATTACTTATCAAGTTAAATAATTAAACGGATTAAAAAAATATTATTTTAAACCTTTAAATATGTACAGTTTACTAATAATACTTTAATTGTTTAAATATTGGTGTTAAAATTTTAAATAAGTTAAATATGTTTAAGAAAAAGTTTCTGACAGACCGAAAAAGTGACTTTTGGGTATTTATTTTTTTTTTTTTTTTAATTGAAAATGAATAATTATTTTTCACATGCATCGAAATACTTGGGAGGAATTATATCTCAAATTGTATTAAAAAAAGAAAACAATTTTCTATCTTAAGCTAATCTTGTATCTAATAATCTAATATTTTGTTTGGACATGTAATTATTAGGTTTTAGAGAATCGCCCAAATATTTCTAAAATTTATTCCACTTTGTAAAATAAAGCAATTTTACAACATATTTAAAAAGCTATACTAGATGCCAGAAATATTATCCGATTGTTTTAAAAACTGACAATCACGAGACTTGGTTTAAAATATGATTCAACTCCAAGTAAATAAGTTTCAGACCAAAATATAACTAGTTTTATTCAATAAAAATACCTGGTTTATACTTTGTGGTTTACTGTTTTCATTTACAAAAACCCAACATGTTTTAAACTTTTTTCTAAAACAAACATATCAGTGTGGCACTTTAGGAGATAATCCTTTTTGAAGACAATACAATGAGAAATATATGGAGTGTTTCAGCAATGTATTTTTATTGGTTACAAATATGATCAATTAATATTTTAAACAACTACACTGTTGTAATTTTTCTTCTAAAATTACGGTCAAATAACTGGCAACAATCTATCCATCAAATTAACCGTAAAGTTTGCGGTAAAGAACATTTTTTACCTTTATGGTTTTGAAATTGAAACTAGTATGGTTAAAATACCATGAATACAAGACTACATGGTTTTTTAACCAGTTACAACTAGCATGGTTTCAAAATTGTAATAGAAATTCAACTTGACACAGTGCTAGGCTTTCCTTAGGAAATGGGCACTGAAGTTAGGTTGTGGTGTAGTTGCGATTTTTCAAATGAACCGTGTAATGCGGTTTAAATAATTTATCTAATTGTTTCTCCTATCGCAAAAATATGGAAAATTTTCGACTTTTTTATGTTAAGCACCTGTATGGTGCTGCACATAACTCTTCTCATAAACTCTTCACGTGTTAAAATAAATGGAAGAAATATAGTTCTGTAAACGCTGGGACTCGAAATCCCGTTCTATCAGTCATGAGATTGATAGAATAGCTCTCTTGTATATAATAAGCACCCAGCTGCAAATAACTAAGTGGGTTCATTAGGTGGGTTGGTACGATTAAATTCTGATTATTTAACCGTATTAGGTGAAAGCAGTTGATAAGCAGTTTTTCTCACAGATATCAGTTTGAATACCTTCTTGTTTAAGATTATTTGACTGTTTTGTTTGAATGTGGCAACAAAAAAAAATTAAATTAATTCTTTTTTTAACCATTTTTTTCCAAGAAGTTTCAAACAGAGTATAGTCATATTTTATTGCTGAACACTAAACTATTTAATTAGTATTTCGTATCTATTATAAACACAACTTTATATTTCTTTAAAATCCAAATGGTAAGTCAATATTTTAATTAGGAAAAAACAAAAACATTAAAAGAAATAAATTATATTCACTGATGAAAGTTACTCAAAAATAAAGGTTATAAAAATGAATTTATCGGACACGGATGCATCGAGTAGTCGTAAAATTGCTTGTCGAATTTCCACCATAAGAAAATAATTGCAATAAATAGCACAATTCTGTGAATAAATTCAAATCTGTGACATTAGCCTTGAAACTAAAATCAATATAATTTTTTTTTAAATTAAAAACCCTGTAGCATGGGACGGTTCTATTTTTTAAACGTTTTCATGAATTAAAAAGATATTGTAAGAAATATATTTATATAATTTTTAACTTAAACTTTGGGTTTAGAATAAAGTTTATAACTATATTTTTAATATAATATTATATTGTTTTTTGAGGTATCATTAGGTGGAAGAGAATGTTTTCATCATTTTACATTTTTTGCTCCAAAAATATGTAATTATTCTATCCATAGGATCACAATGTAAATATTGTGATAGAAGCACTTTATTTTATCTCAGTGTTATATAATTAGAAAATCAGCAAATTATATTGTTTAATTAGGAATCATGAGGTGGAAGAGAGTGTTTTCCACAAACGTACTTAGTTTTTCAGTTTTTGCTCCAAAAATAGGTAATTATTATGTCTGTAGGATCACAATGCAAATATTGTGGTAAGAACACTTTCTTCTATCTTAGTGTTATAATCAGAAAATCAACAAAAAAAAAAGTTGGAACATGAAAAATATAGATTGAACTTCAATTTCGGACAAATGTAATGCAGCTTTAATAAAGAGTAAAGTTTGGCCGTGATATTCAGTCTGGTTGAATCAGATTGACTTGTATTGAAATATGGATAAACCTTGCCCCTCATTATGGCTGAAGTAAATTTATATGATATTACACTTTAACGTGTATTTCTTGACACAAAAAGAAAAAAAAATACAACTAAAATTACCGTACTGTATGGTGATGACATATGACATTTCTGGTAAGAAAAAAAAATCATATTTCTTGTCAGTTAAGCCAAAATAAATGATACTTAAACCATTCAGTTGGTAAATTTTCAGTCCATATGGTAATGGTTTACCAGAAACTCCTATATTAATATAAGCAAAATTATATTTCTTATTACCAAACATTTGGTAACAAATACAAAAGTGAATATTAAATGTAACCTTATATGTGGTTTGTATGCCATGCTGTAAGGTATTATAATAAAATAACCAAATTTTACCGCATTTAGCACATTTCGACCCAGATTATGAAACCATATTTTATGGTTAATTTTATCAAAATCATTAGCAAAACACTTCGATAAAAATTACCAAGCTTTTTGGTGTTCCCATAGCAATATAATTTCAATAAACGGGTCAAACTTTACAATATTCTGGTAGTTTGGGCCATACTTTTTCTCTCAATGTAGTATACTACATCAGCTTTCTTGGTGTCTTCACCAGTACCGTTGCAATTGGTATTAATTAACTGGATATGTTCACTACAAAATTATATGTAATCTAAGAGGGTAAATTAGTTAGTATGCACAATACCTTTAGCTTATTGTAAAACAACTTAAGTTCATTGCAAAACCAGAAATTTTCCAGGGTAAAATATATTGAAATTGTCACTAAATACCATTTCAGATGCTTGTAGAATACCAATCTGAAAATTATATAGTAAAGTGGAGTGATTTTGTGCAATTTTTTGAGATTTATATTTTTAATTCTTGATATATCTTTTAAATTGCAGAGTAGAATTCTGAATACTTTAAAAAATATTCCTGCCCAACACTTTCTAAAGTAGGTATGAGGAAATTCATTCTACACTATTAGAAAATTCTTGGTGAAAATGGTTAAATAGGAAATTAATTTACCGTATTCAACCAAAATAGTTAAATAACCATAAAAAATGATGATATTCAAACTGTTAAATGTAAGAAAAATCGTTAATTGATTCTTTTTATCGAATACGGTTTAACAGCCAGAATTTTTTGCGCGCCTTATGAAGCCATCTTGTTTCGAGAAGCTGAGCGCATACTATAACTGAGACAAGTAATCTGTCAATCACGTGAACAGCTGAACAGAGGTTCGAACCCCAGCGTTGATATCACAATATTTCTTCCGTTTCTTTAATAAATGAAGAGTTCCCAGTGTTCTAAACTCTTCAATCCGTGGCACTGTATCATTAGAATACGAAATTATCATTCACGCATCAATGGCGTAGCACCCACAGAGTTCCAATTTTCGTTCAAGTTTTATTTTTATGGTTTAGGAATTGTTCTAGTTGTAAATGATTACAACACTGTATAGTTTTGCCTTCGTGGTCTTTTTTAACCGCACCAGTGGTAAATGTTTTCAGTGGCAAATGTAAAAAATGTTCTTAACCATTCATGGATGATCATGGATAGACTGCTGCCTGTGATTTTACCGTAATTTCATAAGGAAAATTATAACAGTGTAAATGGTCACGAAAGCCGACCAGGTGACCGAGTGGTTAGCGTGCCTGACTGCGGAGCCGATGGTTGCGGATTCGAACCCCGCTCAGGGCATGGATGTTTCTTTCTCTCTCTATGTTCTATGTCCTTTCTCCTTTGTGTGATTGTGTGAATTTGAACCGCCCTATAAACGGGTTTGTGGTTGTGGGACGTGAGCGACGCTGCTCCACCGCCTGTGACTTTGCCACAGGTGCCCACTGGGTAACGAGAAGAGAGTAGCAGTCCTAGCATATGAGGCCAATGGGACAATACATCTCAAGTGCCCGCCATTAAAAATAAAAATAAAAGGCCACGAAATTTTTTATAAAAATTGTTTTTAAGAACCTTATCTTTAATAAGGAGACTTTGTGTTTCTTAATTTACCACCCTGAAGTGAACTAAGAAGTTATAATGACGCGTGATAAAATATCTTGCAATCAAGATACGCACAAGCAATTTTTAAAATTTCACTAAAAATTTCTATTTTTTACTGAAAGACAAAACAATCCAAAATAAAAAAATAATTAATTTATTTTTATAGTTATATTATTATTATTTAATATGTCCGTATTAGTTATATTAATATAATTAATGGTGAAACATTTAAATTTACATTCAAGAATTATGAAAAATTTCATTTAGAATTGGTATTGTTTCTATACGATTTTTCTTGCACCATATAACATGAAATGGGCTGACCACGTTTGATGTATGACTTAACTTTGATCTTTGCAGAAACTGAAGTCTGTGCACTCTCAGCTCCATCTGCAAGCATCTCTTAGACAGATGGAACTTATGCCTAAAAATATAAAAGGTAATGCTCAATAAAAAACAAAAATCAATTAAAAGAGATTAAATTCAGAAAAATTTTCTTAAATTATTTCTTTCAGTTTATCATTGAAAAGTATCCAAAAAAAAGTTTTCTTTTAAATTGTTATTATTGATATTGTTAATATATTTTAATTTTATTACTGTCATTGAACAGTAGACCTAATTTAGAGTTTATGACAGCCAATGTCCAACTCTGTAGCCTTGTAATTTTGAACTCAATCCCGAAGGCAAGGGAATTCCTGGATCAAGTATTGGGAGAAATTTGCCTTCGTGGAGGACTTTTTGATGGAAATTACCCACATTTGCGTCACATGGAGAGGAAAACCACGAAGAGCTCCCACGGTTAGCCTGACGGCAAAAGGACTCTAGCTCATGATCCGTTTATTAATCCGAAAATTTTTTGGATGTACTGTAGTCGTTGCGAGCTGGGTGCGGATTTCGTATCGACCAACTATCGCTGGGATTCGAACTGGTTCAGCTCATTGGGAGGTGAGTGCTCTGAGCCACTACGACTTTTATTGTTAATATATGGTGGTATTCACGAAAGAATAATGAAATTGATAAATTTAAATTAAAAACTAAAAAGAAGTTTAGTTTCTACCACTTTTTATAGGTGCTCCTTCCATCAACGTCTTGTGGTACAGTTTACTGCAATATTGAAGATCAACATCGCAGAAATTCCTAATGTTTCATCATTAGCTATGGCTGGTCTTTCATCTTTATATCTTCGACTGGCATTGTGACATCAGAACAAACATTATCCACATTAGTTTTGTCTTCAAAGTCATGATTACTACCGCCATCATTGATTGATACATAATCAAATGTTGGCGCAATGTCATTTTCCAATACAATATTCTTTGTTTACAAGACTCATGAAATGGATAAAAAGTAATCATAATTTCTACACTTAAAAATATATTACGAATAATAATTTTTTCGTGGTTGTAATAATGCATTCAAATATGTTGATCTGAAAATATCAACTTATACTAACAATAATAATACTGTAAACCCTAGAGGAAATTTGACAAACTTCGACGCAGAGTCATGATGGCGCAGGAGGTAGAGCGTTCGCCTTCCAATGAGGTGAAACGGGTTCGAATCCCGGCAATAGCTGGTCGATATGAATCCGCAACCGGCTTGCACCGACCACAGTGCTGATGTGAAATATCCTTCAGTGGTTAACGAATCATGTGCTAGAGTCCCCGTGCCATCAGGCTAACCCTGGGAGGTTCTCTTGGTCTTCCTCTTCATGCAGCGCAAATGCGGGTTAATTCCATCAAAAGTCCTCCACGACAGCAAATTTCTCCATATACTTGATTCAGGAGTTCCCTTGTCTTCTAGATTGGGTTCCAAATTACAAAGCTACGGAGTTGAACATTAGTAGTCGTAAACCCGAAAAAATTGGGTCGGCTGTTCAACGACGATTGTAAAAAAAAAAAAAAAAAAAAAAAAAAAAATTAAAAAAAACTTAGACGCACACAGCTAAAAAAGAACTATTAAATAACATTTCTTTTAGATCAACACGGATAAGTAATTACTATCTTAATAAGGGTCTAAGAAATTACAGCTGTTTTACAATCTAATATTACATCAGAGACTGGCTAAAAAATTTTGGAACTATTAACTTTATTCTAGCCACACTAAAAAGACATGGCGAAAAGACATCCCTTTTTGCGGTACTAAAGACCAGTTTCACGGGAAAATGTCACTTTTGGAAAAAAAGGGACTTATTTTAATGTTACCCCTAGCTCCTAAATTGCTGAACTTTGCGAAAGGGTGATACCCCAGTATTATCCGCACTTGACGCATAAAATTAATTAATACATTTGTCAAAAATATATTTTTTTCAAGATAGATATGAGATAGATATAAATAAAAGATAAAAAAGAATACATAATATATATCGATGCCAAAAATATCTTAGTGTCAAATATGAATACATAAAAATAATTTTATTCAAATTTATAAAAACCCTACGTCAAGTAATAATATTTAATTGTCACAGCGTGGTGGAATTACGAAAAATTACAAATCTGTTTCATAAATAACAAATTAATAAAGTTGAGGTATTTGAAATCTTAAAATATTTAATATTTTTATTAAAATATTGTCACTAAAAGTGTAACTAATTTATCTTTCCTATAATGTCAGCTTCACTATGACTGAATATCTAATTTTAATATGAATAACTAAAAACAATAATTTTTAATTTTAGAACTATTATTGTAATTTTCCCACATTGTTATTTTTTTTTTTGTATAACATATTCGGATCTTATTTTACAACTGATTAATTTTTTAATTTTAAATTCCTTTTTTCTCTAAACTCAAAAACCAGTGCTTAGAAATTTCAACTGTCAAATTTGTAAATTTTTCGAAGAATATTAAAATACTGTCATTTCTTTATTTTGTGGGTGGTGTTTAATATGTAACTCAGAAGAATTCAGGAAGTATTTCAAGTTACGTAAATTATCTCCAAAACAGCCAGAACTAATTAGTTTATCGTAAAAACAATCTGTCGCCATCTATTTCATAAGGTATACTGAAATTATCTGATCCAAAGACATAACGTCATTTCCCTAATTACATGTTTGAGAGGCTGAATTAATTAACCAAAATTAAATGGTTTTGATTAATTAGCTCCATATGCGAATATGCTTAGATGGGATTTATGTATACCGCAACATTAACTACAAAGGCCAACTTTTCTTTGTTAATTACAAGTCAATTTACAATTTTCATATAATATGCGGGTCACCATAATATAATAACATGCTTAAATAATAATCATGTTTCACTTTTAACTTTTATTTGTAAAAGTTTGAAAGAGATATAAATTAAATTGATCTTTTCCTGTGTTGATCTTTTCCTGTGATCAAACATAGAATTCTTCAAAATTGCCCAATATTATGTAAATTTACTTTTAAAGCTTAAAAAACGTCTTTTCTGTTTCGAATTTTCCTTAAACGAACTAATTTGATTTGAGTATTGTTAAATCTCGTTTCAATTAAATCAATAACAAAAAAATTATGCGACTTTAAAAGGAACTTTTATTTTTAATTCTTCAATTCGTTTTCTTTACACCTCTCACCATTCAACAATTTTTTAATAAATCTTATGCTATGTGGTTTCCCTTAATTTTGCTTTCTATTAGAAAATTCAAGACTTTTAAGATATTTTTTAAAGATGCTTGAAATCATCCCAAAAGCTGTATTTGCTCTTAAACAATGTAATTTAATGGGAGGGGATGAACCCTGTCGGTGCCCATCCTCACTCTTAGAAAGTCAGAAGTATGATGTAAGTTTTAGGCATTATGACAATCCCGCTAAGAAGAGTAAGGAATCCATGTTTTAAATATTAATTCCTATAAATTATTTCCAACATCTCCTTTCTTAGTTTTAGCCAATCAAAATATCGCTCATGGGCTGCAATAGTGGCACAACTCAAAAAACACGAGTTTTGGTCTATGAACAAGTGTAAATTGGAAAATACACATTCTTTACAGCAGCAATACACAACAACTCATAATACAACTGAAGGTAATCTTCGTTTAAGCAAACTAAAACATTTATTATGCATTTTCCTATGCAATGAAAACTTTAAACCTACATATCTCAAAACATGATTTTTTGAGTTGTGCCGCTATTGCAGCCCATGAGCGATATGTTAGCGGGGAAAAGTTAGGAGAAATTAATAACTACTATTTAATAAGGACAAAGCATTGCAGCCACATTATAACGGTTTTCGAACCTCGGAATAGAACGCTCGCCTTCCAATGAGATGAACCGGGTGCAAATCCCAATGGTGGCTGGTAGATTAGAATTTCGCATCCGACTAGCAACAACCACAGTGGTAGACGGATCATGGGATCATTGCCGTCAGGATAACCTCGGGAAGTTTTCTTGGTTTTCCTCTCCATGTAACGCAAGTACGGGTTAATTCCCTCAAAAGGTCCTTCATGAAGGGATATTTCTCCCAATACTTGAGCTAGGAGTTATCTTGTCTACTGGATTGGGTTTAAAATTACAAGGCTAAGGAGTTGAACATTGGTTGTCGTAAACCCAAAATTGGATCGGCTGTTTAATGACGATTATGGAATAAAATAAAATATCCGGAGACTATAATGTCCTAGGCATCCGTAGAAAGAATATCTATTGATACACAGTATAAACTATGGTGTAATATCTCTTCTAATATGACATTGAACAACACAAAAAGATTGTGTCAAGGAGCACTTTCTTCCGAGTTAACACCGAATCGAGCGTTCATGTATCATTTAAAAGGTGTAATTTAAATGTCAACACTTAAAATTGAATAGGTTTAACCAAACTCTCACGCTTTCATATCATATGAGAATTACTTCCACTTGCCTAGTTCTAATTCATCTTAATATTCTCTCAGCGCTACGCGTATACAAAATAATTTTGGGAGGCAATGTTACTCGCGTCCGTGATATCCTTAAATCACACGTGCCTCCTGAGTGGTGCTAAATGAGTAACGGCGATGGCTAAGACGATAAGTACAAATCTCAAGAGCGGGGTGATCTCTGTAAACTTTACTGGGATGTCAGAAATCACATGAACTCTCTGTAAAGACTACTCCTCATTCTTCCTTGTATATATATATATTTTTTTATACTTTAATTTTATCTTTGTGTTCTTTTTGTGTTAATATGCGTTTGTCACGTGTTTTCTTTGTTTGTTAATGTAATTTTGTTCTTTTTTACTCCTTGTTTTGTGTCTACTTAAAGCTGAACATTGTATATGGATTGATATTTTCAAGAAAGCCATATGTAACAACAACACTTTCACTTCCAAAAACACCAATGTCGGTGTCCCAGTAGTTTGTTTGCGATCCAGAATAAGCTGTTGAGAGTTTATTTTGATATTCATCAACACTGATATTCAACCCGCTGGTATTCATAAACGGAAGCAAAAACCCGCCATGAAAATCAGTGTGGATGTTTTTAGTTGTGTTATAAGGATAATTATATATTACTGCTAAATGCATTAAATGATTTCATACTGTATAATTTCCATCCACTTCCGTTCTATTAAAGCCTAGTTCTAATTCATCTTAATATTCTTTCCGCGCTACACGTATGTTTGATTTACAAAATAATTTTATTTAAAGACATTAGTGTTTATATGCGTTATAAATTAATGAGTGTTACTTTATACTGTAATTTTTTGTTACTGAATAACAAAAATAGTGAAGACTACTTTACACCAAGTAGGGTAAAAGAACATTGTCGTAGTGAAACACTAGATCCAAGAGTTATGAATAGCGTTTCCCTACACTTTGGTGTAAAGTAATTGCCACCATTTTTGGCATTAAGATGCACTACAATTTTTTACATTGTATAACAGATTTTCGTTCACATGCCAAGGTTACTGTGAAAAAGATATTAATAATTATATATGTTGAAAAGACAAATAAAATTTAATATTAATTTCATATTTTTTGAATTATAGAAATATGTTATGCTTATTTGAGTGTGACAGTAATCATCGCATGAAATTACTTTTAATAAATAATATTGATATACTATTATGAATGAAACAATGAACGACATGGCATAGTGGACAGACGCACTCGTTTCTCAGGCATGGTTGTCCTTCCTACTCCAACACCGGTGACTGGTTCATATTTTATTCTCGATTGTATTTACCATAGTGCTTATTAAGAAGTATGTTTGGTAACAGCTAGTTAGTAAACACAAAATGTCATCCACAAAAATGCATTTGAAAAATGCATTGCCACAAAAATGCATTGAAACTCGAATTTGTTAGCTAAGTTGACTTCAAAGTCTTATAGGACAGAGATTGGTGGTTTACTGCCGTAAATTTACTAAACCCAATTAATGTGCCCACAAAAATATGAACAGTGAAATAATATAGTCTCAACTATTATATTTCATTTCAAAAATAAAAACATTCTTTCCTATTGTATAAGTAAATTAATAAAATTTATCGTATACAATGCTTCTTGCAATAAAAACAGCAGCATTTGTTCTGGACAGAAAACAATTCATAAGTGAAATGGAAATAAAAGTAGACTTTTCTAAGTTCGTAAAATCGGTTAAATCCTATCAGTGTTAAGAAGAAAATTCATATCACCGAACAGAAATATTTTTCTTGATGATGGTATATAGGATTTATGAAACTGGAACACTTAGAGCAATTTCTTTTTAAAGCATGTAGAAATAAGCGTTTTGGAAGAAGAATTTTTTTCTTAGGACAACCAGTTTATGCCGGAAAGGAATTCTTAAATCATCATTTATTCGCTTATGGAACATTCATTTGCTCCATAAGACAAGGGAACATTTATTCGATATTTTCAAACCTTACCTCATTTCATTTCCAAACCCTTCCTTAAAAAGAAAGTTTTACTCTTTATCTTTTATATTCTTCTTTCTTTCCCCCAAGTTTTTGTTCAAACAATTTTTGAAAAGAACTTCACATTTCAAGAGAAATATGAAACTGAATAAAGACCATAGTTTCTCCGGAGTAGCTGTGATTTCTCTCTTTGGTTGATGAGAAATGTTATTGCACATACTTGAAGGACTGTTCTGAGGCTCTGTGAAAACGTAAAAGAATTGCATTTTATTTCTTTTTCAGGCAAAATCGAACATTTTCGATTTGCCCTTTTTTAAGTTATGACTTAAATAAATATGTTTCCGAAATTCTACGTTCCATTTTAGTCTTTAAAAGTTCTTTCTTATTCTACAATTTTTCAGCGAAGATTTCTTTTTAAATGAATCAGAAACTTTCATTTAATGTTTTTATTTAGACCCTCCCATAAAATTTGAAAAACATTCAACGACATTCAAAAAATTTTTGAAACCTCTACAACTATTTGCAAACATTATTTGATGTCTAAAATTCTTTTGAGAAAGAATTTTTTTGAAGAATGTTTAAATGTGTTTGCGTTCACACACTGAGAGACAAAGTATAATCATAAACTACCATAATATGGTGAAATTTACTATGTTTTAGGGTCATTAGGAGGCTCTGCAATTTTAGCTGAAGTACTTTGATAATGATTTGGTAAAATTAACAATGAAATATGGTTTTATAATCCGAGATAAAACTTAGTATTTATGGTAAAATTTGGTAATCTTATCATTAGACAGCGGATTATATGCACTAAAAAACGGACAAAATATGCATGCAAATATGCACTAAAAAACTTGAATATATGCTCTTAAAACTAGAAATATGCATTTAAAATAGAAATTGAAAGTTCAACTTATTTAAATAGTACTACTACTTACTTTTTCCAACAAACACAGCTAAAACATTTTTTTGTTAAAAGGAAGAAAATCAAAATATTTCTTACTTGAATCTACACATTTCTGAAGAAAAAGCCTAAAACTGAAGTATGATAAATGAGAGAAGAAAAATCATCGCATTTTCCGGAAATATTTTATTAAACTGAATAATTTTTGTTGCAATACACAACTAAGTGTTTTTCCAAATTTTCAAGGGTGAATTGATGTCGTCGGTCATCAAAGATCATTTTGAAAGCAGAAAGTGACCTCTCCACGTCAACCGATGTCATTGGACAAAACTGGTACAATTTCATACTCATTGGTTTTACTTTCTCTGGAAGTTCAGTTCCGTTTCCATTAAGAAAATCATTTATCTTCTTCACTGCTGCAAAACCCGAATTTTTGTTTTGAACGAAACACCATTTTTCTTTTACTTTCTTCCCAACTGAGTTTGGAAGAGCAATGATGCACTGTTGAATTTTTTCAATTTCGGATATGGCCTCAGCCAGGGGAAGACTTCGTGTTTCGAGCTTTGTTATTGCTCCACTTAAGAAAGAAAAGTGAGTGTCAATTATGGCCAAGTCCTTCTGCAAAGAGATATCCTGTAGTAATTCTTTTGTGACATAAACTGAAGAAGCACAGGAACTGTCAATTGCATCTACAACTGACTTTATTGCATCAAAATTATTAGCGTAAAAACGTGCAGCTTCAATCCATGTACCCCACCTAGTTATCACAGGCTGTGGAGGTAAGGGCAAATCAGAATACATTTCTTTATACAATTTTATGCGCACATGTGCCTTGAGAAAAACTTTCTTGATACTAGAAATTAAATCATTCACAGAGGAGAATACTTCTCGAACAGTCTCAGCCAGTCTGTGAACAGCATGAGCCAAACATGTAATATGAAGCATTCTGGGATAAAAAAAATTCCAGTGCTGATGCAGATTTGACCATATACGGAGCGGCATCACTGACAAAAATCAAAACATCTTCAGAACCATCTCTATCAGGCCATAATAATCTGATAGAATCATTGACAAACCTTGCTATGGTAGAGTGATTGACTTGCTAGAGGGCTTTGCTTGCTAGAAGATGTGGTCGAGTTATCCATTTTTCCACAAATAAAATGAGCAATATAGCGACCGCACTTATCTGTCGTCTCATCGACTTCAATCCATATAGGGCCATCTCCAATATCTCGTCGAATATCATCCAGTACTTCGTTATATATCGGTTGAAGGTAGTTCTTTCTTAAAGTCGATTCATCGGGAATGATCTGATTGGTACAATATTTTTTTATAAACTGTCTTAAGTTTGGATTATTTAACTTTTTTAAAGGAATATTGCTGCTTACTAAGGCTTTGCATAAATCACTAGAAAAATCACTTTACTTTTTAGCTGCTTGAACAGGAATAGTTAATAAACTTTGAACAAAACCTTTTGTATTCTTCTTTTTCTTCGCGGAGTGAGCATTAGTTTTTATATGTTGATCGATTTGGTACTTTTTTTCACAGGAAATGCGTTTTTGATAAATCACACAAAATACTATTTCCCCATCGGTCGTAAAGTCCTTCCCATAGTCCATGTCTTCATTAAATTTGATTTAGTCGACTTAATTTTTTGGCATATTATAAAATTCAGCAGTCAAAAATCACGTTCGAAGCTTCACTAACTACATATTCAACTGATGGATGTCGAAACTATCTATCTATCGGATGGACTATCAAAATATGTTAGAATAGCAGCTCTCTCCGAAAATGTATTCACTCCTCCTTTTAACTAATCAATCACAGGAAAGGGAGTTCATTTTCTACCTACCACAGAAGCCTTATTTTTCCCACACAGATTGACAATTATTTATTCCAGGAAAAAACATCCCTTCATAGAATATTTGACCATCCCTTTCTGAGGTTTCTATGACGAATGTCTGTTTGGGTGGGCCCTTTGTACCCTCCTTTCCGACACACACCTCATTTCGACATCTTTTTCACGTGATTGCAATCACCCCCAGCAACATCAATCCAGCTGACCCTTTTAGGTGATAAAGAACGACAAAACAAAATTTAAAGCGTTCCTTATGCTAACATAAAAAGAATAGTGATATGGTTTTAGGAGGGAAAAACCATAAAATGCTGAAAATATGCATTTTAAGAGCAAATATACCTTTTTATGCATTTATATGCACAAATGGCAAAAAGAGCTAAAACATGCAATTGCATATGCACGTATGCAATTGCATATTATCCGCTGTCTACTTATCATAATACCTTAGAGCATGGCATAAAAATCATTTATTTGGTCAAATTCACTTTTCAGTTTTGTATTTGTTATTAAATGCGGGGGAATAGGAGCTATTAATTTGAACACCAGAATTTTTGGTAAACCATTATCTTGTGAATGGAAAAATTAGCATATGAATAATTTAAATACCGTATATTTTATGTTTCTTTTTTTAACCAAAACTGCCATTACTATACAATACGGTAAATTTAGCAGAATTTTTTCTCCATGAAGTAACATATATAGGTGAAAATGTGGTTATAATATGAAAGTTCTTAAAAGAGGCATGTCGTAAAGTTTTCTTATAAATAAAAAAATTTAAAAATACTTCGGAAAAAGTTTTTATTTATTCACTGAGAAAAAAAGTATGGTAAAAACTACCAGAATAAACTACCAGAATAACTACCAGAATTATGTGGGAACACCAAAAATCTCGGCAATTTTTGCCAAAGCGTTGGTAATGTTTTTGATAGAATTAACAATAAAATACGGTTTTATAATATGTGATAATATTTAGGGTAAGTGCGGTAAAATTTGGTAATTTTATCATGATACCTTGAAGCAGGGAATTAAAACCATTTATTCAACTAAATTTGCTTTTCATTTTTGTATTTTTCTAAATGTGTGATAATAAGAACAATGATTTCAAAAACCAAGATTTTCCCAAAACCGTTACCATATAAGCTGAAAAGTTAGCAAATGAATGGCTTAAGTACAGTATATTTTGGTTTTTCTTAAAAGAATTATATTTTTCTTTTCATAAATACCATTACCATAGAGTACGGTAATTTTATCTTTTTTTCTCCATGTTTTCAAATTAAACTGAAATACTTATAAAAACTAATTATCATATAATGATCACTCCTAAAATTTTACGGAAGCCAAGACATGAGTTCTTAATATTTATTTTAGTCAAGACAGTCAATAAAATTATCTACCAAAAAATTTTCTAAACTGTTTTGCTAGTCGTATATATTTTTAATTTGACTTTTCCAAGTAATTATCAAAAAAAAAAAATTCTGATTCCTCCAATTAAAAATACTCTGTGTATTAAACATTTTTTAAAGATATTTATACGTTAAACACACAATTAAACACTATATGGAATACAATTAAAACGTTTTAAATTTGGAAACGTAAGGGAAGGAACCAGTAAACGAATTTTATACTTCATTGATATCTAAGGGTAAGGTTAAAAAAAGGGATGGTTGGACAAAATAGAGTTCTTTATATTCCTGCTTATTAAGTACACCTAACTGCATGCCGTTGCTATACGTTTTGTATGACGTGTCTGATGTTTCCACGTAGGATACTGTTTAGAGAGTCACAAAAGCGCTATCTATTTCAACTGTACCTTTATTAAACGCTATTTTCTTCACCCAAACAATGACGTGCAAAAGTCCCCGGACAGTATATTTTTCAAACATTTTCCAATTTTAAGCTGTTTAAATAAATGAAAAACAAATTATTTTTTTTATTTATTATTATTACCAAATTCAAATAATATCACCCTGTTACTTATTTATTTAGTATGATTCCTAAAAAGATTTATAAACTTAAAAACCACATTAAAGAACAATTTTTTCGTGATCAAAAATATCCAGACTGATAATAATTTTTTATTTAATTGAAATATTTTTATCAAATATAAGTTTAAATTTAATATAACAACTGAAAATAATATAACACTGTCAATACTTTATAGCCATGTCTCTTGTAGCAATCACAGCAGCACAGTGGCGCAGCATAGACTCAATAGGGATATGAATGTACTCAGCTATAATTTGATGTCATTCTGGTTGCAATAATAGTTTTTATTTGAACATTGTTGTTTTCTTATATGAAGCTCAAACTCATTCCTTAAATTATTAAGGGATTAAAACCTGGAGATGGACTTGCTCACTATAAAGCATGAATATTGTTATGAATAAATATTGTTTTTAAACTTTGAGGTACATTGGGGGGGGGGGGATTGTTCAGCTGAAATGTCCAATTTTGTGGCATCATTTGATCTACTTACGCTACAAATTGCTTTTTAAAATTTACCTCTAAAAGAAGCGATTCATAATGCCATCAATTTGCATTAATATTCTGAGTCCTAGATCCGAAAGACACTTCAAACCACAACACTGCGTCCGCCATATTTGACATACGATTATGATATTTTAATATTATTTTTCTTGTTCCCTTTAATTAATAGTAATTTAAATTTATATTCATCAGGAAAACATACGAAAATAAGGTTGAAGTAGTCTGAGGCAAGCCGAATTTAGCGTTATTGAATTTTTTTGTTTTTTATTTATTTATTTTTGCTAATTTGTGGCTATCTACCTTTGTAATCCAACATGATAGAAACGAACGTCTTGTAGAATACTGGGACTAATATTGACTAAACCATTTTGTGTAATTCCAGTGAAGTTTGAGCTGCAGTTTGCTTGCCGTTCTACCTTAACTTGTGTTGAATGGACAATTACAGTCAATTTTAAAATTCCTCTTAAAATTCCAAAAAAATCTCTTAAAAAAAATCTAATTAAGTCTCTTAAAATTCCAAAAAAACATTTTATTACCTAAGAGTGCTATTTATTAAGTTATTTTTAAGAACGAAACGCTAACTTTCGTTTTCACCTGAAACGGGGTGTCACGTGATTATTCACGAACTGACGTCACACGTGTTCATCTTCCGTTCATTTATAATCGCTGCGCTGTGAAAGCAAATACTTTCGTTTGAATTTTCGTAATTAAATCCAACTACAATTTTGGATATTTAATAACTATTTGTATAATAAATTATGCCTTAATGTAGCTTAATAAAAATGTTTGTTTAATATAACGTATTTTTATAATGTTAAATTTCAATGGTACCCATAGAAACATTGTTAATAGTTGACGAAATTTTCTAATTATGATTATTTAAGATTTTTTAGTTCAGTAAAAAAGGCGTTAAGGTGAGTTATGTATATCTGCTATCACTTATTTAAAAGATGCGTTATAAAGACAAAATAATTGTTCTTTCATTTTTTTAACAATGTAAATCATATTTTTAGAGTATATTTCAAATTCATTTCGAAGATTTAAGTGAAAGAAATATTGAACCAATTTTTCATATAGAATTGCTTTAGGTTTTAAAGTCTAAGTTATTAATTTTTTTTTTTTTTTTTTTTTTTATATATATATTCTAGCGTAAGTTCAAATCAGGGAATTTGTCTTCAGCCTTTTAAAAAAATTGTGATCCCAAAAAAACTTTAAATACATTCTTTAAAAAAATTAATATATTCCAGTAGATTTCATTAACTTTATTTCAATTGCGTTAATCTATGTTATAAGAGTATTTGAAATTAAGTATATGCATTTATTTACTTTTTTCTAATGCCCGCCTGTGTTAACATCCGTCAATTCAGGCATCTACAGAGCGATTTTGTTGACCTCTCTTACAATGACACCATATTAGGTGGGCCAACATCGCTCCCACAGTAAGAACAGATGGTACAGAGAAAGAAAGAACATCCATGCCTTGCCCGGGATTCGAACCCAGAACCTTTCTGATGCAAGGACAGTTCCCTGCCCCCTACACAGGCCAGTCGGCTGTATATGCATTTATTTAATTCTTTATACAGAAACAGGAATTAAATTTTATAAATGCATACGAAACTAATTTTTCGTCATAGCGATATTCCTATTTACTCAAAAAAGAAAATATTGAAAAAAATATCATTATACTGTCTATTTTTTAATTATTTAATAAATAATAAAGATTGTGCATTAGAATTTCTTTTAATTTTGTATAAGTTTATTCTTTATTATTATTCTTTAGCTTTAGTAAAACAAAAATGTCCAGCTTAATGATCTTCGATGAAATTATGTGGATAAATTAAATAACATTAAATGAAATTAGAAGTATAAGTAGACTTTAACGATGATGATGGACAGTTATATTTCAATGGACTAGATTCTTTATAGTATTGATTCGTTTTCGGCGATACCGAATGCTTAACCTGAGACTTTTTCAACTATTTAAATTAAAAATGTATAATGTATTAATTTTTCTATTTTAGAATTCTTCATTGCAGGCCCTGACAAATAATTTGCGAAAATAATGAGAAAAATTAGCAACAACCATAGTTTGTAAATACTATATTGTAGAAACAGGAATCAAAATTTATAAATTTAGAAAATACTTTTCAACTGTAGAGTAATTCCTATTTACTCAAAGAATAATAAATAAAAGCGTTATTGTGCATTTAAATATTTAATACACATTAAAAAAAGAAGACAGAAACTGCATTAGTAAATATTTACTTATAAAGAAAATCCTTCAATTCTAGTAAAAATAAAAATAAATAAATAAATAAAAATTAAAGAAAAATTAAATTTCATTATTTGAATTCTGGAACATTAGCACGTAGATTGTAACGATGATGAATTGAAATTTTTCAATAGACTAGATTTATGAAAATATTGATTTGTTTTAATGCAATACCGAATAATAAAATAATCCATCCTAATATCTAAATGTACACTATTTCTATCCAATCTGCGATGGATTTTAATTAAGTAATTAGGCTTTAATGGAGCATTATTTTAACTTAAAAATAAGTGGAACAAATTTTATGAACTTTAACACCACTGATTTCGGCGGAAAAGATATGCTGATTCGCTGTGACAAGCTGCATGGTCATTTCTTCAGATATTTTAGTGATAAATAAAGAGTTAGAAGTTTTAAAATTTTTCTTTCATTTTGCACACACTCTCAAAACCGTAAGTTTAACAAACCAAATTTTTAGTAATTATTTACAAAGGATGTTCATACGATATAAGTAATATCAAAGCTAAAGGAGAGTTTAAATAGCGTCGGCGGATGGAGGCGGCACGTTTCCATTCAGCACATGTGACGTCATAACAAATCAGGGATCGTTTTTGATTGCATCACTTACGGATGCGTTTTCGGGCAATTTAAATGTTTAATAACTAAATAAATAAAAATTTGGCGAAAAAAAACACTGAGATTTTCGGTTTCAGGCGATAATTTCCAATAAGTTAGGATTGAAAATAAAAAATTTAAGAGATGCTATAATTGTCCATTACGGTTGCGTTATACGGTTCACTTTTTCGTAGTCAACCAATTTTGGGTTACATTTTAAATAATATCTACTTTAATTATAAAAAGCTTAATCCTTTACAGTTACTTTGCAGTTGATAATAAAAACGAAAATTGACAAGTGGATCTGCTTTTTTCCGATAATTTCAATACCCATAAAACCATACCACAAACCATACCATAGTGAAAGATTTGTTATTACAAACAGAGGCATTTAGAATTCAGACAATTACAGCAGCATAACAATAATTGTTTTCATGTCAAACGTAAAAAAAAAGAAAAAAATGACTGGATACATTTGAATATGAACATATTATAGTTTGTTTTAGATTTTATGTTTACAAATGTTTATACATATAATAACAGACAAAAATAATGTGATAAACAAATTACAATTACTAAGTTTTCCCTTACTCCCTAAAATGAAACATTTTACAGATTTACTTTGCAAGATTTTCCCTAACTTATATTGAGGAGCTCAACCACTTTGCGTCCACTTTGATAGCTGTTCTCACTCTAATAATTAAAAACTAAATTTTAAACACTCTTTCCCTGCCTAAGACCTGTTTTTATCTTTCTACTCGGCAACGACGTTATAAGTCGTCAGGATAAAACGATAGGGAAGGGGTACATCAAAGATATGTAATATCTCATTAAAATGGTAATTTGAAATTAAATCAACGAACTTCAGAAGAGGGTACATCAAAAATATGGAATATCTTATTCAAATGGACAGTTGGAAACTTATCAGTCAAATTCTTCTAACTCATGGTAATTCATAATTCATCCAGTATCTTAAAAAAAAACAATTTCTTCAACCATCAAACTTTTTGTTAATATAAATGGTACCTCACTTAACAATCGTCGACTTTTCATTTGTGTATGCAGCATTTTATGTCTTGTCTACGTTCTGAAGCCTATGAATACTAATAAAGAGCAGAGCTTCATTATTTCCCCTGCCCCTTGAATGAAAAATGAAAATTGCCACGGATTCCTGCTGGACATTAAAAAGTTTTCGATTTGAAATCCCATCCCTTTAATTTACAAGTGACCTTCGGAAAGCTAGGACATGCCTATCCCTGTTTTGCTCTGGATTCTATCGTCAAATGATTTGTTCTCACCCCGCCTCCTTCAAAGAGAAATATGATTTATCATAAGGAAGAGACTAATTTTTTATTTATCAACTTTCATCTATGATGTTGAGGTTTTCAAAATATCTTCTTGGACTAATGCGAACTTTCTTCCGCTACAAATCCTTTGTGGTATTTTTTTTAATTTTTATTATTATTATTATTATTTTTTTTTTTTACAGTTCTCTATTTTTAACTCATGAAACATTTATTTCTTTAATTTTTATTGATTCATAAAAAAGCAATCTTATAAATTAACAAAAATTATAGATGATGATTGTAGTTTTGTATATATATATATGGGTGAATCTCAGGAATCAATAACATATGTCTTCAAACTTTTGTTATAAACGTAAAACCGTAACCATCGAAAAGTGAAAAAAAAGATATACAATCCAATTCTGCGAGTTTTATATTAGTGATATTCCAAAAGCTTATTTAAAGTAGAACAAACTTCCATCATTAGTTCAACTTGTAGCTCACAGAATTGGATTGTATACCCCTTTTTTTTTTTTTTTTTCAATTTTCGATGGTTACGGTTTGACGTGCCAAAATTTGGCAACAAACTTTAAGTGTTTGCAAGCGTCAATATTCACGAAAAATATCATTCAAGAAAATATGATACTACAGCTGAGCTACTAATTTATGTTTTTAGTGATTTTCAGTTTTTTTTAAACAGAATACATATTGAAAAAAAAAAAAAAGTATGTTAAACACTCTAAGTGATACTCATGAAAAGTTGTCAAATGGATTGAAGTAAGAAATGAAAGCCAAAAGCAAGTTACTCGCGATCAAAACTGTACGTATCTTAAAGATAGTAATGCATGGTTATTCCAGTAATTTTTTTTTGAATTAATTTTCGCTCATATATTTATAAAAAATGTTTGAAGACATATGGGTTAATGATTCCTGAGATTCGCCCATATATATATTATATTCTTGATGTTTCAATTGAAATGGTTATTTTTTATACATCGATCTTATTTTCATTGTTTGATAGATATGTTTATTTTCACATTTTGGAAAAACATATTTACTGTTATTGAAATTTTTTTTCTTGAAGAATTTTTTTTCTTCAATAAATTTATTTAATTTGACTAACATAAAAAATGTTTCAGGATATTTAGTTTCACTTTAATTATTTTATGTGTTATAGCATATTGGCGATCGAAATGGGCTGCAGGTGGCGTAGAGCAGAATTCTCTACCTATGGCAACACTACACATGCTTTCCCTTTTAGCGTGTGGAAAGTCATAGAGGAAGGAAGGAAGTTAGTTTCTCTCTTGATTTTCATATAGATTAAAATCTTTTAAGTTGGAAAACTGTATGGAACTGAAAAATGCATTAAACATAGTTCTAAAGATAAGTATCACTGAAATTTTAAAAAATATTTTTAATAAATAAAACGGAAAAAATATTAAGAAAAGGGAAAATATCGTAGTACATTCCTATACAACTGAAAAGAGGAGGAGAGGGAAGGGAGAAGGGCTAAATGCATGAAACCGGTCTCTCCCCAGAGGGCGTATTAGAGTGTTGCGATCGCCAATTATTAATTGATTATTTTTGTTAAAACTTAAATTTGTTTTAATATTTTTTAAGGGTAAAGATAAATAAGCAACTGCAATATTAAAATTATTTCTAAATGTAACATTTAATAATTGAAATTTATTTTTAATATTTAAATGCCCTAACGGTGTGGCAAAAATTACAAATTCAATATGGAAGAAAATGCTAAAACCAATACTAATAATTCTGAAAATTAATTAAATTATAGTTTACAAAATTTAAATATAGATCAAAATGTATAGGATAAACCAGATATATTAATCTTTGGGCCCGACATAGGTGTTCAATTCACAGCCTGGCTCAAGCATTTCGAAATCCATTGGGGTTTTCTCGCACAGGGGGATGTAACATAAAAAGCTTCAATAAATCTTTTTATTTATTCCTTTTCTGTAAATCCTTTTCTTAATTTATTATTCAAAATGAAACGCTTTCTCACAGTTTTAAATTCACATCCAGTCCTTTAAACTATTTTTGGCTCAAGTATGCATTAATTAAAAATAAGACATTTTTCCCTTTGCTTTTTGTGGGAATCGCGCGATCTATTTGATAAATCATATACAATTACTTAGTTTTCCTTTATTCCCTAAAATGAAGTACTTTACGGATTTACTTTGAAAGATTTTCCCTAATATTGAGCAACACAACGATTTCGTGCCCACTTTGATAGCAATTCTCACTTTAATAATTAATAAATAAATTTTATACCCTCTTCCACTGTCTAAGACCTGTTTTTATCCTTCCACTCGGCAACGACGTTATATATACGTATATATATATACGTATATATATATATATAATATATATATATATATATATATAATATATATATATATATATATATATATATATATATATAATATATATATATATATAATATATATATATATATATATATAATATATATATATATATATATATATAATATATATATATATATATATAATATATATATATATATATATATAATATATATATATATATATATATATATATATAATATATATATATATATATATATATATATATATATATATATATATATATATATATATATATATATATATATATATATATATATATATATATATAACATAATAATAGAAACACTTCTATATACTAAAAATTTTTTCCATATTTCTCAAGAAATACTCAAAGAATATTTTTATAACTACATAAGTGTTTAGATCATGCTCTTTCTCATTACTTTTTAATAAACTTAAAAGCTTTTAGAGGAAAGTACTTAGAGGTGTGACAACCAACAATAAATTACAAATGGAAAATAGTGTCTTTGAACAACCTATGCCAAAAAAAGCAGCGAAAAAATTTTAGCTTGTAGCAATTATTTTACTTATTATATGCAATGATTGCACAAAATGTCGTATTCTTAACTGAAATATTTATTGATATATGGATATTTTTCTTTTAAACTATATTTTGCTATAACTTTAAAAACATTAAATAAAATTAAACAAAATTTTTAGAGCATTTTAAAAATTAGTTACAAAATTATTGCTTTAAAATTTGAAAAGAATTCGTTTGAAACTGCTCAAGATATGAGCAATTAAAGTAGTTTTTTTTATACTGCGCATGCATGGGGAAAATTTTAATTTTTTTTCTCCTTAATTTCGTTGAGAATCGTATTTGTTAACAAATAAAAAAAAGTGCGATTTGAATATTTTAAACATTTAAAAAGTATTAAGCAATTTTCGAAGTAATTTTTGTACTTTTTAAAAGAAACTCAAAATCATAAGAGGTTTTCTACAAATAATATTTTGTATCATAAATACAAATTAAAATAACAAATGATAAGCTTTACAATAAACGTTAATTAATCGAAATAAAATTGTACAAGGAAAGAAAAAAAGGCAACAAAAAAAAGGATTTTATGCGTATGATCCTTAACAATGCAGGTGACATTTTTAATAAAACTTATTTCATAGTACGAATAGTACAAAATGAAATTTATGTAAAACCCCTTATTTTGAGTTCTTTCTAAGAAGTTCAAAAACTACTTAGAAAATTTCTTGAAACTTCTTAAATTTTTAAGATATTCAAATCGGACTTTTCTTATTAGTTGCCAAACACGATTTTCTACAAAATTAAAAAAAAAAAAAAACTTAATATTTCCTCGCGTATGAGCAATATAAAAAATTACTGTAATTACTCTTGTCTTGCGCAGTTTTAGACGAATTTTTCACAAATATTGAATCAATAAAATTATAAAAAATTTAAAATTACTCTAAAATTTTTTTTTAGCTTTATTTAATATTTTTAAAGTTATAGTAAAAAACATCAGATAAAAAACTTGTTTTTTTATTGATTTTATTTTGTTCAGTGGGAAAACATAAGCCGGAAAATATATATTATTTACTTGTCTTGAAGAAATTCAATTTGATCCCTCAAATCACTCTTATTTTTTTTTTTTTTTTTTTTTTCAAAATAGGTGAAGCTTTTAGAGGAAAAGGAGAGTTTATGCATAATTTATTACAGCAAAACAAAGGTTCCTATTATAAAAAAATTTGGGAATAAATTTTTTCGCGGAAAAGTCAAACTTTACTGGACTTTAAGGAGTTATGGTATAACAAAATCAAATTCTTAGTATTTCATTAGAAATTTAATAGATTTTCTAATACAGCTTGAAAATCAAATTAATACATTACTGAGTTTTAAATCTTTGAACATAACCAATTTCTATTTCAAATATCTAAAAAGCTTAAATATTCATCCCAATTTTTAAATTTAACCTCACTTAAATTCAAAAAGTTTGAATTTCTGAACTCTTGGAAAAGTATACCTAAGCGCTCTTCCTCTCTCTCTCTCGACGGCAATCGGAGGTACGTGATTTGCATGCAGTGAGAATAGCAACTATGTTTTAACGCTACAGTAGGCGTAGTAGTACTTAATTTATGAGGTGTTAGAGCGGTTGTTATAGCTGTAGTTCATTTACGTCGCACTAGAGCTGCTCAATGGGCTTTTGGCGACGGTTTGGGAAACATCTCTGAGGATAATCTGAAGACATGCCATCACAACTTTGATCCTCTGCAGGGGGAATGTCACCATCGCTTCGGTGGCGCAACGACTTGCACGTGAAGTCCAGAACTTTACGGTAGAACAGTTTCACGAGGAAGAGCTACACAATAGACTATTGGCGACAGTCTGGGAAACATCCCTGAAGTTTGTCCGAAGAACTGTCATATAAATTTTTATCCTCTGCAAAGGTTAGGTGGGCACTTTATTAACGTCACACTAAAACTGCACAATGGGCTACTGGTGACTATCTGAAAAAAATTCCCTGAGGATGATCCGTAGACATGACATCCTCTTTAGATCCTCTGCAGAGGGGATGGCTCCCGAACTTCGGTAGCCCGACGACCTGCTCCAAAGTCAAGTACTTTACTTTAGAACAGTTTAACGAGGACCGATACTACGCACCCTCGGTTCCTACGCAAGCTGATCAAGCTGGTCATCCACCGTTTACTGACCGCAACCAGAGAGGCTTTACCTCATTGTTCTACTGGGAAGAGTGTCTTTACGATCTGTCCACTGTGAGACTCTCCGCGTAAGGGAAAGGCTCCCCATTTTGGTCTTCAGACGGCTGAATCGAGCTCTTTAGGAAAGAACAGTTTAATGAGGGAGGGCTGAATATATGCACCCTCGGTTCCTCATCAAAGTGGTCAAACATTAACTTACCAACTGCAATCAGTGATGTTAGGCTTCGATGATCAACTGGGAACCGTGTTTTAAGGGAGCATTCATACAGCTTGCGATTGTTCTAGTTGTGTGTTTGAATGTTAGGAAACTATAAATAAAATTAACCTGCTGGCGCATGCGCGAATCGCATAAATAGACATAGAATAGCATATGCGATAAGCATTCAGTGAGATGCGATAAGCTCCATTATACGACAAACTCCATTACGATCAGTCTACTTGGGACCGTCCCGCAATGGAATAATCGTTAAGATCAGGTTTCCAGCAGATCACCGAAGTCAAGCATCCCTGGTTGCGGTCAGTGTGAGGTTGAGTGACCACTTGGATCAGTCTGAGTTGGGATCGAGGGTGTGCGGTATTGGTCCTAGTTAAACTGTTCTACCGTAAAGGGCTCGACTTCGGGTGCAGATCGTCAGGCTACCGAAGCGGGGGTAAAATTGTGATGGCATGTCTTCAGATCATCCTCAGGGATGTATCACAGACCGTCGCCAATAGCCCATTGGGCAGCTCTAGTGCAATGTAACTGAATTACAATAACAAAAACTACTTTGGGACCACTGCAGTTTGAGTTTACCAATTTTGGAGGCAAATAACGTAAATATGGGACAATTTTCACTGCATGTGATTCGCATATGCAATCACACATGCGATTAGCGCAGGTAACATTTATACTAAATGCGATCCTCCTGACAACCGTGCGAAATTCAACTGCATGTAGATGAATGATGCGCGTATGGTATGGGAGTACGATCACGTATGCGAATCACATGAAGTGAGAATGATGCAGTTTCGGAACTTTCGTGTGCACATCTAGGACAATTAGATGCAGCGTGAATAGCACTTTAGCGGCAGTGAGAATGGCGGCTGAAGCTGAAGTGGTTTATTACTTGTCATAAATATTTTTATGACTAAAGTATATATGGCAACAACAGATATTCAGGGAATTATAGGGATTTTTCACAAAAGTCGTAGGGAGTTTCGCAGAAGGCAAAAGTAATCAAAAGCGGTACAGTCAATCGTTGGTGGCTGAATAATAAAAAAAAAATCGAATCTGACATCGATATTTAATTTTAGACAAATTGCTTCAGCAATACTATAAAACATGACAATTGCTCAGCAGTTTCTTGGAAAAAAGACTTGTAAACAGCAAGAGGAACCCTTGGTACCACCATTTGAGACCCCGGTCGGTACTTGAATGTTTATGTATTTTCATAATTAATTTCTATGACTGCTTTGGCCTTAATTGATTAAAATTTTATGACATTCAAATTTTTGGAATAAATTGAAATAATTTCAGCAAAACTAATATTCAATTCAACAATTTTTGTTAAAAAAAAAACTTGTGAAATTAAGTGCGCAGTGGAGAGCTGTAAGGTTTTTTGCAACTACTTCAAATACTTTATTTATTAACCACATATATTTACTGAAACTGTGCGAAATCATTCCAAAAACGTTGAATTATTTGATAACATATTCTCAATTCAATTTTAATGATAATAAAATTTATAATGTTGAGTGATATAAAATTTTTATGATAGAAAATTTGGACAATTGACTTTTATTATTATTTAGACGCAACATAAACTATTTTTAATAACTTCTTAATTTTTAAGGAATAATTGTTGTCCATAAAATATTTATGAAAATGAAAGCTTATGTTAAAACATAAGTATTTTGAAATATACTGTAAAATTTATATCACCATGTTATTTGTTTTTTAATATAAATTGGTCAAATGACTGTATTTCGCAAAAAGATATATCAATACAAGACTTGCATTTCTTTCGAAATCTGTCAGTATTCTTAGAGTTTTGCATTTTCGTAAGGATTGTAGCATACAATCAAACTCCAGTTATAATTGGAGTTTTATATTTTTATGACTTTAAATTACAACATCAAAAACAATTTAATATTCTTTATTCATTTCATTGAAGAATCAAAAAAGAAAAAAAAAAGAAGCTTTGTTTTGATTACTCAATGTTGTCTGAAAATGAGATTTTCCATACCTTTTGTCAAAAGAAATAAATTTTGACCCTGTTTGAAGAACCATATGATGCTTGAAATTAATGGGTTAGAGAAAAGAACATATGATTTTTATAAGTCATGCAACAGTAAGACATTAGACACTGCTCAAATTCACAAGTATTATTTAGTTGTATAAAGAAAGACAGTAAAAAATACAGCAAAATTGTCAGTGCAGAATATATTTTTCTACACTGAAAATAATTTAATGTAGCATTGAAATTTGTTTGCAATTTTGAATTATTCATATATTCTAATTTCAATGTTATCTATTTTCACTACCTGAAATTTTTTTTACATGTGAATGAAAACTTGTCTGAGTTATTTGCAGTTAAAAATATTTCATTAGTCAGATTCTCATTTGCATGTGAAAAAATTGAATTCTGGGAATATGGGGGATTAAAAAATATGCATTTCTGTTTAACTCAACAATGGTAAGTCTTTAGAATTCATAGATCATAGTGAATCAACAGGACTCTGCCCAGGCCGAATTTACTACCGTTTAGCGGTACCTCCACAAATTCAACTTTCGGAAAAACAGTAGTTTCACAAATTCAACTTTAGGAAAAATAGTAGTTTCACAAAAAAAAAAAAAAAATTTCTTAAAATTTTAATTTTGCATCCCTTAAGAAACAATAAATTCATATTTTTGTGTTGATTTTTTAATATAATTTTTAATTTTTCATAAATTATGTCTAAATTTTCACAAAATAGGTACCTCTCAGAAAAACCTAGACTGACCCCTGATTAAACTTCTAAATGACAGCGATCATATGTTTGTGGAGTGAAAGAAGATTCTGATTGAATTTAGTGATAAATAGTTGCAAGCAGCCTTTTAAATGTTTTATTTATGGCTGTATATTAAAATGCATTTATTTAACATTGAATTGCTTTAATAAGTAAGCATAAAAGATTTATAGATTTTGCTACTTGTAAGCTTTAAATGTAAAAAGAAAAGCATGGTATAATTTTAACAGAATTTTTTTCCAATTGAACAATTTATATTTGTTTGTTTTACACTTTAGAAAAAAATTGGAATTTGTTATGACAAAAGCTCACCTATTGGTTGAATTATAGTGTATTAAAACAGTAAGTTAAATATGACATTAATTTTAGATAAAAAATTTTTAGAAACTGATTTATCACAGACCTGTACTTAATGTTTGGCAATGTTTTTATTGACGCTACCTTTGTCAGATGCTGAAAACTGAAACAAATATTGAAACCCTGTGAAATTCAATGTTCTCATATGAATTAACTTTATTATGTATTTTTTTTTAAACAAAAAACATGCATTTTATTAAAAAATAATGGCAGATCTATACTAAGTGTTATTTCTCAGACAACTGTTTTGTCATGTAACTGCATATGATTCTGAAAGCAACGAAATATTTTAACTCCATTAAATCTTAGGTTCACTTATTTTTTGTTGCATTTTTTTCCTTCTGATTTGCTTCACAGAAATTTTGTTTTACCTTGCTTATATCTTGATTCTATATTTGCAAATTTTTAAAATGTTTTTTAAGCATATTAAATAATCCTCATACATATTTCAGAAACTTTTTTTTATTAACTTAAGTAATTTTGTTATTTTAATTTAATATTAGTATTTTATCAGGTCTCATTAATCTATTCTGCAGCTCTTAAAGTGGCAGAATTTTTTTTTCTCAAATTTTAAGGATGTATGAATTTTTCTTAAGGACTTATGCATTTTTCTTATTATATATCAATATCTTTCAGGCAAATATAAAAGATGCGGAAGAGGGACGACCTGTTGTGGTTACTATGCACGCTCATGTTAGGAGAGTGAGCTCTTTAACTACTCTTTGTATCTTTGCTACTGCACTACTTGTATTAACAACTGGTGTCATGGGTGGAATGTATTTGTATCGCCATTTTGCTCATTATAAGGTTATATTTCAAACATTTTCTATTTTTATTACTATTTTGTGACAAACAGGAAAATATGAAGTACATGATTAAAAAGAACATACTGCTAAGTTATAATATACTACTTATCTATAAAACAAATTGTATGTAATATGACACATAATAATTATTGCATAATTTGTATGGATTGTAAACCTTTGAAGAGTTTGTTAAAATACATCAACAGATCTCTATTACATATATCTAATATTACAAAATGAATGATTTTTTTAGACAAAAAATATAGAAAAAAATTTTTCAGGTAAAAAAACCCATCTAATTACTCAATCACTACCGGTTTCTCTTGTGACAGCTGAAATAGAAAGAATATTCTCTGCTTTTAGATTTGTTCACTACAAACTGTGAAACCGCTGTGGGACTATAGTTTCTGTTGTGTTCATTATAATATTTCAATCAATATGATAAGAAATAGATTTTCTGATATCAATTATTTTCTGATAAGAAATAGAGATTTTCTGATTTAGTTTCATGACATTGTCAGGACACTTGAGATTAAATTTATATTTTACATTTTAACGAGTACTGAAAATGTATTTTTTTTAATACATATGAATCTTAGTTTTGTTTGTTAATATTTTACTTGATAAAAATTTTGTTAATTGCAAACAAAGGAATAAATTATATAGTCAACATATAATTATTTATTAATGAAATGTGAATGCATATTGTATATATTGGTTGTTCTTGATGTGTTCATTCATACATAATTATTAAATTTAATGAGCCTTTCTGCATGTTAATTAAAATCTTAAATATGTACTTGTAATGCTTAGAAAACAAATTTCTAATTTACAAAATCTCTTTTCACTCATTTCAAAAGCAAAATTTATAATTAAGATAAAAGTTGATTTGTATGTTGTAAAGCATAAAAAATTCATATATTAAAAAATATAAATGAACATACCATGTGCAATGAAAAGACTAGTTCTCTTTTTCAATGTTTATAATACTTCTAGAAATTTCATTCATTAAATTTAAAGCAAACTGTATGTTAATTTATAATTTTAAACTAATTACATAACTTAGTATGCTGTATATTTACAAGGATTATTTCAGTAACTTTATCATTATGTAATTTACAACATTTAGAAGGCAAAAAGACTGAGAACTGTACTTATATGTATCTATATACAGTGGAAAGTCGCGTATCCGGAATCGGCGGGACTTCCCCAAGTCCGTATATTCGATTTTTCCATATAATAGACCCCCAAGGTAAACAAAACTTAAAATGATCTGAATCTAAGAAGCAAAAAATTAAACACTATTTTTCAGGCAATAATGTTTTAGTATTAGAATGATAACTAATCAATCAAAAACAAAATATTAGAAAATAAATATTTATTGCTATTATAAAAATAAATATAGAAAACTAAAAATATTAATTGCTCTCTCCGCCATTTTGAGCTAGAACGATTCAAGCAAGAAGGGGAAATTCCCGTCATTCACTAAGGTGGGTAGGTGGAGAAGAAAATTCATTTCCTCCTTTCATTCAAGTTGAGGGCGGGGCAGTGAAAAAATTCTTATTTTCTCTCCCATCAGTGGCTATCAATCAAGCATAAAGGCGTGGCATGCTGATTGGGTTCTCTTTATTTTTTCTTGTGTGACTAAAGGGGATTCCCCTTCCACTTTAACGTTTGTTGTGTTTACACTTTTTCAAAGTACTTTTTCTTTCTCTAACACTCTAATAAAAAGGTTGCAGGAAATGCCTCTTTTACTAGCCAGCTGCATAGGAAAGAAGAAGTGGAGGGGACTCAGTTGTGCTCCTTTGAAAACAAATCTCCCCCCCCCTTTCCTGCATTCCAAAGGAGGAGCTTCACTAACGGTATGGTCTTGGTAGATCTTCTGTTCCCCTTTCTGTTGATTTATGGGTTCAATGCATAAATCACTAGAAGCTAAGAAAAGAAAAAACCTGTCAAGAGACTTTTTTTTTTTTTTTTTTTTTTTTAAGAGAGGGAAAGGTGAAGAAATGTTTGTTTATTTTGATTGTTAAAAAGTGTCCGGGAAATTGACTCTTCCGTAAAAGGGACGTCCGGATATGGGACGTTACACTGTATATATATTGGGGAATGGGGGTCCAGAGTCCCTTCAGCTACATTCCTGTATATAAGTTGTGCTGATTATTAAAATAACATTCTTTGAACAAATATAAACATATCTATATCCGAGACAGCAAGTTTTTCCATAGTTGGAAAAAATAGGTTTCTTCTAACCCCAGTAGAACAAATTCTTTTCAACTAGAGAGAACAAAACAAGTTCATAATTGTGCATATTTAGTGAGGAAAATATGAATAACATAAAGCCCATTTAAAAAGTAAATTATTATTATGTTATATAGGTTTTTTAAAATTCCAAATGAAGTAAAATCAATAATATGAAAATAGTTTTTTTTTTGCGAAGTAATTTAGAAAATGGACACATTCTGTTCCAAATCTTAAGCAGTATCTATAGGTAAAATATGAAAATCTATAACATTTGGATTAAAAAATTGCTTCCATACTACTATAAGTGCCTAGATAACTATGACAACTAAACTGAAAAATAAGAAAGAGGAACAATTTAACGGAGTTTTGTATTGGTATTTTTTATTATTATTAATTTACCCATTGACTTAAAAGCCAGAAACAACTGAGCGTGAGATAATTGTTCTAAATGGTCTTTACTCTCTGGACATATTCCTTTCAATTTTGCTTTCAATAACTGCTTATTTTATTACTAATAGATACAACATTATGCACAGACTTAGATGTGTTCATCGTCTTGCTCCTTTGATAAAATTATACTGATCTTTCTTTCACTATCATTACATATCTTCATTCAGTAGTATAGTCCAGCTCTTACCCTGAACTCAGTTTAAGGGTTGAAAGTTTGTATTTAAAAATATTTCATCTTCAAAATAGTAATAATTTCCAAACTTATTTATTTATTTAAGTTAAATGAGACTTATTTTGAGTTTTGGGATAGAAGAAATGTTCTGAAGTCTAATATAAATATGTTATCACTTGGAAAATTTTATAGATGGATGAAAATTTTATTTACTTATTTCTTAGTGTTCAATTTAAAAATCTACATTTAGTCTGTCTAAACTTGAAATATCTCATCTATTTAATTGTATCTGTTTAGTAGTTACTTTAAGTTATAAACTTGTACCTTATGTGTAAATTATAAAGGTTTACTCATGAACAATGAAGCTTTTGAGACTAATGTTATTATAATTCTTTAGGTTACAATATTTTAAAGTAGTTTGATATCATTTATGACTTAAAAAATTAAATGCAGGGGTGATTGTGCTGTAAGATAATCCCAGAATTCCAGGGTTTTGTTCTACCTTCCATGGTCATTTTTAGAATTTCTGGGCAGAAAAGATGTTATTAAAAATTTAAATATCTCCTTGGAACCAAATACCAGATGAAACCCCTTCAATATTTTCAAAGATTTCATTTGGTCTATCAATCATCCCTGTGAAATATTTAAGTGTTAGTTTCCATAAATCAGTAAAATTGAGTCTTATTTTCAGGTTGGACAAAGTGCAAATGTGAGTACTTGTTACTTTTTAAAGTGAAATACTTGTTTAAGCATTCAGTTATATTAGTGTGAAATAATGTTATATTTTTCTTCAACTTTTTTCATTAATTGCAATTTATTGAAATTTTTTAATAACTTTTTGATTGTGATATTTTTGAAATACAAAGCATTGTTCAACTTCGGTTACTATATTTTAAATAGGAAAAAAGATAATACTTTAATTAATGAATTGCTTTAATATTTTAAGTATCAATTTTAAATGTTTCACTTAAATTTTGTTTAGAAAAAATTCTATGCTTGTAACTTTCATATAAAGTTGGTTACTTTTCAAATTAAATCCGTGATGGAAAACTTTTTTCTTAGAATTACAAAAAAAAAAAAAAAAAAGTTTGCCAATAATATCGCCGAATATTAGTTTTAGTGCCTCACTTGTTAAGTTCCTTATTGCACATTTACACTAATGTCATAATCTTTTAAAACTTCAAGTTGACTGTCTCAAACTTATTCAAGTTGTGATACCAGAGAATTACCAGAATTATATTTTCAAAAATTTTTAATTTTACTATAAATGATTAAATGCTAAAATTATTTAATATTGATACAGGATATTTAATTAAAATTGTAATTTACTCATTTTTTGAAGTGTTATTAAATGCTAATAAAAATCGAGCAAAAATATTTTTTTTTTTCCCATTTAAATTTTCAAAATATTCGTTTTTATTTATACTTATCTTATTATCTTAAATTTAATAAGACATGTATTTTTAATTATTATTTTTTTGGTCTTATAATTAAGTATAATTTAATCTCTCTTCTCAATTTAAGAAAGCTTTTGATCTATTTTCTTGTGCTCTGTTTTTTTTTCTGTTTAAATAGTTTCCCTTGTCGATTCACATTTTACTTTCACTCGAGCTTTTATATAACCCTTATCTTTATATTCCTAACTTTTCTGACTGCAACACAGTTTTTACAAATGAATATTTTTAAATATTAAGCTCTGGGGCAAGGTTTGAATGTTGAAAAATAACTTATGTAATGTGCTTTATATTTTGAAGTAGTTTTTTACAAATAGTCCACTAACCTTTATTTCAGCTTCGTCATTTCCGTGGCTGGTGCTCAGTACCTTATTTACCAGATGTTCAACCGGAACCCAAGCCTGTATCATCTGAATTGAAACAAATGGCTTCTGAAGCATTGGAAGTGAATTCTCCTAAAGTAAATTTTTTTGAGGAAGAACTAGATATTGATGTGAAGTTCGAACAGTATGAGAGAATTGAAGTCCCTTCATTTGAACGTGGAAGACATGCTCAGTTTGTGCACGATTTTGTAGCTGTAAGTTTTTAGAAGAAAAAAAACTTTATTTGAGAAATTCTAAATATTATGTGGATTTATTTTGCTTATCTGTTGAACATTTTGATATATATTACATAAACATACTCTTTGTATAGTGAAATTTATATTGAATTTACTTTATATTATTAGTCTTATAATTGTTTTATTTTGCCCTTTTGATTGTTTTTTTTTTAATCTTTTGATCTATAAAGGATTATGGCCTGCTTATTTTCTCATGGAGTAAAGTTTTTTCTTTAATATTGGGGAAAGATTCTTAAAAAATATAATAACTGAATCTGTTTTTTCAGCAGAATTATGTTAGCTATAAGGTTAACTTTTGTTCCTGCTTATGGTTGGAGTTGTATAAGGAATATTTGCCATATTTGAGTTAGGTACTGTCAATGCTTCATAAAAATATCTTGTCTTTTTAGGTAGTAGGACATTGTAAAATGAGATTGTTATACATGGTAGTGTCAGGTCATGTACAGTCAGCAAAAAAAAAAAGATATCACCCTGAATAATTTTCGTTCTAGTGATCGGATTTTCATGAACTAAGTGTCAATCTTAATGGTTCCTGGGGGTGACCTCAAATATGCTAATTAGTTAGTGCTAACTATTAATTAAGTTACGAAATCAGACGCAAAAACGTACTTTCTCTGAATAAACATATTTTTTTTTTTACATATTTGGAATCCAGATACTTGAATTAGGGGGGGTAGACAAAATTTTGAAAAAAATGGGTGGTAAATAGGGTCGTAACAAAGGTTTATATATTTGGCGATCGTCCAGAAAACCGCCAAAAAAAGTCGCCAGCGCAAATAAATATTTTAAGATAACCCATTGACTAATTCAAAAGAAGAATGCTTAATTTTACTAGGTTGCTAAGCAACCAAGCTCTGACTGGAAAAAAAATTGAAATAATGTTCTGTGATTACTCAGAGAGGTTTAATTAATAGTTAATAGAAAATATCTCGAAGTTTCTAGGCAATTGACAATTTTTAAGCTGATTTCTGTCCAAAAAGCAAAGTTTTTTTTATTTTAATCTCACTTGAAAAGAAAATTTGAATCGATTATAAATTATTTATGATTTTCTAAGTTTTAGAATTTAAATACATGAACATTTTATCTGATATTATTTAGATTATGTTGTTTCTGCTATATTTATTCGAGGATTTCATACTAAAATCAAATTAACATAACTTATTATGGCTAAATATAAAATTTTAGGGATAATCACTTTTACAACTTTAATCAAGTCTTCTAGACAAGAAAGTTTGAAGAAAAAAAAAGTGCTTGAAAAATAAAATTTAAATTGTATAGTAATTCTAATGCGCATTCACAAGTTTTTCTATAATTTACGATATTTCTTTTTCCTATAACTCAAGGAATTGCTGACTCAAGGAATTTAGTGGTATTTTAAAAGCATTGAAATAGGTTATGTTTAAGAATAAGATATTGAAATAATATGTTGTATATAGTATGATTCATTGTTTCAAAAATCGCTTCATTCTGCTAGATATTTAGATAACAAGGTTTTCTTTGGATAAAGATGATTAGCAAATAGCATCCTTATGCTTCGATACATTTAGAAACTTTTGTTCGCAAATTCACCACCAAATACTGATACTATGATTATTTTTGTTTTCTTATATATATCTGATATGATACTCTCTTTTTAAACAGAGCTTGTAAGGTCCTTAAGATACTGAAAGGGGGGCACGAAAACTTAAAAGATAAAATATTTAATTTCATTAACTCAAAATATCTGGTCTCAAAATTTTAATGTTAAACCAAGTTAAATATAACTTTTACAATATTGATGCTCTTATGTTTTTAAAGACCACATAAATCCTGTTGAAATATGAAAATGCATATTTTTACTTTAATGAGAGTAAAATCCTTATCAAAATAATGATCAAGACCCAAATGTAAAACAGTATAATTGATGATAAAAACTCAACTGGCTTCAAAAAATATGAAGAGGGAAGTAAAAGTCGACAGGTTTCGAGCGTTCAAATATATTCACCCATTCTCAAAACTTGTCAAGCTTGAATAACTTGTGACTTTTATTATTGTGCTCAAAACATGTCTATTTTTATCATCATCTATTAATTTTTAAATCAATGAAGTTTTTATATTTTCAATTCAATTTCTTGGGATTATCTATTTAGTTACACAATATATTAAATTATTTCACTCGATATTAAAATAAGTTTTACTTAAGTTATAGGCACAGGTTCTTAGATTAAAAAAATAGTAATTCGCTATTTTGTAAAAAAATCAATGCAGTAAAATTTTTTTTTGCTGCAAGCCTTAACATTTTAATTTAAGGACATAAAAAAATTCCGTTTACAATTGAAATTTCAAAAGTCGAATGTGAAAATGGAATGTCCCCTAGCACCAGAAATCGAAATTAAATAGTTACAAGGACAACTATTTTAAACAAGTTAGTGTTTCCGTCCTACTCGAAGTTGTTTGAAAAGGTATTTTGTATATATAGATTCCAAAATTTATTCTACAAATATTTTAGGGTATACTTTCAGAGCATTTTGATAGAGTTTATTTTTACACCCTTATTTGCTTAAAATTATTAAATAATATGCTTAAAATAAATTATTCAAGCTACATGATTCAATGCATTTATAGTATAATAGTAAACGGGGTTTCCATCGCCTATCCTTAATCTTGATACTGCTATCATTAAATAAATGGAATAAGCTTAGATAAATTACAAAAGTTAATTTTTTCTTCGTTTTAGTTTTCAAGGAATATGTTTCGATCAAACAAATTTCATTCTGGAAATAGCGAAATTATTGAGTAGGTCCCTTGGAGCAATATCATTCTTATCCTCTTTTGACGAAATATAGGAAAAACTGGTTTTCACAGTTCTGTAAAAAGTATGTTAGCCTTCTTGCCACGTTTTTTATTATTTTTTTATTTTTAAACAAAATAAGTTCGGAAATTTATGTATTTTTTATTGAATTTTTTTAAATCAGATGATTCTAAAATTCGCACGGCTTCAGAAACTTTTTACAAATTTCAATTTTTAGTGTTTCCTTCTAAACAAAATAAGGCATTGTTCCTGATAACAAATTATACTACAATAATACCTTGGGAATCGTGCTAAAGTAAAAAATTAAACAAAATAGTTTAGTATATTATCCGGAAAAAAATCTACATGGAATCATAAAGAAAGAATCATTTAAGATACTGAGATATTTTAAGACGCTTAAAAGTTTTGGCTACGTATTTGACAGCTTTTTAAGTTCGGTATCTTAATACTCTTTGTAGTGACTTATAAAACATGGACACTATTTCAGATAATCTATGTTGAAGTCACAAGAAACAAAACAAAAAAGACAATCAATGATTTATATTCTTTTTTCAAAAAAAAAAAAAAAATAGTATGCTTAGTAAATAATCAGCTGTTTTGCATAAAATAATTTTAAACAGCGGAGTGTTTTTAATTTCTTAACAAGGCTTTATTCTTAGCTAGCAGACAATAATTCTTTTAAAAAAAACTTTACTATAATGTAAAAAGGAACTTTACTTTAAAGAAAATCAAATTTATAGTACTAAAAAAATTGATTAGTATATTAATGAAGAAATAATAAATGTAGTAGGGTAAAGAATAAAATTTTTAAAAATGCTAAAATTTAATTAAATAGTTGGTAAAATAGTTCTGCGAAACACTTCCGGACAGGTGATTAAAAAATTACTTTTAAGATTAACACGATATATAAGATGTTGAGAAATTTGCGATGACGTGAGATATGCTTAAATATGTTTACTACGTATTTTTATTAATATTCATAAAAAATATATAGAAGAAACTGATAAATATTTTATTCCAAATCTATTCATACGTATGTATATTATTGTAATTGTATCAGTTATTGAGAAAAAAAAAACTAAAAAATAATCACATTAAATAAGCACAATCTGGTGTATAATCATATTCTATCAAAAGCATGCTTTTATAAAACTCGACATTCGTTGAATAAAATGTTTTTTATTCAATAAAATGTTTTATTCGAATTCCTTTACTTAATTTCAAATAGATTTTTAGAGGACTAAAAAAGAAACATTGTATTTTATGGTTTTAAAAAAATAAAAATAAAATGATTAGCAAACGATTATTAGCAAAAAAATATGAATGAAATTTTACGCCACGTGCGCTAAATCAAGTTTTTCGTAAGTTTATCACATTTTAATATTAATCGCCCCATTTAATCATTCTTTCATTGTCGCCAAATTATTTTTTTTAAAATAATTAATTTTAATTTTTCTCATCTTCTAATAAATAAAAACAGTTGAAACTTTAGATTTTTCAATTGAAAAGCATGTAGATTAATATGGTATAAAAAAATCCATACCTTATAATTCAAAATTGTTTCATCCTCTCTTTAATTAAATAATAAAAAATAATTAATAATTATTAAAAATTATTTTTTTCATGAAATTATCTTTGGGTAAATGCGTTTTATGATTTGGTGCAATATTTTTTAGAATTGCTTCATTAGTTTTTAAAATATGACTGAAAACGCAAAAAGTGAAATTAACATTAAGGGGTCCAAACTTTGAATCGCTCTCCTGACCAAACTATGGGGACCACATTTCCCAGATTGCGGCTACCCCCTATATTTTGAAGATAAGGAATCCAAATATGTAAAAAAAAATTTATGTTTATTCAGAGAAAGTATGTTTTTGTGTCTGATTTCGTAACTTAATTAATAGTTAGCACTAACTAATTAGCATATTTGAGGTCACCCCCAGGAACCATTAAGATTGACACTTAGTTCGTGAAAATCCGATCATTAGAACGAAAATTATTCAGGGTGATATCTTTTTTTTTTTGCTGACTGTACACAAAATGCCATATATGCAGGGTACATTTACAGGATTAGTTTTTTTTTTTTTTTTTTGCAAAAGCTGTTTTTTGATGTAACACATAAAATTCTGTCAAAAACCTTTGGTAGGTTTCTTTTATGTCATTTGAAAATATTATTAAAAGTCAATTTACATAATTGTTTAAATAATTGCTACTATAATTATGAATCATATTATATATCATGTTTAAAAAATGTAGCCAAAATTATTCAAACTAATTACAGCTTTTTCAAAAAACTAGTTGGTATTTATACTTTAAGATCACTATTTGATTTATTTAACTAATCACTTTATTTTGCAGATTGATAATAAGTTGTTAATTGTTATCAATCTAACTATTGATTTTAATTTTATGCCATAATTTAGGTAATGATTATGAAATTTGCTTATCAAAAGATTATTCCATAATTTTTTGCATCATTTTATAGAACATAATTTTTAATTAGCAACATACAAAATTTCAGCAATATTGGTCGAATGTATGAAGAACATATTTAAGAAATATTGAAAAATATTCAAAAATTATTTAATTGTAAAGTATATTATGTAATGCTTTAAAAGGATGCTGATATGCTTCAAGCTTCATTAGTTAAAAAAAAGAAAACATTTTTTTTCTTCTTATTTATCATTAGATCATTTGTAGTAAAGCATACCTTTGCTATTTTAGTTCTATTCATCATTTTAATAGTTTCAAGTATTTTTGAAGTAGAAAAATATATTACCTTTAATTTTCCACGCTCTCTTTAAAGTTTGTATTAATTCAATCTGGAGGGAAATGATCATTTTATTAATAAAATTTATAGAAACATTGTAAATATAATACAGTTAATTAATGACTCGAAATAATTTTAAAGTATGAGATTTTTCATATACTGACAAAGGGGAAGCTATCTTTTACACATTACTAATATATTATTTTGATACTAAATTTTTATTTGCATGTTAAGTTGAAATTTAAAGTAATGTGTAAGCAAATTCAAAATCTTGAGTTATTTTTTTTTTTTATTATTATGTTAACATGTTTATGAAAGGAAAGTGGATAATTTTGAATTGTTTATTGATTATATTAACAGTTAAAGAAAATTTTCATGAGTATACCTTATGATAGCTTAAATCCTTTTAATTTAGTGCCTATTATTATTTGAACTTTTATGTTAAATAAACCAAAAATCCCAGTTTGAACCAGAAGAACCTGGTTTAAAGAAAAAGTGTTTTTTTAAAGTACTTGTTTTTTCAACCTTGAATCCATCCAAAATAGATATGTTTATTTAGAGAAAGTATGTTTTTGTGACTGCTTTCATTATTTAAAATATCTGCACAAATTATCATTTACGGTTAATCCCATTAACCATTAAATTTAAGTTCAAGTATGTGAAAATTTGATCATTGGATCAAAAATTATTCAGAGTTTTTTCCCCATTCTGTACATGTTTTTTTTTTATTAATTATTTAAAATAAAAAAGCTGTTCTTTGCATTATTAAATGATTTTAAGCAGTTGTATTTTTGATTTTAGAATAAAACTGGTATTGTGGACTATGAAAATAGTAGATGCTTTGTGATGGTGTTAAATCGTAACTATGTGTTTCCTCCTCGTGTTTTATATGAACAAATATCCAAAATGAGAGTAAGTATATATATGTATTTTGTAAGTTTGAACACAGCATTTCAATCATGAATGTTTCACTTATAAAATCTTATATTTTTAGGCTGGATATTTTGATGCTGATACCCAGATTGTAAGGCATACAATGCAAGTTGTTACACCACCTATTAGTGATTTGAAAAATGTGGGATTATTCATTGCCAGAGATTGTGCTCAAATGCCAATATATATGTTAGAAAAAGCTAATTCATTGGGTGAGTTGTTTATAATGCAGCATTTTTTAATATCTAACTTTTAAGATGTTCAAAATGCAGTTAATTGCAACTGTGCAGCTAATATGTGTGCAATATTTTTCTTTCATAAAGAAAAAAAAAAACTTTACTATAATTACAAAACTAAAAACTCTTCCAGATTTCTTAGAAGCTTTACAGATTTTACCTTTTACACCAGGGGTCACCAAACTCTTTTGATCATTGACCCCTATATAATTTTTCTAAATCTCCATTGACCCCCATAAAAGTAATTTTCTGTTAATTAAAATAAAACTCTATTAGATACTGTGTTTGTACATTTATTTTATTATTTTAAACATTTATTAAAGTAAGAGTACATTGTGTAAAAATAGTTTTATGAAAAATATATATTTATGTTGAAATTTAAATACCTTAATATTTATTAAATAATAAGTAATAATGAATAAGTAGAAATAATAAGTAAAGGAACTACAGATTTATTGCTTCTTAATCAATGAGATGGGTGTGCCTGAGGTTTTTTTGCAAGGTTTGCTATATTGGGCTCAAAATTAGTCAATTTTAATTTTCATCAAAATTGGTCAATTTTGTAATTTTTATAAAAAAATACAAAGTGTGCTATAGTTTTGTTGCGGGCTGTACTAATCCATATTATTAATGCTTACCTTCTTTTTTTACATGCATTGATACTTAAAATTGATATCTAAACTAAACTAATGGTTTTATCGAAACAATAACTAATTATCCAAAACTATAAAAGTTTTAATAATGGCACTGCAAATATACAATGTTCACAGTTTGCAAAGATAACTGAAACTGTGTATGATGTTTGCGTTTGTAACGTCAATGCTCGTCACACGTGACTTTTGGACAAGTGCACATATGCATATAACTTATAAACTGCTGAGTTCGTGCCACTGAGCGCTGGTACGTAAGTACTTGAAACAATTAAATGTACAATTACTTTCGTTGTGTAAAATTTTTGTTTCTATTTGATTATATATATCTTAAAAATTAACTTTTGCTTTGTTTTTAAAATATTCCATGCTGTTTTGCTAAGAATCGATTATACATCTTATTATCAAGTACCCATTGTGAAATATTCATTTTAATTAATGAATTTTTATTTCCTATTTCAATAAAAGTTATAAGTGAACAAACACTTTTAGGAGCTACTGTAATTATAAAAATTTATTGATATATAATTACCTGAAACGGTTTTCCTTTGCTTAATGAAAAGATATTAAACAATACTTATCCGAGGTTTTATTGGTCATTCTGTTTTTGAATTTTGTAGGTACACTTTGAGCAAATACTACTTAAAGTATCATATTAAAAAAAAATTATTCAATAAAAACAATATGTTCTGCAAGCTAAACATATTTTCTCCACATATCTTACATTTTTAAAAATTAATGTTGTACCAAAACATTAAAAAATAAAATAATTTTTTTTTCTAGATATGTTAAAAGAATGACATTTTGAATGAAATATTTTATAATATAGAATTTTTTCTTGTACGCATCCTACACTTTATAAGAAAAAGAAGAAGAAAAAACATGGACCTGGAAAATTTAAGATTTTTACCTGCAAAAGTCAGGAAAATTTTAAGTCTGATTTGGGTTGTCACTCTGTAATAAAAATATTGACTAATAAAATATTATGTATGCATGAAAATTCTACATAAAAAAAGGGAAATCTTCATTTCAGCTGGAGAAAACAAATACATCTGTATTAAGAAGTTTTTTTTTTTTTTTTTAATTGGTTATCTTGCTTTTTTATGTACTTATTATATAAATACAAGCCTGAACTATGTAGTAAAAATTTTGTTTCGCAATTTTTTTAAATTGCTATTGGTTCAGTGCTTACTTTCTATCAGTTAAAATAAGAAATAAATAGCATTTATAATATGCCATTTTTTTATGATTCTGATCAAAAAGACGTTCAATAAAAATTATATATATAAAACCAGAAATCCAAATAATCACATTAAAATAAAACTTATTAAACTTGTTTTCTAAATTAAAGTGAAAGTTAACTTATGAGCATAATAAAAATTTAATAGTATTGATCTCTCAATAATTGCTAATTCTATAAATATTTGCCATAATAAATTGTTTTGCAATCTTGATTTATTCTACTTTATTGTTTTATTTTCATTCTGTCAGTAAGTAAAGTTATGAATGTGTGGGCCACGCTTATCTATATATATATTTCTCCTAAACGGCGACAAAATAAAAAGCCTCATTACAACTCCCCGAATGGCAACGCTACAAAATCGACCATTGATTACTGCTAAAAATGTCACATGCCAAATCTAGCTGAGGTGGCTCCACATATAGCGTTTTTAAAAACGGAAACTGAAATAACCAGAGAGAGCATTCTCACCAAATGTTATCTCTTCCGTTATTTTTTTGTTATTAACAAAGCCCTTAGTCTTTCTCAGTATTTGTTCGTATTTAGTATTTATTGCAAATTAATTTTTAGTTTCTACAAGATTTCTTTTGTATGTCGAAGTTCTAAGACTTATGTTTTTAACAAAGTTGTGAATTGTTCATGGTTATTATTTTTTAAAAACAGAATGTTTTGTTTATGCTGGTTTTTTCATTGCAATTCACTTATTTCAATTTTTAATAGACTTAATTATAGCCGAAATTTTAACCCTTTTAAAGAGATCAGTTTTAGAAATTTTATCTCAAGATTTTATACTAAAGCACATTACTAATAGGTTTAACGAATTACATGTCATTTATTTGAATTCAAAATTATTTTAATGACTTAGTATTTACTAAAAAGATGTAATTTTTGAAAAAAAGTTTTATGAATTTGAATGATTGTTTTGAATTCTTAGAATTTTGTGCATTTGCAATGTACGTAAGTTAGTAGCGAGCGAAGCAAACCAAATAAGATTGCGTAGCAATTTTCGGGGGTTAGCGAGCAGGGGGCGCAGCCCACTAGTTACTTTAATAAAATCTAAAAATGTAAAATCAATCTACAAATTCAGCCTTACCTTTCTTATTATGCTGGTTATTTTTTTTCCCCCTGGTCTGCTATCCAAGAAAGGTTAGCATCATTGCTTTATTAGTAAATCAAAATAAAAATAGTTATATCTAAACATCTATTCCTGAAACAGGTCTAAAGAAATCATCGAATCTAATCGTAGGATCTAACATACGGATGATTCTTCCGTCAATTTGATTATCTTAGTTTGGTAGATTTCTGCCATTTTGAATATTCCAGACTGATTATCTTCAAGTTTGTATTATATTATGAAATCTCAATAATTTATGAGGCGATAGTCTACATTTCTCATTTGCCTATAGCAGATGTAGCAGGAGATAATTGTTTTTCCTCCTCTCCAGTTTAACCTTATTATGAACATTAAGAATTATATATTCAGCTTTCTCCTTAAATAGTTCAGATTTTCTAATCTACAGCAATGCAAATTCCATGATGGTCTTGATGATGAAAAGTTTATAAAATATGTAAAACAGACATCGCAATTGGCATTGAAGTGGTCTAAAAAATGTTTTATAGCCATCACGGTTTACGCTTGATATTTATGTAATTTAAGACTCCTTAACATGTTTTTCAAATTGTATTTTTTCACTATTCATATTGAAGTGATTTAAAAATGGTATATCGCAATTTAGTTTCTTTTTGCAAATCTCATTAGTGACCTCACGTTGGCCACATTTCATATGTAAATAGCAATTTGTTTTCAAGTTAGTGCAATTCGTATTCATAAGATTTCAAAATTGTAATTAGGTTCCACACAATATAAAAAATTACACATTGAAATTCAATATCAAGTGATTTAAAAATAAATCGTCACAATTCGTATTCAAACATCGCAAACTGTATTCAAACTATTTAAAAACCCAACATTGTGATTCACATTTATTCTGTATCCACCATTCAAATTCGTACAATTTTAAAAATGATGAACCTGCCACAGGTGTTGCAATTATTATCTCTGGGCTTTCTAAAAATTGCATTCAATGAGCTCAGTGTTTTTCTGAGTGCTAAACAATATTTTTAGATCTCAAATATATTTCTACTCAAAATATGACAAAATTGTTTATATATTCAGACTCAAAAAGTTGCATTAAAGCTTTACAGAACAAAGATTTAAACCTCACTACATAACACTAAAACTAAGAGTTTCATGACAACTTGTCCCAAAAAAAATATAAAAACATTTTCTGTTTAATTTCAGGTCATGCTGAAATTCTGGATAACAAAATAACTCATGACAATATCAACCCCAGCATATCTGATATATCATACTTTTTCAGACATTTAAATATCTATTGACTAAAATTTTAATTAACACTAGCAAAAATAATTGAGTAAATGAAATAAGCAATGTATGTATCATTAAACCTACTATAGAGCCTTTTAAACAGTTGAATATCATTTGGTAACTTGGAATACTTTTGAATTGTTTGTGCTTTGAACTCACACGGTTAAACCACTAGCACCTATTGTCAAATGAACCTGCTCCCAAATGTTCCGTTTGTACGGAACTGCTTATCGTGAAAAAAATTTAGATTGAATGTGGTAAATTTGAAATTCAAAGATAAAACCAATTTGGTAGCTATAATCCACCATTGCTGTTACTAAAAGAAAATAAACCTCTAAATAACTTATACTCATATCTTAAAAGCATTAGATTGCATACATCAATTTAGCTTTGAAAAAGAGGCTGTCAGAATTGTTGTTTTGCTTGGAGTAAACAAAGTTAAAAGCACTATGTTTGATTATGTTCAAGTTTTCTTAAAAAATGATTGATATTCGCTTTATACTGATCAACAAATGGATTTTTTTAACTATTTTCTTTAAAATTTTTACAAAAATATTTACATTATTATTATTTTTTTCAAAGTTTTTTTTTTCTGTTCCATTGTCTTCCTTGTTATTTTTAATGCACTTAAAACAGTTTTTTCCCCCTTTTTGCCATTAAGCTTTAATTTCTTAAATTTATTTCAGTGTTTAAAAGAAGTTTGGATTCATCAAGTAAAGATTTATTTGTGGAGTTTGCTGGCAACAAAGTTAATGAATTTCAAATCATTAATCTTCATGATGCCATAGCTGGTGATAATGTTGTTGCCAACTCTTAAATTTATTGAACTATTTATATCATTGTAATTATATCTTTGCTGTTTGCAAATTATTAAGCACCATTTATGTGTATTAGTGATGCTATATTGTGGATGACCTAATCATGTATTACAATTTAAACTCTCTAGAAAATTTTAATCGTGGATAATGTCACAGACATAAGACTGAACTAGTCATAAGTGAAGTGACTTTTTGTTTTGTGACATCTGCTTTGTAGCATTGTTTTGTTGAGGTGTATTTCTGTTATATAAGTTGACTAGTTGCATATACTTATTCCATTGTGTTCTTTTTTATATCAATCTTATCATTCTATGTTTTGCATTATTAAAAGTTTGTTATAACTTTAAATATCACTTAAAAAATGTGGTTAAAATGTTGTAAGAAAGAAAAGTAATAGATCTTTGAGCAAGGTAACATTTTTATCCAAGGAGGTGTATAAATGTTGTTTTAACAGTATTTTGAAATGGTGAAGCAATTTTTCCTTAAGACATATTTCATGTATATTGTTTGAATTTATATATGAAGAGTGTAATGATTTCTTATATATCTTACCATTTATTTGTTTTCAAAATGTAGCTACTTCTGTAGTAAGAATTAGACGAGACACATTTATATATTTTCATGCTTTTATTGCCTTTGTAGATAAATGCTTTTAATTGCATTTATCTAGCTTTTATGCATTTTGTAGATTTACTAATTTTTAACAAATGAATATGTTGTCACTGGTTGACTTACAGAAATTTACTATTAAGCTTCATATTAAAAATATATGTTACTGGTTCATAACTTTCAATAAACTATATGGATGTATTCTATATGCAAATTAAATAGGAAATATTTCATTATATTTTCAATTTTTTTCTTTTATTATACTTTTAGTTTTTTCTTAAGTGTAACCTATTTTTATGATCTGAAGAATCATAATTAGTTAAATTGTTTGATTCAACTTCATGAAACTGCTGCATAATCAAATAGTTACAATTACAATTTTTTAATGCCGTTATGATTGAATCTCATTTTTAAAACTTAAGCTGTTTCTGATTATTTTACTATTGGAGAGCAATAATGCAACATTGATTCACTTGTTCTTAGCTTTTTGTTCTTACCATTTCTTCTATTTTTGCCCAGTTGAAACATTAGTTTTTGTTCACTCTTGAATTTTCTTGCTTAAGATTTATTGTGCAATTAACTAACAAAATGCATAGACAAAGCTTTTAATATTTTAAGAGGCTTATAGTATTTACTGTAACTGTTAAGTGATTTGTCATGTTCTACTATTTTGAAAAAGTTCTTTCCTGTTCTGAACCAAAATATTAAGATTGAGTAAATTTTATATTGTTGTTTGCATTTGACTATTGAATTTTCTATGGGTTCTTTACAATATGGGGAATCTATGGGGTTATTACTGAGTCTATTTTTTTCGGTAAATTATATTTTAAAGGTCAGGCTCAAATCATCCCATCCCAAAGGGGAAATGGAGAATGATTGAAACCATGCTTGATTAATAAACAGACAGGATGGAAATTACAAATTATAATATAACACTACTACAATAAAATGGTTATAAAAAATAAAAAATATTAGCAATTATTAAAAATTTGCAATTTATCTACTGAGATAAAAAAATTTACAGAATTGAAGGTACAAAATCTGGTAAAGGCAACAAAATCCAAGCAAACTCACCTTGTACTGGTGTCTGAGAAATTCCTAATTTATCAAATTTGTCTTAAAACTATTGCAGAGTATGATATTCTTAGAACTTCTTTTTTTACAATGCCCACCTGGAGAATGACCTTTCGTCATGCGCTCTTTCAGGGGCACCATATTAGATGGGCCAACGTTGCTCCCACAGTAAGGACAGATCGTACAGAGAATGAAAGAACATCCATGCCTTGCCTGGGATTCGAATCCAGAACCTTTCTAACCTAAGGCCAGTTCCCTAACCTCAACACAGGCTAGTCGGCTGTTCTTAGAACTTAATTTTCTACGTTATACATCTTCACTTAAATTATTTAATTCGCTATATTATGCAAGTATTGCTGCCAAGTTATTACTTCATCATCAACTTAGTTATAAATACTTCTTGATAGCAATCTGCTGTTGTTCTATTAGTCTATTTTTAAGGTATCTGTATTTATTAAATACCAGGTGTATTTATTTGATAGCTTTATTTTTGCAAAAAGCATATTCTTGTAATATCAAGGTGAACATAATCAAACTAAAGTCATTATCATCTTGGATGGCTTGTTGCTTTCCAAGAAACTTTAAATCTTAGACCATAAAGTGTGAGGCAAAAAGTTAGAACCTTTAAGTGATTGAAGATAATTTCTTTAGATTACTTTTTAAAGACTTTATTTCTTAGTGGTAGTATTATAAAGCATTTTTTTTCTAAACATTTATTCATTCTTAAAAGTTTATAATATGCATTACTTTTTTTTAATTTATATACCTTTGAAAACATTCTTTATTTCTTATTTTTTAAAGAGTTATGCTTATCCCACATTACTCCAGGACCTATTTGTTTTACTAATCACTATATCATTTTGCCAGAATATTAAAGCAATATACCAAAGTATTTCTAAGCTGGTTTAAGAAAAAATTATGTCCTGTTTGAAAACAGTTTTTGCAAAAGCCTCTGAATCAAGGCTTTCCTTAATACTTTTTAATAGTTTTATTTTTATTTATTTAAATATATGTATGCGTAGAGAACTCTTGATAAAGAGTCTATATATTTTTTTTTAATATCTTTATTAAATTAATGAAAACATTTATGTTCCTGAATTGTAATGAATAGTTGTTTTTTAGTTATTATTGAAGGTTAAATAAACATTTACTTGACAAATGTCTATTGCATGTCTGTTTTTCTTTTATTGCTAAAATAGTCATCAGTGTCCTTATTTTACCTCTATATTTAAAATATCCAATAGCAGTGACCATGAAATCATCCCTGTTGTTCAGCTATGGTTTTACCCTAGAAAATTTATTCCCTAATAATAACAAGAAACTGAATAATAAGTCTTTAAGTTTACTTTACAATAACAATACTGGAAACTTTAAGTTTGCCTTAACATAAGGTATTGTTTTCTTGGAAGATAACTACTAGATATTGGAAGTTTTTTTGTAGCCCTAATGCAATGCAAAAAGATAACCTTAGTGGAATTCTTAAAATAAGTCAAGTCATCCTTTATTAGTTAAAAATTCACACATCCTGTAGTGTTTTATCTTGCATATTTTAAACTACTTACTACTACTCACACATTACTACTTTGGAATGCCTTATCATAGCTTATTTGAAATATTATCATTCCAACTAGTTTTCATTTGAATTTGTATAACCTAAGTTAAATTATTAAAAAAAAAAAAAAAAAAAAAAAAAAAAAGAGAAAAAGAAATTAAGACTCTCAATGAACTGGAATATATTTGCTCAACTTGACTAAAAATCTTAATTAATGGCATAATTTGCGAAAATATTTCAATTGTGATTATCGAAATTATTTGTAAAATCCTGTTTGTTGTTCTATTTATAGTTGAGTAATAAATACTTATTTATGAAATAGCTTAAAAAGAATTGCTAAAATGAATCATATTTTTGATTTGTGCTGAAATTTTTTTTCTTTTAAATTCTTCTCTCCTCATACATAGCTAATTTTGCTTTAAAAGCCAAACAAAATGATACACTTGATGAAGTTGATATTTTTTTATCACTATTCTTTAACTCCCGTTCAGAAATGGTTTGATCATCAATGATTTTGCAGTTAAGCTATATACCTATCTTCCTCAGGGGATTTACCTTTTTAGGTAAATACGGGATTCACAACCCCGAGGTACCCTAGTGATCTCTCCTCTTTCACTTTTGTGTAAAGCTTTATTTATAACACTATATTTTTTGTTACTTTAAATACATATATGGTATATACTTTGTGCAGTGTAACATTTTACTAATATGAACTGAATATTTAGTCTTCCGGCATGCATTGTAAAATTCAAAGATGAGCTCTCATTTCAAACAATAAAAAAAAATTATTTTGTTGCATTAGGCTTACATCTGCCTTCATTGAATTCCTAAATCCATCTCTATTACATTTACATTATAAGACGCCATCTAGTGGCTCTAGATTACATTTTCATTATAAGATGCTATCTAGTGGCTAATAATTTTATCAGATTCTACAATCTCTTCCGCCCCCAAAATGAATTAAAAAGTTCATTTAACTTTAAATTATCAATTCAAATTAACAATAATGAACTTAAAATGCAATGAAAATTAACTTCAAAATACCTAACTGAAAAATTATATTTAACAGCACTTTCTTGAATTAATTAAATTTTCTCCCTTATGAATTTAATACAATTTCTATAAAACATCTGCCAAATATGTATTCATATGCAAAAGAAAAACATTAAGTAATTTCTAAATCATACAGCAACTGCAATGGATGGCAAATAACTCCACGAGTTTTCGGAACGCAATGAAGTAGGTTTCAAAGCATCATATGTGTAAGTCAAAGGGCAAGAATTGAGTATTGCTTTAATTTTGGCTAGGACTGTTGTTAACTCTTCATATGTGCGAAAGACTTTTCCTAATATCTTCTTTAAACATGATTTTTCCATTCTCACCATTCGTTCCCAAAATCGCCCCCACCAGGCAACAAGGGGATCAATGTATTTCCATTCTATATTTTGAGAGCCAAAGTATTCCTGTAATTCAGATTTCTTGCTTAGCCATCGTTCCAATTCTTTATCGGCCTTTTTAAATGTAGCAGTATTATAGGTTTTGCAAACTCCTCTTCGGCCAATAATTCTCTTGAAAGCCTATAGGAATGTTTAAGTTCGTAAATCGGAGACAAGTTTCAAATGAAATGCTCGAACTGAAGCACATTTAAATAAACAAATGTAGGCATTTTTGGAAGAACCAAGCTCTTTGATAAACGGGTTCGGCAAAGTCTGTACCGGTAGCATCAAATGCTGCACACATGTTCATTCTATCAGTAGGAAGTGGAACAGTTTTTTCCAAAACTGCATTAACCTTGTATCTTTTACAAATAACACAATTGTTCGATCTTTTATAATCGTATAGTACAATCTTAACTGTGCTAAGGTAACCGTTACTTCACTGTGAGCAATTCTTTCACACGGCTTCGCAATAAGAGCAGAAAATTCACTAGCATATGGCAATAAATTTGGATTTTTTTTCATCTTCTGTTATTTCTGCGAATTGTAAGCGTCCCCGACTCTAATTACACCCTTTTCGTCTCAATTCATTTGATTTTTGCTGAAATTTTTTGCTTTTAAATTCTTTGCATCTATTTTTGCCTTAAAAGCCTAACAAAATATTACATAATAAGTAATACTGAAATTGACATTTTTTCCCATTGTTATTCCTTAATTGCAGTTCAGAAATGGTTTAATCATCACTGATTTTGCAATTAAGCTACGTAGGCTGTTCAATAAGTAATAAGACTAAAATTATAAAAAAATACAGAATACCTTTCATCTTCATAATTTACATGATCTTCTCAAAATAACTACCGCGGCACGTAAAGCATTTATCCCACCGTTCTGTCCACTTCGTAACCCTACAATGCATGATTTTTTATTTTTACCTGAAAAAAATTTATTTCCTTTTTATAGCAGTGTAAGTCGATGAAAAATTATTTAAAAAAAATAAATTTTATATTTTAGTATTATTTTTTTTTGAAAAAGACAAAGTGGAAAGACCATGCAGAAACACTTTGTTTTGCACCTATTGTTTAACTTTCTAAATGTTGCGTAAATATTTTTATTTTATTTTATGAACTTTTACAATATAGATCTAGTATATATATATTATGTTGTACAGTAAGCTAACATTGTTATATTTTTAATAAAATTCAAATTGTTAGCTTAGAATGAAAAAACAACATAAAAATTATCACACAATTAAAACAAAAAATTTTATTTCTACATCGATTAAAGCAAGACAACCATAGAAATTAAAGAAAAAGCACTTCCTCAAATCTATAATAGGTGATAATTCTTAAAACAATTGTTTTTCTTATTCAAGCATAAAAAAACATTACATTTAGAGCATTTAATTCTAGTAAAATCTTTGCAAGATGACATTTTACAACGCTGTTTACTTTCAATATGCTCTGGCCAATGGTCAATTTTATCAGATCGAACAGTTACTGTTGGGGTTTCTTGTAGAAGCTCTCTTTTTGGACGGCGGTTCTTTCTCCCCTCCATTTGAGGGACGACCACGTTTTGTTCGAGTTGAACCATAATAGCACAAGGATTCAGCCAAATCTAGTCTAAACTGTAATAGCTTCATTTCCTTATCTGTACTTCCAATTTGCTCCTTTACACGCTTAGATAATATCCAAGCATTTATGACAGCAAGATCAACTAAATAATAAAATATACGAAAATACAAATTTTTACTTCTCATAATTATTTTATACCTTCCAATTAAGCTATCTAAGAGATCTACTCCCCCCATGTGTTTATTATAAGTGGTTATAACATAAGAACAGTCACTTTTTTATGAGATTTTTCTTTTCTTTCAAAACGCTTAACTTCGCTCACAGGATTAGTACCTGCAAATGTGGACAGCATCATAACACTTTTATTATCTTTCCAGGAAACATTCGAAAGTTCACAACCTTCAAAATTTGCTACATACTCAATGATGCTTCCTGGGGGTTCTTTTTTTAATTCCGCATCAGACGGTAACTTGCAATCAGGGACACGATTTCTTCTTACAGTTCTCAAACAGTAAAACTGATGTGTAGTAATTATCAAAATATAGTTTATGATTGACATTTTCGGGGACTGAACGAGTCAATCTTATTACTACGTTGCTACTTGCTCTTAAATCAGCTTCCTCAGGTTGACGATTGATATCAGTGTTTTCCTGACCAGAATAAATTTCAAAATTATAGGCAAAACCTGATATACCGCTTAAAACATACAACTTATAACCATATTTATGTGGTTTAGCTGACATGTATTGCTTTAAGTGATGTCGGGCTTTAGTTGCACAAATTTGTTCATCAACACATAAACTCTCCTCCATTGGAATAAAAAGAAAGGAATTTTGTAAATGCGTAGTTATGGGTCACAGTTTGTCATTTCCGTTTTTTTTAGAGCTTTTCAAAATCTCCGCAGCCTTTACACATGCTTTGTTGCTTGCTAAATGTTAGCCTCGTAATGCTTTCTTAAGTTGAGGAAATAGCCAGAAATCGCATGGAGCGAGATCAAGACTGTAATAAAGGGTGTAGTAAAATCTACGTTCTGCAAAACATCCTGTATGCAACGAGCAATATGTGATCGAGCAGTGTCATGGTGCAATAGGAAGCCATTTCGGAGCAATGGACGTTTCCTTTGAACGTGCTGTACCATTGTTTGTAGGACATTCGCATTATACGAGCCGTTTACGGTATTACCGGGTTCGACAGTGTGATAATACACAAATCCTTCTTAATCAGTTGCAAATGTTCTGCCCTGATTGAGTGAACCCTTCCTACAGAAATATTTAGAAGAGCACGCAGTTGATGTACTGTCATTCTGCGGTCCTCCTTTCAGCTTGAAAAATTAAAAAGTTCTGAATTTTTTAAATTTTCGTTCTTGTAAATTAACAAGCTTTTTGTCAGATAGCACCTTAGTATACTTTTTTAAGCAAATTTTACTAAAAGTGGTGAAAATTTTAAAAACAGAATTAAACAAATCAGTTCTACAAATGTAACATTTCTCTTGTAGTGAAAACAAATCACTGTTCTCCAGATAAAATTTAAATAAGTTTACAAGAACTTATGTTGTTACGTGTTACACTTTTTAAAGTTTTCTTCAAATTCAGATGTTAAAATCTTTTTAAAAATACTATATGCATGGATGAATATGATTAATATTGAGGGTTTCTTTAATCCTCATCTGTTTATGATGTTTATAAAAGAGTGGCTTGTTTTAATACTATAAATAATTTTTCCTTAATTTTAGAAAATTTTTAAATATTTTATTTACTGAAAAAAATGGAGAATTCTCATGACATTTTATTTTGATGCTTTTATTAGTTTGTAACAGAAATAAAATAATCACTGCTGCCTCTTTGCTACCCATTCATCAAGAGAGCAATAAACACTTCTCTTCAGTGATTAAATTAGATAGCACCCCTTTCCTCATTGATTTACCACCCACAAAGCTTCTCCCATCAGAAAAGTAGCCAGCACATCTCATATTACTCTAGGGCAAAATGTTCTTCGTTTCTTCCAATGGGTTCTATCTTATCTCATCTACTTTTTAAAATATCGGCTGTACACAGATCCGATTTACGGTCATAAAATGCATGCCTCAAAGAATTCTCTTGGATTTCTAGGACCGCATATATATGTTTGGTCACCGCAGGTGGCCAGCCGACCCGCGAAGCGGGTTTTCGCGGCCCCCCACGTTTATACATCCCCTCACACTCCGGAGGTCGTCAGGACCGAGGCCCCTCGGACGCGGAAAGCACACAGCCGTCACCCAGAAGCGTCGTGTACAGTCCTGCGCACCTAATGCCCAATCCTACAGACCCTCAAAGCCCGCCTGTCCAGGCTCCTGTAAGGGAAGGGGGTTAGCACATATAAATACAGTTACATTTTAAAAATAATTAAGGAAATTAATAATTAAGGGGGAACTTACTTTGTTATTGCTGGCTGTTGATAGCTTACTTGTCTTCTGGTTTAGGTTAGGATCCTGTTGGAATTCGTTGTTTGTATTACTGCTTGCTTATTTGCACGTTTTGTGATTAGTTATTATTTGGGATACAGGTTGGTAATTTAAATTGGGGGTGTTCTAAATTTTTTTGGATCAACAGGATCATATTGAATGGAGTACATTTTGATTAATTTTGACCTTATTGGATAAAAAACGGAATTTATGCATATGAAATTAGTTATTATTATTATTATTACTATCCCCTACAGTCCAGTATCATTCGGAAGTTGACAAAAACAGACTAGCGGCATTACTTTCAAACACAAGACAATATCAAATAGCTAGTCACATCACAATTTTTTTTTTCATACATATAACATATATGGCCTTCACGGGTAGCTGGAGAGCTCCGGACGCACTGCCTGCCCCCAGGGACTAGGAGCAGGGTCAGTGGTGAAGGCGTGTGTGGTAATCAACCACGTTGGCTGCTATTGTGAGCCAGTCCGTGATTGATTGTGGGGTGTGCATGTATCTGGCATTGTTTGTGTTGTTGTGTGTTTGTTGCTTATTTTTGATTGGAGTTGTGAGTGGCGGCTGGGCGGTTCTTGCTGTTTGAGAGGTTTGGTTGCCGTTTTGCTAGGATTAGGTCCTCGCTTTATAGTTCTTATTGCCTGATTAGGTGGTCCTAGCCTTGGCTATTCGATTGAGGGAAAGAAAATGTATTCTTCTAGGAAACTTGGTCTCCGGAAAAGCTAAGCCAGGCTTTGCTTTCGTCTTCCCGAAGTAACGATGACCGGATCCTTAGAAAAGCGGTCCTTATCACCTCCAGGGTGGCATTATGATAATGTTCACCCAACTCTTGTCACGCGGAGATTCGGTGATTACGACACGAAAAGATTAAAAAGGTTATAAAAAAAGAAACTAAGTTGTTCTGAGGAGTGTGTTGAAAGGTTGGTAGCACTTTGGAGGGGTGTCCTGTGTGCCCTCAGGCAACTGATGTTCCTCCGGTGTACTACACATTATCCAACGCACCCTCTTCACTCCCTTTTGAAAACTGGCCCACCTCCTCTAGGAAGGTCCTGTTGGTTAATCCTTCCAACTCATTCGTGAAGTATTCGGAGGTGTTCACTAAATAATGAAAAAGTTGTATTTAGTCCCTGTTTGCTCAATTCTGTCGCCTTGGTTTTAATATTTCTTACTAGGGTTGGTAATTTAGATGGTGGTTCTACTTTAGGTTTGGGTTAACTTTGGTTGGCTTGTGTGGTTTGGTTGTTGCGTTGCGCTTTTTGTTTGATTGTTTGTTTGACGGCTCGTCGCCATGCACACACTCCATTTTCTTTTTTTTTTAAAATTAAATAACCATCACGGGTAGCTGAAGAGCTCCGGACGCACTGCTGCTCCTGGGACTTGAAGCAGGTCAGTGGTGATGGGTGGGTGGTGATCAACCACGTTGGCTGCCATTGTGAGCCAGTCCGTGGTTGATTGAGGGGTGTGCATGTTTTGTGTTTCTGTTGTTGTGTGTTACATATTATTGGTTATGTTTTTGGTTGTCTCTATGATTTTTGTCAGTTTCTGACGTATTTTTCTGTTTGAGAAGCTATCTGCGAATGCTGTTAGGTGGGCTGGGTTTGCTCTTTTTAGGTGGTTGTGTTCGGTTAGTGGACACTCGTGCATGTAGTGTTCAGGTGTACCTTGTTCGTCGCAGGGGCACTGATCTGTGTTTAGTTTGTGCATTCTGTGCAAGAATGTTAGGAAGAAGCCGTGTCCTGTTAGAAATTGCGTTATTGCTGAGTGGCCAATTAGTCTATCGTAGTCTACTGTTGGGTAGTATGTTTTGGTTGTATGTTTTGGTTGTATGACCTTTGTCTGTTTCGTTCCAGTAATTTTGCCAAAGTTTGGCTGTTAGTTCTTTTGTCTTGTTTTTAAGACTTGAGGGGGGTAATTTAATTATTGTTAATTGTCCGTTGCCGGCTGCAGCGTCTTTTGCAGCTTGGTCGGCTGCTTCCTTACCTGTGATGCCTGTGCGCGCTGCCACCCAGTGTATTTTTATATTGCAATTACTGGCTAGGTGTACTAGTTGTTTTTGTGTTTCTGCTACATGTGGGTCTTTTTGTTTTGTTTTAGTTAGTGCAAGCATGCCAGCCAGACTGTCTGTGTGTATTGTGGCTTCTCGGCTATTTTGTGTTTCTAACCAATTAAGGGCTTCTTCTATTGCTAGGATCTCTGCTTGGAATACAGTGTTATCTTGTTTGAGTGTGAATTTGAATGTATCAGTTAAGTTGTTGTTGGTGAAGACACAGAATGCAGCTCCTACTCCTTGTTTTAGAGCCATCAGTGTAGATGTTTATTATTGTTGGTTTTGGTGTGCTTGGAGGTAGTGAGATTGACTTGTAGCTTGTTTTATCTGCTGGATGTATCCTATTGCTGTTGATTTTGTGTTGATAGTCGTTGGTGTTTATATCATATTCCTCGTTTGAGGTGGTGAACCTTAGTGCGTTGGCAGTTATTGATTCTTGTAGATGGAGTGGCGGGATACCTGTTAGTATATTTAGTGCTGCGTTTGAAGCTGTCTTAAAGCTTCTTGTTATTCTAAATAGGAAGGGTCTTTGTACCCTGTGAAGCTCTTTGATGGCTGTTTTGCTTAGGTTGGTGCCCCATGCGGCTGATGCGTACGTGAATGATTTCTCTGCTACCGTGTGGTACCAGAGTTTTAGTAGTTTTGTTTGTATACCCCAGGTCCTCGGGGCTAGTTTTATTAGTTGATTATGGTTTTTTGTGGCTTTTGCCCTTAATGATTTTATATGAGCTAGGAAGTTTGTATGTTGGTCTAGGACGACCCCTAGGTATTTGATGTTGTTTACTGATTTTATTGTTTGGTTGTTGATTCTGACTATGGGTGGCCTTTGTTTGAATGGGTTTTTGAAGATCATGAAATTACATTTATTGATTGATAGGTTTAAGTGGTATTTAGTGCAGAAGTTATAGAAAATTGTCATGACATCGTTTGCTGTTGTTTCTAATTCTGAACGCGTTTTACCTGATATTATGAAACCATAGTCATCGACAAAGGCTATTGTTTTAGCATTGTTATGTTTAAAGTCTTGTAGAAAGATATCTGCTATTATTAGCCACAGGAGTGGGCCTAGGCAAGACCCCTGTGGGCAACCCTTGAACGTGTTGATTTTAGTTGGTTCTATACCGCCGTCGAATTGTATTGATCTTTTAGTTAAATAGCTATTTATTAGGTTTATTAGCTGCTTATGGCTGTTTAGGTAGTTTAATCGATTGATTATTTGATCCCAGTGAATAGAGTCAAAGGCGCCTTTTATTTCGACCGAAATTAGCATTTTATAGTTTGTATTTTTACAATTCTTGTTCTTTTTGCCGTTTGTGCCTCATTGATAACTATTTTTAGAGCCGATTCTGTTGATCTGCCTTCCCGGAAGCCGTATTGATTATCGCTGAGTTTATTGTTTGATTCTAGATAGTGTATTAGTCTTTGATGGATTATTTTTTCGAGTAATTTACCGAGGGTTGGTAATAGGCAGATCGGCCTGTACGCGTCTGGTTGTGTTGTGTCCTTGCCTGGTTTGGCAAAGTACACTACCGTGGCTGATTTAAGGTTATTCGGGAAGTGTTTTAGATTTAGACATTTATTTATCCAGTTAGTTAGAATTAGTGGTTCGGCCTCGTAAACGCGCCTCCAAATCATAAAGTCTAACCCGTCTGGACCTAGTGCTTTTGTTGTTAAGAAGGCAAAGCGAGCATCTCTCACCTCCTTAGTGTCTGCTTGTGGTTCAGTGTGTGTTGTGTGTGTAGAGGTGGTTGGTCCGCGATTGAATTGTCCTTTCCTGGAAAATGAAAGTTTGAGAGATACTCCAGGGCTTCCTGCTTATTCTGAATGCTATTATTTGGTAGTCTTAGGTTTAGGTCAGTTGGTTTAAAAAGTTTGTTGTGGCCCAATTTGTAGGCTGCTCCGTACGGTTCTGTTTGGGAATTACAGAATTGTTTCCATGATTGTTCTTTCGCCTTTGTTATTTGTTTCCGATAGATTGCTTTTGCTTTATTATATTCTTGTTTGTTAAGTGCCTTGTCTATTGGGTCGTTGCATTTTTGAAATCTTACGTTTAGAGCTTTTAGCCTGTTTCTTTCTATTTTTAATTTATTAGTCCACCAGTTCGGCGCGGTTGAGTGCTTTATTTTCCTGTATTTGTAGATTTTGGTTGCTATTGTTGTTGTCTTATTTATTAGAACCCTGGTGTATTCGTCTAGTTTGTTAGGTGAATCTATTTCGTTGCATTTATTAAGTAGGCTTGCTGCCTCGCGCTTGACTAGTCTGGTAAATTTGGGGTGATTGCCAAAGTTTGTTTTTAAGCGGTTTGATGTTGGGACAATTAATGAGTGACTTAATTTGAAAGTTATATATCTATGGTCGCTCGCAGTGTGTGTATCGTTGACGGCCCAGTCGTTGACTAATATGGAGCCGCCCCGATTTCCTAGGGTGAAGTCTGGGTTACCCTGCACGTTTGGTGTGTAAAAGGTAGTTAGTGGTGATTGCATATTTAGTCGGATCAGGCCATGGGCTATGTTGAAGTCAATTAAGATTTCGCCTCTGTGGTCTGTTGCGTTGTATCCCCATTGTGTTGACCTGGCGTTAAGATCTGCACATAGTATGAATGGATTGTCTGATATCAGTCCACTCCATTCATCCAGTGCTGTTTCAAGATCTGTGTGTGGCCTGACGTACTGCGAGCCGATTATTATGTTGCCTAAAGTTGTTGTTAGATTCGCAAAGGCGACTGATTCTGTCGCTGGAATTAGATTTATAGCTGTTGTTTTCGTTACGACCATCCAGGCCTCTTTGTTTGTTGAATGGTGGCTGGTCCAATTGTTTGGGTAGTTGTAAAGTTTGTTGTTAGTTAGATACGGATCTTGTATTAGTATGATATCTATGTTGTTGTCTTTTGCGTATCTTGCTGAGAGGGCTGTTGCCGCTCTACAGTTATTTAGATTTATTTGGAGGCATGTTATGGTTTTGTTGTTTGCAAGTTGGTTTTGTTGGCTTGTCATTGTGATATGAGTGTTTTGCTGCTTGATGTGGTTCTATTTGGTGCTTATTGTTGGTTAGTGGGTTGGTTTTGTTTGTTAGAGATCGGATATTATGTTTGAGATCGGATTTCGGATATTGTATTGAGATAGATTAAATTTAAGTTGTACTATGTACGGTGGAAAATGGTCATTGTACTTACCTTATTGGCTGAAAAATTAAGTTTTAGTTATTGAGAAAACAATGCAGTTTAATTATATGTGGTAGATTAACACTAGAGAATTATTGATTACAGAACTAATAAAAACTAAGATAAGAGATGACCTAAGTTGGTAGATTGCTAGGTGAGGTTTGGTTAATATTTGAGTGGGTTTTGTTTATTGTGTGGAGTAAACACCCCCAGGAGACGATTGGTGTTGTTAAGGCTTAACCTTTTAGTTGATGGATTAAAAGCTTGCTGAATTAAAATGGAATTTAGTTGGTTGGTTGGGGTATTAGAGATAAGGATGTTGATGAACTAATTAAATTATGAATTATGGCCAATAGCCGTGTTTAACATAGAAATAAGTGGGGCAGTAATGGTCATTTGCTTTGTGGTAGATGTCTAGGGGGTACCACTCCTGGTTGTGTTTATTCCACTCGTTAGTGTGGTGACAGTTATAGCAAACACAAGAGTCTTGGTTTCTACAGTCCTGGATTCTGTGGCTGCGCAGTGCATACAAATTGGGTGAGTGTTGCAGTCTTTTTCAGAATGGTTTAAATTTTGGCAATTATTGCACCTTCTTACGTTGTTGAATTTTGAAACTCTAGATTTGCTTAAGCCGAAATAGAGGTGCTGGTGTTTACAAAGAATGTTTGCTGAGATTTTGGTAACGGAAACAACCCAGTGCTGTAGATTAGCGTTCGTCCTGTGTTTGTTTACTTTATAAACCTTGATGGGGAAGTTAGTTTGGTTAGTGTTTAGGGTGTTGTGGATTTTGTCGAAGAGTTGGTTGGTTGTTATGTAGGTGGGAACGTTAGTAATGATAATGTTCTGCCTTCGTTGTTTAGGGACTACTACAGTAAAATCATTATCTTCTAGGTCTTTTATCAGTTGTGATTTATCGTTGTCTGTGTTGCAATTTATTGTTATGACCTTTGGGTTCACGTTAATCTTGTTTATGGCTGCTGAGGTTTGCAGATTGCTCAGGTTCCTGATAAGTGCCTGTTTATCTTGTTGGGGGGGGGATTGGCAGGTTGACGGTTGTTGGGATCTTGAGGTTTGGGAGTAGAGCTGATCTTGGGGGTTGTTGTGCTGCTTGTGCGTAGGTGGTTGGGTGTTTATCTGGGTTATTGCAGCCAACAGTTCGTTGTTTCTATCTAGTTGGGCCTTTAAGTTTTCTGTATTTTGCAAGATTTGTTTTAGATCGTTTGTGTCCAGCTCCACTTGACTAGTTTGACTTCGTTTGTTTAAGGTTTTTGACCTGCTGTCAACCTGGGTAGTCGTAGTGATGTTATTTATTGTTGCCAAAGATCTTAGTTTACTGTATTCAGTCTTTAGTTCCCTGATTATGATATCAAAGTTATTCCTGGCATCTTGGTTAAGTTGATAGCCACCTCTGTTTTTAGAGTGGGCTATTTTCTCTAAGATGTGGAATCGGTCATTTACACAAGCCTCATATAGAAATTTTGGCTCGTTTGTAGCCTGATTAGTTTGCTCAATTTGGGGAACATCACTACAGTGGGATCGGGTTCTTTTAGAAATTGGGGATGGTTCCTGGTCACTCTGGGTCACCTCAGCTGCGTTGGGGTCATAAATCTCGTTGTCCTTAAAAACTTTCGGTACTCTTATACCGGCTGCTAACAGGGCTTTGTTATACTGACTACAAAAGGTCGGTGGACCTCCAAATGATGGCGTGTCCATGTTTTTGAATAAGGTGTAGGCTACATATCATTACTTTACGTTCAGAAAATAGTTAGTAATTGGTTATATTGTTAGGGGTTTGCAATTTAGTTGTTTAACAAAGTACAGTAGGGTATTGGTTTGTAGAGGAAGTCTAATAGATTAAGGTACTTAAATTGAAATGAACAAATTGACTATTGTTAGATTAAGCTATTACATAAAGGCTAAATTAGTTATATCTAGAGTTATCTAATGTTAGGAAGAAGCAGAGTAGTCATAAACCGAATAATATCTAAGCACTAATTGATTGCTTAACTAATAAGTATTATTAGATAAATCAGGAAACTATTATATTACATTAAAATGGAAGGAATTAATGCTATTTATGTAAATAAACAAGAAGTGTTGATTGTTGTTAAACAAGGTTAGTCGGCGAGATGTTAGATTGCGGCTAAATAAAAGGTTGCCAGTTTGAGAAACTTTGTAACACATATATCTGAAATGCAGCTTGAGTACTTTCATCAAGAATATTCAATGCCAGGTTGACATTTTGTCTCTCAACATTGGCTGAATAAGTTGTCTTGAAATACAAATTGTGGGCATATTTAACGATCTAGTTTCGCTTGATATTAAAAACTTTTCGTAAAAACGAAAATTTCACATCCACAATTTTGGTAAAATCTGGGCACACAAATGTCTTTTTTGTACCTATCTGATTTAGTAAATTATTTCAAATGGATTTTAGGATGTGCGCAGAATCAAATAACAGAAATAAGGAACGAGAATTATCAGCAGGATTTTTAATGCAAATTGAATCATCGGTTTGAATTCTTAAATTTTAGAACATATTCCTGTTAATTCGATTATTGTCTGATATGACAGTAGGCACATTAAATGAAGAACTCTGCAACACGGAGAGTGCAGTTTGGTAAAATTCGCTCAATTTTATGCACTCACATTTTTCACTGGAACTAGTCCAATAATATCTTTGTATGCACTGAATACTGAAGAAACCATGAAAGCTTGAATTGATGTTGCCTCAGTATTAACAACATTTTCAGCAAAACCTTACAAAGCTTTGCCCTTGTAAGAAATTGTAGGTTTTACATGTACCTCATCAATTAAAAAATTTACAGTTATCTCATGAGCTAAAAGGCTTAGGTATTTTTGTTTTGTTAAATAATTATCATTGTTTGTAAATGTTGACAAGTTAAGGAAGGAAGTTAATCGTTTTAGATGTCTAATAGATGGCAAATAAATTATCTGGCTTTGACGAAGCTCTTCGTAGCAGGCAGCTGATTTAATGTACAAAGAATAGGTTAGCGTCGTCAAATGAGGACTATACCTTCGACTATTTGGTGATTTCTTGCGAAGCTTTAACTGCTCCGAAATTTACGCCTGCATCTGCATGCACAAACTGATCCCATTCTTCAAAAGAAGCAAAATGCATATCCTTGGAGGATTCTACATTATTTTCTACAGAAAAATTATAAACAAAACTGCATACATTTTCTAATTCCCTCCATAAACTTACTTTAGTCGAGCTGTCTAAAACATGACACAGATGCCTTTTAAGGTCCAAATGATCTTGCTTTACGTATATGTTTACATTTATATTAGCATCAATTATAATACTTTTTAACACATCTGGCGAAGGATCATAACTCGTATAAAGAATAAAAAACTGACTCAGCTTGATAAACAAGCAGGTTTTCTCGACACAAGAAGTTTTCAGTCTTTGCAGAAAATTTATTTACAAATTCTTTAAAATTAGAATTCTGATCTTTTACGAAGGATGCAATCATCTCACTGTCCATTTTCAGTCGTTTTTCATCTCTACTGGATGATTGAGTCGTTTTTACTTCACTCGTATAAGAGGGGCATCCATCAAATATGCGTGGATATACATCTTCAGTTAAAATAAAGCGTTCTTGTTTTATATTATGGGTGATTCTTTTGGAGTCTGTGAAATATTTTTCTCTCATGATCAGATGATTTTGGAAATGCTTTTCACACGCCACTGAATGTTTAGATGGTGTAAAATTATATCGAGGAATTTTACGCAGCTACAGTTTTTTCCTTTCTGGGAATTTGAAAACACTGTCATACTCTACACTGGCCGTTTTAGATGTATAATTAGACTTGCAAGCAAGCACAATGGTCCCGCGTTGCTTTTACTAAAATCTTTTAATCATGTTTAAAAACAGTAATAATGATGAATTCAACAATATAAAAATTTAAAAACAATAACAAAGTTTAACAAAAAAACTCAATAATTCTCAATAATTATAACAAGAAATTTAATAATTTGCTCGAAAATGATCGTTGTAAAATTGCTCGTTCTGTATACATAAATAAACAACACCAAGCTCATAGTTGCTGCTGTCGAGATTACACTCGATGGAAGGTGGACGGCTGGTTATGAGTCATCAACAATTCGGCGGTTGCTGTCATGGCCTTCTATCTTCTCGGGGGTTAAGTTCCTATGCGGTTTTAATCCTGATGATAAACTTTTATTCCCTTCGAAGTTGTTCGCATCATTTATGCAACCTCAAAATAGGCTAAAAATCTAATATTAAAAATATCTGTAGCTCGAAGAGAGAAACAGATTACAAAAATGAAATTAGCTTTACGAAAGTGGTTAAGATCTGTTAAAAAAAATCTCATGTAACAGAAGAAAAAAAAAATTTCTCCAGTGTTATACGTGTGATACAGAGCCGTTCCATGTTGCATACATCAACGCGCTTAAGTCGAGATTTTCTAATGTATGATGTAATATGTAACTAGCTATTAAAAAGTTCTTGTTCAGAATAGCCATTTTTGGAATACACACAGATTTCCAAACTTTTTTGATTAAATTATTAATTTGCAGGTGCCACATGCAGGACACGCAGGATTGCCCCTACTGTTTGATATACTTGGTCAATACATACATCTAAGTTCTACAACCTTAACTGACCGCAAATCTAACCTTTAAACTTACAGCTGCGCAAAATATTCTAAATCGAAATTTCTGGTCCAAAATGCCGTTTCAAGCTCTCTCCCCAAGTTGCAACAAACTGCTCCAAAACTAATAATATTTGTTGAGCAATGGAGTGCTGTTTTTGACAAAATTTGCACAAAAATAAGTTATATTGCTCCAGTACATCATGCTATTTTTTTCGATCGATTAACGCGTTTATCCACGCAGGCAAGTTTTGGTGGGTCCCTCTTCTCAAATGAAGTATTTGAAATAGTGGTTACTAAAATACGAAATTCGAGTGCAATAAAAAGTAATACTTAAAATTTGAAATGCGTGGGCTGTTATAGCACATTTAAAATATAGAAATTAGAAGAAAATAAACCCGATAATTGAATGAATTGTTAACAAATAGCTGTTGCTCCAAACTGAAATTCGTTTGTCGTTATAATATATTAATTAAAAATATTGGAATTTAGTAAACTTTGTGGAGATGGCAGAATCCCCTATTGGAAAAAAATTTACAATACCAGTATCAAAATGATACCGGAACCAGTATTTTTTTACTGGAAATTCAAAACCCAGTATGTCACTATACTGGACATTTCAAAACCGATATGAAACCATACTGAAAATTTTGATACCGGGTTTGAGACATACTGGAAATTTCGGTACTGATTTTAAAACATACTGAAAATTGTGAAACTGATATAAAAACATAAAACATACTGAGACCATTTTTTTCACATACTGGAAATTTTTATACCAGTTTTTATATGTACCGGTAATTTAAATACCAATACAAACTTATATTGGAAATATTTAAATCAGATTTTGTTTTAGATGTCGATAAATGACATAATTGAAACAAAGCAGCTTAAGATAGTTTTTTGTCTTTTTATTAATATTACTCTGAATTTGTAAATGTTGTAAAAAAATTGAAACACAATATTAATCCAAATGTATTTTATGCCAATGAAACTATTGTGTGCAATTCACCATTAGATCTGACTCAACAAATTGTTTGGCGCAGCATATCCTTCTTTGGATCTTGTGCCATAAAACTTCTACATTCAATCAATCAATATTAATCTAACTCAGGAATATAGAAAAGAGCATACTTTCTCTTCTACAAAAAATTACAAACAAATATAAAATTAAACAAAGAATAAATACACTGATAAAGAAATACAATACCTAGAAATGTAATTTAGGTATCTATTCACAAGTACAGATAGTGAAAAAAAAATTATGTAATTAATGAATGTCCTTTACATATGAATACAATAGGGAAGACATTTAATGTTGGTAAAAATATATGCAGCTTTTACAATCAGAATGGTAAAAATAAATAAAATTGAAATGAATTGGCAGAGAGGCAAATAGTTAATGGTATTAAAATTATTCAACTCAATAAGAAAAGTTAAAATAAATCAAATATATACAATCTAAGCAATGGTGAAGGCAGATGAGATATGACATAGATGCAGACAAGTGTAGCAATCAAAAGTATTCAACTCGTATAAAAGAGTTGAAATGAATATCAAATATCTACAATCTAATCAATTGTGAAGGCAGCTCAAAGTTGACTAGAATGCGGACAGGTATTACGATAAAATTATTCAACTCGTATAAAAAAGTTAAAATGAATATCAAATATATACAATCTAAGCAATGGTGAAGACAGATGGGATATGACATAGATGCGGACAAATCGCTGGTTCAAAACTAAAACGACACATCTGCAAACGTATTATGCCGGCAGATGTGTCGTTTTAGTTTTAAACCAGCGAAATGTAACAATCAAAATTATTCAACTCGTATAGTAAAGTTGAAATGAATATCAAATATATACTATCTAAGTTAATATCAAAGATATACAATTTAAGCAATTGTGAGCAGATGAGATTTGACATTTTACTTTTATTTGACGTATCTAATCTTTTTCGTGAAAGTTAGGCATTTCACATACATATATAAATGAGTCCACCTCAATGGCTGCTTAGATATACCTGATTTTCAATTGAAACGAGAATGGAATGTTCCTTAGGAATCAATTTATGTTCTTTTATATGCCTTGCCATATAAGATGCAGGTTCAACTTGGACAGGAGCTAACAGCTCTCGGCATAGTATGTAATATTGCAAAATATTATTAACAGTCGTAACAATAAATTTTTAAATCTTTACAAATTCACTGCCTTAATCAGACTGAAGTTTTACAACAGTGTTGTCAGTTTTTCCTGCACGTGTATATTCTTCGCTGTGATACATGCGAGAATCAAGAATAACTCTGGTATATTCAGATACCACGTCGGGAACAGCTCCTATTGCATCAATATATGCCTGCCTTTCAGTCTCATTTAAAGTTCTGGAGACTTTCTCCTTGCCAAGTAAATGCACACCGTTGCCTACAGTCCTGCAATTTTTCAATGGATTATGTGAATGTAGGCCTTCATAAAATCTCGAAACTGTTTCAGAATTTTTCTTCTGATTAAACAAGTGTTCAAGTTTCTTTTCCACGGCAAATCTATTCAAAATTTGAAGGGGAAGACTTTTGACTACAGTTACTAGATGCAGCATTTTGCCATTGCCGTCTTCAAAAACAAAAGCTGAATGAGCCCAAAGAGGGCCCAAGTCTCGCATGCTTGAAGCTAAATGTAGCATTTGATGCACATTAAATGTCATGGCAGCAGGTCCGTAAAATATCTCCAACTGACTCTTTTAAGAGCAAGAAGATGTTGCAGGAATTTGTCCGGAAGGATGCCACGGAGGCATGGTAAAGCATAGAAAAGTAGCCACGTTTTCCACTCATTAGCTTTCCAATATTTCCTTTCCGTGATAGATCTTGGTAGTCGAGTAAATACATGAGGTGGTTTGATTTTTAGCAAGCGTCTATCAATACGCTGCGAATCAGTGGGGGATCCAACGTAAAATTGCTCGCCTACACTTGATAAATATAATTCCGCGATCTGCCGTGTCTCATTAAGCAAAACTGTGTGCATATACTTCGGACAAATCCCACGAATGAAGTCCAAGCCTTCAGCAAGAATCAAAGGTGAAGACCCTTTAACACCTTTTATATTGCCTTTATCTTCATTGAGAACTTTGCTCATGATCTCTATAGTCTGCCCCTCTGTCCTCAATTCTGGGTCTTCCTCTAAGGTGTTATATTTCATTACTCCTTTCAATGTTCCAGAATGAAAAGACTAGGGGCTGCCAAAATAACCATTAAATTGGTTCATATTCTGAACTGCACATCTGGCCGGAGAATCAAAGCACCCACATACTGTGTATGCACAGGATTCCACATAAAGTGAAACCTCTCGGTAAGGGCCACCTGTCGTTCCATTGAAAATTGGCCCTTATGGCGGGGGGCCCTATAATGGGGGTGACCAGAAAATAAAATGAGGAAATCAAAATTTATGCAGAAAAAAACTGTTTATTAACATTTTAAGTTTTTATACATGTTTAAAAAAATTTTCAATTGAAGTTTGTTTACTTTTTACAATTTTAGTTTCTAATGATTCCTTAACTCTATAAAACAAATTAGTTAAATTCACATCATTTATTAATGCCTTGGATTGGGATATCAGTTTATTTACTTCTATTAGCGTTTCTTGGTTTGATAAATATGGCACGGGGGACTCATTCTCATTACCTGAATCAGACTGAACTCCTGAAAAAATTGAACAAATAAGTTTTAAAAAAATATTGTATTTTTTTAAAACAATAAATATTAATGTTTTACCTGTATCTAAATCATCGTAACATTCTAGCCCATTTTCATATTTATCTGAATTTGGGTCATATTGAATTGCAGCAGCTTTTGAAAGTTCAACCACTTCATTTTCTAAATCAGCTACATCGATAGTGGCCTCTAAAGCTGTATTGCTTAGCTCGCATTTTTTAAAGTAATTTACAATTGTCTGTCCTTTTACATTTTCCCAGGCGTGTCTAATCCACCGAATGGCATCTAATACTGTTATAGATTGAATGATTTGTGATGAATTTATAAATCTATAAGAGAAAGGAGTCTTCGCAAAACAAAACGTCGGTATTCTAATTTAAAGCAGCGTATAACTCCTTGGTCTATGGTTGAATTTCAGACGTAGTATTTGGAGGCAAGAATTGAAGGCTTACACGTTTCAAGTTTTCTCGTAAAACGAGTGACATGGTGCATTATCCAAAAAAAGAATCACTTTTCTGCCTTGATTTGTAATTTTATTGTCAAAACTAATCAACCAATCTTTAAATATTTCCATGGTCATCCATGCCTTCTTATTATGATGATATTTTACTCCCATTTGTGATAAATCTTTACCTTTAAAACAACGAGGTTTCTTGGAGTGCCAAATGACTATGGGCTTTTCCTTTTCACCAGCAGCATTAGCACAAAAACACACAGTGAGCCTCCTTTGGCCTCTTCTGCTTTCTCAACTAAACTTTTGGTAGGTAAGGCACGGAAAAAAAGTCCTGTCTCATCTAAGTTATAAACATCACGATCTTCATAGCCTGCCAGAATGATTGGAAGCCTTGATTTCCAGTCTTGACACAATTTAACCTCGTGTTTGGATTTGAACTAAGTTACATAGATTTTAACATAGCGTTTTAATTTTAACTATATTATATGACCTTTTAATCTAGTTTTAGACGCGGTACAGCCAAACTATGGCTCTTGCGCCAAAAATTTACAACCCTCACTCACTCCAGTCTTGACACAAATCTTTATCAACATTAGCTGATTCACCACATAATGTTTTAAAAACAATATTGTTTCTATTACAAAACTTATTTAACCATCCGTTGCTTGCACCAAGTGATTCTGCAATCTGAATGGCTTTTTCTTTCACTAAAGTACCACTTAATGGGACGTTTTTAGTCCTAGCACATCTGAACCACTGAATTACAGCTTCATTTATATCACAGAACTTTTCATTTCTCTTTCTCTTTATCCCACGATTTTTAAAATCTTCATATTCTTTCAGTAAGCTCTCTTTGTTTTTAACAACATTGTTTATTTGATTCTTGCTGCAATTAAACTGTGAAGCCAATTTTCTTGCAGATGTTCCTTGATCATTAAGAACTTTGATTTTGTCACTCAAATCCAAATGTAATCTTTTGCTTGGTTTAGGTGCCATGATTTTTAATTTTGCTTGTTCCTGAGCATAAAATTTCTAGTGTAAAAAACTGTGCTTCAATATGCCTTATGAGGACTCTAGTTTCTTATTATCAAAAGAGTACAAAGGCTTAAACCTGTTATCCTTTGTGCACCCACAAAAAAAGTCAAGTTCCTCCCCCAATGTTCAAAATTTTTCAGCATAAAAGGGAAGTTGAAAGGTCAAACAGAGTGTGATGAACACCTGTTTTCTCACTTATGGAAAAGCTTCTGAGTCTTCATTGTGTTAAATCCTCCCCCTACCCCCCCTTCTTTCTTGAAAGTGCAGGTGTTTGGAATTCCTGAACTCTTATCTTTTAGTTAAAGAATTGGACACACCTGTTTAGATTTATGGCCTTTATGAGAAGAAAAATGTAAAAAAATGGCTTTTTTGAGAAATTAAAAAAAAAAAAAAATGGCCTTTATTGGAGGTAGTCAGGAAAATGTGGCCCTCTAATGGGAGAAAAATTAACATTATGTCTATGGGGAAAATTTTCGTTCCTCAAAATATTGGCCCTTAATAGAGGTGGCCCTTCAGTAGAGGTGGCCTTTAGGAGAAGTTTCACTGTATTTGTCTCCATTTTTCCATCGAATGCCTTGTTCAGAGAGATCAGTGAGCTTTTTTATGTATATTTCCATGAATAATTTTGTTTGGATGGCCTTTTTTTTCCAAACCAAAGACCTTCAACGATACTATGTGCCCATCTTAGATAAGGAGGGAGTTCATTGATGAGAGCCTGAATTAGTCACATACTGGCTCGTGATGATTTAAAAACAGGACTTCCATCGCTGTTCATTATTAAACTGATATCTCAATCTTTAAGCCTTATACAGTTTACCATCAGTCAGTTCTGAAATGCTGTTGGGCATATCATAGAGGTTTTCATAATTTTTTTTAATGATGTTGACAAGGAGTCTCGTATTGAATCCATATCCAACAGGGCTGCAATCTGCTTTCTAATGGATAGGGTGGCAAAAAAGTTTCCCACTTTTAAGGTTTTGGCACTGTGAATTTTCTTGCATCAAACATTGGGACATTAAAATCTTTGGTAAGCTGGCCTTCAAATTTTCCCAAATAATTATTGCAGTCATTGCAATAGAAATGAAAAGTCATAGAATCTGCAGTCCCTAAGATTTTGTTGAAGGAATGCTTTGTCTTAGGAAGCACAGTTTGGCCGAAAATTGTATTGAATTTCAACAAATCTTCAACTGCAGCCCAAGAAAATTCGTGCTTCATTGCATAGACCATAATCAGAAATAGAGTTTCGGCAGTAGTAGACGATGAATTTGGAAATAAAGGCATCTCAAAACTCTTCAAATTTGTTGCCAAGTGATCAGATCTAAACGTGCGATTATTACAGAAATCATATTCATGTGATTCAGCGTATTCGTCTTTAGAATGCATACCTTCACCATCGAAGCAATCAGGATCGTCAACATTTAAATACTCTGCGTCATCGTCAGAGATTGGAGATCTAAATTCTGCTCGTTCACCAGGCTAAATTTGCCGAAAGCCTGTCCCACCGTTTCAAGAACAGTAACTTCTTCCTCTAGCACAGTCTGATCGGCTAAATTTAGCACTTTGTTGGGTACAATCAATGACTGACCTCGTTATATAGATGTTCGAGGCACAATCGCTTTCTGGCCAGGAGCATCAGGCTTCAAATATTTTTTCCTCTTCTTAACCAGATGTTGATTTTCACTCATAATTAAGCTAATTTAATAATCAAAAAACAATAATTCGCTTAGATTCGATTGAATAAGATATAGGGTACAATAGCTTTCCTTCTAATCCACTATAAATCAAAACTATAATTGTTTTGGTTTTGGAAAAATTTCGTTCACTTCACCTCGCTCTTTTGGCCATGGTTGATGTCAGACTCCGTTTTTCCTCAAACAGTAGTATAAAGTAGATAGCTACTTTATTTACGTCGCACTAGAGCATAACGCACAATGCAATAAAGGCGATTATCTTCCCGGGAAACATCTTTATAGTTTATCTGAGGATATCAGAATTTTGATCCTCAGTAGAGGGGATGGCGCCTCCACTTTGGTAGCCTGACGAGCCGCGCATAAAAGTCGGACTTTAAAGTAGAACAGTTTTACGAGGACCGATACCGTGCACTTTCGGTCTCTACGCAGACTGATCGAGGGGTCACCCACTGGCTTACAGATCCTAGCCAGTGATGCTTGACTTTGGTGTTCTATAAGGAACCGGGTCTTAGCGATCTGTCTACTATACAAATTCTGAAACTAGGGGAGAAAAATCAATTTTCTACTCTAAAGCTAATGCCCTTTAAACAATTTGAAAACATGCCAGCCATCAAAATTTTGAACATCTGCAGAGGTATATCATCGATGAGGCCACTTCTTCTATTTAGACATATCTAAGGGAGATGTGAATTTGCGTGCGATCACTGTATCGATGATTTTGGTCAGCGATCAACCACAGTATTACTTTCAATGCCACAGATTTTACGAAATTTTCGATTCCTTCAGCAAATTTTCGATTCCTTCAGCAAATTTTCGATTCCTTACACAGATTAAAAAAAATTTTTTTTTAAGCATAAACATTATATTTACAAATTATATATTAGATTGGTCTTGATGCTTTGCTATGTACTTAGTACGAAAATCTTGTTTCTTGCAGCATTTTCATCTATCACTATTACTTCCTTGCAAAATACATAAGTTCGCCTAGTCTTAAACTTATTACAAAAAATTATAAATCATAATCTCTGTGGTCAAGAGATATTTGTATATTCATAGTCATTAATTTAACTTAAATTTAACGACTTAAATGTAATTGCAATGAAAAGGCTGACTAATGGAAATAATATTAAACATGGAAAATATTAAAGATTAATGAAACGAAAAGAAGAAAAATTATTAACCTAAAATATTTTTTTAAGAAAAAAATATTAAAACATGTGTAAAAAAATGTTTTTCAAAAAATAGTAGGCATTAAAAAGCCAGGAAGTAAAAATATATCAATACAATAGTGTAAGGATCATTAAAAAAAATTAAAACGACAATAGAACTTTATTTGCAACGCGCTAGAGTTGCAAAATAGATTATTGGCGACTTCTCTGAGGATGATCCGAAGATTAGCAATTTTGATCCTCAGCAGAGAGGATGACTCCTCTGATTTGATAGCCCGGCAATCTGCACTCGAAGTAGAGCACTTTATGGTAGAACAGTTAAACGAGGACTAATTCCGCGCACCCTCGATCCCTGCAAAACTGATCAAAGGGGTCACCCACCCACTTTTTGCACAATGGGCTATTGGCAACGGTGAGGGAAACATCCTTGAGGATGATCCGAAGGCATGCCATCACAATTTTGATCCTCTGCAGAGGGGATGGCACCGCCTCTTCGGTAGCCCGACGACCTGCACGCGAATGTATATATTATTTGTATACATATATATATTTGTATACATATATATATATATTTGTATACATATATATATTTGTGTGTGTATATATATATTATTGTTTCATAAGCCGGTATAATTTTCCAGTAGGGTCAAGAGAAAAATATGAATTTACGAGGGATCATCGTGAATCGAATCGAGTGTGTTAAAAATTACTCGTATACAAATTTTGCGTGTCTTAAATATAGTATCGTGTTCAAAATATTAAATTTTGAAAAAAAAAGAAAAAAAATACCCATGTAGAATTAGCTGGAAGAAAAAAAAAAGTTTATCCATCCATACGCATTTATGATGGTATTGCCACAAATGGAGTGCATCAAAAAGTGAAAACTGAAATTCGAATTTTGTGTTTAAAAATATTGCTTTAGGAAATGGATAAAAAAAAAAAAAAAAAGCTATATAACTGCATGAAACGATTGGAAAACCACGTGGAGATATAAAGGGAATAAACTAGATTTGTATCGGAGCGCGTAACAAGAATCAAAGAGCAGGTTGGGCGGAAATATTTAAAGAGAGCGCGTAACAAGAATTAAAGAGCAGGTTGGGCGGAAATATTTAAAGAACCAAATTGCTTGTGCATTATTTTTTCTTTATAAATTAATCTAAACAATGAAATAATTTCTATTTAATGTCTTCGAATTAAAATATTGTAAAACATTCTAAGTTACTTTTAAGTATAAATAAGTTTTTTGAATAAATATTTCTCAAATCATAATTTCCCAAGATTTATTTTCTACTCAGAAAAGTGAGACAAATTTAGTTTTCATTAATTCAAAGTTCGACAATTTGAATTTTAAAAAAAACAAAAAATGAAAATTATCACTAAATTACAGTACATTATTGAAAATTTTTTTTTGCTTCCGTACTTTTAAGTAACATGGAAACATTTTAATTGAAAAAAAGAAGCCTTTAAAATTAAAAAAGAAATTTCTAATTAGTTAATCTTTTATCTTTTAAAATATGCTCTAATAACAAGTGTTAATGTTGAATGGAGTGTTTCAAAATAAAAGAATTTGCTTTTCGAGAATAGACTTTTTTTTTTTTGATTTTAAGAATATCAAAAAACATTAAAGATGATTATTTCTTTTCCATCATTATGAAGTAATTATTAAGTTTTTAATTTATTCATAAATTACAATTATGAATAAAATGCATTTTGACATATACTTCAGTTTTTTTTTTTATCAAATTTAAAAAGTCAAAGCAATTTCTCGAAAATTTGAAAGGCATTATTTTTTATTTTAAAGTAATTTTTTTATTTTTAGAGCATTTTTTTTCTTTTCATCTTTGTAGAAATTTAGATCATACATTCTAGCCCTGGTGATGGTAAATTAAGTTTTATTTAAAGTAAGATTTATATTTAGTTTTCAAATATTATTGAAACATTTCTTTTATCATTTAAAAGGCCCTATTTAAATATGATTTAAGACATTTTTAGATCTCATTTCTTCAGAGAAGCCGTTGAGTAAATTTTTCAGTTATATATTTTAAATAATTCTTTTTTTTTTCTTCTGTTACATCCTTTATATTTAATTTATTTTTTTTGCTTAAAGATCTCTGTTAAATTTATATGCTTAAAAGTGTAATTTTACACGCACTCTGTTGTACTGAATATAAAAATTATTTGTTCCAAAAACCAAATTTACTTGCTCTTTTCTTGCACCGAAATGGTTACGCTGCGGTTCCATCTCTGACAGTGATGACAATGAACTGATTAAAATGAGAGAAAATAAATGCATAATACTGATATTAATGAATTTTATCTGAACATTAAAGTTTTTTTTTAAATATATGTGGGAAAAATAAAAATTGCTGATAATTATTCTTACGAATTTAATTATTATATGCATTTCTTTTATATTAGCGTTCTTGAAGGAAGATTTCCTTTCTTGTAACTTAAAATTTGATTACAAGCTATGTGTCCTCTATTTCATAACTAAGAACTTGTGAATTATAATGCCTTGTTTGTATTATTTAAATATTGGATGGTAATGCTACTGTTAGTTGATGTAGTTTAGGAAATTAGATATTTCTGTGATGTTTGTGCTTTTAATACAGTAGAAATTCCTGGAACTAGTATCTATCTGGAAACAATACCAAGGAGCATTTCAGCTCATTGTCAATAGTGAGCGTTCTTTGCAATGAAATCTCTTGATACAATTACTATTATTGAAGTAAAGATCATTAATTGACGCATGAATCCAGCAAATATGTACCATTGATAAATTTAGTTACAAAATAATTTTTTTAAAAATTATAATGCTAAATGTATTAGCTAAGTGTTCAAAAGTTTCTTGGAATAGTCCTTTCAATCTACGAAATATTTATCTAAATTTTGCTGGAGATTTCAATTTTTATTACTTATTAAAAATATGATCGCAATATTTCATAAACATCGAAAACTGCTTCAAATGGTTATCAAACTTTTTATTTATAGGTATGTGTGTTTAAAATTACCAAGAGTAAGAGTAGTTATTATCTTTTTCAATTAGACTAATTAAACAAAATATAAAATTTTGTTCAATTAGACTAATTAAATAAAATATAAAATTTTCTACCACTTTGAACTTAAATTTTTTCCTCCTTACGTTTTATAAATTATTAGCTCGAATACTAGTTTCATAAATGAGGTATACGTGAAAAAGCTCAGATTGTGGTACTAAATTGTCAAAAATCTGTACCTAAGTCTTAAGGATTTTATTTCTTTAATCAGTAAAAAAAATATTCATTTTGTCAGATTCACTAATTTTATACTATAAAAGGTCCTTTTTTAATGGAATAAAAATTATGCTTAAATTATTATTCCCCACTACAATAACGTCTGTTTAAATTATTTTACAGTTAATAGATGGCAGCACTATGCCTATGTTTTCAATAGATGCATCTGTGTTTTGAAATAGCATAATTGGGCAATAGTTTATCTTTGAGAAATCATTCTCTAAAGCATTTCTTTCCAAAAAAAATTTAGAAGCAAATGATCTTTTTAAATTTGTTTCTTTCGGGCTTATTTCATAGTTTTTCCCGTATGTTTAGCTCAAAAAAAAAAAAAAAAACATTCTTTTTGTTCGTAATTCATTATAATTATATGTATTTTAAATGTGTAATTTTGGTAGAAGTGTTTTTTTTCCGGCACGTGGCGTATGAGATTTTTTGTTAAATTTTCAAACAGAAAATGCAAATACACATTAATGCCTGAGAATTCTGAGCACCAAATGTCAATTCATAAAAATAGTTTTGTTCATAAAATAACTGTTTTAAATTCTGATTGCTGACTCCCCTTCTCCCTTGACATAGAATCGCTTGTTGATGCTTTGAAATTGGTAGAGCCAGGTTTCCTTTATCTGCTCTCCACTGTCCAAAAAAGGAAAATGAAAGTATGATGGATGACCACATGAACCCCAATTATTAACCCTTTGAAGAAACATCGTTACTTCTATGAGTATAGCATAGTTACCGATTCTCCCTGATTTTCCAGAAGACTTTAACTTTATATTTAAAGTATTAGAAAAATTGGTTTTTCTTTTAATTTTTCGTTTAATGGATCCGATTTATAGTGAAGTGATATTGATCATTACTTCAATCATCGATCATTAAAAATTAACCATACACGCATATATATATATATGCAGATATCGCACATTAATCTTTCGATGGAGTGTTCAAGTAATCTCACAATATAAAAATGTTTCTTCTTATTCTAGTAATTTGGTTACCATTTCACGATCATTTAGGAAAGTAATCTTTGGGAACAGTTAGATTTGGCAGGTACAGAAATGTGTTCTTAGAGCTTTTGTTACATTTTTGATTTGATTTGAATAGATGACCTCGCGCGCGGTCACACTGACTTCATTATGCCGAAGATTTTCTTGAATGTGAAAATATTCGCCGGGGGGGGGCATTAGCAATACCAGATCTCGCATGATACGATACCCAATACGATAAAGACTGTGACTACCATAGGGAAAAGCTGCTGCAATGAGTCATCCTACACGGTCGTTTCATGAGCTGGATTGAGGGGTACTTTATATATTCGTTCCCTAATCCCCCCCCCCAATAGTTTAATTGGTTATATAAAGAAAATTAATGCACTTTAGTTAGAAAAGGATACATTTCTTACTAGAATCCATTTTGTAAAGTTTCATGGAGTAATTTCCGCATAGAACGGTGATGTCTCTGAAAAGTAACAAAGTTTTTTTTCTTTCAAATCATAGAAATAATAAATTGTTTGAAAAGTTTTATATGGCAATTAAGAAAGAACAGCTAGTGTACATTTCCTCCAAATTTTTGTTTATTCGTTTTCAAGTTGTAGACTGAAAATAGACTGCACCTTAACTTTTGCCCTGTGTTGTAGAGCAAATTTTTCTGTGGGGGAACACTGAAAATTCCAACTGATGTGTACATTTTCAAAGAACATATAGAAGTATTACATAATCTCTTGTTTCTAACTATTTGGCTGTAAATTCTCAAATTTTTCAGTCTGTAGCTTTACGTAATTATATCATTTCATGCAGTTCCAAAGAATTATGTTAAGGATACTTTTCCAACTTTTGTGTGATGCCAGACTTCTTTCCTAGCACTTGCACCATCACTAGCAATTGCAACAAGATTCTTTGGAGATAGCTTTGATGCCAATAAGCTCTAAACAACAAACAGATTTTATGAAAAGACGAAATAAATGTATAATAAGGCAAATGCATCGTATTCGGTACTACTTTAACCAATAAAATTAGCTTAAATGATGTAAGGAGAGGTATGTTTTTCATATTCAAATAAAAAATAAAAAAATGTTAAATTTTAAGAATTCTTTCACATATATTCCATTAAAAGCAACGGATTCCTATAAAAAACTTACTGAGATTTCTTTTAAATGAGAAAATTAAAAACTTTTTTTTTTCATTAAAAGAAAAAAAAAACCTATACTGTTTTTTCTCTTTACTATGTCAAAAGAAATTCGTGCGAAGGAATAAATTTGATATAAAGTTTATTCAAAAGAAAAAACTCTTAAACCGGATTCGAAATGCTCCAAGAGAGGCTTTCAATTTATTAGTTAAACATTTATATGCAAGCAGAACACATAAAATAAGATTAGTTCTTTCTCCCTTCTTGTTTCATCTTTTTCGCTCAACAACATCAGATAAGAAATGTTTCAGGTTTTCGAAAAATCATTAAAGGTTTGTTTCTATTCTCAAAATGCAAAAAATGTAGTACATATTAAAACGAGGGTTGCAATTTTACTGAAAAACCAACCAATGTTCCCGCATAGAAAAAAGTTTTACAATTGAAAAAGTTCACTACTGTCAGATTGCTTGTTGTTTTTTGACATCAAATTGAAGTTTTTCTCCCTTTTTGTAGAAAATTAGTTTTAAAAATTGTTTATTTCAGTTTTCTCTTGCTTTTCATTTCTAAAATCATTTGTTAAGAAAAGTCAATGGGTGAAATGCAGTTTCAAAATACATATTCTTAAATAGGGAAAAAGTTTAAAATTTAGTGAGTGAAAGTTATTTTAAATTTAATGTATTTAAAACGATGCCAACATTGCACGAAAACATGCCCACATTTTGGTCCAGTGTTTTAAATTTAAATTAAGTGGGCTTACATTTAAATTTTGACTTAACAGCTCTTGTTAAATGAATCTGCACCCAAATATTCTCATTGCAAACAACCGCTCACTAATAAGTATATTTTAACTCATTGCAACAAATTTAAAATAGGGGCTTAACAGAGAAGCTACAGTTTCTCAAATCTCTCGTGACCTTTATGTGGTCACAGGAAGTCCAGTTACAAGGATTACGGTTTCCAGAAGGCTGTTTGTAAGTATCGAATCAGTTGGCATTTTTCATTGCATTCTTAAACATTTATTTCTTTTTCTCTTGAATAGTTTTTTTTTGCCATTTGTATTTTTGTTCTATTTATTATTTATTCTAAAGTTTTGTGGTTTGACTGTTGCAATAATATTTTAGACTTCATGTAGTTTTTCCCATTATGTGAAAATATTTACAAAATTTTACACCATTTGATGGTGCTTATTTTATTGATATACAAAATAAAATCTAACATTGCTTTTTTTTATTACTTTATACAGAAATAATCGAACGATGTGGCAATTAATTTTTGTTTTTGTAGAAATATTGGAAGTTTTGAACGTGATAGCTTTTTACAGGTATGACCCACCCATACCTAACATCGTCCTTTTGTTTACCATCATTGCAATAGAAAACACGAACTTCATACTATATGTAATAAACTAGTTAGAGAGTTAATAAAAAAAAGTAATTAACTGCACGATTCGAGTCCCAAGCGTCGGTAGTATAAAGTGGTTGGTAAAATATTCGCAAAATAAACGAATTTGTATACATAAATTTTACGTTTTTTAAATGTCCATTTGTTAGCAATAATTTGACGTTTCAGTTTTACGTAAATTTTACGAATGTTTGTAAAATTTAAATGTGAAATATATACGCATTTTGACGTAAAATTGATAGTTCTCTGCTTATGGGTCATTGCTAGGCACGTTTCTGACCACTGCGCCGTTGTCGAAATAGATTTAACTCGTATGATACTAATTTACAAAGTTTCATTCCAAAGTGACTTTCATAGCAGTTAAGTCCACATTCTTTGCTGTACAGGGGAAGTCGTTTCTTTGTGGAATTTTTGGCCGTGAGAGATACATTCTAATTTTGTCATGAATCTATATTTATTCCAGAAAAATAAACAAATAATTCAAAAATAGATTTATTATTTAGAGAATAAGGTCATACTTAGGAAAGTGAAATAAAGAAAGGAAGTCCCTCAAAGGGATCAAGAGAATCATTCTCTTAACATCAAGAATTTCCGTAAAGATAAAAATTCAACGGTTGGGTCTGAGAGGCCGAAGCTATCTTGTCCGCTCACCAATAATTCGAAGTTGAAAGTAAGTGAATTGTTCCCAACGGACAGAGATCCATGGTCGGTGATTTATCGAAAGATCATAGCCAAAAATAAAGCCAACCCTCCATAATCAATAATAAATTTTAAAATAATTTGGCGAAAGTGAATCACCAAAAAGGCTGTGAAATTTAGTATAACCATGTAACTGAAATATTTCTGTGGTAAGAAATAAAGAAAAAAGAGTTATAATTAGATTTAGTCGCTGCAGTGAATTAATGAATTTTTACATTTGTACTGTAATAAAAAGTTAGCCATCACGTTGATTCTTATATTTAGATTAGCTTTTCAGAAAACGTGATGAAAATTAAATGATTTAATTTAATTACACAGAGAATTCCCAGGAGCACACTCTTGTGCGACTAGTCCGGGCGCACTCGGGGTCCTGAGCTGAACCTTAGCATTTTTCCGTTTCTCTCTTGCGGCGGTCGTCTTTTGAGTTTCAGACCTTTTACTAAACTAATACTTTGGCCTAAATTGTGAATATCATCTCACTTCTTTTTTAAAACTGGTTATAATTTACGATTTTCAGATTTTTGTTCAATATTTACCTTTTTTCTGATTTGTTACTTTTAATGCAAATCTTTATTTATATTTCAATATTATCACTCTGTTTTATCCTATTTACAACTTTTATCTGATTTTATTCACGTTTTGATCTTGTTTCATCTGGTTTTATAGTATTTATATTTAGCTGATTTTATTCACTTTCGAATACTCTTGTTATGTTGTGTAAAAATCTAGTAAGAAAAACAGGATGATTTTACCTTTGATTCGTTTTAAAACCGAATGTTTGGCGCAGCATGTCCTTTTGTGGACCTTGTGCCAGTAAACCTTACATTCAATTCAATATTATCACTCAATAAAAAAAGGTTATTTGATAAATATAACTGCACACATGACAATGAATGCATAAATTATTTATGCTCAAGCTTTAGTTATTTAATACACGTTGCCTTGTATAATGTTCATAAAAATTTAATTTCACAATCTTGAATAGGATAATGAGAATAAATATAAAAACCAAACATATCGTATTTATTAAATTACCGAATGAAGCTTACAGGCTTTTAGCAACTCTAGAGACATGTTGTGACAAGCTTTCGAAACTTATCGAACATGTGGTTGAGACAAGGAGATCAAACTGACATCCCGTTGAGAGTCAAAACATTAACAGAGTATTTTCGGTTTATGATAACTGAGAAATGCTACACTTGTCTCACATTCAAACGTAATCCACATTATCTTTAAGTCGATAAACTGGCATGATAAGGAGAATAACTATTTCGCTTCACTTATTATTATCGACAGATTGTACGTAATTTCCAGAGAACATGATGTAGGCTAATTTTAATTTAAAGAGGTTTAAGTATTTTGAAAATTTTGGTGTCATTAAAGATCTAGGGAAATATTCTATATAAACATTTTAAAAAGCTTAAAAAGTATAATTTCACTGTTTTAAATTAGGAAATGTTATTCTAAGCTTAAAAGATTTGGGTAGCTCTTGTGCCAAAAATCAATAACTTAAGACAGCTGGTAGTATATATCATTAAATATTTATTCTTGATAATAAATTTTATTTAGTACTGCAAATCCTACTTTGACTTTGTAATTAAAACCCCATTCAATTATAAATATTAATAATAATAATTTTACCTCATTGCGTAGGTTTGGTTATTACCTTAAATAAATTTTATTACTTTTTGAAAACATAAATTCAGTTATTTTTTTCCTCCTTTATCAGTTATACTTGAAGACATATCTTTTAGAAATCTTGAATTTTGTCTTAACATTTTTTGGCTTATTCGGAAAAAAACTCGTACTTAGGGTATTGTATTTTTTCTTCATTTAACTTTCATCTACTCAACTCTAACCAGCTGTTATCGAGATTTGTCTCTTATAATAAATCAGCTCTTACTTATTCATCAAGTGGACGCTACCATTAGTATAATTAGATAAAGGTTAGTAATCTTTAGTCTCGGTAAAGAAATTATCAATTTTTAAAAATGATAGAAAGAAAGTTGTACAATGTTTATTTGGAAATGGACTAATTTATTTTTATTTACTTACCTTACAAAAATCTGTTGTTTGGCGTAACATGTCTTTTTTTTATTTATTTATTTGTTCCTTGTGACATTAAGCTAAGAATTCAATTCACTTAAATTACTCTTACTGGAAATATGTGCTGATTAAATGGTATGACGTCTTATAAATCATTGTTTATATAATTATTTGTTACGGTTATAACAAAAGTAGTTTATGAAATGTATTTAAGTTTTGGTGTATCGTGATTCCATGGCTTTGTCTTGCTCGTGACGAATGAAATGAATATATTTTTCTGAAAACATTTTGAAAATATGTGTCTACGCCTGAAATATCTCAGTACCAATAGGTTTTACCTTTTTCATTACTCTATTTTATGTATGTATGAATGAATGAATGAAACCCATCATTCTAACGTTAGTGCATTTATACACAATTGTAGATTAATTTTGAATTGTATGTTGATGGTGTCTCGTGTTACAACTATATCTGATTTTATTAAATTTCGAATGCACTTGTTTAGCTATGTACCATTCTATCAATTTCATGTATTTCAATATGATGAATTTTTAGTATGCATTTAACCTTTTGGTTTGTTTTAAAACCATTTGTTTTGCGCAGCATGTGCTTTTGGACATTGTGCCTTCAAGCACTGCATTTAATCTGATTCTTTAGTAGCAGGTGAGAAAACATAAAATTGATTTTATCGATCTCTCATAATATATATAATCAGATTGTCCCTTTGAAGTGGAATAACCAATTCTTTAAAACACGTATTTAAATATATATATTTTTTTGAAAATCAAGTATATTAAATAATTAATTCAAAAACTATAGTTTTATTTTTTATCTTTTTTACGAAATTAAGTAACGCTAGAAATGTTTGTACTTTTTCATTTATTTTTATTTTTTGAGAAAGGCTTCAATTGACGAAGCTTATAAATGTAAATATGAGATCATTAATTACAAATTCTTTGAATTCAGTTTGGGTTTGAAAGGGCGATCGTGGGAGTCGCAGGTGTCCAATTTTTGAGGGGGACGAAATTAAAAAACACAATCATAGTAATTCTCTAAATTTCATACATAAGAAACAAAAATGTCTCACATCTGCTAATTATTTGCGAAAATTGTTTTTATTTTTGTTTCTTTTTTCTTGTTTTTAACTTTAGAAGATTTAAATCTAAACTTTTTTTATTTGTCTGATATATTGAGGTAGACCTAATGTCCCTCCACCAATAACGACGCCTATTAGGTGGAATGTATGTATGTTGCCAAACAATTGTAAAAGACCAGAAGTGTTTCACGAAACATTTCCAATTAACTTGTTTCTCAAATTGCAGTTCAGTATGATTCCTAAATAGTAGTTAGGTGTATAGATGGTTTTGATTCCATCGAAGGCATCAATGTACATTTTTTATTTTTATTTTCTGTAACTTACAGACATTTAACTTACGATAGTGTTTTTTTTTACAGCAGTTTAACATAGGCACAGACTTTATTAAAATACAAACTTTTTTGAAACAATGCAAAGAACTTTTATATCTTAATCTTCTTCTGAGCTAAAATTTGAAGAGGAAAAGGATACTATATGAATTCTTGCGTGCAAGAAAAAAATAATGCTTATTATTTGACGTAGAATTTTCATAAAACATATTTTTCACTCTTTTTTCATTAGTTTAGGTTGAAATAAGTGAAAAATATTGCATTTTGATAATTTATAGTTATGAAATACAGTATGAAACATAGGTGTCTTTTTCTGCGTAAAAGTTAAAATCTTCGAAACACTAATCATTTTCAAATATTTTTTTTTAAAATTTGCCCTCATTGTTTGCGCTTATCTAAGACAAAAATCATTGAAATTTCTAAAATTCGCAATTGATAAAATTTTGAATGCAACTGAAAAAAAAAAGGTTTTTGACTGTTATATTTTAGTACAAATACAATTCTAAAAATGCAACAAATTTTTTAGTAACTATTAGATTTTTTATAGTTAAAAAAGGGACACCAAATGGTTAATGATTTGAATAAATTTGTAATAGGCATTCAACTATGTTTTTCAAAAATCATACCAGCTGAATGAAATTGAAAAATAAAAAGTATTTTTTGAATTAAAAAAAAATCTTAATTTTATGAATTAAACGTGAAGAAAATTTGGTAAATTAGAACTATTTTTGGCTATACATCGGATTTTCAATAAAAAAAAAAGTAAGAAAACTATTTTTTCTTCTTTTTTTCTTCGTTTTTTGTAATATTGTATTACTCATGTTTATATCAAAATTAATTAATAACAGTAGGTACTCATCTTAAAAATTTTAATCTTTACAATTTTTTTCAAGAAATAAAAATTGATTTTGTTTAATGCGTCATGTACTTACTTCGACCTTGTGCCGTTTAATATAATTTTTCTTTTTGTTCCAATTCAATACAGTTTAAGAATCATAACTCATCAATAAATATTCTCTTCTGAATGATGCTTCAAGGAAACGATTCACTCGAATATACCAGATATAGGTTCTTTATACTCTTATGGTAAATGTCTTGTTTATAAATGGATTAGTTAAAAGGGTTGCTATGCTTGAAGTCTTTCGAAACAATGTTGATCGCTTTTCCGAATTTTATTTCTCTTCAGAGTGCCAAAAGGAAAGCAGAACAGTGCAATGGAACAGAATTCAAGTATAGCTTCGTGCTCTGAAGAGCACAATAAGAATATGAAATTTTGTTTTTGTTTGTAGAAAAATGTAAGTTCGCTCTATAACTTAGATTTAGAGCTATTTTAGCTCCAAGGGAATCTCATGCAGAAAGTGATTTTAAGAAAATGCAAAACGTAGTACTGTTATTTCTGGAATTTTCATTCGAAACTTTAGATGTGAAATAGAATTTTCTCTTGCTTTGTTGAGTATCTATATTTTCTTATACAGAATCTAATACACTTGAAAAACATTTTTCAAGCATAGTCTACTCAACTTTTTATTCCAAATAAGTTATCTTAAAAGTTGCATAAAATAGGTAAGAAAACATATTTTTTTTTAAATTTAGGTTTTGGATATGGAAATAAATAGGAATTTAATAAGATTTTTTTTTAAATAGGCAAAGTGAGGAATTAAAATTAATAGTAGAGGATTCCAGCTTCTAATTAGAAATTATAATTTTACAGTTTTTTTTTATGAATATGAATAAATGAGCGAATTCACGTAACTCGTAAAATTCTTAATAAATATATATTACCCAAAATATATTTTATAAATATTTACCTAAGTCTGAAATATATAAGAACCAAATGTAAAATCAGGAGGGCTATAATTAAAGTAGATGTGTTTGTTGTCCTATAGCAAGGAAACTGCTGAACCAAACTCTACTAAATTTGCAATAAATACTATTTAAGCCATGGATATTTGATTTTAAAAAGAAAAAAATAGCTAGATTCGGTGAAAGTTCTTTGTTAGGGAAAAATGAATTGGGTTAGCAGAAGCAAAATATTTACATTTCACGTGCATTTTGATTTTGCCATTTTGCAATTATAATAGCATTTTAGTAAAGTAAAAATTCTCTTATAGGAATCTAATGCTGAAGTATGCAAAATATTTTTGACTGATTGATGTGCCGCTACTGTTTTCTCTATTTGGAGATAACCATTAACAGTGAAGCACAATCTTTTAGCCAGTGTTTGATTCTAGAGTTCGCGAAATGTCATTATTTTTTTTTTTTCGATAGAGATTAAGCTTCTGATGAATAGGCCAGGACAGGGCTAGGTATAGTTCTTACCTGTAAATCTAGAACTAACAGGTGACCGTAACTTGAGGCCTTGACTCCAATAAGAGAGATTTCAAAATCATAAAGATACGGAAATGCAAAGATCTGGCAAAAACGATCTGGCCAGAAGTTCCCTTGTTTTCTGGTTTGGGTTCAAAATTACAAGGCTACGGATTTGAACATTAAGGTTTATGAATAATGAACATATTAGTCACAATCCCAAAAAATGGGTCGACTGTTCAACGACGGTTATAAAATAAAATAAAATAAAATGTTTTGGAGAGAGCCATGGTGGCTCAGGGGATAGAGCACTCGCATCCTAATGAAGAGACCTGGGTTTGAATTCCGGCAATGGCTGGTCGATACGAATTCCGAAACTGGCTCGCACTGACTACAGTGCTGATCTAAAACATCCTCAGTAGTAGACGAATTATGAGTTAGTCCCTTTACCGTTAGGCTAACCATGAGGTTTTCGTGGCTTTCCTCTCCATACAACGCATAAGTAAGTATGCACTTCATTTTTTGACATTTATAATCATATTGTTTGGAGAAGCATGCCCTCATTTTGATCTTGTGCGATTAAACTCTACATTCAATTCTCCATGTAACGCAAATGCGAGTTAATTCTATCAAAATGCCCTCCACGAAGGCAAATTTATCCCAATATTTGATCCAGGAGTGTCCTTCCCTTCTGGATTGGGTTCGAAATTACAAGGCTACATATTTTAACATTGGTAATTGTAAACACGAAATTGGGTCGGCTGTTCAACGATAGTTAAAAATAAAATGTTTTGAAGAGAGCCGTGGTGGCTGAGGGGATAGAATGCTCACCTCCTTATAAGGTGCGCTGTCGTAAATAATCCTCAGTAGTAGACAGATCATGTGTTAGTGTACTTTCCGTCAGGATAACTGCGTGATGTTTCCGTAGTTTTCCTCCCTATGTAACGCAAATGCTGGTTAGTTCCATCAAAAAATCCTTCATGAAGACTAGTTTATCCAATGCTTTATCTAGAAGTTTCCGCGTTTTCTGGGTTAGGTAGATAATTACATTGAATGTAGGGTTTAATGGTTCAAGGTCCACGAAAGGACGTTCAAAATTATAATGCCACGGAATTGAACATTGATAGTCGTAAACTCAGAATTGGTTGGGCATTTCTACGCCAATTATGAAATAAATGAAATGCCCGGAGATAGCCAAAGTATACCTTGGGATGTTTTGCAAATAATAAGAAATTTGAACAATTCTTATCGTTGGCAAATCGTACAGAAACTTTAATGATTGTCTTAAAGGCACTAGGTACTTAATTATATATTTTGCTTTAAATGTCATCTTAGGGTTAAGCATGTTATAGCCTTTTCTAGCTCTTGCATAATAGTAACTTCAACTAAATGACCCCCCAGGGGCACACTCTTGTGTGACGGGTATGGCGCACCCGGGGCCCCGAGCTGGACCTGAGCATTTTTCCTTTTCTCTCTTGCGACGGTCCTGTTTTGAGTTTCCGACTTTTTTATCAAATATTTATCTTGACCTAGTGAACGAATTTTATTTTATTCAAAAGCCCTGTTTATTATTTACAGATTATAGCTCTTCAGATTTTTGTTCGCTTTGTACTGTTTTTGTGGGGTCTCCTGATATATTATGTTTCGCCTGATTATTTGAAATAACCAATTTTTCCCTAAATCATACAGACTAAAAACATTAGCTTTTGCTGACCAGCACGTTTACCGTGTGCTGCGTCTCGTAAGGTGGAAAATGGGATCCTGGGGTACCTGTCTGCTTTCTCATACGAGTGTGGCGCCCAAGGGGGCATTTTCATCTAGGAGTTTGTAGGCTGCGTGCGCTTTGGCCCAGGCTTCACTGTAGACGAGTGGAAGGTGGCTAGGTCCCCCTCTCTTTCAACCGGCTGGTAGGGCATACCTTGCACCCTGCTAGGGACTAGTGCTGCATCAGGAGAGTGCCCCTGAACTCTGATAGTTTTGGCGGATCTACGCTCTCTTGGTGTAATGCTATACCTGGAACAACCCTGGACAGAGCACTGAGGCTGAAGATTTCAGAGCCAGTGTGTTTGTTCCCCTTGTTGGGCTCGATGGTGGGCATGGGAGTGTCCAGTTGAACATTTCCGTGTACTATGGATACAACCAATAACACACACAGTTCCGAAAAGACAACATATAAATTTGATTTATCAAAATGCTCAAACTACGACACAGCAAAAGCCAGATTTTTCATTCTCAATTCTAAAGACAAAAAACTTAGTTCAATATCACCCTTTATTGTGCAAAAATTCTTAGAATCCCAAATTGGAAACCCTAAAAATGTCCGTCAGTTGCCTTCCGGTGATTTACTAGTGGAAACCAGTTCTAATAAACAAACCATGTCACTTCTTAAAGCGCGTAAAATTGATAACATACCGATAACCGTTACTCCTCACAATTCTCTCAATGTATCAAAAGGTGTCATTACAGTCAAATCTCTACAAAATCTCTCAGTCAGCGAAATCGTTGAAGGTCTTTCCGATCAAGGAGTCGTTGACGCAAGACACATAACCATTAAGAAAGGCCAATAAATATTTACCACACAGCATTTAATACTAACATTTAGCTCCGCCACTCTACCAACCGATATTAAAGTAGGATATTTAAACTGCAAAGTACGCCCCAAATCCTCTTAGGTGCTTTAAGTGCCAAAAGTTTGGACATTCAACTAACAACTGCAGAGGTAAAGAAACTTGCTCCCGCTGCAGTGAAGCCGGACATATATTCAAAAACTGTACCCAACCCGAAAAATGTATAAATTGTTCTGAACCTCACTCTGCGAATTCTCGCCGCTGCCCAAAGTGGAAACAGGAAAAACAAATAATCAACATTAAAGTGACTCAAAATCTATCATACACTGAAGCAAAAGCCAAATTTCTAAGTTCTCAACCAAAACCTAATCTCTCATATTCTGCAGTCGTAGCCAATAATAAACCGAAGAAATCAATAGGAATACAATGTGATGTAAATAAAATTGAACCAAATAATAATCTGAAAGCATTGCCTAGACAGGAATCCAACACATCAAAAGTTCCTTCCCAACCACTTGCACATACGCAAAAATCGGAAATATCTAAAGTAGGCAGAATAAATTTCACAAAACTAGGGTAAAACAGTAAAAAAATAAAGAACAGCAATCGCAATCTAATGCAATGAGCACAGATGAAGATAACGCAATAGAAATTCAAAATCTACAAATGCAAACTGACGATGGGATGGAGGCTCCTCCAAACCGTTGCCCAAAAAATACAAAACATAAAAATTCAAAACAAATAAATGGATAAAATAATATCTTGGAATTGTAGAAGCTATAATACAACAAAACCAGACATTATAGATATCATAAATAAATTTTCCCCATGTTGTATTTGCCTCCAAGAAACCTCATTAAGACGACCTCAAACAGCCAAATTTCGCGGTTATAATGTTATTAGGAAAGATAACGAAAATAATAACAAAGCCTGTGGCGGAGTCATGATTATGACTTCTAACATGTTTCCCTCCAATAAAATTATTTTAAATACTCCTTTACAGGCAATCGCTGTTCAATTAAGCACTCATTGCTTATTGACAGTTTGCTGCATCTATTTTCCACCTCGTGATATTGTACTTCAAGCTGACCTTGACGATTTAATCACGCAACTTCCTCAACCTTTTATTATATTAGGAGATTTTAATGGCCATAATCCCATCTGGGGAAGTTCCGACTTAAATAATCGAGGACAATTGATTGAAAAACTAATAGATGATCATTTGCTCAGTCTTATCAATACAGGTGAGAACACTTATTTTCATGCTCCATCACAGTCATTCCATGCCATCGATCTAGCAATTTGCAGCCCATCTCAATATCCATATTGGTCATTTTATGTTCATGATAACCTACTTAATAGCGATCACTTTCCCATAATTCTAACTCATACAGGCAACAGTAATATCCAAATCTCTAGAACACCACGACTTAAAATGAGTACAACTAACTGGGACAAATTTACATCAGCCATAAAACTAACAGAAGACTTGTTAAATATAACTGATATAAATAATGCTGTAGAACATTTCACATCCGAAATACTTGAAGCAGCAAAACAAGAGTACAAAAATGACATCAATTAAACTACCTAAACATCCTAAACCGTGGTGGAATGAAGACTGCAAAAAGGCCCAAAAAGAACAAAAACAACGCTGGCAAATTTTTCGTAGACACCCAACGACAGATAACCTCATAGCTTTCAAAAAAGCTCGATCTATGGCTCGTAGAATCCGGAGAAATGCCCAAAAAGTTTCCTGGCAAAACTATATATCCTCAATAAAATATAACACACCAACAATCAACATCTGGAAAAAAATTACAACTTTATCTGGTAAGTACACTGGACACAAAATACCTATTCTGAAAACTGATAATTCAACTCTATCACATATCCCTGATATTGCAAATGCTCTCGCAGCAGCTTTTTCAGAAGTTTCTAGTGCTTCTAATTATAAAGAACCTTTCGCCTCATTTAAAAGAGAAATAGAAAAAATCAAGCTAACACCGAAAGAAGACGCTGACAATAATTATAACAATCCCTTTACAATGAATGAACTCCAATATGTTTTGAACAATACCCATCCCTCAACACCTGGTCCTGATGAAATCCATTATTCAATGCTTCAAAATCTGCCTTATAGAGCTTTAACTTTCCTATTGGAATTATATAACCGAATCTGGACAGAAAGAGTTTTCCCGCGAAATTGGTCAACTGCATACGTAATCCCTATCATAAAACCAGGCAAAAACCCAGAGGAAACTGCGAGCTATAGACCAATTGCTTTAACCAGCTGCCTTTGTAAACTTTTTGAAAAGATGGTTAATGAACGCTTAATATTTTTACTTGAATCTCGAAATCAATTATCTCTATTTCAAAGCGGATTCCGCAGAGGACACAGCACTATTGATAATCTATTAAAACTGGAAACCGATATTCGTCATGCCTTTCTGAAAAAACAGCACCTAGTCTCAATATTCTTTGATATGGAAAAAGCTTATGACAGGACTTGGCGGTATGGAATACTGCAGGATTTAATCAAATGTGACATTGGAGGCAACTTGTTTTATTTTATTAAAAACTTTTTATCTAACAGGACTTTTAGAGTTAAAATTAATTCCATTTTATCAGATGTTTTCCCTCAGGAGCAGGGTGTTCCTCAGGGAAGTGTTTTAAGCGTGACACTCTTCATCTTGAAAATTAACGACATGTTGCATCAACTTCCTACAACTGTCTATGGCGAGTTATTTGTAGATGATTTTAGAATATCATGCCGATCTGTGAATATGTCACTGATTGAACGTCAATTGCAAATGTCTGTAAATAAAATTCTGAAATGGGCAAACGAAAACGGTTTTACATTTTCTCCACAAAAAACTCATTGTGTTCATTTCTGTCGTAAACGTGGTATGCATCTTCATCCTGAGATAATTCTTAATAATAGCGTGATTCCTGTTTTAGCAGAAACCAAGTATCTAGGCATGATCTTCGACGAAAAGCTTACATTCAAACCACACATATTTTATATTAAGAAAAAATGTTCCCACTCCTTGAACATACTCAAGATCCTCACTAACTGTTCGTGGGGGGCCGATATGACTCCACTGCTTAAAATTTATCGTGCTGTTATACGCTCAAAACTAGACTATGGTATTCCCGTATATTCTTCAGCGCGTCCATCTGTTCTAAAATATCTCGACACAATCCATCATCAAGGTCTTAGAATATCGTCGGGGGCATTTCGAACTTCGCCAGTTGAGAGTCTGTATGCGTTATGTACCGAGCCATCTCTTCATTTTCGTCGCTCTAAACTTTCCCTTGATTATTATTTCAAAATCAAATCAAATCCACGTCATCCGTTGTATTCAAGTGTCATCAATCCGCAATTTACCATTCATTTCACTTCACCCCCCAGGGGCACACTCTTGTGTGACGGGTACGGCGCACCCGGGGCCCCGAGCTGGACCTGAGCATTTTTCCTTTCTCGATTGCGACGGTCCTGTTTTGAGTTTCCGACATTCTATCATATATTTACATGGACCAAGTGAACGGATTTTATTTTATTCAAAGCACTGTTTATCATTTACAGATTTTTGTTTGTTTATTGTTTTGTCTGGTTTTCTGATTTATGTTTCACCTATTTACTTTAAATAACCACCTTTTCTCTAAAGCAAACAGACTAACAACGTTAGCTTTTGCTGACCAGCACGTTTGCCGTGTGCTGCGTCTCGTAAGGTGGAAAATGGGATCCTGGGGTACCTGTCTGCTTTCTCATACGAGTGTGGCGCCCAAGGGGGCATTTTAATCTCGGAGTTGGTGGGCTGCGTGCTCTTTGGCCCATGCTTCACTGTAGACGAGTGGAAGGAGGCTAGGTCCCCCTCTCTTTCAACCGGCTGGTGGGTCATGCTTTGCACCCTGCTTGGGACTAGTGCTGCATCGGAGGAGTGCCCCTGAACTCTGATAGTTTTGGCGGATCCACACTCCCCTCATGTAGTGCTATACCTGGAGCTACCCTGAACGGAACACCGAGGCTGAGTTTTTCAGAGCCGGTGTTTCTGTTCCCCTTGTTGGGCTCGATGGTGGGCATGGGAGTGTCCAGATGAACGTTTCTATAAGCTATGGAGTCACCCAAAGATTCTACACTCAGTTTCGCAAATACATCTAAATTTGATCTATCCAAATGTCCCAACTACGACGCAGCAAAATCCAGATTTCTAGTTCTTAGTTCTACAGACAAAAAACTTAGTACTGTTTCACCATTTATTATTCAAAAATTTTTAGAATCCCAAATCGGAAACCCTAAAAATGTCCGTCAATTGCCGTCAGGTGATTTACTAGTCGAAACCAATTCTGATAAGCAAACCATGTCACTTCTACAATCACGAAAAATAGATAATATATCTATAACTGTTACTCCTCATAATACTCTCAACATATCAAAAGGTGTCATTACAGTTAAATCATTACAATATCTCTCCGCCAGCGAGATCGTTGAAGGTCTTTCCGATCAAGCAGTTGTTGATGCAAGACATATAACCATTAAAAAAGGCAAAGATATATTTACCACTCAACATTTAATATTAACTTTCAATTCCGCCACTCTACCAACTGACATTAAAGTAGGCTATATAAATTGCAAGGTACGACCATATGTTCCTAATCCTCTTCGTTGTTATAAGTGTCAGAAGTTCGGTCATTCGACTAATCGCTGCAGAGGCAAAGAAATTTGTTCTCGCTGCAGTGAAGCCGGGCATACATTTCAAACCTGCACCCGACCTGAAAAATGTACCAACTGTTCAGAACCTCACTCCGCAAACTCTCGACTCTGTCCAAAATGGAAACTGGAAAAACAAATCATCAACATCAAAGTAAATCAAAATCTGACATACACTGAAGCTAAAGCTAAACTCTTAAGTTCACAGCCTAGACCAAATATTTCATATTCTGCAGCATTAACCAATATCAAGCCGAAGAAATCCATAGGTATTCAGTGCGACGTAGCTGAAACTGAACCAAATAATACAAATTTCAAAGTACTCTCGCCTAGACCTACAGCGAGCACAACTAATAAAGAGCGATCTCAACCACCCTCAAAAACTCAAAACCCTGTAAAATCTGTTATCTCTCGTGCAACACTTTCACAAACCCCTTCCGAAAAACAAAAATATCTGAAACTGACTCCACAACTGGTAAATGCGTTACAACAAAAACTTACCCAATCTCCACTAGTAACTAAACACAAATATGTTCCAAAGAGCAGACAAAATAAATTTAATAAGAATAGGCAAAAACAATCAAAAGACAAAGAACAAGAATACTCACTATCAGATGTAATGAGCACAGACGAAAATACCGCAGATGAAATTTCAGATACACAAATGCAAACCGATAAAGGGTTGGAAACACCGCCCAATCTCTGTCCAAAAAATGCAAAATCTAAAAATCGGAAGCAATAAATGGCTAAATTAATATCTTGGAATTGTAGGAGCTACAACACTAATAAACCTGACATTATAGATATAATAAATAAGTTTTCTCCGTGTTGCATTTGCTTACAGGAAACATCACTAAAGCCCATTCATAAAACTAAAATTCATGGATATAACGTCATCAGGAAGGATAATATAGACAATAGTAAAGCTTCAGGTGGAGTCATGATCATGACTTCCTGTATGTATCCCTCCAGTATGGTTTCACTAAATACTTCTTTGCAGGCAGTTGCTGTCCGCCTCAATATTCAATATTTACTGACTGTATGCTGCATATACCTTCCACCTCGAGATGATGTATCAGAAGCAGATCTCGACGAACTAATTACACAACTCCCGGAACCTTTCATTATAATAGGAGATTTTAATGGCCATAATCCCATCTGGGGTAGTTCGGACATAAATAATAGAGGAAACTTAATTGAAAAACTTATCAACAATCATCTACTCAGTCTTCTCAATTCTGGTGAGAATACTTATTTTCATGCCCCTTCACAATCTTATCATGCCATAGATTTAGCAATTTGCAGCCCATCTCAGTATCCATATTGGTCTTTTTTGGTTCATGATAATATTTTCAATAGTGATCACTTCCCCTTAATACTAACTTATACAGGCAGCAGTAACTTTCAAAATTCCCGCACGCCACGACTAAAAATAGACACTATGAACTGGAACAAATTTAAATCAACAGTAAATATAACTGAAAACTTAATAAACCAAGCTAATATAAATGACGCGGTGGAACATATAACATCGAATATACTTAAAGCAGCGAACAACTGCACAAAGATGACATCAACTAAACTCCCAAAACATCCTAAACCTTGGTGGAATCAAAACTGTTATCAAGCACAGAAAGAGCAAAAAAAGCAATGGCAGACATTTCGTAGACACCCAACCACAGATAATCTGATTGCATTTAAAAAAGCTCGGTCCATAGCCCGGAGAGTTCGAAGAAATGCTCAAAAAACCTCGTGGAAAAATTATGTATCCTCAATAAACAGTAATACACCCTCAACTGAAATCTGGAACAAAATTAAAAGTATATCCGGTAAATATTGTGAGCGTAACATACCTATTCTCAAAGTAAATAACACACATATATCACACATTCCTGATATTGCAAATGCTCTGGCTGCTGCTTTCTCTGAAATCTCCAGCGCTTCAAATTATAAAGAACCTTTTGCCACGTTTAAGAAAAATATCGAAAGAATTAAATTGACGCCAAAAGACGACACAGATTGTAATTATAACCGGCCATTTACAATAAATGAACTCCAATATGTTCTAAAAAACACCCGTTCTTCAACACCTGGACCAGATGAAATTCATTATTCAATGCTTCAAAACCTGCCGGATAGAGCTTTAGTGCTTCTACTTCAATTATATAATCGTATCTGGACAGAAAGAGTTTTTCCACAGACCTGGTTAACAGCATATGTTATCCCTATTTTAAAACCTGGCAAGAATTCCGAAGATACCACAAGCTACAGACCAATAGCCTTAACTAGCTGTCTTTGTAAACTTTTTGAAAAGATGGTAAATAAACGTTTAATATTCTTACTTGAATCGCGATATCAATTATCTCCTTATCAAAGCGGTTTTCGTAGGGGCCGCAGTACCACTGATAATTTACTGAAACTCGAAACCGACATCCGTCACAGCTTTCTCAAAAATCAACACTTGGTTTCAATATTCTTCGACATGGAAAAAGCATATGATAGGACGTGGCGATATGGAATCCTGCGAGATTTAACCAATTGTGATATTGGTGGTAATTTATTTTATTTTATCAAAAACTTTTTATCAAACAGGACCTTTAGAGTTAAAATTAATTCAAATTTATCAGATGTTTTTCCTCAGGAGCAGGGTGTTCCTCAGGGTAGCGTTTTAAGTGTGACACTTTTCATTTTGAAAATTAACGAAATTTTAAATCAACTTCCCCCGACTGTCTATGGCGAGTTGTTTGTAGACGATTTTAGAATTTCATGCCGATCTGTCAATATGTCACTCATTGAACGACAACTACAAATAGCTGTGAATAAAATTTTAAAATGGACTAATGAAAACGGTTTTACAATCTCGCCACAAAAAACTCATTGTGTACATTTCTGCCGCAAACGCGGTATTCATCCACATCCTGAAATTACTCTGAATAGTTATGTTATTCCTGTTTTAGCAGAAACCAAGTTTCTGGGAATGATTTTCGACCAAAAACTGACATTCAAGCCGCACATATACTATATTAAAAGAAAATGCTCTCAATCACTTAACATTCTTAAGGTCCTCACAAACTGCTCATGGGGTGCTGACATGGACGCAATGCTTAAAATATATCGCGCCGTAATCCGTTCCAAACTTGACTATGGTATTTCAGTATACTCATCTGCCCGCCAATCTGTATTAAAATATCTCGATACCATCCATCACCACGGACTAAGAATTTCATCAGGTGCATTCAGGACTTCACCAGTTGAGAGTCTTTATGTTTTATGTTCTGAACCTTCTCTGCATTTTCGTCGTTACAAGTTATCTCTGGACTATTATTTTAAAATAAAAGCGAATCCTCTTCATCCGCTATACTCTTGTGTTTGCCATCCGCAACTTGTTACTCACTTCTCCTCACGTCCATCTTGCATTCCTTCATTTGGAATTAGAATCACCAGCATTTTATGCGAACTTAATGTTTTAAATTTTGACGTTTTTACTAGCACAGACGCTATCCCACCATGGGTTGATCTTACAACTTGTGTTTTAAACGTGTTTAATAATTTGAAAAAATCTGAAACGAACCCAACAGTTTTTAGCCAAAGGTTTTACGAACATCGTCACCAATACATGGATTTTACACCTATTTATACAGATGGATCGAAACATGATAACCATGTTGGTTGTGGTGTTGTTTACGAAAGTTCTAATATTTCTGAAAAATTTCTTCACGAAACTTCAATTTTCACCGCAGAATGCTATGCCATTTTGCTAGTACTTAATTTTATCTCTGACCAAACCAAACATAAATGGATAATTTATACCGACTCTCATAGCTTTATATCTAGTGTTCCGTACACTGGAAAAAATCCCATAATTCAAAAAATACAAAAACACTTTACGCAATTGCAAGTCCGAGGGTTCAACATATATTTTTGTTGGATACCTTCGCATGTAGGCATTCTTGGAAATGACCGTGCTGATATGATAGCTAAAACTACTCATAACTTAAGCGGTAATCTCTTGACATGTTTGGACCTTAAAGACATTTGTACATCTTCAGTACATCAGGCCTGGAAAAATCATTGGAATACGCAAAATAATAATAAATTACATGAAATTTATCCTTATCTTGATAATTGTAAGACATTAACTGCTGATCGTAAAACCCTGACTTTAATTAATTGACTACGTATCGGTCATACTCGTTTTACGCATATGCATTTACTGAAAGCTGAACCTGCACCCAGCTGTATTCAATGTCAAGTTGACATTTCAATAAAACACATATTGACTGACTGCAGACGATTCAAGTATTTGAGGAAGAAACTTTTTGGCAGATTTAATCCCGATCTTTCATCCTTACTTAGTGACCCTATACACCACAATCTCATCAAGTTCATCAAAATAATTGGATTGTATTCATTAATATAAGTAAAAGTGCATCTCTTTTACCTAGTGACTGGCGCAGTATAGCCACTTCTGGCTCTTGTGCCAATAAACTTTAACCAACCAACCAACCAATCATTTCACTTCACGTCCATCATGCATCCCTTCATTTGGGATAAGAATCATAAAAATTTTAAATGATTTTAACATTTTCAATTTCGCAGCTTTTACTGATATAGAGACTATCCCACCTTGGGTTGATCTCTCGATGTGTGTCTTAGATATTTTTAATAATTTTAAGAAATCTGACACCAACTCTAGTGTTTTTAGCCAAAAAATTTATGAACATCGTAATAATTATAATGATTTTAAACCAATTTTTACTGATGGTTCAAAACATGATAGCCATGTTGGCTGTGGTGCCGTTATTGAAAATTTTACTATATCTGAACAATTGCACCAAGACGCATCAATTTTCACTGCAGAATGCTACGCTATTTTACTAGCTCTAAATTTTATCTCTGACCAAAATTACCGCAAGTGGATAATTTATACTGACTCTCGCAGTTTTATATCAAGTGTTCCTCACACCGGGCGAAACCCCATGATATGTAAAATCCAAAGTTGCTTTACAGAATTGTGTGGGGAAGGTTTCCATATCTACTTTTGTTGGATACCATCACATGTTGGCATAAGGGGGAATGAGCTTGCTGATATTACGGCTAAAACCACTCAAAATGTAAGCAATAACCCTATAACATCTCTTGATTTTAGACAAATGTGTAAAACTACAGTACGACAGGCTTGGAAAGAACATTGGAATAAACAAATTAATAATAAGCTGCACGAAATTTATCCTAATCTTGACAACTTTAAAACAATAGATATTGATCGCAAAACCCAGGTTATTATCAATAGACTGCGCATTGGTCATTCTCGTTTTACTCATATGCATTTACTAAAATCTGAACCTGCACCTAGTTGTTCTCTATGTCATGTTGACATTACTATTAAACATATTTTAACTGACTGCGAAAAATTCAAACATTTGAGGAAAAAACTTTTTGACAGCTTTTATCCCAGTCTTCAATCTTTGCTTGGTGACCCTGTACATAACAACCTTTTAAAGTTTATCAAGACTATAGGGCTATATTCTCTGATTTAAAATAATACAGTAGTTTGACCTAAAAACCGACTCTTAACCTAGTGCCTGGCGCAGTATAGCCATTTCTGGCTCTTGTGCCAATAAAATCCAACCAACCAACCAACCAACCAATCAACTAAATGAATTTATTTGATGATTATTGTGAAAATTTAATAAATGTGCAATAAATATGTGTGTATTAATTGCATCTACAGCATTGTCTAAGCAAAGATAATTAAAAGTTGAAAAATGCACATTTTATTTGCCTATAAAGTATGATATTGATAAATTTTTAGGGCGATTGCACGGTGGAAAGACAGTTAAAATTATATATTATAATTTTTGCAGGATTTTTGTAATATAAAGTTTTATTTATATATTCACACATTCCTCAAATATTTTAGTCATAGTACAGTTTACAGTCATAAGCCCCATTCTGACGATATTATTCACATGTATGAAATTTGGTACAATTTCGACTTTACTGTTCTGTTATCTCGGATTCCTGGACACTCAGGTTCTCTGGATAACGAAAATGCAGACAAATATGCTAAAGTAATTTAAAAACTTGCTAATAGACCAATTTATACAGATATTAAAAAGGCAATTAGTCTTACTTCACAATCAAGATGGTAAATAAACTGGAATGATGAAGTAAATAACAAATTGTGCATTCTCAAACCAATAATTGAACATTTCCGTGAATATTGCTGCTGAGGAAATATGAAGTTATACTGAATTGTTCACGCATTGGTCACACTCGCATGAAGCACAGACACCTTCTATTAGGTGAAACTTCACCAGACTGCTTTAGCTGTAATGAGCTTTTAACTATAAACACATTCTAATCCAATGCCACAAATTTAAATATAAAAAACAATGTTATTTTGTCTGCCAGTACTCTACTTTACATTGGTGATAAACCTTATGATAATATTTTCTTTTACTTGAAGGACATTAGATTTAATAATTTAATATAGTGTAAATGAGTGGAATTACTGTAAAAAAAATGGAAAGGACTTAATTGGAAAATCTAGAAATAAGTAAATCATACCGAGTTATAATGGTGCGGTATAGCCATTTTTCTCCCATAAGCCAGAATTATAAATTAACTAACTTTTTCCGATGTACTTTTGCCACAAATACATTAATTTATTTCACGTGTTTCTTGCTGGAAAAAACAGTGGAATCACTCGTTGATAAATCACGCTCAGTAATGTTGGAAAAGAATATTAGCACTCTTGATTTTAAAAATATTGAAAGCAATTTTTTTGCTTTGACATTAAAAATATCGAATAGGGACGAGCTGAAAATAAGAAACTTTCTTCATCTTTCATTTTGTAAACTAGTTGCATTTTTTCCGCTCGTAAAATTTTAGGGACACCTTAAACCCCTCATGTAATTTTGCAAACGCATCATTTTGCTAAATTTTAGAATATTCAAGCGCCTGTTACAACAGACTTTTTTATTGCTGCGTTTTGTTTTCCAGGAAGGAAATGTGATTTGCATAAATAAAATCCTCTTCTTGTTTTCCATTAAAGACAATTCCAACTTTTGGGTGCTTCCAACTTCATACAGAGATTCCCTTTTCCAGTAAACTTTATTGTTTCTTATGAAGTAGAGTTAAGAATTTACGCATCAACGTACTTTATTGCCAAGAGGGAAAATATGACTTTCTATATTACATCTGTCAAACACATATCATATTTGGAAATCCTTTTTAGTGTCGAGAAAAAATATTTTCTGTCGTAATAAGTTTTTTTTTTTTTTTTTTCATTTCTACTGGCGTTTTTTTAAAGACACTATACATCTTAAGAAGAAAACTTTTGTTTAGAAAGATGTTAGGAAGTAAAGAATATTTGACGCAAATGTTATAAAAATGACTTAATCAATTGATGTAAGTATATGTAAGAGACTGCATAGATTAACTTTATTATTTATCAGCTAAAGAAGAGTACCATTGGATATTTTATATAAATAATCAAAAATTATTCCATAAAATTTTGGATTATAAATTTTTCACACTTGGATTCTTTTAAACTTTTTCACATCTTTCCTATTGTTTAAATATTCATTACTCTATTGTTATGAAAGAGCTTTGGATTTCTTTTCTGATCTTTTTCTTTAAAACTGTTTTTCAAAGGTTTTGTCGTCAAATGAAACAACGCTTTTTAACTAATTATATTCTTTCTTTAAATTGTTAGTTTGTAACAGTAAGTCATGACTCTATGGATATACTACTGTACTGATATACCAAGTTTCATTCCAAAGTGACCGTCCAGGGGCACACTGTTGTGTGACTATCCAGCGCCCCGAACTGCACCTAAACCTTAACATACTTGCGACGGTTCTGTATTGAGTTTTCGACTTTCTACCAAATAAGTACGTTTACCCAGTGAGTTGATATTATTTCATTTACATTTAAAAACTGATTATTATTTAATGATTTGAGATTTAGAGATCGTAGGGATGCCAACACTGCCCCAAAGTTGATCTTTAGGTTGGCGAAGCATCAGTTTAATTAAAGAATAAAACAAAGCTAATTAAATTTCGATTAATCTAGAAAATTAGAAAACCTTTGGAACTAGGTATTTGCAAAATTTTTAGTACTTAACGGTTTGATTATGCTGAATCAATTGAAGAAAAATAAAACGCGGTGAAATACTTGGTGTTTAGTTGACAAAGTAATGTAAACTTGACTTGATATATAGTTGTTCAAAGTACCTGTCCGCGAAGCGGGCATCTCACTTTTTCATCTGACTCTTTGTGCCCTTGGGCGACTATGACTTTTGGCTTTAGGCTAGGGAGGGAGGAAGGAATGGAATACGGGGGAGGTCCCCTGAGTCAATTTAAAATTAAAGATAATGCGTTATATTTTGTACAAACATAATGTACAGATCTAATAGACATTGCATATATACATTAATTGCAATTATATTTATTTACATTAATAACAATTTTATCTATATCATTAATTACAATTATATCTATTTACAAATATATCGGTTACATTAATTATGATTTTATCTATTTACATTTAATATCGATCATATCTATTTACAATATTTACAAAGTAATCCTCTGATAAAGCGATGACCCGGTCGTCCCGGTGCTCGACCGCTCGTACCGGGTTGCTCATCGCACTATAGTTAATAACCTACAGCTTGCCCAGATCGGACCCTACAGGGTAGGGTTGCTCCTTCACCGGGTTCGCTGTATGCTAGAGTCATGGCTGTGTGTGTGTTTGTGTAAATTAGATGCTTGTGATCTTAAAATGTTTGGATAAGATCCCGTTTGATAGTAGGAAATTAGCAATGGGGTTGTGGTTTCTGGCATCTTGTAGTAGCTCTTTATTAAAGATTTGGTTAAAATCTGCGGTCTTACTGCTCATAGCTGAGCTAAAGAAGCTGGTGCTTAGTTTGGTTGTGAGTTCATTTATCGTGTCTAGGTCTAAGTCTTTTCTTAGTGCTTTGTTAGTGATATACTACGGTGCTCCCGTGATCCTTCTGATGAATTGTTTTGAATGACCTCTAATTTATGTATTTGGGTTTTATTAAGGCAGTTTCAGTCTGGGCTGGCATAAGTAATTATCGGACGACTGCAGGTGATATATAGTAATCTTTTAAGATTCAGTGGGAGTTTGGAATTTGCGTTCAATAGTGGTCTAAGACTCGAAAAGGCTGCTATGGCCTTGGTTTTAACTTTATCAATTTGGCTATTCCAGTTCAGTTTGTCATTTATCGTTAGACCTAAGTAGTCAGCTTTTGTAACAATTGGCACATTATTTGAAAACAGAGTGACTTGGTCTATTATTCGTTTGTGTCTTTTCTTTTTTCTGATAATCATGAGTTTAGATTTCTCAGTATTTATAGATATTTTATTAGTAGCGCACCATTTCTCAATGGGTGGCATATGTTCATTGAGTTTTTTGACTGCTCGGTTCGGGTTGAGTGAGCGTATGGCAATCGCCGTGTCGTCCGCTTAAAACGCGATCATATAGTTGGGGTCGTTGGTAGCAATAGGAAAGTCGCTTGTGTAGACCAAGTATAATACAGGGCCTAGAATGCTGCCCTGCGGCACGCCTGCGTTAATATAGGGTGTTTGTCTGATAGTTTATTATTTATTCTAATTTGGAAGTATCTGTTTTTCAAGTATGAGTCTATAATATGGATGAGATTATAAGGCAATGATTGCTTTATCATTTTTGTGATCAGCGCTATATGCCAGACGCGGTCGAAGGCTTTCGCCACGTCTAGCATAAGCAGTGCTGTTGACTCTTTTTTGTACATTCCGTCGCTTATGAAGTCGACCAGTCTTATGAGTTGTTTGGTTGTAGATAGGTCCTTCCTAAACCCATATTGCTGTTTGGGTAGAAAGTCTATATGGGGCTGTAGTCTGTACAGGATGACCCTTTCGAAAATTTTTCCGAAAGTGGGTAGTAGACTAATTGGTCTAAAATTGGTTGTAATTCTAGAGTCTTTTCCCGGTTTGGGGAATAAAATTATTGTGGCATTTTTCCATACATCTGGGAAGATGTTATTTTTCAGGCAAGCATTATAAATATTGCATAGCTCGATTACTCTATTGGTTGGTAGGTATTTGACCATAATATTGTTTACGTTATCCATTCCTGGTGCTTTTCTATTATTAAGTCTCCTTATAATATTTGAATAAGCTACATAGTGTTAAAACCAATTTGGACCATTTGCCTGTGCTGCACCTGCGTAGTGCAGACGTTAAACTTACTCGACTGCGAATCGGTCACACCCGGTTGACACATCTTCATCTGCTGTTCGGAGAACATCCCCCTGAATGCAGTACTTGTAACGTCCCTCTCACAATTCATCATATTTTAATAACGTGTCCATGTTTTAATCAACATCGTTTAAAGTTATTTGGAAGTTCTATTTTATGCATTCAAGATTTGTTGGATGACATTCACCATCCTAACCTTTTCGCATTTTTACGTGTCGTTGGCATTTTTAACAGCATATAAAAGTTTTAACACATCTGCTGTTTTATACACTTGTGTAAATATATTACCACCTTCGTACATTTTACTCACTTCGTACGTTTTATACTGTATTCATACTTTTTATCCGATTTTATTCATACCTTTTATCTGATTTTATTTAGATTATCTTGTCTTATTCACCTACCAGTACTATTTTATCAATTATAATTATGTCACAATTAACTTTTGTATGCCCTTAGGTTTTTAAACGATTTCACCGTATTGTTTGGCGCAGCATGTCCTCATCTGGACCTTGCGCCACTAAACCCTACATTCAATTCAATTCCTTATAATATTTGATAGCTCAGAATAGGGGAGTTCTTCGAAGTTATTATTAAAGTGAATATAATTGATATAACTATCATAGTTGTCTTGGGTGATTTTATCTTCATCTGAGTCTGAGGGAGTCTTATTAAGTTTGAATTGTTCTTCTATCGTATCTGCGAAGACCTTAAGTTTGTCTTCATCTCTATAAACATTTTTATTATCATAAATAATCGGCTTATTTACTGTTTTGGGTGTTTTTAAGACTTTTAGACATTCTCCAAATCCGTGCATAAGCTTGAGACTTTATCGTCCCATCTTTCGTTTCTAATTTGTTGGCATTTTTTCTTAATTTCTTTTGTGAGCCTATTAAGCTCTGTTTTTTCTCGTGGGTCTCTATTACTTTGCCACTTTTTTCTTATGTAGTTTTTATACCCTATTAGCTCTCTGATATCCTGCGGTAAGGCCATATAGTTATGTTTGTTGATACTGATTTTAGTGGCTTCATTATATGCCTGTTGTATATCACTAGTGAGGTTGTTTATTGCAGAGTCAATATCATCTAGGGTGTTTAGCGTGGTATTATTATTCTTTAGAGTAAGAATATTGGAATATAGGTTCCAGTTGGTCTTTTTTGTAGTGATAGGGGTATCTTGGGCGTTTACACCGAGGGTCGCAATGACCGGGACATGGTCGCTGTTTAGTTCTGTTACGGTGTGGCAACACATAGCAATATTGTTATTAGTGATAAAGAAATCTAGTAAGTCTGGTTGCTTATGGGGGGCATATGGGAAATAGGTTGGCTCCATGGGGGATATAGCCGTTAAGTTGAGGTTCAGTATATTTTTATGAAGCTCTTTGCCATGTTGATTATTTACACGACATCCCCAGATGGTGTTCTTGGCGTTGAAATCGCCTCCTATAATGTAATTTATCCCGTCTGGTAATAGGCTTTTTAGCATATCTTTAGTGAGGATGTGTTGTGGTTTATTATAAACAGATGTGATTTTTATATAATCTTTGTTATTTTTATGTAATAATATTGAGGTTTCCTCAAAGCTGTATAGCATTTATTGTTGCTGTATAGGGTGGTGTTGAGTCCTCTTTTTGCAAATATGGCTGTACCACCACCTCTACAGTTGGTCCTATCAGTTCTAAAGGTATTAAAATTTGCAAGGGTTAGCTTGTTGCATGCATTTGCATGCGTTTCTGTAAATAGTGCGATATCAATATCGTGCTCTATAATAAAGTTGCTAAATTCATGGAATTTGGTATTAATATTTGCCGCATTCCATAGCATGATTCTGATTGGTTTACTGGTCATTTTATGATATTTGAAATTTCCTCTTGTTCTATCATTTTAACTGCCTTACTTAGCAGTGGAATTGCGTTTAACCCATTTAGAACACTGACCATATCATTAAGTTTGTTAAAGATATTGTTAGCTTCTGTGATGGTGTTATGCATATCTGAATTTTTCTGTTGCTGAAGTGCGTCAGCGTAGCTTTTGTTTTGGAATATTTTTTCGTTGGGCCTATTTCTCTTTGGTTTTGAGTTTTGGGCTACTGGGAATTTTATGCAACCTTTGTAGCTGGCTGGGTGGTTCAGCCCACAGTTACAGCATTTTGGCTTTTCATCTCTGGGTTATTTACAATGGGATGTTAAGTGCTCGCCCGCACATTTTACACATGTGGGTCGAAGGCGGCACATAGCTGCTGAGTGGTAAAAATCCTGGCACCTGTGACATTGCGCAGGGCCAGGTCGGGTTTTATAACTTTTATTTGTATTTAGGGTAGTTAGGCTATATATCTCCTTAAATTTTCCTGTTTTATTAAGGGTAACTAGGAACATGTTGAGCTTTGTAACTTCTCCTTTATATCTTTTAGTCATTTGTACAGCATTTACGACATTAAATCCTTCGGAGATTAGATGCTCTATTAGGTCTTCTTTGCAGTAATTATTAGGGATTTGCTTAATTACTACTCTGAGAATCCTTTCGTTGGGAAGTCTATACGTATAATGTGCTATGTTGTTGCCTTCAACATAGGATCTTATATATCTGGCTGTTTCCTCGTTTTTTGGTTTGATTATCATACTATCATGGCTGTTTTTACAAACAAAGTCCGTGATATTATTCTCTTCCATGTCTTTAGCGAATTTTTTGTAGTCGAAATTTTCATCTCTTATTATTAGGGGTGGATTTTTAACAGTTTTCTTTGGGGCTTGGAAATAAATTTCATTAACCTCAATTTCATTACTGTTATTGTCTTCATTATTATTTTGTTGCTTATCATTGGTAGCTAGTCGTTTATTCTCATTGATGCTATCTTTTACTGGGGATGCTTTTCTTTTCCCTTTGTATTTGTTATGATTATTTGTTTGTTTAGATTGTTCGGTTTCCATAAGTTCATTTTTATCTAAATCTATATCTATAACTTCTAAGGGGCTGAAGCTATTTTTTGTTGGAATTTCCATATCTCTCTAGTTTATTGTTTCGGGATTTGGGAATGGGAGTTTATAGTTTTTAACTTTTAAATTCATTTTGGTTTTGGGTTTATTCCATTCACGGCCTAACCCTTTCGCCTCTTTTTTGCAAATTCACTTGCTGTCTTAATAAGTTCACTTCATCTCCTAATTTAGTTATCTCTCCTACTAGTCTTTCTATATAGCAATGTTGAACTAGAACTGTATTTCTAATGTCTCTATCCTCTAATGCTGGGGCAATGTACAGCTTAATTCCATCGCAGCTTTCCTTTAGTTGATCCATCGTCAGGTTATTGTCGTAAGGGTCCTGAACAATTATTGTGTCCTGCCTATCCATGTTGGTATCGGAGTTACGAACTACTCCTATCATGTCACTCCTATCCGTGTTGGGTACTACCAAGCTCCGAGACGGTCCGTGCGGTTCCGGCGCAGCCTTTCCCGTCGGTGCCGTAAGGGTGCGAGGAAGCCCCGCATCTCGTGGCTGTGACAAAGCCATGTCCCCCATCTCCCTGTCTGAGAGCTCTGATAAGAGCTGGGGTGGAAGAGTGGACTCGAGATACATAGAATCTACAGGCCGTCCCGTCCGGGGATCTGGCCCCCACGACACTCGGACTGTCCTTCGCCTGCAGACCCGTCGCCGTTATCCATGAGAACTGGTTCTTCAGAGCAACCTCTCTCTACCGAGGCTGAAGTCGGAATGAAGTAATGTGAAAGGAATGTAATAATTATTCATAAAATTCTCCTTAATATTAAAACTGGTAGTGAAATAAAAATTCATATTAATTTCTTTTTGCTGTTTCACTTCACTATAACCAGACCTCATTAATTTATTTAAGTAGTTTAAATATAAAAAAAAAATCTTTGTAAATAACTTTTATTAAATTAAAATAGTAAAGCATAAAATTTACTATTAGTTTAAAAAATGAAGAAAAATCTTCCGCAAAAGAAGGCGAAATCGGCAATGTATTTATTTAAGGCGTGATATAAAAATAATCTAAAAAATTAATAACGTGTTACTACATATTTGTTATTGAATTTCCAAATTGCAATGAAAAAAATCTTTTGCATCAATAATTCTTAATTAACTAACTAAATTAAACTGTACCGATAGTTGAACTGAAGAATAAAATTTTTAATTTTAGGGAAAATTTAAGAGTAAAATGTAAGAGAACAGTGATAAAAATAAATTTCAAAAATTAATGAATCTTTAAAATTGTTATTTGAAATACAAATAAACAAAAATACATATGAAATAGCATTGTTAATATAGTATTAAAATCAATAGCAGTATTGCTGTAAGTTATTGTTAAAAAGAATGAAAGCATTTTCTCTGCAACTTTCATGTAACGTCATGATTCAAAAACTGGATCTTGCTTCAATAAATCCAAATTAACTAAATAACTTTAATCAATAGAATGTAAAATTGATTTACATTGTGAAATCTAAGTCTAAATAACTTGAAGGAAACCTTTACCTTTTATTAAAGAATCTTGTTGCCTATTTTATACGTTCCCTTACTAAAATTTAAGGTGTTTCTGAGGTGTTAAGATTGATTTGAGATTCATTTGAAGTGGACTTCAAAAAGAACCTTTAAAATTAACCTCCCATAGTTTATAATCAAGGTAGTATATGAAATTGTTTTCTTCACAAATTGCGTTTGATAGAAATCTACCCCAGAGCAATCAGCTTAGACAGGTTGTTTTTGAGCGTTACAGGTTATTTTTTCTAGCCTTCAAGCAAATAAGTATACTAGAGGTGTGAATAATTTCATCCCGATTTCAACTAATAGTGTTGATAAGCTTAGATATGAGGTTTATTGATGTTTTTATTTTTTGGTCGAAATATAACCTCATTTTCTATCTCTGGTGTATTATTTTAACCTCGTCGCTTTGAAACTAAACTGTGGTAATTCAAAAAAAGCAAGTTTTTCAGGAGAGCGATTTCAAGCTTTTCAAGAACGTGCATCGCGCTATTGCGATAACGATTTATCTGCTCTCTAAATTAATTTTATGGAACTTATGAAGATAACACGTTGTTTCTCTAAAAGGTTTTTTTACTTAAAATGGCCCCAATATCTCATTTTTTAATTTTTTTTTTAGTTACTACGGTTTAGTTTCAAAGCAATGACCAGTCAACTTCAAATCAACCTAAAAAACACTGCATTTTTTTCTAAAGCATCTCCTACCTAAGCGATGAAAACTCATAAACTTTGTGTGGTGGGACGTTATTTTAGCCAGAGTGCTGCATATTTTAACATCTATACTAATGGAAAAATTTCAATTCAACACTTATTGTAACTATATTAAATTTAATCAAATAAAATCTTTTTCGAAATTAAATATTAAATATGCACTTTAATATACAACACTTTGAATTTAAGAAAACTATTCAGCATTATTCTCTTATGAGGCATTATTACGCTTCTCAGTTGAATTATTCCCTTGAGGGCAAATCAAAACGCATTAGTAGAAATGATATCTATACAATAGGATACATATAAAATGAGAATACTGGATTCTCTATTATTCAGAGTTCATATATATATATATATATAATCATTTACTCGATAACTATATTAAATGGTTGATTGTGTGCTCATTGGTGTAAAAGGTTGCAAAGTAAATCTGCTAAACTTACGAAGAGAATGAGTATACTGATACTGAATTGTAAGCAATAAATATGAATAATGCTCGTTGTTATAGGGAAAGTTATAATCCTACTATTGTATAACAACCACATACTAACAACCACATTTATAATCCCTTAATTGTTGATTAGAATGTACAGAACTCATTTTCGAATTTAATTGGATTTGTTCGTTAAAAGTTTAAATGTACAAGTGTTACTTATGCCATAAACTCCATATTCAATTTAATTCAAATCTTCTTGTTTTTATCTTAACAGTAACTGGGTGTTATTAGTGACTTATTATTTCTTCATTATTACTGTAATTTTTCTCATTTGAATATCAATTGGCACCCCCCATTATATAAGCTTCATTTTGACAATTTTTAAATTACATATTATGGGTGGCTATTAAAAAATGCAGTGTATAAAAAAAGACTTAAAAAAAATATAATTCTCTTGCTAATTGTATAGATTGAAATCTCTAATTCTACCAAGTATATCGGCTTGCTTACGACCAACTAAAAACATTTAGTTATAAAAAGTTCCTCGATTCTAAGTATTTAAAAATTTCTTGGACATTTAATTTCGATAAAAATTAAACACATTTTCTTATTTAATTAAATCAAAATAAAATTACTCTAACCAGAAATATAAAACAGATATGAAGCAATTACTTAAAAAGAAAGTGAGGTAAAAATCCAATTTAATTTAAATCTAAACTTACTAATAACAAAGCCATTCGAACTCGATAACTTTAATTTTTCCCTAATCCGCAAAGATCTTAATACTCTAATTCCTTATGTTATAAAGTTTACCGTCTCAACTTTTTTATTGAAAAGAACTTAGCATAAAATATTTCAGCAATCTATCTATTGAATTTTATATTACTTTGACGGATTAAAGTCACGCTTAACAACGCGATTTTTGCATTTAGGATCAAAATCAGATCAACATCTCTGGATTAAATCAGTGTTGCGTCTAGATTAAACTTTTTTAATAGGAATTTGAAAGATACCTTTACTTCAAATTGATTAAGGCATTTTATTTTCTGGATATTATGAAGAAATGATTTCTTGAAAATTGTATTTAATACCTCTGAGACTGCTAGAAATATAGGAAATTAATGAAATATAGCAATAAAAATCGTTCGTTCGTTCGCTGTAGTGGAACTGGGCGTCTGAGGCCTTACGGCCCTTTTCCCATTCATCCTGAAATTAAACTAAGAAACATACATGACAAAATTAAAGTTTGGGGAGCAAAATGGAGTTCTTGAGAGAAGAAATATGGCACTTTGCCATTATTAGGCAATAATAAAATTACAAGTACTAAAAAGTACATCTGGGAATGATTTTCGACCAAAAACTGACATTCAAGCCGCACATATACTATATTAAAAGAAAATGCTCTCAATCACTTAACATTCTTAAGGTCCTCACAAACTGCCCATGGGGTGCTGACATGCACGCAATGCTTAAAATATATCGCGCCGTAATCCGTTCCAAACTTGACTATGGTATTTCAGTATACTCATCAGCCCGCCAATCTGTATTAAAATATCTCGATACCATCCATCACCAGGGACTAAGAATTTCATCAGGTGCATTCAGAACCACACCAGTTGAGAGTCTTTATGTTTTATGTTCTGAACCTTCTCTGCATTTTCGTCGTTACAAGTTATCTCTGGACTATTATTTTAAAATAAAAGTGAATCCTCTTCATCCGCTGTACTCTTGTGTTTGCCATCCGCAACTTGTTACTCACTTCTCTTCACGTCCATCTTGCATTCCTTCATTTGGAATTAGAATCACCAGCATTTTATGCGAACTTAATGTTTTAAATTTTGACGTTTTTACTAGCGCAGACGCTATCCCACCATGGGTTGATCTTACAACTTGTATTTTAAACGTGTTTAATAATTTGAAAAAATCTGAAACGAACCCAACAGTTTTTAGCCAAAGGTTTTACGAACATCGTCATCAATACATGGATTTTACACCTATTTATACAGATGGATCGAAACATGATAACCATGTTGGTTGTGGTGTTGTTTACGAAAGTTCTAATATTTCTGCAAAATTTCTTCACGAAACTTCAATTTTCACCGCAGAATGCTATGCTATTTTGCTAGCACTTAATTTTATCTCTGACCAAACCAAACATAAATGGATAATTTATACCGACTCTCATAGCTTTATATCTAGTGTTCCGTACACTGGAAAAAATCCCATAATTCAAAAAATACAAAAACACTTTACGCAATTGCAAGTCCGAGGGTTCAACATATATTTTTGTTGGATACCTTCGCATGTAGGCATTCTTGGAAATGACCGTGCTGATATCATAGCTAAAACTACTCATAACTTAAGCGGTAATCTCTTGACATGTTTGGACCTTAAAGACATTTGTAAATCTTCAGTACATCAGGCCTGGAAAAATCATTGGAATACGCAAAATAATAATAAATTACATTAAATTTATCCTAATCTTGATAATTGTAAGACATTAACTGCTGATCGTAAAACCCAGACTTTAATTCTCAAATTCCCAACTTTAACTTTACTGCACCTTCCACATCCAACAGAACTACATCACCCCCTCCTACAAAAACTTCGAAAACTGAAAACGCTGATAAATCCCGGCCTGCTCCAAGGCAGCGCCCGAATATAAAATTTCCACCGAGTCTAAAACCAGGTCTTCCTCGTAAGAAAAAAGACACTAAATATAATCAGTATATGAATCAATCTGCATCTGCTACCCTACAGAATATGGATTGTGATTTTGAAATCACACTGCATCCTTCCGATGAGGAAGACATATTCGACTGCCCTCCAACTAATGACGTTCCTTCCAACTCATTTTCATCATAATGCCCACACATTTTATCTCTTGGAATTGTCGTGGAATTCGAAACAAGACTTTGGATGTCAAAGATATCATTATAAAACACCAACCTTCAGCTCTTGCTCTGCAAGAGACGCACTTAACGTCATCAGATAATTTTAAATTACGTGACTACTCTTGCTCCCGTCGTGATTTCGACAATGGAAGTCGTCCTCATGGCGGTGTTGCAGTTTTAACTTCAAATGCTTTTCCATCAAGTCACCTTTCACTTTCAACCTCATTACAGGCTACCGCTGTTCAAATTCAAATTAATTTTCTCCTCACAATCTGTTCTGTCTATCTCCCTCCTCATGCATCCATTTCCCAAACAGATTTGAACTCACTGATTTATCAGTTACCTTCGCCTTTTGTTTTGCTTGGAGATTTTAATGGTCACAGTGAATTGTGGGGTAGTTCCACCTCCAATGAAAGGGGGCGTAGAATTGAACAACTTATCCTGGACCATAATCTCTGTTTGCTTAATAGGGGCGAAGAAACTTATTTCCATACACCTACGCGAACCTTTCATGCCATTGATTTAGCTATGTGTTCTCCGGGCCTCTTACCTTTCCTTAATTTCACTGTGAGCGATGATCTCCATAACAGCGATCACTTTCCTCTCATAATTTCATATACTGCATCTGTTCCCATTAGCCGAAGACCCTCAACGTTCATATATCATCGCGCTAATTGGCCACTATTTTCTCAGCTTGCTCAGATCACGGATGATATGGTTTCACATGGTACTATAAGTGCAGCAGTTGATCAGGTTACGTCTGTAATTCTACAAGCGGCAGAAGATAGTATACCCAAGTCGTCAAGTTCGCTTCCTCGCCATCGCAAACCGTGGTGGAATGAGGAATGCGCTGCTGCTTATAAAAAGCAGAGACGCTTGTGGAACATCTTCCGCCGTTACCCTAGCACTGCTAATCTTTTAGCCTTTAAACAGGCTAAAGCAATGGCACGAAAAATTAGGCGCAATAGTCAGAGAAATTCTTGGTGTCGCTACGTCTCCTCTATAACATCCTCGACTTCTCCCAGACAAGTTTGGTCGAGAGTCAAAAGAGCTAACGGCATATACCGTGAATTTCAATTTCCGGTGTTCAAGCGAAACGGTACCATTTACTCATCTCCTGTCGACGTCTGTAATATACTTGGTGAGGCATTTGCTGCTGTCTCTAGTCTAGAGAGTTACAGTAGAGCATTTCAATACCATAAGCAGATTGCCGAAAGAAATAACATCAACTTTGATACGCGCCGTCTCTTCCACTACAACAGTAATTTTAATTTTGTTGAATTACAGCGAGCACTTTATCATTCTCATAATACAAGCCCTGGTCCTGATGGTATCACATATCATATGCTCCGCCACTTAGATCGGACGTCGTTGTTGAATGTCCTCGTTCTGTTCAATAGAATCTGGACGGAACAAACGTACCCATCTGGTTGGCGTGAAGCAAGTGTGATACCCATATTAAAACCAGGTAAAGACACTGAAGACCCTGTTAGCTATCGCCCTATAGCTTTAACCAGCTGTCTTGGGAAAACGTTTGAGCGGATGGTAAACTCTCGCCTGGTATACTACCTCGAAAAAAATCACCTGATACCTGACTTCCAGAGCGGTTTTCGTAAGGGAAGATCCACGATTGATAACATCGTAGCTCTTGAGTCAAGAATTCGTAACGCCTTTGTCCGTCGTAATCATTATGTCTCTATCTTCTTTGATATTGAGAAGGCGTACGATCGGACATGGCGGTATGGAATTCTTAAGACACTCTACGACATGGGATTTCGTGGGAATCTACCCGTTTTCCTGAAAAACTTCCTGTCGAAACGGTATTTTAGGGTAAAATTAGGTACTACATTTTCCGACCTTTTTATTCAGGCTGAAGGGGTTCCTCAAGGCAGTGTTTTAAGCGTCATACTTTTCATAGTTCATGTTTCGCTCATCTTGCACGTGTTACCACCTACCGTATTTGGTTCACTTTATGTTGATGATTTAAATGTGTCATGCACAGGATCAGACATGCGCGTTATCGAACGTCAACTGCAGCTTGCTGTTAATAAGATTTTAGAATGGTGTGATCAAAACGGGCATACTCTCTCACCCAATAAATGTTCTTGTATTCACTTTTGTCGGTTGCGTAACATACATCTCCATCCTGTAATATCCATTAATAATATTATCTTACCAGTTGTGTCAGAAACAAAATTCTTAGGTGTAATTTTTGATGAAAAACTCACCTTCTTACCTCATATTCTACATTTAAGAAAAAGATGTGAGAAAACCTTAAATATGTTGCGAGTACTTTCTAATACCTTTTGGGGTGCGGATCGTGTAGTTTTACTTCGTTTGTATCAAGCATTAATACTTTCACACCTGGATTACGCTTGCGCAGTCTATGGAACGGCTTCTGCTTCTAACTTAAAACGTCTAGATACGGTGCATCATACGGCTTTACGCATATGTAGTGGAGCGTTTCGCACTTCTCCTGTGGAGAGTTTGTATGCTGTGTGTCATCAACCCTCTCTCGGTTTCAGACGCATGCAGCTCTCTCTGATATTTTACTTTCGCGTCATGTCATCTTCATCGAACCCTCTTCGACGTGAGATTATTCCACTAAGTTTACAACGATTATATGATGCACGATCCTCATATATACCACCTTTTAACTCTCGCATGCGATCACTCATTCAGACATTTGATTTTTGTGATATACCATCGCAATCAGTAAATTATTTTCTCATCCAACCATGGACTATTTCATCATATTATCTTGATTGTTCATTTGTGTCATACAGTAAGTCTAATGTATCACCAAGCATTTTTCTACAGCTGTTCACTTCCCATCGTCATCAGTATATACAATATATAGCAGTTTTTACAGATGGCTCTAAGTCCCCTGGACATGTTGGTTGTGGGATTGTTGTAGCTGATCTTACTTACAGCTACAACATTCCTGAAATTTGCTCTGTTTTTACCGCGGAAGCATTTGCTATCCTTTTAGCTTTAAGACTCATTTCTTTGCATTCGGCTAGAAAATTTTGTATATACTCGGATAGTTTGAGTGTTTTAAGACAGTTAGAAAATGTGAGAAACGAAGCTCATCCAATTTTAAATTTTATTCAACATATATTGACTTCTCTATACAAGAAGGGTTTTAAAATTTTATTTTGCTGGATACCCAGTCATGTGGGTATTAAAGGAAATGACAAAGCTGATTCTGCTGCACGATCTGCCTCTACTCCTGTAACATTATCTGTCCCATTTTCTGATTTAAAAAACCACATACGCAAACATGTTCAGTGTTTATGGCAGCAACACTGGGACCTGCAAGGCGAAAACAAATTGCATTCTGTTAAACCTACTTTGGAGCCTTGGCCTGCACTGCACATGCGCAGGGCAGATGTCAAACTCACCCGCTTGCGAGTAGGACATACTCGACTTACTCACCTTCATCTGCTATTTGGAGAACCACCTCCCAAATGCAACGATTGCAACGTTTTACTCACGATTCATCACATTTTAATACTTTGCCCATGTTTTAATCAGCTTCGCCTCGCCTTTTTTGGTAGCTCGATTTTATGCATAAAAAACTTGTTAGATGAAAACCATCATCCTAACATCTTTGCTTTTTTACGCGCTATTGGTATTTTAAACTGTATATAACTGATTTATTATGCTAACTTTTCTTATCAAGTTTTATCCACACATAAAAATACTTGCCTTTACCCTGTTTTAGAATTCTTATCATTTTTACTATACTTATTGATTATGTAATTGTACTCTATTCTACCTTTTAATATGTTTTTAAAACCGTATGTTTGGCGCAGCATGTCCTCACTGGACCTTGTGCCATTAAATCCTACATTCAATCAATCAATCAACCCAGACTTTAATTAATAGACTACGTATCGGTCATACACGTTTTACGCATATGCATTTACTGAAAGCTGAACCTGCACCCAGCTGTATTCTATGTCAAGTTGACATTTCAATAAAACACATATTAACTGACTGCAGACGATTCAAGTATTTGAGGAAGAAACTTTTTGGCAGATTTAATCCCGATCTTTCATCCCTACTTAGTGACCCCATACACCACAATCTCATCAAGTTCATCAAAACAATTGGACTGTATTCATTAATATAAGTAAAAGTGCATCTCTTTTACCTAGTGACTGGCGCAGTATAGCCACTTCTGGCTCTTGTGCCAATAAAATTTAACCAACCAACCAACCAACCAACCAACTAAAAAGTACATGAAAAAAGGTAAAATTGAAGTACAATGGGAAGATAAACACTAATGAATATTTACAGTTTGGAAATACATACAAAAGGGGGGCTGATTCGATACTATAAAAGAGAGGGCATCAAACAGTACCTGAGTAATCTCACTGATAACTCCACGTTCGGAAAACCGTATAAATGCAGTAGGGGCATGGACATTAGAAAGCAGAATAATAATCTGACTATCAAGCAGGATGGAACCTATACCTTTAACTATAGAGAATCTATTAATAACATTCTAAATCACCATTTTCCTAGAGTGAATGACCTCAACATCCGACCTAATTTTAAAAATATCCCTGGGCAATGCTTTACAGCGGCAGAAATTGAGCACGTGATAAGAAACATGAAATCAAATAAAGCACCGGGTCCAGATGGGATTCCTTCTGAAGTTTTCAGGGATCTTTACTATTGTAACAAGTCCTGGTTTAAGGCGGTCCTAAACACTTGTTTGCATTATGGCGTTTTCCCGGATAAGTGGAAAATCGCATTGATTTGTCTTATCCCAAAACCCGGGAGAGACCACACCCAGCCCCAGCACTACCGTCCGATTTCCCTGCTCTCTACCTGGGGCAAAATTCTTGATAAGCTCTTAACTGAAAGATTGATTTATTACCTGGAAAATAATAATGTTATTCATGATAATCAATATGGCTTCAGGAGAGGCAGGGGAACCGACGATGCGCTGAAAACTGTGGTGGACTATGCCATTCAATCAAAACGTGAGGGCTGTCAAACTGTGGGCATAGCCATGGATATTAAAAACGCTTTCAACTCGGCAAATTGGTTCATTCTGAAACAAGAATTAAACAACCTTAATATTGACGATTCACTGTTGGCTATGATTTATGATTTTCTACAACATCGATTTATTAGTTTCAATTTTAATGACTCTTCTATTATGTTATCAACCAACGTTGGAGTTCCACAGGGCTCGTCATTGGGACCAATCTTATGGCTCATCCTCATTAATTCGCTTTTAACCAACATAAATTTTAGTAATGGTAAACTGCTGGCCTTCGCCGATGATATTTTTCTCTTAATTAAACATTCAATCCTCTATCGCTTGGATAAACAGGGGTCTGATATTATTGGCATGCTGACAGACTGGGCCAGGAGCTACAAATTAGATTTCGCACCTGATAAAACCTTTGCAATTACTTTCCCCAAAGACGTAAAATGCGTCCGTAGGCTCCCGTGTATTAGGATGGAAGGTACGAAAACTGCATATATTAAAAATGTTAAGAACTTGAAATACCTTGGAATCACCTTGGACCCCAGGCTGACCTGGATCCCGCACCTAGAAAACATTAAACAAGATATTAACATCTTTTATGAGAGGTTAAAACAATATAGTAGAGCAACATGGGGTTTAAACCCAGAAATTCTCAAACAAATCTACAAACAAGCTATTGAGAAGAAAATTATTTATGGTGCCTCCGTCTGGTATTCAAATACTGTTAAAATTAACCAAAAACTCATATCTATACAAAGAATCCCTCTTTTAAATATTACAAAATGTTATTCAACTACCAGCACGGAGGCACTCCAGATCCTGGCGGGCATTACCCCAATCGACCTCATTATTAGACAATCAATCGCCATTAAGAAACAGATTTGGAATAAAGATAAACAAGAAAACTTCGATAATGACTACCAGATTAAGGATCTGACTGAATATATTCCGACTTCAAACTATAACTTTGACCCTACCCAACTTAAAATTGTTAATACGGGATACAACCGGCCGAGGGGAACGGGAATTGAAATTTACACGGACGGGAGCAAAATGAAAGTGCTTAATAACGAAACCAATGATTTTGAATTTAGAGTTGGTAGTGGCTTCCTGGTCAAGCGTGATAACGTTACTATACATCAACAGTCTGTCAGAATAAATGACGAATCGAGTGTCTACCCGGCTGAGCTGACCGCCATTCACTTGGCCATTTCTTGGGCTGCCAAGGAAAACATACAAGACATGGCACTTTTTTCAGACTCCAAATCGTCGTTGCAATCCCTCGAGAACCCCACACCAAGAGATCCAATCGTTGAAAACATCAAAAACATTATCCAAAATAGGAATTATCAAATCAACTGGATCAAAGCCCACTCGGGGGAGTTGGGTAAAGGGGAGGCGGACGTCTTAGCTAAAGCGGGTACTTTGCTTAGCGGGGTGGACTTCCACTACTCTATCACAAGACCACAGGTCAATAATAGATTAAGGCAGGTCAGCAGGGTACTATGGCAGGAAAGGTGGGACCGCTCGACGAATGGGAGGCAAACTCAAAAATTTTTTCCAAGAGTCAATGATAACATTTTAAACAGTGACTTCTATGTAAACCAATTTTATACTGCCCACGGAGTGTTCGGTGAACACCAATCGAGGTTTTTTCAAAAAACTTCGAGCTGCAACTACTGCGGCAAAAGACAAACAGTAGAACACTTAATCGCAGAATGTCATAAGTACTCGACACTCCGGGGGAAACACATAAACATTAGAGAACCAATTGAAAATTGGTGCAAAAGAATATCATCAGAGAAATCATTAAAAAGACTCTTGAAGTCACTATTACTTTAGAAGACTCTATGAACCCTATTCACACCGGGTAAATCGGTGTCTCCCAGAGCGGTCACAAAACTGGACTGGCAACTTTTTGTTTTTAACACTGACTTTTGCATTTTATTACTTCATTACCTTTTTAGTTTTCATCACTCACCTATCATTGGGTATTCCTGGGGACTCCACTGGCCCCTAGATGTTTTCGCACTTGTATATGTTTCTTATTATGTATTTATCTATATATATATATATTTTAATCTTTTGGGCTTGCTGGAGTCCTTTTAACCATATGTTGTTATATTTATACACCCCTTTTAATGTTTTGGTTGATTTTAACTTTTGGTCAGCGGCCTAGCGTGCAGGTTACTTTTAACTTTAACCCCTTTTACACCTGAAATTTGTATGGTGACTTTGGTTTTTGTATGTACTTATGGTAACTTTGTATGTATGGTAAATTTTATTTGTATGTATGGTTTTATACTGCTTGGTTACCTTGATTTCTTACTATTATTTCTGTTCACTCTTCGCTGTAACTGTTTTTGTTTTAAACACAATATCCCCTATTACTGTATTTGGGCCATTTGTGTTCTTCAAAATTGCTCACTATAAGGGAGAGCCGTCGGCATTTTATGCACTATAAGGCGATTCTCTCGGGGCACCTCTATTAACTGCTGTTAATGCCTTGTTTTGATCGGCCCTCTTCTACTTTCTTTTGTGGCTCAATTTTGGGAGTTCAGTCGAATTTGTGTTTTGGGCTGTGCTCCCGGAGCATAATTGTATTGTGTTGCCATCTTTGTTTCTTGTAAAACTGTTATTTGGGTTTTAATAAATGGCACGGGCGGAACATCTCTCCGTATGCCCGAGTGAGGGTAGGTCGGATGTATTTGCTTCCATACAAAAGGGGGGCTAGTTAAGGGATTGTGAGGATGTATGTATATGTGTAAAGAAGAAGGAGCGAGACGAAGACGGAAGACGAGGGAATCGAAAGATGGTGACCCGAGAAGGGGCGTGAGGCCGCCCGGAAATCCGTGTCGCGTCTGACAGGCCATGGGCTGCTCGGGCGCGACACAAATTTTTCCGAAATTATTTGATCGCGTGTGCGGATTACTACCAGAGCCTCATAGAGGGACTTAGAAGAATTTCAGACACGATTGGCTTAAGACCTGCCTTTTTTGCTCTGAAGTTTCACGTGAGCCTCCTGAAGGACTTAGAACTCGAGCACACCCTCTGGGATCACCATAGTGGAAGTCGACTCAATGCTACGTGACGTAGAGTAGAGTCGCAGTGCCTGGTCCGGGACATGTCCCAACTACCGGCACTGGACGCATTAGAATTAATTCTAAGTCCAATTCCTAATTAAGACTTGGTACTAAGTGTCCTCGGAGCTTGCCTCTTATCGGACCTGGGGGTCCTGGAAACGGGACCCCAACTTAGAGTGCGGAACCTCGAGTAAGACTCAGGAACGTTTCCTGGTCAAACTTAAAACCGTGGGTCTCGCATATTTGTTTTCGCGCAAAGAAAGGCGAGACCAAACATACCTAAGGGATTTCCCACTTGGTTGCACCGGACTTGTCCGCCAACCCAAATTATGGCTGATATGGCAAAAGATGTCTAAGTCGGAGCGATGAGGTCGCAACCCCACCCGGGGATGTCTCCTCGTTGGCTGATTAATAACCTTACTCTTAGTGTTTGCAGAGAATTGCTATGAATGTTAATAACGCCCTAACGCAAACTAATAAGTCTTTTCTTTTACAGGTGCTAACTGAGTTAGTGTGATTTGACTTGTGTTTTGCGACTGACATTCTATTGACCTAACGAGTGAGTTTCTTTCCAGCCAACTTTAGAGTTACAATTCGAACGATGGGAGACGTGGACTTAGTGCCCGAACTCATGGAAGAGACCAGGGATGAAAGGACACTCAGGCTTCCACGTAGTGGGCCGCTACAATGTGAAGATTGTAGAGAAGAGTTCGCGGCCTTCGAAGCACACAACGGTCTAATCCACACCAGCACAGCGCTGGTGCAGTGCGAAAAGTGTAGCAGGTATTTCCCTAGCTTCCTTTCCGGCTCGATTCACGTGAGCAAATGTTCGGGGTTGAAGGCTAAACCGGACCTCCCGTTCAAATGCAACGAGTGTCCAAACTTCTCCTTAGTAAGACGTAAGGAGTAAGAGAGGACTGACTCAACACCTGAGACACCGACATCCCTCGGCGCTCAATGCCGGACGATTGGAAGAGGAAGAGAAGAAGCGTACTAGAAGCTCAGGCGGAAGAGTGTGGAGCACCAGTTCTGGAAGCTAGAGTTAAAGTACAACCGAGACAGGAGGGCTTTACTGAGACGCCTGAGGGAGGCCTTTCCGGAGAAGACGGAACGCCAGATTACAGACAAGCGGAAGGCCTTGCGTAGGAAAGACCGAGCAGGGATGCTATCAGCATCCCAACCGGACATTCAAGCAAGTCAGGAGCCAATTGCAAGTGGCAGCCCACCAGTAACCTCAACCGAGGACCTGGACGTCCCCACATCATTGGGAGACACAGACGCGTTCCTCATGGAAGTGTCTGGAGGCACCACTGCTCATAGGGGGACATGTGCCCACATAGCAGCTGATCGGTTCGGGAGACGAGATTGGAAGTGGGTGATCAAGAACACCAGTTCCGTAGTGGCGTGGTTGCTACTACTACAGCCACCTAAGAAGCCAGAAAGGAGGAGGCCACCTGGTTCTAAGGTAAAAGGGAAGGCCACCAACAAGCATAGCAGCCGCAAGGCCGAAGGGTTTCGCGGTTTCCAACAGCTATGGGCCTTTGCCCCGGCTAGAGTAGCAGCTTCCGTGTTAGACGGAGTTACGACCGCGAGCCTGCTTCCAGACAAGCAAGCCGCCTTTAAATATTTTAAGGGAGTGTTCGAAACGCCCAACGACCTGTCCGACGATATCTCAAGGTCAACTGAACCATCATGTAGTCAGCCGGAGCACATCGACCCTGAGGAGGTTGCAGAGGTCATTCGACACTGTAACGCAAAAAGTGCCGCCGGCCCTGACGGCCTTCGCCCTTCGAGTCTTGAAGACTTCTTCGCCCTTCGAGTCTTGAAGACTTCTTCGCCCTTCGAGTCTTGAAGACTTCTTCGCCCTTCGAGTCTTGAAGACTTCTTCGCCCTTCGAGTCTTGAAGACTTCTTCGCCCTTCGAGTCTTGAAGACTTCTTCGCCCTTCGAGTCTTGAAGACTTCTTCGCCCTTCGAGTCTTGAAGACTTCTTCGCCCTTCGGGCCTTGAAGACTTCTTCGCCCTTCGGGCAATGAAGAAGGGCGTCGAACACGAGTTAGCAGCCTTGTTCACACAATGGCTGAAGCACCGAAATATTCCGAAATCGCAGTGCGAAAGTAGGACGGTGCTACTCCCGAAGCCGGGGCTACCTCGAAGGACATGGGAAAGTGGCGCCCGATAACCGTCGGGAATATCCTGGGGAGGATATTTACTAACGTCCTAGGCCGACGTATAACCAGAAGTGTTCGCCTGAACGCAAGCCAACGAGGTTTTTGGAAATTCCCAGGCATCGCCGAGAACTTAATCTTGTTGAAAACTGCGATGCGTGAAGGGAATACAGAAACCGGCGAGGTGTTACTCGATTTTGCCAAAGCCTTCGACACAGTCAGCCACCCCCATATTTTCGCCGCACTCGAACGCCTGGATGTCTGCAGTGCGTATGGCAAAGTACTTGCGGATCTCTACAGTAAAAGCTCAACGATGCTATCCATTGGGGGAACTCTCTCGCACGATATTAGGTTCAAATGCGGAGTGAAACAAGGAGACCCAATTTCACCCTTGCTGTTCAACTGTGCGGTTGACGTCCTGATGCAGAGGCTGTGTGACAGCGGACACGGAGTGTTATTACGAGGGGCGCCGGACTCCTGTCCTGGCCTACGCAGACGATCTCGTCTTGCTAGGTTGGAGCTTGAGTGAACTGAACTCCCTACTAAACATAGTTGATGTTTTTTGTGTGGAGTTCGGGATGAAGCTCAATGCCAGTAAGTGCATCTCTGTGTTACTGCGCAAGCGAAGGAATCATTTCGTAAACGATACAGTCGCAAAATAGTTCCTGGGAGAGGTAGAGATCCCGCAAGTCGGCCCCGAAGGGTCATTTAAGTACCTCGGGGTAAAGTTTACCCCTCTTCCTTTCAGGTACGAGTTGAACACGGTCGAGACCTTGAAGGAGTGGACCAAAGCCCGACCAAAGGGTAGAGCTTCTGACCACCTATGCGTTGCCGCGGTTGCTCCACACCATACAAGCCCACCAAGTAAGCACCACACAGCTGAAAATTCTCGACCGGATGATTCGTAGAGCGGTCAAAGGATGGCTGAGGCTCCCTAGTTCTACTTGCAACGGGTTGCTTTACGCCGCTCGAAAAGATGGAGGTCTGTCCATCCCCTCCCTAAGGATGATCTGTGCGCGAGCCAACGCCCGCACTCGAGCAAAGCTCCTAGCGTCGGACCACCCTGCAGTGCCAGGCATCGTGGACGCTTCCTTGCGGGACGTAGTCCCGGGGCAAAGTGGCTTCAGTGGTTGGAGGCGGAAAGAGTTCGACCGATGGGCACAGCTCCCCGTTCAGGGTAAAGGGATCATCCACTTTAGATCGAAGGTCAGCAACGGATGGCTGCAGAGACCTGAGGGCTGGAAAGTGAACACGTGGCTTAGGGCGATGATGATGAGAGCCGATGTCTACCCAACGGGTGCCGCCCTGTGGAAGACGGACGATAGTAGGGCGGAATCATGCCGATTGTGCCAATTCCCTCACGAGACCCTACACCATCTTCTGGCAGTCTGTCCCGCCCTCCAGAATATGCGTATCCGTAGGCATAACAGAGTCGTAAATACACTCTCCCGCATCTGTCAAGAGTACGGATGGCGGGTCCGAAAGGAGTACCCAGTCCGGCTTCCAAACGGTCGTTTGTTGAGGCCGGACCTAATCCTAATAGATGGTAGGAGGGGGATCATTGTGGACGTAACAATCCGTTACGAGACCAATGATCCTGAAGTGTTTACGGACGCATACGCGGAGAAAGCAGTCAAATATCAGCCTCTGGTTGAAGTCTTGACGCTTGAGGAAGACCTGACGGAAGGCGTAACCGTTCATGGCTTCGTCCTCGGCTGTCAAGGTGCCTTCCCTAACGATCAACGATCAGGTGCTTGATGACATAGGAATTTGCCGCCAAGCGGTAAAGTCCCTACTGATCGCCGAAGACTGATCGGGCTTTTCCTTCTAATGCCATTCGCAGCTCCATCAAACGTAAGTGACGAGTGGGGTAGGGTGTGTACTGAATGGCTGGTGTGTTCCCCGTTGCAGTGAGCAGATTTGGAACGTACGTTCCCTTGGTTGACTGTACTCATACCTTTTATCAGATTTTATTCATACCTTTTATCTGATTTTATTTATTTAGCTCATTTATCTTGTCTTATTCACTTAACTAGTACTGTTCTATCAATTATAATTGTGCTAGAATTAAATTTTGCATGCACTTTTAAACTATTTTTACCGTATTGTTTGGCGCAGCATATCCTCATTTGGATCTTGTGCCACTAAAACCTACATTCAATCAATCCCTTGGTTGACTGATGACCCGACCGCCGGGGAGCTTGCTGCTAGGTGTCCGTCGTCCAGGCAGTGCACATCCAAGCCGACTGGAGTGACCTACCCAGTGGTGCCTACTCGCCTGAAGATACCTCCCACTCTGCTTAAATGCAGTGTGTCTTGTCCCTCTATAGAGAGACAATATTGACGTAGATCGAGTTTCACAGGGTGAATCGCGGGACCGGTAGCGTCCCCCGTCCGTTGGACGTCGACGAATGTAGTGTGCGAATGGACGACCCAAGGTGATGAGGAATGAGAGACGGACGGTGATGTTCGGCTGAGTGGAACAGCCATGTAATGTGTGACCGGAGGGTCCTTAGTTGGACAAGACGACTGGCGAGAGAATGAATGTGGTAGTGTGCGAGACGATTGGATGTGTGGTGTACGGTTGTGTGTTACGGATGTGTGGTGTACGGTTGTTACCCTCGTCGACGTCAGTTTTTATACAGTGCTTTTCCTGACGTACCACTCGCCCAAATGGGGATGGGGCACTGTAGCACTGAAGCCCCACTTGAGTGCCCGACGCATCACCCAAGTGTTTAACAATATTACTCCCTTGGTTCGTTTCTCGTTGCAGGTCATGAGGCAGAGCCTGTGCTGGATAGTAGATTGTGGATAAAGGATGATAGAGTGCGGAGAGAGACTATAGCTTTCTGAGTGAACTACTGGGACTTATTGCCTCGCCTGATCACTCCCGCCGCGTCAGACCGGCCTCCGGTGCTGGCGCGGGCAGACGCAAAAGGGGTAAGTACCTTTCTGGCATTGGCCGTCTGTAGCTTCCACTGTCCGGCTGTCCTTCGGACCCGAACCCTGTTCTGTCCACTTGTGGCTCTGTTCGCAGAGACCCTCGTCTCCACCATTTTCAATTCCCCTCCTCCTATCGTGCAATTTTGCACCCTGGAAACCCGAGCGCAGACCAATGCCGCCAGCGGTACGTCTATGCGCGAGGTGACCTCGCTGAAGAGGACGAATTCTGGCAGACTGGAAGGGGCATTCGCCCTGTGAAGGGGGCACAGATGAAAGCCTCAGAAGCAGGCCAGACTCTTGGGTCAAGTAACAATTTCCTGCTCATACCTATACTAATGTCGCCATCATGCGGTCACTGGTTCCAGTCGGGACGGCCGAGCAATGGCGGCCATAGATGATTGTTTGAAGGGCCGAACTGGAACCTAGGGGGAAAAGGAGGTCGACGCACCGATTCCTGAGCGTACCCCGAAGGGATGCCTAATAAATCCCGGAAATACCACTGGGTTCCACATGGAATACGTCTGTAATGGCCCTCTGGTGTGCTGGCCGCACCAAGGCTCCCTTCCGTCGGGATGGTATGGCGCCACGATGGGGGAAGAGTCGGATTAGGGGTTACCCCGGCCGCTCTCCACTTCCCATTGTTACCCCTTGGTCAAGCCAAATTGTTAAAGTCCTGGTAATTACCAACTCTTTCACAGGGCTAAACTGAATCTGCGTTTGAATAACTCAGTGTTTGTGTTGTTAAATGTTAGTACGATATCAGAAGTGTGCAATGGGTCGAATTTTTGCATCCTCTTTGAGATTTATGCAGTCGAAAATATCATTAAAATTTGCGGTATCGCAGGTGGCGGCTTTAATAAAGAAATTTCTGTTTAACTTGTTGAAATGATGGTCGAAGCGGTCAATGTTAAGATCTCTATGAATAGCATTGTTGCGGATAAACCATCTGGCTCCCGTGAGTTTTCTCAAGATGTTGTTTTGGAGTAAGATAAGTTTTTTGAGGTCTTTTTCGGAGGCGTTACACCAGGCAGGTGAGGGGTATACGTCATGATAGGACGTATCATAGAGGTATACAGGAGTTTTTTCAGTTTTAAACTAAGGTGTCGGTTATGGTAAAGTGTTTGAAGCTTGTTGGTTGCTGCATATACTTTTTTTTAAATGTTATTTACATGATCAGACCAGGTGAGTTTTTTATTAATGGTTAAGCCTAAGTAAGCAATAAAAATTGGAGATGGCAGATGTAATTTATAGAAGACGGTAGAGTGCGGTGCTCTTCACTCTCACCAGTCTTACCACCAGCTTGGCGATTTGAGATCTTCAGGTAAAAGCAACCCTGTTATCCTTGTGATATATATTCTGTCCTTCAGATGAAGAACAGCCTCTTACCTTTTCCACTTCTTCACTAGCTAGCTTGGTCGCAGGACGACCCATATTGTTTAATTTAGTTTAATATTTGTGTTTGTAAAATAAATATGTTCGAGAGAAAGCAGCATTTAGTAGTCACTTCAGGATGTACCGAAATATTCCATCTTTGCAAATTAGCCATACAGGAGGTCTAAATAAGTTTCTGTCTTTTTATGCATTGAACTTTGTTTATAGCATCATTTGTTCAGCTTACTACAAAAAATTAACTTTTTATGTAGTTTTTATTTGATTTTATATCTAAACTTAACTAGAATTAACAAGCTGATATAGTAGCAAAAAGTATTCAAAATGTAAGTAGGAATCTTTTAGCAACTCTAGATTTAAAACGAATTTATCAATCATCAGTACAGAAGGCATGGAAAGAACAATGAAAACTAAAATGATAACAATGGATCCACTAAATTATAATAAATTACATGAAATATTCCCTTTCGTTGATAATCATGAAATAGTATGCGTTGACACTGCGAAACTCAGGTTTTTAATGAAGAGGTTGCGTATTAGCCATTCCCTTTATAAACATATGCATTTACTGAAAAGCGAACTCGCAACCATTTGTTCACATTGTTTAGTTGTCATCACCATTAAACATATTTTTACTGATTATAGACAATTTTAAACATTTTAGAAATAAACTTTTTTATTTTAATCTTGATCTTAAGTCTCTGCTTCGGGACCCTATACATCGCAATCTTAGAGTTTATCAAAACATAGGATTATATACTATTGTTAAAAAAATATGTATGTATATATTAATCTGATCTCGTGACCAATTTGAATTTAGTGGCTAGCTATTTCAGGCTCTTGTTCTCAATAAACTCAAAACAACTAACCTAAAAACATTGTGCAGGATACATTTAGATACATCTCTAAGTATATTTTCGAAGATTTTGTTTTTTCTAAATGATTAGCATCTCTTTTATTTATTTCTAGTTTAAATGATGTTTCAGATGTTTTTTTATTCCAACTTTTTTTTCTATAAAATTAATAATTCTTCAATTTTTGCCTGGTTCACATCAAGACATTTTCTCTTTGACATATTCTACTTTCAATTACAATTTACCAAACTATTTTAATCAAACCGCTATCACAAAATCAGTTCTTTAAGCATACTTACATAGCAAATGAATAACCAAAACTATAATATTTGTAATTTTGTTTAATTATTTTTAAATATTTTTCTTCTATTCATTTTTATAATTAAGTGAATGTTACATTTTATATGAATAAAAAAAAAATTAATACGTATTAATTAACAAACAATTTACAAATGTGAGTAAACAACTTCTAAGCAAAAATCTGCCCTAAACAAGTTTTTATTAAGACAATTAGCAAATGAGTGTGAAAACCACAATAAAAAGAGACACTTAACAGAAAAGCAGCATTGACAAAAGAAGAAAAAAAATTGCTTCTCTTTCCTTCAACTATCTCCAAAAGAAATTTACAGAAATTTTATCGTTTAGAAGTAAAACTGAGGAGAGGAAAGATTTAATATTATTTTAAATTATTTTTCTATGTAAACTATTTTCAAAGTACTTCATAACTTTAATCCAATTATGCCTGAAGTTTTTAGTTCCCAACTGCATTTTAATCATATTTTATTGCCTAACAAATATGCTGTTGTGGCAGCAAAATGAAGATTTTAATTAATTATTTCGCGTAAATTATTATACTGTTCATGCAAAGTTAAAAAGCTTATACAAGTATAAATAATATGGATTAATGATAGTTCTCGTGTCAGCATTACAAGTGTAAACTGATAGTAAGTTAAAATAATTTTATCGCAGTTTTCCTAATATTATGAGTATTAGTTCATCTAAGAAATTAGTGTGACTTCTACAATCATAAAGGTAACTTATATTCATTGTTCATTAGAAGTTCAGTTCTGTAAGAGTGTTCAAGAAATGAGATTAGATTTTTTTAATAAATTAAGTTTACTGAGACATAATTTTCCTCTGTATTTAAAATTATCTACGAAACAGAAATCATTTATCTGCGTGCGGTTTTTAAAAATAGAGTATTATGCAATTTTTGAATATTATCTTCGCTAAATCTTTTTTTATTATACTTTAATAAACTAAAGAGAAAACCGTTTCTTTTGTTAATATAAAGGAACTTAACAGTTGATAAAGAGATGTCCAAATTTATTCCATACTTTTCGTTTTATAATAATTTAAGAAATAATCTTTACAGACATCTAAAACCGAAGCTTTAATGGTATTAATTCAAAAACACTATAAACTTATTATTTTCGAGTATCAACTTTTGGCAATCTAAGTTTTATTTTTGGCCATATGATTAACTTCGTAATAATGTTTTATTTTAATGTAATAAATAAAACAAATATCGCATTCGGGAAAAAGCAACGACACAACTCAAAAAAGCAAGATTTTTAGTTTTAATCTTGTTTAAAATGCATAAAACAAGTAATTCAATTTCGTGCAAATAAATATAAATTATTACTGTTATGGCTACTATGTACTAAAGGGCAATCTTAAATATGCCAATAAATTTATGCATTTAATTTACGAAATTAGCAAAAAAAATATTCCTTCTTTGGCAAATTCGGATTAGCCGCAATGCTTAAAATATGCCAACGAAAGTTTTTTCAGGAATTTAGAATCTATTCAGGTTTATTTAGAAGAGCGATCAAAAGTCTGGGTTTTTTTTAATGTAAATTTTACTTTAGGCGTCAAACGTAAATTTCTTCTATGAACCCGTCGATTGCTTTCAATCTGTTTAACTCATTTTCCAGAGAGCGGCTAAAGCCTTCATTTCAAAGGTCAAGTATCCGTCGAAAAGAAGGTATTTTTATTCAAAGACAATACATTTTTGCGTCTGATTTCTTAACTTAAAACATGATCTACACAAATTTAGGATTGAATATTTAGGATTTTTCCCTTGAATCATGTGACTGCTTCGCAGCAAGTGAAAATCGTAACACTAGTTATATATAAATAATTATTAAAAAACTATACGATTGGTAGTAATTATGTAAAAATATAAATTTTGAGTTTTTTATCGCTTGATTTTTTTTTTCTATTACACGGCAGGATTAGTTCCTCATAAGTGCTGCTAAAATTTAAGGGTCATGTTAAATTTATAATTTAATATAAATTAAGAATCTGCTGGTAAACCATGGAACAGAAATTGTTCGAAGAAAATGCCTTAATTGTTGAGTAGACGAAGTATAATGAGAATCCATTATAATACACCAAATTTTGCAATTTTAAAATGCCTGAGTACAAAATTCAAATAGTATTGTACAATAAGTCGGACTTAAAAAGAGGGTGTGGTAAAGCCATTATTGTCTCTCGCATCAGAATTGCAAATTAACTAACTGCGACTGACTTTTGAAGGAAACTATAAAAGGTAGCATATTTGAGACACTGTTTCGTCTAATTTCTTAGTGCTTAAAATAATTTATAAATACTGAGTCCTCGTCATTTATTGAGGCTAATATGATTCACTTTCTTTTGCATAAAATTTTATTTCGGGACATTTAGTATTTATCCACGCACTAAAGAAAAACATCTATTCCAACACTTTATTTTCTCCATTATTAAAAACTTAAATTTAAAGATAAGCTTTTTGTTACCTGCTAACCTCGGTTGACCGTACATTAATATTATTTTTGCACCATCATTCTGATAAAAAAAATTTTCATGGATGAAATATTAGAATCGAACATCTGAAGCACAAAATCACTCTAAAAGAGAACTCAGGATCAAACTTTTTCTCTTAGAGCAGGCTTGATGGGGATATCTAGATGATGCATGACCAAAATATTAAAGTTTACGAGTTTTTGCTTTTTTCTCTTTTCCGTAGAGCATCATGGTTGTATAATCACACTTAAGATAGCGTTACATATTCCACTTTACAAAAAAGTTAAAAAATTTATTCCAAAAATTTTTTTTTAGATCAGAGTGATAGAAGCATTATATATAAAAATTGGTTATTTTTCTTTTAATCAAAATCGTTATTATTTATCTATAATTTAAATCAACTCTTTAGTTGAGAATTCCGTATTGATTGAAATATAAAGTTTGCAATTTTAATCACTTCTCATATATTTTTGAGAAATATTCTGTCAGTATATAATAGCTCAGTTTCAGGTTAACTTTTCAAATACTTATGTTGACTCGTGTTTTCATAAACTAACCTTGTTGAACAATGGCGAGTTAACTGATCATTGATCAAATAATTACATTGATCACAAAATAATAGCCGGTTTTTGCATAAAATTGCGGTCAACTAAGTGTTAAGACAGCTGTTTGAAGAAACTTCACAAGTTCTTGGAAAAAATTGTAAGTTTTTAAATTATAAGAGCATGTGCTAGAGCTTGTTGCATAATTGAAAATTTGGTAAAGCTAACGTTTCTAATAGAAGCGATGTTATAGAATTAGTGTTTCAACGCTTAAACATTAATTAAAGAAATTTCGAAATTTTTTTGAATGTTTGAACACACAGAGGCATGTAGTAAAATTGTAATATGGACTTGAAAAAGCATTAAAATACACAAAATGATAACAAATTAAGTAAAATTTTTGCATTGACCTCGATTACTTTAAAATATTAAGTTAACAGCAAAACTCGTAATTTAATAAATAGGCTGTGTGTTGGTCATTAATGTTTTACTAATGTACTTTTACGAGACGTGGAGACTCTGGGGATAGAGCGCTCGCTTCCATATGAGGTGGCCCTGATCCGAACCCCAGCGATGGCTGCTTGATTAGAATTCCGTAAACACATTGCTGACGTAAAAATCTCCTACCACTCAATCCCTTATATCAGTTATAAACGAATCATTGGTCAGAGTCCCCCTTGTCGTCAGGCTAACTCTGGGAGGTTTTTGTGGTTTTCTGCTCAATGTAACGCAAATGCAGGTAAGTTCCATCAAAATTCCTCCACGAAGGCGAATATCTTCCAATACTTAATCCAGGAGTTTCCCTAGTCTTTTGAAATTGGGTTCAAAATTGCAAGGCTACGGAGTTGAACATTGGTAGTCGTAAACTCAGAATTGGGTCAGATGTTCAACGACGGTTATAAAATAAAATATATATTTACTGAAAGACGAACTTATCAATAAAAAAAATATGGACCTATTAATCTTTAGACTGATGCTCTATACCTAGAGACTGATGCTCTATATCCATTTCTGGCTATTAGACATCAACTAAGATATTGCGAGCCACAGGAGCATAATTTTCTTTCCTAAAAGGTGTACTTTTCATGCATAATTTTAGAGCTGGCAAAATGAAGTAAAACTGATATCGAAATCTAAAAAAGGCGGGATAGGAGTCTTCAAAATCCGTTTCATTACTGAAGGTAACAGAAAAGTAGAAAGGTGAGTCACAGAAGTAACTCGAAATGCTGCCAGGCAATCAAACTGGTTTAGATATTTTTCAGCCCCCTTTCTTGTTTATGATTTCGATAAAATTTTTTTGCTCACCAAATGTGTAAACTTTTTTACTTAATTTTATCAAAAAATTATTAATATAAATTAAGAGCGTTATAACAACCCGTATAAAGAGTAGTTTTAGAAGCACGTGCTAACTAAAGACTAAAGCTAAATTTTTGAATGACAGCAATTGACATGGCGGATGTTTTGACAACAATTATACATGCAACATGCTATAAATTCAAATGTCTCAAATTTATATTCCAATTTTAGCCGTCATTGTAGCAGAATAGTTAGGGGAACGGTAAAGCTGTTTATTAGAAATTGGATTGGTTTCTCGAAACAGAATGATAAATTGGTAAAGGAGATTCTTAGACAGGTTTAAAATCATTTATTAGCTTTTCTCATTAAATTAACGCTTTTAATTATAGTAGCCTTCGGCAAGGAGCTTAAACAGTTACAACTTTTTTAAAACTCTGGCCTCCTTAAAAAGCATTATCTTCTCATAGTGTAAAGTTAACTTTGCGTAGATGTCATTTTATAAATGCCTTTTTTATCTGCTGCACTATGTCCCAATCTGATAGAAAAACCATGGAAGTTATTAAAACGAAGCTTTTATATGCTAACATTGTAATTAAATTTGATGATAGTTAATTTAAAATAAAAAGTAACACAAACTTTGCATTGATTTCATTTTCTATGAATATATAAAATACGAAAACAAAAATGATAAACTTAGAACTATTTCTAAATAAAAGATAACATAATATAATATGATAAGTTAATTTGCTGATAGCTAAAAATTCTGGAACAAATTTTAGTTTTATTTTAGAGATAAATTATATCCCTTTCAAGTTGGTTTCATATCTTAACCCTTTGACGTAGACATTTTATTAAACATTTTTTTTCCAAATTTTGAATTAATTTAGGTCAAAATGAGTGAAAAATATTATATTTATCATTTTAATAACTTATGATTATGAATTACAGCGTTAAACACCGATGATTACGTTAAAATCTTCCAACCATAGCTCACTTCCAGACAATAATTTTTCAAATTAGCACTTATTTGCAGTAATTTAGATCTAAGAGTACCAGTTATTCATTATTAAAGTTTATTTAATTTACAAAATCAATTATAAATAAATTTCTGAACATGTATGGAAAAAAAAATATTTTCAAGCTACTTTTTTTGTCTTTTTATTTAAGTGCAAATCCAATTCTGATAATTTATCAGATTTTTTGTAACTATTACACTGTTTTTTACAATTAAAAAAGTACTGAGCGATATTTTTACTTGTAATTAGCGGGCCAGAAAAAGGTCATTGGTGTCCTATTTGTGTCAGAGGGTTAACTCATAAGAGACTTAACACTAAGACAAATACTAAAATTTTTTATGTTGTAGTTTAAGGAAGTGTTTCTCTCAAATCAGAGTTCAATGCACTTTAACTTTATTAATAGTAGAAATATTGAATGATCTCAATGTTCAAAAAGAACTGAATAGAATCGATTTGTTCCCTTAAATTTATAAGCGAATCAATCATAAAATGAAGATATCACTCTTTTCCGATAAAACTTCAGGAAGGAATTTAGATAGAAAAAACTTGAAAATGAAGCTACTTTTCTGTGACAAAAGTAATATAAAGTACTATAAATCTAACAGAGTTTAGATCAATACAATTCAAAGAAAAGGACATGTCTTGTTATAGTTGGATTACTATAAATCGGATTCGTCATAATGGAACTTCAGGCGATAAAAATTTTCAAATAGAGGAAAAAGCCATACTTTAGAAAGTGGATATTCACAAAATTGGGAAATAAAACACTAAGCTGGGACACGAAAGTATATAATGATTTTGAGAGAGATGTCACTTTTTCTTTAATATTCAGAGTCATTTCGTAAACATTTAGGGCTAAGTTAAACAGTGATGGAAATCGATTTAGAACTGATGTATAAATTTCTATTGGTAGAATGTCAATTGTGAAGACTTTACTAAGCCATGGTGTGTGAATCGTTCAAATAACTGAAAAGCTTAGTGGAACGAAGCACTAGAAATTTTTTTGGATCAAATTAGTTCACAGATTGCTCTTTTTCGTTGCGTTTAAAACCTACTGTTTGGCGCAGAATGCTTTAAAAAAAAATAAAAAAAACAAAAACTTTGTCCTAGATGACACCACATTCAGTTCAGTTTTGTAACTTTACTGTATCTCTCTGTTTTTGGTAGGGTAAATCGACCAGTGAATGAAAAATTAAGAAAAGCCTGTGTTTTAAAAATTAATATTGTTATAATCTTATTTTAGAAAAAAATGAAAGTGTCAACTTGTTTGGTGTAAAATGCACATTATGTGAAAAAAAAATGATAGGAAACATAAAATGCATTGTTTCGAGGTTTAGTGGTGAGTCAGAAAAATTGTGAAGACTTTATTAAGCCATGACGTAAAACTCAAACTAATGAAAAGCTTAGTGGAAAGAAACACTAGGGAAAATTATAGGAAATCACAACAAATTAGCTTATAGGTTCCTCTTTTTTATTGCATTTAAAACCTCTTGTTTGGTGCAGAACGTCCCTACTTTAAATTTCTGTGCTATAGGACTCCACATTCAGTTAAATGTTGTAACTTCTTTGTACCTGTGCGTATTCGGTAGGAAAAATCGATTAGTAAAGGTAACTTAGACGTAGACTGCGCACCGGTCACTCAAGTTTTATCCTTAAATATTTACTGAAAGGCGAACCTGCAACTAGATGCAGGACTGCGTGCAAGTAGATAGACACTTACCTACAGGGTGGTAAAGTTAGTGTTTTGTAGTGACGATGCTGTGTTGAGATAAGCTAAATAAAAAAAGTTAGATTTCGGATTTTTTAGTAGCTTGAATGGTTATATCAGCTAAAAGAATCAATATCCCAGGAAAGTTCTGGGTCACAGAGCTTGCTAGCTCTGTGACCTAGTTTCAGCAAGGGAGCTATAATATTCAGTAACGACATTAATGGGGTGTTGTTTAACCATGATTTTTAGGGCAGAAAACACTAAAAACCGACATTTTCACTAACTTAACTAACAGAGCATGACTTTGAAAAGCAACAGTGCCCCATGGGAACTAGTGTCCCATAATGAGGCAGCGATATACTTATAATATAGCAAAACAAAATTTTAGGATAGTTTTGCCTTCTTTAGACAAACCTACCGTATTGTTTGGCGCAGCATGTCCTCTTTCGGACTTTGTGCCACTAAACCCTACATTCAATCCAATTTTTAGACAAACCCTTTAAAACATACATACTTGCATTTTTAGAAGCTCATACTTGCACAGTATTCATTTTTTATAACCTACTTCAATATAAGAAAATTCATGCTTATCATAACTATCACACATTGTTTGAAGTTCAAAATAATGGCTCTTAATTATAAGTTTCTGATTAAGAGCAGTTTGGGGCGATGCACCCATAACTATGTTAATTTTAAAAAAAATTATGAATTGCTTTTAATGTATGAGTAAATTTTAGGAAGATTATTCCCTAAAAGTGGGCAACGACATAACTGATTGTGCTATACGACCTGTATTTTAATTCCTCAACCCTATATCATGAATTTGAACTTGACAAATTATCTCAATTCATCTTTGTAGCAATAACCCAAAGAATAAATCAGCTTAAAATCTGTTTAATTAATTGCAGGTAATCTGCCATTACTTCTTGAAGTTTACGCAATTAAATCTAATTCAGTGCAGAAATTACATTTTTAATTCAAAATAATTTACATTGCTTATTGCATTTTTCTAGCATTGTAAAATATGATTAAATAATTTTTTCCTTTATCGGATAGTGTTGTTATTTCTGGAACTTGCACCAAATTTTTAAAATGCAACTAACCATTCAATATCACACATTTATCTGTTTTCAATAAGCTAAATTTATATCGAAATAAGTGTTTTTTGTTATTGAGATAAAAGTTTGCAATAATTCTACTTTTCTTATTATTGTTTTTATTTTTATATAGAAAAAAAAAATTATCATTCTTAAAAAGTTATAAAATTTATATATCGTTATTGAAAATTTTCGTTTAGCATTTTCAAAGAAAACTTTTTACAATTATTTCTTACTTTAAAACAATTCAAGTATACTTAGGAACAATTGAGAATTTACTTTCATTCTATTAAAAAACTTATAAGTTTTTCCAAAAAAGGATGAATCATCAAAAACAAAGACAGAATGAAAGTATTTTATTTGCAGCTCTTCACACTTTTCTGTTTTATACGAAAAACTTACACATATAAGAAAACTGAAATTAATTTTCCTCTAACATTAAAGCATAGAGCGTGAAGGAAATTGTACATTCCTTAAGAATATTTTACCCTGCTCTCTCCTTATACGGGATAAAATGGAATCTGAAACTACAAAAAAGTTATATTAAAGTTAAATGGAAATTCTTTTTTCAAAACTCCCTCTTGACAAAACAACCTTTTGTCTTTATTGCTGCGGTTGCAAATTTGATTTTCATTTTCTTACCAAATATATTTATCAAAGATTACTTTCTTTTCTTTATGACAGGATTGGAAATCTTGTTTATTTTTGATTTTATTCAAGAATCCATAATTTTATGTTATTCAGCGTTAAGTTAAATTACTACTTTACTTTGTATGTAAAGCGAGTTTTGTTTTTATATTTTATTTCAGATGTCTTTTATCTAGATATTTAATATCGGAACTTTTAAAAAAAAGTTAGTAGAAATTGATTTTACTTTTTCTTAAGTAAATGCTGTGATGGCGCAAGGGTTAAATTTGTTAATATTGCTTTTAAAATGTTTTTTTAATTATGTAATCGAGATTTTTAATTTCAAAATTGTTTATAAGTGAAAGTTTTATACTTCATTGTCAATTTAAATTTATTTCATTGGTTTGAAAAGTGTCATCTTTTAATAACATAGATTAATGTTACAAATTGCTACAAATGTTCGTTTTTTTTTAAATTTTTATCTTGCTTTTTTGATTTTAACCTAGCTTTTTTCGTTTAAATCCAGTTGATTTGATTTTAAACCTTTAATTGCAGAATGCTATGTTATCTTGATAGCTTGTAAATTTATTTCTAACCAAACTTAACGCAAGTGGATTATTTATACAGACTCGTGTAGTTTTATTTCAAGCTTTTCTCACATTGGGAAAAATCCAGTGATACATAAAATTCAATTATAACGCGAAGGATTCAATATTTATTATTGATAGATATCATCCGATGTTGGCATGCACTGGAATGACCACGCTGATATTGCAGCTAAAACCACTCAAAATTTAAGTAAGAATCTCTTCACGCATTTTGGATTTAAAACGAATATTTAAATTGGCAGTACAGCAGGCTTGGAAAGAACATTGGAGTTCATAAATAGACTATAAAATGCATTAAGTTTTCCCTCCCCTAAAAAATTATCAATTTATATCCGTTGACCGCAAATCTGATTTTATTCATGCCTTTTACCTGATTTTATTCATCAACTTATACAATTTCATCAGTTATAATTATACGACAAACTAAGTGCTGCACGTATTATGTCTTTTGAATTGTTTTTACCGTATTGTTTGGCGCAGCATGTCCTCTTTTGGACTTAGTACCACTAAACCCTACATTCAATCCAATTCCGTTGACTGCAAAACCAAAGTTTTCATTAATAAACTGCGCATTGGTCATTCCCGTTAGACCCATAAGTATTTACTGACTGCTGATACTGCAACTAGTTGTTTATGTCGAGTTGACATAAATATTAAACATGTTTTAACCAACAGTAAAAGATAAGAGTATTTAAGGAACAAACTCTTTGGCAGCTTTTACCCTGATCTTAAATCTTTGCTCGGTGACCCTATACATCACAATCTTATTAATTTTGTCAAAACAATAGGACTATATTCACTGCGTTTTAAAAGAAAGCATTTCTTTAATCTTGTGTCTGGCTCAATATGGCCCATATCTGGCTCCTTGTGCCAATAAACTTTAATCAATCAACCAATTTTTTCCCTAGAAAACCATATATTATTACTATCTATTGACTGTAAAACCGAAGTTTTAATTAATAAACTGCGCATTTGTCATTCTCGTTTCTCCCATAAACATATACTGACTTGTCGATCCTACACCTCGTTGTTCTCTATGTCGAGTCACATAACTATTAAAAATATTCTAACCAAATGTAAATGTAAATGATTCAAGCATTTGAAGAACAAACTCTCCTTCATCTTAAATCCTTGCCCGGTAATCATATACATCACAATTTTATTAGGTTTCAAAACAATAGGACTATAGTCACTACTTTTAAAAAGAAAGAACTGTTTTAACCTAGTGTCTGGCGCTTGTGCCAGTAAACTTTAACCAACCAACCATCTTGATTTTAAAGAAGTTGCTAATTTTAATCCAGTCACTTTGATTTTTCCCTTGTTTAAAAGGAGTTTGTGTTGCAAAGACATGACTCTTGCGAAATTTTTTTTTATCAAACAAACATATTACTGCATTTTTAGAAACTATAATTTCAACTCCTAAACATTAGTTTTTGGATACTGCTTTTATTGCCAATCCCATTTACATTGATTAAGGTCTTGAAATCATTCATTGAAATAAATCTCGTGTCACCTCAATAGGTGCGTGATTTTCAATTCAAATTGAGAGACATGATGTACAGCTTTCATTTTCTGGCAGTATAGTGGATAAAATGTTTTAAAAAAATTCAGAACACACTCAATTGTTTTATTATTCTTTAAATTTCGTTCTTATTTATATTCAAGTTTTGCACCTGAGTAACTATCAAAAGTAAAACATCTTCGATTGCGAAATAATGGTTGTTTATCAATAAATGTGAAATATTTTATGATTTATCGACAATGCCGTAAAAAAAAATCTATATTGCATTGTTCTAATTTAAGTATATTTATATTTATTTTAGTTGATTTACCTAAATTTTAACCCAGTTTTAGGTACGGTATGGTTCTTGTGCCAAAAATGCACAACAGAAACTTATTTTAGGTCAAAGAGTTTTTATATTAATAGAGTTCTATATTAAAACTATCTATAAAGACATGCTCTACATTTTGATATCCGAAGAACTTCCATGCAATTACAAATGCGCCAAATTCGCTTCAATTTTATTAATATAGGGGTAAGTTGAGAGAAAATATAGTAAATTTACTTTTTACAACGTTGATCACAACTCTGCTCATATCCCCCTCTCGAAATAGCATCATCCCGGAATGGCAGTTTTTGCTTTTGAAAACGAACAGTAACTTGCTAATTGAACGTCGTAGAAAAATAATACATCCATTATTAAATGAAGATCGTTGGTCAAACAATAACAAACATATTTGCTGGTTGACCATCATAAAACTAAAACAACGTTTTCTACTTGATATGATGGTTGACGATTTTCTATGATAATCAAACATTACTTCATGGTCTATTATTTTTGCAATAAAGCAGAATTTTCTATTTTGAAATTTTAGACGCTTATTGGTCCATAAAATGTAACATTTGTACATTGGGAGTTGTGTGAAGGCTACCATCAAACAATGTTAGATCACCAACCTGAAGCCAACATAAATTATAAAAAAATATTGCAGTATTAAAATGATGGTTTGGTGTATTTAGAGTTAATAAAAACAAAATTTTTTAAAATTGTTGTTATTCGAATAAGTGCCAAACATGGGTCTGGGCCGGGAAAGTCTTGTTGGAAGGGCGTGGGGTCTATTTTCAAGCGGTCAGGAGTTTGATCACTACCGGCCAAAGACTGCTGTGTACAAGACTCCTGTGTCCTGGTGACTAATGTAATCAAAATCTGTCGGGGTCACAAAGCCCTTCAAGTTCCCATAACAAAGCAATATTTCTGGGGTACAGGATAGGAGATTGATCGTGCTCTGGTTCAGGTCAAAATTATGGTCTGTGGACAAATGGATGGTGAGTAAATGTGTCCTCCCTGTAAAACGGGCTGTGATGTATGTGTGGGGTGGAAGTAAAACTCTTTAACATAGATAGTGGCACTGGAAAACAAGAAGTGCACCCCCCTTTGTCTTAAAATATTCTTGCAGCATTGACAAACGGCATAAGACAACCACCACACAACAACATACACGAGTCTTCTACCGCAATATTTTCTAGCTCTTGTGCCAATGAGCTCCAACCAACTAGGTAATCTACCGTATATATTTAGTTTTTGTATCAGTTCTGATTTAAATAATTATAGTTTCAGACACCTTTGATCAGTATTAAAAACAATGTGATAAAATAGAGTTATGGAATTCATTCACATAAAACTATAATATTTGAATCATTGAAATATTTTAAATTTAAATTGTTTTCAGTTTTTGATTTATAAATTTTCTTAAAATAATAATAAATGAGCGATTTATAAATTTTGTAACAAGATTTATTTTCCAACTCTCCACACTTTTACCTACCCTCTTCCTTTTAATGGTATCCGCGAATCTTTCTTTTTCCTATAGCAGCACGTTTCAGTGAAGGGGCAGAATATACTACCGGGGGGTGGGAGGCGAGATTTGCGCATATCATGGTAAAAGCAAGTGGAAAATCTCGTTACCTTGAGATGTTTATTCTATTAAATAACAATAAAATGGTAGAAAAATTCTAAAGAATCATATTTAAAATTTTGAACTTTAGCATAAAAATCAAACTAAGCAAAATAATCATAAGCTATTTTAATTTTATTTATTTAATTTTAAATGTTTCTATGTAAACAATTTCTTTATTTTAATAATATTATGCGTCTTATATCTTATTGAGCTTCAGACGTGAAATTCTTAAAAATTATTTAATTCTAAATCGATCTTAAAATTAAAAACAAGTAAAATATTGTTATAATTTTAAAGAAAAACATTAAAATCAATAAAAAACTGCTAATATAATTTCTTAACGAAGTTTTGATTGGGACAAAATCTGGCACGAAATAATTTGTTTGTGTAAAATAAAGAATATTGAAAGATTGAAAAGAAAAAAGAATTTGTAAAAACGCATCTTGAATTTAAATTTGTGCAAAGAAAATAATCTATTTAAAAAATATAAATAGCAATTTATCCGACACGATAAATCATATTTCATTTTGTGGTAAACACAACTGCATACATTAGTTAAAAAATCGTACTGCTTTACTTTCAACGGGCTTTCATCTACTTTCAAAGTCATAATTATAAGATTTCATTTTTCAATTTCTCATTGCACGTTATCTCAGTAATTTCAGACCGAAGCCATTCATTTTAATTAAGCTCTCTTTTCAAAAGCATGACTTGTCTAAGGATCAAATTATGCTTTGGCTTTAATTCGTCAGCGATTGGAGATTTTCCGGTTTACAAAGAGAATTTTAAATCTGGTCTTTAATTAACTGTTATTACATTGTTTCGAACATTCCACTTATTCGTATACAGCTCTAAAAAAATAAGCAACTCATTTAATATTTTATTCTTTCGAAAATGATCTTGAGCAAACAAACCTAATATTTTACATTGTTTTAAAAATATTTATAATTTAGTTAAAATGAAGTCTAAGCTTTTCAGTAAATCCTTTATCCCCCCCCCCCAATGAAGATTATTTTTTAAATGCTTATTTTAGTCATAAGAACTGCAGAATCTAAATTTCTGTATCTATAATAAAACATTTAATATCATACTTGTTTATTGCTATTGTTAAATTTTCTTTTATGCTATGAGTATATATATTATCCTTTTCCTTTTTTTCTCTTAATATATATTCAATTCAACACAATGAAGCTAGAAATCCAAAACTAGCTCAATTAATTTTTACTATTGTAGTTTCCTTCCTGCATTAAAATGTTTATTTTTCATTGAAAAAAAAAAAAGAACTCGAAACAAACGTGAAACGTAGCGAAAAATGATTTAATTTCTTCGAAAATGCCTTTGGTACCAAACTTGAGAGCGCTTGAAACTTGAATAGGATTTGTTTAAAAGAAAAAAAAAGTTGAAATATCTAAAAGGCTCAATGTGCCATGGAAAAGTTTCCCAGTTCTGCTCATTCAATTTGTTAATTACTCTGGAATGGTTTTGAGATTTTATTCTGATGGGTAACGAACCATGCTGGTATTCCAGTGAAAATGAACTAGCTGACTCAGCTGCACGATCTGCCACATCTATCTTATCATTGTCTATACCTTTCTCCGACGTAAAACTACACATTTGAAAATTTGTAACATCTATATGGAAACAACAATGGGACCTCAAAATTTTTAATAAATTGCATAGCATTAAATTTGATTTAAACAACTTGCCAGTGCTGCTCTTGCGCAGTATTGACGTAATGCTCACCCGCCTCCGAATCGGTTACACCAGGTTAATGCAACTCTATTTACTGTTTGGAGAGCCTTTTCCGGAATGCAGTACTTGTAACGTTCCTCTCACAATTCATCATATTTTAATAACGTGTCCATGTTTTAATCAAGTTTTTTGGGAGTTCTATTTTATGCATGCAAGATTTATTGGGATGAAATTCACCATCCTGACATTTTTGCATTTTTACGAGTCGTTGGTATTTTTAACTGCATATAAAAGTTTTAACACATCTAATGTTTTATACACTTTTTATCACCTTCGTACATTTTACTTACTTTGTGCGTTTTATACTGTATTCATACTTTTTATCTGATTTTACTAATACAATTTATCTTGTTTTATTCACGTAGTACAGTTTTATCAGTTGTGCTACAATTAAAAATTTTGTACGCACTTAGGTTTTTTAACTGATTTCCCATATTGTTTGGCGCAGCATGTCTTCATTTGGACCTTGTGCCACTAAACCCTATATTCAATCAATCAATGTGCCAAGGGCCAGTAGATAGACGTGCTGCAGAGGGGTCATAACATAACTTGCTGGTGTTATTATCCAATTTTATGCATGATTAATCATTTGCTGATAACTTTCCACAATAACGGTTTAGAAATTTTATTTTGTTGGATACCGAGTTACGTTGAAATACCAGGAAACGGCTTAGGTGACTCTGCAGCACGATCTGTTGCTATTGTTTAAACTCTAGATGTAACTTTCTCAGGCATAAAACTTTATGTTCGACAATTTATCACATCTCTTTAACAACTATGTTAAGCTATAACAACTATGTCTCCGTATCGGCCTTACTCGATTGACGCAACTTCATCTACTGTTTTGAGACCCTCCTCACCAACACTAGTTACGTTTTACTCAAGATTCATCATACTAGTATCTCTAGCATTATTGCGCTTCTACGCGCAATAATGCTAGAGGCCAGGTTGGTATATTGGATTGCAATTGGTATTTATTATTGTATATAACTGTTTTATCGTAATTACAATTTTGTCTAATTTTATTAATTTTGAATGCATCAGTTTTGCCATGGACTGTTAATGAATTGCCAACTACCTTTGTCTTTTGCCATTTGGAGACACCTGCTCTCCTATCAAATTCACGGAAGTGGCAGCCATGGACTGGAAGGCTAGATACATAATCTACAGGCTTCACAAACTCTTATGTGCGCACTTGCTTTGACTATCTCTGCTATTTTTTGTCACATATGTAAATATTCTTTTATATCTTAAATTGCAAAATTTATACTTATTTCTCGTTCAATGTTTAGGCTTCTTTTCTTCTGTTTGACGAATTCTTTGTGAATAGTGCTTCTCTTCATCTGTTCAAACCCATTTATGTTATTTTCCTCACAATGTTCAATGTTTTGACTTTTCGTCTGTACGGCGGATTTTTTTGTAGTTAATGCGTTTCTTCATCTGTACAAAAACACTTTATTTTTCTTACAGTCTTAATTTGACTGTTTTGTTTGTTTAGATTCCTTTTGTTGTAAATAAATCCTTACGGCCCTTCTGCTCTGCTGGCAGGACAATGGGTTGCAGATGCTGCTCTGCACGAGATCCAGGCACCCACTTTTAATTTATAAGTACCTGTTGATACCTATTTCCATCATTTTGTTTCTGGGCATCATATCTTTATACTTGAAAATTTTGTACTTAATATTTTTAAATTATCATGCAAAATAAAAACGTCGGCCCTTTTTTCACTAAAAGTCAACTATTTCTAAATTTCCTACAAAGTTTACTTATGAAAACGGTCTTACTAATAGGGTAAGATCGGTTGATTAGACTTTTTCTAGAGAAAGAAATGATTGATAAAAGGTAATACATCTATGACTTTTCAATTATGATTTATTGTACACAACTAAATAGTTTCTGTGACAAATACACTAGTTCCAACAGGATTTTGAGTTTTAACTACCTGCTCTACTCCAATTTCCTCTATTTAAAATAGAGCAACAAAAAAATTTAAAACGATGTCAGTTGAAACATTGGCAAATAATGTATTTGAAATGAATAAACAGGTTCGACAAAGTTACGGGAATTGTGATGAGACACGTGTATCTGAGTTATACTTATATACTATAGTACTGCTTCTTTATCTTTGAAAATATTTAATACATAGATTCACAAAAGGACATGCTGCGCCGAACAATCGATCTCAAAACGAATCAAAGATAAAAAGCTTCCTGCTATTTTTTCTTACTAGAACTTTACACAACATAACAAGAGTATTCGAAATTGAATAAAATCAACTAAAATATTAATACTATAAAACAAGATGAAACAGGATCAAAATGTGAATAAAATCAGATAAAAGTGTAAATAGAATAAAGCAGTTATATACAGTATAAAATACCAATTGCGTGTAGAAACTGAAAAATGTTAGGATGATGGGTGTCTCCTAACAAATCTTCCAGAGATAAAATAGAAATACCAAAGAAAGTAAGACGATAAAAGTTAAAGCATGGGTAAATACAAACCCAAATGTCATTAAACTTAATGCAATGAAATCAAACCACGTTATAAACTAAGGCAGAAGTAAACTATAAAGTTAAAAAAATCATGAAGCTTCATTAGAACCCCTGTTGCACAAAAAACATAAAATTTTGTAGTGGTCCTTTTCAAACAGTGGGTAAATAAAACTAAAATAATTGATTAAGTTTATTTCAGTTCTACAACTTACGTGCTTTGTTTACATTATAATTTATTAATGACTACTTAAGAGTATCAGCATAAGTTTGAAATGTGTTAACACTCATAACTTCCAATTAATTCCATTGTATTCAGTATCCTCCAGCAGGCTTTACAATAATTCCCATCTTGAGTGTATTCAATTTACGTTTTATAAAATATGCATTTACAATCTTAACATTTTTAACTAGTGGGAGTGCTCCATTAAAAATCAAAATGTCACTGTGACAAACTCTTAAGAGGATAAAATCTTTTGCACAATACACTTATTTTATTAAGATACTTCCCTCGTTGTGAAACTATTTGAAGAAAAGAATTAACGACGGTACATTTCATTATTACTTGAGGTACATTCTTGCATGTTACGAGAAATAATTTTTCAGCTTTTCCATCAAGCTGTCAGTTCACCATTACAGAGGATTAAAGAGCTGTTAAGGGAAATGTTAAATTTTTTAGGCAGTTCGAACAATAAATTAATTCGTAGTTTTCTCAATATTTCCTTAAAAATTTTAAGCATTCATAATAAAGTTCAGTAAATTTGCGTTCCTATAACGTAAATAAAAGTTTGTTCTTGTTTGAATGAGTATTTTAGTACCTCTTGTGCTGTTTTTACCTTTGTACAATAAAGAATTCTGAATGATGCGATTAGTCATAAATATGTCATGAATTCAATTGATTTATAAAACCGATGTACGATCGTTTATATGAAGGGGTTATTTAAATAGTTAGAAAATTAAACTTTATTTTTAAAGAATAGAGTTAACCTCACTTTAATGCATATACAAGTCATTTAAAAAAAAAATTTAGTACGTGATTCTTTGATTTCATCTCATGCATGATGTGCGAATTTAATAAGTATATACTCGCCGAAAATATTTTTGAATAAGTATCTTTACTCTGAAATACCTAATATCGAGATGTAAATAAATATTTCAGCGTAAATGTGTGATGTCTCACTAATAATTTTTCTACTTCTAAACAAAGAACTCCATAAATCATTTATTAGTCCACTTTTTCTTAAAAAGAGCAAAAAGCATTTAAATATGAATCATGGTAATCCAACCAAGTAAATAAAAATCATGGGACAAATTTGGAGCGGTGGTAGGGTGTATTAAAATATGTGTCTTTTGTATAGGAACGTAGAGTCTAAAGTGACATGTTAAGGCACGAATGCGAAAAATGACATAGGAGGGAAAATGTGTTTATTTACCAAATCACCGCAAAATGCTTCTTTGCTGCTATACAATATTTGCAATAATTGTTCAAAATTATGATTACCAACAATAATACAGTCCCTTGTCAAATTATTAGAAGCACTGTAAGATTCTATGTAAAATCTTAATTATTAGGTGATACTAGTTTCTGTTTTAGCGTAAGGGTCAAAATCTCCAGCACATGTTGGATGTGGAATCATTATAGCTGATCGAACATACAGTTATATCATACCTACCATATGTTCTGTATTTACTGCTGAAGCTGTGGCCATTCTCATAGCTCTACGACTTATCTCATCACTGACCGTACGAAAGTTTTGCATTTACTCTGAAAGCCTAAGTGTTTTACGTCAGCTGAATAATCATGTAAACAACGAAACTCACCCTATTTTATGTATCATTAAACATCTGTTAGTCAGTCTTCAGAAAAGTGGTTTTTACATTTTATTTTGTTGGATCCCCAGCCATGTTGGTATTTCAGGTAATGACATGGCTGACTCTGCTGCCCGATCTGCTACGACTCCATTAACACTCTGTCCCCATTTCTGACATGAAAAATTATATACGACATTTTACTATGTCTTTGTGGCAGCAGCATTGGGATTTACAAATTGAGAACAAATTGCATACTATTAAATCCAGTTTAGAGCCTTGGCCTGTGTTGTAATTGCGTGCAGCAGATTTTAAGCTCACCCGCCTACGCATAGGACATACTCGGCTGACTCATCTTCACTAGCTGTTCGGGGAACCGCCACCTCGATGCGATACTTGTAACGTTCCATTTTCAATTCATCATATACTTGCCCATGTTTTAGCCAACAACGCCTTACCTTTTTTGGAAGCACAATTTTGTGTATAAAAGACTTGTTAGATAAAAATCACCATCCTAACATCTTTGCATTTTTACGCGCTATTGGAATTTTAAATTGTATATAATGGTTTTCTACTATTTAGTGTTTTACAACATTGTTTTAGAATTTTCACTATCCTATCTGATTTTATATGTGTGCTTTACTTTAGCTTTTAATCTGTTTTTCAAACCGTGTGTTTAGCGCAGTATGTCCTCTTTTTGGACCTTGTGCCACTAAACCCCACATTCAATTCAATTCAATCAGGTGATACTATACAGTTTTATTGTTTTTACGCGGCTTTTAGAGGTTTGCATTCGTTTTCTTTCGTGTATCAATTGGTTAACATTGTAATGCAATACGTTAAAAATAAATACAAATAGAAAGTATATAAAACCCCTGAGGGGGTTTACCTTCTTTAGGTAAACACAGGGAGTCACGCCCCGGGGTACCCTAGTGATCTGTCCTCCCTTCATTTTCCTCTTCCTTTACTCCTGCTTTCCCCTTTCTCTTCCCCCTTGTCGTGGTTGCCAAATTTACTGGTGAGGGCTTGTCATCTGTGTTTGATTACCACTCTGTTGTGTTGGACATAGATGGGAAGAGACCACCCACGTGTTTGCCGTGCGTGGAGACCTGTGTCCCTGGAAAAGGGGATCCTGGCAGTTGAGGGGCATCCTGGTACCCCAATACATTGCTTTGGCCCGTGCTTCAGGTAAACGGGAGGTGCATATTGGCCTGTATGCATCAACCGGCTTGCCACGAACGTCATCTGTTGGCTAGGGTCAAGTCCGGGGTCACTTACTGGGCACCTCGTTAAGGGTGGAGGCTGCTTCAGGGGTGACTCGCGGACGTATATCTATTGGTTAGCATCGGTGTTAAGTGACGAATCATGGTTACTGACATCCCCTTAGTAGGACTCCGTGGTGGGTGGTGCCGCTGGTAGCTGAAACGGTAAAAATTTTCTATGGCTCAAAATGGAAAGGTGTTTAGTTCCGCCCACCAAAGCAAAAAAAGCGGAACATTTCTCGCACCATGTGACTATGCCCCCCAGGGGCACACTCTTGTGTGACGGGTACGGCGCACCCGGGGCCCCGAGCTGGACCTGAGCATTTTTCCTTTCTCGATTGCGACGGTCCTGTTTTGAGTTTCCGACATTCTATCATATATTTACATGGACCAAGTGAACGGATTTTATTTTATTCAAAGCACTGTTTATCATTTACAGATTTTTGTTTGTTTATTGTTTTGTCTGGTTTTCTGATTTATGTTTCACCTATTTACTTTAAATAACCACCTTTTCTCTAAAGCAAACAGACTAACAACGTTAGCTTTTGCTGACCAGCACGTTTGCCGTGTGCTGCGGCTCGTAAGGTGGAAAATGGGATCCTGGGGTACCTGTCTGCTTTCTCATACGAGTGTGGCGCCCAAGGGGGCATTTTAATCTCGGAGTTGGTGGGCTGCGTGCTCTTTGGCCCATGCTTCACTGTAGACGAGTGGAAGGAGGCTAGGTCCCCCTCTCTTTCAACCGGCTGGTGGGTCATGCTTTGCACCCTGCTTGGGACTAGTGCTGCATCGGAGGAGTGCCCCTGAACTCTGATAGTTTTGGCGGATCCACACTCCCCTCATGTAGTGCTATACCTGGAGCTACCCTGAACGGAACACCGAGGCTGAGTTTTTCAGAGCCGGTGTTTCTGTTCCCCTTGTTGGGCTCGATGGTGGGCATGGGAGTGTCCAGATGAACGTTTCTATAAGCTATGGAGTCACCCAAAGATTCTACACTCAGTTTCGCAAATACATCTAAATTTGATCTATCCAAATGTTCCAACTACGACGCAGCAAAATCCAGATTTCTAGTTCTTAGTTCTACAGACAAAAAACTTAGTACTGTTTCACCATTTATTATTCAAAAATTTTTAGAATCCCAAATCGGAAACCCTAAAAATGTCCGTCAATTGCCGTCAGGTGATTTACTAGTCGAAACCAATTCTGATAAGCAAACCATGTCACTTCTACAATCACGAAAAATAGATAATATATCTATAACTGTTACTCCTCATAATACTCTCAACATATCAAAAGGTGTCATTACAGTTAAATCATTACAATATCTCTCCGCCAGCGAGATCGTTGAAGGTCTTTCCGATCAAGCAGTTGTTGATGCAAGACATATAACCATTAAAAAAGGCAAAGATATATTTACCACTCAACATTTAATATTAACTTTCAATTCCGCCACTCTACCAACTGACATTAAAGTAGGCTATATAAATTGCAAGGTACGACCATATGTTCCTAATCCTCTTCGTTGTTATAAGTGTCAGAAGTTCGGCCATTCGACTAATCGCTGCAGAGGCAAAGAAATTTGTTCTCGCTGCAGTGAAGCCGGGCATACATTTCAAACCTGCACCCGATCTGAAAAATGTACCAACTGTTCAGAACCTCACTCCGCAAACTCTCGACTCTGTCCAAAATGGAAACTGGAAAAACAAATCATCAACATCAAAGTAAATCAAAATCTGACATACACTGAAGCTAAAGCTAAACTCTTAAGTTCACAGCCTAGACCAAATATTTCATATTCTGCAGCATTAACCAATATCAAGCCGAAGAAATCCATAGGTATTCAGTGCGACGTAGCTGAAACTGAACCAAATAATACAAATTTCAAAGTACTCTCGCCTAGACCTACAGCGAGCACAACTAATAAAGAGCGATCTCAACCACCCTCAAAAACTCAAAACCCTGTAAAATCTGTTATCTCTCGTGCAACACTTTCACAAACCCCTTCCGAAAAACAAAAATATCTGAAACTGACTCCACAACTGGTAAATGCGTTACAACAAAAACTTACCCAATCTCCACTAGTAACTAAACACAAATATGTTCCAAAGAGCAGACAAAATAAATTTAATAAGAATAGGCAAAAACAATCAAAAGACAAAGAACAAGAATACTCACTATCAGATGTAATGAGCACAGACGAAAATACCGCAGATGAAATTTCAGATACACAAATGCAAACCGATAAAGGGTTGGAAACACCGCCCAATCTCTGTCCAAAAAATACAAAATCTAAAAATCGGAAGCAATAAATGGCTAAATTAATATCTTGGAATTGTAGGAGCTACAACACTAATAAACCTGACATTATAGATATAATAAATAAGTTTTCTCCGTGTTGCATTTGCTTACAGGAAACATCACTAAAGCCCATTCATAAAACTAAAATTCATGGATATAACGTCATCAGGAAGGATAATATAGACAATAGTAAAGCTTCAGGTGGAGTCATGATCATGACTTCCTGTATGTATCCCTCCAGTATGGTTTCACTAAATACTTCTTTGCAGGCAGTTGCTGTCCGCCTCAATATTCAATATTTACTGACTGTATGCTGCATATACCTTCCACCTCGAGATGATGTATCAGAAGCAGATCTCGACGAACTAATTACACAACTCCCGGAACCTTTCATTATAATAGGAGATTTTAATGGCCATAATCCCATCTGGGGTAGTTCGGACATAAATAATAGAGGAAACTTAATTGAAAAACTTATCAACAATCATCTACTCAGTCTTCTCAATTCTGGTGAGAATACTTATTTTCATGCCCCTTCACAATCTTATCATGCCATAGATTTAGCAATTTGCAGCCCATCTCAGTATCCATATTGGTCTTTTTTGGTTCATGATAATATTTTCAATAGTGATCACTTCCCCTTAATACTAACTTATACAGGCAGCAGTAACTTTCAAAATTCCCGCACGCCACGACTAAAAATAGACACTATGAACTGGAACAAATTTAAATCAACAGTAAATATAACTGAAAACTTAATAAACCAAGCTAATATAAATGACGCGGTGGAACATATAACATCGAATATACTTAAAGCAGCGAACAACTGCACAAAGATGACATCAACTAAACTCCCAAAACATCCTAAACCTTGGTGGAATCAAAACTGTTATCAAGCACAGAAAGAGCAAAAAAAGCAATGGCAGACATTTCGTAGACACCCAACCACAGATAATCTGATTGCATTTAAAAAAGCTCGGTCCATAGCCCGGAGAGTTCGAAGAAATGCTCAAAAAACCTCGTGGAAAAATTATGTATCCTCAATAAACAGTAATACACCCTCAACTGAAATCTGGAACAAAATTAAAAGTATATCCGGTAAATATTGTGAGCGTAACATACCTATTCTCAAAGTAAATAACACACATATATCACACATTCCTGATATTGCAAATGCTCTGGCTGCTGCTTTCTCTGAAATCTCCAGCGCTTCAAATTATAAAGAACCTTTTGCCACGTTTAAGAAAAATATCGAAAGAATTAAATTGACGCCAAAAGACGACACAGATTGTAATTATAACCGGCCATTTACAATAAATGAACTCCAATATGTTCTAAAAAACACCCGTTCTTCAACACCTGGACCAGATGAAATTCATTATTCAATGCTTCAAAACCTGCCGGATAGAGCTTTAGTGCTTCTACTTCAATTATATAATCGTATCTGGACAGAAAGAGTTTTTCCACAGACCTGGTTAACAGCATATGTTATCCCTATTTTAAAACCTGGCAAGAATTCCGAAGATACCACAAGCTACAGACCAATAGCCTTAACTAGCTGTCTTTGTAAACTTTTTGAAAAGATGGTAAATAAACGTTTAATATTCTTACTTGAATCGCGATATCAATTATCTCCTTATCAAAGCGGTTTTCGTAGGGGCCGCAGTACCACTGATAATTTACTGAAACTCGAAACCGACATCCGTCACAGCTTTCTCAAAAATCAACACTTGGTTTCAATATTCTTCGACATGGAAAAAGCATATGATAGGACGTGGCGATATGGAATCCTGCGAGATTTAACCAATTGTGATATTGGTGGTAATTTATTTTATTTTATCAAAAACTTTTTATCAAACAGGACCTTTAGAGTTAAAATTAATTCAATTTTATCAGATGTTTTTCCTCAGGAGCAGGGTGTTCCTCAGGGTAGCGTTTTAAGTGTGACACTTTTCATTTTGAAAATTAACGAAATTTTAAATCAACTTCCCCCGACTGTCTATGGCGAGTTGTTTGTAGACGATTTTAGAATTTCATGCCGATCTGTCAATATGTCACTCATTGAACGACAACTACAAATAGCTGTGAATAAAATTTTAAAATGGACTAATGAAAACGGTTTTACAATCTCGCCACAAAAAACTCATTGTGTACATTTCTGCCGCAAACGCGATATTCATCCACATCCTGAAATTACTCTGAATAGTTATGTTATTCCTGTTTTAGCAGAAACCAAGTTTCTGGGAATGATTTTCGACCAAAAACTGACATTCAAGCCGCACATATACTATATTAAAAGAAAATGCTCTCAATCACTTAACATTCTTAAGGTCCTCACAAACTGCCCATGGGGTGCTGACATGCACGCAATGCTTAAAATATATCGCGCCGTAATCCGTTCCAAACTTGACTATGGTATTTCAGTATACTCATCAGCCCGCCAATCTGTATTAAAATATCTCGATACCATCCATCACCAGGGACTAAGAATTTCATCAGGTGCATTCAGAACCACACCAGTTGAGAGTCTTTATGTTTTATGTTCTGAACCTTCTCTGCATTTTCGTCGTTACAAGTTATCTCTGGACTATTATTTTAAAATAAAAGTGAATCCTCTTCATCCGCTGTACTCTTGTGTTTGCCATCCGCAACTTGTTACTCACTTCTCTTCACGTCCATCTTGCATTCCTTCATTTGGAATTAGAATCACCAGCATTTTATGCGAACTTAATGTTTTAAATTTTGACGTTTTTACTAGCGCAGACGCTATCCCACAATGGGTTGATCTTACAACTTGTATTTTAAACGTGTTTAATAATTTGAAAAAATCTGAAACGAACCCAACAGTTTTTAGCCAAAGGTTTTACGAACATCGTCATCAATACATGGATTTTACACCTATTTATACAGATGGATCGAAACATGATAACCATGTTGGTTGTGGTGTTGTTTACGAAAGTTCTAATATTTCTGCAAAATTTCTTCACGAAACTTCAATTTTCACCGCAGAATGCTATGCTATTTTGCTAGCACTTAATTTTATCTCTGACCAAACCAAACATAAATGGATAATTTATACCGACTCTCATAGCTTTATATCTAGTGTTCCGTACACTGGAAAAAATCCCATAATTCAAAAAATACAAAAACACTTTACGCAATTGCAAGTCCGAGGGTTCAACATATATTTTTGTTGGATACCTTCGCATGTAGGCATTCTTGGAAATGACCGTGCTGATATCATAGCTAAAACTACTCATAACTTAAGCGGTAATCTCTTGACATGTTTGGACCTTAAAGACATTTGTAAATCTTCAGTACATCAGGCCTGGAAAAATCATTGGAATACGCAAAATAATAATAAATTACATGAAATTTATCCTAATCTTGATAATTGTAAGACATTAACTGCTGATCGTAAAACCCAGACTTTAATTAATAGACTACGTATCGGTCATACTCGTTTTACGCATATGCATTTACTGAAAGCTGAACCTGCACCCAGCTGTATTCAATGTCAAGTTGACATTTCAATAAAACACATATTGACTGACTGCAGACGATTCAAGTATTTGAGGAAGAAACTTTTTGGCAGATTTAATCCCGATCTTTCATCCTTACTTAGTGACCCTATACACCACAATCTCATCAAGTTCATCAAAATAATTGGATTGTATTCATTAATATAAGTAAAAGTGCATCTCTTTTACCTAGTGACTGGCGCAGTATAGCCACTTCTGGCTCTTGTGCCAATAAACTTTAACCAACCAACCAACCAACCATGTGACTATGCTCAATACTTCCTGATTAGTTTGACTAATCCCACTATTCCAAATACTTCGTTCACTAAAGTGTCCCCTTTCTTGATCCACAAAGCTCTCATTTCGGTTTTAGGAGAAGTAGGTTCTATTAAAAAGTTACGCTCAGGTGATCTATTGGTTCAAGTTACATCAAAACAACAGGCTACCATCTTGAACTCGTGTACGACTATGTGTTCATTTTCTGTAACTGTAACCCCCCATAAATCACTAAACACCTCCCGTGGTGTTATATCTGAATCTGAATTCATTGATGATACAGAGGAAACGATAGTGGAAGAATTGAAAGACCAACACGTTACTGCTGTCAGAAGGATCAAGATTCGGAGGGATGGTAAACTCATCCCCACGAAACATCTGATCCTTACATTTGACACTTCAAAATTGCCAACATCTGTAAAGCTTGCCTGGCATAACTGCCCTGTTCGACCTTATGTGCCAAACCCATTGAGGTGTTTTCAATGCCAAAGGTTTGGTCACTCAAAAGCATCTTGTCGAAGCAAGCCGATTTGTGCTCAATGCTCTGGTTTTGAACATAGTGACACTTCCTGTGAGTTGCCTGCCCTTTGCATTAACTGTAAGGGAGCTCATGCTGCGTACTCCAGGAATTGTCCGAAATGGTCCCAAGAAAAAGAAATACAAAGTGTTAAAGTGTTGCAAAACTTGACTTTCAGTGAAGCCCGCCGAATAGTCACCGCTCGTACTCCTCGTCCGGGTGTGTCCTATTCTGCGGCTACTAAAACGTCTTATAATTCTACTAGTACTCAAACCGATTTCCCACTTTTCTCCTCTGTAGGTCATCATCAAATTCAGACTAACAGTCTAAAATCTAGTTTTAACTTTAGTGCACCATCTACATCTAACAGAACTACTTCGCCTCCTCCAACCAAAGCACCTAAGACCGACCAATCTGAAAAGGCTCGGCCTTTGCCAAAACAGCGCTCAACTGCAATTTTACCTCCTGCACAAAAACCTGGTCTTTCTAGAAAGAAAAGAGATCCAAAGTACAACCAATATGTCAATAAATCCGACTCTTCTGTTTTGAAGACGATGGATATTGGCTATGAGTTGACTTTGCATCCTTCCGATGAAGATGAAGAATTCATACTGAACTGTCCAACTACTGATGACGTTCCTATGCAATCTTCTACGTCTACTTCATAATGTCCATCTGTTTTATTTCGTGGAACTGTCGTGGTTTACGAAATAAACTATTTAACTTAAAAGATATTATTTCGAAATATCAACCTGCATGTGTTGCAATGCAGGAAACCCATTTAAAGTCATCTGCCACTTTTAAATTACGAAATTATTCCTGCTCCCGACATGATTTTGATGACGGAAATCATTCTCATGGCGGTGTTGCAATTTTAACTTCAAACACTTTACCATCGACTCACCTTTCATTGCAAACTTCATTACAGATTACTGTTGTCCAAATTCACATTAATATACTTCTCACAGTCTGTTCGGTTTATCTACCTCCGAATACATCTGTCTCTCAGACAGAATTAAATTCATTGATTGTCCAGCTACCTTCACCTTTTATTTTACTCGGAGATTTTAATGGTCATAGTGAATTATGGGGTAGTTCCGCTTCCAATGATAGGGGGCGTAAAATAGAACGACTTATACAGGATCATAATCTCTGTTTGCTAAATCAAGGAGAAGAAACTTATTTTCATATGCCAACACGAACCTTTCATTCCATTGATTTAGCTTTATGTTCACCAGTTCTCATGCCATTCATAAACTTTTCTGTTAGTGATAGTCTTCACAACAGTGATCACTTTCCTCTCATTTTATCATATTCTGCTACAGTTCCCATGAGTACAAAACCATCAGTATTCATTTATCATCGCGCTGACTGGCCCTTATTCACTCAGCTTGCTCTGATAAATAATACAATGGTTACTGATGTCGATATAAATACTGCTGTTGATACTATGACCTCTGTTATTATCCGTGCTGCAGAAGATAGTATCCCAAAGACGTCTAACTATGTTCCCCGTCTACGTAAGCCTTGGTGGAATCCTGAATGTTCCTCGGCTTACAAGGAGCAAAAACGACTGTGGAACATCTTCCGTCGAACCCCTTCTACGAAAAACCTTTTGGCTTTTAAAAAGGCCAAGGCGTTTGCTCGCAAGGTCCGACGCATAAGTCAAAAAGAGTCTTGGAAGCGGTACGTCACATCTATATCATCTAAGACATCTCCCAAACAAGTCTGGTCGAGAGTCAAAAAAGCAAATGGCATATACCGCGAATTTCATATCCCGATATTTGAAAACAACGGTAATACATATTCTTCTCCGATCGATGTATGCAATATGCTTGGTGAGACATTTGCTTCTATCTCCAATCCAGATAACTACAGTTCAGTTTTCCAAAACCACAAGCGCAGAGCCGAACGCCATGTCATTAATTTTAACACTCGCATATCATCTTCATATAATGTTGATTTTACTTTTCTAGAGTTACAACGCGCATTATCATTAGCTTCAAATACAAGTCCTGGTCTTGATGGTATTACATATCGCATGCTCCGTCATTTAGATACTGCGTCCTTGTTAAATGTCCTTGTTCTCTTTAATAGAATCTGGACGGAACAGACATACCCTACTAAATGGCGTGAGGCTATTGTGATTCCCATTTTAAAACCAGGCAAGGATCCCAAAGTTCCAGCAAATTATCGTCCCATAGCTTTAACCAGCTGTTTAGGGAAAACATTTGAGCGCATGATTAACGCACGCCTTGTATATTATCTAGAAAAAAAGCGTCTAATACCTAATTTTCAAAGTGGCTTTCGTAGAGGAAGATCAACAATTGATAATATTATCGAACTAGAGTCTCGAATTCGACATGCTTTTGTCCGGCGGAATCATCTAATCTCTATCTTCTTTGATATCGAGAAAGCATATGATCGAACCTGGCGATATGGAATTCTGAAAGCACTGTTTGACTTGGGTCTTCGTGGTCATTTGCCGATTTTTATAAAAAATTTCCTATTTAGACGCGATTTTCGTGTTAAACTTGGATCTACCTTTTCTGACCTTTACATCCAAGCAGAAGGCGTCCCACAAGGCAGCGTCTTAAGCGTCACATTATTCATAATTCATATTTCACTAGTTTTAAACATATTGCAACCTGCTGTCTATGGCTCTCTTTATGTTGATGATCTACACATTTCTTGCTCCGGATCCGACATGAGAGTCATCGAGCGGCAACTGCAATTAGCAGTCAACAAGATTTTAGACTGGTGTGATCACAATGGCCATACCCTTTCACCTTCTAAAAGTTCATGCATCCATTTCTGCCGGAAACGCACCCTGCATAATGATCCCGTCATCTCCATTCATAACATTGCTATCCCTGTTGTACCTCACACAAAATTTTTAGGCGTCATTTTCGATTCTAAGTTGACCTTTCGTCCTCATATTGTGCAATTGCGCAAAAGATGTGAACAGAAACTGAATATGTTGCGTGTTCTGTCGAATATGTTCTGGGGAGCGGATCGTCTAGCACTCTTACGTATTTATCAAGCCCTGGTACTATCGAGACTGGATTATGCTTGCGCTGTCTATGGTACGGCAACCACTACTAACCTGCGAGCCCTTGACACAGTACATCATACTGCTTTACGCATATGTTCTGGAGCATTTCGTACTTCTCCAGTGGAAAGTTTATATGTAGTTTGCCAACAAATGCCATTACATCTACGTCGCATGCAGCTGTCTCTTACTTATTATTTTAGTGTCATGTCCTCTAAATCACACCCTTTAAAGCATGATGTTATTCCATCAAGCTTGCAGCGACTGTATATTGCTAGACCATCACACATTCGCCCATTTCATGCTCGCACACATTCACTTATCCAATCATTCGATATCTGTGAATTACCATCGCAATCAGTGGATCACTTTCTCATACCTCCATGGACCATTTCCCCACATCAATATATTTCCCTTTTCAAGTCCTACAATAAAGCCAACGTTACACCCGGCGTTTTTCATAAAATCTTCACTGCACATCGTCACCAATATTCTCAATATATACCGATTTTTACAGACGGTTCAAAATCTGCTGGATATGTAGGCTGCGGTGTCATCATCGCTGATGATACATTTAGTTATAAAATCCCAGATATTTGCTCCGTCTTCACTGCTGAAGCTGTTGCCATCCTTATGGCACTGCGACTAATTTCCTCACACTCTTCTCGGAAATATTGCTTATACTCTGATAGTATGAGCGTTTTAAGCCAACTAGAAAAGTTTCACTGTGATAGACATCCAATTTTATGTATCATTATTCATATGTTAATAAGTCTTCAGAAGAACGGCTTTGATATTTTATTTTGCTGGGTACCAAGTCATGTTGGTATTCCAGGGAATGAACTAGCTGACTCAGCTGCACGATCTGCCACATCTGTTTTAACATTGTCCGTACCCTTCTCTGACATGAAGCTACATGTTCGAAAAATTATAAAATCATTATGGCAACAACAATGGGACCTCAAAGTTTTTAATAAATTGCATAGCATTAAATCTGATTTAGACAATTTACCAGTGCTGCGCTTGCGCAGTGCTGATGTAAAGCTCACCCGCCTTCGAATCGGTCACACCCGGTTAACACACCTCCATTTACTGTTTGGAGAGCCTTCTCCGGAATGCAGTACTTGTAACGTTCCTCTCACAATTCATCATATTTTAATAACGTGTCCATGTTTTAATCAACATCGTTTAAAGTTTTTTGGGAGTTCTATTTTATGCATGCAAGATTTGTTGGATGGCATTCACCATCCTAACATTTTTGCATTTTTACGTGCCATGGGTATTTTTAACTGCATATAAAAGTTTTAACGCATCTACTGTTTTATACACTCTTAATATCTTATCACCTTTGTACATTTTACTTACTTCGCGCGTTTTATACTATAATCATACTTTGTATCTGATTTTAATACATACAATTTATCTTGTTTTAGTCCCTTAGTACTGTTTTATCAGTTTTAATTGTGCTGCAATTAACATTTTGCATACACTTAGACGTTTGAACTATTTCACCACATTGTTTGGCGCAGCATGTCCTCATTTGGACCTTGTGCCACTAAACCCTACATTCAATCAAAGTATATAAAAATCTCCTGAATAAAAGCCCATTACATAAATGTTTAAATACAAAAGTATTGTATGGAGACTCATGCAAAACATGTAATCATTAAAAAACTACCGTGCCTGTAATAATTTAATTTAATTATTATAATATACAAATATACTACCTGATATAATAAATATTCTAGATTTATATACTATATCGTCGAATTTATATTATATCGTCTAATTTTACCAATTGATACACGTACGTAAACAAAGCAAACCGATTTCATTCACGTAAGAACAATAAAGCCGTATAGTATCACCTGTTAATCAAGATTTCACATAGAATCTTATAGTGCGTCTAATAATTTGGCCAAGGACTGTATAGGTTTGGTAGCATTATATAAGTAAACACATTGAGAAATGGCAAGCAATTCGAGCACATTTGCAGCTTCTATTGAGGGCAACAAAATCCTCCACTGAGTCATAAACTAATCTGCATTGACAGCCAATCACAACGATAGTTTATATTACTGTTAGTGGTTGCAATTTTGAATATTTATTGTGAGCATTAAATTCTTGAATGAAAAAAAAAAAGCATTTTGCATTGATTTCGTAGCTAAACCAGTTTTTCCTCCTGTGTCATTTTTCGTGTTCCTTCCTTAATACGTCACTGCAGACCCAACATGCCAATACAAAAAATACATATTTTAGTACGTCCGACATCTTCAAGTTTGCCCTATGAACGTTGTATCTCCCTTTATATATGGACTCCTAAAAATTACTTTTAGAAGCAGTATCTGAGTTATTTTTGCCTATTATTAGTCTCTTCTGCCCTGCATGTCTCTTAAATTGTATGCTAAAACAACTTTTACTTTATTTTTTTCCCTATTTTCGCATTCTTAAAATGTGTTTTTTTAAGCTCTATAAAATAAAAAACTTCTGTACAAACAGCATTTTTAAGTTCCTCTAATATTTCCATACAGCATTGAAATAGAATAAAATATCCCATTGAAACTTATCGATCCTTTTAATATGACTTTTCATTTATCAATGGTAGCTGACAACACATGATTATTTGAAATTGAACATCATCTCTATTCAGTTATTTACTGAGCACCTCGTTAAGGGTGGAGGCTGCTTCAGGGGTGACTTTCGGGCGTATAGCTATTGGCCAGCATCGGTGTTAAGTAACAGATTTTTTACTGTCACTTACATCCCCTAGGTAGGACTCCGTGGTGGGTGGTGCAGTTGATAGTGGAAGTTGATTATTTTTTTATATGGCTGAAAATGAAAAGATGGTGTTCAGTTCCGCACACCGAAACAAAAGCGGAACAATTTTCGCACCTAGTTTCAATCTTGCTAAATGCACAAATTACGACCCCACTACAGCAAAATTTCTGATCTTAAGCTCTACAGAAAAAAAACTTTCGTCTATATCACCATTTTTAGTTCAAAAAACACTTGAAGCAAATATTGGTAATCCTAAAAATGTCAAACAGATGCCCTCAGGAGACTTGTTAATCGAAACAAATTCCAACAAACAAACAGCTTCACTTTTGAAATTATATGAACTCGGAAACGTTAAAATCTCAGTAACCCCTCACAACACTCTAAATATTTCTAAAGGCGTGATCTCTGATAAGACGTTACAATCACTCCCAATTTTTGAAATAATCGAAGGTCTCTCCAGTCAAGGAGTTATAGATGCACGGCACATAACTATAAAAAAAGGTCCGGAAATAGTTACCACTCAACACATAATCTTAACATTCAATACTTCTATACTACCTGATGATATTAAAGCAGGGTACCGAAACTGTAAAGTTCGTCCATACATTCCCAATCCTCTCCGATGCTTCAAATGTCAAAAATTCGGCCATTCTACAAACAACTGCAGAGGAAAAGAGACTTGTTCTCGCTGCAGTGAAACCGGTCACACTTTTAAAACCTGTAATCAGCCAGAAAAATGCACTAACTGTTCCGAATCTCACTCTGCAAATTCTCGTCAATGCCCTAGATGGAAACAAGAAAAACAAATACTAAATATTAAAGTAATGCAAAACTTGTCATATTTTGAAGCCAAAAGTAAATTTATAAGCTCCCAACCTAGACATAATGTTTCATATGCTTCAGTGGTAAAAACTTCAAAAACAACCAAATCCATAGGTATACAGACTGACAATAGTGAATCTGAACTTAGAAATACAAAACTTACTGTATCATCCAAATGTCCAAAAGCTCTGACAACAACCCCTTCTCAGACATCCAATACGTTAAAATCAAAATCTGCACAACCTTTTCAGCAATCCAAAGTCTCAATCCCATCAACTTCTGATCAGTTATCTCAAAATACTATTAAAAACAGTCAATACCTGAAAATAACCCCACAAATGGTCAATGTTCTTCACAAAAAATTAACTCAATTCCCATTGGTAAGTAAACCTAAATATGTATCTAAAAGCAGACAAAATCGATTTAATAAAAACCGGAAAAAACTACCAACAAACCAACAGGATCAGCTTTTATCTGATACAATGATTACAGATGACGAGAATTGCTCGGATGCTTCTCAAAATTCCCAAATGCAAGTAGAAAAAGGGATGGAAACTCCAGAAAACCTGAAACCAAAAAACATTAGAAATAAAAAATAATGGCCGATAAACTCATATCGTGGAATTGTCGTGGGTTTTATGTTAATTTACCAGATATCAAAAATTTAATTGAAAAACATAATCCCGTTTGTTTTGCACTTCAGGAAACATTTTTGAAACCTAACCACAAAGCCAGTATACAAAAATATTCACATCTAAGGAAAGATTTTATTGATGGAAATAAGGCATGCGGAGGAGTATCTCTCCTGGTTTCAAAAAGTTATCCATTTTCACCTGTTTCATTGACAACTACCTTGCAAGCAGTGGCAGCACAAGTTACATTTCAATCAAAACTCATCACAATATGCAGTCTGTACCTACCACCAAATCAATCAATATTGCAATCAGATCTTAACAACCTAATAGCTGAACTACCGGAACCATTTATAATCACAGGTGACCTAAACGGGCATAGCATAACTTGGGGCAGTGACACTACAAATTTTCGTGGGAATCAAATAGAAACATTAATAGACGACCACCAACTCTGTATACTAAATACTGATGAAAAAACCTATTTCCACTTTCCATCTCGTACATTTCATGCTATTGATTTGACACTGTGTTCACCACGCATTTATACCTTATTACAATTTTTTGTTTGGAATGACCTTTATCATAGCGACCATTTTCCTCTAATCATCAATATTTTTAAACCTGGGAATACTAATACAGTGCATTTCCCTAGAATGCTAACACACTTAGCAAACTGGTCACTTTTTCAAGAGTCCCTAGCATTCGACGAAGAAATTGTTGATAATGGTAGTATTGAAGAAGCTGCACAACATATTACAAATTCTCTAATATCGGCATCTGAAAATTCCATTCCACGTACTTCAAATAATTTGCCTAAATACCCAAAACCATGGTGGAACGAAGAATGCAGACAAACTCTAAAAGAACAAAGAAGAGCCTGGAGAACATTCCGTAGATACCCAACTGCTGAAAATTTAGTTCTGTTCAAAAAATCCCGTGCACTTGCAAGGAAAACTAGAAGGCAAAGCCAAAGAGAATCTTGGATTAAATATATAAGTACCATAAATAACAATACGAAAGCAAAAGAAATTTGGGCTAAAATAAAAAAAATATCTGGACACTACAACCCTTTACCTATTACGCATCTTGAAGTTAATGGAAATAAAATAACAGAAATTAAAGAAATAGCAAATAGTTTAGCCGAAAACTTTTCCAGAGCCTCTAGTACAGAAAACTACTCTCCAACTTTTCAAAAACACAAAACTCAAACTGAAAAAAATGTACTTAGAACCTCTGTTGAAACTCATAATGATTACAATTCTCTTCTAACAATAACTGAATTAAAATCTGCCATTAATAAATGTAAAGAAACATCTTCAGGGCCTGACAAAATTCACAATAGTATGTTTAAACATCTCTCTGATACACATTTGGAAATAATTTTAAAACTGTTCAATAGAGTTTGGCTGAATAGACAATTCCCATCAATATGGAGAAAATCATATATAGTTGCCATTCCTAAACCAGGTAAGGACCCTATACATCCTACTAATTACCGACCAATCGCTCTTACTAGTTGTCTTTGCAAACTTCTAGAGAGAATAATAAACTCAAGGTTAATATATTTATTGGAATCTCGTTGCATATTATCTAAGAGACAAAGCGGATTTCGCAAGTGTAATTCAACTATTGACAATCTAATGCTCTTAGAGACTGATATACGTGAAGCGTTTTTAAAAAGGCAACACCTTGTGACGATATTTTTTGATATTGAGAAAGCATATGATCGAACTTGGAGATACGGCATTTTAAGGGACCTTTTAAATTATGACATTAATGGAAATATGTTTTATTTTATTCAAAACTTTTTAACAGACAGGACATTTCAAGTTAGAATGAATAACACTTTATCTGACACCTTTAACCAAGAGGAAGGTGTTCCTCAAGGTAGTGTCATTAGTGTAACCTTGTTTCTTATAAAAATAAACAATATTTTAACTACATTGCCATCTACAGTGGACGGCAGGTTATTCGTTGATGATCTGCGCATCTCCTGTAAAGCATCTCATATGCACACTATCGAAAGGCAATTGCAGCTCGCCATTAATAAATTATCCCAATGGGCTGAGTTAAATGGTTTTAATTTTTCTACAACCAAGACAACGAGTATACACTTCTGTCGACGACGAGGGCTCCATCCCGATCCTGAACTATATCTCAAAAGCTTCCGAATTCCCGTTTTAAGCGAAACGAAATTTCTTGGTCTGATCTTAGACTCTAAACTCACTTTTACATCTCATATAAAGCACTTAAGAAAAACCTGTGGACCAAAATTAAATTTACTTAAAGTTTTGACAAACACCTCTTGGGGTGCAGATACAGATGCCATGCTCAAAATTTACAGATGTATCATCCGATCTAAACTCGACTATGGTTGCGTCGTCTATGGATCAGCCAGAAAATCTGTTCTTAAATATCTTGACACTATCCATAATTCCGGCATACGCATAGCAACAGGAGCATTTCGCACATCACCCATAAAAAGTCTAAACGTTCTATATCATGAACCAACTCTTGCTCAGCGACGGAATAAGTTAACATTGAGATACTATTTTCATATCAAAAGCCATCATACACATCCCATGTTTTCACATGCTATAACTCCATTTTATGAAAGATTGTTTAGTAACAGACCCTCTGCAATACCGACTTTTGGTTTGAGAGTAAGAAAGGTTTTATCTGACCTAAACCTAGAAGATTTTAATATTCTACCTGCAAGGGAATTAGGACCTTCTTGGGAAGCCATTTCTCCCCAAAGTATTGATATTTTTAACAATTTGACAAAAGCACAAACTGCTGCTAACATTTACCTACAGATTTATAATGCACACCGAGAACAATATAGTGATTTTAATTCCATTTTTACAGATGGCTCTAAAAGCCATGACCATGTTGCAAGCGCTGCAGTTACTCCTATTTGTACAATATCTGAAAAATTACATTCGCAATGCTCCGTATTTACATCTGAATGCCATGCAGTTTTTCTGGCTCTCCAATTTATTTCCTCTCAAAGGTTGAAAAAATGGATAATATATTCAGATTCAAAAAGTTTCATAGTTGCCTTACAAAATAAAGAAGTAAATTCACATTCTATTATAAATAACATTTTAAACCTATACACCATATTACTCCTAAAAGAATATGAAATAATCTTCTGTTGGGTACCAGGCCATGCTGGCATTTCCGGTAATGAAACAGCAGATAAAGTAGCTAAGTCAACTAACAATATAACAAACAACCCACTTACTTACACAGATATTAAAAATGCGATTGACAATAAACAGTATTTACACTGGCAAAATGATTGGGAAAACGAAATAAGTAATAAACTACACGACATTAAACCTTCAATAGAATCTTATAAAAGTCTAAACATAAGTCGAAAGCAGGAAGTAATATTAAATCGTTTGCGCATTGGACACTCTCGAATGACCCATAAACATCTTTTATTAAACGAACCTGCACCCGAATGTTCTCATTGTAGGGAACCGCTCACTATTAAACATATTTTAACCAAGTGTAACAATTTTAAAACACAGAGACAACGCCATTTTAGTAGCTTTAATCCAACATTGACTTTATTAATTGGAGATAAACCACACGATAACATTTTTAATTATTTAAGGGACATTGGTTTTTACAAATCAATTTAGCTTTGACTTATAGCAGAATGTTTCTTTTAAAACAAGTTGTAGGTGCGGTATGGCCAAAAGTGGCTTTTGCGCCAAAAAATCTCAACTAACCAACCAACCAACTATACAGTTATTGATACTTTGTTAGAGAATGCTATTTTATGATTCCTCAATTCTCAGCTTTCTATATCTCTATCAATTTTGCAAGTAAGTCTTATATTTTTGATTGATTCATTAACATTTTCAATTAGTTATAAAACATAGTAATAAATACTTAACTTAATTAAAATATAAAAATGTAGTGTATCCCAATAAATCCCAAATAAAAAATTTTAAGAAAAATTAGAAAATATTGAATATTAAAAAGAAGTAATTGCCAAAGTGTAAAATAGACACTATTTGATGGGGCAAAAAGTCTTTCGTATATTTAAATAATTTTTTATTTAATTGGTAAATAAAAGGTTATTTATTTATATTATACAGCTTTAAATAGTAGAGATAATATTAACATTAGAAAAAGGATTTTCCTTAATCTTTTTAAATTTAAAACATAGTATTTAAATGAAATCACATAATTCAGAAAATTACACATTTAATGTATTTTAAAATAGTCCAAATAGAATTAAGGAGATAAAATCAAATTATTAGAATAAGTAGTAAGACTAAAATTGTTTCATTTATTTTAATCCCAGAAAACAAAGATTTTTGCATCCGAATTAATTTTAATACCTAAACAAAAGCAAGAAAAGAGACCATGGCAACTATTTCAGTTTCAATCTTTTGTTAATTTAGTTTTATATTAAATTAAATTACTGCTGTGAGGAAAATTAAAGTGTCTTTTTCTGTCTCGGGATTAGCAACTGTTAAACGCTAATTAAAAAAAATGGGAAAAAGAAAGTTTTTTTTTTTCATATCATATTTAGAAAGGCTAAATCTTCTTTTATTTTAGAAAATCAAAAATGCAAGTTTTCCATACTATTTTTTAATCCCAACTTTTTACGATTCCTCATTTCAAATGCATAAACTTTAGTTGTAAACTTATGGTGTTAAAAATCTATTTTCTACTGGGAATTGGAGATTAAAACTTATTTACACATACAACCTATATTCCATCTTTTAACAGATAGAGATTATATGATAAAAAAGCGAATTACTTGTTTATAAAAAATTTATTGATAATTTTTTTTTACGTACATAATATGGCTTTAAAAAAATTTTCATACGGAATGCTATTTAAATGGAAAAAGATTTTGAATTTGAACATAATAGAAATATTTTCATACAAATTGTAAATATTATTTCTTAACTATTTCACTATTTTATAAATCAATTCTCATATATGGTATGATTAAGTTTACCAGGAAATAACATTATAATATACAGGGTATTTCGTCATAACCTGCATTAATATATAACATTAGAAAATTGAAAGCAAAAAAAAGTGTTCTTATTAAGGATCGTAAATTTATAATTCAGCGGAAAGAAATCAAAGAATCAGCACTGAGAAAAGTGGAACTGATTATTAGATTGATTGAATGTAGAGTTTAATGGCACAAGATCCAAAAGAGGATATGCTGCGCCAAACAGTATGACTGATTGCTGGAAGTAACGGAGAAAAGTTGAAGGGTGATTATTAGAATCACTTCTCTGTTTTTTGTCCCCCCTTCTTCACTTGTTATTAGAAGGATTTTGATGGTGAAATTTATTCTCTTCTATACAGTTATTTGCAACGTTTAATGTAAAATAGTTTTTCAATTCTAATTTTGATAAAATTTCTAAGAATAAAGGTGTTGTCGTTACTGAAGACACAATAATTTTAGTAATTCAGTATCATAACTCAGTTTTTAGTAGATTTAAATTTGTGAGTTGTTTCTCTTATTGTAACTTTAATTTTCGTAAATGCTTCTAGAAATTTACTATGTTATCGGTAAGGGCCATTTCTGGATGGTCATTAGCATTTATTGCATTTTTGAAATTTTATTTTCTCTAAGGTATTATTTTGGATTAGGTTTTTGGGGCACTCTTTTTGTCATTTGATATCGGAGAGTCCATTTGAAGCAGAAGATGCTACATCAATTAAAAAAAGCACAAAATTTATTAGCCTCTGCTAAGGTAGGTAGGTAGATGTACATTTTTGGAACAAGAGCCAAAACTATGTTTAAATAGTAACTTGGTAAAACTGAACTGAAACTGATTAAAATCAGCTTAGTAATACTATATTATTAAAAACTATAGCGTGCTAAATAAGTAGGTAAAGGTTAATTACCAGTGAAATAAAATTTTTGTAGTAAGTCCAATGTCTTTAATGTCTTTGTTGGCAGCCTACTCGCTCGTTTCTTCTTTTTTCTTGCCACGAGTGAACTACCTATCCAAGAAGATGGAGCCAGTACTGCTGGAGCCATTGCAAGTCTGCCTCAGCCTGCTCCGTAATCGTTCTCTGCTGGGCCGACTCTCTTTGGTTGGGATTTCTGCAGCAAAGCTTTTCCCACGAACTCTGGATTGGAAGTACATACCCGAAGAGCTGACCCAGATGAATTACATACAAGAAAAGTCAATAAAGTAAGTCCCTCCCCACCAAAAGAAGATGGACCTAATTCGAGATCATGGGCTTAGCTGATTTAGAAGCTACCTGACTGATGAACCATAAACTCCAGACAACGCCCCTAAATGAATTTCTAACAACTCGAACTCCGGGAAGAAACATTGAGGTCATAAAAGGAAGGAGAAGAAATAAGGCGTACAAGAGTAAAGTCTCTGAGATGGGTCTTCACAAGAACTACGGCCTCCACTCAGCCAATCTCGTCCCCTTCGACTATTGACACCACAAATGCACCTCCTACTTCTACTCCTACTCCGGTTGCCATCTCCGCAAGTGCCATGCATGCCTGACTCTCCTAGACTACCATCAACTTCTCTGGAACCTACTTTGACTGCTTTGGAGGACGACATTATGGATTCTGCCCTGGATAACACCAACTCTTACGAAGTTCCAGTACCAATTCTGATTGCAGCAGGATCATCGCCTCCTTCTTCTGACCCTGATGGAAACAATTCAAGTAAAGAAGATCAGTCGCTCAGAGTTCCCTCACCTACACCAGGCCCAATGGACACCGGACCGGGAAACGACAACTACGACGAGGATACACAAATTTTAGGTTCAGTAGAATACTACCTAGACGATTTTTTTAGCATATAGCATGAGAAAAGCAGTGAGAAAAAGTAGGAAATATCCCTTGTGTCTTTAGATGTAAAAACAAGTTTGAATTCATATCGGTTTTTCTATTTGCTTATAAAAAATCTCCCGTAGCAAACCAAAATTATTTCGCATAGGCATTCTTGGTTAATTTATATTCTTTTTAATCAGTTATTGTTTATAAATCAAAACAGAATTTTTTCTTTTAGTACTTCTCAGAAACGAACCAGAGAATTGTGATTCTAAATAAGGTTCTAAGGCTACTGAAATGAATATTTTATCATTTAACTGTTTTAAGTGTATTTTCTTACGAACCCGAATATTTAGTCTAAAATATTTATTCTGGATTTCAAAATAATACTATAAATAACATTATAAGAACGTATGGCAGAAAAAAGGAAGGAAAAGAGTTAAAAATATTTATACCCGATATTTATGAAATAGAATAAAAATTATAGTTTTATTTTACTTAGAGAGTAGGGGTGATTAAGAATGAATATAAATTTTTTAAATGAAGAAAATTAAAAAGCTAGAAAGTGTGTAATCTTATAACGGCATGAAATCACTTATTTTTTTTAAAAAAATACAACAAATTAACTCCGTATTTTAAGAATTGTTTAAATCTATCACCTACTTTAAAAAAAATTCCAAATCAAATTCGGGTAAAAAATGCCAGCACTCAGGGTGCCAGTACTTTTTACCGTAATATCCATTTTTATCCTAACACATTACGGAGTAAATAAATCCACCACAATTTTTACAGTAGTTATTAAAATAGAATCACTGAATATTTGTAATTAAATAAATAATACTGTAAAAGTTACATTATGATATTTTACGATAAAATGTTTTCTTCGGATGTACTCAAAGTGTTGATCCGGAACATTTCACAATGTAGGTTTTATATAAGGTAAGTTCAGAGTTATCTAGTTTAACTATAATTAATTAACCTAATCTTAATTTATACATCACAACTGAATATCGATAAATAATGAGCTATTTAATTAGCACTGTACATAAGATCTATGCATTATATTATAAAGTAATTTAATATAAAGTTATAGATTGATTTTTAATAAATATTTTTATTTTGTGACATAGTTAATTATAGAGCAGAATGCAAAAGAGTGTGTTAATATAAAAAGAGCTAATATTTACAGAAATTTATAAATTATAAACTTTGTATATAATAAATATATACTTATTAATATATATTTATATACAATAAATGCAAAAATAATATTTTTTATTTTAATCTACAGTTTCATCATTATTAGTTTAATAATAATGTTCAAAAAAAAAAAAATGCAGAAGTGATGGAACTAATTTTATATTTTTTTGTTAACTGTCTAATTTTTCTTGAGAAAAAGTTTATTTGCGTGTGAAAAGAGTTGATAAATTTCCCATTGTAAAAGAATGGCTGATTTATTCAGACTTGGGCAAGGAAAATAAGAAAGAATAATATCCTTTTAGCCAACTTTCTTTCGTTGTATTTCTGTAAAGAATCAGCTATTCAAAGTAAAAGTTGAAGAAGAAATTTCACTGGGACTGCTTTCACTTTAGTTTGGCAATTTATTCATCTTAATGCCTCCACCTAAACTTGGTTTTCGGCTGATTTCACGAAGTTAATGCAAGTGGAGAAAACTGAGATAGAAAAAGGGGGGAAAGAAACTCCTGGCAAAACCAGACAATGTCAGTTAGATTCTCACTCACTGAAATATTTTTAAAAGAAATGAAACATTTGTCTTGCTTCTTGAAAAAGTTGCTCGGCTTGGAAGGATAGATTATTTTATTTTAGAACAAAAATACATTTAGTTTAATCAGATAAATTAGAGATAACATTAAAAAAATTTACAGAAATAAGATTCAGCAGACTTTACACAACATGTACAGTGCGAAAAAAAACAATCTGGGAAATCCCCAATTTCCCAAATCCCAAAAAAAATCTGCCATAATCTGGGAAATATGTTCCCCATAGTTTGGTCAGGAGAGCGATCCAAAGTTTGAACCCCTTAATGTTCATTTTACTTTTCACGTTTTTCGCCATATTTTTTAAACTTTTTGAGCGAATTAAAAAAAATTTGCACACAATAATGAAATTCGTTTATCCAATCATAATTCCATGCAAGAAAATAAATTTTATTAAATATTGATTATTTTTTACTATTTTACTTATCGATGGTCGAATAAATTTTGAATTGTAAGGTAGATAATTTTACATGGATCGAATTTTTAAATTCAATTTCTCAGGAACTATTTAAGCGATTTTGCTCTTCTGACACCTAATTAATCAGTTATTAAATGTTAAATCAGAATTTGAGAGTGATAATGTTGAAAAGAGGAAAAAATCCAACTTGTCGTATTTAAAGCTCTTACAATTTATCTCATGCTGGATTCTTAATCAACACTATAAAATTTAAATACCGACGTTTTTTAGTTTAGTATTTTAATAATTAATTTATGTAAAAATGAATATTTCTTTTAAAATTTTTTTCTTGTATTTCTTTTGGGTTACTTACTAGCAATAAGAACTAGGAACTAGCAATAAGAACTTGGGTTACTTACTAGCAATCTTGGTCACGCTATGTTTCATCCATCACATCTACAACATCTCCCAGACAAGTCTGGTCGAGGGTCAAGAGAGCGAATGGTATCTACCGTGAATTCCGTCTTCCGGTATTTGATATAAGCGGTATCACGCACTCTGACCCGGTAGATGTGAGTAACATCCTGGCTGAAACATTCGCTGCCGTATCTAGTATTGACAGATACAGCTCAGCTTTCCAAGCTCACAAGCATAGAGTTGAAGGACAAAAGCTGCAGTTTGCGACCCGACGGCAAATTCAATATAATTGTAATTTCACTTTTCATGAATTGCAGCGAGCGCTGTCAAAAGCACCCAATACGAGCCCCGGCCTTGATGGAGTATCATATCACATGCTTCGCCATTTGACTTCTGCATCTTTGCAGAATATCCTGTTACTTTTTAACAGATTATGGTCGGAGCAGATATACCCATCAAGTTGGCGACTGGCTCTTGTAATACCAATTTTGAAGCCTGGTAAGGATCCGACAGAACCTATAAACTACCGCCCAATAGCTCTGACTAACTGCTTCAGCAAAGTATTAGAACGTATGGTCAACTCGCGCTTGGTTTACTTTCTGGAAAAGAAAAAACTCATCCCCGACTTTCAGAGTGGTTTTCGAAAGGGCAGGTCGACTATGGATAACATTGTTGCTTTAGAATCACGTATTCGTAATGTTCTTGTCCGACGTAACCATTTTATCTCTATCTTCTTTGATATTGAGAAGGCGTACGATCGGACATAGAGATATGGCATTCTAAAGGCATTGTTTGATATGGGCCTCCGTGGTCCCCTACCTATGTTTATCCAAAACTTTTTGAGTCAGAGATATTTTCATGTCAAACTAGGTCATACGCTTTCTAATCTCTACATCCAATCTGAAGGTGTTCCACAAGGTTCTGTTCTGAGTGTTATACTTTTCATAGTTCATGTTTCTTCCATTTTAAACATTCTCCCTCCTACAGTTTTTGGATCACTTTATGTTGACGACCTCAAAGTCTCATGCTCAGGATCTGACATGAGAGTAATCGAGCGTCAACTGCAACTTGCTGTCAATAAAATTGTAGAATAGTGTCATGAGAATGGTCATACCCTATCACCTTCTAAAAGCTCATGTGTACATTTTTGTTGGCAACGTCGACTTCACAACGATCCTGTTATTCATATTCATAACATTGCTATACCCATCGTAATTGAAACAAAATTTCTTGGAGTTATTTTCGATCTTAAGCTTACTTTTCTACCTCAAATTAAGGGGTGTAGGGACCTTTAAACGTCGAATTTTTACGAAAAAACAACATTGTGTTCTAAAAGCTCTCACTCACTTAAAACTTAAAATACATGAATGGGATTTTATATACTCAATATAACATTATTCATAAGCCAATAAAAATTTCAAAACGTTCAATACACTAAATAGTTTTTTAAATATATGAAATTATAATTATTAAAAATTAAAAAAAAATATTTTTATTATCAGCCACTATCTTTAAGATATTTCTCCCTTAAATTAAAATTTCAACTTTATTATGGTTTTAAACTGTTCACACAAGTCTATTTTATAGAATGAATCAAGGATTTAGAGATATTTAATAATTTACTATTTTTTAAAACATGTCAAACTTTAAAATTTTCAAGTCACGCCCCGGGGTACCCTAGTGATCTGTCCTCCCTTCCGTTTCCTCTCCCTTTACTCATACTTTCTCCTTTCTCTTCCCCCTTGTCGTGGTTGCCGAATTTACTGGTAAGGGCTTTTTGTCTGTGTTCGATTACCACCCTGTTGTATCGGACCCAGATGGGAAGAGACCACCCGCGTGTTTGCCGTGCGTGGAGACCCGTGTCCCTGGAAAAGGGGAACCTGGCAGTTGAGGAGCATCCTGGTACCCCAATACACTGCTTTGGCCCATGCTTCAGGTAAACGGGAGGTGCATATTGGCCTGTGTGCATCAACTGGCTTGCCACGAACGTCATCTGTTGGCTAGGGTCAAGTCCGGGGTCACTTACTGGGCACCTCGTTAAGGGTGGAGGCTGCTTCAGGGGTGACTCGCGGACGTATAGCTATTGGTTAGCATCGGTGTTAAGTGACGAATCATGGTTACTGACATCCCCTTAGTAGGACTCCGTGGTGGGTGGTGCCGCTGGTAGCTGAAACGGTAAAAATTTTCTATGGCTCAAAATGGAAAGGTGTTTAGTTCCGCCCACCAAAGCAAAAAAAGCGGAACATTTCTCGCACCATGTGACTATGCTCAATACTTCCTGATTAGTTTGACTAATCCCACTATTCCAAATACTTCGTTCACTAAAGTGTCCCCTTTCTTGATCCACAAAGCTCTCATTTCGGTTTTAGGAGAAGTAGGTTCTATTAAAAAGTTACGCTCAGGTGATCTATTGGTTCAAGTTACATCAAAACAACAGGCTACCATCTTGAACTCGTGTACGACTATGTGTTCATTTTCTGTAACTGTAACCCCCCATAAATCACTAAACACCTCCCGTGGTGTTATATCTGAATCTGAATTCATTGATGATACAGAGGAAACGATAGTGGAAGAATTGAAAGACCAACACGTTACTGCTGTCAGAAGGATCAAGATTCGGAGGGATGGTAAACTCATCCCCACGAAACATCTGATCCTTACATTTGACACTTCAAAATTGCCAACATCTGTAAAGCTTGCCTGGCATAACTGCCCTGTTAGACCTTATGTGCCAAACCCATTGAGGTGTTTTCAATGCCAAAGGTTTGGTCACTCAAAAGCATCTTGTCGAAGCAAGCCGATTTGTGCTCAATGCTCTGGTTTTGACCATAGTGATACTTCCTGTGAGTTGCCTGCCCTTTGCATTAACTGTAAGGGAGCTCATGCTGCGTACTCCAGGAATTGTCCGAAATGGTCCCAAGAAAAAGAAATACAAAGTGTTAAAGTGTTGCATAACTTGACTTTCAGTGAAGCCCGCCGAATAGTCACCGCTCGTACTCCTCGTCCGGGTGTGTCCTATTCTGCGGCTACTAAAACGTCTTATAATTCTACTAGTACTCAAACCGATTTCCCACTTTTCTCCTCTGTAGGTCATCATCAAATTCAGACTAACAGTCTAATCTAGTTTTAACTTTAGTGCACCATCTACATCTAACAGAACTACTTCGCCTCCTCCAACCAAAGCACCTAAGACCGACCAATCTGAAAAGGCTCGGCCTTTGCCAAAACAGCGCTCAACTGCAATTTTACCTCCTGCACAAAAACCTGGTCTTTCTAGAAAGAAAAGAGATCCAAAGTACAACCAATATGTCAATAAATCCGACTCTTCTGTTTTGAAGACGATGGATATTGGCTATGAGTTGACTTTGCATCCTTCCGATGAAGATGAAGAATTCATACTGAACTGTCCAACTACTGATGACGTTCCTATGCAATCTTCTACGTCTACTTCATAATGTCCATCTGTTTTATTTCGTGGAACTGTCGTGGTTTACGAAATAAACTATTTAACTTAAAAGATATTATTTCGAAATATCAACCTGCATGTGTTGCATTGCAGGAAACCCATTTAAAGTCATCTGCCACTTTTAAATTACGAAATTATTCCTGCTCCCGACATGATTTTGATGACGGAAATCATTCTCATGGCGGTGTTGCAATTTTAACTTCAAACACTTTACCATCGACTCACCTTTCATTGCAAACTTCATTACAGATTACTGTTGTCCAAATTCACATTAATATACTTCTCACAGTCTGTTCGGTTTATCTACCTCCGAATACATCTGTCTCTCAGACAGAATTAAATTCATTGATTGTCCAGCTACCTACACCTTTTATTTTACTCGGAGATTTTAATGGTCATAGTGAATTATGGGGTAGTTCCGCTTCCAATGATAGGGGGCGTAAAATAGAACGACTTATACAGGACCATAATCTCTGTTTGCTAAATCAAGGAGAAGAAACTTATTTTCATATGCCTACACGAACCTTTCATTCCATTGATTTAGCTTTATGTTCACCAGTTCTCATGCCATTCATAAACTTTTCTGTTAGTGATAGTCTTCACAACAGTGATCACTTTCCTCTCATTTTATCATATTCTGCTACAGTTCCCATGAGTACAAAACCATCAGTATTCATTTATCATCGCGCTGACTGGCCCTTATTCACTCAGCTTGCCCTGATAAATAATACAATGGTTACTGATGTCGATATAAATACTGCTGTTGATACTGTGACCTCTGTTATTATCCGTGCTGCAGAAGATAGTATCCCAAAGACATCTAACTATGTTCCCCGTCTACGTAAGCCTTGGTGGAATCCTGAATGTTCCTCGGCTTACAAGGAGCAAAAACGACTGTGGAACATCTTCCGTCGAACCCCTTCTACGACAAACCTTTTGGCTTTTAAAAAGGCCAAGGCGTTTGCTCGCAAGGTCCGACGCATAAGTCAAAAAGAGTCTTGGAAGCGGTACGTCACATCTATATCATCTAAGACATCTCCCAAACAAGTCTGGTCGAGAGTCAAAAAAGCAAATGGCATATATCGCGAAGTTCATATCCCGATATTTGAAAACAACGGTAATACATATTCTTCTCCGATCGATGTATGCAATATGCTTGGTGAGACATTTGCTTCTATCTCCAATCCAGATAACTACAGTTCAGTTTTCCAAAACCACAAGCGCAGAGCCGAACGCCATGTCATTAATTTTAACACTCGCATATCATCTTCATATAATGTTGATTTTACTTTTCTAGAGTTACAACGCGCATTATCATCAGCTTCAAATACAAGTCCTGGTCTTGATGGTATTACATATCGCATGCTCCGTCATTTAGATACTGCGTCCTTGTTAAATGTCCTTGTTCTCTTTAATAGAATCTGGACGGAACAGACATACCCTACTAAATGGCGTGAGGCTATTGTGATTCCCATTTTAAAACCAGGCAAGGATCCCAAAGATCCAGCAAATTATCGTCCCATAGCCTTAACCAGCTGTTTAGGGAAAACATTTGAGCGCATGATTAACGCACGCCTTGTATATTACCTAGAAAAAAAGCGTCTAATACCTAATTTTCAAAGTGGCTTTCGTAGAGGAAGATCAACAATTGATAATATTATCGAACTAGAGTCTCGAATTCGACATGCTTTTGTCCGGCGGAATCATCTAATCTCTATCTTCTTTGATATCGAGAAAGCATATGATCGAACCTGGCGATATGGAATTCTGAAAGCACTGTTTGACTTGGGTCTTCGTGGTCATTTGCCGATTTTTATAAAAAAAATTCCTATTTAGACGCGATTTTCGTGTTAAACTTGGATCTACCTTTTCTGACCTTTACATCCAAGCAGAAGGCGTCCCACAAGGCAGCGTCTTAAGCGTCACATTATTCATAATTCATATTTCACTAGTTTTAAACATATTGCAACCTGCTGTCTATGGCTCTCTTTATGTTGATGATCTACACATTTCTTGCTCCGGATCCGACATGAGAGTCATCGAGCGGCAACTGCAATTAGCAGTCAACAAGATTTTAGACTGGTGTGATCACAATGGCCATACCCTTTCACCTTCTAAAAGTTCATGCATCCATTTCTGCCGGAAACGCACCCTGCATAATGATCCCGTCATCTCCATTCATAACATTGCTATCCCTGTTGTACCTCACACAAAATTTTTAGGCGTCATTTTCGATTCTAAGTTGACCTTTCGTCCTCATATTGTGCAATTGCGCAAAAGATGTGAACAGAAACTGAATATGTTGCGTGTTCTGTCGAATACGTTCTGGGGAGCGGATCGTCTAGCACTCTTACGTATTTATCAAGCCCTGGTACTATCGAGACTGGATTATGCTTGCGCTGTCTATGGTACGGCAACCACTACTAACCTGCGAGCCCTTGACACAGTACATCATACTGCTTTACGCATATGTTCTGGAGCATTTCGTACTTCTCCAGTGGAAAGTCTATATGTAGTTTGCCAACAAATGCCATTACATCTACGTCGCATGCAGCTGTCTCTTACTTATTATTTTAGTGTCATGTCCTCTAAATCACACCCTTTAAAGCATGATGTTATTCCATCAAGCTTGCAGCGACTGTATATTGCTAGACCATCACACATTCGCCCATTTCATGCTCGCACACATTCACTTATCCAATCATTCGATATCTGTGAATTACCATCACAATCAGTGGATCACTTTCTCATACCTCCATGGACCATTTCCCCACATCAATATATTTCCCTTTTCAAGTCCTACAATAAAGCCAACGTTACACCCGGCGTTTTTCATAAAATCTTCACTGCACATCGTCACCAATATTCTCAATATATACCGATTTTTACAGACGGTTCAAAATCTGCTGGATATGTAGGCTGCGGTGTCATCATCGCTGATGATACATTTAGTTATAAAATCCCAGATATTTGCTCCGTCTTCACTGCTGAAGCTGTTGCCATCCTTATGGCACTGCGACTAATTTCCTCACACTCTTCTCGGAAATATTGCTTATACTCTGATAGTATGAGCGTTTTAAGCCAACTAGAAAAGTTTCACTGTGATAGACATCCAATTTTATGTATCATTATTCATATGTTAATAAGTCTTCAGAAGAACGGCTTTGATATTTTATTTTGCTGGGTACCAAGTCATATTGGTATTCCAGGGAATGAACTAGCTGACTCAGCTGCACGATCTGCCACATCTGTTTTAACATTGTCCGTACCCTTCTCTGACATGAAGCTACATGTTCGAAAAATTATAAAATCATTATGGCAACAACAATGGGACCTCAAAGTTTTTAATAAATTGTATAGCATTAAATCTGATTTAGACAATTTACCAGTGCTGCGCTTGCGCAGTGCTGATGTAAAGCTCACCCGCCTTCGAATCGGTCACACCCGGTTAACACACCTCCATTTACTGTTTGGAGAGCCTTCTCCGGAATGCAGTACTTGTAACGTTCCTCTCACAATTCATCATATTTTAATAACGTGTCCATGTTTTAATCAACATCGTTTAAAGTTTTTTGGGAGTTCTATTTTATGCATGCAAGATTTGTTGGATGGCATTCACCATCCTAACATTTTTGCATTTTTACGTGCCATTGGTATTTTTAACTGCATATAAAAGTTTTAACGCATCTACTGTTTTATACAATCTTATCACCTTTGTACATTTTACTTACTTCGCGCGTTTTATACTATAATCATACTTTTTATCTGATTTTAATACATACAATTTATCTTGTTTTAGTCCCTTAGTACTGTTTTATCAGTTTTAATTGTGCTGCAATTAACATTTTGCATACACTTAGACGTTTGAACTATTTCACCACATTGTTTGGCGCAGCATGTCCTCATTTGGACCTTGTGCCACTAAACCCTACATTCAATCAATCAATCAATTAAAATTTTCAAAAGATTTTGAAAAAAGTTAATTTGTTAATTTTTTTTTAATTAAATAAAGTTAGATTCACTAAATATTGATTCATTCTATAGATTTCACACATATAAATATTTCTGGATAATTTCATAGCAATCGGTGGATTAGTTTTTTTTTAATCTTACGGATCGAGCAAAAAAAACAGTTTTGAGAAAATGAGAGTTAAAGTTAAGAAATGAGATATGATATAAACTATTGTCTATTTTACACATTAGGTCTACTTTAAATCAATAATATTCATATATACATAATGTTTAGACACTTTCTGCATTTAGATATAAAATTTCAGCTTTTATAAGCTCCGAAGAATGGAAAAATGTTTATTCTGTAAAATAATTGTTTACAATTTTCAAAATAAAAACAATTTTATTAGCACAAAAACATCAAACTGGTAAGATTTATTCAAATTCTTGATAATAAATTAAAGAAAGAGAAATTACTTACCATGAAAAAAGAAAGTAGCAATGACTAAACATTAAAATCAATATAGACGTTAAAAAATATTTCTAATTCGAAACGATAAATACAAGTAAAATTAAATTGTTTACGAAAACTTATATAAAATATGCACATATTTCAATAACAACCAGGATTGTATACATTTACTTCTTTTTTTTAAGAAGTTCATTTTTATTTTTTCCAGCTTGCCTCCTGACTCGTCGGGCTTCCAAGCTTGCCATCGAGGCTCGCTTTTCGGCAACCTTTATTCGATGTAAATCTGCTTTCATCGCATATTGTTCATATTTCCCCGGTAACATATCCAATTCGTTCAAGGTGTCTCGCCTATCTAGTTTACCACTATTAAAAGTAATAATCGCTTCATTTGCAGCTATATCTGCAACAATTTTTGATGAACCCGATATTTTCGGGCAAATTTGCCACAGCACTGAATTAAAAGACTCATTCTGATTCTGAGTTTTTCCAGAAAGACTTTTTTTTAACAGTTCTGGAGACGCTAAGTCAGAAAAAATCTTTTTATCGACTTCATTACTTCCACTGGAACATTATTTGTATGGCGGAATGGGGCAGCATTTCCAGAAGCTACATGCTTCTGGTACTTACACCACGAGGTTTCCCCTGTGGGGCAAAACATATGCAAGGGTTCTGCATCACTAGAGCTCAAATGGCAATATATAGCCCATATGGCTTTTTTCATTGCTTCGACAGACTCTGTGTTACCTCTTATGGCATTGCCATAATATACAGAAATTTTGTCTATCAATGCATCAGTAAGCCGACCACGTCCAGATAAAGGCTTTCCGTCAGCGAGTTTTGAACCTTTCATTTTTTCCTTATATTTGCGAAGCCTTGTTCCCATTCACTTCTGCACGTGACCAACACACTCAAGTTTTTCAATTTTAACATCACCATATGGCTCAGCTTTACATACTTCACTATATGTTTTAGCATCACCATCTCCAAGGTATTTTAAGTATCGCACACCACGGTCAGACACTGATCGAGAAAAAATCCTCTTGTAATCATACCTGCTACCTCCATTGCCCCAGCAGTTACTTTCGTATCAATCAATTTTTTATCAATAGATAATGTCATGCTATTAAATACAGTAAGTGGCAAGATATTTGCTTCTGCACCAGAATCGAGTTTAAATTCTATTTCATTACCCTCTATTTCAACTTTTGTTAACCAGACATTTTCTAAACTATGTACACTAAAGTTTTTATCATGTATAACAGAATCATTGACATGACACTTTCCAAATGTTACACTATCTATAAACAGAGTAGCATTATCAGAGATATTTTCAATTTGGTTAACACTTTTTGGGGTAGGTTTTGTTGCTTTACACACTGCTGCAAAGTGATTTTTTTGTTTACACTTTGCACATGTCCTGCCAAATGCAGGGCAACTCTTTTTTGCATGCTGTTTACCACATCGATAGCACTTAAAGGTATCACTTTTATGGATTTTTTGCACAACTGCTGCTTTAGGGTGATTTCGTTTAATTTCATGCATTTGAGATGCTGCAGTAACAGTTTCCAGTTGAACTTTACTAGTCTCCGCTGCTGCTAAGATGTACAGTTGAACACCGGGTGGCAAATCTCCACCCTTAACACTTCTCGACCCCGCGAGGGGGAGTGCTTATTTGGCATAGGATTCAATAAGATACACTAATCGTGACATAATAATCAAAAAGAGTAATAAATTAAGAGAGTCATAGTTACTCCCGCCTTTTACCCGAGCTTGGATGAATTTCTTCACTTTGATATTCAGAGCACTGGGCAGAAATCAGATTGCGTCAGCACCAGTCACTGGCCATCGCAATGCTTTGTTTTAATTAGACAGTCGGATTCTCTGAATCTGTGCCAGTTCTGAGTTGACTGTTAGTCGCCCGCCAAAAGGGTCGGGCCGCACTCATCAACGGTTCGCCGCGCATCTGAGGCATTCCACGGGAGGGTCCAGACGCTGGTCTTGGCCAGACCGGACCGAACTGCATCGCTACAGCGAGTCTCGCCCACTCCCGGTGCAGTGCCCCCAGGGGGTTTACCTTCTTTAGATAAACACAGGGAGTCACGCCCTGGGGTACCCTAGAGATCTATCCTCCCTTCCGTTTCCTCTCCCTTTTCTCCCACTTTCTTCTTTTCATGACTTTTACCTGATTTTGTTCATCAACTCATACAATTTTATCAGTTATAATTATACCGCAAGTTAAGTGCTCCACGCACTATGTCTGATGAACTGTTTTTACCGTATTGTTTGGCGCAGCATGTCCTCTTTTGGACTTTGTGCCACTAAACCCTACATTCAATCCAATCCAATCCCACTTTCTTCTTTCTCTTCCCCCTTGTCGTGGTTGCCGAATTTACTGGTGAGGACTTTTTGTCTGTGTTCGATTACCACCCTGTTGTATCGAAACCAGACGGGAAGAGACCATCCACGTGTTTGCCGTGCGTGGAGACCCATGTCCCTGGAAAAGGGGATCCTGGCAGTTGAGGTGCATCTTGGTACCCCAATACACTGCTTTGGCCTGTGCTTCAGGTAAACGGGAGGTGCATATTGGCCTGTGTGCATCAATCGGCTAGTCACAATCGTCATCTGTTGACTAGGGTCAAGACCGGGGTCGCCTACTGGGCATCTTGTTAAGGGTGGAGGCTGCCCCAGGGGTTGACTCATGGTCGTATAACTATTGGTCAACATCGGTGTTAAGTAGCAGATTCCACTCTGTTACTTGCATCCTCTTGGTTGGTCTAGACCCAGTTCATGTGCCAGCTATTAGTGGGTGAATGATCCAACGCTTTACGAAATCTGCTTCGTAATAATGGAAGGAGCCGATATCGAAGGATAAAAAAACCCTTTTAATTCATCTTATCTCATCTCCTTCAGGGATCAACAAGTAACAGATCCCATTCTGTTACTTGCATTCCCTTAGTTGGACTCTGTGGTGGGTGATGCCACTGGTAGTCGAAGTGGTTTGTTTTCTATGGCTGAAAGTAGAAAGGTGTTCAGTTCCGCACACCAAAACAAAAACAGCGGAACAATCTCCTCCCCGTTTGAATACGCTCGATTCTACATCATAACGCTCACGAACCCTGAAGTACCCAACACTTCATTTATGAAAGTCTCGCCATTTCTGATTCACAATGCTCTTCTCTCAGTACTGGGAAAAGTAGCCTCGGTAAAAAAGTAACGCTCGGGTGACCTTTTAGTTGAGGTTTCAAAATCACAGGCAACTATTCTATCGAAATGCACCAATATCTGCTCCTTCACTGTTACTGTATCACCTCATAAGACTCTAAACACTTCTCGAGGTGTCATATCAGAGTCTGAATTCCTCGATGATGCAGAGGAAACAATTGCGGAAAATTTAACAGACCAACATGTTACTGCTGTCAGTAGGATCAAGATTAGGAGGGATTGGAAATTTACCCGACCCGCCCTTATTTAGGTCATAGGGGTAAATGTTTATTAAAAACAGAAAACAGTACAAACATAAAATACATATCAGATATGGCAAACAGCCCATGAACATGGCGGGCGTAGAGTATCAAACTCATCTTCATCTAAGATGATAGAACATTAAAACAGCAATATATTAATAGTGTCAGTTGAAAGAATATATTAAGAGTAAAATGTACGCCTCGCCCTATGTTTTAGGGCATACGAGAATATCACTACAGGTGTCGAGGGCAACAGCCCGACGAACTTATTTTGCAAAGAAAGGGAAGTGATAAGACAGGTTCGTCAGGTGATATCAATAACACCTGTACATTAAAATTTGGGCCACTTTATAAAACCTGTAATGTCGAGGCCAAAAGGACCTTATAGTACTAAATAGTAGAACTTAAAATCTAAAACCAGGTCAAAAGACCCTTATAAAAATAAGCAGTGGCCCAACTTACCAAAATGAAAGAACAGGCGAAAATCCAAATTATACAGAGTTCCAGAGTCTAAATAAAACAATGCATAAAACACTAGGCAAAAGACCCAAACATATTCAGAATACCACACAGGGCTTAATAAAATATTAGTCAAGATAGCCTATAAGTGAAATTAATAGAATAAAACACAAGCGGCCAACAGTTAAAAACGTGACTCGAAATCAAGCCAACACATGAAAGCTTATAAAGATCATAATTAAAAGAGTAAAAACAATAAATACATGAAAGTGAATAAAACACCCATATCGTGCGTGTTAAAAGCAATGCATAAAAGTAAAAGATTACATAAAGATCAAAATGGAATACAATTAACATTAAAACATGACCCAAAACCGATCATATTAAAAGAAAAAAGTAAAGTATTACATTAAGAAAAAATTGGAGTAAAATTAGCAGTTAAAAACATGACTCAAAACCAAGTCATACATGGATAAAACAGATTAAATTAACAATAAAAGTATATAGAAAAGTGCAGTAGAAGCTTTAGACATCCAATTCGGAGTGCGGGGTTCCGAATCCTTAAGTGTCATCACTCAAAATATCTTCAAGTGTCTTCTTGATGATACATTTAGTAATACCATTGCAGGTCGAATTAGCGAAACATTGAATTTGATTAAAATTTTTAAAATGTTCTCCACGGAGCGTTCGGAAGCGTGGACAGTATAAAATTAGATGATCAATGCTTTGTATTTCTCCACAATAATTGCAATCAAGGGCTCTATTATAAAATCTATTTTGATACTCACTGAACACTCGATGGCCCGTAAGAACTTGATTAAAATAAAAATTCACCTGCAGTCTTCTAATATTAGGGTCCTTAATAAACTTATACGTTTGTCGGCCTTTCTCGGAATCCAGCCACTCCTGTTTCCAACGCATGAAAAGTATAGCCTTTGACCAATGTTTTGACTTGGGCGGTGGAGCTCGGGACCTCAATGTCAACATTACCGAGACTGATGGCTTTTTTAGCAACTAGATCCGCTTCCTCGTTGCCTTCAATACCAATGTGGGCTTTTACCCATACGAGAAGAATATTCTTTTTCCACATTTGTTTGGTATTTTCCACCAGTTCGGAATCGGGTTTAGGATTTTTTAAAGCTTGCAACGAGGAGAGAGAATCAGAGTAAATAGTTGCATTGGGATATTGATTATTTGCAAGCCATTTTAAAGCAGTGTTAATCGCCATCATCTCGGCCTTGTAAACAGTGCAGTTATTGCTCAGTCTGATGGAGGTTGCCTCAATGAGTTTGCCATCTCTCCTGACTATTATTCCCATTCCAATTCTATATTCAGAGGTATTATTTATAGCATTGGCAACCTCCATCCGCGAGCCGTCGGTAAAAATCTCAATCCCCCTGTTAGTTGGGGTCATTCTATCAAAAAGAACGGATGTATAAAGAGAAGGGTGAATATTAAAAACTGGTTTTTCGAGTATCGTTGTTCTTAGAATTTCTTGAACGTTACGTTCATATTCCTAAACTCTGTAATTCCATCTTAACCTCTTAATACAAGTATCCTCAATAATTCTTAAATGAATGGGTTTCACCCCCGCCAGTATCTGGAGGGCCTCAGTGCTTGTTGTTGAATAGGCCCTTGTAATCACTATTAAGGATGTTCTTTGAATGGCATTAATTTTATTGTTAATTCTTGTAGTGTTACGATACCAGACAATATCGGCGTAAAGTATGATTCTCTTCGTTGCCCTCTGGTAGATAATCTTTAAAATTTTTTGTTTCAGGCCCCAAGTTGCCCTGGCCACCCTCTTAATCAAATTATTAAATTTACCAACTCTTTCTTTAACGTGATTCAGGTGAGTTATCCATGTCAGTTCTGGGTCAAAGAGAATTCCTAGATATTTAAGAACTTGCACCTGTTTAATGGATTGTGTATGCTGATAAGTCATCTTAATATTTGGTAACCTCCTTATTGTCTTCTTGGTTTTTGGAAAGGTTATACATTGTGTTTTGTTATCACTAAATTTAAGATTATTATTATTCGGAGGGATGGAAAACTCATCCCAACGAAATATCTGATCCTTACTTTTGACACGCCGAAATTACCATCTTCGGTTAAGCTTACCTGGCATAACTGTCCTGTACTACCTTATGTGCCAAACCCATTAAGGTGCTTTCAGTGCCAAAGGTTTGGACACTCTAAAGCATCTTGTCGTAGCAAGCCTATTTGTTCTCGATGCTCTGGTTCTGACCATTGTGACACTACCTGTGAGTTGCCACCCTTCTGCATTAACTGCAAGGGTGCTCATGCTGCATACTCCCGAAATTGTCCAAAATGGTCCCAAGAGAAAGAAATACAAAGTGTCAAAGTATTGCAAAACGTGACCTTCAATGAAGCCTGCCGAATAGTCACCGCCCACACTCCTCGTCAGGATGTGTCATATTCTGCGGCTGCCAAGACTTCATATTGTTCTGTCAGTACTCAAACGGATCTTACACCTTTGTCTTCTACCTCTCATCATCAGATTAAAACTACAGTTCAAAAACAGCAATTTATTTTTAATAAATCATCAAATAGAACAACTTCTCCTCCACAAAAAAAACTTTAAAATTGAAAACCCAGAAAAAAACCGACCATTCCCCAAACAGCTTCCAGCAACAGAAATACCTCAAACTAAAAAACCTGGCATATCTCGGAAGAGAAGAGACCCATAATACGTCAGTCAATCTACTTCTTCTTCTCAGAAGATGGATTTTGACGTAGAATTGGCCCTTCATCCTTCCAACGATGAATTTTTTCTAGACTAAAAAACTTTGATGTTAAAATACAACTAAATCCATCCATTTCATAATAATGTCAATGAATTTTATTTCATGGAACTGCCGTGGCCTTAGAAATAAGCTATCTGATATTAAAGATATCATCTCTAAATATCAACCTGCATGCTTTGCACCGCAGGAGACTCATTTAACGTCATCTCATAATTTTAAATTACGTGACTATTCTTGCTCCCGACATGATTTCGATGATGGAAATCATCGATCATTCATTAATCATTTGTTAATCATCCTTCACAAGAAAGTATTTGACATTTTATTTTGTTGGATACCGAGTCACGTCGGTATACCAGGAAATGAGTTAGCTGATTCTGCAGCACGATCTGCCACTTGTGCCTTAACAATTTCCATACCTTTCGCAGACATTGAATTACATATTTGGCACTTTATCGAATCCGTTTGGCAACAACATTGGGATATTTCTTACTCATATTTCTTACCTTCTCTGTTTATTTTATAGAATTATGCCTTTTATCAATTTTCATGAACTTTTGAAAATACGTGCCTTGTGATTAACAATTTTATTAGTTTTATTTATTTTATTATGATGAAACAGTAGTGTGAAATTTTCCATTTGATCTGACTCAACAAATTGTTTGGCGCAGCTTATCCTCATTTGGATCTTGTGCCATGAAACTTACTCTACATTAAATCAATCAATCATCTTATCGCATCTGTACTCATCTTACAGGATTCGGCAAGTATGGTTTAATAGGGCAGTTGTACCAGGCAAGTTTGGCAGCGGATGGTAAATTCAGCGTGTCAAAAGTTAAGCTTAGATCTTAAGTTGGAATCAGCTTATTATCCTTACGTGTTCTAATTTTCTAACTGCAATGATATAAATTCCGCGAAGCACAGACCAAATTCTTCTAACAGTCAGAACAAACATTCATAGAAGTTTAATCATCACCATCATGATTGTTTGTGAATATCAACGGACCTTATCGAAAATAATACCGCTAATAGGTGTCCCAGATGTGAGTCTACAATGTTCAGCGAAGACAGCAAACACTATCAAATGACAATTTTTGCAGATCACCGTGGATCATGAATCACAGATGTACAATTTGACAATCTACTATTATGCTTGAGATCGACAAAGAATTCTTGGAATATCTATTTTAGCTACAGTTAAATGATATTAAGTTCATTAAGTTTCATGTGTAGCTCAAAGTCATCCCATTTTAAACTATATAAAACTGTCAAATATAATTAAAATCTCATCTAAAATATGAGAATACTTTCTGTACTTATACATCTAAAATAAATTTCTACAAGATTGCGATTCACTTTCTTAACGTCTAAAAATTATTCACTAATAATTTATGAGTAAAGCAAAATATCTCTAATGAAGCAAATGACGCTTGTAAAATGCAATAAATGTGCAAAAATAACAATATATTTTTTCATGCTCTTCTATTGAGCATTGTTTTTTCCCTTTAACTTTCTTTTACGAAAATTAATAATTTTATATTTCATTTCATATCAAAACTGTGATAAATGAAGTCAATTTATAATGAAGTGAAAAGTAATTTCTTTTTTAGAGTTTTTTTCTGCTATAATTAGGTTAATAAATCACCATTGTGAAACTTTTTTTCTTCTTTTAGCTTCCTCAAGAGAGCAGTACAATAAAAGAAAAATATTTCTAGATCAATATCTTTCTCCCCAAATTGCGGCACATAGTGAAAAAAATATCAATATATCATAACTTTCTATTATTGCTTTAGTTATCATAATGATCTTAGAACAACCTTTCAACTGCGATCATTACTCGGAAACTCTTTCAAGGGCAAATACGTTCCAAATAGTATTAACTGAGGTGCACTGAGAAAGAATTATGGAACATAATTTTACTTTACTCAAAAGATTTTTCGTTAAGTACCTTTACTCATAACTTCAAAAAAGGTAGATTTTTGTAAAAGGAAGAATATTGTTTTTGCGTGTTATTTTAAGAGAATAATTATTTATAGTCTCAAGTTAACAGTGAGTTATTTACAAGATATAAAATGTTAGGATTTTTTTAAAAAGAAGTTAGGTTAGCGTATTTATAATTTAAATAAAATCCTAAAAATCTTCATCTTATATTTTGCGAATTTATAGCAGCTATGGTTTGGATTCCGATTAAATTAATTTATGAAATATTTTTTTTGCACAAGTGCATTTTATTGGCAATACCACACTTAAAACTAGGCTAAAATCATAACTTGGTTATATATTTTGAAACCTCATCCCACCCGATTAGGTTATTCGAAGATATACTAGATTTGCCGCAACGACAGCTACCTGCGGCTTAAGAATCAAAGTAATTGCGGGTTCATTGGCTAAAGACCCCGAGTCAAGCATGATAAAAAAGGCTATAGTTAAGCGGATGGACAGTAAAATTAACGTAAAACTAAAATGAATTGTTTCAAATCAGATCAACAAAGTAAAATTTAGTATAAAAGCTATTGGTGGCTGTAACTCGCAAAAACAATTGGTAAAGTACTTCGTTTTAAATAGCACAAAACTATTTAAAATCTAGAAATATTGTTGATTTTTCAAAAAAAAAAAAACAAAAAAAAAAACACCTGTATTGAAGCTTTTTGAGAGCAAAGTTGTCAAAAACACTTCTAAAGGGGGGTTTAAAAATTTATGTAAAAGCAAGAGGGGACCTAAATAAGCATATTTCGTATGGGAATGTGTGTGAGTTAAGCCGATAGAGAACGCTGTTTATCACGAATATACAACAGTGTAAGCACCGCTGTGAATCTTTTATGTCTGTTGGTCATCGCTCCTTCGAGCAGCTTTGTTAACTGTAATTAATTGCAATTTTATTGTAAACTGTTTCATTTTGTATAAGCAGGTAGATGCGAAAATTCAGAGCAAAACCGCTGACACATGAAGCAATATTAATCATAAGTAAGTAAAGTTTTAAGATCCACAAAAGAAAACAATGATTTATGATCGGCTTGCCTTTAAATTACAATTAATTACAGTTTACACTTGCTTCTCGAAAGTAAGCAACAATAACATAGCAAAAGTAACATCAGTAAGGAACAGTGCCCTCCATCGACTTAATGCAGTATTTCCGCAGACATATCGCTGGTTCAAAATTAAAACGACACATCTGCAAACATAATACGTTGCAGAAGTACCGTTTTATTTTTAAACCAGCGATATTTCCTTATAAAATATGCTTATTTGGGTCCATTTATCCGCCTTTACATTTTAGACATATTTTTGAACCACCCTGTATATTAAGAAGCTAACACTAGGAAAGAGAAATCAACAATCTCAATCCCCTACAACAAATTTTTCTTGGAGTTGAAAGCTGCAATTAGCAAAATCAACTAAACTATGTATTTATAATATCTATCTGCATGCGTTTTAAGTCAAAGTGCATTTCAAACAAAGTATATTATAGAGAATCTTAAATCAAAGCATAGGATCGCTTAAATAAACTATAAAGTTGAGTGCTAGTTTTCAGCTGAGCTGGTTAAAATGTTTCAGGGAAATCGTGTACACCGCATTTAAAAACCACGTTTTGGAGCAAATGTTTTTAAATTTTTAACCATGCATTGATTGGTCAGCTAGTTGGATTGGAGTTATTGGCGCAAAAGCTAAGCAATGCAATATTGCACCTTCAACTAGGTTTATAATTACCGATTTTAATGTAGATTAGAATGCTAAGTTTCAGCTCTGGGCTCTGGATGCTAATTTACAATTCAACGACCTTCCCAACTATCGCTCTCTTTTTCGTAGATTTTCCTCTTGGCTTTAGTTGATATCAATTATTATGCTAGCTTTTAGAAATTATTGTATGAACTAAAAAAATAGTCAAAAGTAATGTTTTTCTTTGTTTAAAAAAAATGCCAAACCAGAGAGCAGGTCGTTAATGCCCCTGGATTGGAAAATCACGCCACAGATGCGAAACGCCAGTCATGCGAAAGTGTATCCCTGAGAGTATGTATTGATTGTTTGTATGCAGTTTTCGTCACACACAAAAAGAAAACTGATTCTTAATTATCATTAAAAGATATTTTCTTTAAATTGCATCTATTCAAAGTATTTTTTAAAGTGTTTCTTCCAGAAAGAATTGCAAAAAAAAAAAAAAATATATATTTAACTTTAAGAAAATTTATGTTGTTATTCTAGTTTAAAATTTTGCATAACTTCGTTAGTACTAAACGCATGAAACTAATCTTAAAAAATAACAATTAGAAATCATTGCTACACATAAATTACTAGGAATAACTTTAAGGAAGGTGCTTAAACCCATTAATGAAAATTTTACATGAAAAGAAACAAAAATATTTTTAAAAGATGGTTACTTATCTTATGATACGCAAGAATATTTATTATACTCTGGTGACTAATAGTCTTTAAATTTTACTCTTAATTTTTTTTTTCTTTCTAAAGTCAATAATTCTGAAAAAAAAAAAACTTTTATGTAATATAATGCCTCAGTACCCCAGAGAAAGGTGGTAAGGCAAAGATAACAATGCGATGAAAAGCTCTCTTTCTTGTATCATATAAATACTTAAAACTATTTTTAGGAGATTAACGTTTTTAAATATTCTCTAGAGTATATTTAAAGACCAATATATAATCAGAAATAATTTTTATAAGCATAGAAATGTAAATATTTACTGTCTACAAACGCTTTTATAACGAATTGGTCTGTGGCGTTAATCGCTTTTTGTGAAATTATGCAGTTTTGGCAATTCTTTATGAACGTTGCCATTCTTTTTTACAACATGTGTCATTGAGAGTTGAATTAGTGCTAAATTATTATCATATATCTCTTGCTTGACTGTGCATTATGAAATAATTATCTAAAAAAAATCTCCTTTTTTTCACATTTTGCTCTGTCATTCTAGTGCATCAATGAATAAGAACTTTATTATTTTTTGAAAATACGATACGTATTGCCTAATTTAAGCAAATAATAACATATTTATCATTATTTTTAAAATTGGAACAAGTTCATTTGAAAAGTGGTAAAAGTCCGAGGCTCTTACCACTTTCAAGGGTTAGTGTTGGAATAATTATAAAAGTTTTGACTAAGGTTAATCAATTTGAGAGATCTTTTTAACACAATAGTTTGATAAAACATGATAATTAAAACAATGATAATAAAATCTAAAAAAAAGATACTTTTTAGCTCCAAATGGATTTATTTCAAAAATAAGCGTTCATATAGTCATGTTTCAAAAAATAAATTTATATCGCTGTTCTCTGAAATAACCACACAAAAGTACCAAAACAGGAGTTTTTCCAGTGAAACGATAAATTTCTGGCTGTTGAAAGTACAAATGACGTAAATTAATGTGGAATATATTTAATGCATGATTGAAACCAATGACCTTTTTTTAGGAACTGAATTATTCAAATTTAAAATATACGAATAAATAGCTATATTAAAACAAAGTGCATTGAAACACCGTAATCTATAGTTGAGGATCTTGTTGCAATGAAAGATAATTCTTGATTCCCAAAATTTCTGGCTAGAGCCAAATTAAATTTAGAAGGCTAATGAGTTTCCACAAAAGGAGTTCACTGATTTTCTATTCATACCTGGTTCTTGCACTAGCAGCTATTGTGTATACTGTTTAACTTATCTTGTACTTGAACCAAACTGTTAAGTTGTATTAACATTTAATTTAAATTTTTTTAATAAGCAATTTTATAAAAATATAACTATCCTTTTACATCATGATTTATAAAATTTGAGGTGGTAAACTATGACCATTCAGTAACCTTCAAATAAAATATTTAAACCTTAAATATGCAAAATATTAAAAAAAACTTTCATAAGAACATTATTACATTAAAGGCGATTCTGCGGTAGAAGTACAATTTGAAGTTAGACTATTATAAACGGTGTTATGAATACTAACAAAATGATTTATATGTCTTCACACTTGGCACTAAGATATTTATGCCATAGATACATATTTACTATAGATTTTATCGAGAAACATGTTGATTTTAAACATCAGGTATGAAATATAACGGTAGAATATTTTTAAATAATATGAAACAATTCTTGACAAAATGATTCCGTCTTCAATATAAAACGTAGGCATAAAATTTGCCCCGAATTCTATCTGGGTTTAAAAAAATTTAAATGGGCGTTTTAATATATATATATATATAATAAAATATAAAAATTTAAAGTTGATATTTTCCGAATTGACAATATTTAAGGTTTGCTTATCCGCTGAGGTTTCTTTGCCGTTTTTCAAGTAAAACAAACTTTCACTGGGAATGACAGCTAAAACTGGCTTTGCTGCGCAAATAAAGCATCACTTTTACATTTTATATGCACAACAAATTCTGATCCTATTTGTATGACATAAATTCAAGGTTAAAGCTTCCATTTTTGCGCTGCTTTTGGCCAAGTCAAATACCGTCACTTAAAAAAAATGACCGTTTTGAGTAGGTTATAAAACTCTAACACAGTAAAAGAATAAAAGACAGAAGTTCACTTTCAAGGGATTTTACTAGCATTAGCAAAGCAATTGAAACTAAAGCAACCAAACTGTATATATGATTTTATGCCATTTACAGAATTTGTTAAATAGGGTTCATATTTTTTGCCAAAAAATTTCTTGTTGTAAAAATGCTGCTTAAGTGTATAATGAAAATGGACTTTTTTTCCAAATGTTTTGTTTAATGTGAAATTTACACTGAGCAACATTTGCTCAAACACATTTGACATTCATGTATTTTAAGATTTTTTTTCTATTCAAAAAATTAATATTTTATATTAAAAATTTGTTTTTTTCAGAAGGGATAATTTTACATAAATAGAATTTTGATACTGAAGACAAATGCGTTAATATGATGCTGCACAAAATGAAACTCCTGATTTTCCCCACAATAAAGGTGCACAATTTTTTTTCTATGTAGACCACTTTAATTGACTGTAAGCTTTAATGGCATAAGGTTCAAGCTGTCGCATGTCAAGTTCATATTAACCTTTTCACCACAATATGTTCCATTTATTTACCTCCAAATAATCCCATTTCACAAGCTGGTGTGGATAATTTGATTAATCAGTTGCCCAGACCTCTTATTCTGATGGGGGATTTCAACGATCATAATAAGCTGTGACGTAGTTTACTCCAATGCTCTGGACATAAAATTGAACAATTTATCAAAGACCATAATATCTGCTTGCTTAACTAAGATGAAGTCCCTTATTTTCTTGCACATTCTCGAACTTTTCATTATATTGATTTGGTTTTCTGCTTACCCGTTCTCTTATCTTTCACTCAATTTACTATAGGCAATGATTTATATAAAAATTATTACTTTCATCTCATTGTATCATGTTCTGCTACTGTGTTGCGACTACGTAGTGCAGATGTTAAACTTACCCGGCTGCGAATCGGACATACCAGACTTACCCATCTACATTTGTTGTTTGGTGAACCACCTCCTCAATGTAACACTTGTGATGTTTTACTTTCGATTCACCATATTTTAATCATTTGCCCGTGTTTTAACAGACATCGTCTTACCTTTTTTGGTAGTTCTATTTTATCTATGGGAGACCTGTTAGGTGACTCTCATCATCCTAACATTTTTGCATTTTTACGTGCTATTGGCATTTTAAATTGTATATAAGTTTTATTCTATTCATGAATTTGTTCACTTTTAGAAGGATATTCTTTATTTTACACTATTTGAAATGTCTTGCAAAATTTTACGGTGTTTTAACTTTGACCTGATTTTAATCCAATATTACCGTTGATTGTTTCTAAATGATTTTATCAATTTTAATGTGATTTATGGAAAATAAGTATGCGCTTTAATTTTGACATGTATAAACATATTGCTTGGCGCAGCAGGTCCACATCTGGATCTTGTGCCATTAAACTCTACATTCAATCCAATCCAATCCAATCCATGTTCTGCTACTGTGCCAATCACACTCGGACGCTCAGTTTTTATATATCTTCTTGCAAATTTTGCTCTGTTTACTCAACTTGCACAGATAACCAATTCCACGGTAACTGGCAACACAATAGATAGCAGTGTTGATAAGATTTCTTCAACAATTATTCATGCTGCTGAAGTAAGTATACCGAAAACCTTGCTTTAACATCCTCGCTATCGCAAGCCTTGGCAGAATGCGCCACTGCTAATTATTGTCTATACTTGTGAAAAATCTACACATTCAGTTCATTACTTGCCTATACCATCTTGGAACGTTTCAAAATTTTGTCAATATATACCGGTTTTCACAGATGGCTCAAACTCTCCTGGATATGTAGTCCGTTGTATTGTTATTGCTGGTGACACGTATAGCTATAAAATACCAACTATGTGCTCCTTGTTCACCCCTGAAGCCATGCTATTCTATTGACGTTAGGGCTTATTTCATCAGATTTTACTAAAAAATACTGCATTTACTCGGATAGTATGAGAGTTTTACTGCAACCGAAACATTTTGACAGCAAAACCTATCCCGTTTTGTGTTTTATTCAGCATTTATTATTTAGTCTTCATAAGAATGATTTCAATATTTTGTGTTGCTGGGTTGCAAGTCATATTAGAATCCCGGGCAATGATTTAGCACAGCGTTTCTCAAACTTTCAGTATTCGCGGCCCAGTTTATAATCATAATTTTCATCACGCCCCCTGCTTACAGTAAAATGCATACAACAATAATGTATATGGGTATTTTGAATTATTTTTAACTAACTGCCATAACAGAAGTAAAGTAAAAGCCAGCAGCAATTGAGATAATAAAAACTATGTTTGGAGATAATTTATCAAAACATTTGCAGTCCATACCTCTTTGAAATGATACTGTTGCTAGTCAAATTGGTGATACAGCTGAAGATGTATAGTGTCAGCTTTTCTCGAAGTTGCGTGACGAATTGTTTTCAATACAGCTTGATGAACATGCAGCAGATACGGCAACATATATTATTAAAGCTGATAATTTTATTGCCTATGTTCGATTTTGTGATAATATGTCAGTAGTCGAACTACTCAAAACAACAGCGCTCGCAACATTTGCTATTTTAAATGATTTTATGAATGAGGCAAACATAGAATGCAATAATTACGTCGAAATATGAATCGATGGTGCACGTTCAGTGTCCGGAAGATTCCAAAGTATACAAGCACTTGTAAAACAAAAATGGTCTCAATACGTCTGAACGCATTGCATGAACCACAGAGAAGCTTTGGCTTCGAAATAAATGAGTCCTGGTTTAAATATTGTGTTAACTACGGTTGTAATCGTAGTAAATTATATAAAAATGAGACCCCTCAGATCGAGAACCTTTTCTGCACTTTGTAAAGGCATGGGTTCAGTATATTCAGCTTTACTATTTAATTGCAAGGCAAGATGATTATCATGTGAGAAATTTGTGCAACGTGTTTATGAATTAAGAGAAGAAATCGCCATTTTCCTAGAAGATAACAGACCGGAAGCCGAGAATTTTCGCGATTGTTTATTTGTGATGAACTTGAGCTACTTGGTCGTCATATTCGAGAAATTAAATAACTTGATTCTTTAACTCCAAGGAGCAAATACACATAAGTTGGGTACTAGGGATAAAGTGAAAGCTTTTTGTAGAAAATTGGAATTAAGGGGCAGAAAATTAAAGCAAAAAAACCTAACAATGTTTACAAATGTGGATGATTGTACGAAAACTTATAAGGCTGAATAAGAAGAACGTGTAAAAGCTGTTTTGTAACCATTGGAAATCATTTAGCCATGCTGGCAAAGAATTTTAAAAAGTATTTCTTACTGACAACAAACTGATAGCAAGTTACGAGTGGATTAGGGATTCATTTCATAAGACTCCCGAAGGACTCTCTATTGATGAGGAAGAAAACTTCATAGACTTTACGACGAGTGGCAAAACCAAAAAAAAAATAGTAATAAATCACTATTTGAAAGTAAAGGATGATTTTTCTGCACTAAAAACAAGGGCAGTTCGTATTCCATTAATATTTTCTACATCCTACTTTTGTTAAACTAGATTTTCTGCTATGGCTTCTTTGAAGAAGCCATAGCAGCAAAATAAAGATCTCGGCTAAATATAGAAACAGAACTGAGCGTGGCTATTTCTAACATTAAGCTTTACCTTGAAAAACTTTGCTCTGCAAGACAGGCTCAAGGAAGTCACTAATAATTATTAAATTTGTTTTTTAGTATGTTTTGATTAAGTAAGGTGGGTGAGCCTAAGGTGGCCAGTGCTCCTAAAGTAGCCTCCCCCCCTGTAGAGGCTGTTGGTTGCGCCAGTTGTGATAACATGAAAAGTCGAGGTAGAAGGATCGAGGATTGGATCGAAGACCGAAAGTAGGAGGACGAACCGGAATAGTTCCTGCGCGGATGAGCACCGGTGGAGGAGCGCAACCGACGGCCACGTCAGGGAGTGAAGAAGCTGATGTCCAGTACTTAAGGAGATAACAGTTTGCCATCGAGAAGGTTGTTGTGCAGCGTCTGAGATTTCGTCCCGATATTCCGTTTCTACCCGGTGACGCCCACCTGCAGTATGAGATGTTACAATTGAAAGTTTACGTTTTAATAGATTTTTAATATCAACTTTTAAATGTTTTTATCAAATAACATGTTAATTGCAGTTTGTGAGTTTCTTGATGGTTTGTTATCTTCTACTATTAAAGAGGATGTTACATTGCCATATTGTTTCATCTGACGTCTTACATTCCCATCACCGAAACCTATACAATTGGTGACCTGTGAACGAATACGTATATTGCTGTTTCTGCAAACAGCATTTGGGAAATTCTACTAGCTGATGGATTACGAAGAGATGCTGGTACGTTTCAAGTTTTAAAATTTTTGGAAAGCCGTGAGTATGAATTGCTTTTATTGTTGGACTTATACATTAATACAAAAATATGCCCGAATCTACGGAAACTGCTGATCAACAAATTGCTCGTGTCACTGTAAAGTCGCCACCCTTTTGGAGAGCCAAACCAGAATTGTGGTTCAGACAAATTGAAAGTCAGTTTTGTTGGAGTAACTACAGAGTCAAAGAAATTTCACTACGTAGTTTCTGCTCTACAACCGGAGAAACTGGCGATTATCAGCGACATTGTTATCAGTCCACCTGTGGATGAGCCTTTCACTGCACTTAAAAAAGATTGTGCGCTTAATATGCTGAATCTGAAGCTCAACGCTTAAGGGATTTGATTTCGGGAATGCAACTTGGTGACCGCCGTCCTTCAAGACAGCTGCTGGAAAAGCCGGTGCGACAATTAACGACGAACTTCTTAAATCTTTATTTTTGCAGAGGTTGTCTACTAATGTTCAACAGATTTTAGCGATTTCCAACGATAACCTGGACAAGCTGGCAGAGATGGCTGATGGTATTATGGCTACGACAACTAACGCACAGTCAGTCAGCGTTCGTTCCAACCGGAAAACTGCTGAGGCCGTCATCGAGTAAAAAGGGTGTCGCCGAATCGATTATTAGGCGGCTTTATCTGACGGACAAGTCTACATCCTCACGTTATCTTACCGATACGCGAGCTGACGTCTCTGTGATACCTCGGGCTGCCTATGCATCCAGTGACCATGCTTCACAGATGAAATTGTTCACCGCAAACGGTACGACCATTCCAACGTTTGGCCAACGCCTGTTAAAATTTGACCTCGGACTCAGAAGAGAGTTCAGCTGGCCTTTTATCATCGCTGCCGTGCCTCAACCAATTATCGGAGCTGACTTCTTACGCAATTTTGGTTTATTAGTCGACGTCAAAAATGCTGCAGTAATTGATCCTTTGACCAACTTGTGAACAAGAGGTACCCGGTATGCTGGAATTGCTTCAACGGTAAAGATAATTTTAGAGAACTCTAAATTCCACCATTTGTTGTCAGAATTCCCTGCTCTGATTAGGTCAGGTGTCACGCCAAGAAAAGTTAAGCATGGAGTAGAACATTGGATACAGACAAAAGGACCGCCTATTTTTTCGAAACCTCGACGTTTATCTCCAGATAAGTTGAAAGCTGCAAAGCAGGAATTTGAATTTTTGGTAGCATCAGGGGTTTGTCAGCCATCCAAAAGCTGTTGGGCAAGTCCGTTACACATGGTTCTAAAAAAGAATGGCGACTGGCAACCGTGTGGTGATTTTCGTCGTCTTAATTGTGTGACCGTGCCAGATAGGTACCCTGTTCTCTACATGCAGGACTGTTTTCAGATTTTGGAAGGTAAAAAGATATTTTCTACTTTGGACCTGGAAAAATCGTATTATCAGATTCCAGTGCGCAGGGAAGACGTGACAAAGACTGCGGTAACAACGCCGTTTGGATTGTTCGAGTTTTTATATATGCCGTTTGGATTATCAAATGCTGCCGCAACTTTCCAACGCTTCATTCATCAAGTCTTGGGTGAGTTCGAATTTTGTGTACCTTATTTTGATGACGTATTAGTACCTTCGAAGAACGAAGAAGAACATTTAATTCATTTAAAAACAGTTTTTCAACGTTTTGCTCAATATGATGTAACACTCAACGTAAGAAAATGTGTCTTGGGACAGTCTTCAGTGGAATTCCTAGGGCATTGTGTAACGGAAAAGGGTATTACTCCGCTTCCTGATAAAATTTCTGCAATTGTTAATTTTCTTCAGCCAGTTACTGTCAGAGAGCTGCGTCGATTTCTTGCGGTCTTGAATTTTTATAGAACATTCATACCGAGAGCTGCACACACGTAAGCAATTTTAAATGAATATTTAAAAGGTGCTAAGAAAAATGATTAAAGCACGATCAAGAGGTCGGAGGAAGCAGTTACTGCATTTGAGAAGAGCAAGAAAGAATTGGCGAATTCAACCAAGCTGTACCATCCTGTCATGAATGCGCAGTTGGCGATGGTGGTAGACGCTTCAGATACTGCAATGGGGGCTGCTTTGCAACAGCGGATCGAGAAAGAGTGGCAACCACTTGGGTTTTATTTAAAGAAGCTTGCACCATCTTAAAGAAAGTACAGTGCTTACGACAGAGAGCTCTTGGCAGCATACATGGCAGTTAAATACTTTCGGCATATGGTAGAGGGACGGCCGTTTACTATCTACGCTGACCACAAGCCGCTGATATATGCCTTTAAACAAAAGGAAGATAAGTGTTCGTCAAGACAATTGCGTAATTTGGATTTTATAGGTCAATTCACTACGGATATTCAGCACGTGAAGGGAATAGATAACGTGGTTGCAGATGCGCTGTCCAGAGTAAACATTGCTACCATAGAAACACCTTCCCACATCAATTTTCAAGAAATGGCTAACAACCAAAAAGGTGACCCGGAACTAGCCGAAAGTTTAGCTCAAACTGGTAACTCATCTTTGGTACTTCAGCCATTTGTAGTAGGTTATCCTGCTGTGGAGCTGTTTTGTGATGTTCGACGGATTCGACACCATGAAACCAAACGGATTCGACAATTCGTGCCCGAAGTGGACAGAAGAACGTTCTTTCCAAACTGCATTCTATTTCACATCCAGGTATTAAAGCTACTGTAAGGTTGGTGGAAGAGCGATATGTATGACCTGGTATAAAGAAAGATATTAGGACATGGGCTCAGCAATGCTTCGATTGCCAACGCTCTAAGGTGACACGGCACACGCAGAGCAAGCTTGATACATTTGTTCTAACAAATGTCAGGTTCGAGCACGTGCACATAGACATTGTAGGTCCCTTGCCACCTTCAGAAGGTTTTCGCTACTGTCTTACTTGTCGACGTTTTTCCAAGTGGCCAGAAGCTTACCCGCTCGTCGATATAACAGCCAAATCCGTTGCTGAGATTTTCTATGCTGGATGGATTGCTAGGTTTGGAATACCTCTACGTATCACAACAGACCAAGGGACACAGTTCGAAGCCTCACTGTTTGAGGCCCTGACTAAGTTCCTGGGTTCGGTCCGTCATCGAACCAGCCCTTACCATCCCGCAGGAAATGGTCAAGTGGAAAGATTTCACAGACAGATGAAGGGAACGATTAGAGCCTACAGTACAAGTCAGTGGACCAGAGTTTTACCTACCATTCTTTTAAGTTTTAGAGCTGCATGGAAGGAGGAATTCCAAGCAACGACAGCTGAAATGGTTTATGGAACACCGATACGACTGCCTGGAGAATTTTTATGTCCGTCTACTGGTACAGCGGATCCCGCATACTTTGTTGGAAAGCTAAAAGAGACCATGCAGGAGTTGCTGCCAGTAAAGTCCAGACATCAGGGCCAGGTCATTTCGTAAGTAAAGACCTTTCGTCGTGCAGTCATATTTTCCTGAGGTCCGATGTCCTGAAAAAAGGCCTGCGGCGACCATACGAGGGTCCATTTCAAGTGCTGAGTCAAGGGGAGAAGGTTTTTAGGATTCTTATTCATGAACGAGAGAGTACGGTAAACGTGGATCGTCTAAAACCTACATATGTATCCCGAGATGAACAGGACGTATTTCTTAAAAGCGAATCTAGAGAGGATGAATCTACTATCCCAGAGCCTGGTGACATGCCAAAAGAGGTTAAGACACGACCAGGCCGTCGAGTTAAGTTTCAGGGAAAGTATCAGCAATGAGCTGGAAAAGTCTCGCTACCGCTGGTAGGGGGCTACTGTAGAGGATGTTGGTTGCACCAGCTGAGATGACATGAAAAGCCGAGGTAGAAGGATTGAGGATTGGATCGAAGACCGAAAATAGGAGGACGAACCGGAATAGTTCCTGCGCGGATGAACACCGGCGGAGGAGCACAACTGGCGGTCACGGCAGGGAGTGAAGAAGCTGATGTCCAGTACTTAAGGAGATGACAGTTTGCCATCGAGAAGGTTGTTGTGCAGCGTCCGAGATTTCGTTCTGATATTCCGTTTCTACCCGGTGACGCCCACCTGCAGTATGAGATGTTACAATCGAAAGTTTACGTTTTAATTGATTTTTAATAACAACTGTTAAATGTTTTTATCAAATAACCTGTTAATTGGAGTTGGTGAGTTTCTTGATGGTTTGTTATCTTTTACTATTATTTAGTTACATTGCCATATTGTTTCATTTGACATCTTACAATCCCCTCACCGAAACCTATACACTCCCAAAAGTAGAATTATTTTTATTTTGAATCACAAGATGGCCCTGCTGCATTGCAAATCTTGTATCTGAGGTGCACGTGGCTGAATTGGAAGAGATTTCCTTCAATGGCCTTCATTGTATGAAGTGATTTAATTTTTTTCAGTTTTCATTCTAATTTTCGGGTTGGAAGATATTGTTATTTATATGCGTTTAAATTCTTAGAACTTTGAGTTATGATGTGTTTTTTTCTTTTTCTTTAACCACATTACTTTAATTTGAATTAATCTATCAGATTAATAGTTTTAAGTCTTGCAAATGGTGACCATATTATGCATGTTTCCAAGGTGGCCCGACACCTGTGCCACTTTGGAGACACGTGGGCCACCTTCGGAAGCAAACGTGAAATCTATAAAAGAATTAATTATAAATCAGTACGTAGTATATTATTTCTCAAAATAAAATTATTTAATTGAATATTTGAATTGAATTTATTTGATTTATTTAGTATTAACTAAATGTGGAACTTAGGTATTTTTTAAATTTTTATAATATTTTGACGTTCTCGGCACTTTAATAGAGTTTGCGATATTTTGTTTTAAATTTTTTATTTTGTTTGCATTGAAAGCAATTTTTCAGGTATTTTTTGGTGTTTTCATGGTAGTTATGAGTGTTTCTGAGGTGAATTCTGGTATTTTCTTGTAAATTTGTGTAATTTTATACCAGTTATGGGTTAGGTTAGTTAACTCTAGTATAGTTATTTTTAACTCCTACTTATTAGTTATGGTTGGTTAACCCTTTTGAAAGAACTAACTCCGTAATTCTTGTTTTATTCTAATCAGTTAACTCAAAAGAATAGCTAGTGACGCCACACAAGAACTATCAATATAAATGATATATAAACAAATTATACACTCTAAAAACAAATATCTTTTTTAAAGTCGGAAAACTTGTCCCTACCAGTGAGACAATTAAAGCACCTTTTTAAAAGACGTTTGCCAGTCCAAATGTCTTTTCTGAAGACAATTTGAGTAAGTGAAAAAGTGATTTCAATATATGAGCCACGTTTGGAACCTTAAGCTCAGAAGCTACAATTTTGAAGTTATACTATAAAATAAATGAAATTTTATTTTACAATTAAAAATATACGTGATGTGTGTTAGAGATAGGTGTAAGATGTTACAAAAAAAATTTCAGCCACACAGACTTAACCAGAAAATTAGGAAAAATCCTCAAAGCAAAGCCACCTTTGGCTCCCCACCTAAGTTTTGATTTAATAAGTTGTTTTACTTTATTAAGTTATTAAATATGTCGAAATGTATTTTGTTTTCTATGAGTATCTTTACTTTAATCCAGTTAATCAATTTTTTTTAAAAATAATATTTTCTCTTGGATACTTTCGCGTCACCCCTTTGGTGTGCTCGCGCCCCTCTAGGGGGGTCACGCCCCACAGGTTGAGAATCGCTGATTTAGCAGATACAGCCAAGCGATTTGCTACTATTCCCTTAAATTTATCTCTACCTCTCTCTGATATAAAAGTACATATTAAACAGTTTATAAAATCTTTATAGCAGTAACAGTGGAATAACTATGTGAATAATAAATTGCACACAACTAAATCGAGTTTGGTCCCCTTGCTTGTATTGTGTCTCCGTAGTTCAGATGTTAAATTTATCGGGCTTAGAAATAGACATACTAGACTGACTCATCTTCCTTTGCTATTTGGGGAACCTACTCCTCAGTGCAATACCTGTAATGTATGACTTTCGATTCATCCTATTTTAACCATTTGCCCCTGTTTTAAGCAACATCGTTTTACCTTTTTTCGTACTATTTCATGTGAAAAGGATTTATAAGGTGATTCCCATCATCCAAATATTTTTGCATTTTTACGTGCTATTTGTATTTTAAATTGTATATAAGTTTTTAACTAATCATGATTTTATTCACGTTTATAAGTATATTCTTATCTTTGCACCATTTTACCGATTTCATAAAATTTTATCCAATTGACTATTTTAGCTGATTTTATTTTATTATCACCTTTGATAATACCTGTACCATTGTATCTATGTTTAATGTTTTTATGAAAGTAAGTGTGGTATGCATTTAAACTTTTAACCTGTAACAACATGTTGTATTGTGCAGCATGTCCTCATTTGCACCTTGTGCCTTAAAAACCTACATTCAATGCAATTCAATTCTTGTTCTAGTCAATAGAATCCAGGCACAACGCATGTTCCCGGATAATTGGCGGGAAGCAAATTACAATACCAATAAACTTCAACCAACCAATATGTCGTTGGCATTTTTAACAGCATATAAAAGTTTTAACACATCTGCTGTTTTATACACTTGTGTAAATATATTACCACCTTCGTACATTTTACTCACTTCGTACGTTTTATACTGTATTCATACTTTTTATCCGATTTTATTCATACCTTTTATCTGATTTTATTTAGATTATCTTGTCTTATTCACCTACCAGTACTATTTTATCAATTATAATTGTGTCACAATTAACTTTTGTATGCACTTAGTATTGTTTGGCGCAGCATGTCCTTATCTGGACCTTGCGCCACCAAACCCTACATTCAATTCAATTCAATTCAACCAACCAATATTTTCAGGACCATATGCAACCCTACATTCAAATCAGTTTTGTAGCTTTAAGTTAGAATCCATTCTTTTTTTTTCAAACTTTTCCACGGATTTGATGACTCTGAGGGATCGCAGTTACCTTTTTTCCTTTTTTGTTCTACCTTTTTCCTTTTAACTTTGGATTTAGTTTATAGTATCGTTTGACCCGCGTATGTTGAATGAGCACGTGCTCGTAATCTTGTTTATGTTTCGTGAGTTAGTGCAATTATCGATACGAGATTCATTAAATTTTACAATACTTTAACTGAAAAGCCACGATGGCTCAGGGGATAGAGCGCTCGCCTTCCAATGAGGTGAACCAGGTTCGAATCCCAGCTATGACTGGTCTATACGAATCCGTATCCGGCTTGCCCCGACCACTTTGCTGACGTGAAATATCCTCAGTGGTAGACTGATCATGGGTTGAACCCGGTTTGCATGACGGCTAACTCCCTTTGCCGTCATGCAAACCGTGAGAGGTTCTCGTGGTCTTCCTCTCCATGTACCGCAAATCCGGGTTAGTTCCATCAAAAAGTTCTCCACGAAAGCAAATTTCTCCCAATACTTGATCCAGGAGTATCCTTGTCTTCTGGATTGGTTTTAAAATTACACACGCCTACGTTGTTGTAAATCTAAAAATTGGGTCGGTTGTTCAACGATGGTTATAAAATAAAAAATTCTTTAACTGACCTCAATATTCAAAACTCGAAAGACTTTTAGTTTTGTTTGGATGTACACATTTTAAAATCGACAAAATTCAGGCTTTTTATTGTGTTTTTAACAGCTAAGAATTATTCTTCGGGAAAAGCTCAAAACATTCTCTTCTTTATTTCTTTAAAAACAGCATTTTTAATATAATCTGGATTTTATTTTGAAAAATACAGTTAATACTTTTGAAAATTTCCACGAAAAACTTTGTTTCAAGCAGATGACGTTAATTTACAACAAGAGAAAATCGTCCAAAAGTATGTAAATACCATCTGTAATATACATTTAATAATACTAAATAATTAGGAAAGTAATAAAAAAGATGTTTTATTAAGCACAGAGTAAAATCCTGAACTTGAATGGAAGTTTTAAAAAAAGTGCTGAAAGAGAATCTTTTATCCGCAACTTTCATATTTTCTTAACATACTAAAACTCAGCTTTTATCTTATTATTTGCCAAATACAGGTGTTCTTCGACAAGTACTTTCCCGTATAAAGAGAATAATTTGTTACACCGAAAAAATATATATATAAAAAAAAGTTCTTACTAGCCCCCTTTGTTATAGATGACATGAGTGTCATCTGATCATAACTCTTATTCAGGGGCAGTAATAAATGATTTATTCGCTGAAAATGCAATATGTTGACAGCCGCCTCTCTGTTACTATTTTTTTTTTATTCTGTGGAACAGAGACTTTTGAAAAATATTCCTCCTTGAATATAATATAATCTACCCTTTTAACTTGGTATAAAAAAAGACTGCAATTGCTACAAAAATCTGCTTTTCTATTTGATCTGTAAAATCTAACACATTCGTGATTTCTGCAATAATTATTTTATATGAATGAATAAAAATTCTAAAAGGAACGTAAGGATTTCAGGCAACGAAAACAGTTTTCTCTTATTTTGTGATATTATTTATAACTTACATATCTTATTGATTTGATCATGTCATTCAGTTATTTTTGTTATACTTGACAAAAAAAAAAAAAAAAGACTACTTGGGCAGAAACATAATTCTACTGATATATTGTTAAACAACTTATCAATGTCAGAATTTCTCTTAATATGTTAGTTTAATTTTTTTATGCAAGAGCCAAGGGCTATACTGCTATCAGTACTTGGTCAAAATGAAAAGTTTTGGAAGTATCCAGTGTCTTTAAGATATAACAAGGTTTCTGTGTGAATTGTCTCCAATTAAAATCGATAATTCAGGATATTCACTGTTAAAATATCGTTGTCTCTTAGTTTTAAAATTGGAACACTGGATCAAGATGTGCTTTATAGTTATGGTTCTCAGTAACGGGAGCAAACAGGTGCTAGTTCATTCAGTAAGAGTTGCATATGTGTTAATCTTGTATGACCGATACGTAATCTGTTTATCATTACTTCACTTTTTCTGGAGCAATTTAAGATATTAAAAGGAGATATTAGCTGCTTTATTTCATACAGTTTATTAATTATTTCTGTGCTTCATTCTGTCTGTCAATTAGTATTTAAAGCATTTTTCATTTTGGTTCGAGCATCCCGTCTTAAAACTGGTTTGTTAGAAAGATTGTAGTACAGCAAAGGAGATAATTTGAAAAAGGGAAAATCCGGTCTTTTTGGATTTTTATATGACATTTTATCTGAAGTGATCAAACAAAAGTAACCAACTTCCGCTGCATAAAGTATGGATTTTACATTTGTTATATATTTTCATTTAAATTGATGCGATTTAAACAATTCTGGAATGAACTCTTTGGTAGCGTTAATTCAGATCATTCATCATGACTTAAGAACCCTATGTATCTCAATCTTATGAAGTTTTATTTTATAACCGGCGTGAAACAGCCAACCAAATTCTGAATTTTCGAAACTCAACCTTTTGTTTGGAATTAAACCAAGTTTAATAAATTTTAACCTAGTGATTAAATTTTAACTAAGTTATATAAACTTTTAGCCTAGTTGTTGGCGTGGTATAGCCAAATCATGGCTCTTGCACCAAAAATTCACATCACTCACTCTGAATTTACGACTATCAATGCTCGACTAGGTAGCCTTGTACTTTTGAACCCGATCCAGAAGACAAGGAAACTTCTGGATCAAGCTCTAGGGCCAAACTTGCCTTCGTGGAGGATTTTTTATGGAACTAACCCACATTTAAGTTACACGGATAGAAAAACCACAAAACCTCGCATGGTTAGTTCGAAGTCGAAGGGATTCTAACTCATGATCCCTCTACTATTGAGAATATTTTATGTCAGTTCTGTGGTCAGTACGAGGCGGAACTAGAACTCATACCAATCAGCTATCGCTTGGATTCGAATTTGGGTTACTTTATTATGAGGCGCACGCTCCATCCTCTGAGCCACCACAGATGCAGTTGGTTTATATTCAATAATTTAAAAAAATGTGTAACTCTTTAACCTAGTGACTGGTGCAGTAAGGCTATTTTTAGTTTTGTGCCATTAAATCCTCGACCAACTAATCAATATTTTGATGCTTTGAATAATCTGCTTACTTTGCTGTTTAAGCTAGTTTACTAATTGAGCTTTATCTTTTTTTTTTTTTTTTCTTTAAATGAAAAAAGTGGTAGCACAAAATTTCCATATTTATTTTACAGAAACAAAATAGTTGTGCCTATCATAATATATATTTTTTAACGGCAGGCACTGAACTTAACGTTCTTCACCATGGAAAGTGCTAGAAATGTTACTCAGTTTGCGGTGCCTGGTGAGAGCCTTGTGATCAAAGTCACGGGGGCGAGCAACATTATCCACGCCACATTACCATAGATACTCGTTCATAGGGTGGGCTACATTCACACATCGCACACAATGGAGGAAAACACACAGATATAAACATCCATGCCCTGAGCGGAATTCGAACCCGCAACCATTGGTTTCGCAATCAGGTACGCTAACAGCACGGCCACCTAGCTGACGTCTTTAATAATATAAATATTTATAATATGATTTGAAGTCTGCATTTTTAAATTGAAGTTGTAGGTAACAAGAAATATTTACTAGATATAAACCAATCTGCACCACTACTTTTTTCATAGAAGGTCCAATTTTTGTGATCAGTCATAATTGGGTTGGCTTAAATAAAGTGATGTTTAAATTTTATTAATTTTTATATAATATTAAGAAAAGCACATGTTGTCACTCATTTTCCTTTGTTAATTTGTAATAGAGCATTTTTTTTTAATATTTTTTTTTTGGTTGGGGCACTATTTCGAAAAGAAAAACAGAAAATTCTAATGTTCTTTTAATAAAATAAAAGTATTTTTAATTTAAATTTTAAGTAATGTTCACTTAAAAAACAACATCCGAATAATATTTTATAAATTCTGTAAAAAGCACTAGTCATTGAGAGTGTATTCTATTAGACAGAAGTAAAATTGCTGTAGACACGATTCCTCAAAAATAAATGCACCTATTTAATTAAAATTTTACATTCTTTTATATATAATTGCGACCAGCCTACGTAAAGGGCATACCCGACTGAACCACCTTCATTTGCACCTCCCTAATGCATACAATACTTGTAAGGTTTTTCTTTCCATCCATCATATTTTAATCATTTGCCCTTGTTTGAACCAACATCGTAATATCTATAAAAGACTTGTTAGATGAAACACAACATCCTAACATATTTTAATTTAGACGTGCTATTGGTATTTTAAATTGTATATAACTGTTTTATTAAAATTAGACATTTATCAGTTTTACAAGTAATTATAATTTTAGCTTCTTATATTTATGTATTTTTAAAATATATATGAAACGCATGTACTTTCCGAAATGTTTTAAAACCATGTGTTTGGCGCAGCATGTCCTTTTCTGGACTATGTGCCATTAAACCATACTTTCAAGTCAATTCTATATATAATTGCAGCATTTACTTTACGTTTTATCTTTTCTAAAACATGTCTGTTCAGCACTGATGTATTTTTTATACTTTGTACCATTAAATTGAACATTCATTTCTAGATAAACAACTAAGACAATTAAGAATAAACATTTGAATAAAGGATTTAGAAAGAAAAAAAAATTAATCGTTGAATTTTTGTCAGATTTGTTTGAAAAATATGTCTAGTTAAATTTAGATCTTACTTCGTAAAATAAGTATAAATGAAGAACTATTTTGACAAAGTGGTAAAAATATCAATAAAATAGGTGTATTATTTTTCGAGAAATTGTGTTCACTGAGTTAAAAAAATATAGAGTGTTTAATAAACTCTAATAAAATAAAGAATCTAATCACAAAAATAAGACAAAATCGTCAATAAAATGTGGATAAAGTTTATTTAAAAAATATATATTTTTAATTCCTACTTTTTTACTGGGGTCATTGAAAAAATTGACGAAAGGAAAAGAACATTACTTAATTATCAAAACCGAAATATGTTCGATTTAATGTTTGTTTATTTATCGAAAAATAAAATTATTATACATATGTTTTACAGAAAGAAAATAAGTCATATCCTTCCTCAAATATTGTTTACATAGTATTTACTTAAATATAAATAATAATATATAAATAAACGAAAAGCAAATGTAATGTTTATACGATTCCTTAAAAATTTCCAAGTATTTAAATTGCTCGAATATAGCAAAATATTTTATAGAAAATATAACACGCTAATCATAAAATTCTTAGATTTATGAGTTTTGAAGAAACTATTTGATATTTCGGTCGGTTTCGAAAAATCTTATCATTCTAACGCCAAAACTATCTATAGCATCTCTGCCACTTTTATTCAAACTAACTTTAAATATCTACATAAACTGCAACCGTATCCAAGTATAATTCATATTCAAATTTATGCTTTAAGCTGGAGACGTAAGTCATTTCTTGACAATTTCCGGCATAGCTATGTAAATAGAAACTGGTATCGTCGGATATTAGGAAACTATTTCAAATTATTAATTTTCAAGAGACACATTACTAATCTCTTCTCTTCAGTATAGCCATATATATTTAAATAAATTCTGTCACCACTTTAAAGGAACAAGGCAACTATCAGCCCCTTAGCTAGTATGGTATTTAATCCTCCTTTTTGAAATAAATGAGAGAAGTATTTGCTTTTTGGAAACTCAAAACTAGGAGAAATGGAGATAAATATCTTTTTAAGGTATTTGCCCAAAAACAATTTATTTCCAACATTCTTGGGATAGAAATAAGAGTTTATATAGCAAAAGAGAAATAAATGCAGAATGTGAATTATGTTTTCTTGTTGATATGAAATGAGCTATGCGAATACTTTTTTAAACATAAGCTATAAATTAAATTAATGGTTTATTAAACTTAGGGAGTATAAGTGTTCATAATGGCTAAATTCAAAATATTGTAATTATGCCACCATAATGTTTCAGTCACGATTAATCATTTGTCTCTGTTTTAACCAACATAGTCTTATCTTTTTCGGTAAATCTATTTTATTTATAGAGAAATTATTAGATGGAAATCATCATCCCAGCATCTTGGTATTTCTACATGTTCTTGATATTTCATATTGCATGTATTTTTTTATCTGATTTTATTTACTTTTTATTTTATTAACTGGGATCCATTTTAACATATTTTGTATAATTTTAAGGTATTTATAAATTTTATCAGATTTTATACGCTGTTAAATGTATCTCTTTCATTATGTATGGTTTTACCAATTAAATTTGTTATACTTAATTTTTTGATTTGATTTAAAGTACTGTTCCCAATTTATCAGCACAGCATGTCCTTTCTTGGATCTTGTATCATTAAACTCTGCATTCAATCAATCAGTTCCCAATTTATCTATTTTACTTGATGGCTATCCAAAACCGAAATCCTACTAGTTTAAAGACACGGCACAATTTTATTAAAATTAAACCGTAATTTTACACTGAACAATAAAATGTGGATAAAGTATAGTTAGGGTATAGCCTTTTTGGACTTAAGCACTAGAAATCAAATATTAACGTATACACTCTTTTGAATGAGCCTGCCTTATCATGCAATTGTTTTATCAATTTCATATATTTTAGTAAGAGAAATTTGCAGTGCGCATTTTACCTTATGATTTATTTAAATATTGTTTTTTGTTTGTTTTTTTTTGTTTTTTAGTAGCAAGATGTCCTCTTTTTGGGCCTTGTGCAGTTTAACTTAACAATCAAATCAAATTCTATAAATAGTCAGAAAATTAAATAAAAAATTAGACGATGAATTAATGTCAGTCGTAAATATTCCAACGCAACCTATTCCACGGATTTGTAATATATTGATCAAAATGTTTAGAAAATATGTATCTTTCCTGAAATATTTAAGTACAAAATGTCAAAACATAAAAATAAATCTGAACATATTCATAAAATTAGGTTGAAAATTCATATTTTTCCTTTGATATATTAAAAAATCTTATTACCTACATGAAAATCGTGGTGTATTTTACCACGAATGCTCTCCTAAATAATTAGAAAATGTAGCGTATATATTACCCCAAGTTCACTTCACTCCCTTCATTTTCATAATATTCTTTGTTCCGATTTGGATACAAGTATGATTAAGATTACATATTTATTCATAAAATTTTGGAAATGAATAACAATTTTTAAGATATTAATTGAAAAATTTGTCCTCATTACAGTGATTAATAGTAGCCATGTTTTTTTTTGAAAAAAAAAAAAAAAGATTCAGATAGATGCAAATATCTCCAGATAACCTAACAACCGTCACAATAGCAAGATACCATTTAAAAGGCCATTTTCCTCAAAGTTTAATGCAGTCTGTTCAATGAGAGTACTGCTAAGTTTTTATAATTTATTTTGTTTAATATGTAAGCTGATCAGCATCAGGCAAATACTTAAAAAAATAACTAGTTTTAAGGTTCCTAAAGGAAATTAAAAAACAAGACGCTTTACCTTTACGACTATTCTTTTAAAAAATATTTCTGTTTGAGAGTCATTATCAAGGATATCAGTTTGCAAAATATTAACTTGGAAAAGTAAAGGGGTGAGTTTTTTAAAACTATACTACAAGTTTTTTAGTCCCCTCAGAGTTTTTTCATTCCCCACACTGGGAGTCATTACCCCGAGGAGCCGTAGTGATATGTCTATCTTTCGTTTTTTTCAAATGTCCTTGTTCTATTCAACCGAATATGGATGGAACAAACGTACGCATCTAGTTGGCGTGAAGCAATTGTGATACCCATTTTAAAATCAAGTAAAGACCCTAATGATCTATTTACAGAGATGCCAACTTGCACCGGATAGCGGATAAGTATTTTCGACTGGTAGTTTTTTATTATATGATTTTTGGTTTAATAAATTCGATTTATTAAGTTTTTTTCCACCACTATTTCTGAATAATTCACCACTTTATTACAGTTAAGTCATGTTAAACCTTTTAAAAAGTAAGTAAAATTAACCAAATATCTGCAAATTTTAGTTTGTAGCTATTTACCGCTTTTTTTTAAAAATTATGTCGTGTCCAGAGCAGTTGGCATCGCTGACCTTATCTATTACCCTATAGCGCTGACCTTAGTAAAACTGCTTAACCATCTGCAAAAACCACGCTCCAATTTAAATTCTAATAATTTGTTTGATGTTCATTTTTATGTTTCATCTTAAACAAAAGCACTATAATACTTGTAATATATAATAATTACAGGATGAATTCAGATAATCAAAATAAAAGTTAAAATAAAAATATCTAGTTATAACAATAAATTTAATAATTGTATAATAAATTTAATATTGTAATCTTAATAATTGTATTTTACCTCAAAAAATTTTAAGAAAAAGGTGTTAAAAATCTTTTTTAGTTATTTTAAAATTCCGATTCTTTTTCGAAAAAAAAAGGTTAACTGTGCAAAAAATAAAGTTTTAGTCCAATTTAATAGAACAAACTACATGACACACAGTCACCTTACCAAGGTGATGACTTTGTGTTAAGAAAAAAAAAATTGTCACCCTTTAGAATAATTTTCCACTTACCACATGGAAAAGAATTGTGCGAATGTGATAAATAAACTATTTAGAGAACTATATAATATAAAAGAAAAATATCTAAGAAAAGGCTTAAGAAATCACGAAGTCGCTTCATTTAACGGGATTATAGATTCTGTTCCAAACTAACTACTTATTAATAAGCTGATAAAAAGCCAATAATGCTCTTAAAAGTCAAAGAAATAAAACCATATATTTAATCAATATCTATAAACAAGCATATATGTATATTTCATTAAAATTCAATTCCTCCATATTTATATGAAAAATGTACATCATTTGTGCACTTTATATATCTACACATTTCAACTACTCAAAAATTTCCATTATTTAATATGTTTTCCTCTATAAATTTACTGTATTATATTTTCTTAAGGAAACTTTTTCCATAATGATGTGTTTGTTACCTTATATTAAACTTAATTTTTCTTCATAGAAGAGTTTCGAATGAGCATTTTTTTCTTTTATAAAAAGACACTTCTTTCAAAGGCATGTATCGCTTAAAAGCAATTTCAGCTAAACATAGAGCAATCTTTAATTATGGAATACTTGATGAAGGAGACTTTTTCTTTCATAAAGCAATAGCAATTGTAGCTATACCTCATTAATGCAAGAAGGGGAAAATTACAAAAAATGGGAGATAGAAAACGAAAACAATTGCATTTTTTTTCTTAATGTAATGCTACCTAACACTCTCTTATAGTATTGATTTGTTTAGCCATAAAAAAATAAAAAAATTATAAAAAATTATGCAAGTTTTTTGTACCGTTTTATTTCTTTATTTTTATTTTTTTTTATCTCAAGGCCTTATGTTCGAACGCTACACAATCTTTTAGAGTTTCATCCGCTTTTTATTTATAATTAATGAAGTGAGCGAATTTTCGAGATGTATATTAGAAACGGTTAACTATACGTTACAACTTTTTTATACATATTTCTTTTAAAGTAAAAAAAAAAAAAATACTGTAAAATAAAAAATTAAACAGTCACTATATTTTTTATGTGTATATTTAAGAAAGACACATTTTATTAAAATAATTGTAACGAAATCTTTTACGTTTTTTCCCCATTATTTTTTTTGTTTTTTTTTTTTTGTTTATCAAATTACTTACTGCACTGGTATGAATTTAGCGTATTTTAAAATTACTTTAGTGAATAGTATCAACCTAATTAATTTCGTTTAAATCTTGTTAAGTCGTTAAAAAAAGTAATAAAGCTTGTATTATCTCTGGCGACAAGTAAAGTTAGGTATAATTAGCTGTAAAATGTCTTTTCTTTACATTCTGGCTTTTACCAACAAAAATTTCTGAAAATTTAGTAAATTAACTATACAGGTTGTTTTGAAATTTAAGGCTTATTTAGAAATAAAATGGCTTCAGAATTAATGATTGTTCGTAAATAACTTTGGTTCTTGCACATGTCTTGTACGTAATTTCATAGTCAGCATCAATGTAATTAAAATTTAGACCAATGGGAAATCTTACGAGAAACTAAAAAAATGTGAAATCTTTCATTTAAAACCACAATTTCAAAATCAAATAGATGGTCTAAAATTGGCTTTTATTTCCCAGTTTTGTTATTAAATAAAATTAATAAAGTGTTTGGTCTGTGACTTAATTTATCAAGTGTTTTACTTCTTTCTTTGATTTTTCTCTGTAATATGTAAAAAAAATGTATTATGTTCTATGTATTCAAATAACATCATAATTACTCTTCTTGCCATTGCCAACCATTTGTACCCTCATATGCATTTTGTGTCAAAAACTTCATTGTTAAAAGATATTTTTACAAATTAACAGACCTGACATTGAGAAAAATGAACAGCTTTTATGCGAAAATATTTACTTCTAAAAAAAGTATTTATTAAATTTTCAGAACGATTAATATTTTATACCCAAAATGTGCATCGCAATGCTTTAAAAAAATAAAGATTGTTCATAGCATAACGGTGAAATACTAAAGTAAATATTCATAAACAAAATACAAATAGTGCGTCTTATTAAGATGACCAGTATCTCAGAAAGCCTAAAAAAGTGGTTAAATTTGATTGATTGATTGTTTAATGGCATAAGGTCCACGAGAGGACCTGCTGCGCCAAACAAAAATGGCTTCACAATAAATCTGTAGTTAAATGCAAACTACAAATTTCTCTTACAAAAACACATGGAATTTATAAAACTGTATACAATGAAATGGACGTATTCAAAAGGGAGCAAAACCTGATAAATGTTAACATCATAAAACAGTTGCATTTAAAAATGAATAGAATGAGATAAAATTGTAAATATGATAAAATGGTTATATACAGTGTAAAAGACCAATTCCCCGTAGAAACGCAAAAATGTTAGGATGATGGAAGTCACCTAACGAATCCTCCAGAGATAAAATAGAACTACCGAAAAAGGAGATATGATATCGGTTAAAGCGTGGGCAAATGATTTAAATATGATGGACAGTGAGCAAAATTTCACAATTCTGCATTGGGAAAGAGGTTCTCTGATTAGCTAATATATATGAATCAAACGAGTGTGGCCGAATCGGAGAGGAGTTAACTTAACATCGGAATGCCACTGACAAAATACAGATCAAAGGTTAAAATCTGTTTTATAGAGAGCAATTTGTTATTAATTTTAAAATCCCTACTGTTGTTACCATAAAGATGTGGTGAACTGTCGAATATAATATTTTGGTACAGAAAGGTACATATAAAGTTAAAGGAGAAGTAACAGATCATGCAGCCAAATCATCCAAGTCGTTCTTTTGTATGCCGACGTGACTCGGTTACCAACAAAATAAAATATCAAAACCATTATTGTATAGGTTGATCAGTTGTTGTTGTTCTGTTGTCCAGTAGTGCAAGGAAAATTAAATTTGTCCAAAAATATTTAAAACAGCTTTGGTCACATCAAAAATCTCTATGGAATAGAGGCGTTGCTGCAGGGGATCCATATGGATCCTGAAGAGCTTCGCCAATATGGCTGGGCAATCGAAGATATGGTCGGGAGAGAGTGAAATGTCGATAAAGTGAGGACAACTTCTGTAACTTCGATGGCCATCGGGAGATATTTTCATTCCCTTGAAGTATTTATTTCTTAATCTAGCTATGGTTGTGGAAATGGCTCGATCGCAGTTTAGGGCAGGAATGGAGTGCTTTTGAGAGGTAGCAGAAAGCAGTCTGCGGCTAGCTATCGCATCAGCACCATACATTGCATTCCTCATGGAAGAAGAAGATTGCCAGAGCTTCCAAGGAGGTTGGACTTCTGCCTATTTGTCCGCGGAAGGTATTTTATTTCCCTTCTACCACACAAAGGAAACCAATGGAGGTATTCTCCGATCCGCCACCTGGGGACGTGCCCTCTAGGGGTTGCAGGCTCCCCCGAGTTTGATCAGTAAATGATTAATGATGCATAAAATGGGATGAGACTTACTTGAAATATTTTCTAACTGACGTAAAACGCCCATACTATCGGAATATAAACAATACTTCAGTGTAGAGCGGGAAAGAACCTGCCGTAGTGCCAAAAGGATAACAGCTCCAGCAGTAAAGACAGAACAAATATCTAAAATTTATAACATAGCTATATAGATATGTTAGGTATGCATAGCAATATATTTATAACATTTATAGCTATAAGTATCATCAGCAATGATGACAGCGCAGCTTACTTATCTAGCAGATTTTGACCCGTCCATAAATATAGGCATGTATATAGAATATTGGTGATGATGTGCGATGAGGTGTTGATGGAAAATACTAGGTGCAACATGACTTTACTGTATAACATAAAAGGTGAAATCAATTAATATGGTGAGACATTTCATGGTGGTATGAGAAAGTGATCAATTTATTTTTATGGTAATTCGCAAATGTCAGAAGATTGAAAGAGTGAGCACACGCGAGCTTGGACGTGAGAAGGTCTAGCTGCATGCAATCGTTCCAAGGTTGATGAAATTACATAATGTTTTATTGGGTGAGATTAAGAGGACACGATGCGAAAGTATTAAGGGAGAGACAGCTGTTAACGACATAAATCTATTGGTATTTGATTGCAGACAGGATATAAACACTCAACTGGGGATGTGCGAAAAGCTCCAGAGCATTTACGTAGAGCAGAATGGTGTACTGTATCCAAGACGCGTAGTTTGAAGAGCTATAAACTGAACATGCATGATCTATCAGCGAAAATATTAGCGCTTTATGAATACGCAGTAAGGCTAGTCGATTTGCTCCTCAAAACATGTTTGGCAGCATAAGCAAGATGTTCAATTTATATTCGCATCATTTTCTTTACTGTATGATATGTGGGATTAAAGTTAACTTGCTATCAAACGTGACTCCTAAAAATTGGACAACTAGTATAACTGGTTTGGCGCAACTGGTATAGCAATGTTATGAATGGAGATCGCGGAATCATTATGAAGAGGGCGTTTACGACAGAAATGGATGCAGAAACTTTTAGATAGCAAAAGGGTGTGGCCATTGCAATCACACCAGTCTAAAATTTCGTACACAGCTAACTGCAGCTGTCGCCGAATGACCCTCATGTCTGGTCCTGAAAACAAGATGTGCAGATCATCCACATAAAGAGAGTCAGAGAAAGCAGGCGGCAATGTATTCATGTAATAAATAACTTGATGCTTAAAACGCTGCCTAGTGGGACTCTTTTAGTCTGAATGCAAAGATTACAAAATATAGATCTAAGCTTGACATGAAAATAGCGCCTCAGCAAGAAAATTTTGATTATTACTGACAAATGACTCCGGAGTCCCAGTGCCTTGAGAAATCTATAATGCCAGGTCCGATCATAAGCTTACTTAATATCAAAGAAGACAGAAATAAGATGATTTCGCTGGGCAAATGCATTACGAGTTATTCTAGAGTCTGGTTCGAGAATAGCTAACAATCTAGTTACGAATTTTAGATTCTAATTTTAGAGATGATGGATTGTCCCTTATGGAGGCTTATTATCCCTTATGTAAGCTTCCCTTATGGAAGCGCTTAGTTTCGGTAAAATAAACCATCTGCTCAAACCAAATTTAAACATTTATTTTAATTATCTGTATTCATCCTGAAATTATTATTTATTATAAGTATTAGTTATAGTGCTTTTGTTTAAGATGAAACATTAAGATTGTCATCAAACAAATTATTAGAATTTAAATTGGAACTTTTTTCTTATAAAAGTTTTTCTTATTCCAAATAGCATGTCCAGAAAAATGCCCTTTAGTCTAAGCCTTTTTAGGCTATTTATTTATATGATATATTTGGCCCTAATGCTTACTCTATTTTCAATTCCAAAGCTGCTGCTATATTTTTAGCGTTGCAGCAAATTTCATCACAGTCTGTACAAAATTAATGCATTTAATCGGACAGTATGGTCATTTTGAACCAACAGAAACATTCTAAACATGAAACTCACCCCGTTTTATGTTTCATTCAACATTTATTATTTACATTTCATAGGAATAAATTCTATATTTGTTTAGCTGGGTTCTTAGTCATATCCCGGGCAATGATTTAGCCAACCTGCAGCCCCTAAATTTTGTTTGAACTTTTCTCAAATACATGTACGACAGTTCATATAATCACTATGGCAACAAGAATTAGATTTTTAAATTAACAACATAGATCTTGCGCCAAAAATTTATATCGATCAAGTCAAATCAACAATATCGCTCATGAGCTGCAATAGTGGCACAATTAAAAAAACAGGCTAAGAACAGGTGTAAATATGAAAATACACATTCTTTCAGCAGCAATACTTGTACAACTTTTAATTCATCTTGAAGGTAAGCTTTGTTTAAGCAAACGAAAGCATTTCCTATGCATTTTTCTTAGCAATGAAAACTTTAAACCCACTTATCTCTAAACTTGATTTTTTGAGTTTTGCCGCTATTGCTGTCCATGAGCGATATATGTACACCGCTAGAATCGCTTTGGATCCATTGTCTTTGTTACGTTTTCATAATGCAGACGTTAAGCTCACTAATTTTACTCGATTGGCATCTTCATTCGCAGCTCGGAGAAACTCCTCCCCAATGCCACACTTGTAATGTTTTACTTACGCTACATGACATTTTAATCATTAGCCTATGGTTTTATTCCATAAAGTCGAACCTTCTTATAGTAGATCTGCTTTATGAATGAAAGAATTGTTAGATGAAATCCTTACTATTACAGTTTTTTGCATTTTTATTGGAATTTCAAATTGTATATATTTTTATCTGATTTTATTCAATTCGTATCTTATTAACTATGTACCAAACCTATGTACCAATCAATTTTGAGGATTTTAAGATTTAATACACCTTTAAATACACCACTCTCATTATATACCGTTTAAATAATTTAATTTGTTGTTTAGACTATACCTTTAGATATGTTTTAACGTACTGTTCCCAATTTATCTATTTAACTTGGTGACTATCCAAAACCGAAATCTTGTTATTTTAAATACAATGCAAAATTTTATTTAATTTAAGCCATACTTTCATGTTAAACAAGTGTTTGGGTTGGTGAAGCTTTTTTTGATCGCAGCGTTCGAAATCAAATATGAACATTTAAATAAAAATTTTTAAATTATATTAAAATACCATTTCTTGGAGAATACGTTTTCCTAAATTAGCAAGATACTTTGCTTATGGGCTGCAATAGCGGTACAACTCGAAAAATAATGTTTTGAGATAAGTGGGTTTAAAGTTTTCATTGCTAAGGAAAATGCATAAAAAATGCTTTGGATTGCTTAAACAAAGATCACCTTCAAATTGAATTATGAGTTGTGCTAGTATTGTTGCTGAAAAAAAATTTTTTTTTCTTCATATTTACACCTGTTCTTAGTCCAAAGAAAGTGTTTGAGTTGTGCCACTATTGCAGCCCATTAGCGACTTATTAATATTATCATAAATAAGTCTGGTATACATACCTGCCAAATTTAATGCCTTAAAAATGTTTTGATAAATGGTAGTGAAATACCGATTAAAGTAATATTGCAAGCAGTAATTAATTTCATTTTGCCATCACTTACTTACAACACAATAAAATAACTAGCAAATCTGCTTTAAACTACCTAACTCCCAGGGGCACACTCTTGTGTGACGGGTACGGCGCAACCGGGGCCCCGGGCTGGACCTTAGCATACTTTCATTTCTCTTTGTGACAGTCCTGTTTTGAGTTTCTGACTTTCGCATAGTAATTTCGTAGATCTAGTGAGCGAATATTATATTTACTTTCAAATTCTGGATATCATTTGCAGAAAATCGGTTTCTAGACTTTTGATCAATATTTTTTTTCGTTACGTTGATAAAATTATTAATCTTGTTGCAACTCCTAATTTGTTAGCGATTCTCATTCTTATCGTGGTTAGAACTTTTCGTCTTGGTTCAGTGTTACATAGGACCCTGATGTTCCATCCGCGTGTTCGCCGTGCGTGGTGACCCATGTCCTTGGAAAAGGGGAACCTGGTACCCCAAAGCGCTGCTTTGGCCCTTGCTTCAAGTAAATGGGAGGTGCATATTGGCCTGTATGCATTAATCGGCCAGTCACGAATGTCATCTGTTGGCTAGGGTCAAGCCCGGGGTCACCTACTGGGCACCTCGTTAAGGGTGGAGGCTGCTTCAGGGGTGACTTTCGGGCTTATAGCTGTTGGCTAACATCGGTGTTGAGTAACAGATTTCTATCTATTTCTCGCATCCCCTGAGTTGGACTCGGTGGTGGGTGGTGCCGCCGATAGTGGAAGTTTGAATGAACAGATGGTGTTCAGTTCCGTACACTAAAACAAAAGCAGAACAACCTCGTTACCCTGTTTTAACTTATCTAAATGTCAGAATTATGACCCAGCTAAAGCTAGATTCCTGATTTTAAACTCAACAGAAAAAAAGCTATCTACTGTATCCCCATTTCTTGTCCAGAAGTCACTTAAATCATCAATAGGTAATCCAAAGAATGTCAAACAGCTACCCTCAGGCGATTTACTAGTTGAAACTACCTCTGAAAATCAAACTACTTCACTCCTGAAAACACATAAAATAGGCAACATACCCATAATTGTCACACCTCATAATACATTAAATATTTCCAAAGGCGTAATTTCCGATAAATCTCTCCAGTCTCTCCCTATCGAAGAAATCTTAGAAGTCCTATCAGATCAAGGTGTTATAGACGCGCGTCATATTACAATCAAGAAAGGAGCAGAAATAATAAACACTCAACACTTAATAGTAACATTCAATACTGCTCAATTACCTACTGATGTTAAAGCTGGCTATCGTAAATGTAAAATCCGTCCGTATATCCTAAATCCAATACGCTGCTTTAAATGTTAAAAATTTGGTCATTCAACTAGCAACTGCAGAGGAAATGAAACGTGCTCACGCTGCAGCCAACCCGATCACAGTTTTAAGACATGTAGTCTCCCAGAAAAATACGTCAACTGTACTGAATTACATTCTGCTAATTCCCGAATTTACCCAAAATGGAAACAAGAAAAACAAATATTAAACATAAAAGTAACACAGAATCTAACTTATTTTTAAGCCAAAGTTAAACTGTTAAGTTCCCAACCAAAACCTAGCATTTCATATGCTGCAGCAGTAGCCAAAAAATCCTCAAAATCTATAGGAATCCAGTATAACTCAACAGAAATAGATCCACAAAGCATATATCTAAAAATTCTGTCACCTAGTAAAACATCAGTTAAGTCAAAATCAATATCCTCTCAAGTAACCCAACAAAACTCAAACACTTCAAAACCTACAACCACACAATCTAAAACACCTTGCAACACTGAAAATAGTAAATATTTAAAACTAACACCTCAAATGGTAAATGTTCTACACAAAAAAATTATCTCAGTCACCAATCATAAGCAAACAGAAATACATTCCGAGAAGAAGGCAAAATAAATTTAAATTTCGTCCAAAACCACAACAAAATACCCAGCAGCCATCCTCAGATGCTATGAGTACTGAAGAAGAAAACTCAGATGATTCTCTAGAACCACAAATGCAAATTGATAATGGATTAGAAACGCCAACCAACCTTCTTCCAAAAAGTTCAAAATTAAAAATTAAAAGATAATGGAAAGAAAATTTTTAACTTGGAATTGCCGAAGTTCATACAAGTTCGACAGATATTTAAAACTTAATCGAGGTGTATAATCCTGCATGTATTGCTCTATAAGAAACATTTTTTAAACCTTCTCACACACCGGAAATACTCAGATATACAGACTTGAGAAAAGACGACACATCACGAAATAGAGCATGTGGAGGAGTGCCCTTCTGATATCTTAACAGCTATCCATTTTCAAATGTAAATCTTCAAACAAATCTTCAAGCCGTCGCAGCTCAAGTAACAATAGCATCACTCATAATCTTCTGTTTTATTTGCCTTCCTCCAAATCAATTAATCCCGCAATCCGATATTGATGATGATTTAATAAATCAACCTTTTGTCTTATTGGGAGAATGAATTAACGTATTTCCACTTTCCAACTAAAACATTCCACTCCATAGATTTAATACTTAGTTCTCCAAATATCTACAGTTCACTACACCTAGACGTTCACGATGATTTATGTCAGAGTGATCATTTTCCCTTAATTTTAAATATCTCTGGATCTATGCGAAATATCCCAACTATACAACCTAAATATACATTTATGCATGCTGACTGGAACCTATTTAAAAACTGTGTTACATAAAATTGATGATTTAGTTCATGATAATTCTATTGAAGAGGCAACATTAAATATTTCAAACTCCATTTTAACAGCAGCTGACAAAAGTATACCTCGCACTTCTGGCCATCTTTGAAGGTATCCTAAGCCTTGGTGGAGCCCAGAATGTAGTTTCACCCACAAAGCACAAAAAAGAGCATGGAGAAAATTTCGTCGGTTTCCCACACTTGATAACCTGATTATATTTAAAAAATCGCAAGCTTTGGCTCGAAAAATTAGAAGAAATAGTCAAAAAAATTCCTGGATCCAACATGTCTCCAATATTAACAGTAATACTACATCCCAAGAAATTTGGAAAAAAAATTAAAACTATGAATGGTCACTATCCAAATCAATCAATCCCTCATCTGTTTGTGAATGGAAATAAAATAATAGATGTTAAAGACATAGCTAATGTTCTGGCCAAAAATTTTAGCAACGTTTCAAATCCTAGTAACTATCCCTCCAAGTTCCAATTGCATGAAAACAAAGTTGAAAAAATACCTCTGAAACCCTCATTATACCCATCTGATGAATATAATTCACCAATAATATTTTCAGAATTAAAATTCGCTCTTAATCATGCTCGACTTACATCTTCAGATCCTGACAATATTCACAATTCCATGCTAAAAAATCTTACTGATCCTCACTTTATAGCAATTTTAAAATTGTTTAATCGTATATGGTTAGAAAGAGAATTCCCATATACATGGCGTAAATTTACAGTCATAGCAATCCCGAAACTTGGAAAAGATCTTAAAAACTCAACTAATTATAGACCAATAGCATTGACAAGTTGCCTTTGTAAACTGCTTGAAAAGATCGTTAATAACAGACTTGTCCAAATTCTTGAAAGCAGTAAAATATACCATACAAATCAAAGCGGGTTTAGAAAATGTAGACCTACTATTGACAAAATTTTAATGCTTGAAACAAAAGTAAGATTAGCCTTTCTGAAAAAACAACGCCTTGTAACTGTACTGTTTGACCTAGAAAAAGCATATGATAGAACTTGGAGACACGGCATTTTAATGAGCCCGATTAAGCATAATATTACGGGAAACATGTTTTATTTTATCAAAAACTTTTTTTCTGACAGAACCTTTCAAGTACGCTCAAATTCTATTTTATCAGATGATTTTTACCAGATGGAAGGTGTACCTCAGGAAAGTGTTATTAGTGTGACGTTATTCCTCATTAAGATAAATGAACTTTTATCCATTCTATCAAGTACTGTCGATGGGGAGCTGTTTGTGGACGACATTCGCCTGACCTGCAGAGTTACATACATGCGCACAATAGAACGACAACTGCAATTTGCAATACATAAAATTTTACAATGAGCTGAGCTAAATGGTTTTACTTTTTCACCTTCCAAAACATCATGCATTCATATTTGCCGAAAATGTGGAATTCATCCTGAACCTGAGCATTTTATAAATAACACTCGCATACCTGGAGTTGAAGAAGCGAAATTTCTAGGTCTAACTTTGCAAAATTAAATATTCTAAAAGTACTGACAAATACATCATGTGGGGCAGATACTCAATCAATGCTTAACATTTATCATGCTTTAATCAGATCTAAACTTGACTATGGGGCCATCGTTTATGAATCTGCTAGAAGGTCCGTTTTAAGATATCTAGAGATTATTCATCATCAGGGACTAAGAATTGCCACGGGTGCTTTTCGTACATCACCTATTAATAGCTTATATACATTGCAAAACGAACCTTCACTTGATTCAAGGTGAAAAACACTGTCTCTTAACTTTTACTTTCCTGTTAAATGCCATCCTTCACATCCATTATACTCTCATATTTTAACACCATCATGTTCTACATATTTTAACAACAGACCTGCCTTAACTCCAAACTAGCTAATTAACAGCTTAATCACCCGATAACGAAAATTTTACGAGATATGAAATATAAAAAAAATGACAATGTTCTGATGTTTAAGTTGACCTTTCATTGTCTGAAATCTTTAACAGTCGGAATCATTGATCTTTCATAGTCTGAACTTACATAGATGAAAGATATATCGTTATTTTATGTGTTGATTATTTATCTTGCGAAGTTGTATCACTGCGTGAAACGAGTTTTTCGTTTAAAACCATTCTCCCATTTTATCCTATTTTAATATTAAATAATATTCAGCTATAGAAAAATTGATCTGAAATGTGAATGCATAGTTTCTGGGCCACTTTTATTAAAATTTATATGAATATAATTTAGCTTTTATTTGCAAATGGATGAAATATATATATTAAAAGTTGCATTACAGCAAACAAATCAAGTATAATGTTCATCAAACACTTTTCTATACTAAAGCAATCTCAGACTACTCTAGCTGTAGTGAGTCTTTAACAATTGCACACATTTTTAACCAGTGCCATAGGTTTAAATTTCAGAAAGATCTTAATTTTAACTGCTATTGCCCTGCTTTACATTTACTCATTGGTAAAAACCGACCCGCTAATCTTTTCTTATACCTAAAAGGCATTGGATTTTATACATAGATTTATTAACCGCATAAAAATATGTTATTCAAACAGAAAAACAGGCTGATTTAACCCAAGTAACTGTTATTTATACCAAGTTAATGATGCGATACAACTGATCATTGACCATATTTCTGACCATTTCTGACTCTAGCGCTAAAACTACAAACTAACTAAAAGCCATCTATTTGGCATTTCATCTTTTTTATGATATCTTGTGCCATGAAAGCCCGTATACAATCAATTCGGAACATGAACAGTTAAAGGAAATCAATACTATAAATCAAGTCAATTTAAAAAGTGTTTTAAAAGAAAAGTGTACCTGATAAGTTTCCATTAAATACAAATGCCTAATTTTTTCAGCACTATGGTATTTGTGTTCTGTAATTTCTGCTACATATAAGCTACAACGATAATACTAATAAAGCTGTGTATTAAGTTTTGCAAATGGATTTTGATACGTAGTTTTATAAGCACGGTATAGTTAAAAATGGCTATTTTTCGAAAAATTTACATCACTCACTAAATTTATTGACAGTTCTTTCTTTATGCTTCATTATAAGAAATATTTTGACAAACTACTATTTAGCATAGCAAACCATTTTTTACTTAGATCCATGAAACCTCAATTTCAATTTAATGATATTTCACAACATCAAATACTTTTTTTATTATTATAAATAAAAAAAGATATAAAATTAGGCATGTATTATTAAATAATAATTTTTTAAAAGGAAGCTAATTTTAATTAAAATTAGAACAAATATGTAAACTCAAGTTTCAAAGAAACTGTATAAAAATAAAATGTTCACTATGTAAAAGCACAAAGTGCTTAGAACACAGTAAACTTATCCAAGTGAAGATTAAATAAGGTTAAATTTCGCAGGAATAATAAAATCCGTTTTACAACCTCAACCAGGAAAGGGTGTTAATGAGATATGTCAAACTTTCAAAAGGCTTCGTTTCCCCCTTTCAATTTTATTCAGACAAACATGATCCAAACCGGTAGTATCATTTGGTGGAAACGCAAGAATTTTCTAAAAGACGGTATCAACTAGTGAAATTCTCCGTAGGATATAAAGGTGAAATAAGATTTACCATAAGCTGTCTAAGCATTAATTTTACAAATATAAAACAAACTGGTGGACAGTTTCGCTGAGTGTTTCCAAATGAATTTTCCGGCTTATAAGAATCTTCCATTCCCTGTGGCTTAATCTGACTTGCTTTGTGGCTTTGGTTTTAAGCTGCCTTGTTATTTCTCCAAATAAGAGTTGTCGAATTTTCCACTGATTTATACGAATATGTTAACATGAAGAGATTTATCACGTAGTGATTAGTTTAGGTGATATCGCTGCTATTTAAGTGTGAATTTAAATAATTTGTTTTGGAAAACTTATGTTATTTAATTAAATTTGAAGAAGTTGTAATTTGTTTTAGAGAGATCTGTTTTACATTTTATAATTTAATCATTAATCTTTCTCCATTTCAGGTCAAAACTGCGATATGTGAATGAATGAAGTGTGATTGTTTCCTCCCTATAAAACGGGTGTGTGTCTCAAGTCGTAATTTTGGATATAGATGTCTCCACTGAAACAAGAAATGCTCTCTTTACTTTAAAACTTTACTTGATTTCCCAAGCAGGCTTGTTGATATCGGCAAGTCGTATAAGTACCGACAACATAATTTAATCATACATTTTATAATTTAATTACAATAACATGCTTAATTAAATATTACATGCTTTTATTTGGTTTTCAGACACTTCAATGCATTTGATTTTTCAATGCATCAAATTATATTTCTTAGTTTTACATAAACATTCTTTTCAATTGTATCTGTATGAATAAATTGCTGTGCAGCTTCTTTTTTTCGCCTTTGTTACGATGTTCATGGCATCTTTTTTTAAAAAGCTTATTTATCGAATTTTAATTTAAAAAATACAAGGTAGGTAACTATATTAGAATGACGAAAATTTTGTTACAATACAAAAAACAATTAAAATTATGCTTGACTTCGTTCTACTACTCTGTTGGTTTTCCTTATCTGTTGCCGACCATTTATTAAGCTTCATTTCCTTACCCAATTTAACAGAAAGTAATTTTAGTGATTTAAAGTGTTAATTTGACTAGAATATCAGTTGTTTACTTTTTCAGGTAACTTATTTTTATTCAAGCTTTTTTTAACATTCGTAAGAGTGGGAACATAATACAGCTCTAATTTAATGCTTTAATTTTTTTAAATTTTATATTTCAAATCAAAGAGTGCACCGAGGTTTTAACTTTTATGAACAACATTCCAAATACAGCTGAAATTTTTATTATCAGTAGTTCGAATAATAATTTAAAACGAAATGAAAATTCATTCCTCTATTTTGAAAAAGACCCATAAGCATTTGAAATTGCTGCATTGATATTTTAATTGTTTTATTTCAGATTAATGAGACAAAACCGAATTAATAGGCATAATAGTAATAAAATGTTTTAATTATTCAATGAAAGTGGCTGGGACAGATTGCCATTTTTGACTCATAAGCTAAAAAACTCGAACTAACCAATCATCTGCTCTTTGAAACTATAGCGAGTAATAATTTTGTAAAGCTATATGTTTATAAAGGAACTTAAAGACGTTAACTTCAAATTTATAAGTACGCTAACTTTTTTCTTTTCATTTATAACTATATTTTAAAGAGAAATTTTATTCTACATAAAAACGTTTTGATATCGAAGTAAAACTTTTTTTTTTTTTTTTTGAACGAAATAAATTTACTCTGATTTAGTATCTACAAAAGAAGGGATTCCCTCCAATACTCCAGACATTCTTTTGGCTTCCTTTTGGAACACAAAAATTTAAAATTCTGATACGGCATAGAAATCCTTGAATTTAGAGTGCTCGCTAGCACAAAAAGAAAATGCGAAGAAAGAAGAAAAGAAAAATGCTACTGAGATACCATTAGAGACTTCAATATTTCCATTCAAAAAGAGAATTTTAGTGTGGTTGTCAAAACTGTTGTATGATTGGCAGATAAAAACCGAATGTAAGTTGCCACCTGGCTCGTCTTTCAACATTTTTTATGATAAGTTTCAATCTGTTTGGAAGAAAATGAAACATATGTTGAGACAGACATTATTGTAGAAAAAAAAAGTTAGAGCTACTTTATTTAAAGAAATAATTATTTGACTTTCTCAAAACTTCAAAGCTATATCCAGTTCAATTTGAAAAGCTAGATTTGATATACATCATGGTATCTAATTAGACATTAATCTATTAATTTGCGTCATTTTATAGGCTTTGCGCTATTAGACTCCACAATCGACTCAATTTTGTAATTTTTTTTATGGTTAAACAACTCTTAAAGAGTTACAAATTGGAAGTGCTTTTGAACCGCTTCTGTCTTGAAGTTCCTTTATAAAAATATAAAGTTACAAAAGTATTACTCGATATCATTTCAATGAGCAGCTGGCTGGTTAATTATAGTTTTTTGACACAAGAGCCAGAAATGGCTATAATATGCCAGCTGCTTTCAATGACTAATTAAAATTTTCTTACTGTTATGCCCAATAACATGGTTTTTGTGTCATTAATCTATTATATAACAGTTCAAAAAAATCAATTTAGCAATGTCAAATACTTATGGGTCATTTTTAAAACAGAAAGGCATATAAATTGAAAAAAAATTGGAACTTCCTAGTGTTGTTCGTGGTATAGCCATCTTGGGCTCTTGCATAAAAAATGTAAAACTAATTAACTGATCGACTTTGTATTAGTCATACTTTACTAACCCACACACCATTTTCTAAACGAGCCAGCAGCTGAATGTTCCAGTTGTATGGAACCGCTTACAATGAAACACATTTTGACCCAGTGTGAAAAATTTATTTCAGAGACAACGCCATTTTGGTTGCTTCAATCCATCCTTAACACTAGATTGCCTAAGGAAGTCATTTTGACTGCTTTTAATTTCAATTAGAAAAATAATGATGCATATAATGACACAATTTCTGAGAATTTTGTGACTTTTTGTACAACATATAATTTTTTTTTATTGTTAATATTTACTAATAACTTGTTATATAACTGTAAACAACATAAAAAATGTTAAAAATTAATTTTAAACAAATTTATTGACGCATTCACAATTCAGTCATTTTGACTGCTTTTGGGCAATATAGGTATATACTAATTTTCCGTCCTTCTAGTGTTAATTTTATTAGTTGGAGATGATCCTCATTTTACCATCTTCTCTTATCTCAAGGACATAAGTTTCCACACTGCTTGACAATTGCTGAGGAGCATCTAATTTATGCAAAGTAGCGTTCTTTACAACCGAATTGTAAAATAAAGAGTAGAGGGAGTGGTAGAGTAATAACCATTATCTGTATAAAAGGCAGTCAAGACAGTATCTTCATACATTTGAAAATTCTCATTTCTAGATATTTGACCAAAATAGCAACATAGGTTATTGAATTTACTTCTACGAAATTCAGTGTGGTGTTGCAATAATTAAATTTAAGTGCAAAATGTTAGCAAGAAATCATTTGAGTTTTAATGGTCGTTTACGAGCAGTTAAGCGACTGGAAGCAGGTTAAAATGTCTCTGCTGTGGCCGCAATGAGATAGTCAAAGTGAAATTTCGCGATTAAAAAAGACCACTAAAAGGAAAAAATTTTATGCGGTAGCATGCCGGTGGTCATTGTAGGAGCACCACACCTTAAGAGGAATGGGATTCGAGGAATGGGATGGGTATTCCCAGCAGCAAAACGGAACAGAAATGTCACTTCTAGGCAGATGGCTGCAGACATTGCAACCACTACTGGTACACATGTTTTTGCCAGAACCATCTCACGGTGATAAAATCAAGTTGGTTTGCATGTACGGAAACCTTTTCAACGCCTCTCACTTTTACCACGCGATAAAGATTACGTTGGTGTAAGAAACGCATTGGTTGGAGTAACCAGTAGTGCTCCAGAGTGATGTTCTTCAATGAATCCTGATTCACTACAATAGTTTTTGGCTACCAGTTAATGTGGAGAGAGAGTGGAACACATTGTGCACAACAATAAGTTCATAAGCGTGGCCTGTATGGCATAGGCGCGCCGGTATGAATAAGCATCATGCACAATGGCTGAACACAGTTTCATATCACTGAGCGAGGTAGCATTACATCGCGGTGGTATTGTAGAGTGATTATTCTCGATCATGCTTGTCTTTTTAGGAATGTAGTAGATCCAGAATTTCTGTTTATGGATGACAATGAGTGGTCACCCAGGTGCTCTGAGGTATCGTACACACTAGAAAACGAAGATACAGTGTGAAGACTGACTGTATGCAATGGTCTGTTTACTTCTCGGACATAAATCCTATGGAGTGTGCATAGGATACCGTTGGTACACGTCTATCACAAAGAACACGCTCTTTTCAAACCATGCTCTTTACAAGTGAGTGGAGAGGAATGGGACAATATCCCCCTAAGACTCTTCAATAGTTTCGTGGACAGCGTGAATAACAGATGCAAAATGTGCATTAGTGTCCGAGGTAATCAGACACCTTATTAAGGTACTCATTTCTGTTTCATTCAAGGGAAGACCTATTTTTCATGACTGTTTGAAAATCATCCAATGAGCATCTTTATTTTATTTTTTATTTTATTATATTTCAATACTTCGATATCTAAACTCTTTTGCATAATAATAAATGCACATAGCTTTTACCAAACATGCACTTAGTTTGATTTAATTAATCAGCTTCTGTTATTAATTATTTTGAAAAACGTAACTGTTCCATAGCAATTGTCAACAGTGTTTCAACAATTGTCAACAGTTTAAATTGTTATTTATATAAACTTAGTCGTAGCTGCAATATAGTCACAACTGGCACTTGCACCAAAAATCTCCAAACTTACAACGTTACACATGGAAAATTAGCCTTCATTATATAAAACACTGATTTTCGATATCATGGTTTACGATTTCAAGTAATTATCTCACTTTTCTTCCTGCTAGACGTAGTTTACAGCAAAGTTTAAAGCATTTATTCTTTAATTAAATATCATTTTGACTCCTAATAAGTAAATGTTTTTGGCTTAATTTTTGGCAAATACCTATTTATAGTTAACCGTTTGGCTCAGTAATATCTACTTTCCTACTAAATTATATCATAAGCGTTTCATCAAAAAACACAATTTTCTTCAAAAATGTTAAGATATTTTGAAATATTTTTTTGGCATTCCTTGGTTATTTTACTCCATGAGATAGGAACAATCATAAATTATATTATTTTACATATTTTTTATGAAATTTTAACGCAAACCTCACCACCATGCGTTGTTAGCGATTGGGCTGTTGTAAGGATTCTATTTTATTGGTAGTTTAGATTGATTTTTGAAGCCTCTCAAAGAAAATTTGATGTTGTTTGACCTGTTTTTTAAGTCTATATATTGCAGAAAATTTTTTTTATTCATTCTGAAGGATTTATGCAAATTTTCTCTCTAAAATGAAATTTGTCGACACTTTCTGTATACAGAAGGTATATAGCCAACTATTTTTCGAATTCCTTCTAAATTCTTTTAAAGGAAATATTCAAATTATTTTTATTCAGTATGTACAGTCCGCAAGAAAAAAAAAAAAAAAAATATATCACCCTGAATAATTTTCGTTCTAATGATCGGATTTTCACGAACTAAGTGTCAATCTTAATGGTTCCTGGAGGTGACCTCAAATAGGCTAATTAATTAGTGCTAACTATTAATTAAGTTACGAAATCAGACACAAAAACGTACTTTCTCTGAATAAACATATATTTTTTTTTACATATTTGGAATCCAGACACTTGAATTAGGGGGGGGGGGAGGACAAAATTTTGAAAAAATTGAGTGGTAAATAGGGTCACAATAAAGGTTTATATATTTGGCGATAGTCCAGAAAACTGCAAAAAAAAGTCGCCAGCGCAAATTAATATTTTAAGATAACCCATTCACTAATTCAAAAGAAGAATGCTTAATTTTACTAGGTTGCTAAGCAACCAAGCTCTGACAGTAAAAAAAATTGAAATAATGTTATGTGATTGCTCGGAGAGGTTTAATTAATAGTTAATAAAAATATCTCGAAGTTTCTAGGCAATAGACAATTTTTAAGCTGATTTCTGTCCAAAAAGCAAAATTTTTTTTATTTTAATTTCCCTTGAAAAGAAAATTTGAATCGATTTATAAATTATTTATGATTTTCTAAGTTTTTAGAATTTAAATACATGAACTTTTTATCTGATATTATTTAGATTATGTTGTTTTTGCTATATTTATTTGAGGATTTCATACTAAAATCAAATTAACATAACTTATTGTGGCTATATACAAAATTTTAGGGATAATCATTTTTACAGCTTTAATCGAGTCTTCTAGGCAAGAAAGTTTGGAGAGAAAAAAAAGTGCTTGAAAAATAAGATGTATAGTGTATAGTAATTCTAATGCACATTCACAAGTTTTTCTATAATTTACGATATCTCTTTTTTTCTATAACTCAAGGAATTGCTGAATGTTTAGTGTTATTTTAAAAACATTGAAATATGTTATGTTTAAGAATAAGATATTGAAATAATATGTTGCATATTATGTTGCATATGATTCATTTTGTTTAAAAAATCGCTTCATTCTGCAAGATAATTAGATTACAAGGTTTTCTTTGGATAAAGATGATTAGCAAATAGCATCTCATGCTTCGATACATTCAGAAACTTACGTTCGCAAATTCACAATAAAATATCGCACAGCATATTCTTTAATTACGATAAGCTACATTTACCACCAAATACTGCTACTATGATTATTTTTGTTTTTTTTTGTATATATCTGATAAGATACTCTCTTTTTAAACAGAGCTTGTAAGGTCCTTAAGATACTGAAATGGGGGCAGGAAAACTTAAAAGATAAAATATTTAATTTCCTTAACTCAAAATATCTGATCTCAAAATTTTAATTTTAAAGTTAAATATAACTTTTACAATATTGATGCTCTAATGTTTTTAAAGATCACACAAATCCTGTTATAATATGAAAATGCTTATGTTTACTTTAACGAGTGTAAAATCCTTATCAAAATAATGGTCAAGACCCAAATGTAAAACAGTAGAATGATCATAAAAATTCAACTGACTTAAAAAAGTATGAAGAGGGAAGTAAAAGTCGACATGTTTCGAGCGTTCAATTATAATCGCCCAATCTCAAAACTTGTCAAGCTTGAATAACTTGTGACTTTTATTATTGGACGCTCAAAACATGTCTATTTTTATTATCTATTATTTTTTAAATCAATGAAGTTTCTATATTTCCGATTAAGTTTCTTGGGATAATTTTTTAAGTTACACAACATATTAAATTATTTCACTCGATATTAAAATAAGTTTTACTTAAGTTATAGGCACAGGTTCTTAGATTGAAAAAATAATAATTCACTACTTTGTAAAATAATCGATGCAGTAAATTTTTTTTTTTTTTTTGCAAAAAAATTCCGTTTCCAATTGAAATTTCAAAAGTCGAATGTGAAAATGGTATGTCCCCTAGCACCAGGAATTGAAATTAAATAGTTACAAGGACAACTAAGTTAGCGTTTCCGTCCTACTCGAAATTGTTTGAAAAGGTATTTTTTATATACGATTTCAAAGTTTATTCTACATATATTTTAGGGTATACTTTCGGAGTATTTTGATGGAGTTTATTTTTACACCCTTATTTGCTTAAAATTATTAAATAATATGCTTAAAATAAATTATTCAAGCTACATGATTTAATGCATTTATAGTATAATAGTAAACGGGGCTTCCATCGCATATCCTTAACCTTAATACCGCTATCATTAAATAAATGGAATAAGCTTAGATAAATAATAAAAGTTAATTTTTTCTTCGTTTTAATTTTCAAGGAAATATGTTTCGATCAAACAGATTTCATTCTGGAAATAGCGAAATTATTGAGTAGGTCTCTTGGAGCAATATCATTCTTATCCTCTTTTGACGAAGTATTGGAAAAACTGGTTTTCACAGTTTCTGTAAAAAATATGTTAGCCTTCTTACCATGTTTTTTTTTTTAAATTTATTTTTTTATTTTTAATCAAAATAAGTTCGGAAATTGCGTATTTTCTATTGCATTTTTTTAAAAATTAGATTATTCTAAAATTCGCACGGCTTCGGAATCTTCTTACAAATTTCAATTTTTAGTATTTCCTGCTTAAGAAAATAAGGCATTGTTCCTGATAACAAATTATACTACAATAATATCTTGGGAATCGTGCTAATGTAAAAAATTAAACAAAATAGTTTACTATGTTATCCGGAAAAAAATCTACATGGAATCATAAAGAAAGAATCATTTAAGATACTGAGATATTTTAAGACGATTAAAAATTTTGGCTACGTATTTGATAGCTTTTTATGTTCGGTATCTTTATACTCTTTGTAGTGACTTATAAAACATCAACATTATTTTAGATAATCTATGTTGAAGTCACAAGAAACAAAACAAAACAAACAAACAAAAAAGACATTCAATGATTTATATTCTTTTTTCGAAAAAAATAGTATGCTTAGTAAATAATCAGCTGTTTTGCATTAAATAATTTTAAACAGAGGAATGTTTTTAATTTCTTAACAAGGTTTTATTCTTAGCTAGCAGAAAATAATTCTTTTAAAACAAATTTGACTATAATTTAAAAAGGAACTTTACTTTAAAGAAAACCTAAATTAAAGTACTAAAAAAATTGATTATTATATTAAAGAAGAAATAATAAACGTAGTAGGGTAAAGAATGAGATTTTTAAAAATGCTAAAATTTAATTAAATAGCTGGTAAAATAGTTCTGCGAAACACTTCCGGACAGGTGATTAAAAAATTACTTTTAAGATTAACGCGATATATGAGCAATTCTACAAATAAACGCCAATAAGGCGGCCGAAAAAAAAAATTTCTTGGGGGGGAAGGGAGGCACACTATTTCTACATGAATTTTCTTCTTTTTTACACAATAAAAAGGCAAGAAAAAATCGTGAACATGAAATTTTTTCTTTGTGACATACTTTTTCTGACGTACTCAGATAAATCGGAGCCATTTATTCAGATAAAACGATTTATACATAAATATAATATTATTATAATGTCTCTCTAGAATGTATTTATAGCGATTTCATACTATAAAATTATATTTTAGTATAAAAAACAAAAATAAAAAAATTTAATCAAACTTCGTAAATTGAAAAAATCGGGAAAAATTTAACATTGGTAATTTGTCATTTAAAGTATGTCACAAAGAAAAAATGTCATGTTCAATATTTTTTCTTGCTTTTTTAGGGTGTAAAAATGAAGAAAATTCATGGAGAAAAAGCGTGCCCCCCCCCCTGAAAATTTAATTTTTGTTTGCTCGCCTAATTTGCGTTAATTTGTAGAATTGCTCATATGAGCAATTCTACATATAAACGCCAATTTTTATGCTAAAATGTAATCTTATAGTATGGAATCTCTATAAATACATTTTAGAGAGACATTATAATAATATTATATTTATGTAAAAATCGTTTTATCTGAATAAATGGCTCAGATTTATCTGAGTTTGTCAGAAAGAGTGTCACATTTAAAGTATGTCACAAAGAAAAAATTTCATTTTCACGATTTTTTCTTTCTTGCCTTTCTAGGGTGTAAAAAAAAAGAAAATTCATGTAGAAATAGTGTGCCCCCCACCCATTTTTTTTTTTTTTTGCCGCCTAATTGGATTTTATTTGTAGAATTGATCATATAAGATGTTGAGAAATTTGCGATGATGTGAGATATGCTTAAATATGTTTACTACGTATTTTTATTAATATTTATAAAAAATATATTCAAGAAACTGATAAATATTTTATTCCAAATCTATTCATACGTATGTATATTAATTGTATCAATTACTGAAAAAACCAATTCAAAAATTAAAAAATAATCACATTAAATAAGCAAAATCTGGTGTATAACCATATTCTATCAGAAGCATGCTTTTATAAAACCTGACATTCGTTGAATAAAATGTCTTAAAAGACATTTATCTTAAATGTCTTAAAAGACATTTCAATAAAATGTTTTATTCAAATTTCTTTACTAAATTTCAAATAGATTTTTAGAGGACTTAAAAAGAAACATCGTATTTTATAGTTTTAAAAAAATTAAAATAAAAAGATCAGCAAACGATTATTAGCGAAAAAAATATGAATGAAATTTTACGCCACGCGCGCTAAATCAAGTTCTTCGCAAGTTTATCACATTTTAATATTAATCGCCCCATTTAATTATTTCTTCTTTGTCGACAAATTATTATTTTTTTTTAAATAATTAATTTTAATTTTTCTCGTCTTCTAATAAATAAAAACAGTTGATAGTTTAGATTTTTCAATTGAAAAATATGTAGATTAATATGGTATGAAAAAATCCATACCTTATAATTCAAAATGTTTTCATCCTCACTTTAATTAAATAATAAAAAATAATTAATAATTATTAAAAATTATTTTTTTCATGAAATTATCTTTGGGTAAACAAGTTTTATGAGTGGGTGCAATATTTTTTTTAATTGCTACATTAGTTTTTAAAATATGACTGAAAAACGCAAAAAGTGAAATTAACATTAAGGGGTTCAAACTTTGAAACGCTCTCCTTACCAAACTATGGGGATAATACTTCCCAGATTACGGCTACCCCCTATATTTTGAAGATAAGGAATCCAAATATGTAAAAAAAAAAAATATATGTTTATTCAGAGAAAGTACGTTTTTGTGTCTAATTTCGTAACTTAATTAATAGTTAGCACTAATTAATTAGTATATTTGAGGTCAACCCCAGGAACCATTAAAATCGACATTTAGTTCGTGAAAATCCGATCATTAGAACGAAAGTTATTCAGGGTGATATATATTTTTTTTTTTTGCGGACTGTACAAGATACATACTAACTAAAAATAATTTGAAGATTTTCTTTAAAAAAAGTCATTAAATGTGTGTTTTAAGGACACAAGGTGACATTAAAACACACATTCAATTAAATTTTGCCACAGGTCTATGTATTAAAGGCTGTGATTGCTGGCACCCTGAACGTGGAAGTTATACGTATAAATTTATAACTTTGATGGGGTAAAAAATAGCTTGAATTACTGGAAGATTGCTCTTAAAAGTTTCTATAAATTATCGACTAACTTTTGAAGATATTGAGTATATAAAATTATGCGATGGTGCAAAATTACAGAACGTACAAAAGATCAGTCTATCCGACTTTAACCATTTTCGTTTATTTCAAAAAATTTCTTCTTTAATGATATCCACCACCTAAATGTATTTGGGTTTCTGCGTGTCATTTGCATTTCAAATTAACTTCATTGTATCTACAATTTGTTTTTCCCTTTCATTCTCTTTTGTAAGTATACATTTTCCTATTCAAAATTTTAACTATTTTATTTATTTTCTGCTGATAAATTTGTATTATGCTTTTTTACCTTTTTAAGTGTTTTAAAACTATTTGCTGAACAGATCACACTTTTTGGATTTTTTGCTATTTAACCTTACATTAAATGGAATCAGATAATCTTGTAATTAATCAGATAATTTTGTTATTATTTAAGTTTTCATAATATTTTTAGTTTGATATATTTTAATTTTAAATTCGGTTACTTATATTATTATATTTGCAATTGATGGATAATGCACCTTATAAGAGAAGTCAATTTAGATGAATTTCTATGTTTAAATATTTAAATTTCATCATGAAGCCAGCATTAAGTTACAATTTACGTTTCAATTTGCGAAATTTCTCTAAGGTATCGAGTTTTGTAATTACATTAAGTTAATTCATCCTTTACAATAGACATCTTATTAACATTTAATCTTCAGCAAATAATGCAATATACCCTTACAATTGTAGTTTATCAATTATTAGTTAACTAATGATATAAATGTGATGTGTATACTAATAATTATTTTATAATATTTATTTAAAAATTATTTTCTAAGCAAGTTTTGTTATTCAGTGCTTTACCTTTGCATTTTCTATGACTATTTTTCATAAAGTAATAATAAAAAAATTATTTTCAAATTTAGTTTTTTTTTAATAAGAAATAAATAGAAATTAAAATGAATAATTTTTCTTTATTTCTGTTTTTTCCTATTGCTTAAGAACTTTTGAATTTCATTGAATTTGAAATCACATTTTATTCCAATCACTTTTTCTTTTTTCTTAATTTTGAAGAATTTAATCTAAAATGTCTGAAAACTACTTTTGTTTTATATGCTAATTTTAAAAAAAACACTAGAAAAAACTTAGCCATTTGAAAAATAGTCCGGAGCTTTTATAATGATTTTTCGACACTCAATCAAAAGTAATGAAATTCAACTGCAACACGCGATTTATTTTGTAATTAAAATTGCTTTTTACTTATATTAACTTTTATTCATAATACGAAAGAAGTTTAAGGAAACGTGTTTTCATATTAATACAAATTCTTTTACAATAAAGAATGAAACATTCAGAATAAAGAAAGATTAAATTGAAATAACTGATGAAAGAATACAAATATTTTGGAAACAATGCATTTAGAAAATCACGAATATTTTTATTATGACAAAATATCATACATTATTTGAAATTTTATGTAATGCGTGCTTAATTGAATCATAAAAAGTCCTTATTGTTGCATTTTATTCGAACAAAATAATTTAGTTTTTTTATAGTTTTGTTATTTTTGAAAAAGCTTAATATGTCTTGATATTATAGTATGGTACCGACCAATATTCCATATGACGAAAAAAAAATTTTCAGTGGCTCCTAATCAGGAGGAAATTTCCCTCAAGGAATTTCAAAGGGGAGGACAAAAGAAAGTCTCATTACACCTGCAAAATTCAAAATCATTTTCACATAATATTGAGTATGCGCTCATAAATTATACCTAGTAGGCGCGCTGATTTCTGCAGCTTTTAGTAGGAGATTTTTTCAAAATCCTTATGTAGTGACCAAACTTTGAGTTTATATGACTCATTTAAGGTACCCAACTTCCTTTTAAGCCAATTTTGAATAAAAACTTATGCTTTTGTTTTTTTTTATATAAAATAAAACTGATTGTTTTTTTATTTATTTTTAAAGCCGTTTGAGTTATGTTTCTACGTCGAATCAAACAGAAGTTCTTATTGCATTAGATAGCCAGAAATGTCAATTTGCCCGGACAGCGGATAAATATTTTCGATAGTTAGTGTTTTAATGTATGAATTTTGGTTTAGTAAATTCCCCCAAGTAATTAGTAAAATTAGTAAAAAGAAAATTAGTGGTTCCCAAAGTGCTCCCCCAGGACATCAAACCATCTCTTGGTCCGATGGGATAAATCTCCGTCTTATAAGAACCATATGTAGTCAAAATCAGAGCCAGTTTAGATAATGGGGATGAAATCATGTTCCAAAGCTTTCACGTATTGTTCAGTAGTCACAGTGCCGTCAACGAATATCGCGCCCCTGAGGGGGTTTACCTTCTTTAGGTAAACACAGGGAGTCACGCCCCGGGGTACCTAGTGATCTGAGATAACTTACCACATGCTCCGCCATTTGGATATTACGTCTTTGTGTAACGTCCTGGTTCTATTTAATAGAATATGGACGGAACAGGCTTATCCATCATGTTGGCGTGAAGCAATTGTCATCCCCATATTGAAACCAGGCAAGGATCCTAAGGACCCGGAAAGCTATCGCCTTATAGCTTTAACAAGCTGTCTGGGAAAGACCTTTGAGCGCATGGTGAATACCCGCTTAGTATATTTCCTAGAAAAGAAGCATCATATACCTGAGTTCCAGAGTGGTTTTCGAAAAGGAAGGTCTACTACTGATAACCTTATTGCATTAGAGTCACGAATTCGTAACGCCTTTGTCCGACGTAACCATTTTGTCTCTATCTTCTTTGATATTGAGAAGGCTTACGATCGGACATGGCGATACGGAATTCTTAAGACGCTCTACGTAATGGGACTTCGTGGTCATTTGCCCATGTTCCTGAAAAACTTTCTGATGAAACGTTATTTTAGAGTAAAATTGGGCTCTACGTTTTCAGACCTCTTCATTCAGGCCGAAGGTGTTCCTCAAGGCAGTGTTTTAAGTGTCATACTTTTTATTACTCATGTTTCACTCATTTTGAACATACTACCACCTCATGTATTTGGCTCACTTTACGTTGACGATCTAAATGTTTCATGTTCTGGCTCTGATATGCGCGTTATTGAGCGCCAACTCCAGCTGGCCGACAATAAGATTTCAAAATGGTGTGATCAAAATGGTCACACACTTTCACCCACAAAAAGCTCTTGCATACATTTTTGTCGATTACGCAGATTACACAATGATCCTGTTATTTCTATTCATAATGTTAATATACCTATTGTTTCGGAAACAAAATATTTAGGTGTAATTCTTGACAGTAAACTCACTTTTCTGCCCCATATTCGTTATCTTAGAAAACGTTGTGAAAAAACTTTAAATGTGTTACGTGTTCTCTCAATTACTTTCTGGGGTGCAGATCGCCTCGCCCTAATCAGAATCTACAAAGCGTTGATATTATCACGCATAGATTACGCTTGCGCAGTCTATGGCACTGCAACAACCTCAAATTTGAAGCGGTTAGATACAGTGCATCATACTGCAATGCGAATCTGTAGCGGCGCATTTCGAACGTCCCCAGTCGAAAGCTTATATAGTATATGTAATTTATCGCCTCTCTATTTTCGACGTATGCAGCTCTGTCTTACATTTTACTTTCGTGTTATGTCATCTAATTCCCATCCTCTTCGACATGAGGTTATTCCACTAAGCTTACGGCGACTATATGATGCGCGACCCTCATACATACCCCCTTTTAATGCTCGTATGCGTTCAATCATCCAGACATTCAATTTTTGTGAATCACCATCTCAATCAGCCGATCACTTTCTTAACAAACCTTGGGTTATTCCGTCATATCACTTTCATTCTCCATTTACTTCATACAGAAAGTCCAGAATAGCTCCTAGCGTGTATATTCAGCTATTCATGTCTCATCGTCATGAGTATTCTCAGTATGTTTCTGTTTTTACGGATGGGTCAAAATCTCCTGGGCATGTTGGATGTGGTATCATTATAGCTGATCGAACATACAGTTATATCATACCTGCAATATGCTCTGTATTTACTGCTGAAGCTGTAGCCGTTCTCATAGCTCTACGACTTATCTCATCACTGACCGCCCGAAAGTTTTGCATTTACTCTGACAGCCTAAGTGTTTTACATCAGCTGAATAATCATATAAACAACGAAGCTCACTCTATTTTATGTATCATTAAACATCTGCTAGTTAGTCTTCACAAAAATGGTTTCAACATTTTGTTTTGTTGGATCCCCAGCCATGTTGGTATTTCAGGTAATGACATGGCTGACTCTGCTGCTCGATCTGCTACGACTCCATTAACCCTATCAGTCCCCATTTGTGACATGAAGAATTATATACGACATTTTACCATGTCTTTGTGGCAGCAGCATTGGGATTTACAAATTGAGAACAAACTGCATACAATTAAATCCAGTTTAGAGCCAGTTCCTCGATGCGATACTTGTAACGTTTCACTTTCAATTCATCATATTTTAATAGCTTGCCCATGTTTTAACCAACAACGCCTTACCTTTTTTGGAAGCACGATTTTTTGTATAAAAGACTTGTTAGATAAAAATCACCCCCCTAACATCTTTGCATTTTTACGTGCTATTGGAATTTTAAGTTGTATATAATGGTTTTAGACTACTATCATTTTAGTAAATTTACCATGAAGTTGTATTGATTTTAAAGTATGTAACTTTATGACATTGTTTTACAATTTTCACTATTTTATCTGATTTTATGCATGTGCTTTACTTTACCTTTTAATCTGTTTCTAAAACCGTGTGTTTGGCGCAGTATGTCCTTTTTTGGACCTTGTGCCACTAAACCTCACATTCAATTCAATTCAATTCAATTCAACGAATATCGCATCAATAATTCCACGCATGGACATTACCCACCACACAGTCACCAGATAAGGGTCTAGAGATTTCTCGATCTCAAAATGCGGATTCTCAGTCCCAATTTTGATTGTTGATGAACCAATCCAAATAAAAGTGGGCTTCGTCTCTAAACCACAGCATATTCGCATCAAACTTCTGTTCGTCAATTCCCTCGACAATAGTGATGGCGTAACACAACGGCTGTTCCAGGGTCATGGGATTAATGACTGATGGACTTAAATTTTGTATGGGGAGACATGCAGTTCTTCAACAAAAATTTATCGCAGAGTCTCCTTGTTGATTACCACCCATTGTGCAGCTCCTCTGAACGATTTTTTGGGCTTGTTTGAAACACTGCGCTTGTCTTCTCGATGTTTCAGGCGATTTCATACTTGTCTGTCGACCGACATTGTCATCACAAAGACTACCTGTTCTCTCAATCTTACGGATCAAACTCTTGATTGACAGCCTATTTGGACCGGTTGTCTTCCGCTTGTATTCAGTCACCAACTTCCTTTGTGTCACAATTGGGCTGTTATTGATCGCATAGTAGGCTTTCACAAGCGATCGATGTTCAAGTTGCGTGTGCATTTGCATACTATAATTATTTCCTCTGGTAGGGTATACTAGTACCCTGTAATATATTACGTGCTCCAGTGCATACTAATTCTCATCATACTAATTCTAATCCCGTGACCAAACACGAGGTTTCAACTTGATCTCGCAAGCTGTTTGGAAATATGATAGTTTAATTTCTTATAGTTCAATAATTACCACCCTATATTTGACCATCGAGTGGGCATAGTTACTGTCATCTTTAGTTAAAATTTCTTAAAACTAAAACTTGGAAAATAATTCTAAACAGAAATATGCGTTTACATTTATGTAATCAGGGGTATTAATTTTTAAAGTTGCAGATATTTTCTTATTAATTAGAGGAAATAAGTTGATTGGCCCATGGAATTGGTGGAGTATTTTTATGTGAATAATTCTTAAAGGTTCTAATATTGTATAAAATACACTGAAAGAGTTTAACAAATTTAAGTTTTGTTAAAGGAGAAGAAATGATTTGAATTGTATGCTCTTGCAATACCAATTAATACATATTAAACTAAAAAAAAGGATCTTAAAATTATATACTGTCTGTGGCAAGTTTTACAAACTTACTATTTAAAATAAAACTTATCATATTTAATTCAACACAAAATTTAATTAAATGTATTTTTTATACTCCTATAAAAAGTGGAAAATTTATTTTTTTTAAAAGAAAATTTATATCAAATCTAAATCTCCATAGCTCTAATTTTGATGTTTTAATAAAAGTTTTCTCTAGAAAATTGCTTGATAATCTTTTCTTTAATTTAAGAATGACATATCTGATATTAAAATGTATTTTCGTTAATGTGCAGTTTTTACTTTTTATTTGACAAAAATACAGTGATTTTCAGTGATTTGAAAAGAAAAAGAAACTTAGAACTACAGTTTTAGAAAAGAAAGAAGCAGGCTACCCACAGATATTGTAAAACACAAAGTTGGTATTCAAGAAGACAACTTCAAAAACAAAGACGCCAAAAAATCAATTTTTTCCGGTTCAACCAGAGAAAATTTTGAATACATGCGACAGAAACTATCCAATCTTCAGTAAAGATCAAACGTTTATTTTAAAGGAAAAAATAACGTTTAGTTTACGTCAATCTGAAACATAATTTTTTTCCTTCGCCAAGATTCTATTGAATTTAAATGAAGCGCTTTTGCATGGAAAATATTATTTATGATAAACTTTACATCAGAGATTTGACATCAAAATATACGCAAAAATAACTTTCTAACTCAGTTTAGTTCTGAAAAAAAAGTTAATTCTAAAGTTTATCTTATGTAATACAAACATCTTTTTGAAAAATATTTCAGATTTCTGGGAATGAAATTGAATATATATGAAATTTATCTTGAGGTGCTTTAAATTATATAGGGAAAAATATAGAGTTCCGTTATACAATATTTTGTGTGAATAATTTTGATAAAGGAACAAATATGCTATTAAATACAAGTTCAATTAAAGCAGTATTTATATTTGCAATACATTTTTTAAAAAAAAATTACACTTATTAAAGAAAATTATGTATTTATTTTGATTTTATTATTTTCTTTTGTATTCTATTTTGAGAATATAATTTTTTTTTTCCAGAGGACTATTTCACTCATCGGTAAAACCTAATCGCCCAAAAACTTTTTTTTTTAAATTTGGACATAATTATAATAGTAACATTTTGTTGGAAGATTTGTTTTTCACATATTGCGTTCACGTAACATTACTCTCGTAACTCAAAAAAATTAATTTTCCAAACCACGTAAACTGTACCCAACTGCTATTGATTTAACATGAAGTTATCTTGTTGTAAGTGTCATCAAATTGCAATTTAAATTACTGTAGTTAAAATTGTTTACGGGAACTATATAGCTAATTTTTCTACCCTAATGTCTTTTCATCCTAATTATTTACTTTACTTCAAAGACGCAGGATATTTTCCTCTTATTTATGTTCTGCATTACGTAGAATTGTCTTTTTTGGCTCTTGTGCCAATAAACTTCAAAATACTTATGAGTGGATATTCAAAAAATTTTAATGTTACAAGGAACAAGTTACAAATGACGTTCCCAAAATTTGGGAAAGGATTGTTGATTGTTGGACATAATTTATTGTCTCTTTTTGAATGGTACTATACATGAATGCGTGTGACGTTTCATATATTGGACAAAGTATATATGTTCGTCACTTAGTTCCATGCAATTTGGAGTTGAGTATTTACTTTTGGAAGGAAGTTTGTTTTAACACATCTACAATTTTATACACTTTTATAAACTTCTTATCCCCTTTGTACCATTTTACTTCCTACGTTTTATACTGTATCCTACTTTTTATCTGGTTTTATTCACTTACTAGTACTGCTTTATCAGTTATAATTGTGCTACAATTAAAATTTTGTATGCACTTAGGCTTTGAATTGTTTTACCGTATTGTTTGGTGCAGCATGTCCTAACTTGGATCTTGTGCCACTAAACCCTATACTCAATCAATTTGGAAGGAAATTGGAATCTCAGATTAAATGTGTTGCAAGGAAAACTTTAAAAATTTCTGCACTGGCAGACATGCAGTGTTTTGATATCAATACTTCCAACCAGAATAAATCTTTAAAATGGTGCCATACAGTATAGAGTTTTTTTCTAACAATGTTATTAGGAATTTTATACAACATTTGTCTCAGACGAATGCTTGATGCCAGAAAATGAAGGAAGACTTCGTAGGTGTGTTGTTTAGAAAAATGATAATTTCTAAAAGAATTGATCCAAAATGGATTTCATTGTTGGATTTCATGTTCTCGCTTGGACTTCGTGCCATTAAACTCTATATTCAATTCAAAATGGATTTCAAGCACTTTCAGATTTCAGTTGTAACTTTGCTTGGAATTGCTAGTCACATTCTCAAATTGTGAGTGAAATTGTTATTGAAGTTTATCGTTACACGTTACGACAGATTAGGAACTACTTTCACAAAGTTTTTGGATGCAATTTTTGGATTTAACTTTCTTTGAAGAAATTTTTTTTAAATGGTTATTGCATTTTTTTTAATATATAGCCCAATGTTCTTCCTTTCCTCACGAAGTGCCATATACTTTTGAGTTGAGCTGTAAGTTTGCTTGAAGGAAGCCGAACTTTTTTTCATTCATAATCAAAAATTAATCAACTGATTTTGAAACTTAGAGAAATTTCAATGATGAGAAATTGTTTTTCTTAGATCTAAATGACTGCAAATAAGCTCAAATCTGAAAATATGTCAGGAAGTGAGCCATGTTTGGAAAATTTTACCTTTAACGCAAAAAAAGGACACCGAAGTCCGAGGACACGGAGTATTTCATAACAAAAATTATTAAAATGCCAAATATAATATTTTGAAAAACATTAATACGAATTAATGAAAAAAAACTATTGAAAATATATTTAATGAAAATCCTGCGCCAAAGGGTACATTTCAAATGCTTGCACAACGAGAGTCAGTATTTAAAATTGGAACCCACATTATGGAGTTTAATTTTGTTTAAAAATTACAGACAGATACACAAATTTTCAGTAGAATTATAACTGAACTTAATTTTATAAGAGAAATTTTAAAAGCTTGCTTTTAGGGACCTACAATTTTAAAATATCTGTATTTTATTCTAGAATTTTCTTTACTCTGTTATCAACCCCAATAGAGTTGAGCTATAATTTTGTCTGAAAATGGCTGTCGAAATATCAAATTGGGATTGAATTTTCACTCTATAAAAGACACTTGAGAAACTAACTTTAAACATTTTCTCTACCAAACCTACATTTCTTCTGGATTTTAGTGTTTTGTTATTGAACAAAAATCATTATTGAGAATGCTCCATACACTGTGCAGTTAAGTTTTAATATTTTCTGAAAATGGCAATCCTAATCTTAAACCTCGTGACCATACAGTTTATAAATTTTTTCTTTAGGTTTGTATTTAATATTTAGCTATATTAGAAACAATGTGTTTTCACGGCCAGAAAAAAATTAATAATGAAAGTTAAATTTTCATCGAGGAAAATAATTTGTTTTAGATATAAATTAACTTATTAAAAAATAATTGTCGTAGAGCTTTCAATAAACAGAGTATTATACTTTATTTTAAATAGTTTTAGAATGAAAGTATTTTCATATACTCCATTTAAAATTATCTTAATATACAATTCTACTAAAGTTTGTATTTGAATGTTCATATTTAGCAATATAACAGCAAGATATTGTTTTTTTCTAAAAGAACAAAAATCATGTTATAATACAGAAAATAATAAGTCCTTTGTCAGTAATATTTAAGTACCAGAATATTGTATCCCCCGGAATACGTGCTCCAATCTATCACTGGATTGAATACTAATCTCCTAAAAGTTGTTGGACAGAAAAGTGATGTATTTTACCCAATGGAACTCTGATAAAAAAAAACTCACACTCGTAGTAACAGATTTATCAGATCATAAATAGATACATGCGATTGAGTATCATCATAACTTAAAATATACGAAAGTAATATATTTGTATAAGTTTTTTGCTATTTTTACAGAAGTTTCGCTATTTTTATAATTGTGGAGAATTTTCTATTTTTTCCCCTTTTTCTTTGATGAGTGTAAGGCATGAATATTAAAGCAATCAACTTTTTAGATAAAGTACCTATTGACATCGAAAATTGCAATAATTTAGGGAATACAAACAAAATATATTAATAAAATTTTATCGCTTAATTTTTCAGTTAAGTAAATATGTATTTTACTACTAAGTGTATTAAAAGAAAATATATTATCTCGAAGAAACTCATTGTTTTAAAAATAGATGTATACCTATGAGTTTTTAAAGTTTATATATTTACCGCATTGGAGTAGTTTAAATTTTGTTAAGAAAAAAAATATATATCTTCTTAAAATGGATCTCTCTTCTTTAATGTACACAAACAAAATTTACCTTTTCAAGAATTTTTATATACGGAGTTTAAACGAAACTGAATAAAAAATAAGCTCCTACGTTTAAATTTCTTTCAGTTTAAAAAAGTGTCAAAACATTTTTGAACACTTCTTAGGAAAGTAACAGAGAATATCTTGACAAACAAGGTAAGATAGCAAGTTGCTAAGCCTATTTGTAGGAGACTTGCATCTCTTCAGAATAAAGCGAAATATATAAAGACAACCATAAAAATATATGTAAAATAATAAATCCGTCTAGCTACAGTTTTTGATTCCAACACGATAAACTAAACATATTATGTTTACAAGCTTCTTTTTGAGTCAGTTTTGAAGGATAAAAGTATTCTGTGAATTGGAAATGCTCAGTAGTCTAATGTTGCAAGGTTAAGAAAATTTTACACAACGAATTTTTTTTTTTTTGAGTATGTAATTTACCTTGATAATTGTCTTGTTACAATGATCATTAAAGATAAAATATAATTACTGTCTTTGAATCAGGTTTCGCGTATAAGTTTAGAATTTGAAAGACAATTATGACCAAAAATAGATAGCTTGAGTAAAAACAGGTGATGAATATTAGTTAGAGCTAATCAGTTGAAAGAGTCAGTAATAAAAAAGTTAAAGAACGTTTTATTTTAATTAAATATAGAGGACTGTTATATAGTTTTTTAAGTGACTTAAATGCATAAACATGTCCTAATATTATTTTAATACGACAAAAAATCTCAACATTATCTTTTTTTTAATCAAGATTTAATATTTCATTTCCTTGAGAAGTTTGCCTTTTAAGGTTAACGTTTATCCTACAACCGCGAAGTAAGAAAGTCTTCTTTCTGCTTTTTTTTTTAAAAAAAAGAAAAAAAAAAAAAAAAAAAAGGAAATTGTTTCGATTTTATTTAACAAGCTCGATTTGATTTACCTCATTTAAGTTTGGCTCAGTTTAACTGAGTTTGACTATTACGCCGTCATAGTTTATACTCAATCTCTCAATTGCGTTTTCAAATCACGAGTAACCTTTTTTGTAATTCAATTAAATTGATGCGTTGTATGTAACGAATTCACTTATTTGATATTAAGAGTATATAATGACTATGCTGTGAATAGACCTAATTAGGGAATAAAATGTGTCTGCTAAAAGATGTAAAACCAAGACAAAAAAAAAAAAAAAACAATAGTTAAGTTTGTTTGTAATTAATAAAAAATATAGTGTAATAATTAAGTGTTTCAACTATGAAAAAAAGAATCGAAATTAAGTTTTTTAAATCCTAAAATATGGGAAGTAGTGTTAGCAGCTAGAAATTTTTGCAGATAAGAAAAAATATTTTGTTTGGCTATTTTCAATTTGGAAACATGCATTTCTGATAACAAAACCCATTATTTTAAAAAAATAAACAACGCCAAATACTTTGAAAATGTACGTAAACATTCTAGTTGCCTGAATAATTATAAACTGAATATAAAATTTATTGCAATGTTAAACAGGGGAGTAGTCCCGGAGAAAAAATTTGAATTTATATTCAAACATACTCGCTATTGAATTTATATTCAAATGTAATTTAGCTGTTACTATGAAAATAACAGCATGGCAACAACAAAATTAAACTGGTAAAACGCATGTTATGTAAAATGTATGTTATTATACTCTCTAAAACAATTTTTCGGCCTTATAATCTGTAGCGGCACCGATAAGGAGATTTTCAGAAAACTGAACTTAGTTATTTCAATAGTTTAGTTTAGTTATTTCAATAACATCCATGGACATAATTGAATTATTCAAAAACAGTCATGCATCAGACACTAGATTGATTGTAAGACAGGGTTTTCAGTAAATCATCGATGCCAAGCATCAATATCAGTGGTCAGTGAGCAGGTAAATCACCACTTTGATTAGCCAGTGGACAGACCCAGGGTGCACGGCATCTGTTCTCGTTAATATTCTTCCGTAAAGTGTTTCTTTACATACTCAGACATCGTCGGGCTGTCTAACTTATACCATTTTATCAGTTATAATTGTACGACAAATAAAGTGGTGCATGTACTTTGTCTTTTGAACTGTTTTACCGTATTGTTTGGCGCAGCAAGTCCTCCTTTGAACTTCGCGCTACTAAACCCTACATTCAATTCAATTCGTCGGGCTGTCGAAGAGAAAGACCTTTCCCTGAAGAGGATCAAAATCGTGATGGTTTGTTTTCGGATTATCCTCAGGGATCTTCCAAAACCGTCGCCAGTAGCTCATTGTGCAGAAAGTACTACTATTATTTCTAAAATAGACATATTTAGACTTCAATTTATTAGATAAAATTTTTTCAAAACTCACACACGTTGTTTCCTTACCGGTTGCTTCCAAACCGGTTCTTACCGATTCACACACAAGTTGCTTCCAAATCGGTCAAAGTGTTTAACCAATTTGGAAGATTAAAATAAAAACTTTTTTGTTTCAGTATTTCTTGTTTTGATAACAACAAAAATTTAAAAAGTATACAGATGTGCTAAAGAGTATACAGATGTGCTCTCCAAGCTAATTTGTAAAGCATGTTCTATATAGCATAAAAGGACACTTTTCGTACAATCATATTCACATTCGCTTAATTTACATTTGAATCAGTTCATGTTTTAACAGACTTCGTTTCGTCTTTTGTAGCTCTATTTTGTAAATATTTGTTAAATGAAACTTATTATTCAAATATTTTTACGTTTTTTATCCTTTGTTGGAGCTTAAAGTTGTACGTAACTGTTTAATAATATTTAATTTTTATCCTATTAAATTTCATCACTTTTGCGTGAATTTAACTATATACCGTATTCGATTTCACGTTTTTTAGTGTAATGAATAATATGAATTTATATCACTTTACATTCTGATCTGTTTCATAACAGTTTGGCGTAATTTACTTTTTATGGATTTGGTGCTATTAAACATCACAAACAATTCAACACTTATGGGAAATATGTTTTTCCAAAATTAACTTTAATGCTGTGCAATTACTTTCTGATTAGCTTCTGGAAAGAAATTTACCTATGGAATGTATAATTGCATAAATCCTTGCTCTATCGAGTTGTATCGAATGTTTTTGAAAAAATTATTTAGTGAAATACTTATAACGTTTTTAAAGTCATTTTCAAAAATTTTTGACGCACTTGGATGGAAAAAAATATGAATGCGAAAAATTGCACCTGAAGTATTATTTTCATCCACGTTCTAAAATGTTAACTTTGATTGACATATCTGATGGCTTAGGAAAATTAAAAACGAAAGGTAGTAGGTAAATGCATGCATTTTATGAACCTCATATCCGTTTACTTTATTTAACAGGAGTATGAAACATTATTTTCTTCATAGAAGTATTACTTTAATATTTCAAATAAATTCTTTTTCATAATCTAAAGAAATAGATACCTTGAAAGCAAAATATAAGTGTTAGCATTTTCTCTAATCTTATTAAAGAATTCTAAGCCAGACATACATAAATTCAAAGGAAACTGTGGTAAGGGGTAAAATTCCGGTATGTCATTTTAAGTAAATTCCGTTCTTTGAAAGCCAAAACCGATGTCATTTGTTGTGGCAGTCAGCCAATTATTGTTTTGTGGACTCTCCTTCTTTTCTAAACATAGAAGACATGCCACTGATAACAGATAATGGTTTTCTACAGCATGTCCCGTTAATGAAAAGTATGCCAGCTTTTCATGACAGCATTTTCTTAACATTAGTTGCAATTAGTTAGTAGCATTTCCTGAATGAATAAGTAAGTGGGAAAAATACAGAAGGATATAATGGTGCAAATTGATCAAAACTGCTGAATATTGCCAATGAAATAACTAATCTGTATAATGAATGTTGGACATAAATATAGTCCGTCCGAAAACTCTGTCGCTGAGTAAAAGGCTTTATTGTATTTTCCATAATTACTAAGGATCTTAACTTTAGAATATACTTTACGTGTAAAATTTATGAAATTTAGAAAAATATTCACAACACTGTAAAATTATATTTCAGCTAATCTCGCGTTAAATTATCTGCCTGTTACCGTTCATATTAGTAAGGATTAGAAATTTATTCGCAATTCTTATGATGACTTTACATGGACATGTACATCATTTTTGTTTCATTGGCAATTTTTGTATAAGAGCAATTCCAAGGTTTTTATTTAGCATGATGAACAAGCTAATTAATACATTTGTCTAAAAATATTTTATAAACATGTATCCAAACCTAAAAGACCTTAGTACCAAATGTGAATACATTAAAATACATAATCACAAAAATATTGCGTTATTTTAAAATTAATAATTAGTTCTCCTCAGTGGAATTGTCCACAAAGATTGTCTTATAGCATAAAATAAAAAAGAAGAAAAAACATGAATCGTTTGTTTTTATAAAAATGGTGTAAGAATACAATAATATAGAATCGCTTTTGTATGAATTGTCCTAGTACTATAGCATCGTCTTCATGAATCAGCACAAGCTTGTTCCATATGCCAGGAAACAATGGTTAGACATATGTTTTGTCCGTTCTTGAAATTTTAAGTCAGGGAATAACCAAGATTCTAATAATGATTTCTCTCTCAATCTACTCTGATGGAAAGTCTTCTCATCCAAATCATATACTTTATTCTCAAGGTTACGGGCTATTTCTTTCTTATTTTCAGTTTTGCATTCAAACTAACCGATCATAATCTTATCACAGTCGCAGTTCTTAATTCAATTGAATTTTAATTTAAACCTTGTTATCCAGATTTTAAATTAGTTACTTTAGTTTAAACCTGGTCGATTTGAGTTTAATCTCGTTGCTTGAATTTTTATCTAGTTATTTTGATTTTTATCTGGTTTTATATGAAAAACAGGGCTCTTGCCTTAAAACTTTATGTCAATTAATTAATCGTCCTTATTTAATATGTATAATTTGCAAACCATTTTAGCTTTAGCAGCTTGGATACCGTTTGCAACATTCTTTTGAATCATTCTGACGAATTTACTACATAATATGCATGATTTTAAATTATAAGTTAAATTCTCAACTTGAGTATTTTCAAAAACGTCATTTTCAGAAATGTAAGTTAAAGCTAAAATTTATTGTTTCGCAAGCTTTATTAATTGATTGAATAATTGGGAAAAATATTTCTTAATAATTTTAAAGGAGATGTTACCCTTTTTTCACTAGCCTTTCCACATAATTTCTAAGAATACGGAAAATTCTTGTTGTTTAATATCTTAAATGTTTCTACACATATACATAAAATAAATATACTATCAATGTATATTTATGAAAAAAATCTACAGCATCAAAATAATGCTATCACTGACTAAAACTTTAAGTGGGTAGCTAAGGTCGTCGGCCTTGATTTTAACTTATGGAATTTCAATGGATAATATGTCAGAAAGGAAACATTAAGAAGATTCCACTGCCGAATTTATTCAAATATGCTGAAGGAAACTAAACACATAGTAAAATCTATTATGAATATTCATCATGGAAAAGGAATGAATAGGACTTTCTGCTGAAACCATATTTAGGGCTTTCAAGGGGAGATTTTCAAAAGCATGTATCTTACTTAATGTCGACAATAAGGAAATTGAATTTTAATTACAATTACTTTGCGATTGTTATAAAAATATAATTTAATTTTTTTTAATTAACAGATGCATTTTATGTTTGATGTTATAAAAATAACTTGAATAAATCATTCTTGAAAAAATCGAGAAACCTCGTACATAAACTTTCTAACATTAAATGAAATCACTTATGAAAAATATCAGTTAACTTAACGTATTATCATACTTCATTTAGGTATTATATCAATGGTGGAATTGTCCTGAAAAATAGTCACTCTATCAAAAGTTTCCTATCAAATACTTTTTAAGATGTATAGAAATTAATTTAATAAAGGTGTGAATCTATCATTTTGTATACTTGAAGTCAGGTAATATTAATTGGGATTTTTCGAAATGATTTGCAAAGAGATAATTCACCTATTTATTTTCATAAAGCAATATGCCAATTCAACTGGTTCTGCGCATATTTTTTTTTCTCAAATTAAAATGCTAAATTTGCTTTTACATAATCTTATTGTATTTAGTTAAACCTCCAAGTCTATAAACGTTCTTAAATCACAAAGATTGATAACCTCACCACGTAATATTTGTTTGTTTTGTTATTTACTCAAAGTATTAAATAGCTGTCCTTTTTCATTGAACTCCTCGTATAGAAAGTCTAAGACAGGGACTGAACTATATCAATCAATTATTATTTTTAAATCAGTTGCAGGAATATTATGGTTGTTAATGATAACCAGCTACTTACACTATTTTACTTTCAAATGAAACACATTCCAATCGGTTGATACATATACTGTTGCATATTTTCTGATCCATTCTAAAGTACCATATTCATAAGTGAAGATTTGTCTGTGACCTACGCCAATTCAAGCAGAGACTGATATTGAAAAAAATTAGGTTTACCCAAACTTGTATCAAAATTTTAATTCGTCAACAGTAGATAAAGATGAAATGCATAAAATGTTTGTTTAAATTTAAATTTACATAGCAATGCTTAAAAGAAGGATGGAATAAAAACCTAATCCAAGCTTCTAAGAGCTAAAACTAACGAGAAAAAAATGATTTTAAGTACAAGATTTTAACAATAATGAATTTAAGATATGTCACACCGGATAAAACTTTTTTTTCCTACTATTATTGGAAAAGTATGGCTTACCCTTGCATATAAATAACAAAATGTGCACTTTTAAACATAGGATAGATAAATGAAATTTACAAAATGTTTCTGCTTTTTCTAAATTTATTTGAAAATTTACACAATAATAATTAATAGTAATTTAGATTATTCTAAATCTAAAATAAAATCAGAGCATCTTAAGAAATTATCATATATCATATTCAAAACTAGTAGAGAAATAGCATTTTAAATTTATGTAAATTTAACCTTTAAAAAATAAGTATTTTTTTTCTCTTCTTTATCAAGTTATAAAAAATTCTTTCAACCCTTATGCCATTTCGGTGCATAAAATTGTCTTCTTTAGTGGTACGAAATCCATGGGTGAGCCCTGGCCTCCTCGACAATTTTCCTCTAGGCTTCTCTATTTTTGGCAATGGTTGTCCAGTTAATCACTCTTAAAATGACGAAATCTCATTCTAGGCATTCAAACCATCAGAGGTTTGGTCAGCCCCTAGCTCTTATTCTAAAGGATCTGGCCACGAATATTTCCTGTGTTGGATATTCTTTTTTCATTCTAATAACATGGTCAGCCCATTTAATTCATTGTATTTTTATGTATTTGATGACGATGGGTTCTTTGAAGGTACGATAAAGTTCTAAATTTAAATGGCTGTGTCATAAGCTATCAATTTGTTTTCATTCAAAAATAACTCTTAGTATCCGCCGCTCAAAGACTCCAAAAGTATTTTCATCGTTTTGTGTCATTGCCCAAGTTTTTGATGAGTATGTGAGTATAGGTTATTTTGAATAAAACTGTACCGAAACCCATAATGAATACTTTATTTGCAAACTTAAATTTCCACAAATGCGATATTATAGCACTGCAAGCAGGCTTCACCTGCCTGATGAAGATATCAGACATCAAAATGGGTACAAAATGTAACTCTACATTTCCCTATAGTTTATCAATAAGGATAATCTTTCATCAATGAGGAATCTTTGCTTTTTCACTTGATCTTTACATATTCTGAAATTTTATTGATTATAAGAAAAAAAAAGTCACATAAACTTGCTAGCCTCAGTTTATATTATTATTTTGAAATCTGAAACAAAAATTAATATGCAGATAGTGTGATAATTTGTAGTACCTGATGTCGTGCTGGAGGGTATGTGCTAGCTGGATCACTATAGCAACTTATCTTACTAGTATTGTTTTATCAATTATAATTATGCAGCAATAAAATTTTTGTATGCACATAATCGTTTGACTGTTTTACCGCATTGTTTGGCGTAGCATCTCTTTATTTGGACCTTGTGCCACTAAGCCCAATATTTAATCAATCAGTTGATAAATTATCAGTAGCAGTGACTGAAAATGAATTTAGCTTCGACATCTCTATGTTGTTTTTATTTTTGTAAAATAAGCTAAAATTCATTTTTCCAATGAAATACATATTTTGATGTATTGTATAATTTTCAAAAATAATTGAACTCATATCAGACTGTATTTGAGTAATTCACGTTTTTAGAATAGAATTGATAGATATTGAATAAAATGAAATATATTCTAGTAAGTTATTTGTAAGCATTTGATTTTCTATACAATGCAACAAAAATATGGCACAAAACTTTTATCTGCTACAATAGCAAAAATATATCCAAACATAAAAAAAAAAATACTTGGGTGACTTTTTTCGATCCTTTCTCTCTTCTAACCGCTTTAGTATTAAGCTAACTTCTGCATTGACGAAAATGCTCATGATATTTTTTATTCTCTATGTGCTTTGTTTCTGCCGTATAGAATAAAAATAGAAACAGCAGCTGTTCTTCATTTAGCGAAAAATTGAAGAATCTAAACTTATCATTTCTTTCAAAAGAAGTCACGATTTTTTCGTGTGTCTTAATGTAAAAAAAAAAAACTCATTACAAGTTTTTAACCAAAAATATAAATATAGAACAAAATATATATCTTAAAAAATCAATGCCGTTTCTATTTTCAAAACAAATAATCATTCGTATCATTCAAAACGAGTTTTTAAAGAAAAGGTTAGGATGTCTTCGATATGGAAACTTAATTAGATGAGTGTTTGTCATTTTTAAAACGTAATATTTTCTTAAAATCAAAGAATATACTTTTCAATTAAATATTATTTAGCAATAACGAAAAAAAATCCATTAATTCATGATTAATTCTCTGGTATGCAAGAAATACATGCATTTTTGGTATTTACTTAATAATTGTACTTGGATTTTGTTCCAATAAATCTCGCGTTCTTTTTATTTCATTTCAACTTCTTTTTTAATAATTAAAAAATGGCCAGTTGCATTGAATGATTATGTTTTTAGATCTAAATACATAATCTAAATTTTCTTCTTAAAAATGAAATATTTAAGGAAGTTCATTTTAAAGAATTTAAAATCCACTGTTCGGAGTAGTATGTTTTTTTTTTGGATCATGAATCATTAATCTCTAAATTAATTCATTTCTAAATTCATTCATTCATTCATTAAAAAATAATTCAATATTTTTGTTATAAGGTAATCTTTTTCTTATCGAATTAGTTTTTATCTAAAAGTTATTGTCTAAATTTTTTTCCTTTCGAAATTTAAGAGATTTAAAATATTTGATCAGATTTATAAAACTGAACTATAAAAACTGGATTGTTTTAAAGAGCTTGTCACTTTTTACAATATACGAATCGTTGCCATTTTCTTTTAAAATATAAAACACATGCATCATTCCGTATTTTAAGTTAATAAGATTTTGACAATGAAGTTCTTAGTTTAGTACTATGGGTATTTTGTTCATTTATGGTCGAAATGTCATTTAACCTCATATATAATTAAATTAAACCAGGAATATTTTTAATTGTAAAATTTATTTTCCAGTTATATTAGAAAGTTTAAAATGCATTCAAAGCGCGAACAAAAGCGTTAGTTATTTTTACAAATTTAAGTGAGGTGAATTATAAAACAACAGAATTTTCAAATTTATTTAATAAATACCTAAATTTATAGAATTGATTAATGAAACGAACAAATCGAAGTAAATGATTCTATATTTAGATTTTTTTTATCTCATTTTGCCCACTTTAGTCTATTTCATGTATTTTAAGCAGATAATAACACACCTTAATATTACTTTAAAATGCTGAAATGTTTTAAAATCGCTTGTTTCGCACTGTTTGTTCTTCTTTGGGCCATGTTCCTCAAAACCCCACATTCGGTTTGATTGTAATTGCTGATAAAGTTTTGAAACTTTAGTTGGATTCGCGGGGGCCAAGGGGATAGAGCGCTCGTTTTCCAGTGAGGTGACTCAATCTTGAATCTCAGTTGTGGCAGGCTGATAGGAATTCTGCTTCCGGATCGTACCAACCACTGTGCTGCTGCAAAATATAAGAAGTAGCCTTGTTATGGAAATGCTCTCGCCGTCAGCGCACTTCTCCAGTTGAGAGTTCATAATATGCCATTTGTCACCGATAATCTCTCGGTTTACGTCGCATGTAGTTTTCTCTGACATATTATTATAGTATCATGTCTTGTAAATCACATACTCTAAGGCATACTGTTACTTCATCAAGCTTGAAGCGAATGTATAAAGCTATATCTTCACACATTCATTCATTTCATGCTCGCGCGCTCTCACTCATGCAAACATTCCACATTTGCGAGTTACCGTCGCGGCCTGTGGATCTCCTTCTCATACCACCGTATAAATTTTATTCCCCTTTTATGATGTATAATAAATCTAACTCTGCACCTTATCTACCAACATCTATTCATTTCTCATCGTCACCAATATTCAGGATATGTACCTGTTTTTACTGATGGTTCAAAATCTGCGGGACACGTAAGCTGTGGTGTCATTATCGCTCATGATACTTACAGCTATAAAATCATAGATATTTGTTCCGTCTTCACTGCAAAAGCTGCTGCTGTCCTTTCGGTATTGTGACTAATTTCTTTGAGCGTTGAACGAAAATATTTTGTATACTCCGACAATAAAATCATTTTGAATAAGTAAGAAAATTTTCGCAGTGATACCCATCCAGTTTTATGCTTTATTAATCAATTGTTAATTGCTCTTCACAAGAAGGGATTTGTTATTTAATTTTGCTGGATACCGTGTCACGTCGGTATACCAGAGAATGAGTTGGCTCATTCTGCAGCACGATCTGCTAATACTACATTAACGAATTCTGTACCCTTTTTAGACATTAGGACCTTCCTTTAGACCAAACCTTCAAACTCAAAATAAACTTTATAACATCAAACCAGATCTAAACCCTTTACCTGTATTGCATCTACGTAATGCAGATGTGAGCTTAATCATCTCAAAATCGGCCGCACTCGCCTTACCCATCTTCATCTGTTGTTTGGAGAACCTCCCAAATGCGACGCTTGTAACGTTTTACTTACGATTCATCACATTTTAACTATTTGTCCCTGTTTTAACCAACATCGTATTGCCTTTTTTAATAGGACTATTTTATGTATGAAGGGTTTGTTGGATGAAATCCATCATCCTAATATTTTCGCATTTCTGCGAGCTATTCATATTTTACAATGTATATAGTTGGTTTTATCTTATTTTTTCCCCTCTTATTTATTATCCATGCGCTGTTTTACCTCTTTCACGTATTATATATAACTACTCCTTTAATTGGTTGTTATTGACTTTTAAATATATTCGTTTCGCTATTAACAGTTTTTTTTTTATCTTCATGTATTTTTTACAAATAAAATTGCAGTATGCATTTTACATTTTAAGCTGCATTTATATACTGTTTGGCGCAGACTATCCTCTTTTTTAATCTCGTTCCCTTAATTCAGGTTATCATTCAAAAAGTTCTGTACGAAGACTAGTTTGTCCAAATGCTTGATCCAGGAGTTCCTTTGCCTTCTGGGTTGTGTTTAAAATTTACAAGGCTACAGAGTAGGTAATTGACAGTCGTAAACTCCGAATTAGGTCGACTGTTCAACGCCATCTATCTATCTATCTATCTATCTATCTAATCTATCTAATCTATCTAATCTATCTAATCTATCTAATCTATCTAATCTATCTAATCTATCTAATCTATCTATCTAATCTATCTATCTAATCTATCTATCTAATCTATCTATCTAATCTATCTATCTAATCTATCTATCTAATCTATCTATCTAATCTATCTATCTAATCTATCTATCTAATCTATCTATCTAATCTATCTATCTAATCTATCTATCTAATCTATCTATCTAATCTATCTATCTAATCTATCTATCTAATCTATCTATCTAATCTATCTATCTAATCTATCTATCTAATCTATCTATCTAATCTATCTATCTAATCTATCTATCTAATCTATCTATCTATCTAATCTATCTATCTAATCTATCTATCTAATCTATCTATCTAATCTATCTATCTAACTAATCTATCTATCTAACTAATCTATCTATCTAACTAATCTATCTATCTAACTAATCTAACTAATCTATCTATCTAATCTATCTATCTAATCTATCACTTTAGTTGAGATGCATATGTGTGTCAATATTTACTTTTTGACCAGCTTTTATAGCATAAAATTTTCAGAAATATTTATCATACTTTATGTAAATCTTTATATGTTAGAACTAATATTTATTCTAAAAAAAGAGTAGCAGCTATCTTACGATTCAACTTATTTTAATCGTATGAGAACTTTTCAACGAACATCACTTAAACACTTTCGGTAGTTTTATTTCATCTCTCGAGTATTAGTTGATTGATACACATCATTTTAGCTTTTTTGCATTTCTACGCACTGTTAGCATTTCAAATAGTATGTAACTGTTTTATTTTGTTTGTAATTTACATATTTTTATTTCTTTCCCGTTGGCATACATCAATTTAAGTACTTTTTTTTATCCATTCAATTCATTTAAAATATTTAACGACACAGATTTATAGAAATCTACATTCTGATCTGTTCTTTGTTCTGATCTTTTTTTCAAAATTGAAATCTTTTAAGTTGAATTCTTTTGGTTGAAATCATTTTATGACTGACTAGTATTTTTTTTAAAACTTAACGAAATTTTAAAAAGATATATTTCTTTATGAACTATTTATTACATTATTTTGCGTAAAGTATAATAAAAGTTGAGTAAAGTATAATACATTGTACTATAGCGTTTAATAATCTCTGTCACTCTTTTCCTCTTAATATCTTTTTTAAATATGAAATTCCTATGAATTATAAAAAAAAAAATATTTATAAACTTTACAGTTTTGTAGTCTTGAGTTAAAAAATAAGTGTAATATCCTAATTTAATAATACATTTTAACTTGAAAACAAGAAAATAAAATGAAAAATATCTCTATAGAAAAATAAGTTCTTTTTAGATCTGAATTTCTTTCGATTTCTCTCTTTTTCTCAATGTTTTAAATGTTCGAGAATTAAAAAAAAGGAACATTTTTCATCAAGTATGCTTAGAAAAGTTTGAAGTGATACTCTCTTTATATTCTTTTTATCTTTGAAAGTTGTCTTGATTGCTTGCGTTTTAAATTCCGACTTTGATCGAACTTCTTTGATTTTACAAAGAAAAATTATTTCGAAAATTGAGTCTTCCATTAAAATAAGTTGAAGGAAATTTGATTTAAATTGTGATTTTGTAAAATATACTTTTACTTATAAAGGAGATAACTTGATTTTGTGTTACAACTTAGTCCTTAATATTAAGACCATATTATATCCCTTAAGTGTTCTTTGAAATGAATTGAAAGACAACGTAGGTAGCCACTTTAGTGGTTTGTCCTTTTTCAGTTAACAGGAATCATAAATAGCTCAAAAAATAGAAGTTCTTATAAACAGATTACGTATTAAACATACACGATTAACAGGAATATCTTTTACTTATTGAATTACCTTCTAATTACTCTTGTTGAGGAGAGCAATTAACAATAAAACAAATTTTAACTTTAGGTTCACTCGTAAAACGTAAGAACCGTTGTTAGTTAAAAGTTAAAGTTAAGCTAGTTGAAAGTTAAAAACCAAAAACAGGCAAAAACGAAATTCTAAAGATATGTATGTTAGCAAAATTAGTACTTCATCAGGGAACATATTGTCTGCTAACACTATCTGCTATTTTTTTCTTAATATTTGCATAAATTAATATCATACTTTGATTGAACTTTACACTAACATAAGATCTTAGAAACATACAGAGATAATTATTTTTTAGAAATGTAGGCAATAAAACGTGACGCAAAAGATAAATAATTATCAAGCTAGACGCTTATTAACTTTGTATTACAAACTTTTACAGGTAATGATTAATCTTAATATTAATATAAAATTTTTTAAATGTAAATATGATTTGTTCAAAATATTTCACCTTAATTAATAGTAACCCATCAAATTGTATTGTAAACGTGGGTCATTTTCACTATTTTATCAATGTTTAATGTTTTTTTATGGAAATAAATGTATTATGCACTTTACCTTTTTACTTGTAAAAATGCGTTGTTTTGCACAGCGTATCTGGATTTGGACCTTGTGCCTAAAACTCTACCTTCAATTCAATTCAATTTTGGTCATTCTGACTCGTGGGTGGGCAATAAGGGTTCAAGTATACAATCAAAATTTTATCGATAAAGAAAAGTGATTATCTATAACTTTAAGAATTTCCAAAAATCAGATTTTTGCATTTTTTAGCCAGTTTATATTTTTCTCAAATATTATTCAGCAGTATAAACGTATGAAAAACTCGAATACATAATACTGAAAGTAAAAATTTCGAAGTAACAGTTTTTCATTTTTTTTTATATAATTTGTTTAACAATTCATACTAAACGAATTGAAACTGCACGCTTGCAATAATTCTACTAAATAAATTCAATTAAGGGTTATTTCATCTTATTTGAAATTAAGAGAAACTTTATTCGATTTTGTAAACATAAAGAAAAATAATAGTTCTCATTAAATTATCATGGTAGAGACGTTAATTTTTACATTCAAACAAATATTAATATTCTCGAGATTAATAAACTGCTTTATATGAAATTTCTCTATTATTTAAAGGCTGTCATCCCCGGCATAAATACCTTTGCATATTAAAGCAAACAGTGCCTGAAGTGTTTTTCAGATAAAGCAACTATTTCTCTGTTATTCTAATTAAATTCTTATTGAGTTACGAAATAAAATGAAGAATTTAATAAAATTTTGGAAATAATTCATTTTAGGAAATTTATATTCAACAACTTTAAGAAATGAATGAAGTAATTTATTATCTTATTATGTTATAAATGTCGTGATAATAAGATATTATCTAAATACATCAAATATTTCATATCATTGTTTGATTGTCAAACAAATATTTTCCTGCAGCGATTTAATTATGTTCTAAAACATAACAGAACTTTAATTTATTTATTAAATTTTCGAAAAGGAACGAAACTGAATCAAGTAATATGTTAAAACTTGCTTGTTTTATTAAAATTACTTTGCGGGAAAGATGGTTAAAAGTTCCTTGCATGGGAATGTTATTTTTAATATGAGTAATTGTAAAACTTTTTTTTTAATTTTTGAATAGTTTATTATTAAAATTCAATTAAAGTTTGGGTAATTTTTTAACCTCCGAGTGCTCATTCAGTGTGCTGGTACTTTTTTTATCGTAAAATCCATTTTTATCATAGCATGTTACGTAACTAAAAATCTGATATACCGTAATTTCTACAGTAATAATTACCTTAAAATCTCTAAATCACTCTAATTGAATTAATATTACTACACAATTTACGGTATAATATGTTATGGTAAAAATGATATTTTGTGGTAAAATGGACCGTTATTTGATCCGGATTTTTTTACAGTGAAGGTTCTGTTTGGAGCTTTGGATTTCCTACAAAATAAACTTACATTGTATAAACGGCATTATACATTTAGATACTGTTCAAAACCAACCTTCATTCAATTATTTACAAAAATTTAAGTAAAGTCAGAATATATGTATATTTTTGAAACACATATTTAAAGCTATATCCATTTTTTTAAACATTTTGAGTTATGTCCAAAATAAAAAAAAGCTCTCTGACGATTTTATCGTGTTTTTATGACTAGAAAAGCTCTCCAAATCATTAAATTAAAATAAAGCAACTTTTACTGAGCATATCTGAATGCAGTTTTCTACAATGATATAAAGTGACATGAAAATAAGGTACTTAAGATGAATAAAAGTATGGATTCAATATGATCAAGCACTTTATGCGGCGAACTATGTCATTTCCGATCATGGGTTGCTATGCGATTCTCCGTGTTTTTGATATACCCAACCTTCCCATTAAGTTTGTATCAATGTTTATATAACACCTGTATGTATAACCGTTTGGATTGGCGCATCATATTTTGTTTTCATCTTGTGCAATCCAATTCTTTTCTTCTATAGAAACCCTGTAAAACTATTACTCCTTTATGGAACCAGATACAAGGGAAAACTGAGTTCTTTTTACTGAGTCTATTCAGTGTAATTATTAGGGCTATGATGTTGATGATAAACGTATTTTTTCCTGTATTCTAGTTGCTTTTTCCTTTATAGGTCATTATTTATTTCATTTTGGTTGGTTTATATATATATATATATATATAAGTCCTTTTTATTTGTGAGTAATTTTTTTTCTTTTAAACTTGCAGTAAATTTTACTTTTAATATAGTATTTTCAATCTCCAGTAACAGATTTTGATATTGATCGGAGTTTTTTAGGGTATTAAAAGCGCAACTTAAGGAAATTACTTTTACATTTTTATGAAAATGCAGATCAGTAATAAATTGTAATGTTTACAAATGGTATTTAGGTGGTACAGTAATATCCTAGTTGGCAAATGTCTTAACTAATTAGTCTATTTGACACAGGTTTAGTTCTCTTGGGTTAACGTTGAAATTTATCGAAATCATAGAAGGTTTAACGTGTTTCTACAAAAATATTTTTGCATATTTTTACAATATAAAAATTTTCAACATAATGTTCCAATGTTCAGGTTGACTTAATTTGAGAGCTTATGATGCCATTTGTTTCTCGTATTTTTTTTACTTCCGATTTTAAATGTTTTTGACATTATTTTTTTAAACATTTATAAAATATGTCGGCTATAGTCATCAGAATGGACTTTTGATCCATGGGGGAATAAAATACGTTATTAAACCTATAGAGCACTAAGCCCACCTCAAAAGAAATTTTACAAACAATAATTGTGCCTAAGAAATATCAAATATTTTTTTTACTATTGAAAAATACCAAACCTTACTAAAATTTTTAAATAAATTTAGTTTTTATCAATAAACTGAACTACCTAAATACAATTCAACTATTTACTTTTTTGTTTGTGTTTATTCTTTTTTGAAAGTTTTTCTTGATCTGCTTCTTTTTAAATTCTTCTTTGGATGTATCTGCCCAATGACTTTAGCTTCTGTTTGTTTAAAATAGCCATTTTGTTACAAAAATTATAAAAAAATACATTTAAATAAAAAGTAAACATAAACAAGAAGTATCTTGTTTTAAAATATATTAATATAATTATACAAATCAATAAACTTTTATTGTGATGGTTTTTTGAATGAAAATTATATTTTCCTTCAGTTGAATTTCATTCCAACTGAAACCAGTAGTGAACATTTAAAGTTTAAGCAATATCTTTGTATTTGATATCATTTTAAGGAAAATTCGCGGTAAAACACTTGTAATAAATTTCTACTCATCTGAAAAACTTTTTTACCGTACTTCTGGTAGAGCTGAGTACATGATTGTCAAAGAAAATGGACGGAAAGTCCACAAAGCTAAATATGCATCTTGATGGAAGCATATCAAGTATCAAAGCAGATGCATCCAAACATAAAAATTGGCAAATCTGAGTTTTTCTGTACCATGACCTATCCATATTTTATGCTTAGGGAAAACACCATATAAAATGTGTATGTGCAATTCACGAAATGTGAATTTTCTATTAAAATCACAGTTGTTTGCCTAATAATTACATATAATTACTAAATATAGCGACTTGCGACAGTCGCTCAATTGACTTTTTATTTTACAACCGTCATTTAACTGCCGACGCAAATTCGAGTTTACGGCTACCAATGTTTAAATCCGTAGCCTTGTAATTTTGAACACAATCCAAAAGACATGGGAACTCCTCGATTAGTACCCTCAGAGGTATTGATTTGTTTTGGGAACTTGGAGGACTTTACTACCTGACAGATTTAATGCACCCCCTCTGTCACCATTTAAAACACTGGGATTCTTTTGATGATATAGATAATTTTGCAAGTCTAAAAAGTTCTAGGAAAAAAATTGGGTAGTTAATTTTGTTGCCCAAATAACTGAAACTGAGAAAGAAACAAACAATGCACTTGTTTTTTTTTAAACGGGATCAAGTAAAATAATAAATTTTCAAATATAACTACAAAAATGTAGCACGGGTTTCACTTATAGCAGTGCTGCTAACTCCAACTTTAAATACCCGAAGAATCACTTTTAACAGTGATATTTCCCTTTAACTTTTTGTCAAATTCGTAAAACGTCCCCTCTGTTACATTCCATGTCCTCTTTGTTACGATGCATTATTTGAACTGAAAAAAGGGGGTTGGAATTTTAAATGTCTTATAATAATTTATTTTACCTTGAAATGTGATAATTTAAAAAAAATTTACAGATAATGCTTAGGATGGTCCGAATCACAGAATTTTGCATAAATAACAAGGCATGTCAAAAATATGGGAATTTATTTGTCCCCTCAGTTACAAGTACTTTTAATTAACTTGCAATTTAATTATGAGGTTCTTTTATTTTTTTATGCCAATTAATTAAACATTGCACCCTAAAGTAGCATATTCCAAGAGAAGTTTTGTTTTCAAAAATATTTAATATATTTTTTAGAATGAAACACTTGTGCGATTTCCCCTCTGTTACGCTTGGAATTCAACTTCTTTCAATGGCCAAGTTGAAACACAATCTTACAAATAAACCTCTCTATTTAACTAATATATGAAACTTGGTGACATTCTCTTATTCAGTTCATATCAATTAGAACACTGAACTAAACAGCAAATTGTTCGAGATTTTCCCAGAAACTAAACCATTTACACCATTAAATTACTGTAAGAAACCACAAGTCATCATCAACAGACTACACATTGGACATACCCACTTGACACAAAATACTTAATTATAAATAATTCCCTCCCCCCACAATACATCCCTGAGGAGGTTTACCTTCTTCAGGTAAACACAGGGAGTCACGCCCCGGGGTACCCTAGTGATCTGTCCTCCCTTCCGTTTCCTCTCCCTTTTCTCCTACTTTCTCCTTTCTCTTCCCCCTTGTCGTGGTTGCCGAATTTACTGGTAAGGGCTTTTTGTCTGTGTTCGAGTACCACCCTGTTGTATAGAACCCAGATGAAAAGAGACCACCCGCGTGTTTGCCGTGCGTGGAGACCCGTGTCCCTGGAAAAGGGGATCCTGACAGTTGAGGGGCATCCTGGTACCCCAATACACTGCTTTGGCCCGTCCTTCAGGTAAGCGGGAGGTGCTCATTGGCCTGTGTGCATCAATCGGCTTGTCACAAACGTCATCTGTTGGCTAGGGTCAAGTCCGGGGTCACTTACTGGGCACCTCGTTAAGGGTGGAGGCTGCTTCAGGAGTGACTCGCGGACGTATAGCTATTAGTTAGCACCGATGTTCAGGTAACGGATTGGTCTCAGTACCTATCAGTTATTTGCACCCCCTCGTTGGACTCCGTGGTGGGTGGTGCCGCTAGTAGTGGAAGCATTTGAAATTTTTTATGACTGAAAATAGCATGGTGTTATGTTCTGCACACCATAGTAAAAACAGCGGAACAACCTCTTCACCGAATGATAACGCTCAGTATTTTCTAGTAAAGCTGAATAACCCTCCTATACCAGAAACGTCATTTAGCAAAGTGTCTCCCTTCTTAATACATAAGGCTCTTCTTTCCGTACTGGGAGAAGTTGCATCCGTGAAAAAGTTAAGATCAGGTGACCTCTTAATACAAGTCTCTACTTTAAAACAAGCCGGTATTTTATCCAAATGTAATAAGATATGCTTTTTCGACGTAACAGTCACTCCCCACAGTACCCTTAATTCCTCTCGAGGTGTAATTTCGGAATCGGAATTTATAAATGATACTGAGGAAATGATACTTGAAGAACTAAAAGAACAAAACGTGACAGCAGTCAGAAGGATTAAGATTTCGTAGGGATGGTAATCTCATCCCTACGAAATCCCTGCCCTGTGCGACCTTATGTCCCAAACCCTTTGAGGTGTTTTCAATGCCAAAGGTTTGGGCATTCCAAAACATCATGTAGAGGTCGTCCTGTCTGTGCTCGTTGTTCTGGTACTGACCTGTGAGTTGCCGCTCCTTTGTATTAATTGCAAAGGTGATCACGCTGCATACTCCAGGAATTGCCCAAAATGATCCCAGGAAAAAGAGATTCAATCTGTAAAAGTTTTGCAAAACCTGACCTTTAATGAAGCTCGCCGAATCGTCACTGCCCGTACACCTCGCCCGGGCGTGTCGTATTCCACGGCTGCTAAGACTTCTTATTGCTCTGTTGGTACGCAAACTGGCTCAGGGGATAGAGCGTTCGCCTTCCAATGAGGCGAACCGGGTTTGAATCCCAGTCGATACGAATTCCGCATCCGGCTTGCACTGACCACAGTGCTGATGTGAAATATCCTCAGTGGTAGACGGATCATGGGTTAGAGTCCCCTTGCCGTCAGGCTAACCGTGGGAGGTTCTCGTGGTCTTCCTCTCCATGTAACGCAAATGCGGGTTAGCTCCATCAAAAAGTCCTCCACGAAGGCAAATTTCTCCCAATACTCGATCCAGAAGTTCCCTTGTCTTCTGGATTGGGTTCAAAATTACAAGGCTACGGAGTTGAACATTAGTAGCCGTAAACCCATTACGTTGGGTCGGCTGTTCAACGACGGTTATAAAAAAAAAACAAAAAAAAAACAGAACAAGCCATCTGCTCAAAAACCCAACTTTAACTTCACTGCACCTTCCACATCCAATAGAACTACATCACCTCCTCCTACAAAAACTTCGAAAACTGACAAGGCTGATAAATCCCGGCCTGCTCCAAAGCAGCGCCCGAATATAAAATTTCCACCCAGTCTAAAGCCAGGTCTTCCTCGTAAGAAAAAAGACACTAAATATAATCAGTATATGAATCAATCCGCATACGCTACTCTGCAGAATATGGATTGTGATTTCGAAATCACACTGCATCCTTCCGATGAGGAAGAGTTACTCGACTGCCCTCCAACTATTGATGTTCGTTCCAACTCATTTTCATCATAATGTCCGTGCAGTTTATCTCTTGGAACTGTCGTGGAATTCGAAACAAGACTTTTGACTATCAAAGATATCATTATAAAACACCAACCTTCAGCTCTTGCTCTGCAAGAGACGCACTTAACGTCATCAGATAATTTTAAATTACGTGACTACTCTTGCTCCCGTCATGATTTCGACAATGGAAGTCGACCTCATGGCGGTGTTGCAGTTTTAACTTCAAATGTTTTTCCATTTACTCACCTTTCACTTTCAATCTCATTACAGGCTACCGCTGTTCAAGTTCAAATTAATTTTCTCCTCACAATCTGTTCTGTCTACTTACCACCTCATGCATCCATATCCCAAACAGATTTGAACTCACCGATTTATCAGTTACCTTCGCCTTTTGTTGTGCTTGGAGATTTTAATGGTCACAATGAATTGTGGGGTAGTTCCACCTCCAATGAACGGGGGCGTAGAATTGAACAACTTATCCTGAATCACAATCTCTGTTTGCTCAATAGGGGCGAAGAAACTTATTTCCATACACCTACGCGAACTTTTCATGCCATTGATTTAGCTATGTGTTCACCGGTCCTCTTACCTTTTCTTGATTTCACTGTGAGTGATGATCTCCATAACAGCGATCACTTTCCTCTCATAATTTCATATTCTGCATCTGTTCCCATGTGCCGAAGACCCTCAACTTTCATATACCATCGCGCTAATTGGCCACTATTTGCTCATCTAGCCCAGATCACGGATGATATGGTTTCACATGATACTATAAGTGCAGCAGTTGATCAGGTTACGTCTGTAATTCTACAAGCGGCAGAAGATAGTATGCCCAAGTCGTCAAGTTCGCTTCCTCGCCATCGCAAGCTGTGGTGGAATGAGGAATGCGCTACTGCTTATAAAAAGCAGAGACGCTTGTGGAACATCTTCCGTCGTTTCCCTAACACTGCTAACCTTTTAGCCTTTAAACAGGCTAAAGCAATGGCACGAAAAATTAGGCGCAACAATCAGAGAAATTCTTGGTGCCGTTACGTCTCTTCTATAACATCTTCAACTTCTCCCAGACAAGTCGGGTCGAGAGTCAAAAGAGCTGACGGCATATACCGTGAATTTAAATTTCCAGTATTCAAGCGAAACGGTAGCATTTACTCATCTCCTGTCGATGTCTGTAATATGCTTGGTGAGGCGTTTGCTGCTGTCTCTAGTCTAGAGAGTTACAGTTCAGCATTTCAATACCATAAGCAGATAGCCGAAAGAAATAACATTAACTTTGATACGCGCTGTCTCTTCCACTATAACAGTAATTTTAATTTCGTAGAATTACAGCGAGCACTTTATCGGTCTCATAATACAAGCCCCGGTCCTGATGGTATCACATATCACATGCTTCGCCACTTAGATCGGACGTCGTTGTTGAATGTCCTCGTTCTGTTCAATAGAATATGGACGGAACAGATTTATCCATCATGTTGGCTTGAGGCAACCGTTATCCCCATATTAAAACCAGGCAAGGATCCTAAGGACCCGGAAAGCTATCGCCCTATAGCTTTAACAAGCTGTCTGGGAAAGACCTTTGAGCGTATTGTTAATACCCGCTTAGTATATTTCCTAGAAAAGAACCATCATATACCTGTGTTCCAGAGTGGTTTTCGAAAAGGAAGGTCTACTACTGATAACCACCTTATTGCTTTAGAGTCACGAATTCGAAACGCCTTTGTCTGATGTAACCATTTTGTCTCTATCTTCTTTGATATTGAGAAGGATTACGATCGGATATGGCGATACGGAATTTTGAAGACACTTTACGACATGGGACTTCGTGGAAACTTACCCATCTTCCTCAAAAACTTTCTGATGAAACGGTATTTTAGGGTAAAATTAGGTACTACATTTTCCGACTTTTTTATTCAGGCTGAAGGGGTTCCTCAAGGCAGTGTTTTAAGCGTCATACTTTTCATTGTTCATGTTTCGCTCATCTTGCACGTGTTACCACCTACCGTATTTGGTTCACTTTATGTTGATGATTTAAATGTGTCATGCACAGGATCAGATATGCGCGTTATCGAAACGTCAACTGCAGCTTGCTGTTAATAAGATTTTAGAATGGTGTGATCAAGACGGACATACTCTATCACCCAATAAATGTTCTTGTATTCACTTTTGTCGGTTATGTAACATACATCTTCATCCTGTAATCTCCCTTAATAATATCATCATACCAGTTGTGTCAGAAACAAAATTCTTAGGTGTAATTTTTGATGAAAAACTCACCTTCTTACCACATATTCTACACTTGAGAAAACGATGTGAGAAAACCTTAAATATGTTGAGAGTACTTTCTAATACCTTATGGGGTGCTGATCGTGTAGTTTTACTTCGTTTGTATCAAGCATTAATACTTTCACCCCTGGATTACGCTTGCGCAGTCTATGGAACGGCTTCTGCTTCTAACTTAAAACGTCTAGATACGGTGCATCATACAGCGTTACGCATATGTAGTGGAGCGTTTCGCACTTCTCCTGTTGAGAGTTTGTATGCTGTGTGTCATCAACCCTCGCTCGGTTTCAGACGCATGCAGCTCTCTCTGATATTTTACTTTCGCGTCATGTCATCTTCATCGAACCCTCTTCGACGTGAGATTATTCCACTAAGTTTACAACGATTATATGATGCACGATCCTCATATATATCACCTTTTAACTCTCGCATACGATCACTCATTCAGACATTTGATTTTTGGGATATATCATCGCAATCTGTAAATTTATTTCTCATCCAACCATGGACTATTTCATCATATTATCTTGATTGTTCATTTGTGTCATACAGTAAGTCTAATGTACCACCAAGCATTTTTCAACAGCTGTTTACTTCCCATCGTCATCAGCATATTCAATATATAGCAGTTTTTACAGATGGCTCTAAGTCCCCTGGACATGTTGGTTGTGGGATTGTTGTGGCTGATCTTACTTACAGCTACAACATTCCTGAAATTTGCTCTGTTTTTACCGCGGAAGCGTTTGCTATCCTTTTAGCTTTAAGACTCATTTCTTCGCATTCGGCTAGAAAATTTTGTATATACTCGGATAGTTTGAGTGTTTTAAGACAGTTAAAAAATGGGAGAAACGAAGCTCATCCAATTTTAAATTTTATTCAACATATATTGACTTCTCTATACAAGAAGGGTTTTAAAATTTTATTTTGCTGGATTCCCAGTCATGTAGGTATTAAAGGAAATGACAAAGCTGATTCTGCCGCACGATCTGCCTCTATTCCTGTAACTTTATCTGTCCCATTTTCTGATTTAAAAAACCACATACGCAAACATGTTTAGTGTTTATGGCAGCAACACTGGGACCTGCAAGGCGAAAACAAATTGCATTCTGTTAAACCTACTTTGGAGCCTTGGCCTGCACTGCACATGCGCAGGGCAGATGTCAAACTCACCTGCTTGCGAGTAGGACATACTCGACTTACTCACATTCATCTGCTATTTGGAGAACCTCCTCCCAAATGCAACGATTGCAACGTTTTACTCACGATGCATCACATTTTAATACTTTGTCCATGTTTTAACCAGCTTCGAATCACCTTTTTTGGTAGCTCGATTTTATGCATAAAAGACTTGTTAGATGAAAACCATCATCCTAACATCTTTGCTTTTTTACGCGCTATTGGTATTTTAAACTGTATATAACTGATTTATTATGCTAACTATTTTTATCAAGTTTTATCCACACATAAAAATACTTGCCTTTACCCTGTTTTAGAATTCTTATCATTTTTACTATACTTATTGATTGTGTAATTGTACTCTATTCTACCTTTTAATATGTCTTTAAAACCGTATGTTTGGCACAGCATGTCCTCACTGGAACTTGTGCCATTAAATCCTACTTTCAATCAATCAATCAACCCCCCACAATACACGTGTTGCCGGAAGTCTCTTAATGTGAAGCATTTTTTGACTCAGTGTTTGGGATTTAAAAGACGACAGTACTTTAACTGCGACTTCCGGAATTTATCGCTTTTTGTTGGAATCGCATTTTTTCCAAACTTAATATTTATAGAAATCGAATTTTATAATTCGATTTACTTCTAATTTTAAACAAGTTAACAAGATTTTAAATCAGTTGACTCAGTTTTGATTTTAGCCAAGTTGTTTCAGTTTTTACAATGTTGTTTTGATTTTAGCTAAGTCTCATGAATTTTGACAAAGTTTTAGGCGTGATATAGCCAAAATTTGTTTGGAAATTACTGATGGGAAAAAAACAAGCAATTTCACTTGATGACATACTCTAAACTGGAGCTAAATTTTAAAAATGTTTATATTTAAAAATCCAGTTAGTCGAACCTCCCATGCTGCTTCAATATTATTAAAAAAATCTGCCCACCAAAAACATTTTTTAAATCCGCATTCAGTTAATTACAATAAATAAAAAAAATTATGCATAAAGGAAAACTTCATTAAATTTGGGTATTGTTTAGACGTAACTAAATAACTTTCTCTCCTTAATATATATATATATATATATATATATATATATATATATATATATATATATATATATATATATATATATATATAAATATAATATTTTAACATTCCACCATATCGTTCTAAGATCCTAATTTTTCCTTGAAAAATCTCATTTTAAAAACGTATCTTTTTACATTTTGATAAAAAAATACAAGAAATTTCTATTGGTATATGCAGAACTTATCTACATATATTTATCTACATTTTGAAAAATATATCTACGCCCTCAGACCTAAAGATATCATCAATTTTCTTTAAACAGCCGTAAGAATCAATAAGACAGTTTTCCAGATGATTGTCAAAAGGTCATCCAGTAGAAAGCCGTTAAAGATTGAAGACGTTACTTTCTTTAAAAAGAGACATAATACGTACGAAAATACTTTGTTACCAGCTGTTATTTTTTTCTATTTAAGTAATGACCGGAAAGTTCCTACTCCTAAATTTTCTTCACTTGATTGTCATCGAAACTGCTTCAAAATTGATTTTACTCTCTCTTTTTTTGTTTATCTGAAATGTTAGAGATGAATTCTAAAAATAAAAAAAATTTTCTTAGTAACTCTGTTCTGTGAATAGCAAACGTCTCAAAGATTTATAAGAAAAGGCCTTTAGATATAAGCATGTATTCTAGATTTCTTATGCCTGCTAGGGAGTAAAAAATTATCAAAAAATTGAAGCCATACAGGGTGATCTAAATGACTCTAACAGTACTTGCAGAAATTTATGCTCGATTTTACTGAACAGATTCAAACGTTAATTCAAATAGTATATGCTTTTTTAAAACCTTATTATTAAACCGAGTTTCCCCCGAAAATATAGTTTGAAATTTTTCCGATAGATGGTGCTAAATTATTAAAAATCTTTAAATATGTCGTGCGCAGTGCGCCAAAAAAGGACCACCCTAACTAACTTTTGATCTAATGATCGGATCTTCACGTTCAATGACTCATTCGAACTTTAGAAATACACCTTTTTCAAAATTCGATTTCACAGGAACTATTTAACTGACTTCGGTCAAATTTTACATTTTGCCATTCAAAATTACGCACTTTAAAAAGATGTAAAAAAATTTTATACCTTACAATTTAAAAAATTTTCGACTATATCTAAATAAAATAATAACAAATATTCACTAAAAATTACTTTTTGCAAGGAATCTTTGGACAAATGAATTTTATAATTGAGTGGAAATTTTATTCAATACGTGTAAAAAATTTTAGAGATATGGTGAAATACGCAAAACGTAAAATCAACATTATGGGGTCCAAACTTGGTCAATCTCTTGACCAAACAATGGGGATTATATTTCCTACATTGTGGCTTAACCCCTATATTTTGAGGGTCAGAAATCCAAATCCATTAAAAAAAGAAATATTTAGTCAGAGAAAATACGTTTTAGTGTCTGATTTCGTAACTTAAAAACGTCGGATCTTAAAAATGTAACCACCCGAACCATTAAGATAAAGGCCAAGAACGTCAAATCTTGAACGTCCCCCCTGTATAGATCAAAATCTATACAGGATGGGGGGGGGGGCTCCGCTTATTTTTTGCCCACTGTATATGAAACTAAATAAATATTGTTGACTGTCAAGGTATGCACCAAGAGCATGCAGGATGTAAATTGCATATTCTGTTCATTGAATTTTTGAGTTGCTACCTTTCTTTTTACTGCAATCCAGCGCCATCCGATGGCGATATCTCGAACCATTTTTATTGGAGGAAACCTGGGTAACTGATCTAAGTAACAATATTCGATGTCTCATTTGGATTCGATCAGTAGACTCGAAGGTTTGAGCCCCTGCGTACCCTCAGTCTCACCTAAATCACCCTGTGTATAAAAATTTTGAATTCCTTTCCAATTATTTATTTAAAATTAAATGAGTGATTCCGTAGCAAAGGGGCAGATAAATTACCATTTTACACAAATGTGTTAATGAATATTAATTAAACTTTTTATATATTTACATTTGGTGCTTCAGGCATAGATACATAATTACAAAATATTTGTAATAAATATATTAATTGCGGCACAACATATGTGGCACAAAACCGTGGTTTGGAGAAGACATTTCTGATTTTTACGCTAAAAATTGATCAACCAACTTCTCAACTAATTTCTCATTATCTGTTTGAAGTTTTCTTTAAAACCAAATAGTTGTTGACTGAAAATGATATTTTTTGGGGGGGAGGGGGGTGAATTTTGGTGAAAAAAAAGAGTTATTTTCCTTGTAATATCTCTTACACTGAAAACTTAGTAAACTTGTATATTTTTTCTAACTAATCGGTTGATTTAGCATATTAGACCCCTAATTTTATTTCAGTTCTACACTTAGCATTGCAGAGAAGTTTGTTTAGATAGTACTTTTTTATCTTAAATTAATAAATGAATTTAAATTTACTGAATTATTTACAAAGGGTTTTAGGTATATATTTAAACTGATATTAAAAAACAACAACCCTAAACTAGATTTTATTTGTCATAATTTATCCTTGAAATATAATTATCAAAGTTGACAGTACCAAAATATTTTAAAATAATGGTCTTGATAGATTCAAACATTTCTATTTTGGATGTAAGGAAACCTATCTCTGCAATAATAGCTTTAAAGCAGAATACCACCGAGTTGCTCGAAGTTATCGCCAAGTGTCACGTAGTATCACCAAATATTAATTGGAATTTTATTAAAAAGTTAGAAAAATAAAATTGAGAAATAATTAAAACTTTAATTAAGACATGATTTATGTTAGTAATTTGATGTTAGCAGACATAAATCTGGACATTACCAAAAAATGTATTTAAAACAATAAAATCATTTTTAAACCGAAATTATCTTTATCTAAAAATGACCTTTTTAGACTAAGAAGGACGAAAAAATAATTAAATAAAAATGAGAAAAATTGATTGAGGTTTTTGGGTCAAGTAACCCTTTATCTTAGTCAAAGAAAATAACCACTTCATGGGTTCTAAACCTGGGAGGTGGATATTCATCTCATACACATTTTAGTTTCAAGATGAAGTCTGAAGAAAAATGATTGAACAGTTCCAGTGGTATAAATTTTGTTCAAATTATTTAAGATTGTAAGAATAAAACTCAAATATAACTCGTTACAATGCCCTTTTTCATTTCTATCATTTTCCTTATTGACATCACATCACTTTTGCAATACATAAAACCCTTTTGCTTGTCTCAATAAGATTTATTCACAAAAGCACCTTATTTCAAGAAACCAGCAATACTCCATCATAGGTTACGTTATTTATCTCTTAAAAGATGTTGGAAAAATCGTGATATATTTTTCTCTCAGGAATTCAGGATGGAAAAGTATGCGAAATCAGATATGTGAGAACATCCCTCTTTGTATTTCTTATCAGAAAAAAGTACCAAGAAGTATACTTAAGAGTCAAGTTAGAACAAAAAAAATTTCAAATATATGGCACATTTTTACTTGGTAATGGTAGTATTATTCAGTAGATACTGAAAGAATTTCTAAGGGGGGACTCTTTTTCTAAAATATTTCATATCTTTCTCGATATTCTATTTTTTAAACTTCATCATTCATGTTTCTTTATCTTATGTGTTTCCAAAGAGTTGCAATATCTTTTAAGTTTCACATTTAAATATTTTTATTTAAAAAAAAGTTCATTAAATTGAATAAGTAATTTACTTGTATTCAACACGCTTGAAAATCCAAAACAGAAAATCCTTGGCGATAATTTTCTCATATTTTTTCAGATTCAGTTTGCGTTAGATTTAGTTCATTACATTATTTGTTCCGCTTACTTAGATTATTCATGATTTTGATCTGATTTTATTCCTGATTTTGTAACTGAATATTGCATATAAATTCAGATTTTTGAAGTGGTTTACTTTCAACTAGATATAAAATATTGCTTGGTCTAACAGAGTGTTACCAAGTGTTCCAATAATACTCATTTTGACCTTGTATTCTTATTCAAAATAGAAAAGACAAATTTTTTTTATTTTATTTTCATTTATTTTCCTTCAACTGTGACATTTCACTCCAAATATTTGTTAATTAACCAAAATACTATGCATACTGTTGCCAAAATGTTTGGTCATCGAAAAAGACATGAAATAGTAGCAAAACTCGTTCTTCAGTGTATAAACCATAGGTTTTAAAGTTTAAGAAAATCGTTTACCTACCATAGCAAAATAATTCAATACACATTAGTCCAAAGGCATGTAATTGTATTAGTTAAGTAAATATGTTAGTTGATAGTAAGTAAATTGTAAAGCAAAGCTCCTGGTTAAGTAGGCTGGGTTTTAGAAAATTCTTCCTACTTAATATTATTTTATTATTCTTACGTAAAATATTTTCTATTTACAAAACAGCGGCATTTAACAACTCGTTCTGTTTTTTTGGAAATTTTCCTCTTGACTGTAGTTGGTCGCAATTATAATCAAAACTTTTATTTCTCTTAAAATTTGTTACATTAACTGAAAAAAAAAATCAATCATGTTTTTCTTTATTTGAAAAAAAAAAAAAAAATGCCAAACAGGAGAGCGCTGGATTGGAAAATCGCTGATCGTGCATGTTGGAAGCTATGTATGACTTATTTTTTTTTACGCTCTTTTAAGACAATGAGAGCGTCTAGGGCAGCATAGTTAGTTAGTTAGTTAGTGTTTTTAGCGCAAGAGCCAGAAATGGCTATACCGCACCATGAGCTTGGTCTAAAAACGAGTACTTGGTTTAAATAAGAGATAAAATATAAAAAAGTTAAATTTTAAACGTCTTTGAATGTGAGGTCTCTTGCATTTCATAATTTAGCATTCCTGATTTATCTGGAATGAATTTTAAATGAATTCACTAAAACCTACTAACTCGCGAACTTGTTTTGTTGGGTTTTCCGTAATGAGCATAAACTGTGCTGTGGGGGTTGTGCGAAAGATGTCATTACGTTTGGACTACTAAAGGATCAAATTTCTTGTTCATGGTAACCCGTGCTGAGGTCTTTTCGCTTCTATGAGGTATTGCTCTGCTGCTTATTCTACCGTTACTCCATTGACTCTGTCTATACCTTTTTCAGACATGAGACAACCTGTTCAGTAGTTAATTCTGATTTTATGGCAACAACAGTTGGGTACAACAAATGAATCTTCAAATTATTAATAGTTAACTTCTTGATAAATCTGATTTGGACTTTTTGCCCCTGCTGCAATTAAGAGTGCCTATTTAAAGCTTGCTCGTCTTCGAATTCGCTACATTTGGTTGATTCACCGTCACACAAATTATTATGAATAAATATCTTCTTTTAAATAAACTTGCTGAAATATGTTCTATTTACACCGAACCTTTAACACTTTAAGCAATTTTTTCACACATTGCGAGAAATTCAAACTTCAAAGACTACAATTTTGGTTGTAATTTGTTTAATTTCACTCGATTTAATCGGTGACAAACCATATAAAAACACCTCTTATCTTATAGAAATTAAATTTTATTACATGACTTAAGCTAGCATTTATATTCAATGTATCAGATTTTGAAATTTAAATTAGTTCTATATTAATAGAGTCGTATTGGTTTTACCCAAGTTATTTTAACTTGAGGGCTCTAGCTTCAAAGACTTACGCCATTCAATCTTTTGTTTATTAGAAAATATTCCATGTACAGTACTTGTAATGTTTATCTCCTATACTTCTCTTTGCAGACAAGAAATTGCCATTTTCTGTAAATCTTATTTTATTATTTTATTTGTCAATTGACACCCAACATATTTACATTTCTACGTGCTATTTGTATTTTAATCTGTATATAACTGTTTTGTTGCATCTACCATTTTCATCCAATTTTATTCACCATTGTTTGTATTTATTTGGGCATCTTCTTTATCCATTTCATGTAACTTTAATCGTAAAAAACACAAATTTATGATGCTTTACATTCAGTTTTGTTTTTAGAGTGGCGTACATATTATGTTTGCATCGAATTGTGTTGCATATTTTTTTGCATCGTGAGTGTATAATCCCATATTTAATTCGATTAATAAATTGAAATCAGATTTGTAATGCTGACCAGGTACTAGGCATGGTAGAGACTTTTTTGGCTCTTGCGTGGGAAATCAATAACGAACTTACTATGACCTCTCACCACTAAACCCTGCATTATTTTCAATTAAATATGAATTTATAAATTGGACATCTTCCATTTAATGAAATTTACTACAATTGAAAATAAAATTGGTAAATGTAGATTACTGAATCCACTTTGGGAATTTGTTTCAAAAAAATTTATTTGCATGAAATGTAAATTTTATAATAAATAGATTGTTTAAAATATTTTTTAATTAAATACTAAATGTTGTAATTTTAAACTATTCGATAAATATATTTCATTTTTTTCATAGTTTGTTACTTGTTACACAAATATTAATAATTCCTCTGCTTAGAATAGCAACAAAATTTTAAAAAGTAAATTTGTGTAAAGTCATGCAAATGCAGAGTTTTGATCAAATAATTTGATTGTTCAAGCATAATTTGTATTAAATTTAAAAATTGAATTACAAATATTTATTCAGCCATTACTTACAAATGCTTTTGAAAAATCTGTAACGTCTAACTAATTAAAAGATAGAACAAATGTAATTTCTGTAAAGCTAATTTATGTGAAGGATGTAATTAAAAAGCTTCAATTTAGTATTAGGGACATGAGAAAAAATTTAAATCATCTGAGAAAAGTATTAAAGATAATTAGTTGAAATGCTACAATTTTTTATCTGTATTTTTAATGTCAATGAAGTTATTTGCATATTTATTTGAATTTCTCTTACTGAAAATAAATGGCATCCATTTAAATTTTAATTGTTTAATATTTTATTCAGAAATTTACAATTTAGTTTATAAAGAAGATAATGTATCAAGAAAAAATTTAACGCAATTAAAGACTAATTGCAAATGAGATATTTAGCTTTCAACGAAAAAGCCTCATAATTAGATTTGAAAAAAATACTACTCTGTTATTTTAAAAGTTAAAGTTTCAGACTTTTCAAGCATTCATCAGCTTACGTTTCTTTAACTTCGATTACATTATTTGTCATTTTTAAAAAAATATATAATCTTAGGATTTATTTTTTGGTTAAAAATGCGTAAAGATTAGTTTTGTAAGTAAGTTTTGTTTTATAGCAAAGTGTTATTTAATTCCCTTCAAAAAAATATAAAACAAGTTGTATTAATTAACAAAATTATATATCTTATTTTAATTCCATTTAAATGTTTAATAGCGTATGTAAAAGTATAGATAAAAAAATGAGATTTATTTAAAAGATATGGCTCGAAATAATTTTTTTGATTAAAGTAATTTATTTTAATAAGAGTTTAAATTGCCGCTTCTATCAAAATCATTTTTATTTACCGCAATTTTTCATGTTTTTGTACGAGACATAAAAAAGTATTTACTTTTATAAATTATTGTTTCAATTAAAATACTTAAGAGTTCTTTTACAAAACTCTTACCGAGTTTTATAAAGCCTTTATCTTTAGATTACATTTTTAATCCTGCCATGTGGACTGCATTCGTTAGATAAACATGCGATTATTCATCCAGTTTCCTATTATATTTTGGACAGACCAAGTTTCTAGTAAAGTAAAATATCTTTATATTGAGTAGATCATTTTTGAGTCTGGAGAAATATAACCGCGTCGAGTACTATTACAAACATACAATCATATACTTCAAGCATGTTCTTTTTCTGACATCAATTTAGCTTCTAATATTATCCAGTACTATCCGACTCAGTCGATGTTTTAAAGTTTTAAATGACATTAATTTATCCTAGAAGTAGTTCAATTTTGTGTACATAAAAATTGTATGAAGAAAGTCTTTTTTTTTCCATTAATTTTTCGAATCTAAGCACTTTTAGTGTTTTAAAGTGAATTCGCAGCTTTTGTATGAACTTCACTTTCAGATCTGATAAAACCTATGTGTCTCTTTCTCTTCTATGTGTTCTCTTCTATTCTTCTCTTTCTATGTGTCATTTTCTCTTCGTTTAGGACTTTCTGCCATTAATAATCTAAGAACAGCTTTTTACAAGGAACAGGGTAGTTGGAAAATGATTCTCTAACAGATATAGCAATAGCGTAAGATTAGACAAGTGACAAGGTAAAAATTATACGTCGATTTTAATAAAATTTTTTTGGCCACCCCAATGCAACACATGTAATGGTTTGCTCACTGTTCATCATATTTTAATCATTTCTCCGTGTTTTAAACGTCATCGTCTTACCCTTTTCGGTATTTCTATTTTAACTCTAAGGGATTTGTTAAGTGGCTCCCATCATCTTAACATTTTTGCGTTTTTACGCGCAATTGGCCTTTTATACTAAATATAACTGTTTTACCCTATATACAATTTTATCTGATTTTATTTATTTTTGAATGCAACTGCTTTGGGATGTTTTACCGTATTTACTTTTTCTATGCTTTAATTCTCTTTAGATTGCAACTGCTACGTTATGTACTGTTTCTTAAATTATTATTTTTTTAAAATTTTGTATTTTACTTTAAATTACTATTTTATTTTGAAACTGTTAGCTCGGCGCAGCATGTTCTTTTGTGGACCTTGTGCTAAATCCTACATTCAATCAATCTTCTATTTTGGGAAATATTTTGTTTTGATTATAAAAGTGTATAAACATCATTATTTTCTTCAATTTTTCATTCATTTCTTTTAATTTTTTAAGACCTGCGAGAATTTTGTATTAATTTATTTGTTTACTTGACAGACTAGGAATTAAAACTGTGTATCGTCATTGGCATATTGTGGATAGGACAGACATATACTAATAACAAGGTTTATAAACTTAGCATATAGGTAAGCAAGCAGAACAAGAAGTTTAATGGGATTTCTACTCTAATTTTGAAATCACCCAGTAAAATTATACAATGTTTTTGACTCAACTTAAACTTAATTACAATATTTTTGTTTTAACAATGGAAAAAATATATTAGAAGAAACATAAGGCAAAAAAAAAAGTTTTTTTTTTTTTTAATGTTCATATCGTCATAAATATTTAAGCTAGTTTTATGAAATTTTTTGCAGTTATTAAAAATAACAAATAAGGTAACAGATACAAATTGTAAGTTTATTGTTTAGTTTTCAGGCATGGGATACTCGTACTCATAAAAATACTCAGTTTCTTTCTTAATTTATTTTCAGACACTCAAACCTTTAAAAGTTTAAAACTTTATTGCAAAGTATGAAAATTCGCACGAATTAAACGCTTCTAAAGTTATAAAATTATCCTTTAAGCATTTCTTAAATTCAAAAAACATATTAAAAACTGAAAGTGTCTCTTACTTTATTGAAAGGTAGTATATCGATCTAAATTATTTTTTTGAAAACTTTAAATTAATTATTTTTTTAAAAATATGAGCCTAAAAGTTTATGTACTGCTTGCCGAATAACTTTTTTCCATACAAGGTAAAAAAAAAATCAATAAATCGTAATTAGCCAACGCTACGAAATCGTACACAAAACTGAATGGCATATACCAACTCAATTAATAAAGCTAACAAAATTCCACATTTTCTTTTATTTATTACAATTTGTGGCCTTTCTCTGTGACGTTACTTTATTAGATCAAGAGAAACACGTATTCAAAAGAACACTCACCAAAATAAAGATCACTTATATTCTGTATTTTTTAGCATGAGAGTGATAAATTCTGATTCACGATAATCATAATTTATCGCAATCAAGCTTTTTTCCCTGGTACTTATTACTTCTGTTGGGCTGTAAAAAAGTATTACCACAGTACCTATATAAGTACCTTAACACTTTTAAACATGCAGAAAATGGTTCTGGAGTTATAAACTCTTCCTTTTATTTTTATCGATAATCATAAAAAAAAACTCTCCAATCTCATTAGAAAAATTAGATTAGCAGAAGTAGTTTATGAGATTTAAAAAGCAAATTTACTTACAGTTTTGCTTCTACAGTAAATTCGATTTAATTGAGATTATTTTGAATCTGATCTTCATAAGTGGAGCAGTCATCATTCACTTGCATCAGAAAATCTCCGTAATTTATTCCTTACTGTGCCTATTCAGTGTCAAGATTAAATGGAACAATATTCTCGTTTAAAAATGTAGAAAGATGTACGTTTGAATTTATTAAGTGTTTTTAAAATTTTTATTTTCCCTTTTTTATGAAATATTTTGATTATGTATCTCAGTTTTTCTGTAAAGGAAAAGCTACATAAATTTCCTAGACAAAAAAAAAAAAAAAAAAAAAAAAAAAGGTTAAACTATGAATAAAAGAATTTCTTCTAGAAATATACCTCTAGAAATATACTGAAGCAAAAAAAAAAAAAGATAAATCCACAATTCAGCAGGGATGTCATTATGGAATTTAATATTGTAGACCAGAAAAATGTTTTCGGTCATCTAAAAGGTGACGGAAATTGTTATATGATTGGCAGGATAAACAAATTGCTGGTTGCCACCTGGTACTCTTTTCAACATTTCTTTATTTCTTCTAATGAATTTCATTTCCTGAAAGATAAACGAAAGAGATGTCAAAAGAACTGCAAAATTTCATTTATATATATATATATATATACTTAGATAATTAACATTCGATACCACTGTAAATTAGTTATGGCAATGAAAGGAAATATTTGATATGAATCGAGGATCCCGGTTAATTGAATAAAGAAAAAAAAATAGACAAAATTGTTGAATTTTATAGAAGAAACTGCATTAAATTAAAATGAATGTACATAAAATTTTAAAGGAAAAATAGAAATTATATCCCATAAATACAAAAATAATGCAAAATAAATATATAAAAAATAACTTATTTGACGAAAATCACGGAACTATAAAAATAATGTTCTTGGATAAACAATTAATCCTCTTACGAAGACAATACTATTTATTGTTTTACCTTTCAAACGAACAAAAGTTACTTTATCATACAAACCTGCCTTTTTTTCTGGTTTCGTCGCATTAATTTAGTTAGAGAATATTGTTTATTTTGGTTGGGTTTTTTTAAGAACAAGTTTTGAAATAAGCTGTACTCATGGTTTCTTTTTCCATGCGACAATGCGTCATTTATTTGAAATTTTATTAAAATTTAAACAATTTTGATAATCACTTAAGATGTTCAATAAAATAAGCTGTAATCCTTGCTTCATTTCATTCTATTGAAAGCGATTAATTTCTTTTAACAGAATGCAAGGGACCTTTTTAAATTTTTTTACGGAGACGTGTATTATTGATGCATATAAATCCAAAGTATATTGACAGCATGTTCAAAATTTTTTTTTTAATTGAAAATCTGTTAAATGGCTAATTAAGTACTGATTTAAAAAAAGTCACAGTGCATTTTTCAAGTGTGTAACATTGTTTGCCTTTTTTAGGTAACAGAAACCATGATCACATGGTTACTCAGTGGTCTCTTCTTCATTTTTTTTCTAACGTCAGTTTTTATTTTTTTGTTCTATTTCTTCATCTTATATATTAACAGCATTTATCTTACTTCATTTATTTTACTGTTTTAAGGTGTTATAAGCATCTACTTACTCTATATGATAAAGTTTGATGCAAAATTTTAAATTCCTGGGACAATGGGATACGTTTAACATTCACTCCAACTCATAATATTAATCATACTTTTTATCTGATTTTAATACATTCAATTTATCTTGTTTTATTCCCTTAGTACTGTTTTATCAGTTTTAATTGTGCTGCAATTAACATTTTGCATGCACTTCGTTTGAACTGTTTCACCATATTGTTTGGCGCAGCATGTCCTCATTTGGACCTTGTGCCACTAAACCCTACATTCAATCAATCAATCAACCAACTCAGAATATATACTTATTAGAGCATTTTACCCTATACGATCGTATTAAGTTTATACATAGCTCATGTTTTAACCGAAATCTGGAAAATATGGTTACCATAGTTTTGTCAAGAAAGTGATCCGAAGTTTGGGCACTATAATGCTAATTTTACTGTTTCCGTATTACACCATAGAAATTTGTGAACGAATGGAAAAAGTTTTGTTCACAATTATAAAATGTGTTTATTCAAAAATAATTCCATGCAAAAATTAACTTTTAGTAAGAATTTATTATTTTTTATTACTTTATCTAATAATAGTCGAAACTGTTTTGAATTGCAAGGTATAAAATTTTTTATATTTTAAAAAAAATTAATTTTACATAGCGAAATGCAAAATTGGAGTGAAATAAGTTGAATAATTCCTGAGAAATCGAATTTCAAATTTATAACTATTCTATTCGACTGATTACACTTATATTTTGTATTTTGCCATGTAAAATTACATTCATTCAAATGATGTGAATGATGCGAAAAAATGTTGATTTGTATCAACATTTTTTCGACTATTATTAAATAAATTAATAAAAATCAATAAATATTTAGTAAAAATTAACTTTTGCATGGGATTTTTCTTGGGTAAGCAAATTCTATTGTTGTGCACAATAAGTTTTCCATTTGCTCAAATTGTAAAGATAATATACGCAAAATGTATAATTAGATACGTATAATAGGTAAGATAGCGGAAAGAAAATACGCGAAAAGTAAATTTAACATAAAGGGATCCAAACCTTAAATTGCTCTCCTGACCAAAATATTTTCTAGGTTTATATTTCTAGATTGCGGCTAGGGGCTCAGCAATCATAAGCCGTTAAGAAAAAGTTATGTTTATTGGCTCGTTTGTACGTTAGTAAGTAAAAAGTACGTTTTTGTGTCTGGTTTTGTAACTTTAAATATTGTTTGCACTAATTAATTAGCATATTTTAGGTCCTTACGAAGCTTTAAGATTGAGTCCTGGAACTTGAAGATCCAATAATTAGATCGAAAGTTGTGGAAGGTAATTTTATCCTAATATTTGCAATATTATAAATTTCAATTCTATATATAAATGCTTTTTATGTTTCTATTTTTTCACTTGGTTTTCTTTAACATTAAATGCACATTTTTATGAATTTCATATGTTTTATAAAGTTAAATTTATACATAGAATGTACATTTTAATCTCTTTTATAACATTTTGTTCGTTTATGCCATTTTATAACATATTGTTGAAATTGTTTTATAACTATTGAGCTATTTAGACTTTGTGGAGGTAAAAAATATCCTCCTTTGGATTTTGTGCCATAAAACTTCTACATTCAATCAATTAATCAATTGCGCAAGTAAAACTTAAATTAAACTGAATTTCAATCTAATTTATATAAAGTCTGTTTTCAGTAAAGAAATTAATAAAAAATAATAAAAAAATTTGACTAAAAAAAACTGCGAACCCGTGATTTAAAATGTCACATTAATATAAATAGTTAGTAGTGAGGTATAAGAACGTTTGTTATTACCTCAGAAATGTTTTTAAATACATTAAACATAGAAGTATTATACCTTTCTTACAAATAATTGCTGACCAAAACGTATTTTTAATAAAATTTCAACATCACGCAAAAATGATTCCCATATGAAATGTTATTTTGAAGTTCATTCCTCAAATTAGTGGCCTAATAATAGTGTAAATATCATATTTTTGCGCTATACTACAAAGCAGAAATAAAATGTGGAGCAGAACAATTAATCAAACTAACTTAGCACAAAAGACGTAATCAGGCAAAGCACTCTTAGTCTAGTACATCTACACACTTTCCCGGTGCTCTACACTAAACCCAAGCGATCAAGCTTTTATTTATTCGAGTGCTATCTCACATTCCACAGAGCTTTTGCTAAAGATAAAGGATTCTAGTTCAAAGTGATGTGTATTTTGTCACACATATCTACGCCTTCCAGATAATGAAATTTCGCTTATTACATAGTTTTATCGTTTAAAGAAAGAACATAAGCAAATTGTTCTCCAAACTTAATAAGGAATGTTTATTTTGAATCCATTTCTTTTATTGTATATACACCAAAAATCAGTTAAAAATAATTTAAAATAAGCATACACAAAATTAGTAATGCAATCAGAATAAACAGTTTTTTAAAGATTAAAGTTATGAGCCATAAGATTAAGTTTAAAGCTATAAGTTATATAATATTTAATTTTAATATAAATAAACTAATTACTTGGAATTCTAAAGTTTCAAATAACATCTATTTAATTACCATTTTTAATCAAATGAATAGAATTAAAAGAATATGTAGTAATGTTTGTTGATTTATTTTTTGGATAAATAAACTCTTTCAAAATTTGATAAAAAAAAGCAATGGATACCCTACTAAAGAACTTAAATTCAATTTAAAATCATTAAGTCAATTGTATATTATTGTAAATACATTTACTAAAAAACTTCTTTGTTAATTTATAAAATTTTTACCATGTGCAAATCCATTTCGGGATAATCCATGGCTGAAATTATGTGCAAAACTGGCAATTCATGTTTCTTTCTCTATACTATTTTATTTTTTTCTAAAATTACTAATTGTCAACTTCTTTAAATTATCCAGTATAATATTACCTTGCGTACATCCATTTTCGGACCCATCCTTGGTAACTAACCAATCAAACGCACTTCAGTACTGGCAGTAAGAACGCACCATAAAACAAAACTCCTCTATTTACGCTTTTACCGCAATTTGCGCTTCTGTTTTCATATTTTGTAATCTGGCAATCTTGTTAGGAAAATATTCTAAATAAGAATATTCTAATCTTGAGGGTAGGGTTTTTACTATATATTTATAAAACTTTGTTTGAAGTACAGGTACGCACTGTATATACAGGATGATCAAGAAATATTGATCGAAAATCTAAATAGGAAAATTTGTTAATGAAAATATGATCACAAATGAAATTTTGGCGCTTTACATAAAACTAATAATGCTATAATTTTCATTCTGAAATTGCGGTAAAATAACCGCAGCAGTCTGTTCCCTTATTTCTTAACCATGTACCGTTCTACCTTTTATAGAATTACGTCTTTTATTGATTTTTATGAACTTTCCTTGATTTTTGAAAATACGTGTCTTGTGATTAACAATTTTATTAGTTTCATTAATTTTATCACGAGGAAATTAATTATATCACGATAATTAATTTTATCACGATTAAATTTTTCTTGATCAAAGGAAGAGCGAAGAGTGCCATCAAAGAGTGCCATTAGATCAGAGAGTGCCAATTTTCAGACTTGATAGATATATTGATTATAAATCGAAGTTTGTGGTCAACCAAATTACTGGTCATCTTTGTCGTATCATCTTTGAATTTTTTGATACCAATCAAACAATATTATTGTTTATTGAGATTCCATTTCAGGTGCTTTTGTGTCAGAAATGTTATTGCAAAAATGAAATTTAGTGAATATTCTTTGTTAAATAATATTTGGCAATTCGGAAAATCGACGGATAAAAATTCTTTCCTCATAAAAACTAACTTATTTTCATACGAGGAAATTAAAATACCTTCTTCGATGTTTCCGAATATTTATTTAAGTCCTAAAAATGTTAGATAAGTGCTTGTAGACGCTATCCAATATCGATTTATTTTAATTGAATAATTTCGAATACTTTTTGATCACAGTATTATTTTTGAAGTTTAACCAGATTCAATATTATTCAAATTTCATTGACTCATACAATCAAAGTTTTGCATAGTTTTGCATCAGGGCATAGTTTTGCATTGAATCAAAAGCTCTAAAAAGAAACAAAACATGCAAAAATTATATTTGGGAATTTACTTAAAAAATATAACTATAATTTTTCAGGAGAAATAAAACTAAGGTAAATTTTTATTTCATGTACAAACCAGAAAAAGTATTTTGAAATTTTTATTCTTTTTAAATAATTGATTATAAAATATTTTTTTTACTGCCTCCAATATTTAAGTAAACACAACACAATTTGTTACAACTAAATTCGGAATATTAGCGAAACTGCAATCCTATTTCAAGCTATAAATACATTTTATGCACCTAAGTTCCATTAAAGTTATCCTAAAAAATAAAGTATGTTATATTTTATTAAAATGGCTGTTTTCTTAGCATGTACAGACTTTAAATATGTCTTAGAGGAAATTTAGGATAATCCAACAAATTTCTATGGAAATTAATTTTTATTTTTAAGTATTTTATAATTTTGAAATTAAATTGCAGTAGGCAACAAATTCATTTAAATTGTATCTCAAAGACACTGCATACTGTCAAAATATTTAAGCTATATTCTTAATATAAATCAAGTATTAGGTGCGTTATAGCTCATGTTTGGCTCTTTTGCGAAACACTGGAAACTAACTCAACTGGCAAATACATAGTACGCTTGAAAAACAAACCTATAAATGCTACTTATGGACCGGTGTACTTATGAACTGGTATCTGAAATTTCATCTTGAGTGGCTGAATGAACCGGCAGCTAGAAGTTTATAAGTAGGCCAATTTCCTTATGACCACCCTTTAATACTGGGCCTACTATATTATTCCTTTAATGTTGCAAATGACGTGTTATTAGTATTTTTCAGTTATTTTCATAACTTTATACACCATTTTGTTTTGTACTTTTTCGTTGCTTATTGTAACTTGTTTATTTTTTTTTATTTTCCCTTAATTTTCTTGTTGCTTTTCAAAAGTGATATGCTTAACGTTACGTCAAAATGATTAACTTTAGCATCTATAGTTTAACCGTTAACTTGTAGAAGTAAAATTCTGGTGTAAAAACTGAACAATAAATAAATCGTGTCTTTTCTTTTACCATAAATATATTTACTGCCACTTATACTAACATTGCTTATTATCACTACACGTACTAATCTTATATCATCTTTTATAGAAAAACTAGTACGAATATTTTAGTATTGAATATTAGAACTCAAACAAGTTATCTATCAGTCAAAGCCTCCTACCAGTGCTGAAAATAACAGAATGAACCTTTGTTTCAAGATTAAAATGGGTGTAAATGACGGATGTTATCAATTCCTTTCTTTGTATTTAATGAATTTTCTGATAAGTAGAATGATACTCACTTTTCTATCTGGCACTTGAAACATCCATCTCTCTCCCTTTCATTGACTAGCCTCTGTCTAAACTCGTGATAGCTGGGCACAGTGAGAAAAGGCTAATTAGTAAACTCGAGTACATACATTATGTCAGGTTAATTACTAGACAGTGGTGTGTGCAATGTGTTTCAAAGTGAAGTATTAACTCAGTTTTTAAAATAAATGTATAGTTGAGTTTGGATTTATTCAAGGCAATGTTAAGATAATGAAAAAATAGCTGTGAGAGAAAAAGATGTATTTTTGAGAGTGGAAGAAACTATGGGTGAAGTTTCCTAACTTGGAGTTTTTGGAGAGCACGCTGAAATATTTTGAGACTGCGTTATAAAATGAGTCAAACGCGTTTAATCAATTAAACTCTTGAAAGAAGAGTGTAGATATTCAATCTTTTTTTCTTTTTTTTTGTTATAGGGAGACTATTTCATAATATCGCTCATGGGCTGCAATAGCGGCACAACTCAAAAAATCATGTTTTGAGATAAGTGGGTTTAAAGTTTTCACTGCTAAGCAAAATGCATAAGAAATGCTTTAGTTTGCTTAAACGAAGATTACCTTCAAGTTGAATTATGAGTTGTTCAAGTATTGCTACTGAAAGAATGTGCATTTTCATATTTGCACCTGGTCTTAGTCCAAAACGCGTGTTTCTTTTTAGTTGTGCCACTGTTGTAGTCCATGAGCGATCTAAACAAACTTAACATTTTAATACACACAAAACGAAAAATATCAACGCTGTACCGTTTGCATTTTTATAAAATTTTCTTCAAAATTAAATTGAATATAAAATGTTTATTCATAAATAAAGAATTTTATTTTTGCCTTTTAAGCAGAATGGTCAAGTCGGATCCAGTAAGAATGTTCCTGACGTTATGAAAAATTATGAATTGAATTTTGTTGTTATCAAGGATTTTGAATTCTCCCGTTGCAGTATGTTTTTTGGAGAGAATTGTTTAAAGCATTTATAATAGATAAAAATGATGCAAATTTAGAACTCGCCTAAAATGAACCAATAAATTTAAAATAGTTCAAAAAGTGGGAAAAAGTGATTGGGGGATTTTGGAGCGTGCTCCATAGACTCCAATTGGGGAACTTATCAAAGGACTTATATCTGCTCGGCATTTGGACCACCATTGACCAAATGTCGGCATTTTTGATAAGAAGCAATTATTTCTATAATATACAAATGATGTGGTTTCATTCGGTTACTGGTGATTTAATGCGAATTAATGAATCTGCATCGTGTGGAAAGATAAGCGTTAAGTTCTATTTTAAATCAAAACAAGTATAAATGTATAACTTTTAAATTTTTTATCAGACTGATGTTATTTGTTGACCGAATAGTTTCTTAGAATTGCATAATATAGTGGATTTTGTTTCCTATTTTCTACATAAAAATGCTGTTTTTAACCATAAAATGCTTTCCTAAATAATTTGAAATATGTGGGAAGTAAATATATATATATATTTACTTCATTTCTCCAAGTTAAGCATACCAAGCATGTCATGCAAAAATTACTTTTTTTTCGAATTCGATATAGCTAGTGTTGTATTTACATAGTTCATCTTTCATACAGCTCTGTTAATGACTTTTTGGCCTAATTAATCGTTTAAAGCAGCATATATACATTCCTTTTAAACTTTTCTTAACCCATCACGAACTAACATAAGCCAACTGTTGGCTGTATACTTACTCGATCTATAGAATAAGGGACCATGCTTTATTTCTTTTTATCTTTAACATATATGTCAAAATATATGTTAAAAAATTTACTTTCATACATTTTAACATAGAATGTAACTAAAGACGCAAATTTTACAATAATTAGTCTCTAAAGTGTTCGAATTGGCAGATGTTTTAAATTGAAAAGTGGCCTAAGTAACCGCAAATAATGGCAAAAATTTATATGTCTTCAAATTGAAAGGCTTTTTTGTAAAAATTATAAAATAAAAAAATTTCAAAGTCATATTGATCAAAATTTCATTCTCCTTTTCAAGATATTTTCCTTTTAAAAGCAGCTCCGTTTCATAACATAGCTTTAAGAAAAATTGTGTTCTGTCGTTTATTTTTGCTCTTAAAGAGATATCTTCACTTGTACAAATACAGATTGAAAGAGAAAAAAACTTTTGAAAGTTTTATATCACATTCTACCATATACTTACTTTTTTGCTTGTTTTTCAACCTTCAAAAATTGAATCAATTTTATGAAAACAGTTTTCTTCAATCGATTTAAAAGAACTTTTTGAGTTGAAGAGTAATAAACAGTTTTTTTATATTACTGAATGGTATTTTAAAAAGGAAAACAGAAAACAAATAATCACATTTATTACGCTTGTTACAGGTTTTTAAATATTAAATGCTATAACATTGTACGTTATAAAATGTATAAATATTGTAATATTTATGTTAAAACTGAAATTGAAGAACTGTTATTTTACTAGCTAAAAAGAATTTGATAGCTTAGTGAAGCACTTTTTAACACTAAACATGCCATAACCGGTAAAAACACCAGTAATTGTATGTTGTATTGTATCATAAAGTGTTGGTATGTTCAGTGTTAAACAAAATTTTAAAAGTTTAAATATAAATTCTAATTTTTCATGTTGTTAAACTGAGCCAGTTTTTCAAAATTTTCTTACATGTTCTTTCTCCAAATTTTTCATTCAGATAATTAACGTTAAAAAAAAACGTCATGTACTTTTTTTTTGTATTTATTGTTTATTATCATAATGCTATAAATTAAATACTAAAGAATTAAATGGAGATATTTATGCAAAAATGAAATGTATCGAAATAGTAGTAAATTGGATTGAATATTAATTGCTTTATTAAAGCTGAATTAAGCTTTAGTCGTCACATGCATATTATTTTTCCAAATTACCAATCAAATAAAAGAGAAAATTATTGTGTAAAACCATGCGTTTAGGAAAGAAAAATCCACAAATTTAGGTGATCTAAGTGATGATGGAAAGATGACATATTAAATCACTAATTAACTATTTGTATTGAGTTCAGTTTCAGCTTATGTAAAGAATTATTTCTGCAAATGCATCATAATGAAAATGTTAAATTAATTGAAGATTAAAAACAAAAGCTTCAGTGATTGAATTTAATTATAGGAAAAAAATGGTAGGTTTGATTTATTTCACTAGTGAACATCCAATTGCAGTATCGAATCAAGCGTCATCGCATATCGTTTATGCAAATGAATCGAGGAGAAATCGCATGTGATATAATTTTCATTAAGAATCTTTTTTTTTTATTTATTAGCTACTGCAATATCTCTCCTGTACCCTCTGGCATTAATGTATGGAGAAAAAGGGGATTTTTTGTAAGCAGTTCAATATAATAAATGCTAGTATAATTACTAGCTTAGTAGTCACTTTTATTTCTTATTTGTAATAAATTTTTATATGTTTCTTTTTTTTTAACAAAATGGGTGTAAAGAGAGGTTCGAAACATCGTATCTAATCAAAGTTTTTAACAAATACCTCTCAAAGAAGGCATAGAAAAAGAGGCATTGAAAATAAATACTAGAAAGATTCAGAGTAGGCTAAAAAGAAAACCAAGAAACGAGTAAATAAGTTAATAATATAATTTTCTTCAATTCAGTTTACTGATACAAGAAAAATTCAGTTATTAGCTTCAGATTTGTTATATTTTATCACTTAATAAATATTCGCTATTTCTTTAGAAATAATTATTGTCTGTAACATTTTTTTCGATAGTTAAATAATGCAGCATTGGTGTTAATAACTATAATTCCTATGGCTCAGACCACCCTCAAGCACCCGCAATTGGAACAAGTTTTCGCACTTTATGAAACTTTATAATAAAAAAGGTAGCTTATAAGTTAAACAAAAAATAGCTATATAAACAGATGAAAAACTTTATAATGTATCTGTTAATTTGAAATTTTAATGAGTTAAAAAAGAAACAAAATATTTTTAAAAAAAAGCTTGCCAAACCTACCATTTTCCCACTACTTTTTTGTGTAACTTTTTGATGTAAATTTTTATAATGTAAATTTTCATTTCGTTTCGGCGTCGTACGATATGGTTTGTGTTTCTTTAATATAAAGGTTTTTTTTCAACAAGAAAAATATGAAAAATTTAACCTCTAGATTTTCCCTTTCCGCTTACTTTTAGTAGCACTTAAAAAATATAACTTGAAAAAATATGTAGGAAACTTTAAAAGAAAGTCCCTTTACAACCTTTTGTTTTACACGGTTATAGCACAGAATTAAAAATAAAAAAGTTGGACGTGTCAACTGCAAGCTTTTGAATAGTTTAAAAAATTGTGTGTAAAAAAGAACTTAATTTTTTTTTTTAAACTAAAGCTATATTCTAAAATTTAGCGAAACGCATTTTATGATGAACTTACAAATTTACAGCAAGTAATAACACATTTATTGCGAGTAAAGAGTAGAAATGTTTGAAGAATTTTTATTTTCAATTGTATATACCTAATATTTTTTCTATGGATAGTTCTTAAGCTCGGCAATTTTTTTAGTCTCTGAACATTTCTTCTAAGTACTCAGAAACAAGACAACCGCGATGGGAAAACTACTGTTACTAGATGTTAACTAGTGTTGCTAATGTTAACTACTAAATGTTAACTAGAGCTTTGCTTTTTTAAAGCTGGGTATATTTTAATGTTACCCCGTTGACACAAAATTTTTTATAAAACATCTTTGTCATTCTCTTTCTCATTACTTTGTATTAGGTTTACAGGTTAGAAACATTTGGTAATTTAGGTCAATAAGGGAATATATTATATTTAGCATTGTACTAATTTCTGGCTATGAAATACAGCATGATAAATACCACACCAGTGTCTTTTTCTGCGTTAAAAGAAAAAGAAAAACAAACGCGGCTCATTTAAAAAAAATTTCAAATTTGCACTCATTAGCAGTTATTTAGATCTAAGAGAAAAATTATTCATTATTGAAATATATTTAATTTACAAAATCTTTTATTGTTAAATTTTTGAATATAGATAAAAAAAATTCGAATTACTTATTTCGGATTTATATTTTGGCACAAATATAATTCCGATAATCTTACAGATGTTTTTTTACAACTATTAGACTATTTTTTACAATTGAAAATACCAAAATATATTTTTACTCGCAATTTGAGTGCATATAAATGGGACACCGGTGTCCCATCTGCATCAAAGGGATAAGGAAACTCAAAACTGTATTTAAGCGGTTTTCTACAATAATTTTCTTTCCCCCCCCCCCCCCTAAAATATCCTAATTTAAAGAAATAGCATTATTTTTTCAATAAACAATTATTAACTTATTCAACTTTTAATGAAATTCACATCAGATATTTCAAAAGATCATTAAAAAGTAAAATGATGCGGTTTTTTTTAATAGAAAAGATCAATGTTCAAATTCACAGCAAGTTTTACCCATACGTTACATGATTGTGTAGTTCAAATAAATATAACACTCCAAAAAGACTCAGAAACATCAAAGAAATCAGTTGCGACCAATATCTACGCTACACTTAAGACCTTTTTCCTTTAAGCTTTCGTGAATTTTATTGCCGCTTTTCTCACAAAATCCTCCGGGCACATTTTAAACACCGATTAAATATTTCCGCACTTAAATAGGTTTATCGTAAAATACGTGGTTTCTAAAACAATGTCGTTTGAAACATTAATATCGTTGTAATGGGAAATCGTTATTTTTTATTATTGTTTATTTTTTAAATTTTTTTAGAACATTCGAGAAGTGTATTGCAATTTTTTATCGTTAATATTTTGAAAAATGAAACTTTTCACCGTCTTTATAAGCACTTACAAATTAATTACTACGAAATTTAAAGATGTTTATTTTTCTCAGTTTATTTGCTATGCAGCATATTTATTGTCAAAAACAAGTCTAAAATGTAATTTTTTTAACTTAATGTATAAGTATTAAAAAATAGTACAATAGTTAAATAATGTATAGAAAACGCAGCTTTAATACTTTTTAATATTTTATTATCAACAAATTAATCTTTTTTACATTTCAATCGTTACATTATCTTTAATTTCTACTAAAATATTTAAGATATTTTTTTCAATACTTTTTGACTCGCACATTTTTTCATAAGTATTTTATTATAAACGATATAGTCTTTTTAATATTTTAATTCTAACATTATGCTTAAATTTCTGATAAAATATCCAACATATTTTTGTCAATACTTTCTGATTTGTATATGTTTTCACTGCTAAACATTTTTAACATCTAAGAAGTAGGTACAAAATTGTGACCACCATTAGAAAGTTCATATCGAACGCGCAAAAGAGCATCAGCTGTAGTTAGACATTTTATTTCTCAATTTGTCTTTAATAATATTTAATATGGAGAAACATCTCTACACAGCTGCATTTCAAAACGGAATACTTAATAAAGCCAAAACAAGAGTCGAAATATGTTTGAATTTTACATTTCCACAAGAAATTTTAATTTCACTGATTTTTACCTATAAATATTCTGTAGAATCACAATTCAAATCTTCTACATTCGAGAGTAAATTCCACTCAGCAATTGTTTCATCGACATCAATACAAATTGACGAAAATTTAGCAACAATATCTGTAATATTTGCCTTCACAAATTTACGTGTTGAATCCGGTGAAAACTTTTTTTATAGACTCTAATGTTTCAAAATTACTTGGTATTCTATTCTGAATTTCTTTGCACAATTTAACAACAAAATTTATGCATCTTTCTTTTACATTACCATCTCAAACATTCAGTTATAAAATTTGATATTAGAACGCAACCAAAATGAAACTAGTAAAATTCACAAATAACCCTAAAACAAACCCCTAAAAACAAATCCCCCTAAAATACCCACTGAAGATAAAAAATCTCCCTAATTTAGGGGGAAAACCCCTAATCTGGCAACGCTATTGGTAATATTGTAAATTTCTTACCTTGAGTTTGACACACTATAGAAATATTTGACACTTGCTGAAAACTTTAAATTTTTGCTATCCAATTCAAGCTATTTAATTTAATGTTTATATGAATATCATCTCCACGCGATGCATCACCTATTTTCATGGAAAACAACTTATCTCTGAACATTAACTTAATCCTTTTTAAAGCCATGATAAGTTTACTTACCACCACCGTCCTTACTTTTAGAAGACACCTAGAAGCTATTTTCCCACTTATTTATGCGTCTGACAAAATGACTATTTTTTTTAAATAAGTTTAAATGCCGAAAATATTTTATCTTAATTTTATTAGAATGAAATGGCCTGAGGGAAAAATTAAAAATTTTTGTCGACACTATTAAAACATAAATTTTGAACTATTTCTTTCTTTTGAATAATATATATATATATATATATATATATATATATATATATATATATATATATATATATATATATATATATATATATATATATATATATATATATATATATATAAGCAAAAAATGGAGGGGAAAAAATATTAAAAATCCGGAAAACAACATAAAGAAAGGATATAATCTCTTCATCAGCTCACACGATTATATCCGCAAAAAGAAGTGCTTTCTAATATTGTATCAATGTAGCCAAAGCAAAATATATCAATACAATAGTGTGAGGAGCACTAAAAAAATTGAAACGAAATTAGAACACATTAGGTAAAAAATAAACAAAAATATCAAACAAAAAACAAATTACAGAACAGTACACGAGAGGAAATCTGTATAGTGAGTAGCGAATTTAAATGAACTTACTTGTACCGGCATCTTTCAAGAATGATTTAAAATATTTACGTAATAAGATTGCCAGATTACAAACTATGAAAACAGAAGCATAAATAAAGTGATATCTTATGGCACGTTCTTACTTTAATACTGAAGCGCGTCAAATTTGTTAGTTACCTTGGATGGGCCTGATAATGGATGTGCGCAAGGTAATTTAAAGTTTGTAATTAATAAGTTTGAAAATTAATTATACATTAATAATAATTTAAGAAAATTAATTATAATATCAAAAAAAAAAAAAAAGAAAAAGAAACAAGATAGCTCGTTTTGTATAGGGGCCAAATTATTACTGCTGCTGAAATAAAAAAATTAGGCTCAAAGAGCAATGCCCTAAACACACGAAATTAGAAAACCGAACAAAACGGGAGCAAAATGAAAACGAATAGTAGATTATATCAAGCGCTAAAGCTGCATTAAATATGATCACTATAACATAGCACAAAAAAACAAAGAAAAAAAGAGAAAACGAGAAAATTAATAAGTTATATTAACTGCGCATAAACTGCAAGTATATAGAACTCATAAAATAAGCAAAAAATTGAGAAAAAATGGAGGGAAAAAAATATTAAAAATCCGGAAAACAAAATAAAGAAAGGATATAATCTCTTCATCAGCTCACACGATTATATCCACAAAAAGGAGTGCCTTCTAATATTGTATCAATATAGGCAAAGCAAAATATATTAATACAATAGTGTGAGGAGCACTAAAAAAAAATTGAAACGAAATTAGAACAAATTAGGTAAAAAATAAACAAAAATATCAAGCAAAAAATAAAATGTAAAGAGATTATAGAACAGTACACGAGAGGAAATCTGCATAATGAGGAGCGAATTATATATATATATATATATATATATATATACATATATATATATAATAAAACATGTGTGTGTGTAGTTACATATTTTACAAAGGAAAATTATATTTTTTATAGTTTAACTACAATTTTCATTAAAAAAACTATAAACACTATTTCTGTTACTTCTGCTACCATAGAGATTACATATATAAATTTTTCGCTCTATCAAAAGGAAACGAGTTTTATAAAGACATATATATGTTGTCTATCACTTGCAGAAAGAAAATTGCATTTTGAACTGCACGTTTCGAGTTTTACTTTGAATTACAAAACGTTGCGGAGAAAAAAAAAGCAATAAAACCTTTTAGCTGTAGTTAGAATTCAAAAAGACAGATTCTGTTTTTACATATTCTAAACATGTACTCTTGAAGAATTGTCCTTTAGAACAGGTTCCTGAAGTTCCAAATGCGTTTGGAATGTTTTTCGCAGTTAAAGTAAAAATAAAATTTCAGGTGTGTCAGAATATATTTGGTGGAATAATCTAAAAAGAAATATTTACTCTTCAATTTTACTTAAATTTACATTTTATGCGTACTCAAATATATCACAGGTGGCACATTCATTTTTTGTATGCTTTTTTTTTTTTTTTATCAAATTCGTAATATTATGAAAAGGCTAATTGTCTGTCTCTTAAAAAAAATGGAGAAAGCATTTTTCATAGTTTTTTATTAAAATACTGATTACTTGTCATATTATTCAACTATAAACACACAAGAAAAGAAAGTAGTAATTTTCTTTCTTCAAATGAACAGACCTGTAACTCTGTGGTGTTCGGATCCCGCAGTGGACTGATCGTTAAGACACGGTTCCCAGCAGATCACCGAAGTCAAGCATCACTGGCTGCGGTCAGTGTGCGGGTGGGTGACCACTTGGATCAGTCTGCGTAGGGACCGAGGGTGAGCGGTATTGGTCCTCGTTAAACTGTTCAACCGTAAAGTGCTCGACTTCGCGTGCAGGTCGTTGGGCTACCGAAGCAGGGGTGCCATCTCCTCTGCAGAGGATCAAAATTGTGATGGCATGTCTTCGGATCATCCTCAGGGATGTTTCCCAGACCGTCGCCAATAGCCCATTGTGCAGCTCTAGTGCGACGTAAATTAATTACATCTACATCATCTGTGGTGTTCGGGTCTATTTGTCCCAATATGTTTTTAAGAGCATATAAAAATTACTGTAAAGATGCTTGCTTGAGTTTTTGAGACTTTATAAGTAATGATGTTATATTATTATCAATTAAAGGAAGTTGATTTAATTTAATATTTACTGGAGTTTTAATTTACCCGAAAAAGGAGAAACTGGTACTGTTCAGTAGTCACGTAAACTTCAACCGGCATTACATCCGCTCTGGAAACAAGGGGAAAATTTTTTTTTATTGGAGAGTACTGAAGAAATAGAATGATTGTTTCGACAAAAACAAAAGTAAAACAGATTACCCCATCTATTTGAAATTATTTATCTTCCGAACCATAACCGCTGTCAGTCTAGTGTCTAGAGGAGTTTTTGTTGAAGCCGGACTGCAGTAAAATCATTGCATTTTGAGCTGGTTTTAAAACTAGTGCTCTAAGTCAAAGTGTAATATTAGTGTCAATTACAATTCTTTTTTGTACTTATTTTGCGTACGTAGATGCTCAATTTATTTACGTCTCACTAGACTGCACAATGGGCTATTGGCGACGGTCTGGGAAACATCTCTGAGGAGGATCCGAAGACATGCCATCACAATTTTGATTCTCTGAAGAGAAGATGGCTCCCCTGCTTCCATAGCCCGGCGGCCTGCACGCAAAGTCGAGCACTTCACTGTAGAACAGATTAACGAGGACCGATACCATGCACCCTCCATTCCTACACAGGCTGATCAAAGTGGTCACCCACCCGCTTACTGACCGTCGGTGTTTTACCGGTAACCGTGTCTTTACGGTCAGTCCACTGCAGTACAGTACGTATTTTAACCTTTTTGTATTAATTTTAAAGTAATCGCAGTTTTAACCTAGCTATTTCGCTTTTAACTTAGTTGCCGCCACATTAATTTTAATCCAATTATTGTTTTTAACCTAGTTGTCCAATTCACAGGTCATAAATAACTCACTTTTATTTGTTGTTCGGGGATCATCCTCCCCAATGCGAAAAGGATGGTACTTGTAACGTTTAACTGACGATTAATCATATTTATCGGTTTACCGATATTTATTGATATCGAGTTACCTTTTCGGGTAGATCTATTGCATGTGTACAAAATTTTTCAATGAAACCCAACGTCGTAACATCTTAGCATTTTTATAGACGGAGTAGTTACACCCATCAAGTGTCGGCTGGCTCTTGTGATACCAATTTTAAAGCCCGGTAAGGATCCGACGGAACCAATAAGCTATCACCCTATAGCTCTGACTAGCTGCCTCAGCAAGGTTTTTGAACGCTTGGTCAACTCTCGCTTAGTATATTTCCCCGAGAAGAAAAAAATTATTCCTGATTTTCAAAGTGGTTTTTGCAAGGGCAGGTACACTACGTATAACATTGTTGCATTAGAATCACGTAGTCGTAGTGCTGTTGTCCGTTGTAACCGTTTTATCTCTATCTTCTTTGATATTGAGAAGGCGCACGATGGGACATAGCGATACGGCATTCTGAAGGCATTGTTTCATATGTGCCTCCGTGGTCACCTACCTATGTGTATCAAGAATTTTTTGAGTCAGAGAAATTTTCGCGTCAAACTGGGCAATACATTTTCTGACAATCTAAAGGTGTCCCACCAGGTAGTTTTCTGAGTGTCATACTTTTCATAGTTCATGTTTCCTTCATCCTCAACATTTTACCACCTACAGTTTTTGGCTCACTTTATGTGGACGACCTTAACGTCTCGTGTTCAGATTCTGGCATGAGAGTAATCGAGCGTCAATTACAACTTGCTGTCAATAAAATTGTAGAATGGTGTGATGAGAATGGTCATACCCTTTCACCTTCCAAAAGCTCATGTATACATTTTTGTCGGCAACGTCGGCTTCACATTGATCCTGTAATTCATATTCATAACATTGCTATAACAGTCGTTATGGAAACGAAATTTCTTGGAGTTTCTTTCGATCATAAGCTCACTCTTTTGCCTCACATAAAGATGCGAGAGATCCCTAAATATGCTACGGGTGATTTCTTGCACGTTTTCTAACACGTTTGATTTCTAACACTGACCGTACCGCGGTATTGCGAATTTACCAAGCACTTATACTGTTGCGCATTGACTATGCATGCACAGTTTATGGTTCTGCTTCGCAACTAAAACGCCTTGGTACGGTACATCACACCGCATTACGCATTTGTAGCGGTGCATTTCGTACTTCACCCGTGGAAAGCTTTTATGCTGTTTGTCATCAACGCCACTGGTTCTATGCAGAATGCAATTGTCCTCGACGCACTTCTACCGTTTCATGTCTTCAGCCTCATACCCCTTACAGCGTGAGGTTACTCCAATAAGTTTAATGTACCTATATGATGCTCGACCTTCTTATGTTTGCCCTTTTATAGCACGTATGCGATCACACATTCAAACATTTGCTATTTTAGATTCACCATCACAATCGGTAGACCACTTACTTATTTCACCCTGGACTGTTTTACCATGTAATTTTTATTCTCTATTTGATGTGTCTAAAAATCACTTGTATCACCAACCATATTTCAACAACTGTTCTTTCTCATCATCATCAGTTTTCTCATTATGTACCGATATATAGTGATGGCTCAAAATCTTTTGGACATGTTGGCTGTGGTGTCATCACTGCTGACGTCACGTACAGCTACCAAATTCCTGAAATTTGCTCCGTCTTCACTGCTGAAGCTGTTGCTATTTTATTAGCATTACGACTAATTTTTACTCTCGCTCTACTCGGAAGTATTTTAAATACTCCGATATTATGAGCGTTTTGAGCTAATCAGAAAAGTTTCACCGTGATTTTCATCCAATTTTATGTTTTATTATTCATTTGCTAACTACTCTTCAGAAGAAGGGATTTGAGATTTTATTTTGCTGGATACCGAGTCATGTTGGTATTCCAGGAAATGACCTAGCCGACTCAGCTGAACGATCTGCCACATCTGCTTTAACATTGTCCATACCATTCTCTGATGTAAAACAGCATATTCGGAATTTTGTGACATCATTGTGGCAACAGCAGTGGGATCTCAAAGTTTTTAATAAATTGCATAGCATTAAAACCGATTTAGGCCATTTTCCAGTACTGCCCTTGCGTAGTGCTGATGTAAAGCTTACACGTCTCCGAATTGTTCATACCCGGTTAACGCACCTCCACTTACTGTTTGGAGAGCCTTCTCCTCTATGCAGTACCTGTAACGTTCCTCTTTCGATTCATCATATTTTAATAATATGCCCATGTTTCAACCAACTTCGTATAACGTTTTTTGGGAGCTCTATTTTACGCATGCAGGATTTGTTAGATGATACTCATCATCCTAACATTTTTGCATATTTACGTGCAGTTGGTATTTTTTAACTGTATATAAATGTTTTAATGCATCTGCAATTTTATTCATTTTAGCAAACAATTTATTTTACTTACTTCGTGTATTTTATATCGTATTCATAACTTTTTATCTGATTTCATCCCTTCCCTTTTATTAATCCATTTTATCTGATTTTATTCATCCCTTTTATCTGATTTTATTCATCCCTTTTATCTGATTCTATTTACAAACTTATACCATTTTATTAGTTATAATTGTACGACAAATAAAGTGGTGAATGTACTTTGCCTTTTAACTATTTTACCGTATCGTTTGGCGCAGCATGTCCTCTTTTGGACTTTGTGCCACTAAACTCTACATTCAATTCAATTCAATTGTCTTTTAAACTGTTTTACCGTATTGTTTGGCGCAGCATGTCCTCTTTCGGACTTTGTGACACTAAACCTTACATTCAATTCAATTCAATTCTTTGCATTTTTACGTGCTATTGGTATTTTAAATTGCATATAACTGCATTTTTAGTATTTACCATTTATCAGTTTTTTTCTTACTTTTGTGCATTCATGTCTAGGTTCTGTTTTTTAGTAATAGTCATTTTATCCGATTTTATTTACGTATTTTATGAACGTAACTTTTAAGCAAGCAGTTAACTATTTTTAAACTATGTATTTGACTCAGCATGTCCTTTTTGGATCTTGTGCCATCAAACTAAACCTTCAATTCAAATAAAAATACAATTAATTACAACGATGTATGAACTGTTATATTTACTCATTACAATATATTTTATTAAAAAAATGTGTCTATATTTCAATAAAAAGTGACTTGATAAATAAATTAGGTAGAAGTTACAGATAGTTTTCTTCCGAATTGAAGTAGAAGTAAAATTAGCATTTTTGTATTTACTTACCCTAGTGAGTTATGGCTCTTTATTTGATTAACTGCATGCATTTGGAATTTCTATCATTGTACTGTTATAGTCAGTATGACCGAACATTACATTTTGATAAAATGGTCCGGTTTATATGACCTTACCATCATCTCTCCTAAATAAACAATTTTACTACTTTAAAATTTCAACGCACTTTACATCAGCCTCATTATTTTGAGTAATTAGTATTGCGTAACTAGATTAAATTAAGATAGTTTTAAAAATAATCTTTCATAAATCTTTGAAATACAATCGGGCTTTTTTAGTTTCATGCATTTATCACTAATTTCTATATAATGAAGTATTATACAGATATTACATATCAGCATAAATTTTATCATATTAATGTTTTTAAATAAAAAAATATTTAATAGAAAACATTTACCTCTACACTAAATAGGAATTTGTTTTTAATACTAAATTACATGCGTAATTTTGTTGTTAAACATTAATTAATAATTTCTACATAAAGAAGAATCTTGCTTATATAATAAAACCACATTATGAATTTTATAATTCTTGTATTTTTATACTAAAACAAGTTATTTAAAAGTAAAATTTTAAATAATTTAAGTCAAAAGTGTGGTTTAAGCATATAAGAATATAGAAGTTTTATTTTCTAAGCTCAATATATATTTCTGTGAGATGCATTTTTGTCCATTTCTTTTTGTCGTTTACCCTTTTAAACTTTAAACAAATCTTAGGGATATTTTATATTTGTAAAGTATTTTTTATTTTGCGACGTACTTAAACTCGGGACACTAAAATGGTCGGTACTCAAAGGAAAAATTCCATTTTTCAGTCAATGGTTTGGACAAATATTCTTGGTAAAATACTATAATACTTTACATGTTTTCAAAATCACTTTTAACACGCGATTTTCTAGGAACAAAACTTGCCTTAAATCTGAAAATATAAAGCAATGACGCATTTTCTTCTACATCAGCAGAATTCAATATCCTTTTTGTGCGCTTCCACAAGCACAAAGCAATGTTTACTTTTGTTATATCTCTTTGTTTGATCATTTTAGAGAAAAGTTATAAAACTATTTCTTTGCATTTAAGATCAAACAGAATACCATGCATTTAACATCATTTCGAAAGAATTCAAGCACTTAAATTGTTTACATTTCTGTACATTGAAAGTAAGGATATTACTTCTATAAAATAGCTGCTTAATGTAAACTTTGATTTATATATTTTACAATTTTTTTGTTGTTTATTTTAAAGAGTGAAATAAGGCTTTTAAGTAAGGTTTGAAAAGTGACTCTAAATTTAAGTTTAAGAACGTTCGAAAGAAAAGGAAAACTATATTTAATTTTTATTCTACTCTATATTAACATTTCATAGTAAGTTTTTTATTTTTTATTTTTTCCTGAAATATAATTTCATAAGCAATTTACAATTTAACTTTCCTTATAATTTCAAGAGCTCTAAAGCTTTAAATTTCCGAGCAAGTTAGGTAATATTAAAATTATTTTACTTTCCGATTTCCAGTTTATAAGATTTAAAAGAGAAAAAAAGTTTATATATCTGTCAAAATTTAAATTTTTTCGGGGATAATTTCCCCCAGTGGTAGTAAAATAAGAAATTTTATTACAATGATAAGATAAAATATCAGTTTTATTTTGTTCAGATTTCAAAATAAATAAATAATTATGTGATGAATTTTCATTAATTTATTTATCATGCACTTTTATGAATATTAAACCATTTATGCAAAGTGGTGATCAAAAGCATTTTAAATTAAATTTAGAAAATAATTAGTATTAATTAATAATAATAATTAATAGTAATTAATAAAATGTGTAAAAATTGGTATTTATGTGTTTTAATGTGCTAAGTTTAATTCCACCGTTTGCTTGTTACATAAATGTATTTGCAAATGTATAATTGAGTTTAAAAATATACTACAATTCTAACAATGAAAAAAATACTAAATTTAAAAAAATATATTGAATTTAAAAATAAAAGGAATTTCTGTGAATTCCGGTTGTTTTTTGTCTTTTTTGAATAATTATTTTAACTTACACAATTAGTTTTGAATTTTATGTTACAATTACCCTCATATTTAGCAGTTTTTTTGTTGATACTTTAAACAATTTATCATATTAGCAATTTATATATAGCAACAAATTAATATAACAACTAATAAAACAATTTACTTATAACAACTAATGTTTCAATACGGTATTAAAGAAATAATAATAGATTATTACTGGTAAGATACTAAAGATATTTTTCTTCGGAAAAATTTAAAATATTAGAAATCAGAAATGTTTTGTTCCCGATTTCCAATTAGAAGCTATTAAAGGTAGAAGCCTAATAATGGCAGCTTAAATATTTTTGCTATTTATCAAAATTTCTGCGGGAATTTTATAAGATTACAAAATTGCGAAATATATTCAAACACAGTAGCGTAACAACATGCTTGATTGTTTAGAAGCAAATGAATGGAAATAGAATGCTTATAATTAGCTTTTGTTCTTTTAACCATTTTTATTCATCGTTTTCAAAAATAAAAGATATTTTGTTGCGAGTGAACATACATTTTACATATTTTAATAGCATTTTTGTTTTGTTTTCTTTTTCTTAATTAATTGAAAATGAGTTTAAATGAACAAAGCAGCATCGCGGAGCTAGTGATAACCTAGAGTTTTAAGGCTACTTTGAACATCTAAATATAAAGGTTTATTTCATAATATAGTGGGTTTATTTTTGACAAATCATTTATTAAGATAATTTTTTAATTGAATTAATATAAGCAATTCCCTTACAATTTTACCGCATTTTCTTCTCTAATTGTACTATGAAAAATTTAAGAAAAGCAAATGCTTAAACGCAAGTTATTTTTTTGACAAGCTGACCTATTGGAACTTTAAGTTGTGTATCTTTGTTTTATAGTTCTACCATTAAAGTAAGTTTACTATTAAGTTTTATACATTTAGAATGCATATACCTTATCTATGTGTTTAGCTTTACCTTTAAATCTGTTTTGAAAACCGTGTGTTTGGCGTAGCATGTTTTTTTAGAACTTAGTACCACTATGCCCTACCTCCAATTCAATTAAATTCTTTTTATTTTGTATTTTTTCTTTTTAGTAATTTTTTCTAACTGTAAGATTAGTCAACCTAATTTTATCACATTTTTTATTTATTTTACTTCATTTTGGTAAGTTTGTTGTCTTTTTTCATTTTAAACTTATTTACAATTAATTTATTTTTCTTGTTAATGAATGTTTTACGACATTGACGCATTATGAAGAGTAATTTTCATCTTAGGATAACTATTATTCATTTTGAATTTTTTCTCATAAAGAAATGCGTCTTAAAGATTACCTTTACGTTTTTTTCATGAAAATTATTTTCATGAATTCTATTATATATATATATATATATATATATATATATATATATATATATATATATATATATATATATATATATATATATATATATATCGATAGATAAATTTAAATTTATGAATAATATACATTTTGTGAATTTTTTTGTCATACATCATTGTTACATTCGCCAATTCTCAAAAAAGTAAGATTGAAGTCTTAACTCTTACACAAGGATCCTTTCCTGAGAAGGCAATTATTGGCTGGACATATTCTCTAATTGATGGGGGCGTATGAACAACGTTTCTGGACTCCTATTCATTACCTTCCACTGATAGAGCATCTTCCTCTTGAAGCCTTAAACACTTTCTCTTTTATCATGATTTGGGTCTAAGCAGAAAGAGTTGGGTCCATTTACTTTTCTGCTAGATTTAAACACTCCTGGATTTGTCTTCCAGCAACAGTTATTTGCTTTCATTTTGCTTACATTTTATTCAAAGATTGAGGTTCAAGAAAATGAACCATGGAATGTTGGGGAAAATAAAGCACATAATATAAACAAGTAGGGAATGTTTCAATGAATTTTAAGAATGTAATAAACCCTTCCATAATAATTTCTGGCTTCACGTGAAATGTGAATTGAAAAAAAAAAAGTATTAATATAACTTATCATCGCTATAACAGCACGGAGATTCCAAGTTAATAACTGCGCTGTGAAATTTGTGTGAAGTAGTACTTACATCATTCATTTAATTGTTATTGATATATTAGTAGTCGATTTATTAATAGTCGAACTACATATTCTTAAACCAAGTTAACCTGTTATTTGGAGCATGATATATTTATTTTTAACTTTTGCTCTAAAACTGCGCATTCAATCAAATTAATAATTAAAAAATTTGCTCAAATTTTTTTTCTTTAAATTTTTCCAATTTTGTCCGGTGTTAAGAGCTCTTAGAGTATTTTCTTTTAACACAAAAATATCAATCTTAAAATCACCTTATTGTAAGCGCGGTGATTACAAAGAAAATAATGTAGTTTTTAAATTTTTTGTCTAAGGCATATTTTAAGCCAATGCCTAATATCTTTTAGGCCATAGTTCGCTTCGTAATCTTATTGACTATCTTCTATGATTTATGATATTGAGCAGGTGCTAGGAGTGGTAGGTCTTTTTTTGGCTCTTGTAAAAGATGAAAACTAACAATTGTGTTTAACTGCTTGCGTTTAATACTGAAACTATTTTTGTACCCGCAACAAAGTGCTTGATAATCATGAATTTATTTTTTTTTTCAAATTTTCTCCTTGAAGATAACTATTTAACTGCCCTTTCATTGTTTAAAATATAAATGAATAAATTCAACTCAGCTACTGCTTAGTATGTTCTTTTTTATTTAAAATGCTTATCCAGGGTTCACGTAGGGCTTCACAACAAAGAAAATTCAACAATTATTAAAAAATGAATTGATTTGAAATTGAATAATTGATTTTTAACAAATATTATTGGAATTCAAATAATACGTAAAAGCTATGCGTGTTTACGTATGGCTTTTGCGTAATTGTTGAATTTTAATATTAAACAAACGGTTGTTCTACTAACATAAAAAAAAAAATTTCGAAATCACTAACAATTGCACAAAAACTTCTATTACTTTCATAAAACGCATGTTTTTATGCATTTTGAATTTTTTACAAAGCAAGATAAGCTAATTAATAATGTAAAATTAATTACTATACTTTAGTAAACTAAATTTGTTTAATAAATTTACCAGAAAGTAGAAATTAGTTATTGCGTAATTTTAAAAACTTTTTTATACAGACTGTAAGCAATACATTTTGCGCGCAACGCGATATTTTAGAAAACAGATTTGTTTAATTAAATTGTTATCGCTTAATTTGCTGTAAAAATAGTTCATTAACTCCTTCACCGATAAAGAGTTCGAGTATTTGAGCTCATTAACACCTCGGAAGGAAATAAGATATTTTTGATATACATTTTTATTTTATTTAGAATTATAATATATTCAAACTTCTAGTAAGGAAACATAAGTTATGCTAATGTGCGATGCCGCGGATTTTTCCAGCACATGATGCATAAAATGAATTAATATATTTGTCAGGAAAAATTTAAAAAAAGTCTGTGTATGAAATGACTTAGTACAAAATTTGAATTGACAAAATAATGTAATTCATATTTATTTCTATTTGCTCTCTGCAGCATAATTATCTTAATAATGATTTTAATACTATTCTACATAGAGCATTAAAAACATGTATAGTAAAAAAATTTACTTTTCTTTCTCTGAGAAAGGCGCTCAATTACTATTTTTTATTATTAATTACACTGGGGAACAGATATTATGTTGCGTCAAAACAAATACTTAATTTTGCCTAATTCAGGTCTGGAGATTGCAAATATGGAACTAGTTTTGCTTCTAAAGTTAGACTATTTTTAAAGAAAATTTTTTGTTGAAACGCGCAAGTTTAACAACGTTGATAACAGGGGTTTGCGTAAATGTTGCGACAAATTTCTACGGAAAATAGGGTACATCATCAGGATTAAATTGCATAGGAACCCATGCTCGGAAATACCGTCGTACATGGCTAGAGGTTCTTGTCTATTAAGACCTGTTCAGAAGACGACAAAGTAACAGTTTATAATAAGAATGGTGCACCTAGTGGCGTATGATGACTTTTCAGGGCATGGGTTCCGATTTATTTTTAATCCTGGTGATGAAGCTAACCCCCCTAGAAGTTTGTCGCAGCATTTATACAACATCCTATCACATGTAACGTTATGAAATTTTTACTTTTTCACAAAATATAGAATAAAAATGATAAAATATAGTTTTAAAAATATTTGTAGCTTGGAGAGAAAATGCGATTACAAATTTGAAATCAGCTATACAAAAGTATCTAAGATCTTTAAAAGAAATCCAACAGAATTTTTTCCCCTGTGTAATATTTATACAAATTTGTGTAGAATATTAAAAACATATTTAGCAGAAATTTTTATTTTTCTTGCCTTAAAAAAAACAATGAATTGATACTTTTTTATCATTTATGACTGAAATGTAAAACTTTAAAGGAACTTAGGAGGTTTGACTCACTTCAGCAAAATAAATGCTGAATTATAAAAAAAGTATAATTCGTCAAATCTTCTATATATGAATCTAATACAAAATAACAGCTGTGAAACTTTTTTATGATCTTATTAGTCCCCCGTTTGTATTCCCATTATACCAACTTCCACTAAAGTGATTTTAAGTTAAAATAAGATTTTTTTTCTTAAAAAGGAAAAGAGAAACTACCATATGAAATTAGTTATTTTAAATCCATTAATAAATCGTAATTACTTTTTTTATTTCAAACTATTTATGTTATTAACGATAAATATTTCACTTATACAGTTGTTTCTTATTTCCAAGTATTTCCTGATAATCTGTCTTAACAAAATGCAGAAAGTTAAAAATGTCCAGTTAACTATTAGCCAGATAATAAACTTGACAAATAGATTCCTTGGCCAGAAATCTTCACATAAAGTCTTGTGATGTTTCTAGGTATTTTTTTTTATTCTAATCAATTTTTTTTGTAAAAGAATATATATTTTATTTACTGTTAAAGAGATGTCAGGGTAAAAAATACAACTCCGCCTTTCTCAAATCCTTAAATAATCTGAAAATCCTTAAAGATTGCATCAATCTCCAAGTTTTCTCTTGAAAAAAACTCACGTTGTGGATTTTATCTCTAAGTGAAAATAATTTAGCTGAGTTTCTTTCTTTTCTGTAACGAGGAAATCTTTACTTGCTTCCGCAGTGTTCGGTGATCAATTTTTAGATGGTTCGTATTTTTTTTCCATTGTGAGTACATTTTTCTAAATGAATGTTCGTTCAAAATAAACTATATTTCAAAAAGATTCAGTAATGTATCTAAATAAAGTGAAAAAAGACATAAAACTTCGGAAATTTCAAATATCTGTGTAAAATGCTTTTTTATGATTGAAATATTATAATTGAAAAAAAAAGTCTGAAATATTACAAGTTTGTTCATCATTTAATGATTTCAGATTCATGCACATTCGTGTAATTTAAATATATGCATATATAAATACAAAATAGAATTTTAATAATAAAGACAAAAAGAAAAATAGAAAAGAAAGATTAAAGAAAGATTAAAGTTAGATACATATATATGCATGTATATGAATATGCATATATATATATATATATATATATATATATACATATATACACACGCAGGTGCCCTGTAAATGTTGCGACAAACTTCGAGAGAGGAGGAAGAATTAAAAATTGCACAGCCGGATATGTCTTAAATAGGCGCACTTCTCTATTATGAATATATTTTTGGTGTGTTTTTGAGCCGGCAATTTCATTTATCAAAAATATCTTAATTACGTGGTAATTGTTTGTTTTCTATTAATTATTGACTAAAATTACAGTAAAATGACTTAGGACTGACTGTTTTTTATCGTAGTTTAATTATTCGGTGAGCTTGTCAAGTTAATCGCTGATTAACCATGATATGGCCTACAATTTATCATTTAACCCTTACTGCTTTTACACATTGCAGACCCTTTTGTATCCAGTGAAAATATAGCTGAGGGTGTACATTTTAGAAATAAATGTAAGCTTGCCCGTAACTGAACTAGCTTATATCAAAAACTATTCTGCAGCATTTCATGAAAAAGGGAACCGGCATAATCAACTATCGAGACTACTATCTTGCAAAGATATTGACTCAAAAAATTATTTCTAGATGCCGTAGCCCACATTTATAAAGATCATTTCTAGTAATAATGCTGTCAACAAAGCACATTCATAGACACATTCGATTTCATGTTTGCAATTCACTGCTTCTATTTGAAATGAAAAATAATTCGCTTGTTTAATCTTTGAGAGTCGGGGAATGTTATGCTTATGGTATGCCGAACTATCTTTACCTTAAAAGATAAATATGATAGGATCATGATGGACCAATTTTTTAATGTACTCCATAACAGGTATTCAAGTTTGGATATCTTTAAGGCCAGGGAGGAAGGTCATGCTTTAGGGAAATGGTTAATTTTGAGTTTCATTTTTTTTTGTATTGATTTAAAATAATTATTTTTATACTTTCTATTTAAATTTCCCATCTGTACCATTATACTCTGATTTTTCAAAATTAAACTGGGGTAGAAATTGCTCACAAATGCCATATTTAATAATGGTCACCCACTATATGTTAAGCATATAAATTATAATTTTTATAAATTATAATTTTTATAAAAAGAAAATGACACCTTTTATGTATTTAGTAATTCAGATTTTTAATTAAAATCTAAAAAAAAAGACAAACCAAAAAAAAGTAATACAATTTTAAACTCTGGGAAGAAAATTACTGAGCTTGACTTCTTTGTTTGACTTCTTTGTTTAAAGTAAAATTTTTTAAATTGAAAATTTTTCTTTTTTTATAAAATAGCTAAATTGGTAACTAGTATCCCGTTTAAATATATATTTTTTGCCTCAAATTTACTTAAGCTGTGCAAGGCTTAAAATTCCAATTAACAGAAAAGCTTTTTTCTGTTTGTTTGTTTTAAACATTCTCAAAAGATTAAAAATATACATTAATTCAATTCAAATTTTCTTTTTTTTCTCCAAGACTAAAACAAGATAAAAGGTTTTTATTTAAAGCGTTATAGAACAAACATACTTCTGAATTCGTAGATGTTGCTTTATAACAATTCACGCTTTAGTGCAATAAATAGTTATCACATATTAAGTAAGAAAGTAGACACCATTTGAATGATGGAAAAAAATCCTTAAAACTTAAAGCCGAATTTCTTATTTTATATTTTATTTCAACTAAATTGAAGAAAAATATCGTATTTTGGTTACCGTTTATTAATTAAAGATTTTAATTAAAAAAAATAATAAGTAATATATTCTTTTAAAAAATGAGATTTCTCAGGGAAAGATCTTTTTTTCCAATGTTATGAAAATAGAGATCATTGATTTACTTTACCAAGTCATTAAACTAAAAAGATCTCAGTTAATGAAAGTACTGGATCTTGTGCCATTAAACTCTACATTCAATCAATCAAGTACAAAAAGAGAGCATTTAAAAACATTTAGTGTAAAAGAAGGTTTTAAGTGCATTTGGAAACAATTGGCCGAAGGGTAATAATATAGCTTTCTTGCACCCCTCTCCCCGGGCAAGGTATACTAGGACAATAATTTCAATACCTGATAGTCATTCAGCGATAATCATAGACCCGGGGGGGGGGTGTCTCAAGAGATCTGCTAAGCTACCGCTCGTGCATTTTATTTCATTAAAATAACATAAAACAAACCCAGAATGGCAACGGTTTGCACCTTACAGTTTGACAACAGCACACAACAACCGATTTAAAATACGGACCTATATACAGGAATCAGGTCAGTTACATGGCGCCTACAGTTATATCATTAATTACTTTATTGATTTTTAATATGCTATTCGACCTTATGAAAATCTTCCTTTAGTGGGCAAATTATAACACCAAGATTGCGAACGATATGACTCGAACAGTTTAAGTGAGTGTTAGCTATTTATCAATTTCACAAATTGAAAGCATGCCGTAAAGAAATAAATATAAGGCATAATCTTTATTTCCTATTTTCAACGTATAAACTTTAAAGCTCAACTACTTGAATTCATTTAAAAGTTACTTAACCTAATCCACTTATTTAAAATGAGTATTTTATCTTTAAAATTAATTAAAAAAAATTAAAAACTGTTGTCACAGAGAGTTCTTTTTTAGACCTTGTTCTAAGAAACGCCTCGTCATTTTAATTTAATAAAAAAAATCAAACCACTATTATTATCAGTGCAGAGGGACTTACTAATTTTGCATTTGTTTTGAAAGACAAAAACAGTATGAATCTCGTAAAGCTTCTTGTGTCATTTTAGTCCCAGACGCATATTTTGATATGTGTATCTAGAAAATTCTTTTAAAAAAATTTTATTAATATCTTCTTCTTTTTTTCTTCAAAATATTTTACATTTATTTTAAAGTATTAAATTAACTTTTAGATTTACTGTAGAAAAAAAATATTTGGTGTTCAAAGCTTTTTTACGGGACTTAAAATAAAAAGAATTTTAGAAAAAGGAAGTGAGCTATGAGGCATATTGTCAAAAAGTTTTAATGGAAGTTTTTTATGAAACATTCAAACAATTTGAAGTAGAGAAAATAGTCACAGAAAATGAATTGTTATTTTTCTTGTGATGAATAATATATATTTGTTTGTTTCAAATCATATTCAAATGTCCTGTTTTTTATTTTTTTTTTTTATTTTTAATTTTTAGTCAAATGTTAAAATTACTCTTTTTGTAAATATGTCGCCACGTACCTGTAAATGTTTATTAAACTATACTCATGTTGGCAGTGAAAAAATAAAATAAAAATAATAAATTTTAGAAGTATTCTTCCAGTTAAATTTTAGTAGATGCATTTTAAATACATCAATTAAATGTTGCGAATAACTACGCAGTGTAGCAAATAAAATATTAAAATAAAAATCAAATTAAAAAGAAAACTTAAAACAATTATCATAATTGTAACAATTAGAGCTTAAAAATTAATTTGTCTTTGATAATATCACTACTTTGTCAAAAAGTAACCTAATAAAAAGTAATACTAATAAAACCAGAACTTAATTTATTAATTACAAAACTAACGTCGATTTTATAATTTGTATGCATTCAAGCAAAATATTTTATGTATTTTGTCGTTTTCATCTATTTTCATGTTTAATCTTGGTGTTATTTTTTAAATTTCTTTCTGTTTAACTTTATAAATATTTCTTGATTAATTTTTAAAATATATGAAAAATGTTGAATTTTAATTTAAAGCAAAATTTTATCTTTCAAAATGTTCTGTAAATCTTATAATTTATTTTATCATTTTTATTGCAATTAGCATTGTTTATTTGCTTGGCAGTTTATCTTTAAAAAAAAACAGTAGTTTTCTTTGAAATTAAAAAAATATTCATCTAAAAAATCATTTTAAATTCATTTTAAGTTGTTTTAAAAGTATACACAAATAAGGCAATTTAACATCACTTATTTCATATGAGGGTTAATTATTTTTAATAAATATTAATAAACTGTATTTATATCTTTTTATATATTTTTAATACAGATATTTCAATAATAAATTTATCTTCGTACTTTTTCCGTCTAAAATATTAATTTGCTTGAATCTATAGCCCAATGTATAATATAAATAAAAATTCTACTTTACAAAAACACTTAAATTCTTTTTTTAAAGTTCAACTATTTTTTTCTTTTAAAATACTGATGCGACTAGGTATACTGATGCTGATGCGATTACACGTTTAGAGCTCCTTTTATTTATTACTTTAATGTTTATTTCGTAATTTGCGTTAATGCCTCGTTAGTTTACTAAGTAATCGTGATAAGATTTTTTTATGCTTGCAGAATAAATACAATTTTTGTGATGGATTTATTTCAATTTATTTTAAATTTACAAATAAAATAAATGAAAACCTGTGGCAAAGATGCCCTAGTGTGAGCATAAGAGATGAGGCTCGCAATCATTAAATGAAGTTACCGGTCTCACTTTAAGTAGATGTAACAGAAAAAAATATCTATTAAACCTGAACGAGCTTCAAACACAGGAGTTAACTTTAAAACTGAAATGACGTTCTTAAATTTTTATCACTTTAGGACACATATTTCACCACTAATTATAATTCGAAGTAAACACTCTAGAATCTATTCTTAAACCAAGTTGGGATGGACTATTCCACTATTTACCGGGAAAATTAGAGTTTAAAAAACTTTCAATTTAATTTCTTAATTTTTTTTCGAATTTTCACAGCATGTTCGAACTTTATGTCCATTTTACTACTTTATATTTTACATGCAAAAACAGTCCTTCATTAACAATCTGGAAAGTATACTAAATAATCATCCCCAAGCAACGTTTGATTCTATGTATTTTGAATTACAAAATCTCTTTTCAAGTATTAGCGATTTTTTAAACACCGTTAGAGAAATTTCCTGATTTAAGGACACATAAAAGAAATGTTACTCTAATTTCACTCGCTGGTATATTTACATCTAGTCAGAGAACTTTTTATTCTGGACAAAACTCTGCATATTTAAGAAAATTGAAATAGCATTTGATTCAGTTTCTTAAACTTTCGTTAAGAGTACGGTTTTTCATTAAAGGAGTTAACTTACAAGTTAAAACAAATTCTTAATGTTATATCATGCATTAGCGTAAATTACTTGGTATATTTTTTTCAACTTAGCCTTTTTCAAAAGACTTTAAATGCCAATAGTCCATTTTGTAAGGTTGCTAAATGTTTGATTAATTAATACTAGTGTTAGTAAATTTAAGTTGATAGGAATTTAGATTCTCTAAAAACCACTTTATCGTTTAGAGATCAGATTGCGAAGGAATCTAATAAAAAATTACATATGAAATATATCCTGCTAGCCTGACCCCCGAAGTCCCGGATTAGGTTAAGATTATTCTGAGTGTTATATATTAAAAATAATAAAATGTATGTAGATACAAATTATTGGAAAAATATGCTATTTGTTAAAGATGATTGAAGTAAAGCAATGAGTTAAGAACTTTAATGGTTTAGGAAATTATATTGGTGAGAACTTCACTATAGTAATATTATGAATTGAAACAGAAATGGAATGAAATTGTATTTGTATTTAGGTATTGATTTTGAATAGGGAAGTAAACATTATTAGATTCAACGTAAATATCAAACAAACAAAACCAAGGCCGGAAATAGGATCAAAAGTTATTGAATTAAGGAGAACTTGATAGAATACGAAAAGTGATAATACAAAACCACCACGCGATAACAATAACTAAATGCGTTCAATGGTAAGTTTGAACAAATTGGACAGATTGGTATCACCAAATTCAGAATAAAATGAACCCTTAAATTAATCAAAATCACAGATAAAAGATAAATAAGACAATGACTTGCTATATCCAAATAGAAGCATATCATTATACCCAGTGGGGTGATGTTCCCATTAACATAATAGAGGTATGCCTATAAAAAAATACAGAATGTACTCACCACATCATACAGAAGAAATTAATAAGAAAAGTACAACTAAATGAGGATTCATAACTGAACAACAAATTCATTTATTAATTTTCTAACTCATTTTCTTAAAGCATCAATTTTTCATACTCACACAAACAGGTAATCGAATATGCAGTTGAAGATATTTTAACATATGTACTAAGATTTGAAGAAAAATGGGAGACAAAAGAGTAGTTTTGAGATTTTATAAAGTAAATGCATTATTAAAAATATAAGAGGAATAAATTTAAAACGGGATGAGAAGATAAATACAAGCAAAACACTTAAATTGAAAAAAAAAAGAAAAAAATTATGATTCTCACAGAAAATTCAAAGGAATAAAAAGTTAGATCTAAAGAACATTAATTTACTGAAATTTATAACAATTTGAGGATTTGCATTAATATTTAAAGTCAAAGAAGTAGGATGTGGGGGAAGAATTAATTCCTTTGATGCGGAAGTCCGCATTTCGGGGAGAAAAAGACAGAAAGTACACACCTTGGTGTAATAAGCAAGAAGGCTCCAAAGAGAATGTGTCAAGGAAGAAAGAATTCGTTGACTTGGAAAAATCCAGACAAGCGATAACAAATTAAAATTCACGAAGAGTGTTTGTAAAGCGGACTATTAAAATTGGCTAAGTAGGCTCCCCAAAAAAATAAATGAAGAAAAAGAAGGCGAGGATAGAGGATAAAATTAAAATTCAAAATTATCTTTCTATCAGCCTATACAAGCTTACATAATCAACAACATGATATTAAATTGACGCAGCATAATTTTCTAATTTGACTTTCTATATATTTGATATATTTTCTAATGAGACTTGATATGTAATTTATTCCTCAACAAAAATTCAGAAAAGTTGAATAAAAATTTCAATTTTAAAAATAATACCAGGAGAAAAAAATTACCTGCAATATTGCAAACATGTAAAACAGTTGAAAGAAAAATAAGTTTGTTTCTTCATTATACATATACATAACATATTCGTTATGCATATACATAACTACTATAAATTTTAAAATATTATTCTTTTGACAATTATTTTTCTTTTCATGTTTTGAGTGAAGAAACTAAATAGTCATTTAGTAAAGGCATTATTCTTCAACCGATATTGAAACAGGGATAAAAAGAAAGAAAAAAAAATCAGCAAAAATAGTTTTTTGCGAAGAGTACTTCATATTTATTACATTCTTTTAACATATTCCTCCAACCTTTAGTGCCGTTTTATGATGCGCAATTCATTTTCTTTGAAAATATGTTTTGTGTATAAATATTCTTGTTTTAGATTATGGGCATCATTAAGGAAATAGAGTAGTTTTTTTTCTATTTTTAAATCTGCTTTTGTTCAGAACTACATTAACCTTTGTTAGAAATTCTTTGAAGAAAACATTATAAAGAAGAAGTAATAATATGCTAGGTAGAACACATTTTTGAATTATAATGTTTCTTTAAATTGCTTGAGTATTTGAATTATAAAAGCAATAGGTTTGCTTCAAAAACCAACGTGTTCTTTTGATGTCATATGAAATAGCAAGCCATTAGTCATATTTAAGATACTACTTACTCTGATATGCAATGTGCATACTTATTAACATTTTTCTTCAGGAAATAAAATTACATCTTTTATGAAATTTCCTGAAAAAAACATTATTTTGAATTTTATCATAATTCTCAGTACAAAGCACCAATCTTATTAAAATGCATTGTATTTCTGTTACTAACCTGAAATTTTCATTACGACGTAATAGGGCGATTGGGAAGAAATGGACATTTTCCTTAAAATGTTACAAAATAATATTAACCAGAAAACCGGGTTAAATGATAATATCTATCTTAATTTTGAATGGAAGAAAAAGAAGTGTATGTACCAAACAAATAAAAAAAGTATAAACGTATTTTTGAAGATATTTAATGTTCATTTCTTGATAAAACTATGGAGAAGATAAGCATGGGTGTATAAAAATAGCACATATTAACTCTCAAAAATTACAGCAAAAGAGGTTCTCAGCATACGATTCGGAGAATTAATATATCTTTAAGGTTTCGTATGCCATCCACTTTTTCTTCATGCTATCTTTTGGATAGAAATATGTATTTTCTCCTATTTCCTTATCAGACAAATATTAAATAGCACTTCACTTTCGTCCAAATTGTAGCCATAGAAAGCCTTGTTAATCAAGCTTTCATCTGGCTTGTTTGTTCCAGGAGTTCAAAGTACGCGAATATGAGCTATGCGTGCATCCATGCCAGATACTTAGACTTTTTTCCAGGAAAATGGTGAGAATGTTTGGAAAATACTAGTTAATACAGTTGTAACAAACTAATAATTTTAATTTTTATCAAAAAATATATTTCTAGATTTTTTTAGGGTCTTCTAACTAAATCACCAATGACTTGATCCAAGTTCTTTAGATTTATACTCTTTTATGCAGGCGAAAACAGATCTCAAAATTTTTAATAAACTGCAAAATATTAAATCCGATTTGGAATATTTGCATACGTGGGTTTGCGACGTGCAAATCTTAAACGTACTCGTTTCCGAATCGGTCACATCTTGTAATGTTTATCAAATCATTAGTATTATATTCTAAAAAAGATACTGCTTTTTAGATCCACAGGAACAAGAAAGCGAGAAAGGCCGCGGTTTAGATGGGCTGACTCAGTGGAGTCTGGTTTTCTCGCAATTAATGAATAGAATTTGAGATCAAAGGTAAATCAGAGGTAATTAAAGGTAAGGTCTACATGGAGAAATCATCACAGGAGGACATTGGCTCACATTGGGCTGTCTGGCCAGCTATGATGATGATGATGATGAGTATTATATTCTACAACTTGAAAGATATGTATCTATATATTAGTCTGATCTAATGACTCATTTAAACCTCGTGACTGGCACAACATAGTCATTTCTGGCTCTTGCGCCAATAAGCTCTAATTGACATATTTTAAAATTATGTAAAAAATGTATGCCTTACAATTAAATTTTTTTCAACTATTATTAAATAAAATAATTAAAAAAAAAATATTAATGAAATATTTCTTATTCAATTACTTTTGAATAAACGAATTTAATAATTCTGTGAAAATTTTTTTCAATTCGTTTAAAAAGTTCGTGAGATAGGGCGTAATACGCAAATTGTAAAATTAACACTAAGGGGTTTAACGTTTAGACCGCTCTCCTAACCAAACATTGATAATACTTCCCGGATTGGAGATACCCCCTATATTTTGTTGATCAGAAGTTTAAATCTGTCGAAAAAAAGATATATTATTCGGAGAAAGTGCATTTTGTGTCTGATTTCGTTATTTAAAATATCACCTACACTAATTAATTAGCATATTTGAGTTCACTCTCTTGAACCATTAAGATTGAGTCTTAGAACATGAAGATCCGATCATTCTATTAAAAATTATTCAGGGCGATCCGTTTTATTTTATTTTTTTCTTATTTGGCTCACAGTACATAAAATAAAATTGAAATTATCGATGAATTTATATTACGTGAATATTTTAGCGTTTTTTTTCAATATGTAGTATCCGCAAAAAGAAGGGAAAATCTTTCCGTTGTAATCTTACAAATATTTATTTCCCCGTTCTATGAAATAAAGTTCTCTAAGGAAAAATATTGTAAGAATTTTTTTTGTTTCTTATTTTTAAATCATGTTTCTGGGTGATTTTTTTAAAACCTTGTTTACTTTTCATCTGCGCTGCTGAAATTGTTTGATCCAAGATCAATTCAATCTAGAAGTAGATATTTGTTTCTTCCATTTTTTACTGGTCTGAATTTGAAGCTAAAGCTTTTCAATTGGAAATTTGATAAAATTTTAGAGTATTAATTTTTTTTTCGTAAAACGTATCAAATACAACCATTTAAACATATAAAGCACTTATATCTGATATGTTATTTATATTAATAAAATTCACTTCGAAGTTTAAAATTCGGCATTTTGCATTTAATGTAGACAATTTATTGTTTTTACTTTAGTGTGCAGTTCAACTGTATATCATTTATGAAGGTATTTAAATAAAGGTATTTTTATAGCTAGTAAAATTGTTTTTAGCTTGCTGCATAATCTTTCATACACAGTTAATTTTTTGAATTCAATCAATGCACAATTCATTTTTTGAAGCCCTAAATAGCCAGATAAACAATTTATATATCAGACTGTTAAATTGATGTATATTGGACCTTTAATAAGTTAAGTTTTTTATCAAAAAGTAAACTGAAGTTCGAATTGGATTGAGATTTTATTAAACTAACTCTCACTTATAAAAGAGAAAAACTTAAAAAAAATACAAACTATTATGAAATATTTTTCAAATCTTAATAACTTTGTGACTACAGTATATCCCTCAAATAATCATTTAAAAGAACTGGAAAACATCATTAAAAGCTACTTTCTTTAAGAATACACGAATCTTAATACAATGCGTGTTAATTTTGCCGTTTATAACCCTAAATAGCTCAAAGACTATAAGCTCTCATAAATAAACCACGTATTGAACATGCATGATTAACACGTACTTTCCTCTGAACAAATCAACACCCGTTTGTTCTAGTAGTAGAGAACCATTAACAAAAAAATCACATTTTGGACAAGTGATAAAATTTTAAACTAAAGGGATGTCGTTTATTTAATTGCGATTATCCAGAGCTAAGAAATTTCAATTGGTGACAATCAACATCAAAACCTTATTGAATGTCTTATAAGTGAGCTCTGTAGACTAAAGATAAAAAAAAAAAAAAAATACGTGAATAAAGCACAAATAAAAGTACAGAAATAGACATACTTTAGTGTCGATTCTGGAATCAGGAACCTCTCTCAGTGTCTCAACACCAAAGAGCAATAGAATTTGAAAAAAATTGCATATCTTTTCCACACAGGTGTTCCCGCCAAACCCCTCGCCCCTGTTTCTTATCTCCTTTCTTTTATTAACATGCTCAAAAAATTTGTTCCTCCATCGCTATTGATTGGCCCGGAAACTACTGGACATTCCTATCAGGTGTTTGCTGAATTTTGATTCAGCAATAAAGTTTTTGCTCTTGTCATGATCTAGGGTTTGGGCACAATACGTTCCTTTGAAACTAAACCGTTGTAACTCAAAAAATTCTAAAAATGAGATATTTGGGTCATTTTGTGTAAAAAAATTCACCCTTTTAGAGAAAAAACGTGTTATCTTCATAGCTCCATAAAATTAATTTAGAGAGCAGATAAATTGTTATCGCATTGGCGCGATTTTCCCTCTTTTTTTTAGGAAATAGTGTAGCAGTGTGCCAGTTGCAAATAAACCTTGGAGAAGATAATGTCGTTTTGAAGCTAAACCGTGATAACTCAAAAAAGCAAGTTTTTCAGGAGAGCGATTTTTTTTCCTACACTGTTGTATGTCAAAATTTGAAATGAAATATGTAATATTCGGGAGGATATTTTGAAGAACATAGTTGTATTTTGAAATAACTCTCCGTTTTTAATAAAAGTTTTAGAGAAAAGTGTTGCAACTCAAATTACCTTAACTAATTTCGAAATTACCACAAAATTAGAAATGCTACAAGAATCAGGCCTGGTTCATTGAAAAATGTAAAGAAACAGGTTTTTTTTAATGTAAACTATTTTGCAATAGTCGCCGTAGCTTCGAGTCAATATGCGGTGGATGTTCCTGAAAAGTTAGAAATCGCTCTCCTGAGAAACTTGCTTTTTTGAGTTACCACGGTTTAGTTTCAAAGCGACGAATTGACCTCTGGACAATGTGCCAGTCGGAGCTGCCCAAAGTCTTAAATCTATCATTTGCTGTTTAGACATTGAGGATGGTTCTTATTTTTGGAACATATTTAAGATATAAAAAACCCATATGCCTATTTTACTTTCCTATACCGTATGAAAACTTAATTAATATATTTCAAACCTCATCGATTGAAAGATTTTTAATGCTAAGTTATTGTATATAGATTTGGAGTACATATTATTGCTTTCATTCGTTAATTTGTTTAATTTTTTATTACATAGGAAAAACGTGGGAAGTTCAATATACATTTTAAACATAATGATTGTAATTATGATAAAAAAAATAAAAAAAATTTCAAATTCAAATTATTTGATAGCTTATAAGGATCGCCATCTTCTTACATTAATATTTTAATTCAAACTGTAAATTACCATTTTTCTTATAGATTTTTCAACGAGTTCAAACTAGGAAATAATTACACAATTGAAAACTTTACACAGGTTTTAAAGGAAGGTGATTATTAAAAACCAATCAGTAATAATATTGTATGTACAAAGAAATGTTGTATGTAGTAATTTTCTCAAAAAAATATCAAGCGAATATTTACTGATAAAAAATAACAAATCTAAACTGAAATTGTTAAATGAATTTAATTTAAATTAATAAACTTAATCATTTGAAGGTAATTTTATAATTCGCTTTTTCGTTCATTTAATATCCTGTTATTATTATACTGAAAGACTATGAATTTACTGAAAGTCAAACCTGCACCTTGTTGTTGTCTATGTCAAACCGATATAACTATTAAAAATATTTTACCCATTCAAACATTAGAGGAGCAAAATTTTTGGCAGCTTTTATCCTTATCTTAATACCTTGCACAGTTACTCTATACTTCGCCACAGGACTATATTCATTACTTTAAAAAATAACCTAGTAGCTGGCTCAGTACAGTCATTTCTGGCCCTTGTGCCACTGAACTCAAACCAACCAGCCTATCTTATCCCGAGAGGATGCGCCGGGGCCATTTTACTAACCCCATGCAATCTATAAGCTCTTATTACTAGAAAACTAGACAACTGGTCATCTATTTTTATTAGTGGATGAGTTTTTCTTCCTTATCTGTCTTTACTAAATTATAAGTTATAAGCGTTATAAGTTCCGGTATTAGCAAGCGTTATATCCAATTTATTGTGCAGATTTTTTTTTATCATTTTAAAAGGTATTTATCACTTCTTATTTTTATCTTCATAAATCGCAATTTCAGGATAGACTTAATAAATGGAGTGATGATTTCCTTTCCAAATGATGCAATGCCTTCTTTTCTTTTTGCTTTGAAATCTCTTACAAGGAGGAAAAAATTCTGATAAAATTACCATCATGTATAGTCATGGAATTTCAGCTAAAAAATTTAAAACCAAAATATACGGTATTTAAATCAATTATTTGTTAATTTTCCCATTCATATGGTAACGGTTTACTGGAATAAACTCTGGTTTTTAAAGTAATAGTTCTTACTATCCCACATTTAGAAGAAAAAAAAATACAAAACTGAAATGTGAATTTAACCAATTAATAGGTTTTTGAGTCATACTCTTAGATATTATGATAAAATTACAAAATTTTATCACAATTACCAGTTTTATCACATATTAAAAAACCATATTTTATTGTTAATGTTGCCAAAATCATTACCAAAGCGCTTCGATAAAAAGTACCGATATTTTTGATGTTTCCTTGAGCCAGAAATACGGAAAACTTTACCACATTCTGGTCGTTCTGATTATTCCTTTTTTTTTCCTCGGTGTACTTTGAATAAAAAGTGTAATTTACTTTAATTCTTTGTATTTAATTTCCTTGTTTGTTATTTTATATCCTAAGTTAGAGAAGAATTTATTTATAAAAATAAAAATGTTTTAGTATAAGCAATGCGATACTCTCTAGTAAATTATATTACTGTTTTTATGCTCTGATGACAGAGACAAAATTTAAACCTGTTTTATAATCAGGTTGTAAAGACACCAATTTTGTTACATTTTTGTTTGTCTTCTTTATTCTTCTATTATTATTATTCTTTCTTTTTCATTCTTTAGTTTTATTATAGTTCTGTATATTATTTAATAACTTTTTTTTATATATACTTATTAACTCTGAGTAACTTAAATGAATAATTAAAAGCTTAGTCTCATAAGAAAAAAAAATCTTTCAAATAAGTTTCGTGTTTTTTTTCCATTTTGAAGAAAAAAAAGTTAAATTTATTTTATATTTTTATTCAAGAAATCAACTAAACGGTAATTTTTAGTTAAGAATACAAAATAAAAAAGTATATCCAAAGATTTTGAATCTCTTTCTAAATTTATTAGTAAGGATAATGTAAAATATACATTAATTATTTTAAGTAAATGTTTGTGGTTTCAACTGCTCAATTTAATCTAATAGCTAAAAACACAAGACGAGAAAAAACAGAAGAACATTGCATTTCTTTGGCTATAAAACGTAAAAAGAAAAACCTAAATAGCTCTCTGGGTGCACTTTCTTTAATGCGCGTGAAAGCGTTCTTGTAACAAACTGTTTTGTTTTTGTCATTTAATTTGAAGTTAGATTCATTTAATCAAAATAAATAGCCTAGAAGGATAATTTTATTTAGTTGTAAGTTTGGTAGCAAACTTTTTAAGGTTTCTTGTGAAATAAACTTTACTTTTATTTCTTATCACTTTTTTGAGGTATGATTGTACCACAAAAACAAAAATAAAGGTGATTTTACTCTTTGATTCTATTGTTAAGTATACTTAACTTCTAGACAGTTTATACACGTCCGTCCATTTCATGCTCGTATGTCTTAACTCATTCAAACTTTTGACATTTGCGAATCATCATCACAATCAGTGGATCACTTTCTCATACCTCCATGGACCATCTCACAGTATTAGTTTTAGAACCTTTTTATGTACAATAAGTTGAATGTAGCACCCAGCATTTATAAACAACTATTCACTTTTCATCTTCATCAGTATTCTGAGTATACGAGTATGCCTGTTTTTACTGACAGATCAAAATCTGTTGGATGTGTGGGTTGTGGCGTCATTATCGCTGATGATACTAATAGCTACAAGAACCCAGATATTTGTTCCGTCTTCACTGCTGAAGCTGTTGCCATCTTCTTGCCAATGCAGCTAATTTCTTCGCGTGCTTTACTCGGAAGTATTGCATATCCTCCGACAGCATGAGCGTTTTGCGCCTGTAGGAAAATTTTGGCAATGATACTCATCTGATTTTATACTTCATTAATCATTTGTTCATCATCCTTACAAAATTTATTTTCATATTTTAATCTGCTGGGTACCGAGTCACGTCGGTATACGATGGAAATTTCTTGGGTGATTCGGCTGCATGATCTGTTACATCTTTTTTAACTCTATATGTGCCTTTTTCGGACACAAAAACTTATGTTTCTATTTTATTTGATAATTTAGTTTTTTTCTGTTCTCTCATCAAAAATGTGAAATTAAAAAAAAAAAAATAAATAAATAAAAACGTATATATGAAGTCAAGGGTCTAAACAGAATTGTGGTTAAAAAATCATTTAGCTCACATGTATTCAAAAAAATGTCCTTAATTGTCAATTTTATTTCTATTTCTCTTTATATTTTACTTAGTTTCCGTTCTCTTATTAAACTATTGAAATTAAAAAAGGAAACAAAACTATGGACGAAGTCAAGAGTCTAAATGGAATTGTGGTTGCTTCCTGATATTTTTTTTCATAATTATATAATTTCTTTTGGTATAAACTATATTTTAATTATATTACCTATCAGTTTTAAGTATCCAAAGACTTTCCATATATATCTATAATTTTATATGCTTCTGCATTGACAAAAGTTATTCAACAAAACAGCCAGAAGAAACTTAAAGAGTAAAAAGTGGATGATTGGCAGGGAAAACACATGGGATTGATGGATGGTTTAGAAAATTCACTTTATCACAATATTGGAGTCCCGATGATTGTTGCAAAGAGGTAATAACATGCCGTCCTTTGACATCATTTCTTTTTGCCTCCGTCATAAATGTCAGAAGCTTCAATTCTGAAAAATGAAGGACTTTGTCACATTCTGAGGGAACAGCTCATGCGATTTGTTTTTAGAATAATCTTACTTTTCACAATATGGGTTGGAATTTAATGAAGAGGTAACTTGAAACATAAAAACTCTTTTTCTTATTTTTATTTGTAAAATGTTTTATAAAGATAAATTAAATTTTATATTTTAAGTAAATGCTTGTAATAGCTTATATTAAAAAATATTGTTGTGTCGTTTAAAAATTAACTCAAAACACTTAAGTACGTAAATATAATTTCTTAAAGCTTATTAAGTATCTTGCGTAAAGATTAGTAAACGTTGTTTACAATAATAAATTTATTAAGGGTTTTTTAATAGATTTAATATTGATTTATCATTATACCCATATACATTGAAATTCATGTAAAATGAAACTGATTATATATTTGGAAGGAACTAGTTTTCTAATTTAAATTATATTGTAACCAAGAAAAATATTCTTTTTTTAAAAAAAAAAAAATAGTTATCTGAGCACGTAATTAAAAAAAAAAAACATTTTTAAATAGTTTTCAGTGAGGTTAATAGTTATCAAAATATATATTTTTTTCATAAAACATAAAAATAATGATAATAAACTACCCTGTATAAAAGCATTACATAATTTGATATATAATTTAATTCTACCACTCATCAGAATAATAGAAAGATTATTGAGTAAGACAGCAAGGGATTTTTATCAAGACAGAAAACTATTAATTCATTATAGTTTGTTAACGAAAGCTACTTAATTTATAAGATCTCACTTCAATAAGTCTTAAATCTTTTTACTTGAAAGAAACATTGGTAAATTGAGCATTTCAAAATCTTAACCAAAACCTGCATGTTTTTGGATATTAAATAAACCGCGTACATGGTGATTTACGCCCCATGAGAAATTTATGTAGTCAGACGCAAGAGGCGTAGTGAACCTGCATTTTGTTCTCATGAGGCAAGCATTTTCCCTTTGTATAGCTTCAAAGGAAAATGTGATATTTCAAAGCTTTTAGTAATTCTATTGTTCATTTTAATTCGAAATATCTGTATGCTGTAATATTTGGAGATTGTTACGTGCTTAATTTAGTTTCTAAATATCTAGAGTTTTTAAAAAAAAACATTTATTTTAATGAAGAATAAGTTATTTAGTGCAATTATTACATGTAAAACATAAAAAATATCCATGTAATGTTAATCATATGCTTACAACTACGGAAATGTTGACGATTATATATTTTCTAAATATCGGCAGCTGAAAAACTAATTTTTATGAAAATAATTTACTAAAATGAAATTTCCCAATTAAATGAGAATCTGATATATCAGAAATTGCATTTTAGCATAGGTTTCTTATTGATACGGATAAAATTATTTCATGTGTTTTACATTCAGTACTTAGATATTTCAGGCAAAGATACAAACATACAAAATAGTTTTGCATATGCTTGACATAATTAATTTTATTTAATGACATAGTAGTTTTATCAGAAATTGCATTTTAGCATAGGTTTCTTATTGATACGGATAAAATTATTTCATGTGTTTTACATTCAGTACTTAGATATTTCAGGCAAAGATACAAACATACAAAATAGTTTTGCATATGCTTGACATAATTAATTTTATCTTTTTCTCGTTTGCTGCAAAACCGTGGTTCACCCGAAACAAAACTGTTTTTATGCAAGACAGAAAAAATAGTCATGTAATGACAAATATATCCCTCATGGGCTGCAATACTGGCACAACTAACAAAACACGCGTTTTGGACTAAGAACAGGTGTAAATATGAAAATACACATTCTTTTCTGCAGCAATACTAGCACAATTCTTGCTCAACTTGAAGGTAATCTTCGTATAAGAAACTAAAGCACTTCTTATGCATTTTCCTTAGCAATGAAAACTTTAAACCCACTTATCTCAAAACATGATTTTTTGAGTTGTGCCGCTATTGCAGTCAATGAGCGATGTGCTTCCTAGCTTGCTAAAATATCGGTTACAACAATTGCATTATTTGAAGGATCACCATGTACATAATAGTTTCCGCTAATTTATGCATTTTTGTTACATATATTAACAATTGCTTGGGCACATTTTTTAATACAATACAATTTGCAAAAACCTTTAATTAATTTTAATTTAACCATCACAAAATTTTCTAACAATTTTTGAATATAAACATGTGTTTGACATAATTAATTTAATCTATGTTTCATGTGTTGCAAAATTGTTGTTCTTAAAATTGATTTTTGCAAGACAGAAAAAAAGTCATGTAATGACAAAGATATGCTTCCCAGCTTATTAAAATCCAAGCTATAGTATTCTCAAGATTTGATGGATTACCAATTACGTAACTTTTTCAGCTAATTTATCTATTTTTGTTACAAATATTAACCATAGCTTGTACACAATTTTCGTACAATATCATTTACTAAAGCTTTAATTACATCATTACAAAATAGTCCAACAAATTCTAAATAAACATTTTTTTTTTGTAAATTCTACGATTTCCTAAAGTACGTCTTTCTATAAGAACTTGCCGAATACCGTTGTAAGCTAATGTAGCAACCTAACCCATAAGACAATTTTATAAAACAATTGTTACTTTTCCTGAAAAACAGCACACTCACTGCCAAATCAACCTCTTAGATTAGATGACTTCAAGTAAAAATGAGCTTTCTGGCTTCTACGGTGCTCATGTAAACCTGTGTTTTTTAATTAGCTTACAGCACGTTTTGATTAACTTAACCAAATTACGTTATACCCTTTACGATTGGTCCTGTATCGCATATTCTTATCTTGTGCCATTAAGCTTCACGTTAAAACCTATATAACTCACAGCTTATATATATAAGCAATATACAAGGTGTGTCACAATTGTTGTGCAGATGGTGATGTGACAAACTTCAAGTCTGTAGTCGAATTCTTGTCACACTTGCTGAAACATGTCATGATCAATGGTTACAAATATGGTCATGATCCTTCGTCATAATTCTGTTAAATTGCGTGGCAAAGAAGAACACAAGCACGTGATCTAATTTTTAAAAAAAATAACAAAAATCTCAGAGTTCAGTCTGGGGAGGGCAGCATCCATAGAAAAAGTAGATTGCCTTCGTCCGATTCACGTCCGACTCACGTCCAATTCAGCAACGAGAAAGTTCACTATTTAGGATATTACGAAAATCTGTTAGATAATGGAAAGTGCCCCATCTCGTTGAAGAATGAACGACGCATAATTTTACTGTAATTGTGGCATTTACCCGGACTGCAGCATATTGAAATAAACAGCGTCATTACTTGCAAATTTACTTCAGGCTTGAGGCACTCTGCATCTCTAAAGCTTTACACATTGTACATTTGTAAAAAATATTTATGGATATCCGTTATCAGATTAAGCAAAATTTTTCATTGTATTGGTACTATTTTGATTTCTTATAAGTCTTTTAAGCCCTGGAGAGAATCGTCACACGCCCTGTTGAATTGTAGTGGCAAAGTGGTGACACAAACTTTACTCATGTTGTGTACTTAAGAAGTAGTATCGAAAAAACTTTGAAAATTGCTACAATTAGTTATACATTAAATGCATTAGACCGAAATGGACAATAAAGATTAGAAGCCATTTTTTTAATATTTTAAAAAAATATAATTGCTAATTCTATATAAGATTTCACACGCGTCGTTTCTCATTCTGGGATAAATGTCAATAAATTTTTTAACATTTATTTGCCTAAGTTTCATTCTTTTTAAATGTATAATTGTTAATAAAATTGTTTTAAAACCTCTATCAAAATCGCAAATCGCTTCAGTATTTTTACTTTTAATGATTTAATTTAATAAATAAATGGAATACTGAGATTTAAATACTTGTTTTAATTCACGTTAAATCAATTTTTTTGTGGTTTTTTAATATTCGCTAGATATTTATTTTCTTTTTGTTGATAATTTTATATCATAAATTAATTTCTGATTAAAATCAGAATCTGCGATATTCAAAGTGTGCTAAAATTAATTTAAATTTAGAAAATAAAATAGATTCCATACATTAATTTAATTATTGAAATGTCAAGATAAGTCAAGTCATTTGATAATTGAAATACAAACACTTCAAAAAACGTCATTATTTTTCTATGTATTAAATAGCAATCAAGTCTCTAATTGTTAAAATAATTAAATTCTTGATTATTTATTAAATGAATGTAATATTAAATAAAATAAAAAAAATATGTTCTTTTATTTATTTAAGAATGTATGTAATTTAAATGACAGTGTAAGAAAGGGATTTTTACTTTCAAAGAATTTAAATTATTTCTAGACTTAAAATTTTTTCTGAAGTCTCTACTTTTAGTAGCTCTATTTTAAAAATGATAAAATATTGTTGTAAGAGACGAAAATTTATGCTTAAAATGTGGGAACATCTATTTTTTGGTTCATATAAATTTATCACAAAGTTTCTTAAACTGGCAAATGCTTTTTGAAACCTTAAGGGAGATATAAACTACATTACATTTTTGACTTACAGACTTTAGGGTGCAATATATTTTGTATAAAATTATTTTTTTTGTAAGTTGGGAAACTCGCATTTGGCAAGAAGGCGATAAAACTTCAATTTAGATTATTGGACTTTTCAAAAATGCTCTGCTCATATATTCTTCAATTTTCACTTTGAAGACATGTGAGCTGTATTGAATTATAATTTATTGTATATAAGATTCCCAGAAGGGTAAAAATTCGATTTGTATTTCATTTAATAATATTATATGCAACAATATATTAAGACATGGACAAATGGATTATAGAATCAACGGTGTCGCTTTATATTTCGTCTTTAACAACTTAAGGTTCAAAGTACTTCGAATACAAAGAAGGGTTGAATAGCTGCTCTTTATATATGCTAAAACTAAACGAAATTGATTGAAATAAATAAGCTAATTTATTTTTACTTCTAAATGCAACTTTTACCTGATAATAAATGCAATTTAGCCAAAACTAAGCACTCAAGTTTTAACTTAAGCTATTGCATTATAATTAAGAGGAAATATTGATTTGTTTCCAATTCCAAGTTCCAAGTATAAAAGAACAGAACAAAAATTCAAAAGTCATTTATACAAACAACAACATAATGTATTTAATTTTTGTTTAATATTGTACAAAATATACACTGGCTTTTTTAATTGGGTATACACTACCTGAATCTATCTTTAATTGGTAAATCAGGTATTAAATTTACTAATCTCAAATAAAATTGATCAGAATAATCAAATGTTCTATTTAAATGACATCAGTGCATTTTTAAATCTTTAAAATTAAGGGTTACAAAATTAAGAAAAACAATACGGATAATTTGTTAAAAAGTAAAAAGAAATATAATTTATCCTTTTATCGTTGCTCTTTATACACTGCTCTTTGCAAACCAGCTTACAAATCCCTTAGTGTTTGAAAGAAAGAAATATTTGACAATGAAATTTTAATCATTTTTTAATATTTTACATTTTGGTTTTAATATTTTCTTTTTCTACGTAATCATACCACAGCTATTTATTTTAAGGAATGAATATTGTTTGGTATTTCTATAGAGTAACAATTTAAGTTAACCTAAATAGAGGGTGATAACTTAAAATTTTGTCCGCGCTAATTAATCAGCATGTTTAAAGTAACGCTTGTGTATTTTTAAGAATGTTTCCGATTGCCCTAAATCTATTACTTGATCATAAGTTATTCAGGAAGTTCACTTTTTCTTGCGCATTGAATAGTTATTTTTTTATATAAAAATATCTTTAGCGTAATTATTTCTTCTCAGAGGGATTCCTTTTTTTAGATAAACGTTAAACCCATGGTCTCTATATTCCCCAGTGATAATTTGTTTTGTTTTTTTATGTTTTTTCCAGACTTTTCTGGCAACGCTGTTTGCTCAGCTTATCCAAAGCACAATTTAATACTTATATATAATTTTATTTGGTTTAATATTTGTCTGTTAACTGTTTTATATAATTACAGATTATTTGTATTGAAGCTTCTGAAAGATATGAAATCTTATGGCCTGTCATAGCTCACGGCTCTTGTGACATTAAACTCCCCCAAATTTTATTCAATTCAGTTCATTATTATTTAATTTATAAATCATTAAACTAAATAGCATTATTTATTACTGCACAAAAATAATGTTGTATCTCCAAAGTTCGAAACAATACTGTCCATATCTACAAAACAGACATTTTAGAATACAGATTGGTTTTCTCATGGATGTCTGTACTTACGGGCATTTTAGAAACTACATTTTTGTTCAAGTAGATTCAGATAAGATTATAACACAGCCTATCATGATTCAACATTTTCTAAAACTAAAAATTTTATTAATTGATCTTTGTATTCAGAATGACAGGGAAATTTGGACAGTGATGATAAACAGCATAGTACTTATTCGAATTTATAAGACGATGCAAAAGTATTAAATCTCGTAAATTTAAAATTGCTTAAATACGCATTGGTCCCACCTATTTTACATACAAACATCTTTTGGTAAATCAAATTCTTTAGATTGTTCGAAATGCAATGAACTTCTAACAGCTTAAGGAACTCTTAATCAGTGCAATAAATTCAAGTCCTACTGATAATGTCGCTTTGGATGTTATTTTCTATTACCATTTTAATTAATTGATATGATTGTCAACCTCGTTTCCTCAAGACATAGGACTTCTTAATTTTATCAAAGTGTTAATATTGATAACATTTCCTATTCTGAACCAAGTTCATGAAGCGGTTTAACCGAAACTTGGCTCTTGCAACGAGAACTCCAAACTAATTAACCGAAGTTGGAATCACCGTTGACAGCTTCCGTAGAAATTTTCTACTGATTGCACTATAATGTTACGAAATCTCAAGTGTCCACGTCACTTACTCTATCCACACTGTAAGAAATGGATACACAAATAGGACGAAACTTTCTTCGTTCTTAACGCAACTGTTTCTTGGTATATGCCTCGAGCAAATATTTCGACAAAGTGGCAAAATTATTATTCTTACTTCTTCAAGGAAACAAATTTCATTGAAATAAAAGAAATATTTTGTTATTCAATTTTTTTCAAAAGAAAACCTTGTAGTGCCTAGTGTATTTGTTTTTTTAATTATCAGGTAATCGTGGGCACCATATAGATGTCTCAGTGCCGCCCCAACAATTTCAGAAAGTTACACCCGCCCATGGCGCGAGCTGAACCTGAGATCTTCCTAGTACAAGACCAACTCCTTGACCACCATACAGCAGCTCGACTTAGTACATCCCTTTATTTCCAATCGTTTATTTTTCTTCCTAAATAACAATCTCCCACGATGCACTGTGGTGAGATTTCGAACTGAGGAAACATTTTTGTCACATATTTGAGAGTTCGTGTTTCGTCACATATGACGTGGTTTCATGATGAAATGATTCTCAAAATTAACGAAATAAAGTTCAATGATTACTGAATAGTAAAAAGGGATAATTTCAACTCTGAGAATGAGCTGACTATCTCTCCCTTACTTTAAGCAGCTCCCTGGAAAAGTCCTAAAAAAAACTACGAGTTCTCATTTAAAAAATATGAAGAAATATATCAGAACATAAACACGGGTTACGGGGTAGTTGATATAAGATTGTATGGTTAACGAAACCATTAAAAATCTGAACTTTTAATAAACAAATTCTGGTGCATGTTACAATAAGGGACTTGTATTCATTATAAAGTTTAAGGGTCACCTAGAAACAGGAGATAATTTCCGGAAGGAAGTAAGAATCGAAGCTAAAGAGCCGTCATTACTGAATTTCATTTTCATCTTTCTGAAGAAGGAAATCCGCTCTTTTGTTCGTTTTTCAGAAATGTTTCTGAATAGAACCAGTGCCATCAATAAGGTTTTTCCTTTACTCTTTTTAGTTTTTATTATTAAAAAAAGGTTTAGTGCTTTATTCTTACTCTGTGGAATTGAGTTCACTTCCCCCTCTCTTCAATAATATTTTAAAAGATGAAAATAGTTTTTCCTTCATTCGAGGATTTCTCTGATTTGATTTAGTTAAAACAAATAGAGATGTATAAAGAGTTATAATATCCTTCATAGCTTAAATCGTAGAAAAAGAAAACTTTAGAGATAATTTTTAAAATTTAGGCCATTTTTCCTTCCTCTATAGTCTTTCAAAAGACGAGAATAGTTTTAATATGATTTTTTCTGATTTGTATGATGTGATATTAAAAATATGTTGTATATTATTACTAAGATGTACTATCGTTTAATTAAGTTCTGACGTAAAAATATATATTTTTATAGTACAGATATACTACCTAGTTAGAAATTGTTGATGAAAAAATTGTAATAATTCAAATAACGAATTTAAATTAAAGCTATTAATCAGGTAACAAAAATGTATTATTGTACAGATATATCTCATAATTAAAATCAATGGACAAACAAAACATCGTATTAAGTAATTTTTTACCGAAATAGATCTTAAGATCCATTGATTCGTTGCCGAATAGGATCAGAAAAATCATTATATAATAATTTTTTTTCATTATTAAATTAAATTATCGAAAATTAAGAGAATGCTTTGTTTATATACAAAACGAAATATTTTAAAATAATCTTCCACTTAATCTAATTAAAATATTTTTTAAAGCGTTACGGTGAGTATGTTTTAATGTATGTTTTAAAAATATTGCATTTGTAGCAGTTTCTAATTAAAGATATGATTATCGTAAAAGTCAATTTAAAACTATGCGTAAGGTGCAGAATGCCCTTTCTAGATCTTGTGGCCATTAAACCCTGCATTCAATTCAATTCTATTGGATTAAAAATATAAATACTGGAAACCTCATATCGATGACTAATTTCCTTTCAAACATTTTTCAAGTTATTAATCGATTTTTCAAGTAGTTATCGTTTTTTGTTTAACTTAAAAAAAAGAAGTTAATTCATTTGAAAAATGAAGTTTTGAAATAAACAAAATTCAATTTTTCGTAACTTTTTTTTTACCACGTGTAACTTCATATAGGCATTTGGTCAGACAGAATTAGGATTTCCTGATACGAAACGTACTTTCCCTAAATATACATAATCTAGCTTTAATCCCGCAACCTAGCTGTTTTATAGAAATCTAGTTGTAGGTGTGATATTATCAATAACTCATAACTAGCTAACTGAATTAACATAATAAATAAGTTTTGATAGTCAAAAATTCAAAACCATTAAATAAAAGGTATTTTTATTAAGATAAAGTACATTTTCGTGTCTGTGTCTCTATTAATATTTAAAACTAATTAATCACTATATATCTGAGGTAACCTTTTTGGTAAACTAAAAATGGTTTTTTAGTTTGTGTACCGGCAAAGAACTACTATGATATTAAAATTTTTGCTTCACTGAGTTTTGTTAAAACACTTTTTATTTTATTTTGAAACCCATTGAATGCTTGATATTAGTATTGAAATTACCCGTATATATGTTTTCTAAGTGCCCTTCTTTTTATTAATATAATATTGAGCTCTCTCTCTAATAATATTATTTCTTTAACTTAATTGCTTTTCTTTTTTTGATAAAAAAATCTAAAATTTTCACCAATAAAGTTTCTAGCAAGCAGGAAACTGATCTAATAAATATTAAAAAAAAATATATTAAAGATGTTAACAATGAAAGTTCTTAATGACATAAAAATGTCAAGTTACAAAGAATTTTCCTGATAATTTCTCGATTTCAAACTACATCAAATACTTTGTTCCCTTTCTTCTAAATTGATATGATTATACTATGTGAATAACGCCGTTTTTACGAAGCAATTGTTTCTTTTTAAGAAGAATTTTATTAAAAGAATAGCTAAAAACTAGACATTAAAATTTAAAATTATGGGAACACAAATAAAATGAAGACGATAACTTCAAAATTATGTTGTGTTTCTGAAAGTAAAAGTTTAATTTCTTTTTTCCCCAAAATAAGTGTTTGAAACGACAGCGTGGTCTATTCTACAAGTTTACGATTTTACAATAAACACTGATAAGAATTTTGTAAAACTCATTCGATACTACCGGAGGAAATGTATCTCCTGGGAAAGAAATAACAGCAACTCCTTTTTTTCCCCTATTTTCACTTCTGTTTTTATCTTTTATTTTTTTAGAGGGTTTTATCTTTATTTTACTTTCTTACTGTTGAGTTGATGTCGAAATTGTGAATCATGCTAAATGTAACTTTTCTTTTACTTTTCTTAGGAAAGAAAGCATGCCGAAGCAAAGAAACATATTTTTTGTAGGTACCTTTTAGAGAACAATTGAACGTTTGAACGTAGAAAAGAATTAAAATATATTGAAACAAATGTAGTTTAATTTTTAAAAGAAAGTAAATGTGCACAATAATCTTTAAATATTATATCATTCTTATTAACTATTAAAATTATATTTTATGTAGGGAAAACAAAAGTTTTGTTGTGATTGATCTTTTATTTAAACGGAAGTAACTTAATTTCATTTGATAAATATTTGAATAGCATAAAACACACATTTATTCGTTCTCATATTAAAATATGGTATTATAATTAAGATTATTAATGAGAGTATTTTCTCTAAATCTCAACTATTTTAGAATTATGAAATAAACCTAACTGTAGATTTTTACATTATTAGAAAAATAATTGTTTATTGGGATATTGTTATCATGTTACTGATGTAAAATAAAATTCTTTAAAATTTATTTTACGAATTATACAGTTACGTGGGCTACACAAAATAAAAATTTCTTTCAAAAGTAAAACTTTAATTACTCTAATTGTGTCCAGAGTTTATTCTTAAGTTGATCATAGATTGTTGAACATTCTATAAAGAAAAGTATCGAGAAATCGTATCGAAATATTTCAGCTTAACATAAGTATAACGAAGTTACTAATTATTAATTAAAGTTACAATAAAATCCAAAGCAGAAACTAATGCATTTTTTTAACTCTGAATATTGTTTTGTTGCATGTTTGTCTAAAACTATATATTTATGCAATATCCAAATGAGTTAAATATAGTTATAAATCTTTGTTGTATATTTTCCATTATTTGTTGATAACTTTTGATCAGCTGAAATATCAAATTAAAATAACCAAAATGATTTCTGGTTCATTCAAACTGAATGTCATCCAACTCTTATATTCAATGCTATGCACTGTAAAATATTAAAAAAAGTAAGCTTTTAAGTGACTAATTTATTAATACATGTTGGTGTATCAATAAATGTCAACTAATCGATTATTAAAGGCAAATTATTTTAAAACTCTTTGCAAATTATAACGTTTTAAAACGAAGTAATAACAGACAATTTGCTTCCAGCTCTGTTGTGGGATTTAATTTTCACTCCTCAACATCAATCAGGCCTCTAGCTTAATCTGAGAGTCTCCAAAATATGTATTATTTAATAAATGCCTAACCTAGAGAATTTGTGGTATTAGAAATCTCTTAATCCGCGTAACAAATAGTACAGATTACGATGCAATCAAGAAACGTGATAGGACATTAATAGTAGATTTAGTACATTTGAAAATTAAACATTTGCAAGGGATACATAATATAAACTTTTATACCATAAGTAAAATTTTAATTCTTCTAGCTGTGTCTAGTTTTTTTTCTTTTTTAAGTTGATCAAAAAAAAAAAAAAAAAAGCTGAATATACTATTAAAATAGAGAATCTAGAAATCATAAAAAATCACAGTAAGTGTCTATTATAGTATAAGTTTACAGTAAGTATAAAAATTACTAAATATTAACTAAATATTTTTAAAAATAATAGAAATGCATTCTTTCTAATACTCTCTAATGCATAATAGTAATTATCTCTACTGCATTCTTTCAAATGCTGAATATTGTTTTACTGCGAGTTCGATACTAATCTTGCACATTTTCGACCATTTATTGATAACTTTTATTCAGCTAAAATATGAAAGTAATATAACCAAAATGAGATCTGATTTATTTAAATTAAATGTCTCCCAACTTTTATATTTAATGGTATGCACTTTAAAGTATTAAAATAGTAAGCTCTTAAATGATAAATTTATTGATACATGTTAACATTATCAATAACTGTCAACTAATCGATTATTAAAGGCACATTACTTTAAAAATCGACAGAAATTATAACGTTTTAAAACAAAGTAATAACAGACAATTTGTCTTCCGCTCTGTTGTGGGCTTTAATTTTCACTCCTGAACATCAATCAGACCTCGAGCCTCCTCTGAGAGTCTCCAAAATATGTATTATTTAATAAAAGCCTCGCTAGAGAATCTGTGGCACTAGGAATCTGTTAATCCGTGTAACAAGTAGTTTAGATTACGATACAATCAAGGAACGTTTTAGTACATAGTTAGAGCTAGATTTAGAAGCTCCATGTTGGCGGAATGTGATGGATAAGCTGAAGTCAGTTGATAGGATGTATAGTAATTCATCTTAGATGGATGATTAATAGGCAGAGGAAGACCTCAATCTTGTGTAGTATCATTTATCAATTCACTTTGTTTAATTAAAATACTTAATTGTAATGACATTTTGAAAAGTCTTTAGCTCATTATTTTTCCAAGTTATATAATATTCGAGACATTCTGGAATTTTAAATTACATCTTTAATCAATTTAATGGTGGTTCGTTAGATAATCTTTCAGAGCAGTTTACGGAAGGAAAGAGTTTGGAAATAGGCTTTAAATCTTTAATAAAATATGTGCTTCAGCAATCTTTACACTGATCTGAAGAATTTTATTGGCTGGGAGTAACACTGAAGTTTAATTTTAAAATGGCCAACAGTGTATCGATTGAAGTACTTATAAATTGCCTTTAATATATAAAGATCAGTTCACCAGTTAAAAATTATTTTCTAAAACAATTCTCTATGTTTACAAATGAAAGAAAACCTTTAATTTATAAAGAAAAAACTGACATTTTTAAAAATATCTTTTTAATTTATCTCGCAAGCTTGTGAAGAATATTAAAAGTACTTTCCCATGCCAATGTAAGAAGTTTTGAAGAACATTAAAAAAATATTAAAATTCTTTTTTGATAAGTTTCACATTGTCTTAAATTTAAGTATACCTGTTCTTTAGATACATTGTTAGTTTAACACAAATTTTATTTTTCTTTGCATTAGAACGTTTTTTAGTATAAATATATTGTTCATTTTACAGAACTTTTTTCCGATAGAGGGCGTGATCTTCAGTTTTAATAAAAAAGCACATTTTAATAATATTAAAAACTTTTAGTTTCAAATTTGTTGCCGTTGGAATCGAATGCAAATGAAATCAAACGGAAATCAAAATTGTATCAAAGGATGAATTAAATAATTAAAATAATCCCATATCTTGGTAATTGAAAAATAATAATATTTTCTAATAATAGAAAAATCATAGGTAAGCTAGTTTTGATAGTAATTCAGAAACTTGCTAATAGAAAGACACATTATTAAAGATTAACTTAGGCAAAATATTGTTAAGGTAATTGTGCTCATAGTAATGTATTGAAATTAGTTAAAAGTAGATAATGCAGCTCATTTAAATTTTATGACTATTTCTTTTTTTTTTAACATTTAGATATGTTTTATTTTTTACTAAATTTTATAAAAATTTTCTTTTTTGAAGTATGAAAGTAATTTTTTTAAATTTTAGCGTACCAAAATATATAACTATTTTTATAAACAATTTTAGTCCTGAAAGATGTATTGCCTAGTAAGAAAAAAATGTTTTATTATTTTTACCATGCCATTAAATGCATACTCTGAATAATTTGCTTATGAGGATATAAGTCCATGCGAATAATCTGTAACCTGTAAAATTAACGAATTTTGAATTGCACAGTATACCTAGATTATACATTTTCACACGTCTAAAGCACGATTTGAAATTTTCACGTGGAAACACACCTTCCTAGCTATTGAACAAATAATCCATACCTAGAACAAGTTAAGATCAAGTACACAGAGCATTGTGTTACTTCAATTTCGATTTCTCAAAATAGTTAGAAAGAAAAAGACAAAAATAGTTCAGCATTACTGCTCCTGTTTCTTCATAAGTTTCTTCAATATATTTTGTCCCATAAAACCCTTATTTTCTTTCTTTTCCAAACTATTTCTTTTTAGATCTTTTCCCTCTTCTCATATGTTCATTTCGCAAGAGATCTGGTGCTATTTTCTCTTTCAAAGCTTAGGAATCACATCAATTGATGAAATTCGAAAAATTTGATGCCCATACTCCTCACTTGGTCGGATATTTTTGATAAGTTAGTGGTCAAAAATAGGATTGTTTAAATTTATCAGAAAAAATTCCATATCTTATTTTGCTTTATATACAGATTATTCCATGTCAAGATAAAGAAAAATAGTGTACACTAAAGAAGAGTTTATAAAATCTAATAGAAAAAAAATCATTTATTGATTTTCTTAACGGATGGATCATTCATTTTCACTTAATAAAAAATTTCCGTATGAATCCCAGGAAATAAAATTGCTGATTCTACATCAAATTCCTCCCACAATCTGTATAACTGGCCAGTTTTAAGACTTGATGTTCAAACCAAATGCTTTAAATATAATTGGCTGACAACACAGAAATAAATAATAAACTGCAGGAAATAAAAACGCTAATTTCCCCTTTTAAAATCCTAAATTACTCTCCAAAAGATCAAAGTACTTATAAACAGATTACGTGTCATACAAGATTAACACATTGACATCTTTTACTAAGCAAGCATTTGAAGAATCTCTTCCCAAATGCGACACTTCTAATGTTTTACTTAAAGTTCATCACATTTAAACCATTCGTACTTTTTTTTTACCAACATCGTCTTACCTTTTTCAATAGCACTCTTTTATGTATGAAGGATTTATTAGATGAAACTTATCATCCTAACATTTTCGCATTTCCGCTAGCTATTGGCATTTTATATTGTGCATAAAAGTTTTATCTGATTTTATTCACTCTTATTTCTTACCCAGGTACCGTTTTACATTTTCTATGTATTTTATAGAATTACGCCTCTTAATGATTTTTATGAACCTTTAAAAATACATGTCTTGTGATAAACAATTTTATAAGTTTCATTTATTTTATGACGATTAAATCGTAGTGTGCAATTTACCATTAGATCTGACTCAACAAATTGTTTGGCACAGTCATTGGATCTTGTGCCCATATTCAATCAAACGATAAATCTTACAAAACAAGCCAATCACCTGTTTGCTTTAGTTGCAGAGAACCATTAACTATAAAGCACTTACAGACCATAAAACTTTAAAATTAATATACCACGATATTTTAACTATAACTATCATGAATTATTGACTTTAATTAAGGACAATCCACATAGAAACCTTTTTGAATATGTTTAAGACACTAGATACTACCAAAACTAGTAAACCAGACCATTAAATATATTCTAACTCAGTATACAAATTTAAAACTCATTAGACGTCGATATTTCAAATGCGATTATCCTAACTTATCAATTTTAATTGGTGACTATCCACATATAAATCAAGTTGATTATTATAAAGACACCGGATATCTTACTTTAGTTTAAAACAGAATTCTTATATCAGCCTAGTGATAGGCACGATATAGCCCTTCCAGCTCTTGCGTCAAAAATAACGAACTAACTAACTAACTTTGATTTTGACCAAATGCTGAGCGCAGTATTGCCTTCTTTGGCTCTAGCGTAAAAAAATTTAAATCTAACTAAAAGAAAAAAAAATGGCATCTATCAAAAAAAAAAAATGGCATTTATCAAAAAAAAAAAAATATAGAATTAATCCAAAATATATCTATATTCTTTTTCGCTTATGCATGGGTCAATCCCAATTAAAGAAAAAAGTCTCAATTCAAGAAAATAATTGTATTCATTAGAATCTTATCATATTCTTCTTCGCATTTCAATCATCTTTATATATCATTCAAATTAAATAAAACACTGTGGGGTATACAAGAAAAAACTCATTTTATAGTTTGCTTTATGCATCGATTATTTAAAGTCAAAGAAAGAAAAATATTCCTTTTTTCATGAAAAGAAAATCAGAACTTTTTTCATTAAAGAGAATCAGAAGAAAATTCAAATGCTTTCCAGGTCAAATAAAAGCCAAACTAGTTTAATATCACATATGATCAACAACTTAGAAAAAATATCAGAAACTTATTTTTATTCTTAAAAGTTTAACTTAATGTGTAAAGTAATTGTATCTTTTAAATATTGTTTGCTTATAGATTTTATTTTTGTGACTTAATTTCTTTCGTACCTCTCGGGTGATTTGATTTCTTCTGATAAATGCGGGGTCATTGACTTCTATGGACACTAGGGATTTTTCCTGCTTTTATTTCGTTTGTTCTTTCTATTCATTTTTGCACCAGTCATATATCATAATATTGTTTCATATCGATACATTAGGTACGTACTGCCGTTGTCAAAGCACTAAAGCGGCTTTCAAAACACGTGGTTAGAAATTTTGCGTTCAAATAATTTTTTTATTTGATAATACCTGAAAAACAAGATGAAAACATAAAACTTAAATCAGTAAATAATCTTTTAATTATATTAGAGGTTGTGTACTCAATGAAAACAGTTTCCGAATTTCGTTATTATTTTATAACATTGTCTGAAATTAATATAAACGTTTGCAGATGTTTCAATCCTCATTGTCTTGCCTTTTTTAGTAGTTCTATTTTATGTAAACAAGATGTGTTAAAAGAAACACTTCATCCTAACATCTTTGTATATCTACGCTCTATTGGTATTTTATATTGCATATAACTGTTCTTATCAATTTTTTAAAATGTGTATCCTTTAACCAAAGTAACATTTCAATCTATTTCGTATAATTTTAATGCATTTACATTTTTATTTTATTGTATTCACAAATAAAAGCATTTGATTAATATGAACCATTTTAGAAATTTAATAAGATAATTTGTTGTATTTAGCTAATTTTTTGTTTTATAATCCGTTTGCTGGACGCAGCATCTTCATTTTGAACTTTGTGCTAATAAACCCTGCATTTAATTCAATCCAATATGAAATCAATGAGATTTGTCTTTGTTTTACACTGCCCTTGATTTAATAAGAAATTTGGTTCAAACTACAAGCGTAAATATTAACCTCTAAATTTTAATTTGTCCACTAATTCGGATGGTTTTTAAATATTTTTACTCAACTCAACACGGAAGTCTATAAGACTGTTGTGTTAGAACGTAGAGTTTCCTAGGAGAAGATTTTTAAAAGAAAATAATTCTTCTCTATAAAAAAATTTGGATAAAACCGCAGAAAAATTCTTCTGTTTAATCCGATATCTAAAGAAGTTTTATTAAATATTCATTCGGAACCGCATTTATGTTACTATCTCCAAAAAATTGGTTTTAACAAAATTTCGATATAAGGTTTCAAGGTACCGATAGTATAGTTCAATAATGAACTAGAATATCACTTTAGGAAATTGAGTTTATAAGATAATATTTTCTAACTCATAATTATGAACTTATATCAAAACATAAAAAAAAAATTCGTAAGGAAAGTATCGAGCCTAGCTAGCTTTCACGTGGTGTTCTTGTAAGAAACAAGCCCAAATTTTAGGTAACATACATAATTCAAAACTCAGAGGATAAAATCCACAGCAATTAAATTCCAATAACGAAGTCTATTTTTTTATTTTACCAGGATGCATTAATTTGAATATGTACTCTTTGAAATCATGAAGGCATCTAAAGTTGCCTTCAACTAAGTAATTTAAACACCATTCTTACTAAACATGTTGTTAAATTATAAAAAACATTGTGCGCAATTTTTTAAATTTTTATTTTAAAATCCAAACATATCAGAATAATATATTCGTTAATTTAAAATAAATACAACTACAAATTAACAGATCGAAACCAATGAATATAGTTTACAATTTTTAACTTGAACTTATTCGAAATTATATTTAGCATTAATTTTTCTTTAATAAAATTAATGCTTTAATATAAAATTTTATTTGCAGTATGCCTTTAAAAACTAATACAAAAAAGTAAGAGATTAAAGAACATCTCTTTCTTAAAGAGATTAGTAAAAAATAAGATATACTAAATTAAAATATTTCAAGATAATTTGTGTACTAAAAAAATAATGAAATTTATTTCGTGCAAATACAATTAAGCTTATTTCGGTGAGGAAACAATATTTTTTTCCTAATCTTTTTTTTTTAGCATTTTATTATAGATGGATTTACGAATTATCTATTCGATTTTATTTTTTTAAAGAAAAATAACTTACAGTTATTCTTTTTTCTTTCACACGTATTTTGAAAGAGATTTAAAAAAGAAATCTTAAAAGACTAATTTTAGATTTTTAACATAGATTTTTATTTCAAGAATCTAAAGACTAATTTTAGATTTTGAAACATAGATTTTTATTTCAAGAATCTTTTCAAAAGTTATTTAATTAACAACAATTTTGAGTACTTGCATGTAAATAAACAGTTTTCATTATATCTTTTATGTTTTCAAACAACAACTATGAAAAATTTAAGTGCAATCTTCCCAATAAATTGAAATATTGCCTGTTTTTTTAAAACCAATTGTATGCTTTTTTAACAAACTATTTTTGGCTTTTTTAAATCTTTTCTCTTTTCAAAAACTCAAATTCATTTATTTTTGTTAATGGATGAAGCATTTAATCAAGTAAGTTTGTTTTATAAAAAGTATTTATAAAATTGAAACTTTTAAATTAAACTTTTTAAATTTCAGGAAAAGTTCTTTGCTGACACCATTAAAAGGTATATACAGTGAAACATGTGTAAGTTGACCACTTGTGTTTCATTACTTCAGCGGTCAACTTATAAAGGGGATGAGTCATTAATCTTTTTTTTTTTTACCATTTCTTATATCATATTAATCTTATACATTTACTTCTATTGTACCTTCAGTGAGAAAAGAATAAACAAATAAAAGCAAACTTTTTTAATATGACATATCACGATTTAGTAACTACACCAATGTATATTTTTTGAAACAAGATTAACTACGATTTCTTTCATAATTTTAGTATTAAACTAATTACCATAAAAATCTTATCTTTAAGGGATGCATGCACTGCTAGAATTCCAAAATTACAGTAAAATAACCCCTTTAGGAGTAGTGATCTGTCCTACCTTCGTTTTTCTCTCCCTTTAATCATACTTTCTCTTTTCTCTTTCCCCCTGTAATGATTACAAATTGACAGGCTTTTCCTCTGTTTTCGATTACCACCCTGTTGTTTCGAATGTTAAGGGTGGATGCTTCTTCAGGGTTGACTCACGGAAGTATTGCTATTGGACAAAATTGGTGTTAATAAGCGGATTGGTGAAAGCACCAATTTGTGATTTGCATCCCCTAAGTTGGATTCCGTGCAGGGTGGTGCTGCTGATAGTTGAAGTGGTTACATTTTCTAAGGCTGAAAATGGCAAGGTGCTCAGCTCCACTCACCAAAGTAAGAACAGTGGAACACCCCTTGCACCATTTGTACACGCTCAATATTACATAATCACATCAACGAATTCTACATTACCAAACTAATCATTTTCCAAAAATTCTCCATTTCTGATTCATAAGACTCTTCTCTCTGTACTAAGAAAGATAGCAACAGTAAAATAGTTGCATTTAGGTGACCTTTTAGTTGAGTTCTACGTGCACCAAAATATGTTCATTTGAAGTAACTGTATCACCTCATAAGACTCTAAACACTTTTCGTGAAGTAATATCCCAATCTGAATTCCTCGATGATACAGAGGAAACAATCATGGATGAATTAAAAGACCAACATGTTAATGGTATCATTAGGATCAAGATTCAGAGGGATGGTAAAGTTATTCCAACGAAACATCTGACTTTTACTTCTAACTCATCAAAACTACCATCTTCTATTAAGTTTGTTTGATATAACTGCCTCAAAAGACGCAATTGTAATATTCGTTTATCTAAAAATATTCCACGTAAAAAAAAAATCAATAAATATCTATTATTTTTTATTATTTTATTTAATAATAGTCGAAAAAATATTGAATTATAGATTAAATATTGCATTTTGGAATTGTAATAATATTGAAATTTGGATCTGTAAGGTGTACAATTTTTTACGTTGTCTTAAAGTATGTAATTTTACAAGGCAAAATACAAAGTTTGAGTGAAATCAGTTCAATATTTTCTGAGAAATAGAATTTTAAAAAAGTCGTATATTTAAAGGAAAATGTACTGTTTTTTTTAAATCTTTCCGGCTGTAATAAAATAATTCGTTCGAAACACTGGAATTGAAATTATAAATTTGTTAACAACAGTTTGTTAACCTAATCAAATACCTTCCTTTAATTTTAGAATATTCTAAGAAGTGAAATCGAACTCATATAAATTATAAATATTAATCATTCATATTTCCTTAAATAAATATTAATATTTAATAAATATTTATATAAATTTAATATGCATAATTGGAAACTATTTTTTTTTTTTAAGTTCTTAAATTTTCATGTTTTTTTTTTCTCCTTACAAATTAAATTCTACATTGTAAAGCTAGTTTTGCTATTATATGTCAGCATGTTTATAATATTGAGCTAATATTTTGAAAGAACTTAATAACACATTAGCCGTAAAAAAAGATATTTTAATTAATCTGCAAATCTTATTTTTTTTAAACAAAATATCGAGAAAGAGCAAATCTAAAATAATTTATTAAGATGAAAGAATAGTCTGTTATTAAAAAAAAATTCGAATAATTCAGTTTTTAATTAGGAGTAATATATATTTATAATGAATAATGTTCAAGATGATGCTTTAAAATGAAATACGGTTTTAATACAGCAGTTTGATGAGATGTTAACAGTTTATTTGTTTGCAATAATACAGATATGAGTATTTATGCTATTTTATAACTATTGATATATATTTAATATATATAACTATTGATTTTAGAACTATTGATATCTATAATATTTTATTCCATAAAACTTTAAATTAATTAAAAGTATAAATCATTTGAACCATTTTTGCAGATGATTTTATATATACGTATATAAACTGAAATCGTAATACAAGAAATAATATGAATATATAGATAGTTATATAATTAAAAAAAAATTGTTGGGAGTCAAAAAAAGATTAAGAATGATTATAAAAGTGTGTTTCTTTGTATATTAAAACCACTGCCGATCATTAACTGATAAAAGATACGGGCTTCGCGATGTATAGTACCTCCAGTTCAGAATGATTTTTATCTACATATGTTTTAAACTATAAATGTTTTACATAAAATAATTTAACCACACAGCATATAAATCGGCGTTAAGATTCCAGTGCATGCTGAAACCACGGCACGGATTAATAATGTCCTTATAGCAATTTTGTTTTATTTTCTTAATATTTACTTAAAATTTTAGAATTATAAAGTTTATGTAATTTTATTTTTTAACCGTCATTAAAATGCAAATCCAATTTTGGGTTTACGACTTCAAATGTGCAATTCCGTAACCTTGTCATTTTCAACCAAATCCAGAAAAGAAGGGAACTCCTGGATCAGGTATTAGGTGTAACTTTTCTTCGGGGAGGATGTTTCGATAGAACTAACCCGCATTTGCGTTTCATGGAGAGGAAAACTAAGAAAACCACCCATGGTTAGCCTGACGGCAAGGAGACTGTAACCCATGTTCCGTCTACCATTGAGGATAATTTATATAGGCATTGTGGTCGGTGTGACTGGGACTCAAACCCTGCTCACCTCATTGGAAGAAAACTCTCGATTCTATCCCCTGAGGCACAATGGCTTCTAAAGCTTATGTATGCACAGTATGCGTACTATGTAAATGTAGCATGTAAGATGTAGCATGCAAGATAATAATTACATTTAACTATACAAAATAAACTGTCAATTTTGAATCCGAATTCCATTGCCAAAATTAATCGAACAAACGATTGCAAATTTCTCCTAATTTAAAGATCATTATATTTATATTTTTCCTTAAGGTCATATACAGATCATAAATATACGTCTGCTTACAATTATAATTTGGTAATTAATTTATTAGGAAAATGGAATTACTCACTCTTGGAATAACTAAATGGAATTATTACTCTTGGAAAAATGGGAAAATGATCCAATCATCCACTGAAAGATAAAATTTTGCTGAAGTATGATATATTAATATATTACTTATCAAAGATAGGAATAGTAAAAGAAGAAACACATTATTTAGGAATGAATTGTAGATAATATGTACGTGAAACAGTAACAAAAGTTTCAATTAAGAATGTCATAGATATAGTTAATTCTGCAGAGAATAATCAAGTCTAACAGCTTCTATTGCAAGCAGGAAAAAAAGATAAATATATCATTTTGCAAGACAATGAAATATTCTGTAAATTGATAGTTCTTATATTATTTAGTAATAATATTACATACATTTATTAAAAGATATATTACATAAATTTTTTAAACGCAGGATTTTTAAGTATATACTAATGTAAATATTAACTTTTTTATTCCTTTGACATTGATATATACTTATTTTTAATACTTTAAAGACACATCTTTATGCTAAAATATCTATGCCAATGTAATTAATCGGTAAATATTTAGTTACCACCGGTTATTTCTAATAACCCAGTTATTAGAAATAACAGTGCCAAAGGTTTGGACACTCCTCTAAAGCATCTTGTCGTAGCAAACCTATTTGTTCTCGATGCTCTGGTTCTGACTATGGTGACACTACCTGTGAGTTGCAACCCTTCTGCATTAACTGCAATTGTGCTCACGCTGCATACTCCAGGAGTTGTCCAAAATGGTCCCATGAGAAGGAGGTACAAAGTGTCAAAGTATTGCAAAACGTGAACTTCAACGAAGCCCGCCGAATAGTCACCGCCCGCACTCCTCGTCCGGGTGTGTCCTATTCCGCGGCTGTCAAGACTTTATACTGCATTGTCAGTACGCAAACGAACCTTTCACCTTTGTCTTCTACCTCTCATTATCAGCTAAAACTACTATATAAACATCGCAATTTAATTTTAATAAACCATCAACATCAAGCAGAACAACATCTCCTCCTTCTAATTTTTTTTTTTTTTTTTTTTTAATTCAGAAAAAGACCGACCAATCCCCAAGCAGCTTGCAACAACAAAATACCCCAAACTAAAACACCTGGCATATCTCGGAAGAAAAAAGTCTTTTCGTCTGTGTTCGATTACCATCATGTTGTACCGTACCCTGGTGGGAAGATACCACCCGCGTGTTTGCCGTGCTTGGAGACCCGTGTCCCTGGAAAAGGGGATCCTGGCAGTTGAGGGCATCTTGAAACATTCTTATCCTCATCAGGCAATTTTTTACCTCGCAACTATGTCTGCCATCGAAATGATTGCGTTGATACTATTCGGCCTAACGGAGGTGTTGCAATTTTATTCGCTACATGTTTTTAATTATCTCTCCTTTTGCTGCCAACTCCCTTATAGGCTGTTGCCGCTCAAATTTAATTTAACATCTCCATTACCTTCCGCTCTATTTATTTACCTCCGCATGCTTCGATATCTCAATTCGAGTTAAACTCATAACTTCATCAACTTCCTACATCTTTCCTACTATTCGGAGATTTTAATGGTCACAGCGAGCTATGGGGTAGTTTCGAATTCAATAATTGCTGACACCAAGTAGAAAAACTCATTGTTGAACATAACTTATGTTTACTCAATCAAGATGAGGATACATATTTTCATGCACCCACACAAACATTCCATTGCATTGATTTAGCTTTATGTTCCCCAGCAATTTTACAATTTTCACAATTTTCAATCGATGATGATGTTCACAACAGCGATCACTTTCCTATAATTATTTCACATTCAGCTATTGCTAATAATACTCCCAGACCCTCTTTTTTCATATATCATCGTGCTGATTGGAATCTCTTCACTCAGCTTGCTGATATCACTGAAGATATGGTAACAAATAACAATTTTATTCACTTTCATTTAGTATTCATGCACCGTTTTACCTATTTCATGTATTTTATATAAATACGCCTTTTATTGGATTTTATAGACTTTTATTTACTCGCTATTGACGGTTTTATTATCTTTATGCATTTTATAAAAATAGAATTGTAGTAAGCATTTTACATTTTAAGCTGCATTAACGTACTGTTTGGCGCAGCATATCCTCTTTTGAAATTTGTGCCATTAAACTCCACATTTAATAAATCAATCAATCAACCAACGTGTCTTGTTCTGTTTTTTCTTCTATTTTGTTTCAAAAATTTTTTCACACACTATTGTATTGATATATTTTGCTTTGGCTATATTTATACAATATTAGAACGCACTCAATTTTTCGGATATAATCGTGTGAGCTGATGAAAATATTATATCTTCTTTTTTCCCCGGATTTTTATTTACATTTTTTAATTTTTTACAATGTTATTTCATTTTCAAAATTTTTTTCTTATAATGTTCAAAATTATATATATATATATATATATATATATTGTTGTGTGTTTTATACTAAAATCAAGAAAGCTTACAAAAATAAATATATTTCTGGTATAGTTGAGTGGTCGTTCAATAATATAAAAAATTGTTTCATAATATTCCTAGCTGGAGCAAGTAAGAAAAAGCTATCAAAAACTTCCAGAAATTTATGTGTAATTATGTCATAACTTTGTTTTATTTTTCGTGTATACTCGAATTGCTTTTTTCCACAGTCACTGTAATTCCATTGTAAAGATTGAAAAGTCAAGTTGAGATTCGCTTGTTATTAATAATATTAGGCTTGCTCCAAGCTATTTTTTTTCTCTTGAGAAAATGGTCGAAAAAATAAAACGTACATGAAATATGAGATTTAAAGAAATGAGGGGCGGAAACTTTTCATGTCATATTTATCTTACATCAACCAATTCTTTTTGGGTTAGTGCCAAGAAAAGTTGAGTAAAAATCTATTTGAAGAGTTTTGCTCCTGATGTTAAGAAAAACAAAACGAAATACTGGACTCATCATTTATTTAAGAGTAAGGAAACTTTCCATATCAACATGAAAATAATGCTTAGTTCTTTCGTTATTCGAAGCATGATATATTAGGTTTTAATAAATTAATAGCTTTTGAACTATATTTTCTGTATGCAATTTTTAATATGCTAAATAATTGAAAACCAAAATATAATATGTGCTTAGGCTTAATCGTTTTCCTTTTTCACATTAATGAATAAATAAAAGAAGCTTATATGAAATTCAAATTTCGATCAGTTGTTAACTATTGTTTTTGTCAACTTTTTTTTCGTATTTCTTTTTGTTTGTTATAGAGTTTACAGCTTAAACCCAGTAATCTCGTTAAAGCTTTCGCAAAATAGTCTCATCCGAATCTTATATCATTAAATCAAAATTTACCAATACTGTCATAGAAAATAGTTTGATATGAAGTTCCATAACTCTTCAAAAGTTTAAAAACTGATTAAGTTTTCAAAAGTTTTCAAAATTAGGACAAATCTATGTCTGCAAATTTTTTAGAACACCCATGAAATTCTTAATTTTTAGCATTTTTAACTATTATTTCAATTGATAATTTCTAATAATTCAAAAAGATATTTACGTTAAAAGGGATAAATAAATTTAACTAAATAATTCATGAGGGCATTTAAATAATTTATTTCAGTTGGAAATCAACACATGCTGAACTAAATGCCGATTGTTCAATAAATAATTATAAACTTGCTCCATGAACTTTTCTTGTCTTGAGAAATTGCGAAAAATCATACATAAAATATGAAATTTCAAGATATGAGATAAAAAATTTAAATTAATTATCTTAAATAAAAATATATTCGACCAAAAGTTTAGCAACAGAAGTTAATTTTATTACACAAAAATTTAAACACCAAAAGTTTACACAAGTTGTAAAAATACATACAGAAAGTATACTTTTTTATATCGTATGAGAACAATGTGTAAGAACCACAGGAAGTTATCTCAACTATATGCTAGTATTTATGCGTCTTTTAACCACGAAGCAAAATATTTCTCATTTTTTCTTTTTATTTTTCATAGCATGTATCAATTTACCTATATACTATTTTATCTTTTTCATGCAGTAATGTTTGAGGCAACGTGTGCTGGTTTGTACCTTGTGCCAATAAATCCTAAATTCAATAACTTTTATGCTTTTCGAATAGGTCATACACTATTTTCCTATTGAAATATGCTATAAAAATTATTTAATTAACTCAAAATGTACTATTTTTGGATCTTACTCCATTAAACCCCACGTTCAAGCAATTGGTTCCATGGTAGATATTATCATTCCTGGATTGCTCAGCAAAAAGCTATAACTAAATGACCTCTTTTATTTTGCCTCGTTTTTTGAGCTAGGATTACTTGTTTTTGGAGCATAATAGCTTCTCTACTAAACTTAGTAAATTTTAATTTGCTTCTCTGTGAAAAATACTTTGGATTTTAAAAGCAATACTCAAAAAATGTGACTGAAAGACAATAAAATGAATAAAAGTTTTCATTCCAACATTTTGTTAAAAAGTTAATAAAACTTTTCAATAAACATAAAGCCTAAGGGTTTAAAAATACAATTTAAACTGAATCAATAGCATCGAAAGAAATTATCAGGACTAAATTAATGGAACACTTCAATCCAATGATATTTCTATTTCGCTTTTTCTCCTCTTTTTTATAGGTCTAATTAACTCTTGGTGTAATAACTATTACTTTGAGAAAGAAAAGAATTTTTTTTTTCAATTTTCTATTTCTCTCTAGTTGAATAAACTTGATGTTCAAAAAGAAATCTAAAACTTATTGAATTTTTATTGGAACGAAAATTTTCACATCAAGAAATGCACTAAACTCAAACTATTTTCGTATTCATTAAGTAACAAATATAACTTAAAGAATAAAAATTATTTAACGAAAATGATGTAAGGACTAAATAATGTAATAACAAAATGTAACTTTGAATCTTTAAATAAAAATTTCTCTTTGAAAAGAAAAACAGTGTCGTTTAAATTGCGAAAAATTATATGATTATTTGTGTATTTTTTTTAATTTTTTATATAGTCATGTATATATATATATATATGTGTGTGTGTGTGTGAAGAGGACCGGAAAGTAATGTCGTTTCGGTGCATTTGATATTTGTTATCAAGATTATATTATTTTTAATCAATGTATTTACCCTCTTAAGCAACAACCTTTCAATGTTGGATCGAAAATGAATCAAAATGGATAAAAAAATGAATGGGTTTTTAAAACTAAAGAATATATAATATGCAGAAACGACATTACTTTCCGGTCACCATTTTTTCTCCATGCACTTTTACATATTTATAAGACTCGTGGTTATCCTGTAAAAAGAAATGTAGACATTAAACCATACCTTCAATCAATTTGTGAGGTTGGCTGGATTGGCCTTTCTTTTGGGAGTTTCCTTTTTCGATAATGCCCCTGTAATGGCTCTTTCCTGTACTATAAAGTACAGATTAAATACAACTTTTAATTTGGCTTTTGATTCGGCAGGTTATGGCGAATTTATCTTTCCTGCCCTGTCATTAATCATATAACGTAAATTTTTTTATTTTACTTTATAAGTCTCTAGGATAACATTCTTAATTTTGCAATTCGAGTTCTGGAACGAAGAAAAACTTTTTTATAATGAATTTTATTCTGTTTTCACTATCTATTTCAATAAACTATCTACACCACCAACCACACCATTTTTCCAATATACTTGTACAACAAAAAATTTTTATCCTTCGCCACTTCGCCACATCCACCTATACTGCTTCAAGTACACTTCTTAGTACCTTTTTTATTCAAATATGCAAAGCATTTGGTTATCTTTCTGGGTTAGAGTTCATGTTTCCATATATTAAAATGAGCAAATCAAACATTTATGATATTTCAATCCTTCTACTTACGTAGACCTCGAAGTTTTTAATTAACTTCATAGCATTAAATACGATTTGGACCATTTGCCAGTACTGCCCTTGCATAGCGCAGATGTAAAATTAACTCGTCTTCGAATTGGTCTCACCCGGTTGGCACACCTTCATTTGTTGCTGGGAGAGCCCCCTCCTCAATGTCATGCTTGTAACGTTTCTCTCACAAATCATCACATTTTAATAACGTGTCCATGTTTTAAATAACATCGTTTAACGTATTTTGGGAGTTCTACTTTAGGCATGCAGGATTTGTTGGATAACATTCATCATCCAATGCGTATTTACGTGCTGTTGATATTTCTAACTGTATATAAATGTTTTAATACATCTAAAATTTAGCCCACTCTTACAAACAACTTACCCTTTTACTTACTTCGTGTATTTTACATCGTATTCCTCCCTTCTTATCTTATTTTATTCATACCTTTTTGTCGGATTTTATTCATACTTTTTATCTGATTTTTTCATACCTTTTATCTGATTCTATTCACCAACTTATTCCATTTTATCAGTTATAATTGTACGACAGTTAAAGTGATGTATGCACTTTATCTTTTGAACTGTTTTACCCTATTGATTGGCCGCAGCATGTCCTTTTTTGGATTTTGTACCACCAAACCCTACATTAAATCCAATGCAATCCTTTAATCTCCAAGAGTGCGGTGGATGCAACAATCCTATTTGTACAATCCTATTATTATTTTGTTTCCCAAGCATTAATATGCAAATTGATTTATTTTCCCTGTTCTTTGAAAGCTATAAATGTCAGCTTACTTCACATTTATTACAACTCTGCCCTAATCATAGGCATAATGGTTTGGTTGGAATTTTCCCTTTTGTATCCTTTAATCTCCAAGAGTGCAGTGGATGCAACAATCCTATTTGTATTTTCCTATTTGTACAATCCTATTATTATTTTGTTTCCCAAGCATTAATATGCAAATTGATTTATTTTCCCTGTTCTTTGAAAGCTATAAATGTCAGCTTACTTCACATTTATTACAACTCGGCCCTAATCATAGGCATAATGGTTTGGTTGGAATTTTCCCTTTTGTATTGATTTCTAAATCTCTAATAACTTTTACAAGTGCAATTTTTGAAATTAGGCATACTAATGCATTTCCCTACTTTATACCATAATTTCTCTACTTAATGCCCCTTCACCATAAAAAGTTAAAAATTAATAACTTCTACTATATTTAATATAAAAGTTTTCTAATTTTACAATTTAATCCGATATCCTATTTCGGACAAATAATAGACAAAGAAATTTATTCAATAAAATTCTAAATAAAAATCAACAAAATCATTTCAAGTTGTTGCAAAAAAAAATCTAATTCAAACCTGGAAAAGTGCTAAAGATTTGTTTTTCAAAAAAATGAAAATTTTTTTGGAAACAAATAAACTTAAATAGATATAGAAAAATGAAATGAAAGAAACATGAAATAAATATGAATGCAATACACGACTTTTTCAGAAGGCACCCAGCATGCATTCATGTAGAAATTGAATAAAATAAGATTTCCAAGTGTTTTTAAATCAAATTTAAGGGATAATTGGTATTTTTTTTTTTTTTTTGACATTGCTCAGGCGGCGTATTTAAGGCAAAAAAATTTAGCTTTAAAAAAAGATTGTATCTCAAAATGCAAGTGCAAGAAAATGGACATAGCTTGATGGACTATTAAAACAGACATGACCCATAGCGTGTCTCTAAAAATTAACAAAACTCAAAATGTCTTTAAAATATGAAAAAAGCTTAAGAAATTCCCTTTTCTTGATGTTTCAAATCTCAGAAATAAATTCAAGAAGATAAAACTATTTTAAAGCAATTATTTTCTAACACAATGATCTGGGATTCAGTGAACTTGAATTTAGTTTAAAAGTAAGTTAAATAAAAGCATTTTTCATTTAACTAAAAACAAAACTTAAATCTAGGAATCAACTAAAACAATTTTAGCACTGATTCCGATCCATTTAATACTTCATTAAAATAGGGTGAGTCAGCTATTCTTTTCAAGAACGGTAGATTTTGGGGAAGAAAATCAGCTCCTTAACAAATAACTTAGCTTTCTAAGTTTTATGTAACTCCTTAAACTTCTTTCTGCTTTATTGGGTATAACCTGTATTTGAAAGCTAATTACAGGAAAATTCTTCTTTCGTTTCTGCGAAAATCGGCAATGATACGTAATTAAAAACTATTCGTGACGATAAGCTAAAAATATATATTGATACTTCTGTCGTACATTTTTTTGGGGAGGGGAGAAAATTAAAATATGCAGTTATAATAATTTACACAAAAATCCATTGCTGTATACCCAAAAACCTGTGAAATATTCAATTATTTTCTCTCATAGCTTATTTTTAACTTGGCTGAGTTTAAATTGACTTTGATTTATTGAAAGTTATTTTCTTTGTCTAAAATATTAAGTGGGTTAGAAATTTCTAATCATAGAAGGGAATATAAATCCCCTTTGGCCCCCAGTTAATGAAAATACTGACACCCATGAAAATATTGTATACATTTTGAGCTGATTTATTTAAAACACGTGTGCCAAACTAAATCAAAGCTAAAGCAAAAATATTAAACAAGATATCCCCAAAAAAAAATTGTTGAAAAACTTAGTACAACTTCCTAATATGCTGAAATTTTGTGATATACAATTTAATGAGCAAATTTTTATATCCCAAAAATAAATCATTTATAATATTTTTTAGCAAAATGTATTTATTTTTAAGAAAATTTATTTTGCATTACATATATATTGTACTGCAAAATCATCATATTGCACAGCATCATGCATATAACATAGAATAAGTCTGGTTTTATTGTCTGTTACATACAAATTTCTACTTTTTCATTTTAATAAAAGCTTTCAACAAGTAATGAATACATTTAAAACTTTAACCAACGGCGGAGAGGATAATTTATTTCCCATTCTCTCTCTTTTTTCTATTTCGACAATGAAATTATCCTTTGAAGTTTTAATTTCTTTTTTTTTCTTTTCAAAAGCTCTTATAAAAAAACGTTCTTTTAAAGCACTAGGTTAGAATTCTTTTAACTAAAAAATAAATATGGATGTTTTTTTTTCCGACTCATTAAGATCTTTCTGTCTTTTTTTAAAGACAAGAGTTACTTAATATTTTTTTTTTTTATTTTTCATTCCGTAAGATAATCTTTTGCAGAAGGCAAGATGAATTTCTCATTGATGTTCATTATGTAAATTATTTTAATTCATTAAGATATATTTTAAAATAAAATAAATACGCATTATATTAAATAATAAGAGATAATGAACAGATATTAATGGCTACCATGATTTAATTTCATTAATCTAAATTTATTTCTAATACTAAATTTAAAAGATAAAAATCACTCTTTTTATTTTAATGAGATTCTAGTATCAATTTTTTATAGAAATTAAAAAACCATATTTTACACTATAGCTGTAGGAATAAGTATTTTTTAAATAAAGGAAACCAGTTGTAAAAAGTTTGTGAAACAATATAAAAGAAGTAATACATATCAATCACATATAACCCTCTTAAGGGAATAAGACATAAAATAAGCACGTGACCCTTGACCCCGAGGATTAAAATGTTTTTTTCCTCAGTCCTATTATTATGCTTTATTCTTAATTTATATCCCGATCACCTTACCTAAAATTCGTATAACTGTTTCAGTTTTGTGTTTACAATTATTCCCAATCCATATGCTATGAAACTTTACATTATGAAGCTAAGTTAACTTAAACTTAGCTCAATGTCATTACATATTAATGTAACCACTGGCTCCTCACTTACTTATCGGGTACTCTGCTCTATTGGAAAATCCAATCTTCATCCATTATGGCGTATACCGCCCATACACCACTGGTATCATAGGACATTCTCTGGTACCCTGCAGGACATTAAATGCTACCTAGGAACCCAGACTGCTTTGGCCAGATTTGAAGTGGCCATCATATTTCTTAAGTGCCTTACTTTTGAGGGATGCAGAAAGATCTACCTAAAGATACCTATACTTCATGCATTGTATCAAGATGCAAAAGAATTGTGTTATATAAGGTATTCATGTCACGAAAATCGGTTCAACGTAGAACCATTTTATTGGAAATTCTTACGCCAGTTGGAAATACTTTTGACAAACCTTTTTATTACTACAAACATTTGATTTTATTCATAAATATGCCCCTCAGGGGGTTTGCATTCTTTAGATAAACACTGATAGTCACGCCCCTGGGTTGCCCTAGTGATCCTATCGTTTTCCTCTCCCTTTAATCCTACTTTCCCCTTTGTCGTAGTTGCCAATTTTACCGGTGAGGGCTTTTCATCTGTGTTCGATTATCATTCTGTCGTATTGGACCCGGATGTGAAAAAACCAGTCACGTTTTAACCGTGCGTGTCCCTGGAAAAGGGGAACCTGGTAGTTGAAGGGTATCCTGGTACCCCAAATTACTGCTCTGGCCCGTGCTTCAGATAAACGGGAAGTGCATCACGAACGTCATCTGCTAGCTAGAGTCAAGACTGGGGTCACTTACTGGTCACCTCGTTAAAGGTGCAGGTTGCTTCAGGAGTGACTCGCTGGCGTATAGCTATTGGCCAGCATCAGTGTTCAGTAACGGGTTCCTTTTTGTTACTTGCATGCCCTTAGTTTGACTCAGTGGTAGTTGGTGCCGCTGGTAGTAGAAGGTTGTTTATTTTTCTATGTCTGAAAATAACCAGGTGTTCAGTTCCGCACACCAAAACAAAAACAGCTGAACAACCCCTTCACCGTATGCTTATGCTCGTTATCTCATGATGACATAAAACAATCCTCTTGTACCAAATTCATCATTCAGTATGATATCGCCTATCTTAGAACACAAGGCATTTCTTTCCGTTTTGGGAGAAGTAGCCATGATAAAGAAATTGCTTTCAGGTGATCTGTTAATTCAGGTCACATCTGAAAATCTAGTAACCACATTGACTACATGTACAAAATTCTGCTCCCTTGAGGTAAATGTTACCCCGAAAAAATCACTTAACACTTCTCGGGGTGTAATATCGGAGTTAGAACATCTGAACGATAAGGAAGACACGATAAGAGAAAGCCTGCCAGAGCAGCATGTTGTAGAGGTCCGTATGATAAGGAATCACAGGGATGAGAAACTCATACCCACGAAAAATCTTACCCTCACGTTTGACACTCCAACGTTACCATTTGATACAAAATTGCATGGTTTAACTGACCTGTCCAACCCTATGTTTCAAATCCTTTGAGATGCTTTCAGCGCCAAAGGTTTGGACATTCGAAGGCATCCTGCCGAGGTACATATTTGTCTTTTCCTGGCCACTCTTATACTCCCTGTGAGTTATCGCCCCATTGCATTAACTGCAAGGGTGAACTTATGCGGCTTACTCCAGGAGTTGTCCAAGATGATCGCAGGAGAAAGAAATACAATTTTTTAAAGTCTCATAAAATAAGACGTTTTAGGAAGCTCACCGGATAGTTACTGCCCCTACTCCCCATCCGGATATGTTCTATTCCATGGCAGCTACGATTTCCTATTGCTCAGCAAGTACTAAAACAGATTCCTCACCACTATCTAATTATCTAACTCACAACAATCAAAACAGAAAGCACAATTCAATTTCTCCGGTTACTCAGGGGGTTTACCTTCTTTAGGTAAACAGAGGGAGTTACGCCCCGGGGTACCCAAGTGATCTGTCTTCCCTTCGTTTTTCTCTCCCTTTCATCCTAATTTCTCCTTTCTCTTCTCCCTTGTTGGGGTTGCCAAATTAACTGGCGAGAGCTTTTTCTCTGTGTTCGATTACCACCCTGTTGTACCAGATGGGAAGAGATCACCCACGTGTTCACCATGCGTGGAGTCCGTGTCCTAGGAAAAGGGGATCCTGGTAGTTGAGGATCATCTTGGTACCCCAATACACAGCTTCGACTTGTGCTTCAGGTAAACAGGAGGTGCATATTGGCCTGTGTGCATCAATCGGCTAGTCACAAATGTCATCGGTTGGCTAGGGTCAAGCCAGGGATCACTTACTGGGAACCTCATTAAGGTAGGAGGCTGCTTCAAGGATGCATACATTTTATCTGATTTTTTCATGCCTTTTATCTCATTCTATTCACCAACTTAAACCATTTTATCAGTTTTAATTGTACTACAATTAAAATGAGGTATGCACTTTGTCTTTCGAACTGTTTGGTGCATGTCCTCGTTTCGACTTTGTGAAACTGAACCCCACATTTATTTTAATCCAATATCCAAAATACGAAACAAAATTGCTAAAACCTATGTTTCCATACTGGTTCAATCTTGGTATTTTATAACGAAGTTTAAGAAATACGATGCTTTTCTTTAACTTAGCACTGTATTAAGATTGCCAAATAGGGACAATACATGTTTTAGCATGTATTTCTTTGTAGAACTCCATTCAAGACGAAGAGCAAGACGTGGTTGGATGCCACTTAAAATAACTTTCACCAAACTCACCATAAAAACTTGCATCTAAGCTTGGTGACAGGTAAAAGTTCAAGAAACGCTTAATAATTTTAACTTTATTATTCAAAAGTTTCTATAGAATAGCGAAACAAATATTTCATTTAATTTTAGGTACGTTGAGATTGTATATTTACTCCCACTTTCAATAAAAGAAAATTTTGAGGTTTATTGGAGATCAGTAGCAAGGGCAGAAATTGATATTAATAATGAAACTAATGGCAATAAAAATTAAAATTGTGTGGAAACATAAGTATAAAAATTTAAAGCTTTGAATTAACGTTGGGCATGATTTTTCAGATAATTATTATATCTGATATTTGATGCTTTGTCCAATGACTACAAAATAACTGACTAAAACTTAACCCAATATCAGACTATAATAAGAATCTCTTCCTGACAAATACCAGTGAATTTCTCTTCCAATTTCGTATATATGATCTGCACTATCGGGAAAATGTTACAGCATATTACCATAATATAAGTAAAATGAATTGTAATATTCTGTGAGTTTGCTACAACTTTATTAGGAGAACTTTTGAATAATTTTATCATGCTTCCATTCAAGTAGAATCAAAGTATATTCAAAATTAAGAGCATTCAAATTTAAGAACAATTTAATAACTATCTCAACTTGGCACCTTAAGCCGAAATAATTTTGTACGATATTTCAGTTTAATTTTATTCAAAATTTTTAACCGTGCACAGTATGAATGAACTCAAAACAAATTTGAACATTATAAATTAGAAAGGAAAAGAAAAACAGATTTTAGCAATGTATTTTAGCCTATTTATTCGGCCATTCAGCTTCTCAAACGTGAATAATGAATATTTCGAATATGTAATTTAATAAATTATTTTAAATTTCATTCATAGATATACGAAAGTCATTAAAAATGAATTTAAATCCCTTTGCATATTGGTAACATAAATTTTTTACAAAAATGCTAACACGTATGTGAATACGTGTTAGTTTAAATAAAACTTCACTTTAGTTCAGTAAATAATGTTATTTATTTTATTTAAAAAAAAAGACAATAAAAATATACATTTAATTGTTTCCTGCTTAGATTTAACTAATTTTTAATTACTTTTTGTTAAAATTAATAATGTCGCAAAATATCGAATATGCACAATTTGAAGGGATTGTTTGAATATTTACTCAGCTTATTAAAAATAAAAAAGGATTTAGCTCATATTTCGTGCTTACCCAAGTCATTTCAATAGTATTTTAAAAATAGTACACATCCAACTTATACTTCGAAGAGAAGCACAAATCGAGCATTTTACGAAAAATAATACATTCATTAAAATTTAAAGCTATGTTTTCAAAGTGAACAAAGGTGGATTTTGACTACAATTCAAATTAATCTTTTATTTACTAAACAGAATTTATAATCTAAGTTCTAAGGAATTCATCTAAAAATTAAAGTTACTTAAAAGTAATTTACTTGAAACTAAAAAAGTATAACTGATATACATTTAATTTATGTTAAAATTTCCCATCTTTAAAACAATTTTCCACGTAAAATATTTGCCATAAAAATGTTTGAAAATTCGATAAAGATGAATTATAATTTCCAAACCAGTAATAAATGTTATATTACTTTTTTAACAATTTGAATTTCCCATTTTCTTCAATTGAAAAGCTATTTTCCAATATATGCAATTTCTATTTAGAAATTTAAATGGTTCTTTTATTTTATTGCTGAACGCTTTATGATGATATAATTGATTCTTTTCCTCAGCCTCATTTTGTTTCTAGAAACAATTCTTCGAAAAATAAATTAAATATAATTTATATCTCTCTGCTTGTTTTGTGGTAATGAAAGAAATGAAATAGGTTTGGAAACAAATCACCAGGAACTTTAGTTTTCATTTTTTGATTTTATTTTGATGATTTATTTGATTCAAATTAAACAAAGCAAAGATTAAATTGAAGCAAACTTTTGAGTTGTTTGAATTATATTTTTCGTCACAGAACCAATGAAGTAGTTGTTTTTTTAAATAAAAAAAAATTGAGACAAATGTGAAATTCATTATAAAACTGATTAATTATTCAAAGACATTGTCTTAAAGTGCTGTTGGTTTTCGAAACATGCTGAAAAATTGTTTACATTATTTTATTGTGTTCTTAATGAATTAATTTCGACAAGTATACTTTTTTAAAGAACTGGAAAGATAAATAAAAAGTTTCAATTCTTTTTCCTCGTCATATTTTCCGGGGTTATATTTTTAAAATTAACCAATGATTTAAAAAAAATAGGATGTAATACTATGAGTTAAAAATTTAATTATAATCTTGAATCGTCTTGATTATTATCGGTGTTATAATTTTACATATTTATTTCCATATAATATACATGGCTTCTGCATCAAAAATTTACTACAACCAATTTACCAACCAAATCATAATTTTACATCTTATTCATTTTTATGTAAAATTCAGTTTCATACAGTATGTCGTATGAAACTTTTCCACCCATCTTAATTTTTTGCCATAACTAGATGAAAAGATAATCAATGAGAACAAAATATATAGATAATAAAACTACTTTAAAAGCTACTGTGTTTTTCTGGTTTTGTTTCTCACCTTTATTTTTAAGTTTTTTAAAAATATTTTTAAATTTTTATTTTTAGTAATTATTTACACTGTATAGCTATTTATTGTTCCTAAGATTTATTTCTTTTTCTTATATTACTAATAATTTTAATAAGTTAATGAATATTTTGATGAATTATATTTGTCAACTAGTTAGGGTCATCGTTAATTTTTTGTCGGTCTGTTTCGAAAAAGTTTGCTTGAAAGAGTTGATGATTCACCATTAGTTGAAGAAGGTGAATTTTACATTTCCATATGTCCATAATTTATTAAGGAGTGATGTAGGCAAGCAATTATTTATATTTCAGGAAGAATCAAAGTAGGATAATGTGGTATTGTAAACCGCATATGAATATGTGTTTATAACATAAATATATTTTATCACATATAATTTTGGCAAATTATTATACATATGTTAACTAATTTGCAATCAATATCATTAAGTTACTTTAATATTGTATATTTTTGTTAAATTAATAATTTTTAATTAAAAATAATGGTTGTGATCCAATTACTACCTCTTTAATAAAATATGTGTCATCAATGTCAAATTATTAGTTTGTGTGTCAAATAAAGCTATTTGTTTCATATACTATCTACTTCCAGACTATTGGGTTAAAACATTTTAAAGAATTGTTTGTTATTTAAATAATGGCGTTTTATAATATAATTTTTTTTTTTGAATGGTTAATATCTATGTAGAGTAATTCCTAGTTTAATTCTTATTAAGAAAATTCAACAAAATTTTTTCACAATTTCTTTTTACCGACATTTCCTTGTTTGTAAAATGGTTTCTTTTGATGTTGCCTTTAAATTGTTACTATCTTAAACCAAATATAATTTTCTAGTGGAAATAACTGTGTGCTCTTTTGTGTATGAGAAATCTCTCCACTTGTTTAAGACTAACTATACTTTAGCAGTCAACAGCTCCCCCAAGAATGTTAAGACCTTCTGTCCATCTCCAACCTTCAAGTAACTTTAATCCTTTGTCGGTAAAAAACGAAGTTTCTAGAATATTCTTTTTCTTCCAGCGTCACAGGTTCAGCAAGCCCAATTTTGGCATTAGCTTTACCCTTATCTTGCCAAATTTGGCTTATTTAAATTCAATCTTAAACACTCATTGGATGCGCAGCTATTTTCCCGTGTCAACCACTTTTAGTTTCTACGCCAACGAAGTTAACATAAAAGAAATGTTGTATGATGTCATAGTGATACTCTCAGTAAATTTTTTCGTTATTTATTTTGATTCATCTCTGGGACTACTTCCTTTTTTTTGGTAATTGAAGTTGCTTTAATTCTCTCTTTCTTTCGTATGCTGGTGGGTTTTTGCAAGCAATGTTTTCACAATGAAGTTTGATAAATAAACGTTTTCTTTTATTTGTTAATTGTTCTTTAGTGAATCATTTTTAAAATGTACTTCATTTGTGGTAATGGTTGAGTAAAGAATTTTTTAAACATAAGCTTGTATTATGTCAAGTTCATGTATTCTGCCGGATCTGGCGGCACTCGCTTTGTTTCTACACTATATTTTATAATTAATTGTTCTAAATTCTGAAGATTTTTTTCTGATGTTTTTCTTTTTTATCTTTACAGGCATTTAATGTGTAACCTTCTTTCAATAATTTTCAATCTCCTCACCATCGATAAATAATAAAGAAACATGTTTTATTTATAAAATTATATGGGGCTCCAACCCCTGAGGGGGTTTACCTTCTTTAGGTAAACACAGGGAGTCACGCCCCGGGGTACCCTAGTGATCTGTCCTCCCTTCGTTTTCCTCTCCCTGTTCTTCTACTTTCTTCTTTCTCTTCCCCCTTGTCGTGGTTGCCAAATTTACTGGTGAGGGCTTGTCATCTGTGTTTGATTACCTCTCTGTTGTGTTGGACATAGATGGGAAGAGACCACCCGCGTGTTTGCCGTGCGTGGGGACCCGTGTCCCTGGAAAAGGGGATCCTGGCAGTTGAGGGGCATCCTGGTACCCCAATACACTGCTTTGGCCCCTGCTTCAGGCAAACGGGAGGTGCATATTGGCCTGTATGCATCAACCGGCTTGCCACGAACGTCATCTGTTGGCTAGGGTCAAGTCCGGGGTCACTTACTGGGCACCTCGTTAAGGGTGGAGGTTGCTTCAGGGGTGACTCGTGGGCGTATAGCTATTGGCCAGCATCGGTGTTGGGTAACAGATTCCTTTCAGTTACTCACATCCCCTTGGTCACCGCAGGTGGCCAGCCGACCCGCGAAGCGGGTTTGCGGCTTTTCGCGGCCCCCACGTTAAAACATCACCCTCGCACTCCGAGGGTCGTCAGGACCGAGGCCCCTCGGACGCGGAAAGCACACAGCCGTCACCCAGAAGCGTCGTGTACGGTCCCGCGCACCTAATGCCCAATCCTACAACCCTACAGACCCAATAAAGCCCGTCTGTCCAGGCTCCTGCAAGGGAAGGGGGTTAATACATATAAAATACAATTTTTAAGTTTTTAAAAAGTGCTACATTAATTAAGGTTAATATTAAAGAACTCTTGCGGAACTAATTGCAAATTAAGTTACTATTATCCTAAGGACACTTTATCAAATGATGACAATTTTATAGCACTTGGTAATGTTTTACAATTAATTTAATATCATTAAGTAGAGAAAGTTAAGCTTTAAATCTTTTATATGTTATGGATTGAAACTCTTACGTTAAAAGCTATTGCTTTTTATATTTACTAAGCTTATTATGTGATTAAAACTATTACGTAGATTTGGTTAAACTATTTAATTACATTGATTAACATATTATTGTGGATCTTACCTTACCCCTGCATCAGTATCATCTGGAAATAACATTTAGACTAGCGGCATTACAGATAAAAACACTATCACCGCAAACACGTTACAATATTTACTAGCTAGTCACAACACAATTTTTTTTTTTTTTTTTTTTTTTTTTAATACACATATAACATCTATGGCCTTCACGGGTAGCTGAAGAGCTCCGGGCGCACTGCCTGCCCCCAGGGACTAGGAGCAGGGTCAGTGGTAAAGGCGTGTGTGGTAATCAACCACGTTGGCTGCTATTGTGAGCCAACGTGTGAGCCGTGGTTGATTGTGGGGTGTGCATGTATCTGGAATTGTTTGTGTTGTTTTGTGTTTGTTGCTTATTTTTGATTGGTGTTTAGAGTGGCGACTGGGCAGTTTTTGGTTTAGAATGTTTGGTTTTTGTTTTGCTGAAATTAGGTTTTCATTATTGTACTATTGCCTGATTAGATAGTCCTGACCTTGGCTATTCGATTGAGGATAATAAAAAATAAAAAAAAATAAAAAAAAAATATTCTTCTAGGAAACTTGGTCTCCGGAAAAGCTAAGCCAGGCTTTGCTTTCGTCTTCCCGAGGTAACGACGACCGGATCCATGGAAAAGCGGTCCATATCACCTCCAGGGTGGCATTTTAATAATGTTCACCCAACTCTTGTCACGCGGAGATTCGGTGATTACGACACGAAAAGATTAAAAAGTTTATAAAAAAAAAAGAAACTAAGTTGTTCTGAGGAGTGTGTTGAAAGGTTGGTAGCACTTTGGTGGGGTGTCCTGTGTGCCCTCGGGCAACTGACTTTCCTCCGGTGTACTACACATTGTCCAACACACCCTCTTCACTCCCTTTTGAAAACTGGCCCACCTCCTCCAGGAAGGTCCTGATGGTTAATCCTTCCAACTCATTCGTGGAGTATTCGGAGGTGTTCACTTAATAATGAAAAAGTTGTATTTGGTCCCTGTTTGCTCAATACTTTCGCCTTTGTTTTGGTTTTGTCTTTTTGGTGGTTGTTTGGATGAGACGATTAAGCTTGGTTTTGGGGTTTATTTGTTGGATAGTATTGCTAAGTTTTGATTTTATTGTTTGTTAGATTGGCCCATTGCCGCTCTCACACCGTTTTTTTTTTGTTTTTTTTTGTTTTTTTTTTTTAATAGAATAACCATCACGGGTAGCTGAAGAGCTCCGGACGCACTGCTGTTCCTGGGACTTGAAGCAGGTCAGTGGTGATGGGTGTGTGGTGATCAACCACGTTGGCTGCTATTGTGAGCCAGTCCGTGGTTGATTGTGGGGTGTGCAAGTATTGTGTGCCGCTACTCACATGTTGTCTGTTATTGCTCTTGTTGTGTCTAATATCTTAATTAGTTTATGAATGGTGCTTATATTTGATAAGCTGTCTGCAAAAGCCGTTAAGTGGGCTGGGTTTGGTTTTCTTAGATGGTTGTGTTGGGTCAGTGGACACTCATGTAGGTAGTGTTCAGGTGAACCTAATTCGCCGCATGGGCACTCATCTGTGTTAACTCGGTGCATTCTGTGCAAGAATGTTGGGAAGAAGCCGTGTCCTGTTAAGAATTGGGTTACTGCTGGGTGGCCAATTAATCTTTCGTAGCTGACCTTCGGGTAGTAGGTTTTAGTTGTTTGACCTTTGTCTGAATCGGTCCATTGTTCTTGCCAAAGTTTGGCTATGATTGCCTTTGTCTTGTTTTTAAGACATGATGGGGGTAGTTTAATTGTTGCTTGTTGCCCGTTGCCGGCTGCAGCGTCTTTTGTGAGAAGGTAATGAATATGCTACGCGTTCTGTCAAATACGTTTTGGGGAGCAGACCGTATCGCTTTACTGCGAATATACAAAGCATTAATACTGTCACGTATTGACTACGCTTGCATGGTCTATGGCACAGCGGCATCTTCTCACTTAAAACGCTTGGACACAGTGCATCATACGGCCTTACGTATATGCAGCGGCGCGTTTCGCACTAGTCCAGTAGAAAGCTTGTATGTCGTCTGCCAACAATTACCTCTGGATCTACGTCGCATGCAGCTCTCTCTGACATATTACTATCGTGTCATGTCTAGTAAATTACATCTATTAAGGTGTGAAGTTACTTCATCAAGCTTGGAGAGACTATATGTAGCTAGACCTTCTCACGTCCGACCATTACATGCTCGCGTTCGTACATTCATACAAACTTTCGACATTTGTGAATTACCATCGCAATCAGAGGATCATTTTCTCATACCTCCATGGACCATCTCACCGTATCAGTTTCATTCTCCGTTTATGATATACAATAAGTCTAATGTTGCACCCAACATTTATCAGCATCTCTTCACTTCTCATCGTCACCAATATTCTGAGTATCTGCCTGTTTTTACTGACGGATCAAAATCTGCGGGATATGTCGGCTGTGGTGTCATTATCGCTGATGATACTTATAGCTACAAAATCCCAGATATTTGTTCCGTCTTCACTGCTGAAGCTGTTGCCATTTTATTGGCACTGCGGTAGATTTCCACGCTCTCTACGCGAAAGTATTGCATATACTCTGACAGTATGAGCGTCTTGCGCCAATTAGGAAATTTTCGCAGTGATAGTCATCCAATTTTATGTTTTATTAATCATTTGCTGATCACTCTCCACAATAACGGTTTTGATATTTTATTCTGTTGGGTGCCAAGTCACGTCGGTATCCCAGGAAACGACTTGGCTGATTTGGCTGCACGATCTGCCACTACTGTTTTAACCATATCCATACCTTTCTCAGACTTAAAACGTCACATACGGCAGTTTATCACATCTCTCTGGCAACAACAGTGGGACCTGAAAATTAATAACAAATTGCACTCAGTTAAACCAGATATTACCCCTTTACCTGCATTACGTCTTCGTCACGCAGATGTTAAGCTAACCCGTCTCCGAATCGGCCACACTCGTTTGACGCATCTACATTTACTGTTTGGAGAACCGCCTCCCCAGTGCGATTCTTGTAATGTTTTACTCTCTATTCATCATATTTTAACTATTTGCCCATGTTTTAACTTTTATCGCCTTACCTTTTTTGGTAGTTCTATTTTATCTCTGGAGGATTTGTTAGGAGACACCCATCACCTTAACGTGTTTGCGTTTCTAAGCGCAATTGGTATTTTATACTGTATATAACTGTTTTATCCTGTTTACACTTTTGTCTGATTTTATTCACTTTTGATACCGTTTCATCTGTTTTTATAGTATTTATATTTAACTGATTTTATTCACTTTCGAATACTCTTGGTATGATGTGTAAAAATCCAGTAAGAAAAATAGTAGGATGAGTTTACCTTCGATTCGGTTTAAAATCGCATGTTTGGCGCAGCATGTCCTTTTGTGGACCTTGTGCCAGTAAACCCTACATTCAATTCAATCATATGGGGCTCCAAAGTAAAGACTAATCTTAAATTTTAATACAAATAAACATCCATTGAATTATAAATTTGGAAAATGGCCGAGAGGGTGTGGCGGCAGGGCAAAGCCCCACTGGACTCCTCCTCTAAGAAATCAAAAATGCGAGTGTCAAGTGTACGTTAGCTTAGTTTTCGCCAAGGAAAGTTCAGGAATCCATATATTTATTGTCTATTAATTGATTTTATCTATTGCCAAGGCTCTTTTTCTAAGCCTTGCACATTCAAATGTGTTGGCGGTAAAGAAAGCGTGAGAAATAATTGCGAATTTTAAAAAAATCAAAACATTGGCAACCATATGAAGGTTTTTGAGTTCTATGCTAAGTTGTAAGGCAGATGTAGAGAGAATCTCTTAAAATAGATTTTATTTTACACTCAAGATTTAAATTTCAAATGCTAGGAAATTTGCTGTACATATTTTAGTACAGTCGGGCTTATGAGTAGTCGGGGAAATATGCCGGTCAGGCAACCAAATAAGACCCATCTAAAAGGAACAATATAGTACTTAATGAAATATTATTTAATTGTTCTATCCAAAAACTAAGAAAGAACATTTTACCAATATTCCTTTATAGCTAAATGCATTTATATCAGAAATATTTAAATACAATTTTCAGAATCCAAAACCTACAAAATAAATTACATTTTCAGAATTTTCTTTCCCTTATAAATGTTTCCATATAACTTATTTCTTAAGCTCTCGTAACACGATTTTATTAAAAAAAAATACCCTTTTGAAGCGCAAAATATATTATGGCTTACAATTTTTATTCTAGACTTTCTTCTCTATGTGAATTTTGTTCCGTATTATCATACCCATAATTGCTGAAAAAATTTGCTTTCAAAGTTATAATTTGATTTCCTTTCTTATGTGCTCTCACATAGCTTAAAGTGGTGCATGGAGTAAACAATGAATGATTCTATCATTTGTCTTTACAATTCTTGCTTATTATCATCCAAAAAATGGAAATTTATGCATGCGTAAATACCTTTTTTTTCTAACAGTTCCCTTCTTTTCTCTTCATTTTTATTGATCGCAAAAAAGCCTCATCTGCGAACTTGTTCAAACATGTTATTACTGAAGTAAAGAGTTTTTCAAACTGTCAGAAAGAAAAAATATCGAGAAAGGGTTCATCAAAAGTTTATTTTTCTGATAAATAATCTATACCTGAACATTTGTTGTTTCTGATAATTTCTAAAGAGAGATTTTAACTTTGTTATTCTATGAATAATAATAATAAATTCAATTCGTTGAATATTATGTATATTTAGCATAAGCAACGTTGTATTTTATCCCACTCATGAGTATGAAAAATTATATATATATATATATATATATATATATATATATATATATATATATATATATATATATATATATATAATACAGTCAAATAGTTTTTCAGATCTGGAAATCTTCAAACTGAAACTCATATAAAAGTTATTGAACAAAGCAGCAATATTTTATTTTATTTTAGAGTCTTCATTGATCAGCCGACCCAATTTTGGGTTTACGATTGCTAATGTTCAAGATACATACGTTTTAACCTATTTTTAGGCTCGGTATAGCCAAATCATGTTTCTTGCGCAAATAATATAAATCACTTTATTGTATCCCATCCTTTCATGTTTAAAAATTTAATTTAGTTCCTACATTGAGCAGCCTGGAGTTCCCAACAAACCTTTTACGCATCTTTGATGTAGCTAATTCATCTTTTTCCCACAGATTAAACCAATTTGCACTTATGTGTCTTGTTACTTTTCAACTATTATTTGGTGTTTAAACACTAAAACTACATTGTCCATTTCTATATCTTTATTTCAGCTTTATTCGAGTTGTTTTGATCTATTCGCTTGTTAACGCATCGAAGTTTTAAAACAGTTTCACTATTTGTGATTTTTAAAGTTTCTAATCAATTTCAAATATTGACAAAAATTGGCTGAAATAGTGCTATCTGATATCTAAAAGTAATGCGTGGTTTATGAAATCTATTTCAACGCAATACACAAAATTTCATAAGGATTGATTAATTTAGTTAATAATCCTAATTTCGGTTAATCCACTTCCCCACTTCCCGCATAAAAGTACAGAGAAAATCCTACTTTTGATATGGTTTATTTAAATAAGGTACTAATATGTAATCTAACAGAGCTCGGTCATCTACGTATAATCTAACTATTTTTCTTACAAAAACAGAAATTTAATAATTATATTTTCAAAATTGTAACTGTAACGAATTTAGACCTAAACTGTAAAGAATTTTAGATCAAATTACACGATTTAATTAGGTCCATCATCCGTAAACTTTTTACAGTAAAATATTCTGTGTTTTTTACAGTAATTTTTAATTATTTAAAGCAGTTCAGCCATTTTACTATAATTATTACTGTAAAATTACGGTATATCAGTTTTTTCGAAACATATTCCGGTAAAAATGAATTTTACGGTAATACCGTCCCTGAGTGCCGGTATCTTTTACCGTAATTTGATCCGAATTTTTTTATAGTGTAAACTAACAAAAAATCTATTTTCTTTCAAGAATTCCAGGGTATCATTACTTTTTTAAGAATTTTTACATCAATGAAAAATGGCATTTGATATGAATTATTTAAAAAACCTACTTTTTTGGCATTTGAATATCGATAGAATTTTTCTTCGAAGCAATATCTACTAAATGAAATATTTATTTTGTAAATAAAATCTTTTTCATGAACCTAAATCCGTAACATAAAAAGGGTGATTTCACGGTTCTTACCTGCACGGAACGCAAACGAAAATTAATTTTTCAAAATATTCTTTGTAGATGTGTATTTATGGCTAAAATATCTTAGTACGAAATTTGAAAAGTATTTTTTTTCATATTTATAATAAAATAGCATTTATAATTTAGCATTATATAGTATATTAATAGTTTTTATAATAAAAGTATAATTTCTGATTCCTCCTTTGAAGTGGAATTGCTGAACATTCAGTGGTTTTTATAACTGTATTTCAATAGTTTTTTTTTTTTTTTGTTTTTGTTTTGTTATGATTAGTAGAGAGTAGGTAACAAAAAATGTGTATGTATGCACACAGTTTAAATTTACAATAAACAAATGAATTTAAAACTATGTTTGCATAATCAAATTTATAATGCTTTTTTTCATAATAATTAAATTGAATCCTTTGTTCCAAAAAGTTACTTTTGTCTTCTATTTCTGTAAAAAATATTCACCTCTGCAATGTCTATAAACATAGTATAAAACATTATCTCAAAAATAATATTACCTCTTGAAGCAAGTATGACTAAATGATGTTTTTTTATCAACAAATTTAAACGAAATGCAAAGTTCTAATCAAAAGTCTTTATATCCTTTTCAAGTGGAAAATATTTGTTTTATGAAAGTATTTAAACAAAGAAAAACTGAAACATGAAAAGTTTATAAAAAATGATTAACAAAATCTCTTTTTGATTGTTA